>CP136057.1:74177555-75403388 GCA_032464435.1 Aegilops umbellulata | reverse complement strand
TGCGTCTGCAAGGGGGTACACTGCCAGTTGTATATCCGCTACTAGAGTTGCAACTACACGTGTCGCAACCTGTCTGCAACTGCAAGGGTACAACACGACTACAACTAGAGGGCGAGGTATGTTGTCCGGTTGCATGTTCACCACTAGATTTTCAATTGCATGTGTCGCAACCCTCCTACAACTGCAAGGAGTTCAACGTGACTGCAACTGCATGCGTTGGGGGCAGTTGCATATCCACCATTACGGCTACAACTGCAAGTGTCGCAACCCACCTGCAATTGCAAGGGGTACACCACGACCGCAAGTGGAGGGGAGGGATGTTGGTCAGTTGCATGTCCATCACTAGAGTTGCAACAACACTTGTCACAATCCGCCTGCAACTGCAAGGGCTACACCATGACTGCAACTATAGGGGAGGGATGTTGCCCAGTTGCAGGTCCGTCGCTAGAGGTTCACCTGAACTTGTCATAATCCTCCTGCAACTATAAGGGATACGCCACAACTACAACTAGAGGGGAGGGATGTTGGCTAGTTGCATGTCCATAACTAGAGGTTCACTTGCACTTGTCATAATACACCTGCAACTGCAAGAGATACACCACGACTACAACTGAAGGGGAGGGATGTTGGCGAGTTGCATGTCCATCATTAGAGTTGCAACTGCACGTGCCATATCCTAACATCAACTGTAAGAGGGTGCAACACGATTGAACCTGGTGTGGTTCAAATTATTTTCAATTGTCATTTTTCATTTAATATTTAAAATACAAAATAAATTTTAAAATTATAGAAAAAATACTATCAAAACAAAGTGAAAAGATAGGAAAATTGACCGGAAGTTCTTTTTTTGAGAAAATGGACCGGAAGCAAAGGTATAGAATTTGCTCTGGTGAAGGAATAAAGAAAGAAAAAGGGCTGATTCCTAGCCCAGCCCATGAGCAACCGCATGTGAGGGCTTAGGAAGAAAAAAAACAAGAACTACCGGTTCCCTAGCCCAACGAGGACAAGTCACGAACCAGCTAACGAAGAGCATACAATGCTCGCTCGTACTACACACACATGCATGACATCAGCCATCTGAGAGGCCTAGCTAGATCCAAGCAAAAAACACGACGAAAAAATCATGAGCTTTTTCTCCAAGACCTAGGAGAAACCCAAAAAGTAAAAAAGGGGGAAGAATTCATTCAAACCCCCAAAACACATAGAGAAAAACATTACAGGGAGTGTCCAGCACATGACATGTGGCGGCGGTTGGACGCATCATTTGGCGTGGTGTAAGTTCAGCAAAAGTGACTCCAGAGGTCCCCGCAGGCGTAACCTACATTTTTGTTTTCAAAGAGCGTAACCTACAGTTAGTTGCACTCATGTATGACACCTGTGCACGTCAAACGGTGGAGCCTTCGGTGAAGGCCAACGCAAGTGGGCCAACCCACTCTGCCATGACCTGTTTTTAATTATTATTATTCACGGGGAAATATCACATACTCCCACCCCTAGGGTGCTCCCGGTGCTTCAAAACTCGGTAGCACATTTTAAAATGTTCGAAAAATTCTGAAAAAAATCCAGCACATTCACGCAGCATCAAAGTCTGTTGTCAAAAAAATTGAGATCAAAATTCAAAACGTAGCTTGAGAAACATAAATGACAAATTCGCGAGTAAATAGTGCGCAACTTAAGTTGGGCTTTAGTTTAGGCCCATTATCACATTGATGTCCATTTTGTCATTTTTTTATCACGAGCAATGTTTCGAATTTTGATTTGAATTTTTTTAACAACATACATTGATGTTGTGTCAATGTGCTGGATTTTTTCAGAATTTTTTTAACATTTTAAAATGTGCTACCGAGTTTGTAGCACCAGGTGCACCCTAGGGATGGGAGTACTAGATATTTCCCCTATTATTCGCCTTTTGGTCGGGTTTTCACCCGAAAAAACAGGCTGTTGTTTTAGAAGCTAGATATTTTGAAAATATATTAAAGATAGAAAATATATTTTAATAAATTATTCAGTATGCTTATATATACACAAGTTTAATGTATGGAAAAAATTCAATGTATATTAAAATTTGTTCAGCGTGCGTTATAGAAAAATGTATATAAAAATACTGTATATTAATGAATGTTAAGTTTATACAAAAAAATTCCATCATTTACTAGAGAAATGTCTCCTTATTTGAAATAAATGTTCAATGCATATTACAAAATGTTCACTAAGTATTGGGAAACTATTAACATTAAGAAGTGGAAAGAAATGAAAAAGCAAGAAAACCCAAAATATGAAAAAGAAGGAAGAAAACGAAGAAAAGACCGGAAAAAACACACAGAAAAAAGACCGAAGAAAAAATTCCGCACGCGTCAAATGGGTCGTCCCGCCTTGCCTCGCGCGTCAGGGAAGGCATGCCTATATGACGCACGGGGGCATCATATAGGTTTTGCCGCGATGTCATATAACAAATGCGCGTGCTGGCCTGCCAATGGGCCATTGCTTTTTTAACTCACACGTTACCGAATGCTACTCCTCCGGTATTTAGCGATATTTCCCTTCGTTCTTTCTCAAGTTATTAAGTTGGTTTTTCGTTATTTTATTTAAATATTTCGAATGAAAAATGTATTTTAAATTTTTTATTTAATCAATAAAATATTGCACATATTTTGAGAAATATTTATGTAATTTAAGAAGTGTTCCTGTATTTCATAAAAATCTTTGTGAAATTCGTAAAAGAAGCTCATGTATTTTTTAAACCATGTAATATAAAAAATCTCGTTTATTTTTGTGTAATTTTAATAAATGCTAACACTTTATATAAAAAAGTGTTCATGAACTTTAACAAAACGTTCAAGATGTTTTTAAAAGTGTTCAAGTATTTTGGAAAAATCTACGTGTAAAATGGTAGATAAGTTGAAGTTTGAACCATGCATGTCTGCTACACCCTCAACCTACCATCTCATTATATTAAATCCTCGAGATTATTCACACTGCTAACCTAATTATTCATGTCATTAGTCTATGCTAGAAGAATGATCGTGTGTTGCCACAGAATAACACAAAATTTGCAGGCACATAAGCAATTATTCTAACTCCGAAGTATGCATCTGGCAGTTTGATATGTGATTTTCCATTCTTCATATAAAGACAAATCCAATTTATCAACACATTAGACCTTTCAGAAATGTGTTACATATTTTTTTTTAAATGCAAGTTCGACACCTTCCATTTTATTACAAATTTGGCATCTGCCAACAAA
Organism: Aegilops umbellulata; assembly: GCA_032464435.1. Classification (NCBI taxonomy): domain Eukaryota; kingdom Viridiplantae; phylum Streptophyta; class Magnoliopsida; order Poales; family Poaceae; genus Aegilops; species Aegilops umbellulata. The sequence goes on along the minus strand of CP136057.1, from coordinate 75,400,144 downwards.
ATTGTACATGGCTCGTTTAATTTAGGGCATTTTTGGAGGATTCCTGCGGGATTTTCATCCACGAGATTTTTCCATATATCTACTATTTGTTTCATATGAATCAAGGTATTAAGTTGCTTAGGATTAGGTCCATGTCAACCTGATTGCTTTGAATTCATAGCATTAAGCGAGAGACTACGACTAATTCCGGATTATAATGGGAAGAGCATTCTAATTATCTATTTTTCCTATTTTTCAGATTTTAAAAGAGCGCTGCTAGGCGCCAACCGGTTGGCTCAAACGTCAAGTCGGTCCTTTCCCGATCCTTGGATCGTACGCACGTGAACTTCCATGATGGTCCGAGTCACCATGTTATCTTCCTTCCTCCCCCCTACGCATCCCCCTGTTGCAGCAACAGTGTCCGATGGCGAGCTCGCTGCTCTTTCGATGCTGCTAGCGGCATCCTATGCTGCACCTCTTTAATTCGATCGCCCCCTTCCCCATGACCTTGCTTTGCCGCCGACTTCACACTGGTGGGGTCCCGTTAGATTGCAATGTCCTCATGCATCCAGCGTCGCTGCTTCATAGCAACTCCTCACCATGGTCACAAACACACTGGTTGTTGCGGTTGCAGCACCTCTCCATCACCGGCAATCTTGTGTTGCCCGTCACAACACTATGAGTGTTGTGGCAACCGGTTCCAACATATGGCACTGCCAGTCATAGCATGTGGCTCCGCCGGTTGCAACATTCGACATGCACGCCCTCACTCGGTCATAGCAATCCTACTCGTTCCCAACATCTAGTGTCGTCGGTTCCAGCATCTCCTGTAGCAGTTGCAGCATCCGGCTACCGTAGCTTTCATGCTGTCGTCGTAGCTTCACGCGTCACCTGTTCCAGCGTGTTCGCATACTGGTTCCATCAGATGACAATGTCGGTCGCAACAACCTCCCACTCATGGTGCCTTGTGTCGCCCTTGTAACATCTAGTGCCGCGAGGTCGCCTCACCGATGGATGCAGGTTCCAACATTCACCACCACCGGCTGCACACATCCCATCATGCAAACGGTGCTTACGGCAGCACATGCGGGCGTCACCGCGAGCTCACGAGGGAGGGGCGGAGGCAACTCGCCATCGCCTCATGCACACCTCTGTTCTCAGCATTGGAACGAGATTTGTAGCAAAAAGATGGGATAGAGCTCGCCTTGGTCATGCTTCCGCTGATTGGGAGGGGGATAAGGCGGCCATGTCCTCGTCGATCGGTGTCACATCCCAAACTTTCCCAAATCTGGTATGTTGAAAAAATCCAAGAGAATTAAAATTTTGCTAGAAAATATCTATGTTTGTCTACATTGTTTGAATCTGACTTTGGCTTGCTTGATTGTTTGCCTAGAAGGATGAAAATCCAAATGGAACCAGATGAAACCCTAGCTAGCCTTGGTAGAAACCCAAGCCATTTTGAAAATATTAACTGGGTAAAGTATTCTCAATAAGTCCCAAGTAATATTCAAAGCCAAAATAATTTCCCTAAAACAATTCGAGTTGGTATTTTAAAATCAATTCAAAATCAAAAGGGAATTGTTAAAAAATGGATTTGAATTTTATTTGGTAGGAAATTGTAATTCATAAGTCCAAATAATAATCTTGACCCTCTGCCATTTTTCTAAATTGAATTTGAAGCACTTCTAGTTCTGAAACTAAATTAGAATTCAGAATGAAAATGCAAGTGCAGTAAATATATGTCCAAAATGCCCCAATGAAATGTTCAGACATTTCTAAATAATCCATTTGGAATTTAGAAAACATTCACTATTCAAGAAAACTTAAATTCAAAATCATTTTAAACAGACAGAGAAAAAAGAAAAGGGAAAAAAAGAAAAAGAGGCCCACTCACGAGCGCGCCCCGCCTCTCTCTCCCTCTCTCGCTGATGTGTGGGGCGAGCACATTACGGTCATCCCCCACCTCTGGCAACCGTCGCCACCCCATGCACACACTCACGCACCTGACGCCCATGTCGTGCACGACCACGTGCCCTCCGGCCACGCTAGCCTCGGCCACCGCACCTATAAAATCCCCTCGCCCTCCTCTCTATTTCCCCTCTGCTAGAAGCCCACATCGCCGCCAGGCCGCCGCCATTGAGACCCTCGAGCTCTGCTCTGCCCTAGCTCAACGCCCGCGAAATTCCAGTGAGCCACATCCCCTAGAGCCCTGCCACGACCACCACCCGATCTGCTACTCCACTGCGTACCTCGCAGACATCTTCACCGAGCCTGTAGCCCCCCGGAACCCCAACTCCGACAAGGACCGAAGCCAACAGCCGACGCGCGCTCAACTCCGGCGAGGTGAGCACGTCATTGACCCCGAGACCATGTCCACCACGTTCGCTTCATTATCGCGCACCCTCCTGACCCCTTTTCTTGTCCAGACACGCACGAGAACTTCGACCGCCACTCCACCAGAGGACTCCGCCGTTGCGTGCATCCCCGGTGTGCTCCTGCACCTCAACTCCGTCGTCCACAAGGCCAGCCACCGTCGACTCCGGCTCGTCGCCCCGCGTCGATCAGTGCCCTCCGCCATCACCAGAACCCTCTAGAACGCCAGCAAGCTCCACTCTCGAGCCGCATGCTGCCGTCAGCCTCCGTCCATGAGCCCTCTGTGACCTAGGTCCGGTGAGCACCCCCCTTCTTATCTCGTTCATCCATTTCAGATTAACGACCGACGTTAGATCACTTAAAACCCCGAAACGTCTTCCTTCAAGTCTCGGTCGTCCACTACTTAGCACTCATAATGAACACCTCTCCGCCACGTGTTCAACCTTATCCGTTCGAATTTTTTGTAAATTGAATTAAAATGCAATTGTGCATAAAAGTCCCTCAACTTAGAATGATCATAACTAATTATCTACCAGTCCAAATTAGATGATTTTTTTTGCAAAATGACCCTCATGACATCTAGTTTCACCCCGTACACAAACATTTCAAATTTGAATAACTTAAAATTCAAATTTAAACGGAATGAATTCAAACTTAAATTTGACATAACTTGCACATAATAAATCCAAATTACATGATTCTTTTTGAAAATTGAACCTAGTGAAATATACTTTCACCTCATAACACTTTGGTCCAAATTTAAATAATTTAAAAATATATTTTCAAGAGAATGCAATAGAAGCCAGAATTCAAATAGAAATTAAACCTAAATATGTTTAAATTTGAAATAAGAATTGCTTAATAAAATAATTAGGATATAAAAGAGTTCAGAAACTATAATATGAACTTAGTAATTAATTTTGAATTATTATTTGAATTTAGGTAATCCAAACGACATTTGAATCAATTCAAACATAGTTTGAATATAACCTTGAAACCATATGTTTAATTTGAATAAAACAAATGCAATGTGATGTAGTGAGATGAAGTAAACCTAGTGAACTAATGTTGGAGCTAACTTATAACTATAGTGAAAGATGAGCTCAAATTAATTCAAGTGTAATTTGAACTATTTACACTTGGTAACTCATTGGATGTTATTCTTCCTTTAGTGGTGTCATGTGAACGTCGACTACATGACACTTCACCAAACTTGGGCCTAAGGGATGTCATTGTGGAGTAATGAGTAGATGATGTGTTGTGAGAGTGATAGAAGCTTAAACCCTAGTTTATGTGTTATTCCGTAAGGGGCTGATTAGGATCCACATGTTTCATGCTATGGTTAGATTTATCTTAATTCTTCTTTCGCAGTTGTGGATTCTTGCGAGAGGGGGTAATCATTGTTGGGGAACATAGTATTTCAAAAAAAATCCTACGATCACGCAAGATCTATCTAGGAGAAGCATAACAATGAGCGGGGAGAGTGTGTCCACATGCCCTCGTAGACCGAAAGCGAAAGCGTTAAGTAACGTGATTGATGTAGTTGAATGTCTTCGCGATCCAACCGATCAAGTACCGAACGCACGGAACCTCCGTGATCTGCACACGTTCAGCTCGGTGACGTCCCTCGAACTCTAGATCCAGCTGAGGCTGAGGGAGAGTTCCGTCAGCACGACGATGTGGTGACGGTGATGATGAAGTTATCGGCGCAGGGCTTCGCCTAAGCACTACGACGATATGAGCGAGGTGTAAAACTATGGAGGGGGCACCGCACATGGCTAAAGATCAACTTGTGTGTCTATGGGGTGCCCCACTCCCGGTTATATAAAGGAGGGGAGGAGGAGGCCGTCCGGACACAAGGGGCGCGCCAAGGGGGAAGGAATCCTACTCCTAGTAGGAATAGGTTTCCCCCTTTCCTAGTCCAACTAGGAGGAGAAGGAAGGAGAGGGAGAGGGAAAGAGGGGCCATGCGCCCTCCACTTGTCCTATTTGGACACCCCTTGGGGGCGCCACCCTTGGCTGCGGCCCTCTCTCTCCCCTAAGGCCCACTAAGGCCCACAACTTCCAGGGGGGTTCCGGTAACCCTCCGGCACTCCGGTTTTATCTAAAGCTCTCCGGAACACTTCCGGTGTCCGAACAACATGGTCCAATATATCAATCTTTATGTCTCGACCATTTCGAGACTCCTCGTCATGTTCGTGATCACATCCAGGACTCCGAACAACCTTCAGTACATCAAATCACATAAAACTCATAATACCAATCGTCATCAAATGTTAAGCGTGCGGACCCTACGGGTTCGAGAACTATGTAGACATGACCGAGACACTTCTCTGGTCAATAACCAATAGCGGAACCTGGATGCTCATATTGGTTCCTACATATTCTACGAAGATCTTTATCGGTCAAATCGCAAAACAACATACGTTGTTCCCTTTGTCATCTGTATGTTACTTGCCCGAGATTCGATCGTCGGTATCACCATACCTAGTTCAATCTCATTACCGACAAGTCTCTTTACTCATTCCGTAATGCATCATCCTGCAACTAACTCATTAGTCACATTGCTTGCAAGGCTTATAGTGATATGCATTACCGAGAGGGCCCAGAGATACCTCTCCGACAATCGGAGTGACAAATCCTAATGTCGATATATGCCAAGTCAACAAAAACCATCGGAGACACCTGTATAGCATCTTTATAATCACCCAGATACGTTGTGACGTTTGATAGCACACTAAGTGTTCCTCCGGTATTCAGGAGTTGCATAATCTCATAGTCAGAGGAACGTGTATAAATCATGATGAAAGCAATAGCAACAAACTAACCGATCATAGTGCTAAGCTAACGGATGGGTCTTGTCCATCACATCATTTTCTAATGATGTGATCCCGTTCATCAACTGACAACACATGTCTATGGCTAGGAACATAACCATCTTTGATAAACAAGCTAGTCAAGTAGAGGCATACTAGGGACACTCTGTTTGTCTATGTATTCACACATGTACTAAGTTTTCGGTTAATACAATTCTAGCATGAATAATAAACATTTATCATGATATAAGGAAATGTAAATAACAACTTTATTATTTCCTCTAGGGCACATTTTCTTCAGTCTCCCACTTGCACTAGAGACAATAATCTAGATTACGCAGTAATGATTCTAACACCCATGGCGTCTTGGTGTTGATCATGTTTTACTCGTGAGAGAGGCTTAGTCAACGAGTCTGCAACATTCAGATCCGTGTGTATCTTGCAAATCTCTATGTCCCCTTCCGACACTTGATGACGGATGTAATTGAAGCGTCTCTTAATGTGCTTGGTCTTCTTGTGAAATCTGGATTCCTTTGCCAAGGCAATTGCACCAGTATTGTCACAAAAGATTTTCATTGGACCTGATGCACTAGGTATGACACCTAAATCGGATATGAACTCCTTCATCCAGACTCCTTCATTTGCTGCTTCTGAAGCAGCTATGTACTCCGCTTCACACGTAGATTCCGCCACGACGCTCTGTTTGGAACTGCACCAACTGACAGCTCCACCATTCAGTATAAATACGTATCCGGTTTGTGACTTAGAGTCATCCGGATCAGTGTCAAAGCTTGCATCGATGTAACCATTCACAACGAGCTCTTTGTCACCTCCATAAACGAGAAACATGTCCTTAGTCCTTTTTAGGTATTTCAGGATGTCCTTGACCATTGTCCAGTGATCCACTCCTGGATTACTTTGGTACCTCCCTGCTAAACTTATAGCAAGGCACACATCAGGTCTAGTACACAGCATTGCATGCATGATAGAACCTATGGCTGAGGCATAGGGAATGACTTTCATTTTCTCCCTATCTTTTGCAGTGGTCGGGCATTGAGTCTGACTCAACTTCATACCTTGTAACACAAGCAAGAACCCTTTCTTTGACTGATCCATTTTGAACTTCTTCAAAATCTTATCAAGGTATGTGCTCTGTGAAAGTCCAATTAAGCGTCTTGATCTATCTCTATAGATCTTGATGCCCAATATGTAAGCAGCTTCACCGAGGTCTTTCATAGAAAAACTCTTGTTCAAGTATCCTTTTATGCTATCCAGAAATTCTATATCATTTCCAATCAACAATATGTCATCCACATATAATATTACAAATGCTACAGAGCTCCCACTCATTTTCTTGTAAATACAGGCTTCTCCAAAAGTCTGTCTAAAACCATATGCTTTGATCACACTATCAAAATGTTTATTCCAACTCCGAGAGGCTTGCACCAGTCCATAAATGGATCACTAGAGCTTGCACACTTTGTTAGCACCCTTTGGATCGACAAAACCTTCTAGTTGCATCATATACAACTCTTCTTCTAGAAATCCATTCAGGAATGCAGTTTTGACATCCATTTGCCAAATTTCATAATCATAAAATGCGGCAATTGCTAACGTGATTCGGACAGACTTAAGCATCACCTACAGGTGAGGAAGTCTCATCTAGTCAACTCCTTGAACTTGTCAAAAACCTTTCGCAACAAGTCAAGCTTTGTAGACAGTAACATTACCGTCAGCGTCAGTCTTCCTTTTGAAGATCCATTTATTCTCTATGGCTTGCCGATCATCGGGCAAGTCAACTAAAGTCCACACTTTGTTCTCATACATGGATCCCATCTCAGATTTCATGGCCTCAAGCCATTTCGCGGAATCTGGGCTCATCATCGCTTCCTCATAGTTCATAGGTTCGTCATGGTCAAGTAACGTGACATCCAGAACCGGATTACCATACCACTCTGGTGGGGATCTTACTCCGGTTGACCAACGAGGTTCGGTAGTAACTTAATCAGAAGCTTCATGATCATCATCATTAGCTTCCTCACTAATTGGTGTAGGAATCACTGGAACTGATTTCTGTGATGAACTACTTTCCAATGAGGGAGTAGGCACAATTACCTCATCAAGTTCTACTTTCCTCCCACTCACTTCTTTCGAGAGAAACTCCTTCTCTAGAAAGGATCCATTCTTAGCAACAAAAATCTTGCCTTCCGGTCTGTGATAGAAGGTGTACCCAACAATTTACTTTGGGTATCCTATGAAGACACATTTCTCCGATTTGGGTTCGAGCTTATCAGGTTGAAGCTTTTTCACATAAGCATTGTGCTACTTCTTGAGCATGCGTTGGTTTTCCCTTGAAGAAGAAAGGGTGATGCAGCAAAGTAGCATAAGTATTTCCCTCAGTTTTTGAGAACCAAGGTATCAATCCAGTAGGAGACAACGCACAAGTCACCTAGTACCTGCACAAACAATCAAGAACCTTGCAACCAATGCGATAAAGGGGTTGTCAATCCTTTCACGATCACTCGCAAAAGTGAGATCTAATAAAGATTATAAAGTAAATATTTTTGGTATTTTTGTTGTATAGATTGGAAAGTAAAGATTGCAAAATAGTAAACGAGATGCGATGTAAATAAAAGAGATGCAATATAATAAGAAAGAGACCCGGGGGCCATAGGTTTCACTAGTGGATTCTCTCAAGATAGCATGTATTACGGTGGGTGAACAAATTACTGTCGGGCAATTGATAGAAAAGCACATAGTTATGAAGATATCTAAGGAAATGATCATGAATATAGGCATCACGCCCGTCTCAAAGTAGACCGAAACGGTTCTGCATCTACTACTATTACTCCACACATCGACCGCTATCCAGCATGCATCTAGAGTATTAAGTTCATAAGAACAGAGTAACGCTTTAAGCAAGATGACATGATGTAGAGGGATAAACTCAAGCAATATGATATAAACCCCATCTTTTTATCCTCGATGGCAACAATACAATACGTGCCTTACTGCCCCTACTGTCACTGGGAAAGGACACCGAAGATTGAACCCAAAGCTAAGCACTTCTCCCATTGCAAGAAAGATCAATCTAGTCGGCCAAACTAAACCGATAATTCGAAGAGACTTGCAAAGATATCAAATCATGCATATAAGAATTCAGAGAAGAATCAAATAATATTCATAGATAAACTTGTTCATAAATCCACAATTCATTGGATCTCGGCAAACACACCGCAAAAGAGTATTACATCGAATAGATCTCCGAGAACATCAAGGAGAACTTTGTATTGAGAATCAAAGAGAGAGAAGAAGCCATCTAGCTAATAACTATGGACCCGAAGGTCTGTGGTAAACTACTCACGCTTCATCGGAGAGGCAATGATGTTGATGTAGAAGCCCTCCATGATCGATTCCCCCTCCGGCAGATCGCCGGAAAAGGTTTCGAGATGGGATCTCACGGGTACAGAAGGTTGCGGTGGTGGAAAAGTGGTTTCATGGCTCTCTCTGATGTTTCTAGGGTATAAGAGTATATATAGGCGAAAGAAGTACGTCAGTGGAGCTCCGAGGGGCCCACGAGGGTGGGTGGCGCGCCTACCCCCCTGGGCGCGCCCTCCTGCCTCGTGGCCTGCTCGCGGAGTTCCAGACTTCAACTCCAAGTCTTCTGGTTTGCTTTCGGTCCAAGAAAGATCATCGTGAAGGTTTCATTCCGTTTGGATTCAGTTTGGTATTCCTTTTCTGTAAAACTCTAAAATAGGCAAAAAAATAGAAACTGGCACTGGGCCTCCAGTTAATAGGTTAGTCCCAAAAATAATATAAAAGAGCATATTAAAGCCCATTAAACATCCAAAACAGATAATATAATAGCATGAAACAATCAAAAATTATAGATATGTTGGAGACGTATCACATCACAGCCCCAAACTTTAAGAAACGACAACTTGGGTTTCTTGCCAAACCACGGTTCATATGGTTTCGTCTCAACGGATTTAGATGGTGCCCTATTTAATGTGAATGCAGCCGTCTCTAAAGCATAATCCCAAAGCGATAGCGGTAAATTAGTAAAAGACATCATAGATCGCACCATATCTAATAAAGTGTGGTTACGACGTTCGGTCACACCATTACGCTGTGGTGTTCTGGGTGGCGTGAGTTGTGAAACTATTTTGCATTGTTTCAAATGAAGACCAAACTTGTAACTCAAATATTCACCTCCATGATCATATCGTAGAAACTTTATTTTCTTGTTACGATGATTTTCCACTTCACTCTGAAATTCTTTGAACTTTTCAAATGTTTCAAACTTATGTTTCATCAAGTAGATATACCCATATCTGCTCAAATCATCTGTGAAGGTCAGAAAATAACGATACCCGCCACGAGCCTCAACACTCATCGGACCGCATTCATCAGTATGTATTATTTCCAACAAGTCTGCTGCTCGCTCCATTGTTACGTTGAACGGAGTCTTAGTCATCTTGCCCATGAGGCATGGTTCGCAAGCATCAAATGATTCATAATCAAGTGATTCCAAAAGCCATCAGCATGGAGTTTTTTCATGCGCTTTACACCAATATGACCTAAACGGCAATGCCACAAATAAGTTGCACTATCATTATTAAACTTACATCTTTTGGCTTCAACACTATGAATATGTGTATCACTACTATCGAGATTCAGTAAAAATAGACCACTCATCAACGGTGCATGACCATAAAAGATATTACTCATATAAATAGAACAACCATTATTCTCTGATTTAAATGAATAATCGTCTCGCATCAAACAAGATCCAGATATAACGTTCATGCTTAACGCTGGCACCAAATAACACTTATTCATGTCTAAAACTAATCCCGAAGGTAGATGTAGAGGTAGCGTGCCGACAACGATCACATCGACTTTGGAACCATTTCCCACGCGCATCGTCACCTCGTCCTTAGCTAATCTTTGCTTAATCTGTAGCCCCTGTTTCGAGTTGCAAATATGAGCAACAAAACTAGTATCAAAGACCCAGGCACTATTGCGAGCATTAGTAAGGTACACATCAATAACATGTATATCAAATATACCTTTCACTTTGCCATCCTTCTTATCCGCCAAATACTTGGGGCAGTTCCGCTTCCAGTGACTAGTCCCTTTGCAGTAGAAGCACTCAGTCTCAGCCTTAGGTCCAGACTTGGGTTTCTTCACTTGAGTAGCAACTTGCTTGTCGTTCTTCTTGAAGTTCCCCTTCTTCCCTTTACCCTCTTTCTTGAAACTAGTGGTCTTGTTTACCATCAACACTTGATGCTCCTTCTTGATTTCTACCTTCGCGGCCTTTAGCATTGCGAAGAGCTCGGGAATTGTTGGGGATATTACTACTGGGCGTAAACCGGCCTATCTGGGCCGGGTTAACGTCGTCAGTAGTTCAAGGGTGCTAAAGCCCAAGGAGGAAGATAAGGGCCCAAGGCCTGTAGTCGGTTTAAGACATGTAGCTATAAACCGGCTTGGTATGTAATCTTGTGTTGTAAGATAGGAATAAGGAGAGACCAACCCGGATACGAGTATGAACCGGTGACTCTATGGACCGATGGGCATCACCCGTGTATATAAGGGGACGACCCGGCGGTGGTTCAGGGACAGACAACAACAACTCGAGACTTAGGCGAAGCTTGTTTGCTCCCTAGTCATCGAAACCCCATCAATTCCATCACAACTAGACGTAGGCTTTTACCTTCATCGAAGGGGCCGAACTAGTATAAAACTCTCTGCGTCCCTGTGTCCGCTTTAACCCCTTCAAGCTAACCCGTCGCGATGGCTCCACGACTAAGTCCTTTCTCTAGGACATCTGTCGTGACAAAACCACGACAATTGGCGCCCACCGCGGGGCTATCGCATGATGGTTTCAAGTTCTTGGAGGGCCGCTTTGAAGGACTCGAGGGCTACGCTGCGGGCCGGATGACTAAGAGTCGTCGCGGCAAGCTCTACATCGACGATGCAGGTTGGGGCCCCGAGGCCGGCTCAATTGAGTACGGGTACCGGGTCCCCTTTGGTGGCATACACGTTTTCATCAGCAAGATCGGTGAACCGGGCCCTGAGCCGGACATCTGCACCGACCTCGTCGAAACGGCTCAGCGCGCGCGATCCGCCCAGATTAAACCGGCCGTGAAGCGTGCCTTCGTGGGAGTCATCCATGGAGGAAGTTATGAGGACGGATCGGAATCTGGTGACGAGACCGTCGTTTACTCTGGCGACGAGTCATCAACCGGAGAAACCGAATCTCTGTATCAACTGCAAGATGGCCGGATTGGGGGCTGTTCCGATGGCGACAGTATTCCGGATCCCTCTGATTTGCCCAACCGGGTTGGAATATTCATGGCTGGTACACAAGCAGTGCTTCATTCTTCGACCACTGCGGCAATGATCTCCGGTTCAGTAGCAGCGACGGCTGCCGGGGCAGGAGGCCCTATGCGCCCGTCGGCTCAGGTTTTATCAGATCTGTTTGATGTGTTGGTTGCGCTCATGGCAGAGGCTAACCCAGCGGACCAGGACACTCACAACATGGAGATTGCAACAGTGAGGGAACAGATCACCCAGGCCAAAGCAGACCTAGCAGCTGAAAATACCAGGATGGCTGCAGAAAGGGCCGCTTTGGATGCGCAAGCTTATAGGCTCATGTTGGATCAGAACGCATCGCATGAAGTCATGAAGAGGAAATACAGATCCCGTTTGCCTTCGGTCTTCGAAGCCAGAGATCTCTTCAATACCCCAGGGGCAGGAACCAGTAATCCGCCAGTGGTAAACCAGACGGAAGCACCTGGGACGGGCGCGCCGGTTCAGCCCCGTTTGATAGATCTACCTCGCCATAACATTGTTGTACCTCAGGCTGTTTCAACACCCCCGGGTCACTACTCCAACCCGATGGACAATCTCGTTGCCGCTGCGGCACGGCTGGAGGCCATTCCAATTGAAGGTGATTCACCGCAGTTGATAGAGACGCGCCGGGTCAAGGAGCTCCTTAGGACAGCTTTGGTCCAACAGGAAGCGTATTCGTACAGCCGCGACCGGATCCATTCTACCCCTCGTCCAAGCCGGAGCTATAGCAGGCATATGGATGAACCGGCCGTGTCAAGTAATGCACGACGTGGAGCGCCCCGTGATAACAACCCGGCGGGTGGTGTCGATAATGCTCAGGAAGTGGTGGACCGGGCCCGAGCGCGCAGGGAGGCCGAGTTAGCGGCACAGTATCAAGCTCGTCAGCTTACGCCGGTTCGTCCAACTACCTCGGTCGAGCCTGGAGTTACCTCTAGTTCTTTGGGGGTGCCTTGCCTTGTCCCCGCTTTACGCAATGTGTGCCTGCCCAAGGATTTCGAGGGCCCGCGCAAGGTACCAAATTATACGGCGGATCAACCTCCAGAGACATGGGTGGAGAGCTATGAGATGGCCATGGAGATGCTTGATGTGGATGATGCGGCGTGTGCAAAGTATTTCACCATGATGCTTGAAGGAACGGCCCGTACTTGGTTAAAAAGCTTACCGGGCAATTCTATCAGTTCATGGGCCCAGTTACGAGCCCGGTTTATCAGTAATTTCAAAGACACGTGTAAGCAGCCTATGTCGATAGTGGATCTAGCTGCCTGTGTCCAGGAGGAAGGAGAATCAACGACTCATTGGGTGCGCCGGGTCTCGCAAGTTCTGCATTCATCAGACCGCATCAACGCTGACACCGTGGTTATAACCCTGGAAGGCAATTGCCGGTTTGGGCCCCTAAAATTGAAGTTAGGGCGGATGAAGCGCCACTACACTGACATGGGGACTCTCATGGCCGCTTTGGTAAAGTATGATGATTCTGATAGTACCAAGGATCCCGAGTCTGATGATGACAAGACAGGGAAGGGAAAGAAGAACGGCAACTCCAAAGGTCAGCAACATCACTCGACAGGTAATGATGGCGGAGGCAAGCGTAAAGCGGATGGCAACATGGACTTCGTGGCTAATACCAACGCGCAGGAAAAGGGCCAGCGACGCAAGGGTAAACCGCCGAATCGAAGTGGAGCGCCTAACCCTAACCCGGACCGCTTAAACTATCTATTGAACCAGCCCTGTCCAAAGCATGGGACGAAGGAGGTGCCTGCAAACCACCTTTGGAAGGATTGCTACATTATGCAGGAGTTCAAAAATTCTAATGCTTTCCGGTATGATCACGGCTCTGGCGGTGGCTCAGGACCCGGGCCAAGTTATGGTGGAGGAAATCCTGGTTCAGGATTTAACGGTAATCCGGGTGGACATAACAATCAAAATAATCAGAATAACTAGGGTGGTTACAACCAGCAACAGCAGCAGTCGGGTTACCAGAGCAACCCAAAGCAGTTGAATAGTGGGCAGTATCATGTATTCACCACTAGCTTGGACAAGCGAGACCGGAAGGTTCAGAAGCGGGCAGTCAACTCGGTTGAACCGGCCGTGCCCCGTTATATACGCTGGTCGGAGCAGCCAATCATATGGAGCAGAGAGGATCACCCTCCCCGGGTTGACAATCCGGGTCAGTTGGCTCTGGTGGTGGCACCTCAGGTGGGAGGTTACAAATTCACCAAGTTGCTCATGGATGGAGGGAGCAACATTAATATCTTGTACTATGAGACCTTTTGTCGTATGGGACTAACAGATAAAAATCTCAAACCGTCCAATACGGTGTTCCATGGTGTGGTACCTGGCAAATCAGCATATCCTGTTGGTAAGATAGCTCTGGAAGTGGCCTTTGGAGATGATTATGATTCCAGATCGGAGACATTGACGTTTGAAGTGGTAAAAATCCAAAGTCCATATCACGCCCTGTTTGGGCGACCGGCCTACGCCAAATTTATGGCACGGCCCTGTTATGTGTACTTGCAGCTCAAGATGCCGGGTCACAAGGGGACAATAACGGTTCACGGAAGCCGTAAAGTCGCTTTGGAGTGCGAGGAAGGAGATGCGGCCTATGCAGAGTCGGTTTGTGCCACTGAGGAGCTGGCGTATTATAAGGACAATGTTGATCCGACGGACATGACTCCATTGAAGAAGCCGACTACGGAGCATGATCCGGCCCTGAAATTCAAATCGGCAGCCGAGACTAAGCTTGTTGACTTCGTACCTGGCGATTCGTCCAAGCAGTTCAGCATCAGTGCCAACCTGGATCCGAAATAGGAAGGCGCGCTCATCGAGTTCATCCGTGAGAATCGGGACATTTTTGCATGGAAGCCTTCTGACATGCCAGGTGTACCGAGGCAACTCGCTGAGCACACTCTTAATGTGGATCCTAAGTACAAACCGGTGAAACAGTTCCTCCGCCGGTTTAACGAATAAAGGCGCAAGGCTATTGGAGAAGAAGTGGCCAGGCTCTTAGCAGTTGGCTTTATTGTTGAAGTTTTTCACCCTGAGTGGCTTGCTAATCCGGTGCTGGTCCTTAAGAAAAACGGCACCTGGCGTATGTGTGTGGATTACACAGACCTTAATAAGGCCTGTCCAGCAGATCCTTTTGCCCTCCCTCGTATTGATCAAATCATTGATGCTACGGCGGGTTGCGAGCGTTTGAGTTTTTTAGATGCATATTCTGGTTATCATCAGATCAAAATGGCGGTTAAGGACCAGGAGAAGACGGTGTTCATCACTCCCTTTGGAGCCTTCTGCTATGTGTCTATGCCTTTTGGGCTCAAGAGTGCCCAGGCAACCTATCAACGGTGTGTACAAAATTGCCTTCACAAGCAGATTGGTCGTAATGTACATGCTTACGTGGATGATATTGTGGTTAAGTCAAGGAAGAAGGAGACTCTGGTTGACAATTTGAAGGAAACCTTTGATAACCTGAGGACGTACAAGATGATGCTCCATCCGGCCAAATGTGTTTTTGGTGTACCAGCAGGCAAGTTATTGGGTTTTCTGGTGTCCAACAGGGGAATTGAGGCTAATCCGGAGAAGATCACAGCCACCACCTCCCTGGCTAAACCAAAGTGTATCAATGACGTTCAACGTTTGGCTGGCCAGATTGCCGCGTTGAGCCGGTTTATCAGCCGCCTTGGTGAGAAGGCAATTCCTTTGTATCAGATGTTGAAGAAGACGGATCAGTTCGTTTGGAGTTCCGCTGCTGATAAGGCATTTTGAGGACTTAAAGCGGCAATTGGCCAATCCGCTTGTGCTTGCCGCTCCCATTGACAAGGAGCCGCTACTGCTATATGTTGCTGCTAACGCTCTCGCAGTCAGTGTGGCTATTGTGGTGGAGCGGAAGGAGGCAGGCAAGGAGCATCCGGTTCAGCGTCCGGTTTACTATATCAGCAAGGTACTTATTGAATCCAAGCAAAGGTATCCACATTGGCATAAGCTGGTACATGGAGTTTTCATGGCAAGCCGGAAGCTGAAGCAGTATTTCCAAGGGCACCCCATCACAGTGGTCCGTTCTGCTCCCTTAGGCGATATCATCCAGAACCGGGAAGCGACTGGCTGGATTGCCAAGTGGGCTATAGAGCTTGGGCCGCACGGGTTGAAGTATGTGCCTCGAACGACGGTGAAGTCTCAAGCACTTGTTGATTTCATCAATGATTGGACGGAGTTGCAAGCACCTGAAGAGAAGCCGGATCACACATATTGGACCATCCATTTTGACGGATCCAGGCAATTGGAGGGCTCGGGGGCTGGAGTCGTATTAACTTCCCCACGAGGTGACAAGTTCTGTTATGTTCTCCACTTAATGTTCCCTTGTACTAACAATGCAGCTAAGTATGAAGCCTTGCTCCATGGTCTCTGGATGGCTAAGGAGATGAATCTAAGCCGGGTTAAGTGCTTCGGTGACTCGGACCTAGTGGCTCAACAGGTGTCCGACACTTGGGATTCCAAGGACCCACTCATGCTGCATATCGTTGTGAGGTGGATATTGTTGCAGGTCACTTCAAGGGCTATCAGGTGGACCACGTGGACCGTCGGAAGAATGAAGCGGCGGACGCTTTAAGCCGGTTGGGCTCTCAACGTAAACCGGTCCCGCCTAATGTTTTTCTTGATGTGCTGCACAACCCGTCGGTCAAGCTCCCTGGTGAAGCGGATTTGGCTATTCCTGATCCGGAGGCTCAATTGGTGGCAGCTCTACACGTCATTCCGGATTGGACGCTTCCTTATCTTGCGTACATGAACCGGGGCGAGCTACCGGAGGATGAAACCTTGGCCCGGTAGATACGCCGGCGATCCAAGTCTATGACTATTGTTAATGGCGAATTGCATCATTGCAGTGTGTTAGGGGCGTTTCAACGCTGTGTGTCTCCTGAGGAAGGCTGTGAAATTTTGCGTGAGATCCACGAAGGAGATTGTGGTCATCACGCCGGTTCAAAATCTTTGGTGGCTAAAGCGTTCCGCCATGGTTTTTATTGGTTAACTGCTCATGCTGATGCGGAGGATCTAGTCAGATGATGTGACGGTTGCCAAAAGTTTTCAAGACGCGCTCATGTGCCGGCTCAAGAATTGAGGATGATTCCAATCACTTGGCCGTTTGCAACTTGGGGGCTGGATATGGTTGGGCCTTTCAAAAGGTCCAAGGATAAGAAAACCCACCTCCTGGTGGCGGTTGACAAGTTTACAAAGTGGTTGGAGGCAGAACCTGTTAGCAAGTGTGATGCGGCCACGGCGGTTCAGTTCATCAAAAAGGTGATTTTCCGGTTTGGCTTTCCACACAGTATCATCACAGATAATGGTACCAATTTGTCCAAGGGGGGCATGAAGGAGTTCTGCGAACGTGAGCACATCTGGCTTGACATTTCATCAGTAGCCCACCCACAGTCCAATGGTCAAGCAGAAAGAGCTAATCAAGAGATCTTGAGAGGCATCAAACCCCGGCTTATGGTTCCTTTGCAGAGGACACCGGGTTATTGGGTAGAAGAGCTACCATCTGTGTTATGGAGTATCAATACTACGCCCAACAGATCCATAGGATACACACCGTTCTTCATGGTCTACGGAGCGGAAGCGGTTCTCCCCAGTGATATCCGTCATGACTCACCTCGTGTGGCGGCTTATGTTGAAGCGGACAACGAGACGGCACGACAAGATGCTTTGGACCTGTTGGATGAGGAGCGTGACATAGCAGCTGCCCGCTCGGCGATTTACCAACAGGATCTTCGTCGTTATCACAGTCGCCGAGTCAGAACCAGAACCTTGCAAGAAGGAGATTTGGTGCTTCGGCTCATCCAAGATCAGACTGATATGCATAAGTTATCCCCACCTTGGGAGGGACCTTTCGTGGTCAGCAAGAATCTGCACAACGGGTCATACTATCTGATCGATATTCGAGAGCATAAAGACTCACGTACATCAGAGGAGGAGACCAACAGGCCGTGGAACATAGCTCATCTTCGGCCTTACTATACCTGAGCCATCGGCTCTACTTATGTACATATTATGACAGTGTATATATTATGATTAATATAATAAACCGGAGCCTCAGCTAAAGCGGGGTATCTGTTCTTTTACATCATGCGTGGTTACACTGAGTTGTTCTGTCTTAAAGCGGCCTCCGGTTTACCCCTTGAAAGTTTTATAAACATCACTTGGGGGCTTGGTCGTGTCCGAACCAATGCAACACCTTTTGATAGGCGAAAGCCACCAGATCAATTGGGGACATGGTCAAGTCTGAACCAGTCACGCCTCTTGATCGGTCTAAGGTCATAGAATCACTTGGGGGCTTGGTCGAACCCGAACCATTGCCACGCCTCTTGATCGACATAATGCCACGGTTTCATTTGGGGACCTGGCTGACTTGAACCATAGCTACACCTATCGGGAGCTTGGTTGTGTCCGACCATGGTAACACCATCTGATCGGCTCAATACAGCCTCTTTTTGCAAATGGTTTTATCATTGCCTTTGCTTCAATATTTTTCTTAAATAACTATTGCTTTATTCTTGTTGCGTTTTTTTAACCGACAACGTTTTAAACCGGTTCAAACTGTCAATTGATGGAACATGGTCCATTTTTAATCCAAAGATTATTTGCCCGGTTTGACTTTTTTCTGTTAACATCCCATTATGGAGTAACAGGGTGTTTATCATAAACTGGCACGGTTTACATGGTAAACCGGCATTGTATACACATGAGCTGTTTTCTCCTTTGACGGTATAGGTTTATAAACCTCTGCTTCAAGATTGGCTAAGCCAACTTCATGCCCAGCGATGGCAGGTATTTTGTATCACAAAATTTGATCATATACCTCAATTTCCTTGTATATATATATATAAAGGTCATAAACCGGCTGGCGGTACAACCGCCGTGGCAGTTTAAGATTTTGTGATTGCAGGAAATATAGATTGAAGGTTTCGATCTTTCAAACAAAGGTATCAGCACCGATGCACGAAGGCATCTCAGAAGCAAGAGTATTGGCTACCCTATTACAAGGCAACATGGTGCCCAAATAAGATCATTGTTTTCAGTGGAATATAAAAGACCCGCCATTTAAACCGGCCTCCGATTCAAGCTTGGTCACCAGCTCGGTCTGATGGTTGCGGGTCATCCTGCGCCGCTTCAGCTTCTGCTTCTCTACCCAGTGGCTGGAAATCAACAGTTGTCCAGTCGATTCCCATTAAGGCTTGAAAGACAGCTTCCTCATGGATCAGCAATGACAGTTCAATATCAGGAGCGTAAGTATGCTTACGGATTGGAGGGGTCAGATTCTCCGCTTCAGGAATTGGTGCAGCCACTCGTTTGTTCTGATTGTCATATTGGGCTTGGTAATGAGACAAGTCTGCTTCTTCCACCAATTGACAAGCCAGAGGGCGCACCTCCCGGTTTATCGCCCTCAAGTCCTCCTCATTGAATTCTGAACCATCTTCCTTTAAGTGAGGGTAGCCTTGCGCCGCTTCAACAGGGTCAAAATCCGGCACCCACGCTTTTGCCCGGATTAAGGCATTTATAGCACCGGTTCGAGCAGCGGATTTCTTCAGCTCTTCAACCAGGGCAGGGAGCATCGACAATCTCTTCAGGGTGTCTTGGATCAAGGTAGGCGTCGGGTTGTTGTGGGATGCAGTTGATATGATACGCTGCGCACCAGCATACAATTGTTCTATCAGTGTATAGGCAGCCTTCAACTTCTTCCGCACATCTGACCCCAAGTGACCAATGCGTGTACCTGCAACATTACAACAAGTTCACAAACCGGACCTATCATAGGAAGGTCAAATTATTACAGAAGTTAAACGAAGCTTACCAAAGATGGCGGCAGTCATGGCATGCACTTGCCGCTTTACGCTGGTCAGCTCATCTACCACCGGTTTAAGGGCGGCTTCAGCAGTTTCAACTTTCTTCGTCAAAGCGGCTTTCTCAGTGGCCCAATCCACCCACTCTTTCCTGAAGCCCTCCTTAAGCTGTTCCATGACGCTTAAAGCGCTGGTCAACTCCTCTTTCGCCTTTGAGGTTTCAGCTTGTTGGGATTTCAAATTTTCTTGAAGGTCGGCGAGTTGGCTTTCTTTGGTCTTCAGCTCAGCCTGCATACAGACAGTCATATGATTTAACAAACGGTACAAGAATTTAAGTACCAACCACATAACAAGTTACGCACTTGGCACTTGGGGGATAATGCGTATTTGATCTTCATCTTTCAATTGATTGCAAAATCCCAAGCTCAATACAAGTATTCAATTTGGCACTTGGGGGCTAATGGCTATTTGCTCAAATGAGTTCTGATGCTGCCATGTTAATTACTTAAGTCCCGGTTTAACTACATTAAGCTGAACCGGTCCTTGGGGGCTACATCAGTGAATTTCAAAGCATTCAGATTTATATTAGTAAGTCCCGGTTTGAAATAAGATTACAAATCGGCCCTTGGGGGCTAGGAGAGTTAATAAAGATTGCAATATCCAGGCAGGAAAAAGCACATGGAAGTTACCTCAAATTTTTCTTTCATCATATTCACCAGACCGGCTTCATAGTCACGGCTGGTATACAGCCGGTTCAGATAGCCAGAATGAAGATCTTGGGCATTCAGAGCAGCATATGTCGCCAGATCAACATTCCACTTGCCTTTGCCAATGGCAGCAAATTCTTCTTTGGCAGAATGCTTGGATAAGGCGACTGGATTACTTGGTTCAGTACGACCAATGCCAGTAATCACAACATCATCATCCTTGGCATCACCGATTTGACCAGGGGCAGTTGGTTTGTCGGCAGGCCGGATTGGACTGGTGGATTTCTCAATCCGGATGGGGCTTTCGGGCTGGTCAGCAGGGCCTGAGGTATCAACAGGCCTTTCTTCGGCAATAACGTCATCATCTTGTAGTGGGGGGTCATTGGGTATATCTTCGCGAATGGCCGCTTCAAGTTACAGACCCAGTCTGTGTAGTTTCTACCATCATCTTTCAACTTAGCTTTCTCTAGGAACGCATTAAAATTCAATGGAACAGCAGAACGGGCCATTTATCTACAACAACATAGACATGCAAAATACTATCAGGTACTAAGTTCATGATAAATTAAAGTTCAATTAATCATATTACTTAAGAACTCCCACTTAGATAGACATCCCTCTAATCATCTAAGTGATCACGTGATCCATATCAACTAAACCATGTCCGATCATCACGTGAGATAGAGTAGTTTTCAATGGTGAACATCACTATGTTGATCATATCTACTGTATGATTCATGCTCGACCTTTCGATCTCAGTGTTCCCAGGCCATATCTGCTTATGCTAGGCTCGTCCAGTTTAACCCAAGTATTTTTCGTGTGCAAAACTGGCTTGCACCCGTTGTATGTGAACGTAGAGCTTATCACACCCGATCATCACGTGGTGTCTCAGTACGACGAACTGTCACAACGGTGCATACTCAGGGAGAACACTTGTACCTTGAAATTTAGTGAGAGATCATCTTATAATGCTACCGCCGTACTGAGCAAAATAAGATGCATAAAGGATAAACATCACATGCGATCAATATAAGTGATATGATATGGTCATCATCATCTTGTGCCTTTGATCTCCATCTCCAAAGCACCGTCATGATCACCATCGTCACCGGCTTGACACCTTGATCCTCATTGAAGCATCATTGTCGTCTCGCCAACTATTGCTTCTACGACTATCTCTATCGCTTAGTGATAAAGTAAAGCAATGACATGGCGATTGCATTTCATACAATAAAGCGACAACCATATGGCTCCTGCCAGTTGCCGATAACTGTTACAAAACATGATCATCTCATACAACAAACTATATATCATCACGTCTTGACCATATCATAGCACAGCAAGCCCTGCAAAAACAAGTTAGACGTCCTCTACTTTTTTATTGCAAGTTTTACGTGGCTGCTACGGGCTTAGCAAGAACCGCTCTTACCTACGCATCAAAACCACAACGATTTTTCGTCAAGTGTGTTGTTTTAACCTTCAACAAGGACCGGGCGTAGTCACACTCGATTCAACTAAAGTTGGAGAAACAGACACCCACTAGCCACATGTGTGCAAAGCACGGCGGTAGAACCAGTCTCATGAACGTGGTCATGTAATGTCGGTCTGGGCCGCTTCATCCAACAATACCGTCGAATCAAAGTATGACATGTTGGTAAGTAGTATGACTATTATCGCCCACAACTCTTTGTGTTCTACTCGTGCATATAACATATACGCATAGACCTGGCTCGGATGCCACTGTTGGCGAACGTAGTATTTCAAAAAAAAATCGTACGATCATGCAAGAAATATCTAGGAGAAGCATATCAACGAGCGGGGAGAGTGTGTCCACGTACCCTCGTAGACCGATAGCGGAAGCGTTAAGTAACGCGGTTGATGTAGTCGAACGTCTTCGCGATCCAACCGATCAAGTACCAAACACATGGCACCTCCGCGATCTGCACACGTTCAGCTCGGTGACGTCCCTCGAACTCTAGATCCAGCTGAGGCCGATTGAGTGTTCCGTCAGCACGACGGCGTGGTGATGGTGATGATGAAGTTACTAGCGCAGGGCTTCGCCTAAGCACTACGACGATATGACTGAGGTGTAAAACTGTGGAGGGGGGCACCGCACACGGCTACAGATCAACTTGTGTCTGTATGGGTGCCCCCCTCCCCCGTATATAAAGGAGGGGAGCAGGAGGCCGGCCATCCACTCTTGGGGGTGCTATGGGCATCCCCAAGCTTAGGCTCTTGTCACTCCTTGTTCCATAATCCATCAAAATCTTTCAGCCAAAACTTGAAAACTTCACAAGACAAAACTCAACAGAAATCTCGTGAGCTCCGTTAGCGAAAGAAAACAAAGGACCACTTCAAGGTACTGTAATGAACTCATTCTTTATTTATATTGGTGTTAAACCTACTTTATTCCAACTTCTCTATGGTTTATAAACTATTTTACAAGCCATAGATTCATCAAAATAAGCAAACAACACACGAAAAACAGAATCTGTCAAAAACAGAATAGTCTGTAGTAATCTGTAACTAACGCAAACTTCTGGAACTCCAAAAAATCTACCAAAATAGGAAGACCTAGACAATTTGTTTATTTATCAGCAGCAATTGGAATCACTATTTTATCACGTTCTGGTGATTTTTAACAATTGTTTTTGTGAACAGAAAGTTTCTGGAAATTACAGCAAGATCAAATAACTATCATCCAAGAAGACCCTATAGGTTTAACTTGGCACAAACACTAATTAAAACATAAAAACAGATATAACCAGAGGATATATCAAAGATTTATTCCTAAACATAAGCAAAAATCAAAAGACTAAAAATAAAATTGGGTTACCTACCAACAAGCGCTATCGTTTAACGCCCCTAGCTAGGCATAAAAGCAAGGATAGATCTAGGTATTGCCATCTTTGGTAGGCAATCCATAAATGGCTCTCATGATAGATTCATATGGTAATTTTTTTTCTTCCTAGGGAAGTGTTCCATGCCTTTCTTTAATGGAAATTGGAATCTAATATTCCCTTCCTTCATACCAATAATTGCACCAACCGTTCTAAGGAAAGGTCTACCAAGAATAATAGGACATGAAGGATTGCAATCTATATCAAGAACGATAAAATCTGCGAGCACATAATTCCTATTTGCAACAATAAGAACATCATTAGTTCTTCCCATAGGTTTCTTAATAGTGGAATCCGCAAGGTGCAAGTTTAGAGAGCAATCATCAAAATCACGGAAATCTAGCAAATCGCACAAAGTTTTGGGAATAGTGGAAACACTAGCACCCAAATCACATAAAGCATAGAACTCATGATCTTTAATTTTAGTTTTAATAGTTAATTCCCACTCATCATAAAGTTTTCTAGGGATAGAAACTTCCAACTCAAGCTTTTCCTCATAAGATTGCATCAAGGCATCAACGATATGTTTGGTAAAGGCTTTGTTTTGACTATAAGCATGAGGAGAATTTAGCACGGATTGCAACAAGGAAATACAATCAATCAAAGAGCAATTTTCATAATTAAATTCCTTGAAATCCAAAATAGTGGGTTTAGCAACATCTAGGGTTTTGATTTCTTCAATCCCACTTTTATCAATTTTAGCATCAAGATCTAAAAACTCCGAATTTTTGGAACGCCTTCTAGGTGAAGGTGGATCATATCCAGTACCATCATTATCATGATTTATAATGCAAAACAAAGATTTAATAGGGGACACATCAATAACTTTTAGATCTTCATCTTTATTTTCATAGGAACTAGAAGAACACGCTCTTATAAAGGCATCTTTCTTAGCACGCATCCTAGCGGTTCTTTCTTTGCACTCATCAATGGAAATTCTCATTGCTTTGAGAGACCCATTGATATCATGCTTAGGTGGAATAGATCTAAGCTTTAAAGAATCAACATCAAGGGAAATTCTATCAACGTTCCTAGCCAAATCATCAACTTTAAGCTATTTCTCTTCAAGCAAAGCATTGAAATTCTTTTGCGAATTCATAAATTCTTTAACACTATTCTCAAATTCATAGGGCATATTATTAAAATTTCCATAAGGATTATTGTAGGAATTTCCATAATTATTAGAGGGGTTACTAAGAGAAGGCCTAGGATTAAAGTTTCCTCTATACGCGTTGTTACCAAAATTATTCCTACCAACAAAATTCACATCCATAGATTCATTATTATTCTCAATCAAAGTAGACAAAGGCATATCATTAGGATCAGAATAAACACTCTTACTAGCAAATAATTTCATAAGTTCATCCATCTTCCCACTCAAAACATTAATTTCTTCTATCGCATGCACTTTTTTATTAGTAGATCTTTCAGTGTGCCATTGAGAATAATTAACCATAATATTATCTAGGAGTTTAGTAGCTTCTCCTAAAGTGATTTCCATAAAAGTGCCTCCCGCGGCCGAATCTAAAAGATTTCTAGAAGCAAAATTCAATCCGGCATAATTTTTTTGTATGATCATCCACAAATTCAAACCATGAGTAGGGCAATTACGTATCATTAATTTCATCCTCTCCCAAGCTAGTGCAACATGTTCATGATCAAGTTGCTTAAATTTCATAATATCGTTTCTAAGAGAGATGATCTTAGCGGGAGGAAAATACTTAGATATAAAAGCATCTTTGCACTTGTTCCAAGAATCAATACTATTTTTAGGCAAAGACGAAAACCAAGCTTTAGCACGATCTCTAAGCGAAAAAGGAAATAGCTTCAATTTAACAATATCGTTATCAACATCTTTCTTCTTTCGACTTGCAAAGATAACCAATCATACATAAAAGAATTCAGAGAAAATTCAAATATTGTTCATAGGTAATCTTGATCATAAACCCACAATTCATCAGTCTCAACAAACACACCGCAAAAAGAAGATTACATCAAACAGATCTCCACAAGAGAGGGGGAGAAGATTGTATTGAGATCCAAAAAGAGAGAAGACGCCATCTAGCTACTAACTATGGACCCGAAGGTCTGAGGTAAACTACTCACACTTCATTGGAGAGGCTATGGTGATGATGTAGAAACCCTCCGTGATGGATGCCCCCTCCAGCGGAGCTCCGGAACAGGCCCTAAGATGGGATCTCGTGGGTACAGAAGGTTGTGGCGGTGGAATTAGGTTTTTTGGCTCTGTATCTGATCGTTTGGGGTACATAGGTATATATAGGAGGAAGGAGTACTTCGGTGGAGCAACAGGGGGCCCACGAGGGTGGAGGGCGCGCCCTGGGGGGCGCCCCCTACCTCGTGGCTTCCCTGTTGGTTGCTTGACGTAGGGTCCAAGTCTCCTGGATCTTGTTCGTTCCAAAAATCACGTTCCCGAAGGTTTCATTCTGTTTGGACTCCGTTTGATATTCCTTTTCTGCGAAACTCTGAAATAGGCAAAAAACAGCAATTCTGGGCTGGGCCTCCGGTTAATAGGTTAGTCCCAAAAATAATATAAAAGTGGATAATAAAGCCCAATAATGTCCAAAACAGTAGATAATATAGCATGGAGTAATCAAAAATTATAGATACGTTGGAGACATATCAGCCACAAGGGGCGCGCCAGGGGGGAATCCTACTCCTAGTAGGAGTAGGTTTCCCCCTTTCCTAGTCCAACTAGGAGGATAAGGAGAGGGAGAGGGAGAGGGAAAGAGGGTCCGCGCCCCCTCCCTGAAGGAAATATGCCCTAGAGGCAATAATAAAGTTATTATTTATTTCCTCTTATCATGATAAATGTTTATTATTCATGCTAGAATTGTATTAACCGGAAACATAATACGTGTGTGAATACATAGACAAACATAGTGTCACTAGTATGCCTCTACTTGACTAGCTCGTTAATCAAAGATGGTTGAGTTTCCTAGCCATGGACATGAGTTGTCATTTGATTAACGGGATCACATCACTAGGAGAATTATGTGATTGACTTGACCCATTCCGTTAGCTTAGCACTTCATCGTTTAGTATGTTGCTATTGCTTTCTTCATGACTTATACATGTTCCTGTGACTATGAGATTATGCAACTCCCGTTTACCGGAGGAACACTTTGTGTGCTACCAAATGTCACAACGTAACTGGGTGATTATAAAGGTGCTCTATAGGTGTCTCCGAAGGTACTTGTTGAGTTGGCGTGTTTCGAGATTATGATTTGTCACTCCGATTGTCGGAGAGGTATCTCTGGGCCCTCTCAATGCACATCACTATAAGCCTTGCAAGAAATGTGACTAATGAGTTAGTTACGGGATGATGCATTATGGAGCGAGTAAAGAGACTTGGCGATAACGAGATTGAACTAGGTATTGAGATACCGACGATCGAATCTCGGGCTAGTAACATACCGATGACAAAGGGAACAACGTATGTTGTTATGCGGTTTGACCGATAAAGATCTTCATAGAATATGTAGGAGCCATTATGAGTAGGGATGGCAATGGGGACAATCCCCTATGGGGATACCTACAACATCCCCATCCCCATCTATTCCCTATCATCCCATCCCCATTTACATGACCGGGGATGAAATTTTCCCATACCCATGCCCCACTGGGAAACGGGGCCCCATTAGGGTCCCCATCCCCATAAACAAATACTCATATACATAATATGACACCCAATAAACAACATACATACATGGTGTTGTCATTGTCCTTCTAATGCCTATCTAGGTTGTATTGACTTCTTGGTCATGGTGGCAGCTAAGATGAGGATGTGAGGAAGGTTTAAGGTTTTTTCATAGCTTATTTTTGTTTTCGCAAGTTTTTGTGAGAATATTTTAAGGTTGACTGCAGTATCATAGTTACTAATCGGGTCCCCGATGGGTATTGGGTCTGGGGAATAGGATATCGTCCCCATCCCCATTGTACCCTATGGGGAATAAAATAGTTTGGTAAATATCCCCATGGGGATATTTTTCGCCCATCTCCACCCCCTAATAGATGAAATCCCCACGGGTTTGGTGGGTATGGGGCCCCGTTGCCATCCCTAACTATGAGCATCCAGGTTCCGCTATTGGTTATTGACCGGAGACGTGTCTCGGTCATGTCTACATAGTTCTCGAACCCGTAGGGTCCGCACGCTTAAAGTTTTGGTGATGATCAGTATTATGAGTTTTTGTGCTTTGATGTACCGAAGGTAGTTCGGAGTCCCGGATATGATCACGGACATGACGAGGAGTCTCGAAATGGTCGAGACATAAAGATCAATATATTGGACGACTATATTCGGACACCGGAAGTGTTCCAAGTGGTTTCGGATAAAACCGGAGTACAGGGGGGTTACCGGAACCCCCCGAGGAGTTGATTGGGCCTTATGGGCCTTAGTGGGAGAAGAGGAGGGGCGGCCAGGGCAGCCGCGTGCCCCCTCCCCCTCTAGTCCGAATTGGACAAGGAGGGGGCGGCGCCCCCCCCTTTTTCCTTCTCCTTCTCTCTCCCTTCCTTCCCTCTCCTACTCCAACAAGGAAAAGGAGTCCTACTCCCGGTGGGAGTAGGACTCCCCCCTTGGCGCGCCCTCCTCCTGGCCGGCCGCCTCCCCCCTTGCTCCTTTATATACGGGGCAAGGGGCACCCTACGACACACAAGTTGATCAGTTTTATCTATTCCAGCCGTGTGCGGTGCCCCCCTCCACCATATTCCACCTCGGTCATATCGTAGCGGTGCTTAGGTGAAGCCCCTGTGTCGGTAGCAACATCATCACCGTCATTACGCCGCCATGCTGACGAAACTCTCCCGTGAAGCTCTGCTGGATCGGAGTTTGCAGGACGTCATCGAGTTGAACGTGTGCTGAACTCGGAGGTGCCGTACGTTCGGTACTTGGATCGGTCAGATCGTGAAGACGTACGACTACATCAACCGCGTTGTGCTACGCTTCCGCTTTCGGTCTACGAGGGTACGTGGACAAACACTCTCCCCTCTCGTTGCTATGCATCACCATGATCTTGCTTGTGCGTAGGATTCTTTTTGAAATTACTATGTTCCCCAACAGTGGCATCCGAGCCTGGTTTTATGCGTAGATGTTATATGCAAGAGTAGAACACAAGTGAGTTGTGGGCGATACAAGTCATACTGCTTACCAGCATGTCATACTTTGGTTCGGCGGTATTGTTGGATGAAGCGGCCCGGACCGACATTACGCGTACGCTTACACGAGACTGGTTCTACCGACATGCTTTGCACACAGGTGGTTGGCGGGTGTCAGTTTATCCAACTTTAGTTGAACCGAGTGTGGCTACGCCCGGTCCTTGAGAAGGTTAAAACAGCACTAACTTGACGAACTATCGTTGTGGTTTTGATGCGTAGGTAAGAACGGTTCTTGCTCAGCCCGTAGCAGCCACGTAAAACTTACAACAACAAAGTAGAGGACGTCTAACTTGTTTTTGCAGGGCATGTTGTGATGTGATATGGTCAAGGCATGATGCTATATTTTATAGTATGAGATGATCATGTTTTTTAACCGAGTTATCGGCAACTGACAGGAGCCATATGGTTGTCGCTTTATTGTATGCAATGCAATCACCCTGTAATTGCTTTACTTTATCACTAAGCGGTAGCGATAGTCGTAGAAGCAATAGTTGGCAAGACGACAACGATGCTACGATGGAGATCAAGGTGTCGCGCCGGTGACGATGGTGATCATGATGGTGCTTCGGAGATGGAGATCACAAGCACAAGATGATGATGGCCATATCATATCACTTATATTGATTGCATGTGATGTTTATCATTTATGCATCTTATTTTGCTTGATTGACGGTAGTATTATAAGATGACCCCTCACTAAATTTCAAGGTATAAGTGTTCTCCCTGAGTATGCACCATCACGACAATTCGTCGTGCCGAGACACCACGTGATGATCGGGTGTGATAAGCTCTACGTTCATCTACAACGGGTGCAAGCCAGTTTTGCACATGCAGAATACTCGGGTTAAACTTGACGAGCCTAGCATATGCAGATATGGCCTCGGAACACGGAGACCGAAAGGTCGAGCGTGAATCATATAGTAGATATGATCAACATAGTGATGTTCACCATTGAAAACTACTGCATCTCACATGATGATCGTACATGGTTTAGTTGATTTGGATCACGTGATCACTTAGAAGATTAGAGGGATGTCTATCTAAGTGAGAGTTCTTAAGTAATATAATTAATTGAACTTAAATTATCATGAACTTAGTACCTGATAGTATTTTGCTTGTCTATGTTGATTGTAGATAGATGGCCCGTGATGTTGTTCCGTTGAATTTTAATGCGTTCCTTGAGAAAGCAAAGTTGAAAGATGATGGTAGCAATTACACGGAATGGGTCCGTAACTTGAGGATTATCCTCATTGCTGCACAGAAGAATTATGTCTTAGAAGCACCGCTGGGTGCCAGGCCTGCTGCAGATGCAACTAACGATGTTAAGAACGTCTGGCAGAGCAAAGCTGATGACTACTCAATAGTTCAGTGTGCCATGCTTTACGGCTTAGAACCGAGGCTTCAACGACGTTTTGAACGTCATGGAGCATATGAGATGTTCCAGGAGTTGAAGTTAATATTTCAAGCAAATGCACGGATTGAGAGATATGAAGTCTCCAATAAGTTCTATAGCTGCAAGATGGAGGAGAATAGTTCTGTCAGTGAACATATACTCAAAATGTCTGGGTATAACAATCACTTGATTCAACTGGGAGTTAATCTTCCGGATGATAGTGTCATTGAAAGAATTCTTCAATCACTGCCGCCAAGCTACAAGAGCTTCATGATGAACTATAATATGCAAGGGATGGATAAGACAATTCCCGAGCTCTTCGCAATGCTAAAGGCTGTGGAGTTAGAAATCAAGAAGGAGCATCAAGTGTTGATGGTCAACAAGGCCACCAGTTTCAAGAAAAAGTGCAAAGGGAAGAAGAAGGGGAACTTCAAGAAGAACAGCAAACAAGTTGCTGCTCAAGAGAAGAAACCCAAGTCTGGACCTAAGCCTGAGACTGAGTGATTTTACTGCAAGCAGACTGGACACTGGAAGCGGAACTGCCCCAAGTATTTGGTGGATAAGAAGGATGGCAAGGTGAACAAAGGTATATGTGATCTACATTTTATTGATGTGTACCTTACTAGAGCTCGCAGTAGCACCTAGGTATTTGATACTGGTTCTGTTGCTAATATTTGCAACTCGAAACAGGGACTACGGATTAAGCGAAGACTGGCTAAGGACGAGGTGACGATGCGCGTGGGAAATGGTTCCAAAGTCGATGTGATCGCCGTCGACACGTTACCTCTACATCTACCTTCGGGATTAGTTTTAGACCTAAATAATAATTATTTGGTGCCAGCGTTGAACATGAACATTATATCTGGATCTTGTTTGATGCGAGACGGTTATTCATTTAAATCTGAGAATAATGGTTCTATTTATATGAGTAATATCTTTTATGGTTATGCACCCTTGAAGAGTGGTCTATTTTTATTGAATCTCGATAGTAGTGATACACATATTCATAATGTTGAAGCCAAAAGATGCAGAGTTGATAATGATAGTGCAACTTATTTGTGGCACTGCCGTTTAGGTCATATTGGTGTAAAGCGCATGAAGAAACTCCATACTGATGGACTTTTGGAATCACTTGATTATGAATCACTTGGTACTTGCGAACCATGCCTTATGGGCAAGATGACTAAAACGTCGTTCTCCGCACAATGAAGCGAGCAACAGATTTGTTGGAGATCATACATACTAATGTATGTGGTTTGATGAATGTTGAGGCTCACGGCGGGTATCGTTATTTTCTCACCTTCACAGATGATTTGAGCAGACATGGGTATATCTACTTAATGAAACATAAGTCTGAAACATTTGAAAAGTTCCACGAATTTCAGAGTGAAGTGGAAAATCATCGTAACAAAAAAAATAAAGTTTCTACAATCTGATCATGGAGGAGAATATTTGAGTTACGAGTTTGGTCTACATTTGAAACAATGCAGAATAGTTTCGCAACTCACGCCACCCGAAACACCCCAGCGTAATGGTGTGTCTGAACGTCGTAATCGTATTTTACTAGATATGGTGCGATCTATGATGTCTCTTACTGATTTACCGCTATCGTTTTGGGGTTATGCTTTAGAGACGGCTGCATTCACGTTAAATAGGGCACCATCGAAATCCGTTGAGACGACACCTTATGAACTATGGTTTGGCAAGAAACCAAAGTTGTCGTTTCTTAAAGTTTGGGGCTGCGATGCTTATGTGAAAAAGCTTCAACCTGATAAGCTCGAACCCAAATCGGAGAAATGTGTCTTCATGGGATACCCAAAGGAAACTGTTGGGTACACCTTCTATCACAGATCCGAAGGCAAGACATCGTTGCTAAGAATGGATCCTTTCTAGAGAAGGAGTTTCTCTCGAAAGAAGTGAGTGGGAGGAAAGTAGAACTTGATGAGGTAACTGTACCTGCTCCCTTATTGGAAAGTAGTTCATCACAGAAACCTGTTCCTGTGACACCTACACCAATTAGTGAGGAAGCTAATGATATTGATCATGAAACTTCAGATCAAGTTACTGTTGAACCTCGTAGGTCAGCCAGAGTAAGATCCGCACCAGAGTGGTACAGTAATCCTATTCTGGAGGTCATGTTACTAGACCAAGGCGAACCTACGAACTATGAAGAACCGATGGCGAGCCCAGATTCCGCAAAATGGCTTGAGGCCATGAAATATGAGATGGGATCCATGTATGAGAACAAAGTGTGGATTTTGGTTGACTCGCCCGATGATCGGCAAGCCATTGAAAATAAATGGATCTTCAAGAAGAAGACTGACGCTGACGGTAATGTTACTGTCTATAAATCTCGAATTGTTGCAAAAGGTTTTCGACAAGTTCAAGGGATTGACTACGATGAGACTTTCTCACCCGTAGCGATGCTTAAGTCTGTCCGGATCATGTTAGCAATTGCCGCATTTTATGATTATGAAATTTGGCAAATGGATGCCAAAACTGCATTCCTGAATGGATTTCTGGAAGAAGAGTTGTATATGATGCAACCAGAAGGTTTTGTTGATCCAAAGGGAGCTAACATAGTGTGCAAGCTCCAGCAATCCATTTATGGACTGGTGCAAGCCTCTCGGAGTTGGAATAAACGTTTTGATAGTGTGATCAAAGCATATGGTTTTATACAGACTTTTGGAGAAGACTGTATTTATAAGAAAGTGAGTGGGAGCTCTGTAGCATTTCTGATATTATATGTGGATGACATATTGCTGATTGGAAATGATATAGAATTTCTGGATAGCATAAAAGGATACTTGAATAAGAGTTTTTCAATGAAAGACCTTGGTGAAGTTGCTTACATATTAGGCATCAAGATCTGTAGAGATAGATCAAGACGCTTGATAGGACTTTCACAAAGCACATACCTTGACAAAGTTTTGAAGAAGTACAAAATGGATCAAGCAAAGAAAGGATTCTTGCCTGTGTTACAAGGTGTGAAGTTGAGTCAGACTCAATGCTCGACCACTGCAGAAGATAGAGAGAAAATGAAAGATGTTCCCTATGCTTCAGCCATAGGCTCTATCATGTATGCAATGTTGTGTACCAGACCTGATGTGTGTCTTGATATTAGCCTAGCAGGGAGGTACCAAAGTAATCCAGGAGTGGATCTCTAGAAAATGGTCAAGAACATCCTAAAATACCTGAAAAGGACTAAGGATATGTTTCTCGTTTATGGAGGTGACAAAGAGCTAGTCATAAATGGTTACGTCGATGCAAGCTTTGACACTGATCTAGACGATTCTAAATCGCAAACCGGATATGTGTTTACATTGAACGGTGGAGCTGTTAGTTGGTGCAGTTCTAAACAAAGCGTCGTGGCGGGGTCTACGTGTGAAGCGGAGTACATAGCTACTTCGGAGGCAGCAAATGAAGGAGTCTAGATGAAGGAGTTCATATCCGATCTAGGTGTCATACCTAGTGCATCGGGTCCAATGAAAATCTTTTGTAACAATACTGGTGCAATTGCCTTGGCAAAGGAATCCAGATTTCACAAGAGGACCAAGCACATCAAGAGACGCTTCAATTCCATCCGGGACCAAGTCCAGGTGAGAGACATAGAGATTTGCAAGATACATACGGATCTGAATGTTGTAGACCCGTTGACTAAGCCTCTTCCACGAGCAAAACATGATCAGCACCAAAACTCCATGGGTGTTAAAATCATTACTGTGTAATCTAGATTATTGACTCTAGTGCAAGTGGGAGACTGAAGGAAATATGCCCTAGAGGCAATAATAACGTTATTATTTATTTCCTCATATCATGATAAATGTTTATTATTCATGCTAGAATTGTATTAACCGGAAACATAATATATGTGTGAATACATAGACAAACATAGTGTCACTAGTATGCCTCTACTTGACTAGCTCGTTAATCAAAGATGGTTGAGTTTCCTAGCCATGGACATGAGTTGTCATTTGATTAACGGGATCACATCATTAGGAGAATGATGTGATTGACTTGACCCATTCCATTAGCTTAGCACTTGATCGTTTAGTATGTTGCTATTGCTTTCTTCATGACATATACATGTTCCTATGACTATGAGATTATGCAACTCCCGTTCACCGGAGGAACACTTTGTGTGCTACCAAAGTCACAACATAACTGGGTGATTATAAAGGTGCTCTACAGGTGTCTCTGAAGGTACTTGTTGAGTTGGCGTATTTCGAGATTAGGATTTGTCACTCTGATTGTCGGAGAGGTATCTTTGGGCCCTCTTGGTATTGCACATCACTATAAGCCTTGCAAGCAATGTGACTAATGAGTTAGTTATAGGATGATGCATTACGGAACGAGTAAAGAGACTTGCCGGTAACGATATTGAACTAGGTATTGAGATACCGACGATCGAATCTCAGGCAAGTAACATGCCGACAACAAAGGGATTATGAGATTTGACCGATAAAGATCTTCGTAGAATATGTAGAATATGTAGGACCCAATATGAGCATCCAGGTTCCGCTATCGGTTATTGACCGGAGACGTGTCTCGGTCATGTCTACATAGTTCTCGAACCCGTAGGGTCCGCACGCTTAAAGTTTTGGTGACGATCGGTATTATGAGTTTTTGTGTTTTGATGTACCGAAGGTAGTTCAGAGTCCCAGATATGATCACGGACATGACGAGGAGTCTCAAAATGGTCGAGATGTAAAGATCGATATATTGGACGACTATATTCGGACACCGGAAGTGTTCCAAGTGGTTTCGGATAAAACCGGGGTACCGGGGGGGGGGGGGTTACCGGAACCCTCGGGGGAGTTAATTGGGCCTTAGTGCGAGAAGAAGAGGGGCGGCCAGGGCAGACACACGCCCCTCCCCCTCTAGTCCGAATTGGACAAGGAGGGGGGCAGCGCCCCCCTTTTTCCTTCTCCTCCTCTCTCCCTTCCTTCCCTCTCCTACTCCAACAAGGAAAAGGAGGAGTCCTACTCCCAGTGGGAGTAGGACTCCCCCCTTGGCGCGCCCTCCTCCTGGCCGGCCGCCTCCCCCCTTGCTCCTTTATATACGGGGGCAAGGGGGCACCCTAGGACACACAAGTTGATCAGTTGATCTACTCCAGCCGTGTGCGGTGCCCCCCTCCACCATATTCCACCTCGGTCATATCGTAGCGGTGCTTAGGCGAAACCCTGCGTCGGTAGCAACATCATCACCGTCATCACGCAGTCGTGCTGACGAAATTCTCCCATGAAGCTCTGCTGGATCGGAGTTCACGGGACGTCATCGAGTTGAACGTGTGCTGAACTTGGAGGTGCCGTACGTTCGGTACTTGGATCGGTCGGATCGTGAAGACGTACGACTACATCAACCGCGTTGTGCTAATGCTTCCGCTTTCGGTCTACGAGGGTACGTGGACAAACACTCTCCCCTCTCGTTGCTATGCATCACCATGATCTTGCGTGTGCTTAGGATGTTTTTTGAAATTACTACATTCCCAAACACTCCCCTTGTCCTATTTGGACTCCCCTTGGGGGGGCACCACCTCTTGGCTGCGGCCCTCTCTCTCCCCTAAGGCCCCCTAAGGCCCATAACTTCACGGGGGGTTCCGGTAACCCTCCGGCACTCCGGTTCTATCCGAAACTCTCCCAAACACTTCTGGTGTCCGAACAACATGGTCCAGTATATCAATCTTTATGTCTCGACCATTTCGAGACTCCTCGTCATGTCCGTGATCACATCTGGGACTCCGAACAACCTTCGGTACATCAAATCACATAAACTCATAATACCAATCATCATCGAACGTTAAGCGTGCGAACCCTATGGGTTCGAGAACTATGTAGACATGACCGAGACACTTCTCTGGTCAATAACCAATAGCGAAACCTGGATGCTCATATTGGTTCCTATATATTCTACGAAGATCTTTATTGGTCAAACCGCATAACAACATACGTTGTTCCCTTTGTCATCGGTATGTTACTTGCCCGAGATTCGATCGTCGGTATCACCATACCTAGTTCAATCTCGTTACCGGCAAGTCTCTTTACTCGTTCTGTAATGCATCATCCTGCAACTAACTCTTTAGTCACATTGCTTGCAAGGCTTATAGTGATGTGCATTACCGAGAGGGCCCAGAGATACCTCTCTAACAATCGGAGTGACAAATCCTAATCTCGATCTATGCCAACTCAACAAAAACCATCGAAGACACCTGTAGAGCATCTTTATAATCACCCAGTTACGTTGTGACATTTGATAGCACACTAAGTGTTCCTTCGGTATTCGGGAGTTGCATAATCTCATAGTCAGTGGAACATGTATAAGTCATGATGAAAGCAATAGCAACAAACTAAACGATCATAGTGCTAAGCTAACGGATGGGTATTGTCCATCACATCATTCTCTAATGATGTGATCCCGTTCATCAAATGAAAACACATGTCTATGGCTAGGAAACATAACCATCTTTGATAAACAAGCTAGTCAAGTAAAGGCATACTAGGGACACTCTGTTTGTCTATGCATTCACACATGTACTAAGTTCCCGGTTAATACAATTCTAGCATGAATAATA
Organism: Aegilops umbellulata; assembly: GCA_032464435.1. Taxonomy (NCBI): domain Eukaryota; kingdom Viridiplantae; phylum Streptophyta; class Magnoliopsida; order Poales; family Poaceae; genus Aegilops; species Aegilops umbellulata. The sequence continues at coordinate 75,364,048 of CP136057.1, read as the reverse complement.
AATATTTATCATGATATAAGGAAATGTAAATAACAACTTTATTATCGCCTCTAGTGCACATTTACTTCAATCATAAGAGGGTTGCTTATTCAAGTAAGAACAACACCTTAGCACTGGTCCACCCACATATCAAATTATCAAAGTAGCGAAAGAGAATCAACTAAACATGATGAAAGTGACTAGATGATAATTCCTCGAGAATGCGTTGCTTACTATAAGAGAACATTCCGGCTTATCCTTTGCTATAAAAAAGATTGGGCTACCTTGCTGGACCTTTGTTACTATTGCTACTTGTTACTCCCTCCTTCCCAAAATATAAGGCGTCGATTGACTTTACTGGTCTTTGTTAAAAAACTTTGGCTATGATTGTCGCGTATTGTATGTCTATAAAATTAGTATACAGACATATGTACCAAAATTGTTTTGCAAGACAAATACGACGATGCCATTTATACATGCTCAATCCATGTACTTTGATATATATTAGCGATCAAAGTCGTGCATTAAAGATCGTGCAAAGTCAAGAGCGCCTTATATTTTTGGAAGGAGGGAGTACTTGTTACGAATTGCCTTGCTACAAAACTATCTATCACCGCTACTTTCAGTACTTGCAGAGAATACCTTGCTGAAAAACTGCTTATCATTTCCTTCTGCTCCTCGTTGGGTTTGACACTCTTACTTATTGAAAGGACTATGATTGATCCCCTATACTTGTGGGTCATCAAGACTCTTTTCTGGCACCATTTCCGAGGAGTGAAGCGCCTTTGGTAAGGAAACATTTTATTATGTGCTAAAATTTACTGTCACTTGTCACTTTGGAAAATAATCCTTTGAGGGGTTTGTTCAAGGTTTCTTCACCTCGAACGAAAGCAATAAGAGTTTCTCCTCAACCTATTGAACCTACTGAAAACATTTATTATGAGATTCCTTCGGGTATGTGAGAGAAACTGCTAGCTAATCCTTATGCAGGAGTAATAACACATCCTGACATGGACTTGATCCATATAGATGAAATTTGTGGATTGGTTAAGCTTGGAGGTTTATCTGAGGATGGAGTTAAGAAGAAAGTATTCCATTTATAATTGGGGGGGAGCACTGAAATGGTATAGGCTATTGGATGATACTAGAACATTGGATTGGAACCGATTGAAGCTAGAATTTCACCAGAAGTTTTATCCTATGCATTTCGTTCATAGTGATCGGAATTATATATATAATTTTTGTCCTTGTGAAGGAGAAAGTATCGCTTAAGCTTGGGGGAGGCTTAAATATATGATGCATACATGCCCCAATCATGAGCTCTCAAGAGAAATAGTTATACAGAACTTGTATCCTCGGCTTTATCATAATGATCAATCCATGCTCGATACTTCTTCAATTGGTTCCTTTATGAAGAGAACTATTGAATTCAAATGGGATCTTCTGGAAAGAATTATACGCAACTCCGAAGATCGGGAAATCGGCAAAGGTAAAGAGTCAGGTGTAAAACTTGAGTTTGATTATATTAAATACTTTATGGAAACAATTTTTTTTCATAAGTTTAGTACTAAATATGGACTTGACTCTGAGATAGTGGCTACCTTTTGTGAATCATTGTCTGCTCATGTTGATCTCCCTAATGAGAAGTGGTTTAAATTTCATCCACCTATTGAAGAAAATTGTGAGGAACCTATTAAAGCTAAAGATGAAACAATTATTTATAATGTTGATCCAATTGTGCCTACTGCTTATATTGACAAACTCCCTTTTCGTGTTAGGATCAAGGAACCTGCTAAAGCTACAAATGTGGTTCATAAGAGTAATATTAGAACACCTAAACCCTCTGAACAAATTAAGATGCGACCTAATATTGCAATGGTTAAAGATCCCTTGGTTGATAATATTGATGGGCATGTTAGTTATTTTTGTTCCGAGGCTGCTAGAATTGCTAAACCTATTAGAAATGAACAAGATATGTTAGATAAGAATAAACCTATGGTTGGCGTGCCTGTTGTTTCTGGTAAGACTGTAGATCATTGCTATCATGATTTATGTGATATGGGTGCCAGTGTGAGTGTTATTCCTTTTACTTTATATCAAGAAATTATGAATGATATTGCACTTATTGAGATTGAAGATATTGATGTTACTGTTAAGCTTGCAAATGGAGATACTATTTCACTGCTTGGGATTGATGGAGATGTTGAAGTCTTGTGTGTTAAGATCAAATACCCTATTGATTTCTTAGTACTTAGATCACAACAAGATAATTTTTGTCCCATTATATGTGGTAGACCCTTCTTGAATACTGTTAGCTAAAATTGACTGTGTTAAAGAAAAGGTTAGAGTTAAATTTGGTGATGTATCTCATATGTTCAATTTCTCCAAGTTTAGTAAACAACCACATGAGAAAGAATTGTCTAGTAAGGATGAAATTATTGGTCTTACTTCTATTGTCGTACCTCCCATTGATCCATTATAACAATATTTACTAGACCATGAAAATGACATGCATATGAATGAAAGAAATGAAATACATGAGACATTATTTAAACAAGCACCTATCCTTAAGCATAATTTGGCTGTTGATACTTTGGTAGATCCTCTCCCACCTAAGGGTGACCCCGTGTTTGAATTAAAGGAACTACCTGAAACACTGAAATATGCATATCTTGATGAAAAGAAGATATATCATGTTATTGTTAATGCTAAACTTTTATAGTATGAAGAAAAGAGATTACTTAAAACTTTATGGAAGCATCGTGCTGCTATTGGATACTCTTGATGATCTTAAGGGCATTAGTCCCACTTTATGTCAACATAAGATTAATATGAAACCTGATGCTAAACCGGTTGTTGATCATCAATGACGCTTGAATCCTAAGATGAAGGACGTGGTAAGAATTGAAATATCAAAGCTTCTGGAGGCAGGTATAATTTATCCTAGAGCTGATAGTAGATGGGTAAGTCCCGTTCATTTTGTTCCTAAAAAAGGAGGCATTACTGTTGTTCCTAATGATAAAAATGAACTTATCCCACACAGAATTGTAACTGGTTATAGGATGGTAATTGATTTTAGAAACTTAAATAAAGCTACTAGAAAAGATCATTGTCTCTTGCCCTTCATTGAAAAAATGTTAGGAAGATTATCTAAGCATACACACTTTTATTTCCTAGATGGATATTCTTTTTTTCTCAAATATCTGTATCAAAAGAAGATCAAGAGAAAACCACTTTTACCTGTCCTTGAAGGAAATATGCCCTAGAGGCAATAATAAAGTTATTATTTATTTCCTTATATCATGATAAATGTTTATTATTCATGCTAGAATTGTATTAACCGGAAACATAATACATGTGTGAATACATAGACAAACAGAGTGTCACTAGTATGCCTCTACTTGACTAGCTCGTTAATCAAAGATGGTTATGTTTCCTGACCATGAACAAAAGAGTTGTTATTTGATTAACGGGGTCACATCATTAGGAGAATGATGTGATTGACATGACCCATTCCATTAGCTTAGCACCCGATCGTTTAGTATGTTGCTATTGCTTTCTTCACGACTTATACATGTTCCTATGACTATGAGATTATGCAACTCCCGTTTGCCGGAGGAACACTTTGTGTGCTACCAAACATCACAACATAACTGGGTGATCATAAAGGAGCTCTACAGGTGTCTCCGAAGGTACATGTTGGGTTGGCGTATTTTGAGATTAGGATTTGTCACTTCGATTGTCGGAGAGGTATCTCTGGGCCCTCTCGGTAATGCACATCATATAAGCCTTGCAAGCATTGCAGCTAATGAGTTAGTTGTGAGATGATGTATTACAGAACGAGTAAAGAGACTTGCCGGTAACGAGATTGAACTAGGTATTGAGATACCGACGATCGAATCTCGGGCAAGTAACATACCGATGACAAAGGGAACAACGTATGTTGTTATGCGGTCTGACCGATAAAGATCTTCGTAGAATATGTGGGAGCCAATATGAGCATCCAGGTTCCGCTATTGGTTATTGACTGGAGACGTGTCTCGGTCATGTCTACATTATTCTCGAACCCGTAGGGTCCGCACGCTTAACGTTACGATGACAGTTTCATTATGAGTTTATATGTTTTGATGTACCGAAGGAGTTCGGAGTCCCGGATGAGATCGGGGACATGACGAGGAGTCTCGAATTGGTCAAGACGTAAAGATTGATATATTGGACGACTATATTCGGACATCGGAAAGGTTCCAAGTGGTTCGGGTATTTTTCGGAGTACCTGGGAGTTACGGGAATACGGGGGAAGAAGTATATGGGCCTTATTGGGCTTTAGGGGAGAGGGAGAGGCAGGCCGCGCCCCCCATTGACTAGTCCGAATTGGACTAGGGGGAGGGGTGGCGCCCCTCCTTCCTTCTCTCCCCTCTTCCCCTTCCTTGTCTCCTACTCCTACTACTTGGAAGGACTCCTAGTGTACTAGGAAAGGGGGAATCCTACTCCCGGTGGGAGTAGGACTCCCCTAGGGCGTGCCATAGAGAGGGCCGACCCTCCCCTCCTCCACTCCTTTATATACGGGGGCAGGGGGCACCCCAAAGACACACAAGTTGATCTTCGTGATCGCTCTCTTAGCCGTGTGTGGTGCCCCCCTCCACCATACTCCTCGATAATATTGTAGCGGTGCTTAGGCGAAGCCCTGCGACGGTAGAACATCAAAATCGTCACCACGCCGTCGTGCTGACGGAACTCTTCCCCGACACTTTACTGGATCGGAGTCCGGGGATCGTCATCGAGCTGAACGTGTGCTAGAACTCGGAGGTGTCGTAGTTTCAGTGCTTGATCGGTCGGGCCGTGAAGATGTACGACTACATCAACCGCGTTGTCATAACGCTTCCGCTATCGGTCTACGAGGGTACGTAGACAACACTTTCCCCTCTCGTTGCTATGCATCACCATGATCTTGCGTGTGCGTAGATTTTTTTTTGAAATTACTACGTTCCCCAACAGTGGCATCCGAGCCTGGTTTTATGTGTTGATGCTATATGCATGAGTAGAACACAAGTGAGTTGTGGGCGAAATAAGTCATACTGCTTACCAGCATGTCATACTTTGGTTCGGCGATATTGTTGGATGAAGCGGCCCGGACTGACATTACGCGTACGCTTACGCGAGACTGGTTCTACCGACGTGCTTTGCACACAGGTGGCTGGCGGGTGTGAGTTTCTCCAACTTTAGTTGAACCGAGTGTGGCTACGCCCGGTCCTTGCGAAGGTTAAAACAACACCAACTTGACAAACTATCGTTGTGGTTTTGATGCGTAGGTAAGATTGGTTCTTGCTCAGCCTGTAGCAGCCACGTAAAACTTGCAACAACAAAAGTAGAGGACGTCTAACTTGTTTTTGCAGGGCATGTTTGTGATGTGATATGGTCAAGGCATGATGCTAAATTTTATTGTATGAGATGATCATGTTTTGTAACCGAGTTATCGGCAACTGGCAGGAGCCATATGGTTGTCGCTTTATTGTATGCAATGCAATCGCCCTGTAATGCTTTACTTTATCACTAAGCGGTAGTGATAGTTGTAGAAGCATAAGTTTGGTGAGACGACAACGATGCTACGATGGAGATCAAGGTGTCGCGCCGGTGACGATGGTGATCATAACGATGCTTCGGAGATGGAGATCACAAGCACAAGATGATGATGGCCATATCATATCACTTATATTGATTGCATGTGATGTTTATCTTTTATGCATCTTATCTTGCTTTGATTGACGGTAGCATTATAAGATGATCTCTCACTAACTTTCAAGATAAAAGTGTTCTCCCTGAATATGCACCGTTGCCAAAGTTCGTCATGCCCAGACACCACGTGATGATCGGGTGTGATAAGCTCTACGTCCATCTACAACGGGTGCAAGCCAGTTTTGCACACGCAGAATACTCAGGTTAAACTTGATGAGCCTAGCATATGCAGATATGGCCTTGGAACACTGAGACCGAAAGGTCGAGCGTGAATCATATAGTAGATATGATCAACATAGTGATGTTCACCATTGAAAACTACTCCATTTCACATGATGATCGGTTATGGTTTAGTTGATTTGGATCACGTGATCACTTAGAAGATTAGAGGGATGTCTTTCTAAGTGGGAGTTCTTAAGTAATATGATTAATTGAACTTTAATTTATCATGAACTTAGTCCTGGTAGTATTAGCATATCTATGTTGTAGATCAATAGCTCGCGTTGTTGCTTCCCTATGTTTTATATATGTTCCTAGAGAAAACTAAGTTGAAAAATGTTAGTAGCAATGATGCGGATTAAATCCGTGATCTGAGGTTTATCCTCATTGCTGCACAGGAGAATTATGTCCTTGATGCACCGCTAGGTGACAAACCTATTGCAGGAGTAGGTGAAGACGTTATGAACGTTTGGCTAGCTCAATATGATGACTACTTGATAGTTTAGTGCACCATGCTTAACGGCTTAGAATCGGGACTTCAAAGACGTTTTTGAATGTCATGGACCATATGAGATGTTCCAGGAGTTGAAGTTAATATTTCAAGCAAATACCCGAGTTGAGAGATATGAAGTCTCCAACAAGTTCTATAGCTAAAAGATGGAGGAGAATAGCTCAAGCAGTGAGCATGTGCTCAGATTTTCTGGGTACTACAATCGCTTGAATCAAGTGGGAGTTAATCTTCCAGATAAGATAGTGATTGACAGAATTCTCTAGTCACCATCACCAAGTTAGTAGAACTTCGTGATGAACTATAATATGCAAGGGATAACAGAAACATTTCCCAAGCTCTTCGTGATGCTGAAATCGACGAAGGTAGAAATCAAGAAAAACATCAAGTGTTCATGGTTGATGAAACCACTAGTTTCAATAAAAGGCAAAGGGAAGAAGGGGAACTTCAAGAAGAATGGCAAGCAAGTTGCTGCTCAAGTGAAGAAGCCCAAGTCTGGTCCTAAGCCTGAGACTAAGTGATTCTACTGCAAAGGGACTGGTCACTGGAAGCGGAACTGCCCCAAGTATTTGGCGGATAAGAAGGATGGCAAAGTGAACAAAGGTATATTGGATATACATGTTATTGATGTGTATTTTACTAGTGTTTATAGCAACCCCTCGGCATTTGATACTTGTTCAGTTGCTAAGAGCAGTAACTCGAGACGGGAGTTGCAGAATAAACATAAACTAGTAAAAGGCGAGGTGACGATGTGTGTTTGGAAGTAGTTCCAAGATTGATATGATCATCATCGTACACTCCCTATACTTTAGGGATTAGTGTTGAACCTAAATAAGTGTTATTTGGCATTTGCGTTGAGCATGAATATGATTTGATCATGTTTATTGCAATACGGTTATTCATTTAAGTAAGAGAATAAATTGTTGTTCTGTTTACATGAATAAAACCGTATATGGTTACACACCCAATGAAAATGGTTCATTGCATCTCGATCGTAGTGATACACATATTCATAATATTGAAACCAAAAGATGCATAGTTAATAATGATAGTGCAACTTATTTGTGGCACTGCCGTTTAGGTCATATTGGTGTAAAGCGCATGAAGAAACTCCATGTTGATGGGCTTTTGGAATCACTTGGTTATGAATCACTTGATGCTTGCAAACCATGCCCCATGGGCAAGATGACTAAGACTCCGTTCTCCGGAACAATGGAGCGAGCAACTGACTTATTGGAAATAATACATATTGATGTATGCGATCCAATGAGTGTTAAGGCTCGCGGCGGGTATCATTATTTTTTGACCTTCACAGATGATTTGAGCAGATATGGGTATATCTACTTGATGAAACATAAGTCTGAAACATTTGAAAAGTTCAAAGTACTTCAGAGTGAAGTGGAAAATCATCGTGACAAGAAAATAAAGTTTCTACGATCTAATCGCGGAGACGAATATTTGAGTTACGAGTTTGGTCTTCAATTTAAACAATGTGGAATAGTTTCACAAACTCATGCCACCTAGAACACCACAGCATAATGGTGTGTCCGAACATCATAACCGTACTTTATTGGATATAGTGCAATCTATGATGTTTCTTACCGAATTACCACTATCGTTTTGGGGTTATGCATTAGAGACAGCTGCATTCACATTAAATAGGGCACCATCTAAATCCGTTGAGACGACACTATATGAACTGTGGTTTAGCAAGAAACCAAAGTTGTCGTTTCTTAAAGTTTGGGGTTGTGATGCTTATGTGAAAAAGTTTCATCCTGATAAGCTCAAACCCAAATCAGAGAAATGTGTCTTCATAGGATACCCAAAGGAGACAGTTGAGGTACACCTTCTATCACAGATTCGAAGGCAAGATATTCGTTGCTTAGAATGGATCCTTTCTAGAGAAGGAATTTCTCTCGAAAGAAGTGAGTGTGAGAAAAGTAGAACTTGATGAGGTAACTGTACCTGCTCCCTTATTGTAAAGTAGTTCATCACAGAAAACAGTTTCTGTGATACCTACACCAATTAGTGAGGAAGTTAATGATGATGATCATGAAACTTCAGATCAAGTTATTACTGAACCTTGTAGATCAACCAGAGTAAGATCCGCACCAGAGTGGTACAGTAATCCTGTTCTGAAAATCATGCTACTAGATCATGATGAACCTACGAACTATGAAGAAGCGATGGTGAGCCCAGATTCCGCAAAATGGCTTGAAGCCATGAAATCTGAGATGGGATCCATGTATGAAAACAAAGTATGGACTTTGGTTGACTTGCCCGATGATCGGCAAGAAATTGAAAATAAATGGATCTTCAAGAGGAAGACGGACGCTGATAGTAGTGTTACTATCTACAAAGCTAGAATTGTCGCAAAAAGGTTTTCAACAAGTTCAAGATGTTGACTACGATGAGAGTTTCTCACTCGTATCTATGCTTAAGTCTGTCCGAATCATGTTAGCAATTGTCGCATTTTATGAAATTTGGCAAATGGATAAACAAAGCTGCATTCCTTAATGGATTTCTTAAAGAAGAGTTGTATATGATGCAACCAGAAGGTTTTGTCAATCCTAAAAGTGTTAACAAAATATGCAAGCTCCAGCGATCCATCTGTGGACTGGTGCAAGCATCTCGGAGTTGGAATATGCGCTTTGATGAGATGATCAAAGTATATAGTTTTATACAGACTTGTGGTGAAGCCTGTATTTACAAGAAAGTGAGTGGGAGCACTACAACATTTTTGACAAGTATGTGTGAATGACATATTGTTGATCGGAAATAATGTAGAATTATTCTGCAAAGCATAAAGGAGTGTTTGAAAGAAGTTTTTCAAAGAAAGACCTCGGCGAAGCTGCTTACATATTAAGCATCAAGATCTATAGAGATAGGTCAAGACGCTTGATAAGTTTTTTTTAAATGAGTACATACCTTGACAATATTTTGAAGTAGTTCAAAAATGGAACAGTCAAAGAAAAGAGTTCTTGGCTGTGTTACAAGGTGTGAAATTGAGTAAGACTCAAAGCCCGACCACGGCAGTAGATAGAAAGAGAATGAAAGTCATTCCCTATGCCTCAGCCATAGGTTCTATAAAGTATGCCATGTTGTGTATCAGATCTATTGTATACCCTACACTGTGTTAAGCAAGGGAGTACAATAGTGATTTAAGAGTAGATCACTAGACAGCGGTCAAAATGTAAAAAGTTACGTCGATGCAGGTTTTGACACAAATCTGGATAACTCTAAGTCTCGATCTAGATACATATTGAAAGTGGGAGCAATTAGCTAGAGTAGCTCTGTGCAGAGCATTGTAGACATAGAATTCGCAAAATACTTACGGATCTGTATGTGACAAACCCGTTGACTAAAATTATCTCACAAGCAAAAGATGATCACACCTTAGTATTCTTTGGGTGTTAATCACATCAGCGATGTGAACTAGATTACTGACTCTAGTAAACCCTTTGGGTGTAGGTCACATGACGATGTGAACTATGGGTGTTAATCACATGGTGATATGAACTATTAGTGTTGAATCACATGGCGATGTGAACTAGATTATTGACTCTAGTGCAAGTGGGAGACTGAAGGAAATATTCCCTAGAGGCAATAATAAAGTTATTATTTATTTCCCCGACACTTTGCTGGATCGGAGTCTGGGGATCGTCATCGAGCTAAACGTGTGCTAGAACTCGGAGGTGCCGTAGTTTCGGTGCTTGATCGGTCGGGCCGTGAAGACATACGACTACATCAACCGCGTTGTCATAACGCTTCCGCTATCAGTCTACGAGGGTACGTAGACAACACTCTCCCCTCTCATTGCTATGCATCACCATGATCTTGCGTGCGCGTAATTTTTTTTTTGAAATTACTACGTTCCCCAACAGTCCTTTTGGAACTTATGCTTATAGACGCATGCCTTTTGGTTTATGCAATGCACCTACTACCTTTGAAAGATGTATGACTGCTATATTATCTGATTTTTGTGACAAAATTGTTGAGGTATTCATGGATGGTTTTTTAATTTACGGAACCTCTTTTGATGATTTCTTAAGCAAGCTTGATCGAGTTTTGCAGTGGCGAAACAAACGGAGAAAGAAGGCTTTGGAATCTATTTTGGAAGGCTAACATTCCTCAGAATATAAGGATTGTTTCAGGGCGTGCCACATTCGATAACTTGGCAGTCCAAACTTCAGACATGTGCTCTATTTGTGGAGTAGAAGATGAAAGCACTTTTCATGCTCTCGTTACTTTTTCAAAGGCTCATGCTTTTACTATTGGCTTTGAGAGAGTCTTGGAATATTTGTGATGAAGAGTTCTTCAAATTCTCAAGACCAGATTGGCTTTTGATTTTGTTGGATCATTTGAGCTTGCAATAGCGAGAGAAAATTTTGTTTCTCTTCTGGTGAGCCTTGCACCTGAGAAATGATTTCATTTTTAGAAAGGGGAAGGAATCCATTGCTGCTTCTGCAATTTTTGTGGACAATTATTGGTCTTCTTTTACGTCATGTGACGACACTATTGAGGTTGTTCCTGGTAACAAAGGCAAAGGAAAAAATGGGAGGTGCTATACCAGTTTCCGCACCATTACAAGATCATGTGTTGTGGAAACCTCCCCCGGATAATTATATCAAGATCAATGTCGATGCCAGTTATGTGGAGAGTATTAATGCCGCCTATGTTGGGGTGGTTGCTAGAAACTCATCTGGTGAAGTTGTTATTTCTTCGTGGGACTTTCTAGGCCAGTGTTCCAACGTGAATGAAGTTGAGTTGTGTGCATGCCTGAGAGGTCTTTATACCGGTATTACCCTTCACCAGTCCATTATTCTGGAGATTGATTATGCTTTTGTTCGTTCTTTCCTTACAAATGAGAAGGTTGACAGGTCTCCCCTCGTTGATCTGAAGAAAGGAGCCTTGGGTATATCCAGAATGATCAAGAATTTTAAAACTTGTGAAAATTAATTGGCTAGCCAATGGGGTAGCCTAAGTCTCTTTTTTGTTTTCTCCGATAGAAGCGTGACAAAAAAATGCAGGTGACGTGTGCGTTACACAGAAATCGATCTCGTGACCTTATATTAGGAAATGCCACCTCCTACGCTCCAACCAACAACTATTGTTGACAATTAGTAAATCGGAAACATTTAAGAACATAGCACATCGTCCAGATTAGAAAACATGTTTGAATTTTTTGGAACTTTTTTTATAGATTGCCATTTTATGTTTGAAATGTTCGATATTTTTAAAACACAAACAATTTTTAATTTTCAAAAAAATGTATTTTCAAATGTGAATAAACTTTATCATTTAGTTTTTTAAATAAGAACAAAATTTGGTATTCCAAACAATTTTTTCTCAAACAAAATTTGAAAACATGCACAATTTTTTAAAATCCCCGAACAATTTTTAGAGTTTGGACATTTTTCAGAAGACATGAATAAATTTATTCTATTTTAATTTTAGCAATAAATTTCAATAGAAAGTTTGTTTGTGCAATTCTAAAGATGTTGAAATTTTGAAATGTTCATACATTTCAAAAAGTTGGGACCGACTATGTCACATTTAGATGTGAGATAATCTAACTATGACATCAGCCCACATCAGCAGATAAATAAAGCCTCACCATTGTATTGTTTGTTTGTTTTGTTTCGTTTTCTTACTGTTTTTTCGTTTGTCGCCCACGAAAATGTCACACACCCACTCTGTCGCAAATCGGACAAAAAAGGTCGGACCCCAGTTATGAGTTGAGGGTGGACTTGCAATTGGGACAAAAAAAGTAGGGCCTAGATTGCGAGTTGAGGACGGACTTGCAACTGGGACAAAGAAGGTCGGACCCTAGTTGCGAGTGCAGGGTGGGATTGCAACTTAGACAAAAAAAGGCCAGATCCCTATTGCGAGTCGAGTGTGGACTTGCAACTGAAAATAAAAGGTTGGACTCCAGTTGCGAATCGAGGGGTGGACTTGCAATTGGGACAAAAAAGAATGGGGCCCAGTTGTGAGTCAAGGATGAACTTGCAACTGGGACAAAAAAAGGTCGCGCTCCAGTTGCGAGTCGAGGATGGACTTGCAACCAGGACAAAAAAATGTTAGACCCAGTGGCGAGTCGAGGGTGGACTTGCGATTGGGACAAAAAAAGATCGGGCCCCAGTTGCGAGTCAAAGGTATACTTGCAACTGGGACAAAAAAGGTTGGTCCAGTTGCGAGTTGACGGTAGACTTGCAACCGGGACAAAATGTTGACCCAGTTGTGAGTCAAGGTTAGACTATCAACTAGGGGGAAAAGGTCGAGTCCAGTTCTGAGCCGATGGTGGACTTGTAACCGGGACAAAAAAGTCGGATCCAGTTGCGAGTCAAGGATGGACTTGCAATTGAGACTAAAAAAGATCAGGCTCCAGTTGCGAGTTGAGGGTGGACTTGCAACTCAGACAAAAAAATTGGGTCTCAGTTGCAAGTCGAGGATGGACTTAAAACTGGAACAAAAAAAGTTTTGCATCCAGTTGCGATTCGAGGATGGACTTGCAACTGAGACAAAAAATATCAAAGTCTAGTTGCGAGTCGAGGGTGGGATTGCAACTATGACAAAAGAAGGTCGGATCTGAGTTGCAAGTTGAGGGTAGACTTGCAACTGGGAAAAAAGATAACCCATGATTGGTAGTGGACATCCAACTAACAACAATGAAAAAATCATGATTTTTTAAAATTTAAAAAGAAAAAAGAAAAATAACAAATCATGAATTTTAAAAGTTTACGAATTTGAAACAAAAATAAATAAATAATGAAGAAAAAAGCAAAAAGCAAAAATAAAATTGTTCACTTGTGGCTACAACAGCCAACGAGGCAACACACGAGAGACAAAATCAATCGATAAAACAACGGCCTACTGCCACGACGGGCGCCTCACTAGTGACGTGTACAGAAACAAGATAAATTAATAAAAAACAAAAAATACCAATCTTGATGTCTAAATCATGTGGTTAAAAAGTTAGATGTGAGATACTATTTCAGATCTAGATATGAAATAGCAAATCTGTAACTCTATTGGTAGATTTGATGGGATTCTTCTTAATAGTGTTTCATCCTGTGTGGCAAATTTTGTAATGAATGATAATAACCTTTTTATTAATTAATATAGGGGTTTTAAAAAAGAATTGGGAAATAGATTTTGAGTTTCAAATAAAATTAATTAATATAGGAGTTTCCTGTTGAGAACGTTTACCATTTAAAAATCACATGAATCACATCACAAATAAAATAAAATCACATGAGCTGAATTGACCCATAATAAGCAAGCAAAGACGCGCAGCCGCAGGATCCTGGCGCTCTAATCTTCCGCAGCTCCGAGCCGTCGGCCTCGAGATCAGCTCCCCACCGTTGCATTCGCTAGAACGTTCCAGCACGCCCTCTCAGTTCTCATACCTCACGAACGGTCCAGATCTTCCCTCCACACTCGCGACACATTTTTCTCCGTCCACGTGTACCCGCCACAGAACGGGGCCTCCGAGGCACGGACTGCCAGGCACCTCCAGCCTGGCACGCATCACGAGGGCGTCGTCCACGAAGCAAAACTCCCACATCACCACATCGCCTCCATTTTCTATCACCAGCAAATCCCTAATTTATATTAATATAAAACCAGCATTATTTTATTTTTCTACTGTACTTTACTCCTGATGTGGTGCTGCCAGTAACCGCTGCAGGTGGTAGTAGCAGTAAAAGATCCAGCAAATATCCATCCGATGGTTTCAGAGCGCCAGTGCGGCGGCGCCCTCCTGTCAAGCGCGAGATAAAATCCGCCGGACCCCCGCGATTTCCCCCACTCCGCGTTTCCTCTCTCGATTTGTCCAAATCCTTTGTTCCTCCTCCTCCACCGGCGATTAGTTTTGTTGTTTCCGGCATCACTCCGCACTAGGCCGCCTCCCCCCTCGCTGGCGTCGTTTCCTTCCCCAATTCCGCCGCCCCTCCCCGCCCGATATTTATTTCCTGCCTCGGCATCCATTTCCGTTGATAGATTTTTCCGCCGTTGCTGCTAATATCCGCGCTGGGATATTTCTTCTTTTGCTTTCTTGGCCGCGCGGTTCAGCCCGTCCCCCCGGAGGCCTCCGGATCTTTCGATCGCGGCGAGCAGGCGGCTCAAGGTACTTTCTTGTTTTCCCGATTCTGGCAGCGGCAGAGGGAAGTTCTGCTGGGCGATGGAATGATTGCCTGGTCGGGATCTAACCGTTTGATTCTTTTTTCTTGTTTGGGATGCCCTGTCTTGTCCGCCCTTTCAGATAGTTCGTGAATAGGACGGCTTATAGGTAGGTTATTAGGGTTTTGGGAGTTGTTTTCGTCTGTGCTCCAGTACATAGATGATGAAATCCGAGGAGGAAGTTAGTCAGGGTCAGCAAATGAACGATTTTGTGGAGGAGAAAGCTGCTGGGGAATCGGGGGATGGTCGGAAGATCGAGAGGAGCCCTTCTATCAATCTGAATTCCTTGCCTGCAATAGCCCCTGCCACCGTGGAGATTGGTGTCTTGCACGGCGCAGTGGAGTCAGAGACCAACGATGCAAGCACTCAGAAGGGGGATGAGTCCAGTGGCACTGATCAGAAGAAGGTCCCGAAGAATGAGGAAGTTGATGAAGGTGAAGTTCACGCCTGTGCAGATGTGAAGAGCCACTCGGTTGACCCTTTGAACTGCGAGAACCATGCCGGGGAGAAGGATGCTTTGGTAACTGTGCCAGAAAATGAGGGGTGTGCGGATGGTGGCGATAATTATAAGGGAGTTCAAGTTCTCAGCATTGTCAAAAAGGATGAGTCTGAGGAAATTGTTGATTCTATTAATCCTGTGACAGTTGCGGGGTATAGAGAGGAGAAGGGCGCCTCTGGTTCTACTTCTGCAATTACTGCAGTGCGAGCACCTGGCTCCCGCTCATCTTGTTTCCATGGTGTGACCAGGTAAGATTGGTCTTGTGTTCCTATAATTAGTATTTGATCAGTGGAAACAGAACAATGTGTTTCACTATATTAACTAAAAAATCATAGGTGGCGCTGCTTACCAAACTTAATCAATTGTGCAGGCATAGGTGGAGTGGGAAATATGAAGCTCATTTGTGGGACAGTACTTGCAGAGTAGAAGGACGGAGAAGGAAAGGAAAGCAAGGTATGCCTCTTTTATTTGGAGCTTCTAAGGGGCAGTTATATACATTGTATCTCTGTGCCATGACCTATTTGTGAAGGATACATTTGTGATAGTTGGCGGTTTATGCTTATAGCCTCGTTGTCGGCGGTCGATTGTAGAATGTGGCTAGGTCTAGGGCAGCATGCACGCAGGAGAGAGCCACAGCCCACGCGTAGGCATAGAAAACCTAGAGTAAATAGGTAGATAACTCTTAAGTTCCCTATTGATGGAGACCTTGCTATATGGAGCACAAAGAAAATTAATGATGTACAATTCGGCTGGCTAATAGTTAAACAAATACTAGGACAGAGTAGGATGTATAGTTTGATTAGCTCCGGAAGTATCATAAATACTACCTCCGTCCCATAATATAAGAGCATTTTTTACACTACACTAGTGTCAAGGCGGAGGGAGTAGTAGGCAATATATATAGTTCAAAGGGAAAAATAATGGAAGATTGTGTCTCACGTGTTTATTATTTTCGTTAAAGAAAATGCCAGCAAGGTAGTACTGTGTCGTTTCTGCATGTCGCGGAATTTTCTGTTTGTCCAAGTTTATAATTTGTATCATCATGCCTTTTTGCGCCATCTGATTGACTACACTTGGTAGTTAGTAGTGCTGACATTACATTCTTGGGTTGCATTAATGCTATCCTTTATTTAACCAATCTCCAGCAAAAGAGTACCGACTCAACATAGGTCTCGTGCAACTTCGAACTTCACTCTTAATTATTTTCCTCAATTAAAATAAACAGTGAGACATAGCTTTGGAAGGAATTGTATCTGTGCGTATGTTTTCTTGTTTTGGTTTAAGTGAAGACTATATTTGGCATGCATTTAGTGGGGTGTGAGATCCTATCGCACTGTGCCATGCAGAGGTACCTATTGAATTTGACTTATCTTCTATGCAGAGGTACCTATTGTGCCTTTTTTTTAGAATCAGGAACTTATAGTGACAAGTTAGCAAGGTTAAATTCTTGCTGAGTACATGGTGCTAAGAAAGCTGGGGCCTGGGACGCCTAGACACAAACAGGACTAGAATGCGAAGAAAATTTAGCTGTCAGATGCGCTACCAAGTTGGCTTCTTGCTTTACAAAGATTATATCAAAATCACTAAACACCATAGTGAGCTCCTTTGTTTGCATGAGGACAGGAAGAATAATGTCCTGTTTGTCAACCTGGACTTCCATAAGTTTACCGTAAGAATTTGCATTATGCGTTATGGCTTTAGGAGTCTTATTTCTAACATATAATTCTGGAGTTTTGTGTCCCATTTCATCGCCCAGAATAATACCCAGTCCTGCCAATCTCTACGACAATCTCTGGTTTAGTTTAGTTGATCTTTTTCTATTATGAAAAGCAAGGAAACACTAGTAATGGTGGAAACAGAACTTAGAAATCTAAGGCTGAAGGCTAGTTTCATTAACGAGTCTCACCTATTTCTTACTTCCCCTACGAGCCCTACATAAGGCCATACTTTTAAAACTCAAACCGGACAATTAGGCGGTCAAATGACCAGTTCACTGATTTACTGGTCGAAGATCAATTTAGTGGTTGACCAATCGGGTATAGGAAAATTATTTAGCATCTTTTTTTAGTTAGGAAACAATTGTTAAAAATGTCAAGTAGTAATAGTTGTAATAACAAGATAATATACAAACTATCTTGCCTCTTACATCCTGTCCAGGAGTTTAGGTAGGTTGGCAGTGTGTCTCCCTTCCGACCATGAGGTGGGGGGTTTGATACCAACTTCATGAACTTAACTGGTTCTGGCACTACCGTACTAACCTGTCCCTCCTGTTTTGGCTCTTAGAGGCTGTTTGGATCCCACCCACGCCCGCCCTGCCAATAGCTGGTGTGCCAATATATTGGCGAGGGAATCCGCTGCGTTTTGCCCGCTCATGGGTGTCAAAGCTGAACTGCCAGCCAATATTTTGGCATGGCTTCAAAATTTTGGCTTCCAATCAAGTGGCCGACCGCCCTAGCAGTCAACGCCAAATTTTTGGTGCGGCAGCTCAGGACTATGATCCAAACGGCCCCTTAATTCTATGTCTTGGACGTTATCTCTTAGCAAGTATAACATACTAGCTTTTCTTCAATTGTTTCAAGATTAGGCATCACATTTAATTGTCATGAGTTTTAACATATATCATGTTAACCTTTTCTCGTAGCTTTGTTATTTCCTGTTTCTTTAAGATATACTGTTATATTCGGTATATATTCTGATTGGTTACTGATGGTTTCTTGCAATGGTGTTCAAATACGGCGGTGCTTCAGTTTATTTAGGTAAGCATTATTTATTTCAGTCATGATATTATGTCTTTTGTTATTCTCAAGGAAAAAAGCGCTAGGCATTAATTGTGCTTTTTGCCACCGCCTAGCGCCCATTCGCCTAAGTGCACGCCTAGCAAGATTAAGCGCTAGGCGTTCTGTTGTGGCCTAGGGCCTAAGGATCTGTGCTTAGGATCTGATTGTTTTCTCTCCAAATTTTCTACCACGCAGGAAGTTATGATACTGAGCAAAAAGCTGCCAGGGCATATGATGTTGCAGCTCTTAAATTCTTTGGACTAAATACAAAGCTGAACTTTTCGGTATGTTTTTCTTTCTTGTTTTTGCTTCCACCGATAGAGTTATGGACAAGTGGATCTCATGAGTCAATACTATTCCAGATTTCGGAATATGAGAAGGAACTGGCGGACATACAAGACATGTCTCCAGAGGAATGTGTGACATACTTGAGAAGGTAAATCAAGGGTATATTAATTCGGACTCTTCAGATCAGTGTCCCAGTGAGATGATGACTTTTATAACAAGTCGATTTGTCCTGCAGGAGGAGTAGCTGCTTCTCAAGAGGGGCGTCTATTTACAGAGGAGTTACAAGGTGGCCTCCTTTTCATTTTGTTTAGCTTGTTAGAAAAGCTAGCTTTTCTTCTTCAAAACAGCTCAAAACTCACATGTAAACATGTCCCTACGACAGGAGGCAGAAAGATGGTCGATGGCAGGCACGCATAGGACTGATTGCTGGAACTAGAGACATTTACCTTGGAACTTTCAGTACGACGCACATCCCTAATTCTTGCCCCCTTGAACTTTCATCAATAGTTACCCATTTTTTAACTGAAAGACAGCATCCCATTTCAATTTCCTGATGTTTTGTTTTCGTGTTTGAACTAGAAACTGAGGAAGAAGCCGCAGAAGCTTATGATATTGCTGCCATCGAGATACGCGGCAAAAACGCGGTGACCAACTTTGACAGAAGCAACTACATGGACAGGGGCATGCATTGTATAGAAGGCGCAGGGTTGAAGCTGCTTGCAACCAAGCCAGAATAGTACCTGATTTGGTATCGTATATTGAACAGATTTGGTTGGCCGTATTTTGGAGCCTAGTGGTACATACAGATAGAAGAACTGGTTCATCCTGTCATTATCTGCTGCTGTATGATTCTTCAGATTATATATAGTTCTTTCAGAGAGAATTTCAGTAATTTAGCATGCTTTGTGTCCAGAACAAGATTTTGACCATGCATTACTGTTATAGTGTTTGTAGGCTAGAGTTGCAGTGGAAGATGTTGCTTCATTTCACATGTCTAAAACGGAGAATACATTTTACTTCTAAGTTTTGATGCTTGTTTAAATGAAATATTCAAGTGTATATTCCCATGAGGCAGCTTCTTAAGTCCATTTGGCTTCATCTTTTTGTCATAACACATGTGCAGGCGCAGCCTGTCATTATCTGCTGCTGTATGGTTCTTAAGATTATATATAGTTCTTTCAGTAATTTAGCATACTTTGTCTCCAGAACAAGTTTTTGACCATCTATTACTGTTGTAGTGTTTGACGCTAGAGTTGCAGTGGAAGATGTTGCTTCATTTCACATGTCTAAAACGGAGAATACAATACTTCTAAGTGTATTCCCATGAGCCAGCTTCTTAAATCCATTTGCCTTCTTTTTTTCGTTCATTTGCCAGTACTGCCACACATGTTGCTTGGAGAAATATTCTGACTGCCAGAATGCTATTGATGCATACACAAATTTCAGTCATCCATGAGAAAGTCATAACCATTACATGGTCCAGATTCATAACAACCATCCAAAGACAGAACCTATTTACAAGATTTCATAATTGTTCAGCTATGTAATATATCAAATCTAAATACGATCCTCTAGAATTCTCCCCTTGACCTGGTCTGATCAATTCCTACATTAAAGGCACCGAAGGAGAAATCACACAAAATGCAGGGCTAAATATAGTATATAAGCTAAAAAGAACTAGCAGCACATCAGGTGAACATACATTGTGTCACCTGATGCCTGAACAGAAGAGCCTTCCAGAATCAGTAATTCGGGTGGAAGAATGGGTTCACATCCCTTGCTTCCAGTTCTCGTTGAGCCCTGGCTCTCCTTTCCACCTCTACCTCCTCCAAAATTGAGCGCCTCGCGTTTGTAGTCTTAAACTGTAAGTGAAAATTAGGTAAGATTAATCCGCATGAACATATTGTATTGTTGCATTGAATAACAAAAGATGCTATACGCGATGAAAGCATCTCTGGTGTGAACAAGAAGGATGTTAATTGTAAAAGAAAAGGAGACTAAGTTGGGGCACTTATTTCCACTTTGTTTATATTCCATATAAAATACTGCATCCATCCCTGAATACATGACACTCCGTCCATCAGGTCACTTGCTACATTTGGAAGTTGTATTCTCTAGACCATACTAATAAATGGTTACTGGAAATAGACAAAGGGAGGGGTATGCAAGGGAAAACTTAGTGTATGTCACAATGGAATATGTATTTTATGAACAAATTTTGAATGTTCACTATACTCAGGATGGACGGAGTACATCTTCTAAGCAAAGGGATAAAACACTTGCCACAAGTTTAGTGTTAACTGTTGAGCTTAACAAGCCAACTTACTAGGGCGAGTGTACCTACATTCTAAACCCACCTACATTCTAAACCCACGACAAGCCTATAAAATATTAAACCTACCAACGGTCACTTTTCTGTAAAGTGTAGCGTACGGTATTGACAAAAACAATCTATTGTTTAGATGTGACATAGGTCATTTTGATAGTTATTCTATGATCCAAATCTGAAGGTTCATAGGATAACCATGACATCTAGTGAATCAGATAACCATGTGACATCTAATATGCAGTATAGAACCCTCGACACCTAATGCTAAAATTCTGTAATCAGTGACCACATTATCATGCATTACAAAAGTCAACTTTAATCGCTGAGGAAGTATCACTGGTGATGCTTCTCACTGCACAAAGAACTGCTGGCCACTTGCCACTATATTCACAAACGAGTACTGTAAAATTTACATAAGATAGACCATACCTTGTTAACGAGAGTCTCAAATGCTTTTGATCCATTTTGTTCAATGTATTTCTGTGCAGCAGAAATTACATCGTCAGGTTTATCTGAACCTTCCTTTTTTGGAAGATACCAGATGTTTACAACTTGCTGGTTCACAATCATTGGCCGCACAAAATGCTCATAAACATGCGCAGCACCGTTAAAGTAGGGCAAGACCAACCAGCAATTGAAAAACAGCTTTCCATAAGACCAGAAAGGGAGCCTGCAAAGCGCAAACATTAGTCTGTAGTAACTAGTAAGCATATCCATCCATCTCATGATGTACTTAACATAAATCTATTCCCAGCCATGAGGATAGTAGCAAATCACAAATTATATTATATACCACCAAAGCAGAGAAGGTATGGGGAAAGAAATTTATTTAAAGAAATCGCAGGTCACAAATAAGGTTCCCAGGTGATCATTACAGTAAGACACACGCTCTACTAATCCCTCTATATTGGACAGTGTCATAGTAACAAGTACTGAAGGATTTACAGAAAAGAAAAGTCCAATGAGATAGGGAACTGCCTTTTACCATTCAATTACTGCAGCAAAAGTGAGCTCAAACAGAGTGATAAACGAGTACAGCACCCAGTAAGTGAGCCATTGCTGATCATCTATAGGAGATTTTGTTTCTATTGCTCGAACAGACGCATACCTGCAAACGTGTCAATCAGAGTCTTAAATAAAAAAGGAAAAAAAAAAGAAACAATTGTGGCAAAATGGAAGGACAAGGATAAGTTTGTATCTGCTTGACGAGAAAACATTTACTTACAGAGGATAAGCGAGTGAAACTATGGGCCTGCAAGAAAAATAAAAGCACCTCAGTACTAATACAGGATGAGAACTGTTCTAAAATCCACAAGTTGACTGCATTAGCTGCTTCCCCAACTTACAGCACCCAAGTAACTAGTAAGTGCAACTTAACTAATGGAAATAACGCTGACTGCAGCTAAAATGTTCTTGCATTTGCTAGTCATAATCTAGCCATATTCTGTAGATGGCATATATGACATAGCCATGTCACGAATGTCCATATAAATATAAAGATGCGTTATCTTGATTATTATGGTAGTATAATGTGGGGATATCCCAGTCTTAGGGAACATCGTCAGAGGGCACTGGTAAGTTATGCAAAAGATGTAAAACCATATTAAACTCTACTCCCTCCGTCCCATAATGTAAGATGTTTTTTGACACTACACTATGGGATGGAGGGGGTAAATAGCAAGCCCTACTGGTAAAATGCTAGGGATTTTTTTTATCGAAAGCACTAACTGTACTAGGGGTTTCTTTTTCTAAAAAAAACTGTATGTGGGGTTTTCACTGTATGGATCCTTCTGTGGAAGGATACACGGCGGCATGTCTTGCCAAAGAAGCTGAGCAACGAATCTACATAATCTAGGCCGGAAGACAGGTCACATAGGATGAAGTCCTAAGCCAGAAGATTACTTCATTACATCAATGTTCTGTAGGTCCTTTCAGAGCTTCCTTGGCAGCCCTGATAAATTAGTCCTCTGAATCCTATTGGTGGTACGTCGTAATGTCTGACGAACCAAAAACCCTGAACCCTGCCACGAATTTATTCGCCCGAATCCAACCACATATGCAAAATTTCCCCACCACATACACTACCAATCGAAGTTCCTACCGCAAACCGCTGAACATTTGTAGATTCGGGACGAGACTGTGAGCGACACTACAGCCCGCAGCCTAGAAACCACGGCCACGGCTCGCGCACGCTCCCCCTCAGCCAGCCATCACGACACAGCACACAAAACGACCACCCCGACCCGGCACGCCATTGCTACCAAGAACACGAAGCTAATCCGTCCAAGGATAGGGAGGAACAGGGAGCAGATCAGGGAGAGAGGCGGTACCGACCCGGCGAGAACGTCGAGGTTGCTGACGAGCACCTTGAGGAAAGATCCGGACCCCATTTGCGCAGCAATCCGCTCCCCCGAAGCTGCGAATCTGAGGAGTTGAACCTGA
This sequence comes from Aegilops umbellulata, assembly GCA_032464435.1. Taxonomy (NCBI): domain Eukaryota; kingdom Viridiplantae; phylum Streptophyta; class Magnoliopsida; order Poales; family Poaceae; genus Aegilops; species Aegilops umbellulata. The sequence continues at coordinate 75,341,093 of CP136057.1, read as the reverse complement.
GGCGGCAGTAAATCGCAGGGGATTGCCGATTTATTTCCGCCGCCCGGGGTTGGGTTGGGTTGGTTTGGAAGGAGGCCACCTACCTTTTCTTGGGTTCCTCTGGTTTCTTCACCCTTTCCTTCCGCCGACCCACGCTTTCTTGTTGCCTTGTGTGTTTCTTTTGCTTCGTGGACCTGACGGCCGTGCTTCCGGTGAGCAGCGGGCGGGGCGCGTGGACCCAGATCTCGTTGCGCGTCAGCGGGGAATATTATTTTTTCTGCTTTTTTTTAGGGAATTATTTTTTTCTGCTAAAGCACGCGCTCGAGTTGGGTCCGGCCCGTGTAGATATTTTGTGGACGAGCCCACCAGAGAAAAGAGGCTAGGGTTTCTCAAAAAACAAAAAAGAGACAAGAGGCTGGGAGGTGATACGTTCGGAAACCTTCCATCCAGTTTTGGAAAAGGATCCGACCGGTTTTTTCCTTTTTCTGTGCGTTAATTTGTTGATTTTTATTATTTTTATTTGTTTCATCTTTTCCAAGTACATGTTGATTTTTTTAATACAAGTTGAACATTTTTTGTATACACGCTAATCATTTTATTTGAATACATATTTAACATTATTTATATACAGGTTGAACATTATATATATATATATATATATATATATATATATATATATATATATAGTGTTACTATTCATCACCCAGGGTGCAGAATAAGTTATTCTTCACCCGAGGTAATATTACGATCATTTCATAAATAAATTATGTTTCAAATACAAATAATTACAGTCATATTGATTAATTGTGTAAAATTTGGCATAAGAAAAGGTCAGAAGACCAGAAAAATTACATTTTATGTACATTTTACACTATGTTTTTACATTTGTAATTTACATAACATAAAATATTTTTTACCGCGATTATATATTTTCTTACGTTCTCTTTTTATATCTGAAATAAGACAAAATTTAAGGAACGTAAAATTACGGTGCATTGATGTTAAAATAGAGGAGGGTGAAGAATAACTATTCCTCATCCAGGGTGACGAATAGCGCGATCATATATAGACACACACACACACACACACACATATATATATTGAACATTTTTCTTCGGATACATGTTAAGTTTCTTGTCAAATGCACATTGAACATTTTCAAAATACACGGGGAACATTTTCAAACACACATCTGAAAGTTCAATCATGCTCTTAATCATATTTTAATATTGATGGCAATGTACTTATAGAGGACTAGTAAGTTTGCTAAGTAATTTTATATGTGTTATTTGCATGGGTACATCGTGTCGTGGATCTTTGACCCCCAAAATTGCTAATGACTCAAAGACGTATGCGATAAGAAAGTGAAGCATAGCTTTACTCTTTTCATTTCTGAGTTATAGGGGTCCTGCACAACTAAGTGAGGGTCAAAGGGGTTTAAAAATGACAAGCACATGTCACAATCATCACTACATGCATATTTTCCAAAAAGCCCAAAAGCATAAACACACTCCCATTTCAAAATACCAAAGCCATATGTGCTTCCGCCTAGCAAGTTTGTCTGGGCAGTTTTTTGTTGAACTGTGTGGCTAACTCATTTCACACAAGAGAAGCCAAAGAAAACCTAGCATGGCTGTCCAGGTTTTTCATGCGATAGTTGGACTATCTCGCCAATTCGCTCCCGGTAACATAACCTCAAAATCATAGCCGAAAAGTGTTGGAAATATGAGCAATTTACCGAATGATTTTATTAACGGAAATACTAAATAAAGCATGACTAATATAGCAGAGATAAAGCAAGTCATGCAATCTGACAGAGAGAAGGTAAATAACATCTGCATATATGAACTTGAACTAAACACATCTAGAACAGACACTAGATAAAGTTGCATATATAAAGTAGAACCTAACATATGTAGGGCAGAGACTAGAGCACAGAACTGTGGCAGGACTTCTAACAGAAAGAGCAAGAACACGTACGGGACAGCAGCAGCAGAAGCACTGGACTTGGGGTCGACATCCTCTCCATCCATGTCGTTGATGAGGTTGTCGACGTCGGGGAAGAAGTTGCCGGAGTCCGTGATGAAGAAGTCAGTAGTCACGCGGAGCACTTCCCAAAAACCTTATCACCCTTCTCCCGTACAGGACTCAAAAGGTGCGGTTTCGGAGGGCTACTGTCCCGACCTGCGGTGCACGCCGCAAGCCGGGATGGAGAAGAACGTAGCAGCAGCGCAGTGCTCATGAACTTGTGGCGATAGGAAGAAGAGGTTCTGGTGTGTCTCTCTGAGAGGAGCGACCTCCCTTTTATAGGCGCAAGAGAAGGGGGCGAGAGGGTGCGCTGGGAGCTGAAGGGAATGAGGGAGACGAAACGAACGGACAGTAGGCGAAGAGGTGCGTCGTTCGTATTCAATCTCCACTACAGCAAAACGTTTCAGTTTCCGCGTGACCTTTCGTATACCCGTCGTGCATGGCAAAAATTTAGACATCGGCTCGGCTCATTCCCGCAACCCGCGGCGCGTCGTGGCGAGGCATGGCGTGGCGAGGCGGGCGGCGGAGAAGGAGCCTGCGTGGATATCCCTCTTGTTCTCATCCTCATACATGTGGAGAAAGAGCCTCCCTTATAAAGAGGTCCAACTCCCTCTAAACTAGCAATGTGGGACTAAACTTTAGTTCCACCTCTTGCCTTGCACGAATGGGCTGCATGGGCCTCTAGGATTTATTAGGAATTTCTAAAACTGCTATTGGGCTAGGCCCAAAATAGACAAAATTCCAGCAATCCCCCACCAGATCCCAGAGGCACACAAAATTTGCCTTTGGTTCCAAAACACTATTTTATATACCGGTACTGCAGTGGAGACTGTTAAGTTGAACTTCCACCTAGAACTCTATGCTACACTAGTAAGCAACTTGAAACAGTGGACTGGGCCTTGAACTACACGTTTTCTATGAATCTAGCTTCACATAAAGCCTTGACCGATACGTGGCTACCGTGGGTCTTCCCTGCGGGTGGAGCTTATGCGTCATACTCCGAGACCTTTCATGAGTTTACTAGAGAGAACCCTACTCTCATAGATTGCGACATTTAACAATCAGACTCATATAGGTGCGTTCTTCAAAAGATGTTCTGCAGGATGACATCTCTGCTTCAATGAGCCACTTAAAACACATTAAGATATACATCAACCTGCCATGTAGATTAGGAGAGTATTGCATCTTCATGGAGTGGTATTGTTAATAGTAAGGATACTCTCCTCTCAGTTGACCAACAACTTGTTTTCCACATCTAATTCACGGGATCTCTGATCACATAGACTAGGTTACCACTGTGAACAACTCATATTGTGGGTCTCATACCCTCCCTCGATGCATTATCTATCACATTACGTGATAGACCCTTAGTGAAAGGATCTGCCAGATTCTTAGACGTTTGGGTATAATCCAATGCAATAACTCTGGAGTTTCTCATTTTCCTGACAGACTTTAACCTTCTCTGAACGTGTCTTGATGACTTCATGTTATCCTTTGAGCTGCTCACTTTCGTGATCACAGTTTGATTGTCGCAGTTCATAAGGATACCCGATACAGGTTTCTCAACAACCGGCAAGTCATTCAAGAGCCGGCAAAGCCAATCTGCTTCGATCGTAGTTGTATCTAGTGCTGTGAGTTCTGCTTCCATTGTTGACCTCGTTAAGATGGTCTGCTTGCAAGACTTCCAAGAAACAGCGCCACCTCCATGAGTGAATACATATCCGCTCGTGGCCTTTATCTCATCAGCATCTGAGATGCAGTTTGAGTCACTATACCTTAAAGCACCTTTGGGTGCCCGGTGTAGTCAATTCCATAATTTGCAGTGCCTTTCAAATAACGCACAACTCTCTCTAGAGCTTTCCAATGCACATCTCCTGGTTTTGAGACAAACCGACTAGTTTGCTAACATCAAAAGAGATGTCAGGTCTTGTAGCACTGGCTAAGTACATAAGCGAGCCAATAATCTGATAATATTTCAATTGATCTCTAGCAATTCTTCGATTCTTTCGAAGTAACACAATCGCATCATATGGTGTTGGAGAGGGCTTGCAGTCACTATAGCCAAAGCGACTCAAGATCTTTTCCACATAGTGAGATTGAAGCAATGTAATCCCACCATCATCGTCTCTCAGCAACTTGATGTTCAGAATGACATCAGCCACTCCTAATCCTTCATCTCAAAATAGCGAGATAGGAAATCCTTGACCTCCTTAATAACATTCGGATTTGTTCCGAAAATCAGTATATGTGATCAACATACAAGCAAAGGATAACTCCCTCGCCCCCACCATGGCGATAGTACACACATTTGTCAACTTCGTTTACAACAAAGCCTGCAGCTGTTAAAGTTCTTTCAAACTTCTCATGCCACTATTTGGGTGCTTGCTTGAGTCCATACAAAGACTTCAACAACTTGCACACTTTTCCTTCCTGACCATCTAGTACAAACCCATCACTACAAAAAAATACACTTCCGTGATGATACGTGTTTGTCACAGTAGGTCGCGTTTTCTGTCATGCATGTACATCCATGACATATTTATGACAGAATCAAGATAGTCATACCTGTGCTGTCGTAGAAGTGTTCCATGACATTGCCAAAATTATCATCACGGAAGTGTCCACTTCCACGACGATAAATCGCGCGTCACAGAAGTGCTTTCGTCAAGGGTGACCGACACGTGACATCCACCGTAACGGAACGTCGTTAAGCTATCGGGTCGGATTTTGGATCCGATAACCCGTTAACAGCCACGACCAATGCCGATTTTCCACGTGTAAAATTCTCATTGGCTGACGGATCCACGCGTCAGCTCCGCGTTGGCACAGGTGTCACTCATCCAACGGTCGAGATGGGCCTATGATATGTTGACACGTGGACCGGCCCAAAAGTGGCCCACAAAGATTAAATGGGCCGGCCCAACCAAAGGCCCATAAGATTTAGCGGACCATAATGGGCCGGCCCAGCTAAAGGCCCACAAAATTTAGCGGACCATAATGGACCGGCCCAGCTAAAGGCCCACACGATTTTTCAGATCATAATGGGCCGGCCCAGCTAAAGGCCCACAAGATTTTGCGGACCACAATGGGCCGGCCCAGCTAAAGGCCCACAAGATTCTGCCGACCATAATGGGCCGACCCAGCTAAAGGCCCAACATTCTCTGTCAAATCGGCCCGTCAGTGGCCTGTCCTAAACTTGTCATCAACGCGGCCCATGGTCACTTCTGGCCCGTTAACAGTCTGCTAAGTAATTAGGCCGAATTACGGCCCGGTGTATTTCCGGCCTGTTAAAGGTCCGGCTTCATTTGGGCACATTTACAGGCCATCAAAATTTTCGGCCCATAAACGACCGTGAAGGATTTGGGTCATATTCGGCCATGTCTGACATTCGACCTGTTAGAGGCCCACTATAGCTTTGGGCCACTTTCGGCCTGTTGTCATTTTCGGCCTGTTAACGCCGGACGTAAACCATGGGCCATATGTGGCCCAACATCATATCGGGCCCATTAACGACCCATATAAAAATGACGATAATCTAGCCCGACCGAAGTTCCGGCCTGTTAAAGGCCCGTGTATTAGGTCGGCGCATTTATGGCCTGTCCAAATTTCGGCCAGATAAAGTCCAGTGGGTTATTTGGCACAATCAGGGCCCAATCTCACTTTCGGTCTATTAAAGGCCCATGTATTTTATGGGCTCGAGATATTTACACCTGTAAATGGCCTACTTTTACTGAGGGCCCAAATTATGTTTAGGCCTGTTAAAGGCCCACTATGGGCACAAGCCTACCAGAAAAATATGAAAGCTTATGCTGATTTAGGCCCAGATATTTTTAGTGGGCTACATGCCAATTTCGGCCCGTAATCGTTTTTAGCCCAATTGGAATGGGCCCGACGAATGTTGGCATGTTGGGCTCCTACGAAGCTTTCGGCCGAATATATTACTAAGATAAACCTACACTATACAAAAATAGCGTCGTAATTACTGCAGCCTGAGGCAGCATCATAAATGTTGTATCACAACAAAATAAATTCCAACCATACAACAAAAGGCCTGTTGGCATAAAGTTTACAGTCCTTCCAGATAAAAGCACCATCAGATGTATAGAAGCACAGATCATTTAACCTGAGTGCTAATGTTTTAGGCTGTAGAATCTGATGGAGCAGCACGATCTCCACCTTTTTTCCGCCATTGCTCTTGAACAACGAAGCGAATGTCTGATAGTCTGGTTTCAAAACCATTCATATCTTGACGACATTTCTCAACCACTATTCTTGTTTCCGAAACAACGTCCATTAGGGATTGGACTTGTGTCTGGAGCACAGATATATCACTCTGTCTAGCAGGAAGATTTTGTTTAGTAGACGATTTGGACGAGGTTACCTTGACAACCAACCTAGAATTACGCAGGAAGGTGCTTGTTGCACTGTTAGTGGAGAGATACTAACGCACTGCAGCAAGAGGTGACATTGTGCCTGTAGTAGCCTTGTCACCTTTAGGTGGTTGTGGTTGTTCAATCATTTGTTCCATAGCTTCCTGAAAGTTTGAACTTGTAGATTAGTGTACCAGATAAGTTACTAATGAGACAAAAACAAACAAAGTAGGTTAAATGTTTATACATAACTTATTTTGGTGAACTACTTTAATACATTAGCATGAATTGTAGTGCCAACTACATAATAAAATCTCTTTCGGAACATATGTCCATGTAGCATGCCTACTGTATTGTCTATTTCCTCACATTCGTTGACATCTAACGATAAAGAGACATGGTTTAAAGTAGGATGAACATAGTATGACATCATTCATATCATGGGCAAACAGATATAAAACAAACAGGCTATTTTATCATTATGTGCGCACGTGAACATAACAACTAGATTACAGATCAAGACCAAAAGAATATCCTTCATCTCTTTTAAACCATGTAAGGTGAAATGATACGTTAAGACAACTGTGAATAAAAGTGAACAAAGTAACTGACATTGGCTGCAAACCAAGTAGTTAAATAAACACATCACAGTACCAATCAGTTCAAGGCAGGATGAGTAAGGACTTACAACAGCGGCTTGAACTGGTGTGCTCATGCCCTTCATCTTGCTGGTGTGGCAATCCTTGAAGATTTGCACTGCATTCGGTTCAGGTTCTTTTTGGTCCGCACGGGATTTCCTTTGTATTTGGAACAAGTCAATATAGATATGATAATATGGCACAAAAAAAGAAGGAAGTAGCAGCTATTTACAAGAGCCTCGCAGTGCGCAATACAGCTACGAGATCCTGTGGTCTGTTGGAATTTCACTTTAGAACAATTGGTTTTGTTCTTCAAACAGTTAGCCTAGAAGAAGATATACTTGTAAGGCACATACATAAATACAAGTTCAATATGTGGTGTGATCAAATACATATAGCCTACCTGATACTTTGGATCAGACCAGTGTTTAACGAGGGCTGTCCAGTCTTCATTTGTAATATATTCCACTGGAGATGTTTGGGCGATTTCATTGTTAGCCTTGCCTTCAAAGTGAGATTTTCTAAGGTGGTACCGATACTGTCGCAGAGCAGACTGAAAAACATGAGTGCATGCTTGTCTAGTTGCATCATCTTTCAGATCCAACTTGAACCTCATCTGTTGAAAAAATAATGTGAGTCTTATTAGGAGGAAGCTAGAAAGTATGGGACATAGCAAGACAATATTACTAGTTGCGATGAATAACATTACTTACGGATAAATGGTCAAGGAAGTTGTTAAACTGGGTATTGTCTTTCTCATTCCTGTACTGGATCCACGTTGGGAGGATACGTGCATGACACCTAACGGCAACGGCTGCCTCTGATACTAACTTGGCTGAATCTGTAGCATCACGTGGCCTTTTTGAACCTGCCTCAAAATGGATATCCATTCTTCCTCCTTTAGATTTTGTTAATCTGTCAAGCATTATCCCTGATGTCTGATTCCGCTTGCGCCATCGTGCTAGTTCAACAACGAATATGGAAAGTGTTAGTGTACATCAAACTGTGAGAGTACATATAAAGGAGCATGCAACTATAACTTGACTCGGCCAGGTACCGTCTTGGTGTTGATGCTCATGAGGTTCATCTGATCTTGCCAAGTCCTGTTGTGCCAGCAGTGCTTCGGAAGTAGGTATAGGTGTGAATGCAGCTTGGGAACTGGCTAGTTCTGGAGCAAACGAACGAGTAACTGGTTGAGATGCTGGTACAGTTGAAGCGGATGCTGCAGCTGGTGGAGCAGGTGATACTGTGTTTGTAGATCTAGCCAGTGGACTTGGACCTTCTACTGCACTATAAGTACCAGCAAAATCTCGACGGCAGAACCTTTTCCGTTTCACCCGACGAGTAATAGCACTCCCTACTATATTATTTTCCTTGCTCTTTTTTGACTTTGCCATGTCAAGCTGTACCCACAACACAAAAGAATAAAATCACTCTTCAGAACTCATTGATGCATGATACAGACAAGCAATACTTTGATGTAAGACAACCGTATGAGGTTGGAATATGTAAGAAAAATAGGACGACATGACATATTCACAGCTACGATGTGCAAACTAAGCAGAAGGATTTTCAAGAAAATAGAAGTAATGCAAGCTAGACACCATATGAAAGATGCAACCAATATTACTCTGCCAAGTTAAAAGTGTCTTGTCATAAGTGGCAATTTGAAAATTAGAAGCAGTACAACATACAAATCAATGCAAGATGCAACCACTATCAAACTGCCATGTTAAAAGCGTCTAATCATGAGTGACTGATGCGGGATACACAACAGAAGTACTTTGATGTAAGAACATGGTATGATAGATAGATGCAGTGTATTCTGGACACAGAAAGCCATGTCATATGCACATGTATAACGTATAAACTCAGCAGGTGCAATTTAATCAAAATAGAAGAAATACAGGCTAGACAACATATGCAACATGAAACCAATTATCACACTGTCAACTTAGAGCAAGCACCTGCGATCGTGGAGTACGGGAGATGAACTCATCATGTAGACTTGGGACTTCAACTTCATTAGCAGTAGCAGTGGCAAATCTAGAGAGTCTCTGTTTGCATCGGTGCAGAGGACCACCAACATCCCCTAACTTACTCTTTTCCTTCCTATTTTCTGATATTGCCTTATGAAGTCAAAACCACAAGAAGATGAATAAAATTAGCATTGCATAACTGGTTGATGCATGATACAGACGAACACTACTTTGATGTAAGGCAAGCGCGGGATAGGAGGATGGAATATATACAAAAAAAGACAACGTTTCATATTCACACGTACGATAGGAGGATGGAATATGTATGAAAAAACAGTAAGCGGAAGGCATTTCAACAAAATTAGAAGAAATGAAAGCTAGGAACCATATGAACATGCAACCAATATCACTCTATCAGGTAAAAAGTGTCTTGTCGTAAGTGCCATTTCAAGAAATTAGAAGCAGTACAAGCTAGAAGACAATGCAAGATGCAACCCACATCACAGTCCCAAGTTAAATGTGTCTTATGGGTAAGTGATCGTTGCAGGTATAAGTTGTAAGCTACGCAGATGCAATTCAACATAATCAGAAGCAATACAAACTAGACATCATACGGAAAACGCAACCACGTATAACAGTTCCAAGTAAGAGCAAGCACCTGTGATGGTGGAGTAGGGGAGATGTGCTTATCATGTACACGTATGTTCTAGAAACAGGAACACGTGTCATATTCACAGGCATTATGTGTAAAGTAAGCAGATGCAATTCAAGTTAGAAGCAATACAAGCTAGACATCATACGTAACATGCAACCACATATAATAGTGTCAAGTTAGAGCAAGCACCTGTGATGGTGGAGTAGGGGAGATGTGCTCATCATCTACACAGCTACGTTGACTGTCCAGCCTTGTGTTGCCTTGCGAATCTTGTTGGGAGGATGGCGGAGTAGAATCTGTAGAGACCCCCTGTTTGAGTTTCTCCGAAGGACCACCATCATCCACTGCCGGACTAATTTCCTTCAGCTGTAATGATTTTGCATTATGAAGTCAAACCGATAAGAAAAAGGAATAAAATTCGCTCTTCAGAACTCATTCATGCATGATACTGACGAACACTACTCGGATGAAAGGCAAACACATGATGCGAGGATGGAATATGTATGAAAAATAGGATAGTGTGACATATTCACACCTATGATGTGGTAACTAAGCAGAAGGCATCTCAACAAATTAGAAGCACTGCAAGCTAGACACCATATTAAAGATGCAACCAATATCACTCTGCCAAGTTCAAACTGTATGGCGTTTCAACAAATTAGAAGCAGTACATGCTAGAAATCATATGCAAGACACAACCAATATCACAGTGGCGACTTAAAGGTGCCTTATCATAAGATATAGTATGTACCAAAAACAGGAAAGCGTGTCATATTCACATGTATCATGTGTAAGCTAAGCAGATGCAGTTTACACTAATTAGGAGCAATACGAGCTAGACACCATATGCAACATACAACCAGATATCACACTGCCAAGTTAGAGCATGCACCTTGGATGGTGGAGTAGGGGAGCGGAGACTTGGACCTTGTAATGCACTATCAGTACAAGGAGAATCGGTACAGATGCTCTGTTTACGTTGCTGCAGAGGACCACCATCATCGCCTTCCTTACTCTTTTCCTTTCTCTTTCTTGATTTTGCCTTGTCAAGTCAAACCCACAAGAAAAAGGAATAAAATTTGCTCTTCAGAACTCATTGATGCATGATACTGATGAACACTACTTTCATGTAAGACGAACACTACATATCACACTGCCAAGTAATAGCAAGCACCTGTGATGGTGGTGTGGGGGAATTGTGGTGATCAACTAGAGAGCTATGTTGACTATCTTCATTTAGCCTTGCTGTTTCTTGAGAATCATGTGGGGAGGATGACACTGCACTCTTTAAACGAGTATGGCATCTCACAGAAACCCACCCGGGTGACTGTCTCATCATAAGTGATTGAGGAGGGATACAAAAGAGCATTAGTTTGATGTACGGACATGGTTAATAGACATATGTAGTATGTATCAAAAACATGAAGGCATGTCATTATCAAAGGTATAATGTGTAAAGTAAGCAGATGCAATTTAACCAAATTGGAAGCAATACAAGCTAGACACCATATGCAACATGCAACCACATTTGACAGCGCGAAGTTAAAGCAAGCACCTGGGATGGTTGTGTGTGGCAATTGAGATCATCAACTACAGAGCTACGTTTACTGTCTCCAGCTGCTGACACTGCACTCGTTAGAGCGCTGGAACACTTAGAGCTTATCTTCGAATTACACTGGAGCGACTTCTGTCTTTTCTTTTCTGCATTCATCAAAACTGCGCAAGAGTCTGAAATACCCATGCATAAAAAACAATAGTGTGAGTATGGGTGAAGTGTGTGCACAATTAGTACAGTGTAAAGGTAGCAGATAGCAAGTTGGTGAGAAATAAATGACGAGAGACATATGATAGCTCTACTACATGCATGGCACACTAAATTACTACATGATTCTATTAAAATAACAGTCGACTAAAAGCAAATAGGTCAGTCCATTTTTTCTGCACCGTCCGATGTACAAAGAACGGGCAGATCGCCTTCATCTACCTCTAGCGAGTCAGTGTTGACGATCTTCCTCAAAACGCCAGCGACCACCGGCCCAGTATTCCTCCCCTGCCTGCGCCCTCCCCTTAACCTCACCGCACCGCCGTGCTTGGCACCGCCCCTGGCCATCCATTCAAGCCCCGCCGACCTCCAGATCGAGCACAAGAAGCTCCTGCGCCCCACACCTCTATGATAGACACCGATGCGCCGCTTCCCCGGGGAACAGGCGGACTAGGTGCTCCGCACGCCTAAGCGGGTGCTGCTTCTTTTAATTACGGTTCAACTGACCCTGAATTGAAATCCAGGCGGGCTACTGACCTCTTGCAAAGGTGAAATAGTAAAAGGGAGGAAACCTTGTGCATTTAATATCATGAAGAAGATGCAGTAAGAAGCGCTCAACTAGTTTCTTTCGTGGGATGAGTACGGTGTGAGCGGAGACGTAAGATTTGCACGAATAAGGGAAGAGGAGTACCTCTTTCTGCTGGCAGTGCTATGTCCTCCTTCTGTTTTTGCGGCGATCTTCTTGTTGTTCGCCGGAAACCAGAAGTTGTGGAGGACGGTGCAGCCTTGGACAAACCCATGGCCAAGTTGTTGAGTGTGGTGCGGTGGCCGTCTGTCGGCGGCGGGGAAGCAGATCCGAGGCGGCGAACGACGGCGTAGCGGGAATAGCTCCGGTGCGGTGGACGGTTGCGACAGTGGAGCCGCAGCAGTGAGGCGCAGGACAGCGTGGTCGGAGTGGTTCTGGTACGGCGCACGTCGGCGTCGGCGTCGTGGAGGCAGCTCTGCCTCGGCTTCACCTGCTAAGTGTTGGGGAACGTAGTAATTTCAAAAAAATTCCTACGCACACGCAAGATCATGGTGATGCATAGCAACGAGAGGGGAGAGTGTTGTCTATGTACCCTCGTAGACCGAAGCGGAAGTGTTGACGCAACGTAGAGGAAGTAGTCGTACGTCTTCCCGGTCCGACCGATCCAAGCACCGTTACTCCGGCACCTCCGAGTTCTTAGCACACGTTCAGCTCGATGACGCTCCCCGGGCTCCGATCCAGCAAAGCTTTGGGGATGAGTTTCGTCAGCACGACGGCGTAATGACGATGACGATGTTCTACCGACGCAGGGCTTCGCCTAAGCACCACAACGATATGACCGAGGTGGAATATGGTGGAGGGGGGCACCGCACACGGCTAAGGAACGATCACGAAGATCAACTTGTGTGTCCTAGGGTGCCCCCCTGCCCCCGTATATAAAGGAGGGGAGGGGAGGGCGCGGCCGGCCCCCAAGGGGTGCGCCAGGAGGAGTCCTACTCCCACCGGGAGTAGGACTCCTCTCCCTTGCCTTGTAGGAGAAGGAAGGAGAGAGGGGGAAAGGAAAAAGGGGGGCGCCGCCCCCCTTCCTTATCCTATTTGGACTAGGGGGGCGGCGCCCCCCTTTTTCCTTTCCCCCTCTCTCCTTCCTTCTCCTACAAGGCAAGGGAGAGGAGTCCTACTCCCGGTGGGAGTAGGACTCCTCCTGGTGCACCCCTTGGGGGCCGGCCGCGCCCTCCCCTCCCCTCCTTTATATACGGGGGCAGGGGGGCACCCTAGGACACACAAGTTGATCTTCGTGATCGTTCCTTAGCCGTGTGCGGTGCCCCCTCCACCATATTCCACCTCGGTCATATCATTGCAGTGCTTAGGCGAAGCTCTGCGTCGGTAGAACATTATCATCGTCATCACACCGTCGTGCTGACGGAACTCATCCCCGAAGCTTTGCTGGATCGGAGCCCGGGGAGCGTCATCGAGCTGAACGTGTGCTAAGAACTCGGAGGTGCCGGAGTAACGGTGCTTGGATCGGTCGGATCGGGAAGACGTACGACTACTTCCACTACGTTGCGTCAATGCTTCCGCTTTGGTCTACGAGGGTACGTAGACAACACTCTCCCCTCTTGTTGCTATGCGTCACCATGATCTTGCGTGTGCGTAGGAATTTTTTTGAAATTACTACGTTCCCCAACAGTGGCATCCGAGCCTAGGTTTTTATGGTTTGATGTTATATGCACGAGTAGAACACAAGTGAGTTGTGGACAATATAAGTCATACTGCCTACCAGCATGTCATACTTTGGTTCGGCGGTATTGTTGGATGAAGCGGCCCGGACCGACATTACGCGTACGCTTACGCGAGACTGGTTCTACAGACGTGCTTTGCACACAGGTGGCTGGCGGGTGTCAGTTTCTCCAACTTTAGTTGAACCGAGTATGGCTACACCCGGTCCTTGCGAAGGTTAAAACGGAGTCTATTTGACAAACTATCGTTGTGGTTTTGATGCGTAGGTAAGATTGGTTCTTGCTTAAGCCCGTAGCAGCCATGTAAAACTTGCAATAAACAAAGTAGAGGACGTCTAACTTGTTTTTGCAGGGCATGTTGTGATGTGATATGGTCAAGACATGATGCTAAATTTTATTGTATGAGATGATCATGTTTTGTAACCGAGTTATCGGCAACTGGTAGGAGCCATATGGTTGTCGCTTTATTGTATGCAATGCAATCGCCCTGTAATGCTTTACTTTATCACTAAGCAGTAGCGATAGTCGTAGAAGCATAAGATAAGCGAGACGACAACGATGCTACGATGGAGATCAAGGTGTCGCGCCGGTGACGATGGTGATCATGACGGTGCTTCGGAGATGGAGATCACAAGCACAAGATGATGATGGCCATATCATATCACTTATATTGATTGCATGTGATGTTTATCTTTTTTATGCATCTTATCTTGCTTTGATTGATGGTAGCATTATAAGATGATCTCTCACTAAATTATCAAGAAGTGTTCTCCCTGAGTATGCACCGTTGCCAAAGTTCGTCGTGCCCAGACACCACGTGATGATCGGGTGTGATAAGCTCTACGTCCATCTACAACGGGTGCAAGCCAGTTTTGCACACGCAGAATACTCGGGTTATACTTGACGAGCCTAGCATATGCAGATATAGACTCGGAACACGGAGATCGAAAGGTCGAGCGTGAATCATATAGTAGATATGATCAACATAATGATGTTCACCATTGAAGACTAATCCATTTCACGTGATGATCGGTTATGGTTTAGTTGATTTGGATCACGTGATCACTTAGAGGATTAGAGGGATGTCTATCTAAGTGGGAGTTCTTAAGTAATATGATTAATTGAACTTAAATTTATCATGAACTTAGTCCCTTATAGTATCTTGCATATGTTGATTGTAGATATATGGCCTGTGCTGTTGTTCCGTTGAATTTTAATGCGTTCCTTGAGAAAGCAAAGTTGAAAGATGATGGTAGCAATTACACGGACTGGGTCCGTAACTTGAGGATTATCCTCATTGCTGCACAGAATAATTACGTCCTGGAAGCACCGCTGGGTGCCAGGCCTGCTGCTGATGCAACTGACGACGTTAAGAACGTCTGGCAGAGCAAAGCTGATGACTACTCGATAGTTCAATGTGCCATGCTTTACGGCTTAGAACCGGGACTTCAACGACGTTTTGAACGTCATGGGGCATATGAGATGTTCCAAGAGTTGAAGTTAATATTCCAACAGAATGCCCGGATTGAGAGATATGAAGTCTCCAATAAGTTCTATAGCTGCAAGATGGAGGAGAATAGTTCTGTCAGTGAGCATATACTCAAAATGTCTGGGTATTGTAATCACTTGATTCAACTAGGAGTTAATCTTCCAGATGATTGCGTCATTGACAGAATTCTCCAATCACTTCCACCAAGCTACAAAGGCTTCGTGATGAACTATAATATGCAAGGGATGGATAAGACGATTCCCGAGCTCTTCGCAATGCTAAAGGCTGCAGAGGTAGAAATCAAGAAGGAGCATCAAGTGTTGATGGTCAACAAGACCACTAGTTTCAAGAAAAAGGGCAAAGGGAAAAAGAAGGGGAACTTCAAGAAGAACAGCAAGCAAGTTGCTTCTCAAGTGAAGAAAACCTAGTCTGGACCTAAGCCTGAAACTGAGTGCTTCTACTGCAAGCAGACTGGTCACTGGAAGCGGAACTGCCCCAAGTATTTGGCGGATAAGAAGGATGGCAAGGTGAACAAAGGTATATGTGATATACATGTTATTGATGTGTACCTTACTAGAGCTCGCAGTAGCACCTGGGTATTTGATACTGGTTCTGTTGCTAATATTTGCAACTCGAAACAGGGACTACGGATTAAGCGAACACTGGCAAAGGACGAGGTGACGATGCGCGTGGGAAATGGTTCCAAAGTCGATGTGATCGCGGTCGGCACGCTACCTCCACATCTACCTTCGGGATTAGTATTAGACCTAAATAATTGTTATTTGGTGCCAGCGTTGAGCATGAACATTATATCTGGATCTTGTTTGATGCGAGACGGTTATTCATTTAAATCAGAGAATAATGGTTGTTCTATTTATATGAGTAATATCTTTTATGGTCATGCACCCTTGAAGAGTGGTTTGTTTTTTATGAATCTCGATAGTAGTGATACACATATTCATAATGTTGAAGCCAAAAGATGCAGAGTTGATGATGATAGTGCAACTTATTTGTGGCACTGCCGTTTAGGTCATATCGGTGTAAAGTGCATGAAGAAACTCCATACTGATGGACTTTTGGAACCACTTGATTATGAATCACTTGGTACTTGCGAACCGTGCCTCATGGGCAAGATGACTAAAACACCGTTCTCCGGTACTATGGAGAGAGCAACATATTTATTGGAAATCATACATACAGATGTATGTGGTCTGATGAATATTGAAGCTCATGGCGGATATCGTTATTTTCTCACCTTCACAGATGATTTATGGAGATATGGGTATATCTACTTAATGAAACACAAGTCTGAAACATTTGAAAAGTTCAAAGAATTTCAGAGTGAAGTTGAAAATCATCGCAACAAGAAAATAAAGTTTCTACGATCTGATCGTGGAGGAGAATATTTGAGTCACGAGTTTGGTCTACATTTGAAACAATGCGGAATAGTTTCGCAACACACGCCACCCGGAACACCACAACGTAATGGCGTGTCCGAACGTCGTAATCGTACTTTACTTGATATGGTGCGATCTATGATGTCTCTTACAGATTTACCGCTATCGTTTTGGGGTTATGCTTTAGAGACGGCCGCATTCACGTTAAATAGAGCACCATCAAAATCCGTTGAGACGACGCCTTATGAACTATGGTTTGGCAAGAAACCAAAGTTGTCGTTTCTTAAAGTTTGGGGCTGCGATGCTTATGTGAAAAAACTTCAACCTGATAAGCTCGAACCCAAATCGGAGAAATGTGTCTTCATAGGATACCCAAAAGAAACTGTTGGGTACACCTTCTATCACATATCCGAAGGCAAGACATTCGTTGCTAAAAATGGATCCTTTCTAGAGAAGGAGTTTCTCTCGAAAGAAGTGAGTGGGAGGAAAGTAGAACTTGATGAGGTAACTATACCTGCTCGCTTATTGGGAAATAGCACATCACAGGAACCAGTTTCTGTGACGTCTAAACCAATTGGTGAGGAAGTTAATGATGATGATCATGCAACTTCAGATCAAGTTACTACAGAACCTCGTAGATCAACCAGAGTAAGATCCGCACCAGAGTGGTACGGCAATCCTGTTCTGGAAATCTTGCTACTAGATCATGGTGAACCTACAAACTATGAAGAAGCGATGGTGAGCCCAGATTCCGCAAAATGGCTTGAAGCCATGAAATCTGAGATGGGATCCATGTATGAGAACAAAGTGTGGACTTTGGTTGACTTGACCGATGGTCGACAAGCAATTGAGAATAAATGGATCTTCAAGAAGAAGACTGACGCTGACGGTAATGTTACTGTCTACAAAGCTCGACTTGTCGCAAAAGGTTTTCGACAAGTTCAAGGGATTGACTACGATGAGACCTTCTCACCCGTAGCGATGCTTAAGTCTGTCCGAATCATGTTAGCAATTGCCGCATTTTATGATTATGAAATTTGGCAGATGGATGTAAAAACTGCATTCCTGAATGGATTTCTGGAAGAAGAGTTGTATATGATGCAACCAGAAGGTTTTATCGATCCAAAGGGAGCTAACAAAGTGTGCAAGCTCCAGCGATCCATTTATGGACTGGTGCAAGCCTCTCGGAGTTGGAATAAACGCTTCGATAGTGTGATCAAAGCATTTGGGTTTGTACAGACTTTTGGAGAAGCCTGTATTTACAAGAAAGTGAGTGGGAGCTCTGTAGCATTTCTGATATTATATGTCGATGACATATTACTAATCGGAAATGATATAGAATTTCTGGATAGCATAAAGGGATACTTGAATAAGAATTTTTCAATGATAGACCTCGGTGAAGCTGCTTACATATTGGGCATCAAGATCTATAGAGATAGATCAAGACGCTTAATTGGACTTTCACAAAGCACATACCTTGACAAAGTTTTGAAGAAGTTCAAAATGGATCAAGCAAAGAAAGGATTCTTGCCTGTACTACAAGGTGTGAAGTTGAGTAAGACTCAATGCCCGACCACTGCAGAAGATAGAGAGAAAATGAAAGATGTTCCCTATGCTTCAGCCATAGGCTCTATCATGTATGAAATGCTGTGTACCAGACCTGATGTGTGTCTTGCTATAAGTTTAGCAGGGAGGTACCAAAGTAATCCAGGAGTGGATCACTGGACAGCGGTCAAGAACATCCTGAAGTACCTGAAAAGAACTAAGGATATGTTTCTCATATATGGAGGTGACAAAGAGCTCATCGTAAACGGTTACGTTGATGCAAGCTTTGACACTGATCCGGACGATTCTAAATCGCAAACCGGATACGTGTTTACATTAAACGGTGGAGCTGTCAGTTGGTGCAGTTCTAAACAAAGCGTCGTGGCGGGATCTACACGTGAAGCGGAGTACATAGCTGCTTCGGAAGCAGCAAATGAAGGAGTCTGGATGAAGGAGTTCATATCCGATCTAGGTGTCATACCTAGTGCATCGGGCCCAATGAAAATCTTTTGTGACAATACTGGTGCAATTGCCTTGGCAAAGGAATCCAGATTTCACAAGAGAACCAAGCACATCAAGAGACGCTTCAGTTCCATCCGGGATCTAGTCCAGGTGGGAGACATAGAGATTTGCAAGATACATACGGATCTAAATGTAGCAGACCCGTTGACTAAGCCTCTTCCACGAGCAAAACATGATCAACACCAAAACTCCATGGGTGTTAGAATCATTACTGTGTAATCTAGATTATTGACTCTAGTGCAAGTGGGAGACTGAAGGAAATATGCCCTAGAGGCAATAATAAAGTTATTATTTATTTCCTCATATATCATGATAAATGTTTATTATTCATGCTAGACTTGTATTAGCCGGAAACATAATACATGTGTGAATATATAAACAAATAGAATGTCACTAGTATGCCTCTACTTGACTAGCTCGTTAATCAAAGATGGTTATGTTTCCTAACCATGAACAAAGAGTTGTTATTTGGTTAATGAGGTCACATCATTAGTGAATGATCTGATTGACATGACCCATTCCATTAGCTTAGCACCCGATCGTTTAGTATGTTGCTATTGCTTTCTTCATGACTTATACATGTTCCTATGACTATGAGATTATGCAACTCCCGTTTATCGGAGGAACACTTTGTGTGCTACCAAACGTCACAACGTAACTGGGTGATTATAAAGGTGCTCTACAGGTTTCTCCAAAGGTACTTGTTGGGTTGGCGTATTTCGAGATTAGGATTTGTCACTCCGATAGTCGGAGAGGTATCTCTGGGCCCTCTCGGTAATGCACATCACATAAGCCTTGCAAGCATTACAACTAATATGTTAGTTGTGAGATGATGTATTACGGAACGAGTAAAGAGACTTGCCGGCAACGAGATTGAACTAGGTATTGGATACCGACGATCGAATCTCGGGCAAGTAACATACCGATGACAAAGGGAACAACGTATATTGTTATGCGGTCTGACCGATAAAGATCTTCGTAGAATATGTAGGAGCCAATATGGGCATCCAGGTCCCGCTATTGGTTATTGACCGGAGACGTGTCTCGGTCATGTCTACATTGTTCTCGAACCGTAGGGTCCGCACGCTTAAAGTTACGATGACAGTTATTATGAGTTTATGCATTTTGATGTACTGAAGTTAGTTCGGAGTACCGGATGTGATCACGGACATGATGAGGAGTCTCGAAATGGTCGAGACATAAAGATCGATATATTGGAAGCCTATATTTGGACATCGGAATGGTTCCGAGTGAAATCGGCATTTTACTGGAGTACCGGGGGGTTACCGGAACCCCCCCGGGGGTTAATGGGCCCATATGGGCCTTAAGGGAAAAGAGGAGGGGCGGCCAGGGCAGGCCGCGCGCCCCCTCCCCCCTTAGTCCGAATAGGACAAGGAAGGGGGGGGGCGGCGCCCCCCTTTTTCCTTTCCCCCTCTCTCCTTCCTTCTCCTACAAGGCAAGGGAGAGGAGTCCTACTCCCGGCGGGAGTAGGACTCCTCCTGGTGCACCCCTTGGGGGCCGGCCGCGCCCTCCCCTCCCCTCCTTTATATACGGGGGCAGGGGGGCACCCTAGGACACACAAGTTGATCTTCGTGATCGTTCCTTAGCCGTGTGCGGTGCCCCCCTCCACCATATTCCACCTCGGTCATATCGTTGCAGTGCTTAGGCGAAGCCCTGCGTCGGTAGAACATCATCATCGTCATCACGCCGTCGTGCTGACGGAACAAATCCCCGAAGCTTTGCTGGACCGGAGCCCGGGGAGCGTCATCGAGCTGAACGTGTGCTAAGAACTCGGAGGTGCCGGAGTAACGGTGCTTGGATCGGTCGGATCGGGAAGACGTACGACTACTTCCACTACGTTGCGTCAACGCTTCCGCTTCGGTCTACGAGGGTACGTAGACAACACTCTCCCCTCTCGTTGCTATGCATCACCATGATCTTGCATGTGCGTAGGAATTTTTTTTGAAATTACTACGTTCCCCAACACTATTATATTAGCTGGCTATTATAAAGGCTCCAAGTGACATGGCATTGGTATATAGCCAGCAGCTGGCTTTCTTATTAACCATGCCCTTATCTACATGAAAAAGATGACGTCACACTCAATGAACAATCATCGGTTTATGAAATGCCCGCTTCTGACCGCCCTGGCCCACCAAAGGTTCCTCTGCTGTGCGCTGCCTGCGTTGGGTCACTGACATGCATGCCATGCACCCAAAGAGCCCACATGTCAGTGGAAGAACGGCGTGGTGTCCTAGGTCAGAGTCGAGGGTGCCACTCGCGGCATGCCCGGCTGAACACGTCTCCGTGCCGCATTCAAACGCCTCCGTGAAACCCGCCCGTGTGGAAGCCGAGAAACCCACTCTTGACTCATGTCCATTCATGACCGGGCCAGCGTTAAATGCAACGCCGGCCGAGATCCTCCCATCCGCCATCTATTTAATTTCCTATTTAAATGAGGCCAAACGCCAACCAAGAATCGCACACCTCCGCCGCTCCCCTATCTCCTCCACCATTTTGTCCACTCTTACAATGGCTTAGGAAGAGTAGTTATTCCGCATCCAAGCCGGCTGGGTAGCCCGCCAGATACGAGCTATGCAGCTCGCTGATCCACCTCCCTCCCCTCGCCCGACAGAGCCAGTTGCCGCCCCAAGCAGGCGCGCGGTTCAGCAACTGCCGCTCCAGGCCAGCTCGACGAGGAGCAGCGCACGGGCGTCGTTGCTGCCGTCCACGCCGCCGCCTCGTACTGCGTCTCCCGTTTCTATGGCCGAGACTCCCATGCCGGCGGCCGCGCCATGCAAGCAGCGACAGAAGCCGGGTGCACGGAGAGCGACGAGTCGGTGGCCAGCGCCTCCGCGTCCGCCGCCATCATCGAGGAGAAGTAGAACACGGGAGGCCACCGCCGCTTGGGTCCCATGAAGGCCACCGTGGAGGCGACGCCGGCGTACACATCAGGTGTCTTGCCGGATCCTTTTTTTGCGAGGACCTTCGTCGACCCTGCATGGGCTCCACGGAAGAGGGGAATGTTAGGATGAACTCGAGCCGGTGCCGGCCATGGCGAAGTAGTGGCCGGTGATGAACTCGAACCGGTGCCAGCCACCATCATCTTCCGCACTAGCCAATCATATCAGTTGGGCAGTGGGGAAGCGAGCCGTCCTTTGCGCTGAAGCATATACCTCTGAGGCTCCCGGCAGTCCGGTGATCGTGCTGCCGGACATGAGGAACACAAATCGATCGGCGGGCGACCATTTAGGCCAGGTATTATATACCTGTGCTGTCCAGAACTAGCACCGTGCAGTTCATTTGAATGTAATGAAAACCGTAATGTTTGTATGAAAATCCGGTATTTTATATGATTTCCGTCGTTGTTTATATGAAATATTAGTTTTGTCTATGTGTTTGCGTGAATTTCGTCCGGTTGTTTGAGGTGCTGTCATAATGTGTGCGGCTACGGTTGGATGGCATAATTTTCGGGTCGCCGGTCGGTCTGCGGGTGGCTCGGGCGGCGTTGTGGGACAAAAAAACACAGCTCGTGCGAGCTCATCTCCAACGTGCGCGCTGGAGGATGCATGACAGCATGAGCACCCGAGCCATTCCTCGTTCATCGGTGGCAAAGGCACCGGTGGACAAAAGGGTTGCCAATATTTTGGCTACCCCGGGCAAGATCCAAACAACCCCTCCCAATAGATTCAAATCCCTCGTTCTCCGTGGAATTTTGCCATGTGTTGTTTTCATGGACTAGCAAGATGCCCGTGCATTGCACGGAACATCAAGATGCATTTTTTTACAAACTCCCGCATGCATGCAAGGGATAATTAATGTCCTCCTTTGCTAGTACCACGAGGCAAACACCATTAATATTGCGTCGATTAGTGTTAGTGACCTTGTATATCTGCAAATTGTAATTTTGATAGTGGCCCCTTGTATATAAAAATGGAGGGTGAAAGATGAGACATAAGGTGAGGAGGAGTGGGGCGTGGTGGTGACTGGTGGTCGGACTGGGCGAAGGCATGGGGATGGACGGCGTATTATGTCTATATTTGTATCTCTCTCACACACACCCACGTAGGTGGGGGACGTGCACGAAGAGAAGAGGTGCACGCACGGCGCACGTACTCCCGTCTCTTTCCCAACCACACCCGCGCGGGTACATGGTGGAGCTCATATCTGTACGAAAAAGGCAGCCCACGTGGTAATTTGGCACGTGTACTGGTTGTCCACTTGGTGGAGGGAGGATCGTCTACCACGGGTGAACAAACAAATTGCGACTTGACGCGTTATGTTAAATTAAAAAAAGAGGCAAACCATGTGGGGCCTACCTTAGAGGCAAGGCTCTATACACTAGAGTACTTTTGATGTGTCCCGTCAACTCGTAGAACGAGGAGAAGCTTGCTTAGTACGCTGTCTCCCCCGCCCACGGGCGCGGTGGCTCGCAGGACGAGGTGAAGCTTGCTTACTACGCCTTACGCCCGCTCCCTCGCCCAAGCGCGCGGTGGCTCGCAGCACGAGGAGAAAATTTTACTACTCCCTCCATTTACTCCTCGTCCCTACTACGTACTTAGGTTAGTACTCCCTCCATTTACTTATACAAGGCCACTATAAAAATACATTTTGCATCTATACAAGGCCACAAATAGTAATCGAGACAAAAGTTACTACTCCCTCCTTTCTAGTTTATGGCTCAATTTCAAAATCTCTCCAACCAAGGTAGACGGTGAGTACTCGAATTAATTTTGTAGTTTGCACAAGTAATTAGTACGCTCATTTTTCTCAAGAAGTTATGTTTACCGAGGCATTAATTAGAACGAATGCATGAATGACCACTAAATTTCCATGAACTTGTACATGCATTGGTTAGTTTCCTCTTGACACTGCTTGCGTCGGGTGATCTAACGCACCTCGAAATCCAACATGTAATGGTACTGCTACTAGTATAGTAGAATTGAGACTTATCAAACGGAAAAACGAATGTTTTTTAGATGAGCCCTATAAACCCTAGTGGGTACGTACTCCGTAAAAACAGATTTTTCCAAAACTAAGTCGCTCCCTTTCATGAATTCTGTAGTATACTCCTCCGTCAACGCTCCCTTTCATGAATTCTGTACTTCCTGTCGCCGATATGTGGGACATATAGCAACCGGGTCGACGTGTCAAGCACCAAATAACAGTGTAGAACAGCAGGGGGCGCACCCCACTCGTACCGGCCCAGTAGTAGTAATGAGCAATGAGACGTCAAATCACAATGCCGCACTTTCCTAGACGGACGGAGCAACCATTATTTCACACTTCGGTTCGCCATCATCTCAAACCACGTACTAGTATTGCTTCTGCCTCAAGAGGGACACGCGCATCACCTTGGTACATCATGACACGTGGGACCGCATGACAGGCCATGCTCCCCCGCCGATCACTTGGTAAAATCACCTCATTTTTCCTATACTTCCTCTATATCGGTTTACTACATGGCATGCACGTCGTTCTAGGTTGAGAATTTAACTGGCTATATATGTGATGAACAACACTCTAGCCTTTTAAAATATGTATACTTTTGTATAGTAGTACTATCGATGGATTGCGCCATGGAGCAAAAATTGAAATTAAAAAAAGGTGGTACATATAGAGAGCGCTCGTCGCCAAATTATGCATACAATACTATTAGAAAAAGCTAGTACGTGCTTAATTGGGGTGCTAAATTCTATTAAAGAAATACTAGTAGTATGTACATACTGAACAGTTAAAGTAACGAGAAGAAACATAACATAGTTCTGCTGGGGGCTCAGCACAACACACCCCTCAAATTAAACTAAGCACACCTGAAATTAAACTATGCAACTAATCCGGTAGACACTGCATTAGAAGTTTAGAACCACCATGAGCAACAACACTGCCACCTTACTCGGAGTCCTCGTCCACGTCCTCCACTTCGTCCTTGTCCCTATTCCTCTTGGCCGATACTTCTTTGCTTGAACCGCACACTTGGCTGTTGCTCTTCATCCAACCCTTGTAGATATTGAAACAAAGGTAGCCATTCATTGCAGCGTAGTGGATGTGGTCTATATCTAGTACATTCCGCTGCCATGCATGACGATGAAACGTGTATGGAGGTTTCACCAGTTTACCTTACGAAGGATGAACCATGGCTCCTGCCAGGGTCAGCATTGAAGGCTGATGAGAGGGCACCAGCCGATTCTTCTGGAGGTCGAAGGGGTTGCCTACAACGAGGCCTATCCGACCCAGGACTTCTTCGTCATTCGTAAAGTCTACAGTAACAAATTTCACTGTTTTGTCCTTGAGGAAGTTCTTAAAATCTTGGCACTCAACGTCGGCATCACATATGTGGTAGACCAAGCAAACGTTATGTACGCAAACCCGGATCACGGCGGGTTTCTTCCTCTCTTCGTCCTTTAGATCCTTCTCTCGTCCCAGGACTGTGGTGTACTCAATATCTAGCCCAGCGACCCACTCATCATCTGAATTTTCGAACATGCGTCTGAAGCGAGAAAGGCATCCTTTCACCGTCGCGGAAGAACGGGTGTAGATGACGTCGAACTCATCACCGGTGATGGTTCTAACCTTGTACTCACCGCCTATCGTGGAGATTTGGGACGCCATGGATTTGGGAGGAGGGTTAGGATTAGTGGAACTGCCTTAATGTGAATGGACGGGACGACTAGGAGCGAACCACCGTAGTATTGAAGGACGTGCGGGGACGAGTAGGAGCGAACTTCCAGCATGCGAACGACAGGGTAGTGGCTTTCCATTCTCCCATGATACGGGATCGCACGGTTGCATGGCGTGATTCTAGACCTATGGATGAATATCCTATCCTGGAGGGTTATTCTGCAAATTTTCAGCAACTTAGCATGCGACCGTTTAATCTCAGATCCAAGGGCTGCCAGCAGCCCGTATCATGGTCGCACCTACCACGACCGTCGCGTCGCTCGCGCGGTCGCGCCCTTGGAGATTTAACACGGTGCGTTAGGCTATCTGATGTTGCCATGTCATACATAGTCATCACTTAGTCACTCATACTACAACAAGGTTGGCTATAAGTGTACTTTTTTACTCCTCTCTATCTCTTTCTTCGTACTTGAGGAAGAAACGGTGCTAAGCGCGTGTATTTATTGCATTTGCCAAGGAGTGACCTCTTCCAATGAAATGGTGTTGCTAAGTTTTCTTCATTTAATTAGCTATAGACTCAAAATTGTCTTTTCACCTAGGTACACGCGCTTAGCACCGTTTCTTCCTTGGGTCACCAAACTAGTGTCTCTCTTCTTGATTAACTTGCCACATCAGACTTTATGCCTATGTGGCAAGCTTAAGCACCTGTAGGAGCAAGTAAAAGTAAGTAGGAGTACAATAGTGCGCTTTACATGGCATTTTTGCATATGTGGAGGAAAGAGAGGCAAGGAAAAAGTGGAGAAGTGGGCTCTCATGCAAGAGCCAGCCTCTACTACATGGTGGAGCATTGGGAGAGGCACCTGTATGGAGGTGGTCAGGAATTTGGAAGACTCACGCCAGTCGTAGCGCCGCAGTTAAAATGATAATGGCAAGTCAAATCACGGGGCCCCACCTGTCCAGCAGTAACTCGTTGTCAAATCACACAGCCCTACGTTTGCAGCAGCCTACTCCCTCGTCTTCTCGCGTCTTTGTCGAACCGACTAGGAGGAACTACCCCTCCGCCTACCGCGCAGGAAAAGCCCCGCCCTCGACTTTTAAATACAACTACATCCGCTTAAGAATCTAATGATATACTTTTTGTGACATATTAACTCATATTTAGTTAGTCAAATGGATGACCTAGAACTACGTGCAGGCCCTATAAACCGAGATGCCTAAAAATAAAAAAACCGAGACGGAGAGGGTAGTTCAGCATGTATCTTTTTAGATCAATATAGTCGGGATTCACCAAGGAGCAAAACCAAGTGGTAGGCTGCTCCTGTCGTGTTGGCGTAGCAACTCAAGCAGAGTCAGTCCGCACACGAAATGGCAACACACTTAACAGGACCCCTTTGGCCGACATGTGGCTCATCCACCGTCTTGTTCCATGTGCGATGCACCAAATGACAGTTCGGAGCAGCGGTTGAAATTGGAGGCACCCCGGTCGTAGCGCCACAGTAGTAGAAAATGAGCGACGAGGGGTCAAATCACAAAGCCCCACCTTTCCTGCATTAAGCTGGACGGACGAAGCAACCATCATTTCACTCTAGGGCGCAAGAGCATAAAGAAAAGAGAAAACAATGATGCGTGCGGCAGCTACCTAGGGCACCCTAGGGTAGGGGTCTCCACTACAGATCCTTTTTTTGAAAGCGCCTCCACTACAAATCGGCTTCTCCCTCGTCCTCTTGAAGAAAACCGATGATGAGTGCGGCGGTAGGGTTTGTAGGAGGACTACGACGTGCGAGGCCACGTCGTAGTAAATGGGTTCGAGCTGATGCCTTAAATATGTGTGGGCCGCTTGGTTTTACGGGAACGAGGCAGCATTTTGGGTTCGGGGACCAGTGGACATATAGTACGTACAAAAAATTGTGGACGTAGGTTCGACCGAAAGGCAATGATGCATGGGCCTTGCATTTTGATATACCCAGGGCCGCGTGAAATTTGCAACTCTACTCAAAACTAGTAAGGTACACATGTATTAAACGCATGAGATTTTGAACCAAATTATGAATAAATACACACTATAGCATGTAAAGCTTTGAGTCATATATGCATGATGTAGATGTTCGTTTAGTTCTTATAGTTCATCTCATTCAAAATCAATAAGTTTTATAAAAATGTTAAGATTCATGGGGTTGTGCATTGTACTCCCTCCGTTCCAAAATAGATGACCCAAACTAACTTTGTACAAAATTAGTGCAAAGTTGGGTCATCTATTTTGGAAAGGAGGGAGTAAATCATAAAGTAAAAAACAAATAATGGTAATTCATTTAGAAAAAATAATCAATTATGATACAGAAGATTCTAGAACAAAGGAGAAGTGCTTGTGTTTTGAGGTTTGTGCATTATGCTTAAGTTCAACTGTCGGTGTCAAAACCGGCGGATCTCGGGTAGGGGGTCCCGAACTATGCGTCTAGGATCGATGGTAACATGTACACGGGGTTTTACCCAGCTTCGGGCTCTCTTGATGAGATAATACCCTACATGCTGCTTTTGATTGTATTCATATGGGTGTAGTACAGAGTTGATCTACCTCGACATCGTATGTTGTGGTCTAAACCCTAGAGGTATGTTGAGTCATGTCATAATAATCTATCGACTAGTCTGGCCTCGGTTTATATAATGCACCAGAGGCCCAGGATAACAAGAGTCCTAGCCGAATACGCCGGTGGGGGAGGAGTCCTTGTCTTGATCGCCAAGTCTTGTGGAATCTTCCTTGTATGCGGCACCTGTCCGGACTGGCCCATGAGTATGCGGCCCTGGGGTCCTCGGCCCAATCTAACCGATTGGGGGACGACGTGGTGAGTACCCCCTAGTCCAGGACACCATCAGTAGCCCCCTGAACCGGTCTTCAAGTTAGGGACGCTCCTCGATTCTTCCGAACTGTTCTTCATCTTCGGTCGTCGGTCTTGAAAACTGGTTCAACAAATCTTCTTTATCTTCGATCTTGAGGATCGCCGAAATGGATTCGACGGGTTTACACGTCGGGTATCCGAGGAGCCCCTTTAAGTTTCCGGCCTTTATCAATGCCTTGTTATTTTTATGCCACACCTCGGGTTTGAAGTTGTTCCCGGGAGGCAGTTCCCTCTTGCGTCCGAGCTCTAACGCCGGACTGCATTCGAGGTATTCTTTGCAGCCGAGCACCAATGCCGGACTGCTTCCCAGCTCTAACGCCGGACTATGTATCCGAGCTCCAACGCCGGACTATGTATCCGAGCTCCAACGCCGGACTGTATCCAAGGTGTCGTAAATCACCTTGGTTCAAAGAAGTTTGAAGGAGTTTAGCCGAGCTTAATGCCGGAAATGCCCTCTATGGAGCCAGCCACTAGCGCCCGAGCTTTATGCCGGACTGCTTTCGAGGTGGTGCACCACCCCGAATGTGGGCCGATTTTTGTCAATATTTTTTATTGGTGCAATTTATTCTCTGCCGAGATATATAGCCAGTAGCCCTCAAGGTGGGTATCGGTCTAAAACCCGAGATGCACATGAAGGATGACATAAGACCGCTGATCCCCATAGCCGCTGAGACTCAGGTTGATTTGCAAAATCGGCCTGAGGATCAAATCCAAGCTCGGCAGAATACTTCGGGACACTAAAAGCGGCGTGCTCAGTCCTCGAGACTCAGGTTGGGTGCGGCCGACCAACCTGAGGATCAAAATCTCCTCGAAAACTATATTGCACATAAAATTTTCTGCATTGGACAAGAAATGCAGTAGCCCCCGAGACACTGGCCGGGTGGCAACAACAGATCAGGGGATCGATGTGCCCCTTTAATATGTTTAAATAATAAGCCCAAAGCCCAGTAGCCCCCGAGCCTTAATGCGGGCACGGGTGACCAAATTAAGGATCAATATCCATAGTAAAATCACAAATTATGTGTAATGACTCTATGTATCCAAGTACTTTATGTCATTAATGCTCGGATCCGCATTGAATAAAACTTTGTTGACCGACCATCGGCTCCCACCTCCTCGGCCAGTAGCTGAGGAGTGTTTTGTCTTACTTTATAAAGCCTTCATGAGGGCAAAGATTTACGACAAACAAGGCAATATGGCCATACGGTTTTATAAACAAAGGTACGCGGAGAGATATGGTATATTACTGTTTAACAGAAGAAATGTCTTCCAAAGAAAATAGTCCCGCTATCGGTTCCTTTCTTTGGGTTGTCATGCTAAGCATGATCATAAAACCTCAGCTCCAATGTAAGAGCAAAATATCGAGGATTTAGTTTGGGAGGCTAGTTAATAGCCCCCGGTAGTGTTCGGCGACAGTCGAGGTCAAGCCGTAAACACTTCGGTCAATGTTATGAACGGCCTGTTATTTAACATAGTCATCGGATCGCTGACCAGTTTACGCTTATTGTGACAGTCAGTTTTCGGCTTTCTCCACTGAGGTGCTTAATCGTGTGAGCTGGAAGCACAATCGCAGTGGTTCCCCCTTTGCACGCTTAGCCGAACAAAATGGAACGTAGGAAGCAAGTGCGGGAGCCGGGCAACCCAACTATTGACCGAAGACACAATTTGAAATCGATGCATATATAGCAATATCTGAGAATGTTTTTGCCGAATCCCTAAAAGGTGTCCGGCGTTGCACTGCGAGACTAATGCTGGAAAAGCACAAATAGTTTATAAGTGCCAAAAAGCTTGGAAAACCAAGAAACGTCAGCAAAAACATGACGTCCGAACAATATCAAGTGTCCGGTGCCAACCCGAAAATTGGTCTTTAGAAAAAAGAAGTGCTTATGTCGTGCTTTAACATGATACATCCTATCTCAAGACTTCGAGCGGGTCAGCCTACGGCTTCAACCTCCTATCCCGAGGGTGGAGTACTTCTCATCAGGCCAGTTTAGCAAACTAAACTCTAGCGGCTTTTGAGAGAGAAATTAGGCTCCCCGGCTAGTGACCGCACACTTGTGTCGAAAAAAGGAGTGATAAATAATAATAATAAAACTTTGCAACGACTAAGAAGAAGAACACTTATTATAAAACGGCTCAAATAAACTTAAGAGCCCCCAAGTGACTTGGGTAGGAGAATGATTCCATGTACCGAAGTACTTATATCATATCTATGTTCAACCGAACTTTAAACGCGTCTTAACCGACCGTCGGCTTCTCCCTCTTCGGTCAAGGACCGAAAAGTGTTATGTACTCCATCTGTCGAGAATATCGACAGTGTTTCCAATAACCAGGCAATCAGGCCATAAGGCTGTAACAGACAAAGCGCGCTCAGGGAACTTATGCTATATTACCGCGAAGTGTAAGAAGCACCTTCGAAGAAAATAGTACCCCCACCGATACCTTTCTTCGGTGCTCATTGTTATTATGAGACTTGTGCAATAGATTTTTTGTACTCATGAGTTCCGTTGTGTGCCGACCATTATTGAAAACTATAAGAGCGCTAGCATTCGGCTTCACCCAGTCTGAGGTCCGGCTCGGGCGACCCGATCGTGACAATCGCAGAGGTGCTCCCTTTACTCCCTAGCCGAACAATCAGGAACGTAGGGGTAAACACAGGAGCGAGGCAACCCAGCTTGCAAATCGCTTAAGTCAATATGGTGCATATTGTGGCATAATACACGAACAAGGAACGAAGCCGTACAAGTATAATCATATGCAACAGGAAAAGCTTCATAAAGGAAGCCCCCAAGTAAACGGGGTATTCCAATTTATGCGTCACAAACAAAGTATTCCGAGTAGGACTGTAAATTAAACAGCCTGTTAGATGGTATTGAAGAGGAATACAAATAGTTAGAGTGACTATATAATTATAAGTGACATGTGTAATGCCTTCTAGCCGGATTGTAGACCGTTTGTCGTTGCCGACCTTTTCGCTTCGACCTCGGGACCTGATGGTCCGGAGTGTGTCCGAATACCCTAACGGTTATATAAGAACCGGGGTATGCATGGAGACCAGGCGTAGGGGTCATCGGTGCTTTAACAGACAAGTGCCCAACTAGTTATGTTATATTACATGGTTAGTAAGAAACATCTTCCAGAGAGAATAGTTCCGTTAGGGGTTCCTTTCTCTGGGAGGCATGCCCTAAAGTGCATGTCCGAACTGCAAACGCAGAAAAAACATCTGGGGGCATATAAATAAATGAGAAAAAGGTCATCTTTAGTTCACCGACCGAATATTCCCTTAAGAACGCTAGCTTTCGGCTTCACCCAGTCTGAGGTACACATCCGGCTGATCCGGCAGTAACAATCGCAGAGGTGCTCCCTTTACCACCTAGCCGAACAATCGGGAACGTAGGGGTAAGCACAGGAGCCAGGCAACCCAGCTTGGCCAAAACTTAAGTCATACCGATGCATATAATGGTGAAGAAAAGGTACATGCGGAAGTTTGACACATGTATTGGGCATGAAGCCCGTTTAAATAAGCTTCTGTGAAAGAAGCCCCCAGGTTTAATGAGCGCGGGTGGCACGTCACATTATAAATAATGCTTGGTCGAACCGAACACAAGTTAGAAATTTAAAGCTTTGAGCATGAAAGCGACTTAGCTGGTTAATGTGTTCGGTATTGATGACGCGATCCGAGCTTGATGCGGGGCAAGGTTCCATCCCCCAAGCTGGTCCCGAGGTGGCGGAGCAAAGAGCTCGGCCCTCCGAAGTGGTGACATAGCACGGTCATGCAGGCCGGCAGAGTGATGCCGAAGTCCCCTGCATGGGGTAAGGAAGTGTTGACGAAGCCCCCCGTCCAGCCGAGGTGACGCCAAAGGATATAGTCCGGCTGGATCATTTTCCTGTGCACAAAAAATAGTGCAAACCGGAGATAGTAGTAATAATAATAAAAAAAATCATTGCATAATCCATAATTTATGCAAAGTGAGTAATAAAAGAAATATGGCCTGGCGCCGAAGTCAATGTCGATGCAGGGCGTCAGCGCGATGCGGTAAGGGCGTGGCAAAGCCTGAATTCACAGGTCGGTCCGAGTTCCGGATGCGGCATTCGCCGGACTATGTACGGAGACTGACCGAACCACCATGCGACCGTCGTTAATGCGGCCACCATTTGATAGACCTGTGTACATATGATGGACAAACCAGAGCAATAATTCCTTGGGAAAAATTGAACCCAAACAAGCAAAAAATATTAGGATTAATAGCACCTGGTTTATTTGTTGTAGCAATCCGAAGGAAGGTGATTCCCAAAATTGGGACTCGCTCCGCACACCTTGCCTGGTGGGCGATAAAACGACGGCATGGCAATGCTGGTAAAGGTTGGATCACCGAGGCAAAGCCCTCGGCCCAGCTAACGTGACGGAGATGGTCGGCTAGTGACACCGAAGTGTCCGGAGTAGGTTGATGAAGAGATGGCAAAGCCCCCAGTCTAGCCGAGATGTCGAAGCCCCGATGTCAGCCGATGAGTCGAAGTAGGTCGGCGTGATGGACACCAGCTTGAAGAAGCGATAGTGCGGCCCTGTCGATGCAGGTCGTGACGTGGTCGATGCCGGCTTGATGAAGCAACCGTGCGGCGATGCCGGTATGCCCACTCCATGTAATCCGTGGGGCGGCGATGTTGGTGATGATTTATCCTTCGCGATGCCGGAGTCTTGTTCGGCTTGCCGAGATGATGATCCGAGGAAGTTGAGCTCGGCTCAACAAAGTGACGCCATGTCTTAGCGCAGGTCGGCAGCCGTGGAGTAATATTGCCGGATTGGTTTGACACCAGCATGATGTCGAAGATTATGTTCAAAAGACCTTAAAATTAGTGGGATGTGTTCGCGAACAAAACACAATACCGCATACAAGACTTCCTTCAAAAGAGAAGTCCGAAATCCCGTTCATAGAAAAGATGAACTCGGGTCGGATTCGTTTTCGCGCAGAAAACAGATCCGAAAAGTGATGCACTAATCGGAAGGTTTCCGGAGTCTGGACGGTCGGATCGAGCTGAAATTTTGAGAGGTGGTAGATACAAGAATTCCGCAGCCGATCAACGGTTGGATCTTTCAAAGGACGTCCGAGCTAGAAGCTGGACACCACGCCCTAAACACATCCAAATTCTCGTCCAGATTTGACAGGGCTCCGATATATCATGGATTGCCAGAGATTCCTCCATCGGAACTCGACGAAATTTTCCAAGGTTGTTGTAGACTCAATTCTGCACAATTCCACCAAAGCGATCGTCAAAGTGATACTCGAGGAGGTGATGGCAGCAGATACGATTTCGCTGTTCAGAAAAACAGCACGGTCGCTTGAGGGCAATGTTGACGTAGAGCCCCCGAGCTCCATGGATGATTCCTCCGTGATCTTGATAGAGATCGGAGTTGATGTTTGATGAAGGCCCTCGTCCGAACATGGTGATCCGAACACGGGGCACAATTCTTGGTCGAACCAAGGTGACCAGTCGAGCTGGTGACGAAGATGCCGAAGTCGCAGTTGATCTGTAGGCGAGCCATCGATCCTTTTGTCGATCACACAACGGAACTCTCAATGAAAGCACCAATGTCGGTGTCAAAACCGGCGGATCTCGGGTAGGGGGTCCCGAACTATGCGTCTAGGATCGATGGTAACATGTACACGGGGTTTTACCCAGCTTCGAGCTCTCTTGATGAGATAATACCCTACATGCTGCTTTTGATTGTATTCATATGGGTGTAGTACAGAGTTGATCTACCTCGAGATCGTATGTTGTGGTCTAAACCCTAGAGGTATGTTGAGTCATCTCATAATAATCTATCGACTAGTCTGGCCTCGGTTTATATAATGCACCAGAGGCCCAGGATAACAAGAGTCCTAGCCGAATACGCCGGTGGGGGAGGAGTCCTTGTCTTGATCGCCAAGTCTTGTGGAATCTTCCTTGTATGCGGCACCTGTCCGGACTGGCCCATGAGTATGCGGCCCTGGGGGTCCTCGGCCCAATCTAACCGATTGGGGGACGATGTGGTGAGTACCCCCTAGTCCAGGACACCGTCATCAACCATGGAGTCTTCTAAATTGTACATGTGGCATATCTGGTGGAATGTTGATGATATCCAACGGCCAGTAGTGCTCGAATTTTCCTATCTCTGCACTGTCGGGTTAGCTTCATCTAGCGACCATCTTTCAAAGTTAAACTATATAGTTCTTGTGCCATAGTTGCATGTTTTGGAAAAAAGCTACTAGTGGGTTGTACTATCTATTTAGGAATAGAAGATGTATACATGGAAGTTGTAGGGAAAGAGATGACATGGAGCATCTCAATTCCTATGAGTAGGGATTGGAAAAGAGATGTCATTTGGTTCACATCATAGGAACTTTTCTATTGAATCTAGAGATGACATGTATCTCAATTCCTATGAGGAGGGATTAGATGTAATTTGGTTCATATCATAGGAACTTTTCTATTGAATATATGTTAATGTTTATTTTTCTTTGAAATTAAGGGAGTATAGGAATCCATTCATATGACCAAGTGGCTCTAAAGCTATAGAAATGATATCATGCTTATTTCCTTTGAAATGTGGAGTATATGAATCTGTTCCTATGAACCAATTGGCTCTAAAGGAAAAAATCCTATAAAAATCATATCATATAGAGTTCCTATGATATTCCTCGACACTAAAGGATGCTTGAAATTGGTGTGGGTGATACGATGGTCTTTCTTTGTAGATTCCTCACCCAATTTTATAGTTACCTCTCGAAGATGAATGAAATGATATATACATGGTATTCTACATGTGCAATTTGGTACACGAAAAGTCGGTAAAAGTTTGCAAGGTTCGAATTTTCAATAAAGCTATATGCACTGCATTTTGGAACGGAGGGAGCATACGCAGTTGCTAACACTCACATGGAAGATTTGTGTGTAGGAGGGGTGGCTGTTCTGTTAAATGACATGGCAAAACTGACACTGTCGGATGCCGATCTAACGGTTCTTACGGCGTTCATTAGGAAAAGGCTTGTGGCGAACGTTTGTCGGATAATGATTTACGGACACATGCATTGCATTGATACGTGCCCCCCTCTCTCTCACGCACACGCACCCTCACGAGTCACGACTCTCCCGAGTCCTCTCGCAGACTCGCACGTCGCACCCACCGTCTATCTGCAGGTAGACGTCACGCACATATGTGCTCTTCACATCCTACCCTCAGAACTTCTAAAAAACAAAACACGGCGCGCACATTTTATTTTAGCTCACACGTCACACACTTGTACTATTACTCTTGCGGCGAACGTTCTTTGAGCATAGTATATTGTACTCTCACGAAGAGAAGCAGTGCACGCATGCACTAGTTCTCTCACACCCACTCGCGGGTACACGTAGGAGCGCATTTTTTGAAGCTGGTACAACAAAATCACTCCACTATATATAAAAGCAGGAGCCTTAGCGCTTGCTTTACTAGGGTTCCTCTCGTTCACTCTCTCATGCTCTCGAGATCTAAGCAACACATAGGTGGCCACACTCTCTCTCAGCTCTCGGCTGGTCACAAATCCGGCCGGACAACCTCGACCGGGGCAGGGGTGTAGGTGCATCGTTCACGTTGTCGTCGGCGGCGAGGGAGGAGACCAACGGCTGCCTGCGCGTCCCGATCAGCGGCCGTGCCGTTCTCTCCGAGAGAGCGCCGGCTCAGGAGGGCCTCCGACCCCTTCTTCCTCCCTGCGGTATTGTGGCCAAGATGCGACCTCCCGACGCCGTGTTTGCGACATGCCGACGACCCTCAGGTATATATTCCTTCGAAACCTGCCTTGCTCTACTGCCCCAGCTCCCTTCGTGTGGATCCTTTTCTACTTCCGTCCGCTGTTCCAAAGCCACATAGGCTTCTACTATTATTAGAAGTAAAGCTATTTCATACAGTCAACTCAAAGCATTGGTTCAAACAGGGAAGAAAGTGGGAAAGCTGTAGCATGAATCTAGGACTTGGTTCTAAGAGGAAACAGGGGGAAAGTAGTAATATCTGTCACTGTTTAAATAACCGTATTTCTTATTTGCGCAAACAGGGATGTCTGTCTCCATATCGTTTTGGGATGTCTGTCTCCCTATCATTTCTATCCGCGCAATCAAAAGCACACACCTTAGTTTTAGTACAACTGCGCAAAATGAGATGGCTATCCCTTGCTATCGTCGTCTAATCTCCCGTCTTCAAGGTATCCCTACATTGGTAGTAACCAGGGTAGAATGACCAATGCAATCTAAAAGAAGCTGATTCGTACGTTTTACTTCCTGATTGCAGTGCAGGGACGAGCGAAAACAACTGCATCCTAGTCCGGAATGCACTTTCTACCAGTTCATCCATGACCAAGGACTAGCTGGCACGGCTGCACGACGTTTTTTTGGACAGGTGCGCAGACAAGAGGCATTGTGGTCTGCTTATTTCTGCAAATAGCGGTGCTTAAATTTAGTGGAATGCACAAGACTTTCAGCTGGTCAGTACACTGCATGGTTCAGTTCAGCATTCCAGCGGAGACCACAATTATAATTGGTTATTCTGGAATGAGAGAACCTAACCCTGAATGGTGGCAACAAGAAAAAACCAGAGTGAACTCCAGGAAATTTAAGCCTGCCGGGAGGCCCTTTGCTCAGAGAGAAGCCTTGCTTGTTTTTTCCTGATTTGTAAACCTTCTCACAACTTTGTCTTTTGCTGTGAACTACTATATGTTTGTTATCTTCTATGAATCATTGAGATGTATAAAATTGCTTAACTTATGCTTTTCAAGTTTTTTATGAACACGAGTTTAATGTGAGTGTTCCACATGAGCGCTGGACTAGCGTGTGAACGTTTGGAATTTATTACAGTGTGGCCTCAATTAACTGCATGAACCACTTTAACAAGATACATAGTTGCTTATATGTCAGACAACAGATTGTTGATTGTTAGCTGGTCGATAGCCTAGTGTTGAAGCGAGCTGAGCCAATGTGCTGTGTTTTCCACAACTACTTACAAGTGGGGTAGCACCAACAGTGTTTACAAGTACTTATGTATACGTCGGTGCACGGTTCTCGAAAGAGTGCTCTATTTCATCAAAACACACACTGCTCGTATGATAAACCGTGACAACTTATGTCTTACCATGCCATATTCATGAAAAAATTAGTGAGGACGCATCTGTTTCGGCAACAATTACGAAGGTTCTCACATGATTCACGGGCACACGAAAATAGCAGCAGTTCCCATAGACGGATTCAAACAGAGTACTAGCCCCAGAGGGGTCGATAACAGGCAAGGTTCGGATAATTAGACACAATCCAAACTACTATTAAACACTAGCTGGGGCAACTATTTCATGCCTCGATCTAATTTGGGCTGGACACAAGACGGACCTTGCCATGAACATCATCGAGGACGTCCCGCAGCAGCTCAATCCTGTGAACCTTCATGAAGACAACCTTGTGGCCTTGCCACTGATAAACTTGTTTGTGGAGGCATGCCACGTCATCTTCCTGCGTAAGCTTGACAAGAACAGTATTCCTCACAAACGAAGGAGTAGCTTTGAACTTCTTGTGCTTTAGTACACCCTGGACAACACGCCTGACAACAGTGAGGCTGGAATACAACTCTTCATTGGTATAACCGCAATTGGCTTCCACGATCCAACAGCCTAAGAACTCTGTTTTCCCTATGCGTATATTCAGGTCGTCCGCCTCATAGCGAGTGACATGTACAACCACACAATCCTTGTCTGCATCAGGGCTCTAATTGAAACAGAAACAAATTCTGAATTACTTTTCAGTATAAGAAACAAAAGTATTTAAACCACTACGTATACCATGGCATCGAAGCTAATGAAATTTTGCATTATTAATCACCACACACTTCCTTTTCTAAAAACTCACCACATACTTAGATGAAAAACCACAATCGAGATCGGCAAAGAAGGAAATCACCTTGGGCAGCTCAGCGGGGGGGGGGGGGGGACACATCCTCGAAGGGGGAAAACTGCTCCTGCAGTGCCATGGGGGCTGTAACCTCAAACGGGGCGTTGACCATCTTAGTATCTGGGGTCGCCTCGGTGGTTGCCTCCATCTTCTTGGAGCTCTCTGTCTCGTGGGGATCAGCCTCCCGCGTCTGCTCCAATATCGGCAGATCTTTGCCTGGTTCTCCTTGGTCCATCATGAAACCGACGAATACTAGGAGACCACTGAAAGGAAAACACAATCGCAATGACAATGAAACAAAAAAGAGAGTGAGGATCGGTTACTGCTTTGCAAAAGTTCTTTTTTTCCTCTGAACGAAAATATACCAACATCACAGATCCGCTTACCTTCCCTGAGCCATCATCTCCTCCCACCAGGGCTCCGTTCAAAGCCTCTGCATTCCGTCATGCTACCTGAGCAAGCATACCATGCCCTGCACGGTGGACGCCTGGCTGGAATCCCCTGAATTCACAAAACTACAGCTGCTTGAGTTCTACTATTCCCCTGGAAATCACATACCACATACGGAATGCCATGAACTTGTGCCCTCAACACCGATGTCCATCTAGGGGTTTTTGTCCTCTCTCCACACCGCCACCTTTGCACAGTGCTACCTACCAGACAATCTGGTACTAAACCTTCGACTCCCATTTCTCAAGAAACTTTCACTTGTGCGGGTTCGTATATCAGAGGCCTCATTGCACAGCATCATCCACTCCAGTTGCCCTGCGCTGGAGTGCTTGGTGCTTGTTTTCATAGTTAGAATCGGTTGTCTCCAAATAAAGTCGCCTAACCTTGTAAGAATTGGAATTTGTTTTGACGAAAGGCGGCTCATCATCCAAGATGCCCCTTCACTTCAAAGGTTGATCCTTGATTCTAGTTATTCACCGTTGCAAATAACCATCCTCTCCGCGCCTAAACTGGAGACCTTGGGTGTAATACATGATTTCTGTGCTCATTTCAATATGGTGTTTGGCTCCA
This sequence comes from Aegilops umbellulata, assembly GCA_032464435.1. Taxonomy (NCBI): domain Eukaryota; kingdom Viridiplantae; phylum Streptophyta; class Magnoliopsida; order Poales; family Poaceae; genus Aegilops; species Aegilops umbellulata. The sequence goes on along the minus strand of CP136057.1, from coordinate 75,301,990 downwards.
CAGTTCTTCAGGTACTTTATATTATCATCTACACTTGTAACCATAAGCTGCATTTTAAATTTCTGCGCATAATTTATATATCATCTTGGAGTACACATTTTGTACTAATATAAGTTCTATGCTCAATCAAGAGTTTCTCCATTGATGGCCTATCAATGGTGCTAGATTCTGTCAAGATCTTATATATCCAAATGAATAGTTTTGATCTGAACAAGATTATTGGCTTGTTGCAATGCTTTCCATGTCTGGAGAAGTTGTATATAAAGGTGATAATTTCACGCACATTGGAAGCCCGCATATAGTGTACTAGAATTAACCGTTCAGCTGTTGCTCTTTCGACACTCTTCTTTTAGACCTTAATTGTTTTCAATCTTCATGTCTATTTAGGCAACAGGACGGGGTAAGAAAGTTATAACCAATCGGTGGATTCGTAAGCATCGGGATTTTCTCACTTCTCATGAGATTCGATTGAAGACAATAATGCTAGAACGATATGTAGCCAACCGTGCAAACACAAGATTTGTTACATTCTTCCTGCTGAATGCGAGGTTACTATTGTCCATCAGGCTTAAGTTTATCAGTAGCATGGTTTTGACGGATGGGTATGTCGAAGAGCAAAAAAAGGAGTTTCAGGTGGGCAAAAGAGCTTCTGAACGTGCCGGGCTTCTATTTACAACATATTGTGGTCATGATCCAGTAAATTTTACGACCCAGGATGTTCATTCTATGGACCTGACCGATCCATTTGACTGTGACTACTGAAAACAGTGCTGGAGTTAGATGTTGTTTCCCTTTTCAATCTGGTTTTTTATGTAAACCTGATGAACAATTAACCCTCGTGCTTTTGTACAGTTTGTAAGCTGGAGTTAGATGTTCCTGCCCTTTTCAACTCGGCTGTGACTGTCATATTTCTTTGAAACAAGGCAAATGGCTTGCCATTCGTTTAATTTAGAGTGAAATATTGTAACAAATCCAAACCAAGGGAAATAACATCACTCTCGCCGGCTGCTTGAGCTCACTGTGCATTACAGAAGCCAAGTGATTAGCCCCCACCAGCACCCACAAACTTATTTCGAACTAGCACATCAAATGGGCTATAAATTTTCATAGGAAAGGCTGCATGTGAAGGAAATATGCCCTAGAGGCAATAATAAAGTTATTATTTATTTCCTCATATATCATGACAAATGTTTATTATTCATGCTAGAATTGTATTAGCCGGAAACATAATACATGTGTGAATATATAAACAAATAGAATGTCACTAGTATGCCTCTACTTGACTAGCTCGTTAATCAAAGATGGTTATGTTTCCTAACCATGAACAAAGAGTTGTTATTTGATTAACGAGGTCACATCATTAGTTGAATGATCTGATTGACATGACCCATTCCATTATCTTAGCACCCGATCGTTTAGTGTGTTGCTATTGCTTTCTTCATGACTTATACATGTTCCTATGACTATGAGATTATGCAACTCCCGTTTATCGGAGGAACACTTTGTGTGCTACCAAATGTCACAACGTAACTGGGTGATTATAAAGGTGCTCTACAGGTGTCTCCAAAGGTACTTGTTGGGTTGGCGTATTTCGAGATTAGGATTTGTCACTCCGATAGTCGGAGAGGTATCTCTGGGCCCTCTCGGTAATGCACATCACATAAGCCTTGCAAGCATTACAACTAATATGTTAGTTGTGAGATGATGTATTACGGAACGAGTAAAGAGACTTGCCGGCAACGAGATTGAACTAGGTATTGGATACCGACGATCGAATCTCGGGCAAGTAAAATACCGATGACAAAGGGAACAACGTATATTGTTATGCGGTCTGACCGATAAAGATCTTCGTAGAATATGTAGGAGCCAATATGGGCATCCAGGTCCCGCTATTGGTTATTGACCGGAGACGTGTCTCGGTCATGTCTACATTGTTCTCGAACCGTAGGGTCCGCACGCTTAAAGTTACGATGACAGTTATTATGAGTTTATGCATTTTGATGTACCGAAGTTAGTTCGGAGTCCCGGATGTGATCACGGACATGACGAGGAGTCTCGAAATGGTCGAGACATAAAGATCGATATATTGGAAGCCTATATTTGGACATCGGAATGGTTCCGAGTGAAATCGGCATTTTACTGGAGTACCGGAGGTTACCGGAACCCCCCCGGGGGTTAATGGGCCCATATGGGCCTTAAGGGAAAAGAGGAGGGGCGGCCAGGGCAGGCCGCGCGCCCCCTCCCCCCTTAGTCCGAATAGGACAAGGAAGGGGGGCGGCGCCCCCCTTTTTCCTTTCCCCCTCTCTCCTTCCTTCTCCTACAAGGCAAGGGAGAGGAGTCCTACTCCCGGTAGGAGTAGGACTCCTCCTGGGGCACCCCTTGGGGGCCGGCCGCGCCCTCCCCTCCCCTCCTTTATATACGGGGGCAGGGGGGCACCCTAGGACACACAAGTTGATCTTCGTGATCGTTCCTTAGCCGTGTGCGGTGCCCCCCTCCACCATATTCCACCTGGGTGATATCGTTGCAGTGCTTAGGCGAAGCCCTGCGTCGGTAGAACATCATCATCGTCATCACGCCGTCGTGCTGACGGAACTCATCCCCGAAGCTTTGCTGGATCGGAGCCCGGGGAGCGTCATCGAGCTGAACGTGTGCTAAGAACTCGGAGGTGCCGGAGTAACGGTGCTTGGATCGGTCGGATCGGGAAGACGTACAACTACTTCCACTACGTTGCGTCAACGCTTCCGCTTAGGTCTACGAGGGTACGTAGACAACACTCTCCCCTCTCGTTGCTATGCATCACCATGATCTTGCGTGTGCGTAGGAATTTTTTTTGAAATTACTACGTTCCCAACAGTGGCATCCGAGCCTAGGTTTTTTTGGTTTGATGTTATATGCACGAGTAGAACACAAGTGAGTTGTGGACGATATAAGTCATACTGCCTACTAGCATGTCATACTTTGGTTTGGCGGTATTGTTGGATGAAGCGGCCCGGACCGACATTACGCGTACGCTTACGCGAGACAGGTTCTACCGACGTGCTTTGCACACAGGTGGCTGGCGGGTGTCAGTTTCTCCAACTTTAGTTGAACCGAGTATGGCTACGCCCGGTCCTTGCAAAGGTTAAAACGGAGTCTATTTGACAAACTATCATTGTGGTTTTGATGCGTAGGTAAGATTGGTTCTTGCTTAAGCCCGTAGCGGCCACGTAAAACTTGCAATAAACAAAGTAGAGGACGTCTAACTTGTTTTTGCTGGGCATGTTGTGATGTGATATGGTCAAGACATGATGCTAAATTTTATTGTATGAGATGATCATGTTTTGTAACTGAGTTATCGGCAACTGGCAGGAGCCATATGGTTGTTGCTTTATTGTATGCAATGCAATCGCCCTGTAATGCTTTACTTTATCACTAAGCGGTAGCGATAGTCGTAGAAGCATATGATAAGCGAGACGACAACGATGCTACGATGGAGATCAAGGTGTCGCGCCGGTGACGATGGTGATCATGACGGTGCTTCGGAGATGGAGTTCACAAGCACAAGATGATGATGGCCATATCATATCACTTATATTGATTGCATGTGATGTTTATCTTTTTTTATGCATCTTATCTTGCTTTGATTGACGGTAGCATTATAAGATGATCTCTCACTAAATTATCAAGAAGTGTTCTCCCTGAGTATGCACCGTTGCCAAAGTTCGTCGTGCCCAGACACCACGTGATGATCGGGTGTGATAAGCTCTACGTCCATCTACAACGGGTGCAAGCCAGTTTTGCACACGCAGAATACTCGGGTTATACTTGACGAGCCTAGCATATGCAGATATGGCCTCGGAACACGGAGACCGAAAGGTCGAGCGTGAATCATATAGTAGATATGATCAACATAATGATGTTCACCATTGAAGACTAATCCATTTCACGTGATGATCGGTTATGATTTAGTTGATTTGGATCACGTGATCACTTAGAGGATTAGAGGGATGTCTATCTAAGTGGGAGTTCTTAAGTAATATGATTAATTGAACTTAAATTTATCATGAACTTAGTCCCTGATAGTATCTTGCATATGTTGATTGTAGATAGATGGCCCGTGCTATTGTTCCGTTGAATTTTAATGCGTTCCTTGAGAAAGCAAAGTTGAAAGATGATGGTAGCAATTACACGGACTGGGTCCGTAACTTGAGGATTATCCTCATTGCTGCACAGAAGAATTATGTCCTGGAAGCACCGCTGGGTGCCAGGCCTGCTGCTGATGCAACTGACGACGTTAAGAACGTCTGGCAGAGCAAAGCTGATGACTACTCGATAGTTCAATGTGCCATGCTTTACGGCTTAGGACCGGGACTTCAACGACGTTTTGAACGTCATGGGGCATATGAGATGTTCCAAGAGTTGAAGTTAATATTCCAACAGAATGCCCGGATTGAGAGATATGAAGTCTCCAATAAGTTCTATAGCTGCAAGATGGAGGAGAATAGTTCTGTCAGTGAGCATATACTCAAAATGTCTGGGTATTGTAATCACTTGATTCAACTGGGAGTTAATCTTCTGGATGATTGCATCATTGATAGAATTCTCCAATCACTTCCACCAAGCTACAAAGGCTTCGTGATGAACTATAATATGCAAGGGATGGATAAGACGATTCCCGAGCTCTTCGCAATGCTAAAGGCTGCGGAGGTAGAAATCAAGAAGGAGCATCAAGTGTTGATGGTCAACAAGACCACTAGTTTCAAGAAAAAGGGCAAAGGGAAAAAGAAGGGGAACTTCAAGAAGAACAGCAAGCAAGTTGCTGCTCAAGAGAAGAAAACCAAGTCTGGACCTAAGCCTGAAACTGAGTGCTTCTACTGCAAGCAGACTAGTCACTGGAAGCGGAACTGCCCCAAGTATTTGGCGGATAAGAAGGATGGCAAGGTGAACAAAGGTATATGTGATATACATGTTATTGATGTGTACCTTACTAGAGCTCGCAGTAGCACCTGGGTATTTGATACTGGTTCTGTTGCTAATATTTGCAACTCGAAACAGGGACTACGGATTAAGCGAACACTGGCAAAGGACGAGGTGACGATGCGCGTGGGAACTGGTTCCAAAGTCGATGTGATCGCGGTCGGCACGCTACCTCTACATCTACCTTCGGGATTAGTATTAGACCTAAATAATTGTTATTTGGTGCCAGCGTTGAGCATGAACATTATATCTGGATCTTGTTTGATGCGAGACGGTTATTCATTTAAATCAGAGAATAATGGTTGTTCTATTTATATGAGTAATATCTTTTATGGTCATGCACCCTTGAAGAGTGGTCTATTTTTGATGAATCTCGATAGTAGTGATACACATATTCATAATGTTGAAGCCAAAAGATGCAGAGTTGATAATGATAGTGCAACTTATTTGTGGCACTGCCGTTTAGGTCATATCGGTGTAAAGCGCATGAAGAAACTCCATACTGATGGACTTTTGGAACCACTTGATTATGAATCACTTGGTACTTGCGAACCGTGCCTCATGGGCAAGATGACTAAAACACCGTTCTCCGGTACTATGGAGAGAGCAACAGATTTATTGGAAATCATACATACAGATGTATGTGGTCCGATGAATATTGAAGCTCGTGGAGGATATCGTTATTTTCTCACCTTCACAGATGATTTATGGAGATATGGGTATATCTACTTAATGAAACACAAGTCTGAAACATTTGAAAAGTTCAAAGAATTTCAGAGTGAAGTTGAAAATCATCGTAACAAGAAAATAAAGTTTCTACGATCTGATCGTGGAGGAGAATATTTGAGTCACGAGTTTGGTCTACATTTGAAACAATGCGGAATAGTTTCGCAACTCACGCCAGCCGGAACACCACAACGTAATGGTGTGTCCGAACGTCGTAATCGTACTTTACTTGATATGGTGCGATCTATGATGTCTTTTACAGATTTACCGCTATCGTTTTGGGGTTATGCTTTAGAGACGACCGCATTCACGTTAAATAGAGCACCATCAAAATCCGTTGAGACGACGCCTTATGAACTATGGTTTGGCAAGAAACCAAAGTTGTCGTTTCTTAAAGTTTGGGGCTGCGATGCTTATGTGAAAAAACTTCAACCTGATAAGCTCGAACCCAAATCGGAGAAATGTGTCTTCATAGGATACCCAAAAGAAACTGTTGGGTACACCTTCTATCACAGATCCGAAGGCAAGACATTCGTTGCTAAAAATGGATCCTTTCTAGAGAAGGAGTTTCTCTCGAAAGAAGTGAGTGGGAGGAAAGTAGAACTTGATGAGGTAACTATACCTGCTCCCTTATTGGGAAATAGCACATCACAGGAACCAGTTTTTGTGACGTCTAAACCAATTGGTGAGGAAGTTAATGATGATGATCATGCAACTTCAGATCAAGTTACTACAGAACCTCGTAGATCAACCAGAGTAAGATCCGCACCAGAGTGGTACGGCAATCCTGTTCTGGAAATCATGCTACTAGATCATGGTGAACCTACGAACTATGAAGAAGCGATGGTGAGCCCAGATTCCGCAAAATGGCTTGAAGCCATGAAATCTGAGATGGGATCCATGTATGAGAACAAAGTTTGGACTTTGGTTGACTTGCCCGATGGTCGGCAAGCAATTGAGAATAAATGGATCTTCAAGAAGAAGACTGACGCTGACGGTAATGTTACTGTCTACAATGCTCGACTTGTCGCAAAAGGTTTTCGACAAGTTCAAGGGATTGACTACGATGAGACCTTCTCACCCGTAGCGATGCTTAAGTCTGTCCGAATCATGTTAGCAATTGCCGCATTTTATGATTATGAAATTTGGCAGATGGATGTAAAAACTGCATTCCTGAATGGATTTCTGGAAGAAGAGTTGTATATGATGCAACCAGAAGGTTTTATCGATCCAAAGGGAGCTAACAAAGTGTGCAAGCTCCAGCGATCCATTTATGGACTGGTGCAAGCCTCTCGGAGTTGGAATAAACGCTTTGATAGTGTGATCAAAGCATTTGGGTTTGTACAGACTTTTGGAGAAGCCTGTATTTACAAGAAAGTGAGTGGGAGCTCTGTAGCATTTCTGATATTATATGTCGATGACATATTACTAATAGAAAATGATATAGAATTTCTGGATAGCATAAAGGGATACTTGAATAAGAATTTTTCAATGAAAGACCTCGATGAAGCTGCTTACATATTGGGCATCAAGATCTATAGAGATAGATCAAGACGCTTAATTGGACTTTCACAAAGCACATACCTTGACAATGTTTTGAAGAAGTTCAAAATGGATCAAGCAAAGAAAGGATTCTTGCCTGTACTACAAGGTGTGAAGTTGAGTAAGACTCAATGCCCGACCACTGCAGAAGATAGAGAGAAAATGAAAGATGTTCCCTATGCTTCAGCCATAGGCTCTATCATGTATGCAATGCTGTGTACCAGACCTGATGTGTGTCTTGCTATAAGTTTAGCAGGGAGGTACCAAAGTAATCCAGGAGTGGATCACTGGACAGCGGTCAAGAACATCCTGAAGTACCTGAAAAGAACTAAGGATATGTTTCTCATATATGGAGGTGACAAAGAGCTCATCGTAAACGGTTACGTTGAAGCAAGCTTTGACACTGATCCGGACGATTCTAAATCGCAAACCGGATACGTGTGTACATTAAACGGTGGAGCTGTCAGTTGGTGCAGTTCTAAACAAAGCGTCGTGGCGGGATCTACATGTGAAGCGGAGTACATAGCTGCTTCGGAAGCAGCAAATGAAGGAGTCTGGATGAAGGAGTTCATATCCGATCTAGGTGTCATACCTAGTGCATCGGGTCCAATGAAAATCTTTTGTGACAATACTGGTGCAATTGCCTTGGCAAAGGAATCCAGATTTCACAAGAGAACCAAGCACATCAAGAGACGCTTCAATTCCATCCGGGATCTAGTCCAGGTGGGAGACATAGAGATTTGCAAGATACATACGGATCTGAATGTAGCAGACCCGTTGACTAAGCCTCTTCCACGAGCAAAACATGATCAGCACCAAAACTCCATGGGTGTTAGAATCATTACTGTGTAATCTGGATTATTGACTCTAGTGCAAGTGGGAGACTGAAGGAAATATGCCCTAGAGGCAATAATAAAGTTATTATTTGTTTCCTCATATATCATGATAAATGTTTATTATTCATGCTAGAATTGTATTAGCCGGAAACATAATACATGTGTGAATATATAAACAAATAGAATGTCACTAGTATGCCTCTACTTGACTAGCTCATTAATCAAAGATGGTTATGTTTCCTAACCATGAACAAAGAGTTGTTATTTGATTAACGTGGTCACATCATTAGTTGAATGATCTGATTGACATGACCCATTCCATTAGCTTAGCACCCAATCGTTTAGTATGTTGCTATTGCTTTCTTCATGACTTATACATGTTCCTATGACTATGAGATTATGCAACTCCCGTTTATCGTAGGAACACTTTGTGTGCTACCAAACGTCACAACGTAACTGGGTGATTATAAAGGTGCTCTACAGGTGTCTCCAAAGGTACTTGTTGGGTTGGCGTATTTCGAGATTAGGATTTGTCACTCCGATAGTCGGAGAGGTATCTCTGGGCCCTCTCGGTAATGCACATCACATAAGCCTTGCAAGCATTACAACTAATATGTTAGTTGTGAGATGATGTATTACGGAACGAGTAAAGAGACTTGACGGCAACGAGATTGAACTAGGTATTGGATACCGACGATCGAATCTCGGGCAAGTAACATACCGATGACAAAGGGAACAACGTATATTGTTATGCGGTCTGACCGATAAAGATCTTCGTAGAATATGTAGGAGCCAATATGGGCATCCAGGTCCCGCTATTGGTTATTGACCGGAGACGTGTCTCGGTCATGTCTACATTGTTCTCGAACCGTAGGGTCCGCACGCTTAAAGTTACGATGACAGTTATTATGAGTTTATGCATTTTGATGTACCGAAGCTAGTTCGGAGTCCCGGATGTGATCACGTACATGATGAGGAGTCTCGAAATGGTCGAGACATAAAGATCAATATATTGGAAGCCTATATTTGGACATCGGAATGGTTCCGAGTGAAATCGGCATTTTACTGGAGTACCGGGGGGTTACCGGAACCCCCCCGGGGGTTAATGGGCCCATATGGCCCTTAAGGGAAAAGAGGAGGGGCGGCCAGGGCAGGCCGCGCGCCCCCTCCCCCCTTAGTCCGAATAGGACAAGGAAGGGGGGGGGGCGCCCCCCTTTTCCTTTCCCCCTCTCTCCTTTCTTCTCGTACAAGGCAAGGGAGAGGAGTCCTACTCCCGGTGGGAGTAGGACTCCTCCTGGTGCACCCCTTGGGGGCCGGCCGCGCCCTCCCCTCCCCTCCTTTATATACGGGGGCAGGGGGGCACCCTAGGACACACAAGTTGATCTTCGTGATCGTTCCTTAGCCGTGTGTGGTGCCCCCTCCACCATATTCCACCTCGGTCATATCGTTGCAGTGCTTAGGCGAAGCCCTGCGTCGGTAGAACATCATCATCGTCATCACGCCGTCGTGCTGACGGAACTCATCCCCGAAGCTTTGCTGGATCGGAGCCCGGGGAGCGTCATCGAGCTGAACGTGTGCTAAGAACTCGGAGGTGCCGGAGTAACGGTGCTTGGATCGGTCGGATCGGGAAGACGTACGACTACTTCCACTACGTTGCGTCAACGCATCCGCTTCGGTCTACGAGGGTACGTAGACAACACTCTCCCCTCTCGTTGCTATGCATCACCATGATCTTGCGTGTGCGTAGGATTTTTTTTGAAATTACTACGTTCCCCAACACTATTATATTAGCTGGCTATTATAAAGGCTCCAAGTGACATGGCATTGGTATATAGCCAGCAGCTGGCTTTCTTATTGACCATGCCCTTATCTACATGAAAAAGATGACGTCACAGTCAATGAACAATCATCGGTTTATGAAATGCCCGCTTCTGACCGCCCTGGCCCACCAAAGGTTCCTGTGTTGTGCGCTGCCTGCGTTGGGTCACTGACATGCATGCCATGCACCCAAAGAGCCCACATGTCAGTGGATGAACGGCGTGGTGTCCTAGGTCAGAGTCGAGGGTGCCACTCGCGGCATGCCCGGCTGAACACGCCTCCGTGCCGCATTCAAACGCCTCCATGAAACCCGCCCGTGTGGAAGCCGAGAAACCCACTCTTGACACACGTCCATTCATGACCGGGCCAGCGTTAAATGCAACGCCGGCCGAGATCCTCCCATCCGCCATCTATTTAATCTCCTATTTAAACGAGGCCAAACGCCGACCAAGAATCACACACCTCCGCCGCTCCCCTATCTCCTCCACCATTTTTTCCACTCTTACAATGGCTTAGGAAGAGTAGTTATTCCGCATCCAAGCCGGCTGGGTAGCCCGCCGGATACGAGCTTTGCAGCTCGCTGATCCACCTCCCTCCCCTCGCCCGACGGAGCCAGTTGCCGCCCCAAGCCGGCGCGCGGTTCATCAACCGCCGCTCCAGGCCAGCTCGATGAGGAGCAGCGCACGGGCGTCGTTGCTGCCGTCCACGCCGCCGCCTCATACTGCGTCTCCCATTTCTGTGGCCGAGACTCCCATGCCGGCAGCCGCGCCATGCAAGCAGCGACAGAAGCTGGGTGCACGGAGAACGACGAGTCGGTGGCCAGCGCCTCCGCGTCCGCCGCCATCATCGAGGAGAAGTAGAACACGGGAGGCCGCCGCCGCTTGGGTCCCATGAAGGTCACCGTGGAGGCGACACCGGCGTACACATCAGGTGTCTTGCCGGATCCTTTTTTTGCGAGGACCTTCGTCGACCCTGCATGGGCTCCACGGAAGAGGGGAATGTTAGGATGAACTCGAGCCGGTGCCGGCCATGGCGAAGTAGTGGCCGGTGATGAACTCGAACTGGTGCCACCCACCATCATCTTCGGCACCAGCCAATGATATCAGTTGGGCAGTGGGGAAGCGAGCCGTCCTTTGCGCTGAAGCATATACCTCTGAGGCTCCCGGCAGTCCGGTGATCGTGCTGCCGGACATGAGGAACACAAATCGATCGGCGGGCGACCATTTAGGCCAGGTATTATATACCTGTGCTGTCCAGAACTAGCACCGTGCAGTTCATTTGAATGTAATGAAAACCGTAATGTTTGTATGAAAATCCGGTATTTTATATGATTTCCGTCGTTGTTTATATGAAATATTAGTTTTGTCTATGTGTTTGCGTGAATTTCGTCCGGTTGTTTGAGGTGCTGTCATAATGTGTGCGGCTATGGTTGGATGGCATAATTTTCGGGTCGCCGGTCGGTCTGCGGGTGGCTCGGGCGGCGTTGTGGGACAAAAAAACACAGCTCGTGCGAGCTCATCTCCAACGTGCGCGCTGGAGGATGCATGACAGCATGAGCACCCGAGCCATTCCTCGTTCATCGGTGGCAAAGGCACCGGTGGACAAAAGGGTCGCCAATATTTTGGCTACCCCGGGCAAGATCCAAACAACCCCTCCCAATAGATTCAAATCCCTCGTTCGCCGTGGAATTTTGCCATGTGTTGTTTTCATGGACTAGCAAGATGCCCGTGCATTGCACGGAACATCAAGATGCATTTTTTTACAAACTCCCGCATGCATGCAAGGGATAATTAATGTCCTCCTTTGCTAGTACCACGAGGCAAACACCATTAATATTGCGTCGATTAGTGTTAGTGACCTTGTATATCTGCAAATTGTAATTTTGATAGTGGCCCCTTGTATATAAAAATGGAGGGTGAAAGATGAGACATAAGGTGAGGAGGAGTGGGGCGTGGTGGTGACTGGTGGTCGGACTGGGCGAAGGCATGGGGATGGACGGCGTATTATGTCTATATTTGTATCTCTCTCACACACACCCACGTAGGTGGGGGACGTGCACGAAGAGAAGAGGTGCACGCACGGCGCACGTACTCCCGTCTCTTTCCCAACCACACCCGCGCGGGTACACGGTGGAGCTCATATCTGTACGAAAAAGGCAGCCCACGTGGTAATTTGGCACGTGTACTGGTTGTCCACTTGGTGGAGGGAGGATCGTCTACCACGGGTGAACAAACAAATTGCGACTTGACGCGTTATGTTAAATTAAAAAAAGAGGCAAACCATGTGGGGCCTACCTTAGAGGCAAGGCTCTATACACTAGAGTACTTTTGATGTGTCCCGTCAACTCGTAGAACGAGGAGAAGCTTGCTTAGTACGCTGTCTCCCCCGCCTACGGGCGCGGTGGCTCGCAGGACGAGGTGAAGCTTGCTTACTACGCCTTACACCCACTCCCCCGCCCACGCGCGCGGTGGCTCGCAGCACGAGGAGAAAATTTTACTACTCCCTCCGTTTACTCCTCGTCCCTACTACGTACTTAGGTTAGTACTCCCTCCATTTACTTATACAAGGCCACTATAAAAATACATTTTGCATCTATACAAGGCCACAAATAGTAATCGAGACAAAAGTTACTACTCCCTCCTTTCTAGTTTATGGCTCAATTTCAAAATCTCTCCAACCAAGGTAGACGGTGAGTAGTCGAATTAATTTTGTAGTTTGCACAAGTAATTAGTATGCTCATTTTTCTCAAGAAGTTATGTTTACCGAGGCATTTATTAGAACGAATGCATGAATGACCACTAAATTTCCATAAACTTGTACATGCATTGGTTAGTTTCCTCTTGACACTGCTTGCGTCGGGTGATCTAACGCACCTCGAAATCCAACATGTAATGGTACTACTACTAGTATAGTAGAATTGAGACTTATCAAACGGAAAAACGAATGTTTTTTAGATGAGCCCTATAAACCCTAGTGGGTACGTACTCCGTAAAAACAGATTTTTCCAAAACTAAGTCGCTCCCTTTCATGAATTCTGTAGTATACTCCTCCGTCGACGCTCCCTTTCATGAATTTTGTACTTCCTGTCGCCGATATGTCGGACATATAGCAACCGGGTCGACGTGTCAAGCACCAAATAACAGTGCAGAACAGCAGGGGACGCACCCCACTCGTACCGGCCCAGTAGTAGTAATGAGCAATGAGACGTCAAATCACAATGCCGCACTTTCCTAGACGGACGAAGCAACCATTATTTCACACTTCGGTTCGCCATCATCTCAAACCACGTACTAGTATTGCTTCTGCCTCAAGAGGGACACGCGCATCGCCTTGGTACATCATGACACGTGGGACCGCATGACAGGCCATGCTCCCCGCCGATCGCTTGGTAAAATCACCTCATTTTTCCTATACTTCCTCTATATCGGTTTACTACATGGCATGCACGTCGTTCTAGGTTGAGAATTTAACTGGCTATATATGTGATGAACAGTACTCTAGCATTTTAAAATATGTATACTTTTGTATAGTAGTACTATCGATGGATTGCGCCATGGAGCAAAAATTGAAATTAAAAAAAGGTGGTACATATAGAGAGCGCTCGTCACCAAATTATGCATACAATACTATTAAAAAAGCTAGTACGTGCTTAATTGGGGTGCTAAATTCTATTAAAGAAATACTAGTAGTATGTACATACTGAAGAGTTAAAGTAACAAGAAGAAACATAACATAGTTCTGCTGGGGGCTCAGCACAACACACCCCTCAAATTAAACTAAGCACACCTGAAATTAAACTATGCAACTAATCCGGTAGACACTGCATTAGAAGTTTAGAATCACCATGAGCAACGACACTGCCACCTTACTCGGAGTCCTCGTCCACGTCCTCCACTTCGTCATTGTCCCTATTCCTCTTGGCCGATACTTCTTTGCTTGAACCGCACACTTGGATGTTGCTCTTCATCCAACCCTTGTAGATATTGAAACAAAGGTAGCCATTCATTGCAGCGTAGTGCATGTGGTCTATATCTAGTACATTCCGCTGCCATGCATGACGATGAAATGTGTATGGAGGTTTCACCAGTTTACCTTACGAAGGATGAACCATGGCTCCTGCCAGGGTCAGCATTGAAGGTTGACGAGAGGGCACCAGCCGATTCTTCTGGAGGTCAAAGGGGTTGCCTACAACGAGGCCTATCCGACCCAGGACTTCTTCGTCGTTCGTAAAGTCTACAGTAACGAATTTCACTATTTTGTCCTTGAGGAAGTTCTTAAAATCTTGGCACTCAACGTCGGCATCGCATATGTGGTAGACCAAGCAAACGTTATGTATGCAAACCCGGATCATGGCGGGCTTCTTCCTCTCTTCGTCCTTTAGATCCTTCTCTCGTCCCAGGACTGTGGTGTACTCAATATCTAGCCCAGCGACCCACTCATCATCTGAATTTTCGAACATGCGTCTGAAGCGAGAAAGGCATCCTTTCACCGTCGCGGAAGAACGGGTGTAGATGACGTCGAACTCATCACCGATGATGGTTCTAACCTTGTACTCACCGCCGATCGTGGAGATTTGGGACGCCATGGATTTGGGAGGAGGGTTAGGATTAGTGGAACTGCCTTAATGTGAATGGACGGGACGACTAGGAGCGAACCACTGTAGTATTGAAGGACGTGCGGGGACGAGTAGGAGCGAACTTCCAGCATGCGAACGGCAGGGTAGTGGCTTTCCATTCTCCCATGATACGGGCTTCCGAGAGCCCTTGGATCTGAGATCGCACGGTTGCATGGTGTGATTCTAGACCTATGGATGAATATCCTATCCTGGAGGGTTATTCTGCAAATTTTCAGCAACTTAGCATGCGACCGTTTAATCTCAGATCCAAGGGCTGCCAGCAGCCCGTATCATGGTCGCGCCTACCACGACCGTCGCGTTGCTCGCGCGGTCGCGCCCTTGGAGATTTAACACGGTGCGTTAGGCTATCTGATGTTGCCATGTCATACATAGTCATCACTTAGTCACTCATACTACAACAAGGTTGGCTATAAGTGTATTTTTTTACTCCTCTCTATCTCTTTCTTCGTACTTGAGGAAGAAACGGTGCTAAGCGCGTGTATTTATTGCATTTGCCAAGGAGTGACCTCTTCCAATGAAATGGTGTTGCTAAGTTTTCTTCATTTAATTAGCTATAGACTCAAAATTGTCTTTTCACCTAGGTACACGCGCTTAGCACCGTTTCTTCCTTGGGTCACCAAACTAGTGTCTCTCTTCTTGATTAACTTGCCACATAAGACTTTATGCCTATGTGGCAAGCTTAAGCACCTGTAGGAGCAAGTAAAAGTAAGTAGGAGTACAATAGTGCGCTTTACATGGCATTTTTGCATATGTGGAGGAAAGAGAGGCAAGGAAAAAGTGGAGAAGTGGGCTCTCATGCAAGAGCCAGCCTCTACTACATGGTGGAGCATTGGGAGAGGCACCTGTATGGAGGTGGTCAGGAATTTGGAAGACTCACGCCAGTCGTAGCGCCGCAGTTAAAATGATAATGGCAAGTCAAATCACGGGGCCCCACCTGTCCAGCAGTAACTCGTTGTCAAATCACACAGCCCTACGTTTGCAGCAGCCTACTCCCTCGTCTTCTCGCGTCTTTGTCGAACCGACTAGGAGTAACTGCCCCGCCGCCTACCGCGCAGGAAAAGCCCCGCCCTCGACTTTTAAATACAACTACATCCGCTTAAGAATCTAATGATATACTTTTTGTGACATATTAACTCATATTTAGTTAGTCAAATGGATGACCTAGAACTACGTGCAGGCCCTATAAACCAAGACGCCTAATAATAAAAAAACCAAGACGGAGAGGGTAGTTCAGCATGTATCTTTTTAGATCAATATAGTCGGGATTCACCAAGGAGCAAAACCAAGTGGTAGGCTGCTCCTGTCGTGTTGGCGTAGCAACTCAAGCAGGGTCAGTCCGCACACGAAATGGCGACACACTTAACAGGACCCCTTTGGCCGACATGTGGCTCATCCACCGTCTTGTTCCATGTGCGATGCACCAAATGACAGTTCGGAGCAGCGGTTGAAATTGGAGGCACCCCGGTCGTAGCGCCACAGTAGTAGAAAATGAGCGACGAGGGGTCAAATCACAAAGCCCCACCTTTCCTGCATTAAGCTGGACGGACGAAGCAACCATCATTTCACTCTAGGGTGCAAGAGCATATAGAAAAGAGAAAACAATGATGCGTGCGGCAGCTACCTAGGGCACCCTAGGGTAGGGGTCTCCACTACAGATCCTTTTTTTTGAAAGCGCCTCCACTACAAATCGGCTTCTCCCTCGTCCTCTTGAAGAAAACCGATGATGAGTGCGGCGGTAGGGTTTGTAGGAGTACTACGGCATGCGAGGCCACGTCGTAGTAAATGGGTTCAAGCCGACGCCTTAAATATGTGTGGGCCGCTTGGTTTTACGGGAACGAGGCAGCATTTTGGGTTCGGGGACCAGTGGAGATATAGTGCGTACAAAAAATTGTGGATGTAGGTTCGACCGAAAGGCAATGATGCATGGGCCCTGCATTTTGATATACCCAGGGCCGCGTGAAATTTGCAACTCTACTCAAAACTAGTAAGGTACACATGTATTGAACGCATGAGATTTTGAAACCAAATTATGAATAAATACACACTATAGCATGTAAAGCTTTGAGTCATATATGCATGATGTAGATGTTTGTTTAGTTCTTATAGTTCATCTCATTCAAAATCAATAAGTTCTATAAAAATGTTAAGATTCATGGGGTTGTGCATTGTACTCCCTCCGTTCCAAAATAGATGACCCAAACTAACTTTGTACAAAATTAGTGCAAAGTTGGGTCATCTATTTTGGAAAGGAGGGAGTAAATCATAAAGTAAAAAACAAATAATGGTAATTCATTTAGAAAAAATAATCAATTATGTTACAGAAGATTCTAGAACAAAGGAGAAGTGCTTGTGTTTTGAGGTTTGTGCATTATGCTTAAGTTCAACTGTCGGTGTCAAAACCGGCGGATCTCGGGTAGGGGGTCCCGAACTATGCGTCTAGGATCGATGGTAACATGTACACGGGGTTTTACCCAGCTTCGGGCTCTCTTGATGAGATAATACCCTACATGCTGCTTTTGATTGTATTCATATGGGTGTAGTACAGAGTTGATCTACCTCGAGATCGTATGTTGTGGTCTAAACCCTAGAGGTATGTTGAGTCATCTCATAATAATCTATCGACTAGTCTGGCCTCGGTTTATATAATGCACCAGAGGCCCAGGATAACAAGAGTCCTAGCCGAATACGCCGGTGGGGGAGGAGTCCTTGTCTTGATCGCCAAGTCTTTTGGAATCTTCCTTGTATGCGGCACCTGTCCGGACTGGCCCATGAGTATGCGGCCCTGGGGGCCCTCGTCCCAATCTAACCGATTGGGGGACGACGTGGTGAGTACCCCCTAGTCCAGGACACCGTCAGTAGCCCCCTGAACCGGTCTTCAAGTTAGGGACGCTCCTCGATTCTTCCGAACTGTTCTTCATCTTCGGTCGTCGGTCTTGAAAACTGGTTCAACGAATCTTCTTTATCTTCGATCTTGAGGATCGCCGAAATGGATTCGACGGGTTTACACGTCGGGTATCCGAGGAGCCCCTTTAAGTTTCCGGCCTTTATCAATGCCTTGTTATTTTTGTGCCACACCTCGGGTTTGAAGTTGTTCTCGGGAGGCAGTTCCCTCTTGCGTCCGAGCTCTAACGCCGGACTGCATTCGAGGTATTCTTTGTAGCCGAGCACCAATGCCGGACTGCTTCCCAGCTCTAACGCCGGACTATGTATCCGAGCTCCAATGCCGGACTATGTATCCGAGCTCCAACGCCGGACTGTATCCAAGGTGTCGTAAATCACCTTGGTTCAAAGAAGTTTGAAGGAGTTTAGCCGAGCTTAATGCCGGAAATGCCCTCTATGGAGCCAGCCACTAGCGCCCGAGCTTTATGCCGGACTGCTTTTGAGGTGGTGCACCACCCCGAATGTGGGCCGATTTTTGTCAATATTTTTTATTGGTGCAATTTATTCTCTGCCGAGATATATAGCCAGTAGCCCTCAAGGTGGGTATCGGTCTAAAACCCGAGATGCACATGAAGGATGACATAAGACCGCTGATCCCCATAGCCGCTGAGACTCAGGTTGATTTGCAAAATCGGCCTGAGGATCAAATCCAAGCTCGGCAGAATACTTCGGGACACTAAAAGCGGCGTGCTCAGTCCTCGAGACTCAGGTTAGGTGCGGCCGACCAACCTGAGGATCAAAATCTCCTCGGAAACTATATTGCACATAAAATTTTCTGCATTGGACAAGAAATGCAGTAGCCCCCGAGACACTGGCCGGGTGGCAACAACAGATCAGGGGATCGATGTGCCCCTTTAATATGTTTAAATAATAAGCCCAAAGCCCAGTAGCCCCCGAGCCTTAATGCGGGCACGGGTGACCAAATTAAGGATCAATATCCATAGTAAAATCACAAATTATGTGTAATGACTCTATGTATCCAAGTACTTTATGTCATTAATGCTTGGATCCGCATTGAATAAAACTTTGTTGACCAACCATCGGCTCCCACCTCCTCGGCCAGTAGCCGAGGAGTGTTTTGTCTTACTTTATAAAGCCTTCATGAGGGCAAAGATTTACGACAAACAAGGCAATCTGGCCATACGGTTTTATAAACAAAGGTACGCGGAGAGATATGGTATATTACTGTTTAACAGAAGAAATGTCTTCCAAAGAAAATAGTCCCGCTATCGGTTCCTTTCTTTGGGTTGTCATGCTAAGCATGATCATAAAACCTCAGCTCCAATGTAAGAGCAAAATATTGAGGATTTAGTTTGGGAGGCTAGTGAATAGCCCCCGGTAGTGTTCGGCGACAGTCGAGGTCAAGCCGTAAACACTTCGGCCAATGTTATGAACGGCCTGTTATTTAACATAGTCATCGGATCGCTGACCAGTTTACGCTTATTGTGACAGTCAGTTTTCAGCTTTCTCCACTGAGGTGCTTAATCGTGTGAGCTGGAAGCACAATCGCAGTGGTTCCCCCTTTGCACGCTTAGCCGAAGAAAACGGAACGTAGGAAGCAAGTGCGGGAGCCGGGCAACCCAACTATTGACCGAAGACACAATTGGAAATCGATGTCGAAAAAAGGAGTGATAAAAAATAATTATAAAACTTTGCAACGACAAAGAAGAAGAACACTTATTATAAAACGGCTCAAATAAACTTAAGAGCCCCCAAGTGACTTGGGTAGGAGAATGATTCCATGTACCGAAGTACTTATATCATATCTATGTTCAACCGAACTTTAAACGCGTCTTAACCGACTGTCGGCTTCTCCCTCTTCGGTCAAGGACCGAAAAGTGTTATGTACTCCATCTGTCGAGAATATCGACAGTGTTTCCAATAACCAGGCAATCAGGCCATAAGGCTGTAACAGACAAAGCACGCTCAGGGAACTTATGCTATATTACCGCGAAGTGTAAGAAGCATCTTCGAAGAAAATATTACCCCCACCGATACCTTTCTTCGGTGCTCATTGTTCTTATGAGACTTGTGCAATAGATTTTTTGTATTCATGAGTTCCGTTGTGTGCCGACCATTATTGAAAACTATAAGAGCGCTAGCTTTCGGCTTCACCCAGTCTGAGGTCCGGCTCGGGCGACCCGATCGTGACAATCGCAGAGGTGCTCCCTTTACTCCCTAGCTGAACAATCAGGAACGTAGGGGTAAACACAGGAGCGAGGCAACCCAGCTTGCAAATCTCTTAAGTCAATATGGTGCATATTGTGGCATAATACACGAACAAGGAACGAAGCCGTACAAGTATAATCATATGCAACAGGAAAAACTTCATAAAGGAAGCCCCCAAGTAAACAGGGTATTCGAATTTATGCGTCACAAACAAAGTATTCCGAGTAGGACTGTAAATTAAACAGCCTGTTAGATGGTATTGAAGAGGAATACAAATAGTTAGAGTGACTATATAATTATAAGTGACATGTGTAATGCCTTCTAGCCGGATTGTAGACCGTTTGTCGTTGCCGACCTTTTCGCTTCGACCTCGGGACCTGATGGTCCGGAGTGTGTCCGAATACCCTAACGGTTATATAAGAACCGGGGTATGCATGGAGACCAGGCGTAGGGGTCATCGGTGCTTTATCAGACAAGTGCCCAACTAGTTATGTTATATTACATGGTTAGTAAGAAACATCTTCCAGAGAGAATACTTCCGTTAGGGGTTCCTTTCTCTGGGAGGCATGCCCTAAAGTGCATGTTCGAACTGCAAACGCAGAAAAAACATCTGGGGGCATATAAATAAATGAGAAAAAAGGTCATCTTTAGTTCACCGACCGAATATTCCCTTAAGAATGCTAGCTTTCGGCTTCACCCAGTCTGGGGTACACATCCGGCTGACCCGGCAGTACAATCGCAGAGGTGCTCCCTTTTCCACCTAGCCGAACAATCGGGAATGTAGGGGTAAGCACAGGAGCCAGGCAACCCAGCTTGGCCAAAACTTAAGTCATATCGATGCATATAATGGTGAAGAAAAGGTACATGCGGAAGTTTGACACATGTATTGGGCATGAAGCCCGTATAAATAAGCTTCTGTGAAAGAAGCCCCCAGGTTTAATGAGCGCGGGTGGCACATCACTTTATAAATAATGCTTGGTCGAACCGAACACAAGTTAGAAATTTAAAGCTTTGAGCATGAAAGCGACTTAGCTGGTTAATGTGTTCGGTATTGATGACGCGGTCCGAGCTTGATGCGGGGCAAGGTTCGATCCCCCAAGCTGTTCCCGAGGTGGCGGAGCGAAGAGCTCGGCCCTCCGAAGTGGTGACATAGCACGGTCATGCAAGGTGATGCCGAAGTCCCCTGCATGGGGTAAGGAAGTGTTGACGAAGCCCCCCGTCCAGCCGAGGTGAAGCCAAAGGATATAGTCCGGCTGGATCATTTTCCTGTGCACAAAAAACAGTGCAAACCGGAGATAGTAGTAATAATAATAATAAAAAAATCGTTGCATAATCAATAATTTATGCAAAGTGAGTAATAAAAGAAATATGGCCTGGCGCCGAAGTCAATGTCGATGCAGGGCGTCGGCGCGATGCGGTAAGGGCGTGGCAAAGCCTGTATTCACAGGTCGGTCCGAGTTCCGGATGCGGCATTCGCCGGACTATGTACGGAGACTGACCGAACCACCATGCGACCGTCGTTAATGCGGCCACCATTTGATAGACCTGTGTACATATGATGGACAAACCAGAGCAATAATTCCTTGGGAACAATTGAACCCAAACAAGCAAAAAATACTAGGATTAATAGCACCTGGTTTATTTGTTGTAGCAATCCGAAGGAAGGTGATTCCCAAAATTGGGACTCGCTCCGCACACCCATTGCCTGACGGGCGATAAAACGATGGCATGGCAATGCTGGTAAAGGTTGGCTCGCCGAGGCAAAGCCCTCGGCCCAGCTAACGTGACGGAGATGGTCGGCTAGTGACGCCGAAGTGTCCGGAGTAGGTTGATGAAGAGATGGCGAAGCCCCCGGTCCATCCGAGATGTCGAAGCCCCGATGTCAGCCGATGAGTCGAAGTAGGTCGGCGTGATGGACACCAGCTTGAAGAAGCGATAGTGCGGCCCTGTCAATGCAGGTCATGACGTGGTCGATGCCGGCTTGATGAAGCAATCGTGCGGCGATGCCGGTATGCCCACTCCATGTAATCCGTGGGGCGGCGATGTTGGTGATGATTTATCCTTCGCGATGCCAGACTCTTGTTCGGCTTGCCGAGATGATGATCCGAGAAAGTTGAGCTCGGCTCAACAAAGTGACGCCATGTCTTAGCGCAGGTCGGCAGCCGTGGAGTAATATTGCCGGACTGGTTTGACACCAGCATGATGTCAAAGATCATGTTCAAAAGACCTTAAAGTTAGTGGGATGTGTTTGCGAACAAAACACAATACCGCATACAAGACTTCCTTCAAAAGGGAAGTCCGAAATCCCGTTCATAGAAAAGATGAACTCGGGTCGGATTCGTTTTCGTGCGGAAAACAGATCCGAAAAGTGATGCACCAATCGGAAGGTTCCCGGAGTTTGGACGGTCAGATCGAGCTGAAATTTTGAGAGGTGGTAGATACAGTAATTCCGCAGCCGATCAACGGTTGGATCTTTCAAAGGACGTCCGAGCTAGAAGCTGGACACCACGCCCTAATCACATCCAAATTCTCGTCCAGATTTGGCAGGGCTCCGATATATCGTGGATTGCCAGAGATTCCTCCATCGGAACTCGACGAAATTTTCCAAGGTTGTTGTAGACTCAATTCCGCACAATTCCACCAAAGCGATCGTCAAAGTGATACTTGAGGAGGTGGTGGCAGCAGATACGATTTCGCTGTTCAGAAAAACAGCACGAAAACAGCACGGTCGCTTGAGGGCAATGTTGACGTAGAGCCCCCGAGCTCCATGGATGATTCCTCCGTGATCTTGATAGAGATCGGAGATGATGTTTGATGAAGGCCCTCGTCCGAACATGGTGATCCGAACACAGGGCGCAATTCTTGGTCGAACCAAGGTGACCAGTCGAGCTGGTGACGAAGATGCCGAAGTCGCAGTTGATCTGTAGGCGAGCCATCGATCCTTTTGTCGATCACACAGCGGAACTCTCAATGAAAGCACCAATGTCGGTGTCAAAACCGGCGGATCTCGGGTAGGGGGTCCCGAACTATGCGTCTAGGATCAATGGTAACATGTACACGGGGTTTTACCCAGCTTCGGGCTCTCTTGATGAGATAATACCCTACATGCTGCTTTTGATTGTATTCATATGGGTGTAGTACAGAGTTGATCTACCTCAAGATTGTATGTTGTGGTCTAAACCCTAGAGGTATGTTGAGTCATCTCATAATAATCTATCGACTAGTCTGGCCTCGGTTTATATAATGCACCAGAGGCCCAGGATAACAAGAGTCCTAGCCGAATACGCCGGTGGGGGAGGAGTCCTTGTCTTGATCGCCAAGTCATGTGGAATCTTCCTTGTATGTGGCACCTGTCCGGACTGTCCCAGGAGTATGCGGCCCTGGGGGTCCTCGGCCCAATCTAACCGATTGGGGGACGATGTGGTGAGTACCCCCTAGTCCAGGACACCGTCATCAACCATGGAGTCTTCTAAATTGTACATGTTGCAGATCTGGTGGAATGTTGATGATATCCAACGGCCAGTAGTGCTCGGATTTTCCTATCTCTGCACTATCGGGTTAGCTTCATCCAGCGACCATCTTTCAAAGTTATTGGCAAACTATATAGTTTTTGTGCCATAGTTGCATGTTCTGGAAAAAAGCTACTAGTGGGTTGTACTATCTATTTAGGAATAGAATATGTATACATGGAAGTTGTAGGGAAAGAGATGACATGGAGCATCTCAATTCCTATGAGTAGGGATTGGAAAAAAGATGTCATTTGGTTCACATCATAGGAACTTTTCTATTGAATCTAGAGATGACATGTATCTCAATTCCTATGAGGAGGGATTAGATGTAATTTGGTTCATATCATAGGAACTTTTCTATTGAATATACGTTAATGTTTATTTTTCTTTGAAATTAAGGGAGTATAGGAATCCATTCATATGAACCAAGTGGCTCTAAAGCTATAGAAATGATATAATGTTTATTTCCTTTGAAATGTGGAGTATATGAATCTATTCCTTTGAATCAATTGGCTCTAAAGGAAAAAATCCTATAAAAATCATATCATATAGAGTTCCTATGATATTCCTCGACACTAAAGGATGCTTGAAATTGCTGTGGGTGATACGATGGTCTTTCTTTGTAGATTCCTCACCCAATTTTATAGTTACCTCTCGAAGATGAATGAAATGATATATACATGGTATTCTACATGTGCAATTTGGTACACGAAAACTCGGTAAAAGTTTGCGAGGTTTGAATTTTCAATAAAGCTATATGCACTGCATTTTGGAACGGAGGGAGCATACGCAGTTGCTAACACTCACATGGAAGATTTGTGTGTAGGAGGGGTGGTTGTTCTGTTAAATGACATGGCAAAACTGACACCGTCGGATGCCGATCTAACAGTTCTTACGGCGTTCGTTAGGAAAAGGCTTGTGGCGAACGTTTGTCGGATAATGATTTACGGACACATGCATTGCATTGATACGTGCCCCCCTCTCTCTCACGCACACGCACCCTCACGAGTCACGACTCTCCCGAGTCCTCTCGCAGACTCGCACGTCGCACCCACCGTCTATCTGCAGGTAGACGTCACGCACATATGTGCTCTTCACATCCTACCCTCAGAACTTCTAAAAAACAAAAGACGGCGCACACATTTTATTTTAGCTCACACGTCACACACTTGTACTATTACTCTTGCGGTGAACGTTCTTTGAGCATAGTATATTGTACTATCACGAAGAGAAGCAGTGCACGCATGCACTAGTTCTCTCACACCCACTCGCGGGTACACGTAGGAGCGCATTTTTTTGAAGCTGGTACAACAAAATCACTCCACTATATATAAAAGCAGGAGCCTTAGCGCTTGCTTTACTAGGGTTCCTCTCGTTCACTCTCTCATGCTCTCCAGATCTAAGCAACACATAGGTGGCCACACTCTCTCTCAGCTCTCAGCTGGTCACAAATCCGGCCGGACAACCTCGATCGGGGCAGGGGTGTAGGTGCATCGTTCACGCTGTCGTCGGCGGCGAGGGAAGAGACCAACGGCTGCCTGCGCGTCCCGATCGGCGGCCGTGCCGTTCTCTCCGAGAGAGCGCCGGCTCAGGAGGGCCTCCGACCCCTTCTTCCTCCCTGCGGTATTGTGGCCAAGATGTGGCCTCCCGACGCCGTCTTTGCGACATGCCGACGACCCTCAGGTATATATTCCTTCGAAACCTGCCTTGCTCTACTGCCCCAGCTCCCTTCATGTGGATCCTTTTCTACTTCCGTCCGCTGTTCCAAAGCCACATAGACTTCTACTATTATTAGAAGTAAAGCTATTTCATACAGTCGACTCAAAGCGTTGGTTCAAATAGGGAAGAAAGTGGGAAAGCTGTAGCATGAATCTAGGACTTGGTTCTAAGAGGAAACGGGGGGAAAGTAGTAATATCTGTCACTGTTTAAATAACCGTATTTCTTATTTGCGCAAACAGGGATGTCTGTCTCCATATCGTTTTGGGATGTCTGTCTCCGTATCGTTTCTATCCGCGCAATCAAAAGCACACACCTTAGTTTTAGTACAACTGCGCAAAATGAGATGGCTATCCCTCACTATCGTCGTCTAATCTCCCGTCTTCAAGGTATCCCTACATTGGTAGTAACTAGGGTAGAATGACCAATGCAATCTAAAAGAAGCTGATTCGTACGTTTTACTTCCTGATTGCAGTGTAGGGATGAGCGAAAACAACTGCATCCTAGTCCGGAATGCACTTTCTACCAGTTCATCCATGACCAAGGACTAGCTGGCACGGCTGCACGTCGTTTTTTTGGACAAGTGCGCAGACAAGAGGCATTGTGGTCTGCTTATTTCTGCAAATAGCGGTGCTTAAATTTAGTGGAATGCACAAGACTTTCAGCTGGTCAGTACACTGCATGGTTCAGTTCAGCATTCCAGCTGAGACCACAATTATAATTGGTTATTCTGGAATGAGAGAACCTAACCCTGAATGGTGGCAACAAGAAAAAACCAGAGTGAACTCCAGGAAATTTAAGCCTGCCGGGAGGCCCTTTGCTTAGAGAGAAGCCTTGCTTGTTTTTTTCCTGATTTGTAAACCTTCTCACAACTTTGTCTTTTTCTATGAACTAGTATATGTTTGTTATGTTCTATGAATCATTGAGATGTATAAAATTGCTTAACTTATGCTTTTCAAGTTTTTTATGAACACGAGTTTAATGTGAGTGTTCCACACGAGCGCTGGACTAGCATGTGAACGTTTGGAATTTATTTCATTGTGGCCTCAATTAACTGCATGAACCACTTTAACAAGATACATAGTTGCTTATATGTCAGACAACAGATTGTTGATTGTTAGCTGGTCGATAGCCTAGTGTTGAAGCGAGCTGAGCCAATGTGCTGTGTTTTCCATAACTACTTACAAGTGGGGTAGCACCAACAGTGTTTACAAGTACTTATGTATACGTCGGCGCACGGTTCTCGAAAGAGTGCTCTATTTCATCAAAACACACACTGCTCGTATGATAAACCGTGACAACTTATGTCTTACCATGCCATATTCATGAAAAAACTAGTGAGGACGCATCTGTTTCGGCAACAATTACGAAGGTTCTCACATGATTCATGGGCACACAAAAATAGCAGCAGTTCCCATAGACAGATTCAAACAGAGTACTAGCCCCAGAGGGGTCGATAACAGGCAAGGTTCGGATAATTAGACACAATCCAAACTACTATTAAACACTAGCTGGGGCAACTATTTCATGCCTCGATCTAATTTGGGCTGGACACAAGACGGACCTTGCCATGAACATCATCGAGGACGTCCCGCAGCAGCTCAATCCTGTGAACCTTCATGAAGACAACCCTGTGGCCTTACCACTGATAAACTTGTTTGTGGAGGCATGCCACGTCATCTTCCTGCGTAAGCTTGACAAGAACAGTATTCCTCACAAACGAAGGAGTAGCTTTGAACTTCTTGTGCTTTAGTACACCCTGGACAACACGCCTGACAACAGTGAGGCTGGAATACAACTCTTCATTGGTATAACCACAAATGGCTTCCAGGATCCAACAGCCTAAGAACTCTGTTTTCCCTATGCGTATATTCAGGTCGTCCGCCTCATAGCGAGTGACATGTACAACCACACAATCCTTGTCTGCATCAGGGCTCTAATTGAAACAGAAACAAATTCTGAATTACTTTTCAGTATAAGAAACAAAAGTATTTAAACCACTACGTATACCATGGCATCGAAGCTAATGAAATTTTGCACTATTAATCACCACATACTTCCTTTTCTAAAAACTCACCAGATACTTATATGAAAAACCACAATCGAGATCGGCAAAGAAGGAAATCACCTTGGGCATCTCAGCGGGGGGGGGGGGGGGACACATCCTCGAAGGGGGAAAACTGCTCCTGCAGTGCCACAGGGGCTGTAACCTCAAACGGGGCGTTGACCATCTCAGTATCTGGGGTCGCCTCGGTGGTTGCCTCCATCTTCTTGGAGCTCTCTGTCTCGTGGGGATCAGCCTCCCGCGTCTGCTCCAATATCGGCAGATCTTTGCCTGGTTCTCCTTGGTCCATCATGAAACTGACGAATACTAGGAGACCACTGAAAGGAAAACACAATCGCAATGACAATGAAACAAAAAAGAGAGTGAGGATCGGTTACTGCTTTGCAAAAGTTCTTTTTTTTTCCTCTGAACGAAAATATACCAACATCACAGATCCGCTTACCTTCCCTTTGTTCGGAGAGAAGAACAGTGGCAGATGCAAGTGTTGCCTTTCTTGAAGACGGTGAGGGAGAAGGGGATCTAGTGAAGAGTGAAATGATGGTTGCTTCGTCCGTCAAACTTAGACTGCGGGGAGGTGGGGTTTTGTGATACGACGGCTCGTTATTGCCGCGCTACGACCGGGGTGACTCTTCGCCTGCATATTGCCTTCTAATTTGGTGGATGGCATTTGGGCCCGCGCACTGCATGTCCCGCATGTCGGTGAACAAAAGTATAACAACATTCAGTAGAGGGAGATGTTTCAATGACCTAGGAGGAGCCAGAAGCGGTAGAGTGTCTCCACCGCACTAGTAGTAATTGTTTTTCTGGGTAGCTGTAGAGTGTCTCCACTATACTAGTAGTAATTGTTTCTTGGGTCCCAAGACAAAACAGCCCATCCACACTAGTAAATAGTAAAATCAATTCAAAAGCCCACATATTTACTGAATGAGAGGCGCTACCCACACCCAGCACACCGCCCCCCAAAAACCTGGGTGCTCTTCTTCCTCCTTGCTCCCACCCACCTCACGTCAGCTCGCTCCACTCATACCCCCAAATTCCACACCTCACTCCTACAGAAAACCCCAGCTCCCCTTCTTCCTCACTCCTACCGAAAACCCCCAGCTCCCCTTCTTATTTGCTCGCACTACAACTAGACTCGTCATTCGTTACTCTGCTCAAATCCGTGAGCATGACGTGACGCCCTCGAGGAAAATGGAGACGGCTGACCCCAGCGCCAAGAAGATGAGGCACCCGCCAGTAGCGACGCCTGTTATAGATCCCGCACCCGGCAGCACGGGGAGAAGCGGTGACCCCGCCCCCACCGGATCCCAGGAACCCGTAGAATCTCAGGTGGACCGCATCAGCGATCTCCCGGACGCCATCCTTGGGGAGATCATCTCGCTTCTCCCCACCATGGATTGCTGCCGCACCCAAGTCCTCTCAATTCGGTGGCGCCCTCTATGGCACGTCGTTCCCCTTAATCTCGACTATCGTCAGCTATCTCTCTTCAATGATTTTGAAATCCCAGAGCCATCATCTCCTCCCACCAGGGCTCCGTTCAAAGCCTCTGCATTCCGTCATGCTACCTGAGCAAGCATACCATGCCCTGCATGGTGGACGCCTGGCTGGAATCCCCTGAATTCACAAAACTACAGCTGCTTGAGTTCTACTATTCCCCTGGAAGTCACATACCACATACGGAATGGCATGAACTTGTGCCCTCAACACCGATGTCCATCTCGGGGTTTTTGTCCTCTCTCCACACCGCCACCTTTGCACAGTGCTACCTACCAGACAATCTGGTACTAAACCTTCGACTCCCATTTCTCAAGAAACTTTCACTTGTGCGGGTTCGTATATCAGAGGCCTCATTGCACAGCATCATCCACTCTAGTTGCCCTGCGCTGGAGTGCTTGGTGCTTGTTTTCATAGTTAGAATCGGTTGTCTCCAAATAAAGTCGCCTAACCTTGTAAGAATTGGAATTTGTTTTGACGAAAGGCAGCTCATCATCCAAGATGCCCCTTCACTTCAAAGGTTGATCCTTGATTCTAGTTATTCACCGTTGCAAATAACCATCCTCTCCGCGCCTAAACTGGAGACCTTGGGTGTAATACATGATCTCTGTGCTCATTTCAATATGGTGTTTGGCTCCACAGTTCTTCAGGTACTTTATATTATCATCTACACTTGTAACCATAAGCTGCATTTTAAATTTCTGCGCATAATTTATATATCATCTTGGAGTACACATTTTGTACTAATATAAGTTCTATGCTCAATCAAGAGTTTCTCCATGGATGGCCTATCAATGGTGCTAGATTCTGTCAAGATCTTATATATCCAAACGAATAGTTTTGATCTGAACAAGATTATTGGCTTGTTGCAATGCTTTCCATGTCTGGAGAAGTTGTATATAAAGGTGATAATTTCAGCACATTGGAAGCCCGCATATAGTGTACTAGAATTAACCGTTCAGCTGTTGCTCTTTCGACACTCTTCTTTTAGACCTTAATTGTTTTCAATCTTCATGTCTATTTAGGCAACAGGACGGGGTAAGAAAGTTATAACCAATCGGTGGATTCGTAAGCATCGGGATGTTCTCACTTCTCATGAGATTCGATTAAAGACAATAATGCTAGAACGATATGTAGCCAACCGTGCAAACACAAGATTTGTCACATTCTTCCTGCTGAATGCGAGGTTACTATTGTCCATCAGGCTTAAGTTTATCAGTAGCACGGTTTTGACGGATGGGTATGTCGAAGAGCAAAAAAAGGAGTTTCAGGTGGGCAAAAGAGCTTCTGAACGTGCCGGGCTTCTATTTACAACATATTGTGGTCATAATCCAGTAAATTTTACGACCCAGGATGTTCGTTCTATGGACCTGACCGATCCATTTGACTGTGACTGCCGAAAACAGTGCTGGAGTTAGATGTTGTTTCCCTTTTCAATCTGGTTTTTTATGTAAACCTGATGAACAATTCACCCTCGTGCTTTTGTACAGTTTGTAAGCTGGAGTTAGATGTTCCTGCCCTTTTCAACTCGGCTGTGACTGTCATATTTTCTTTGAAACAAGGCAAATGTCTTGCCATTCGTTTAATTTAGAGTGAAATATTGTAACAAATCCAAACCAAGGGAAATAACATCACTCTCGCCGGCTGCTTGAGCTCACTGTGCATTACAGAAGCCAAGTGATTAGCCCCCACCAGCACCCACAAACTTATTTCGAACTAGCACATCAAATGGGCTGTAAATTTTCATAGGAAAGGCTGCATGTGAAGGAAATATGCCCTAGAGGCAATAATAAAGTTATTATTTATTTCCTCATATATCATGATAAATGTTTATTATTCATGCTAGAATTGTATTAGCCGGAAACATAATACATGTGTGAATATATAAACAAATAGAATGTCACTAGTATGCCTCTACTTGACTAGCTCGTTAATCAAAGATGGTTATGTTTCCTAACCATGAACAAAGAGTTGTTATTTGATTAACGAGGTCACATCATTAGTTGAATGATCTGATTGACATGACCCATTCCATTAGCTTAGCACCCGATCGTTTAGTATGTTGCTATTGCTTTCTTCATGACTTATACATGTTCCTATGACTATGAGATTATGCAACTCCCATTTATCGGAGGAACACTTTGTGTGCTACCAAACGTCACAACATAACTGGGTGATTATAAAGGTGCTCTACAGGTGTCTCCAAAGGTACTTGTTGGGTTGGCGTATTTCGAGATTAGGATTCGTCAGTCCGATAGTCGGAGAGGTATCTCTGGGCCCTCTCGGTAATGCACATCACATAAGCCTTGCAAGCATTACAACTAATATGTTAGTTGTGAGATGATGTATTACAGAGCGAGTAAAGAGACTTGCCGGCAACGAGATTGAACTAGGTATTGGATACCGACGATCGAATCTCGGGCAAGTAACATACCGATGACAAAGGGAACAACGCATATTGTTATGCGGTCTGACCGATAAAGATCTTCGTAGAATATGTAGGAGCCAATATGGGCATCCAGGTCCCGCTATTGGTTATTGACCAGAGACGTGTCTCGGTCATGTCTACATTGTTCTCGAACCGTAGGGTCCGCACGCTTAAAGTTACGATGACAGTTATTATGAGTTTATGCATTTTGATGTACCGAAGTTAGTTCGGAGTCCCGGATGTGATCACGGACATGACGAGGAGTCTCAAAATGGTCGAGACATAGAGATCGATATATTGGAAGCCTATATTTCGACATCGGAATGGTTCCGAGTGAAATCGGCATTTTACTAGAGTAGCGGGGGTTACCGGAACCCCCCGGGGGTTAATGGGACCATATGGGCCTTAAGGGAAAAGAGGAGGGGCGGCCAGGGCAGGCCGCGCGCCCCCTCCCCCCTTTGTCCGAATAGGACAAGGAAGGGGGGCGGCGCCCCCCTTTTTCCTTTCCCCCTCTCTCCTTCCTTCTCCTACAAGGCAAGGGAGAGGAGTTCTACTCCCGGTAGGAGTAGGACTCCTCCTGGCGCACCCCTTGGGGGCCGGCCGCGCCCTCCCCTCCCCTCCTTTATATACGGGGGTAGGGGGCACCCTAAGACACACAAGTTGATCTTCGTGATCGTTCCTTAGCCGTGTGCGGTGCCCCCCTCCACCATATTCCACCTGGGTGATATCGTTGCAGTGCTTAGGCGAAGCCCTGCGTCGGTTGAACATAATCATCGTCATCACGCCGTCGTGCTAACGTAACTCATCCTCGAAGCTTTGCTGGATCGGAGCCCGGGGAGCGTCATCGAGCTGAACGTGTGCTAAGAACTCGGAGGTGCCGGAGTAACGGTGCTTGGATCGGTCGGATCGGGAAGACGTACGACTACTTCCACTACGTTGCGTCAACGCTTCCGCTTCGGTCTACGAGGGTACGTAGACAACACTATCCCCTCTCGTTGCTATGCATCACCATGATCTTGCGTGTGCGTAGGAATTTTTTTGAAATTACTACGTTCCCCAACAGTGGCATCCGAGCCTAGGTTTTTATGGTTTGATGTTATATGCACGAGTAGAACACAAGTGAGTTGTGGACGATATAAGTCATACTGCCTACCAGCATGTCATACTTTGGTTCGGCGGTATTGTTGGATGAAGCGGCCCGGACCGACATTACGCGTACGCTTACGCGAGACTGGTTCTACCGACGTGCTTTGCACACAGGTGGCTGGCGGGTGTCAGTTTCTCCAACTTTAGTTGAACCGAGTATGGCTACGCCCGGTCCTTGCGAAGGTTAAAACGGAGTCTATTTGACAAACTATCGTTGTGGTTTTGATGCGTAGGTAAGATTGGTTCTTGCTTAAGCCCGTAGCAGCCACGTAAAACTTGCAATAAACAAAGTAGAGGACGTCTAACTTGTTTTTGCAGGGCATGTTGTGATGTGATATGGTCAAGACATGATGCAAAATTTTATTGTATGAGATGATCATGTTTTGTAACCGAGTTATCGGCAACTGGCAGGAGCCATATGGTTGTCGCTTTATTGTATGCAATGCAATCGCCCTGTAAT
Organism: Aegilops umbellulata; assembly: GCA_032464435.1. NCBI lineage: Eukaryota > Viridiplantae > Streptophyta > Magnoliopsida > Poales > Poaceae > Aegilops > Aegilops umbellulata. The sequence continues at coordinate 75,269,548 of CP136057.1, read as the reverse complement.
GCTTTACTTTATCACTAAGCGGTAGCGATAGTCGTAGAAGCATAAGATAAGCGAGACGACAACGATGCTATGATGGAGATCAAGGTGTCGCGCCGGTGATGATGGTGATCATGACGGTGCTTCGGAGATGGAGATCACAAGCACAAGATGATGATGGCCATATCATATCACTTATATTGATTGCATGTGATGTTTATCTTTTTTTATGCATCTTATCTTGCTTTGATTGACGGTAGCATTATAAGATGATCTCTCACTAAATTATCAAGAAGTATTCTCCCTGAGTATGCACCGTTGCCAAAGTTCGTCGTGCCCAGACACCACGTGATGATCGGGTGTGATAAGCTCTACGTCCATCTACAACGGGTGCAAGCCAGTTTTGCACACGCAGAATACTCGGGTTATACTTGACGAGCCTAGCATATGCAGATATGGCCTCGGAACACGGAGACCGAAAGGTCGAGCGTGAATCATATAGTAGATATGATCAACATAATGATGTTCACCATTGAAGACTAATCCATTTCACGTGATGATCGGTTATGGTTTAGTTGATTTGGATCACGTGATCACTTAGAGGATTAGAGGGATGTCTATCTAAGTGGGAGTTCTTAAGTAATATGATTAATTGAACTTAAATTTATCATGAACTTAGTCCCTGATAGTATCTTGCATATGTTGATTGTAGATAGATGGCCCGTGCTGTTGTTCCGTTGAATTTTAATGCGTTCCTTGAGAAAGCAAAGTTGAAAGATGATGGTAGCAATTACACGGACTGGGTTCGTAACTTGAGGATTATCCTCATTGCTGCACAGAAGAATTACGTCCTGGAAGCACCGCTGGGTGCCAGGCCTGCTGCTGATGCAACTGACGACGTTAAGAACGTCTGGCAGAGCAAAGCTGATGACTACTCGATAGTTCAATGTGCCATGCTTTACGGCTTAGAACCGGGACTTCAACGACGTTTTGAACGTCATGGGGCGTATGAGATGTTCCAAGAGTTGAAGTTAATATTCCAACAGAATGCCCGGATTAAGAGATATGAAGTCTCCAATAAGTTCTATAGCTGCAAGATGGAGGAGAATGGTTCTGTCAGTGAGCATATACTCAAAATGTCTGGGTATTGTAATCACTTGATTCAACTGGGAGTTAATCTTCCGGATGATTGCGTCATTGACAGAATTCTCCAATCACTTCCACCAAGCTACAAAGGCTTCGTGATGAACTATAATATGCAAGGGATGGATAAGACGATTCCCGAGCTCTTCGCAATGCTAAAGGCTGTGGAGGTAGAAATCAAGAAGGAGCATCAAGTGTTGATGGTCAATTAGACGACTAGTTTCAAGCAAAGGGCAAAGGGAAAAAGAAGGGGAACTTCAAGAAGAACAACAAGCAAGTTGCTGCTCAAGAGAAGAAAACCAAGTCTGGACCTAAGCCTGAAACTGAGTGCTTCTACTGCAAGCAGACTGGTCACTGGAAGTGGAACTGCCCCAAGTATTTGGCGGATAAGAAGGATGGCAAGGTGAACAAAGGTATATGTGATATACATGTTATTGATGTGTACCTTACTAGAGCTCGCAGTAGCACCTGGGTATTTGATACTGGTTCTGTTGCTAATATTTGCAACTCGAAACAGGGACTACGGATTAAGTGAACACTGGCAAAGGACGAGGTGAGATGCGCGTGGGAACTGGTTCCAAAGTCGATGTGATCGCGGTCGGCACGCTACCTCTACATCTACCTTCGGGATTAGTATTAGACCTAAATAATTGTTATTTGGTGCCAGCGTTGAGCATGAACATTATATCTGGATCTTTTTTGATGCGAGACGGTTATTCATTTAAATCAGAGAATAATGGTTGTTCTATTTATATGAGTAATATCTTTTATGGTCATGCACCCTTGAAGAGTGGTCTATTTTTGATGAATCTCGATAGTAGTGATACACATATTCATAATGTTGAAGCCAAAATATGAAAGTTGATAATGATAGTGCAACTTATTTGTGGCACTGCCGTTTAGGTCATATCGGTGTAAAGCGCATGAAGAAACTCCATACTGATGGACTTTTGGAACCACTAGATTATGAATCACTTGGTACTTGCGAACCGTGCCTCATGGGCAAGATGACTCAAACACCGTTCTCCGGTACTATGGAGAGAGCAACAGATTTATTGGAAATCATACATACAGATGTATGTGGTCCGATGAATATTGAAGCTCGTGGCGTATATCGTTATTTTCTCACCTTCACAGATGATTTAAGCAGATATGGGTATATCTACTTAATGAAACACAAGTCTGAAACATTTGAAAAGTTCAAAGAATTTCAGAGTGAAGTTGAAAATCATCGTAACAAGAAAATAAAGTTTCTACGATCTGATCGTGGAGGAGAATATTTGAGTCACGAGTTTGGTCTACATTTGAAACAATGCGGAATAGTTTCGCAACTCACGCCACCCGGAACACCACAACGTAATGGTGTGTCCGAACGTCGTAATCGTACTTTACTTGATATGGTGCGATCTATGATGTCTCTTACAGATTTACCGCTATCATTTTGGGGTTATGCTTTAGAGACGGCCGCATTCACGTTAAATAGAGAACCATCAAAATCCGTTGAGACGACGCCTTATGAACTATGGTTTGGCAAGAAACCAAAGTTGTCGTTTCTTAAAGTTTGGGGCTGCGATGCTTATGTGAAAAAACTTCAACCTGATAAGCTCGAACCCAAATCGGAGAAATGTGTCTTCATAGGATACCCAAAAGAAACTATTGGGTACACCTTCTATCACAGATCCGAAGGCAAGACATTCGTTGCTAAAAATGGATCCTTTCTAGAGAAGGAGTTTCTCTCGATAGAAGTGAGTGGGAGGAAAGTAGAACTTGATGAGGTAACTATACCTGCTCCCTTATTGGGAAATAGCACATCACAGGAACCAGTTTCTGTGACGTCTAAACCAATTGGTGAGGAAGTTAATGATGATGATCATGCAACTTCAGATCAAGTTACTACAGAACCTCGTAGATCAACCAGAGTAAGATCCGCACCAGAGTGGTATGGCAATCCTGTTCTGGATATCATGCTACTAGATCATGGTGAACCTACGAACTATGAAGAAGCGATGGTGAGCCCAGATTCCGCAAAATGGCTTGAAGCCATGAAATCTGAGATGGGATCCATGTATGAGAACAAAGTGTGGACTTTGGTTGACTTGTCCGATGGTCGGCAAGCAATTGAGAATAAATGGATCTTCAAGAAGAAGACTGACGCTGACGGTAATGTTACTGTCTACAAAGCTCGACTTGTCGCAGAAGGTTTTCGAAAAGTTCAAGGGATTGACTACGATGAGACCTTCTCACCCGTAGCGATGCTTAAGTCTGTCCGAATCATGTTAGCAATTGCCGCATTTTATGATTATGAAATTTGGCAGATGGATGTAAAAACTGCATTCCTGAATGGATTTCTGGAAGAAGAGTTGTATATGATGCAACCAGACGGTTTTATCGATCCAAAGGGAGCTAACAAAGTGTGCAAGCTCCAGCGATCCATTTATGGACTGGTGCAAGCCTCTCGGAGTTGGAATAAACGCTTTGATAGTGTGATCAAAGCATTTGGGTTTGTACAGACTTTTGGAGAAGCCTGTATTTACAAGAAAGTGAGTGGGAGCCCTGTAGCATTTCTGATATTATATGTCGATGACATATTACTAATCAGAAATGATATAGAATTTATGGATAGCATAAAGGGATACTTGAATAAGAATTTTTCAATGAAAGACCTCGGTGAAGCTGCTTATATATTAGGCATCAAGATCTATAGAGATAGATCAAGACGCTTAATTGGACTTTTCACAAAGCACATACCTTGACAAAGTTTTGAAGAAGTTCAAAATGGATCAAGAAAAGAAAGGATTCTTGCCTGTACTACAAGGTGTGAAGTTGAGTAAGACTCAATGCCCGACCACTGCAGAAGATAGAGAGAAAATAAAAGATGTTCCCTATGCTTCAGCCATAGGCTCTATCATGTATGCAATGCTGTGTACCAGACCTGATGTGTGTCTTGCTATAAGTTTAGGAGGGAGGTAGCAAAGTAATCCAGGAGTGGATCACTGGACAGCGGTCAAGAACATCCTGAAGTACCTGAAAAGAACTAAGGATATGTTTCTCATATATGGAGGTGACAAAGAGCTCATCGTAAACGGTTACGTTGATGCAAGCTTTAACACTGATCCGGACGATTCTAAATCGCAAACCGGATACGTGTTTACATTAAACGGTGGAGCTGTCAGTTGGTGCAGTTCTAAACAAAGCGTCATGGCGGGATCTACATGTGAAGCGCAGTACATAGCTGCTTCGGAAGCAGCAAATGAAGGAGTCTGGATGAAGGAGTTCATATCCGATCTAGGTGTCATACCTAGTGCATCGGGTCCAAAGAAAATCTTTTGTGACAATACTGGTGCAATTGCCTTGGCAAAGGAATCCAGATTTCACAAGAGAACCAAGCACATCAAGAGACGCTTCAATTCCATCCGGGATCTAATCCTGGTGGGAGACATAGAGATTTGCAAGATACATACGGATCTGAATGTAGCAGACCCGTTGACTAAGCCTCTTCCACGAGCAAAACATGATCAGCACCAAAACTCCATGGGTGTTAGAATCATTACTGTGTAATCTAGATTATTGACTCTAGTGCAAGTGGGAGACTGAAGGAAATATGCCCTAGAGGCAATAATAAAGTTATTATTTATTTCCTCATATATCATGATAAATGTTTATTATTCATGCTAGAATTGTATTAGCCAGAAACATAATACATGTGTGAATATATAAATAAATAGAATGTCACTAGTATGCCTCTACTTGACTAGCTCGTTAATCAAAGATGGTTATGTTTACTAACCATGAACAAAGAGTTGTTATTTGATTAACGAGGTCACATCATTAGTTCAATGATCTGATTGACATGACCCATTCCATTAGCTTAGCACCCGATCGTTTAGTATGTTGCTATTGCTTTCTTCATGACTTATACATGTTACTATGACTATGAGATTATGCAACTCCCGTTTATCGGAGGAACACTTTGTGTGCTACCAAATGTCACAACGTAACTGGGTGATTATAAAGGTGCTCTACAGGTGTCTCCAAAGGTACTTGTTGGGTTGGCGTATTTTGAGATTAGGATTTGTCACTCCGATAGTCGGAGAGGTATCTCTGGGCCCTCTCGGTAATGCACATCACATAAGCCTTGCAAGCATTACAACTAATATGTTAGTTGTGAGATGATGTATTACGGAACGAGTAAAGAGACTTGCCGGCAACGAGATTGAACTAGGTATTGGATACCGACGATCGAATCTCGGGCAGGTAACATGCCGATGACAAAGGGAACAACGTATATTGTTATGCGGTCTGACCGATAAAGATCTTCGTAGAATATGTAGGAGCCAATATGGGCATCCAGGTCCCGCTATTGGTTATTGACCGGAGATGTGTCTCGGTCATGTCTACATTGTTCTCGAACCGTAGGGTCCGCACGCTTAAAGTTACGATGACAGTTATTATGAGTTTATGCATTTTGATGTACCGAAGTTAGTTCGGAGTCCCGGATGTGATCACGGACATGACGAGGAGTCTCGAAATGGTCGAGACATAAAGATCGATATATTGGAAGCCTATATTTGGACATCGGAATGGTTCCGAGTGAAATCGGCATTTTACTGGAGTACCGGGGGTTACCGGAACCCCCCCGGGGGTTAATGGGCCCATATGGGCCTTAAGGGAAAAGAGGTGGGGCGACCAGGGCAGGCCGCGCGCCCCCTCCCCCCTTAGCCTGAATAGGACATGGAAGGGGGGGCGGCGCCCCCCTTTTTCCTTTCCCCCTCTCTCCTTCCTTCTCCTACAAGGCAAGGGAGAGGAGTCCTACTCCCGATAGGAGTAGGACTCCTCCTGGCGCACCCCTTGGGGGCTGGCCGCGCCCTCCCCTCCCCTCCTTTATATACGGGGGCAGGGGGGCACCCTAGGACACACAAGTTGATCTTCGTGATCGTTCGTTAGCCGTGTGCGGTGCCCCCCTCCACCATATTCCACCTGGGTGATATCGTTGCAGTGCTTAGGTGAAGCCCTGCGTCGGTAGAACATCATCATCGTCATCACGCCGTCGTGCTGACGGAACTCATCCTCGAAGCTTTGCTGGATCGGAGCCCGGGGAGCGTCATCGAGCTGAACGTGTGCTAAGAACTCGGAGGTGCCGGAGTAACGGTGCTTGGATCGGTCGGATCGGGAAGACGTACGACTACTTCCACTACGTTGCGTCAACGCTTCCGCTTCGGTCTACGAGGGTACGTAGACAACACTCTCCCCTCTCGTTGCTATGCATCACCATGATCTTGCGTGTGCGTAGGAATTTTTTTGAAATTACTACGTTCCCCAACAAGATGATCGTGACAGATTTGGATTCTGACATTTGGGACCCGCGAGGAAATAGCCTATCCAAGGTGGTGTCGACTTACTAGCCAGTCAACAAACGATTCTGCCTACCAGTCGTTGGATTGACATCCAACATATGTCGCGTATCTTCTATCTCTTGTCTTCTTCTTCCTCCAATCGCCCAAACCAAACCACCCCGCCAGCTCCGCCTGCTCCCGCCTCCCATGGCTGGCTGCGCCTCCGCCGCCCTACCATACGTACCCTCCAACGTTGGCCAGTCCCTCCCTCTATTCCCCCACACATCCTGTTATTCTCCGGCGACGTCAGCCCCAACACGCACCCGCGCCCGAACCAATCAACCCTCGTGCTTCCCTCCGCCTGCGACTGGACCGGTGCATCTTCAACAACTTCTGTTCGTTCCGTCCGAGACCTCGCCGTCGTCCTCCGCCTTGCGGCCTTGGTTCGCTTGTCGTGCGCGGCGCGCCGCCCTCTTGCGTTGTCAACGTCATCAACAACCGAGAGGAACAAGGAGATGACTGTACGTGGAGAGGATGACAGTAGGGACCCATCAGTGTCATGGTAATACGCAAGCAAGTGCCTCTATAGTACAAGCCCAAAAATATGGTTCCTCCTAATGGTTGGACATCTGGGGCTCACACCATTGTCAACGTAGTCAATAAACGAGAGAATTACACTACGAGCGGTTGACACCAGGGACCCAGCAAGTCGCGCAGTTTTTTTTAAGGAACAAGCAGTTGTTATATATACTAGTTTTAGCGACGGATCAGGGTAACAACAAGTGTGGGTTTTATTTATGTTTACCACATCATGAGCCCAGTTGTGTTTTTTTCTTGCTGAAAATGGCTAGCCCAGTTCTATTTTTTAAAGAAATACCCAAACAAGGCCTACTTGCTTTATCGGCCCTGCTGGGCTGCAAATCTTTCAAGACGAGGAGAGTTTCATTCGGTTTGCCCAGAAATGGGCTGTACATTTTTAAAACACATCAAACCGGGAATTAGTTTCATTTTTTTTCATTACAAGATCTTAAATTCCATCAATTTTTATGCGTGGACAATTATTTGGATTTCATATTTATATAAATTATTTTTCAAAATAGTTTGAATGTGAATCGATATTTCTGGATTAAAAACAGTTGACCGCAACGAAATATGCAAAATTTCGTATACTTTTTAACCGTGGCCACAATATGGGGTGTGATGCTAACAAAAAGAAGATGGGCTCCAAAAAATTCTTAAGAATTAGCAAATGGGTTGTACATTATCAGAAACAATGGCAGATGGGTTGTATGTTGTTTTCCACAGATTTGAGGCTGACTTGTGCGCCTACTACAGGTTGACGCGTATGCTTTCATAAAAAAAAGGTCGACGCACACGCAACACCCTGTCAACTTATTCAACACACGAGAGCAGTGACTATTGGATGTCCATCCAACGGCTGTTGTGCTTCTTCAATCTCTGCTCTTCATGCTCAAGCCGCTCAAACAAGCGCCCACGGGACTGCCGGCTCCCTCCTCTTGCGGCCGGCTATGCTGCCGCGCAGGCCTCACGGCCCCACCGTACTCCCATCGTTGGCCTAACCATCCCTCTACTCACCCACACATGTTGTTATTCTCCGGCGACGGCAGACGAACCAGTAAACCCTCGTACTCCTCCGCGTGAGAAACAACCGCCGAGTATTCCCTGGCTCCGTGTCGTTCCCTTCCTAGGCCTCGCCGTCGTCCACCGCCCTGGTGCTCTCGGCGCAGCCTGGTCAACATGGTCAATGAACGACATCCATCGGAAGTGGACTGTACGTGGAGAGGCTGACAGCTAGGTCCACGGCCGCACGCAAGGAAATGCCTCGTTATTACGCGCAAAATAATGATTCCTCCACCTGACAGCTAGGACCCACAGGAAGGGCCTCTGCATTTCGCGAAAAAAACTTTCCCCCCGCTGATAGGTCGGACCCACTAGCTATATCTTCGCACGCAAGGAAGTGCCTCCTTATTACGCCCAAAAAAATGAATACCCCCTGCTAGCTAGGACCCACCATATTGTTGGGCTGACTTGTGGGCCTACTAAGTTGACAGGGATGAAGAGCTTTGTCAACTTAGTCAATACTCCAGTGACCGTATGGTGTCCATCCAACGGCCATAGTGCTTCTTCAACCTCTGGTCTTCTTGCTCCAACCGCCCAAAGCAGCGCCGATCGTGCCACCTGCTCCTGCCTCCCGTGGCCGGCTGTGCTACCGCGGAGGCCTCACCGCCCCCATACTACTCCCACCACTGGCCAGGCCATCCCTCCACTCACCCACACCCCCTGTTATTCTGCGGCGACGGCAGCCTCACACCGCAGCCGAACCAGTGAACGCTCGTACTACTCTCCACGTGGGCATCCACTGCCGCGTCTTGCACGGCTCCGCGTCGTCCCCTTCCTAGGCCTCGTCGTCGTCCATCGCCGTGGTGCTCTCGGCGCAGCGTGGTCAATGTGGTCAACGACCGACTTCCATCGGAAGAGTACTGTACGTGGAGAGGCTGACAGCTGGGTCCATGGCAGCCGCAAGGAAGTGCCTCCTTATTACGCGGAAAATAATTATTCCTCCACCTGACAGCGGGGACCCACCGGACGGGCCACCAGTATTTTGCAAAAAAAAATCATTTCTCCCTGACTGCTGGGACCCACTGGATGGGCCGCCGTATTTCACGAAAAAAACGTCCCCCGCTGTCAGCTCGGACCCACCGGAAGTGCCTCCTTATTACGCACAAAAAAATGGATACTCCCCCGGCTAGCTGGGACCCACCTTGCCGGGAGGCTGACTTGTGGGCCTACTAAGTTGACGGGGACGAAGGGCTTTGTCAACTTAGTCAATATGAGCGATTCTAGGTCCAGTGACCGTACGATGTCCATCCAACGGCCGTAGTGCTTCTTCAACCTCTGGTCTTCTTGCTCCAGCCGCCCAAAGCAGCGCCGGTCGTGTCGCATGTTCCTGCCTCCCGTGGCCGGCTGTGCTGCCGCAGAGGCCTCACCGCCCCTACTATTCCCACCGCTGGCCAGGCCCTGCGGCGACGGCAGCCTCACACCGCAGCCGAACCAGTGAACCCTCATAGTCCTCTCCGCGCGGGCTTCCACTGCCGCATCGTCCCCTTCCTAGGCCTCGCCGTCATCCACCGCCGTGGTGCTCTCCGCACGGCGTGGTCAACGTGGTCAAGGAACGACTTCCATCGAAAGAGTATTGTACGTGGAGAGGCTGACAGCTGGGTCCACGGCCACATCCCAGTTTTTTGTGATTTGCCAAGTAAGTCGCTTTGCCAGGCCTGTTGGGCTGCAAATCTTTCAAGACGAGGGAGCTTTCATTCGGCTGGCCGAGAAAATGGCCCATCAGTAATGAGAAATGGGCTGTACATTTTTAAAACACATCAAACCGGCAATTAGTTTCAAATATCTTTTTTATTTCAAGATTTTAAATTACATTAATTTGTATGCGTGTAGAATTTGTTGGATTTTATATTGATATACATTTATTTTTAAAATCAGTTTGAATGTGAGTCAAAATTTCGGGATTAAAAACAGTTCGAACCGCACCGAAATATGCAAAATTTCGTATAATTTTTTAACCGTTGCCATAATATGGGCTGTAAGGCTAACAAAAAGAATATGGGCTCCAAAAAAAACCTTAAGAATTAGCAAATGGGCTGTAAATTATTAGAAATAATGGCAGATGGGCTGTATGTTGTTTTCCACAGATTTGAGGCTTTCCTAAAAAAAAGGTTGACGCACAAGCACTGACTGTTGGATGTCCATCCAACGGCCGTCATGCTTCTTCAATCTCTGCTCTTCCTGCTCCAGCCGCTCAAACAAGTGCCGGCGGGACTACCTGCTCCCTCCTCCTCGCGGCCGGCTGTGCTGCCGCGCAGGCCTCACCGCCCGACCATACTCCCATCGCTGGCCTAGCCATCCCTCTACTCACCCACACCTGCTGTTATTCTCCGGCAACGGTAGACGAACCAGTAAACCCTCGTACAGTCGTACTCCCCTCCGCGTGGGAAACAACCGCTGAGTCTTCCCTGCCTCCGTGTCGTCCCCTTCCTAGGCCTCGCCGTCGTCCACCGCCCTGGTGCTCTCGGCGCGGCGTGGTCAACGTGGTCAAGAACGACTTCCATCAGACGTGGATTGTACGTGGAGAGGCTGACAGCTGGGTCCACGGCCGCAGCAAGGAAAGTGCCTCCTTATTACACGGAAAATAATGATTCCTCCACCTAACAGCTGGGACCCACCGGACAGGCCACTGTATTTCGCGAAAAAAACGTTTGCCCCTCACTGCTGGGACCCACCAGCTACATCTTCACACGCAAGGAAGTGCGTCCGGGCAAAAAAACGATTCGCCCCCTGACAGCTGGGACCCACCAGATACATCTTCGTAGGCAAGGAAGTGCCTGACAGTCGGGACCCACCTGGTCAAAGCATACGTAGCGTTGTCATTCTGGTCGCGAACGTGTACGTACATACTGGTCGATGTAGAGGCGCGCAAGTGTCGTAGTAGAGGTGCGCACGTAGCATGTACACGTACGTACAGCGGCCAGGGTGCAAGAAAGGAAATACGGCCACATATGTGTACATACGGGCGGGGTCTCGAACGCCTAATCGCGCATACGTACGACCAGGGCTCGTGTACATGGCTGGGTCGGAATGGAGAAACAACGTCGTCGTGTTCATGGGGAGGCAACGGAATGCGTCATGTTCATGGGGAGGCAACGGAATGCGTCGTGTTCATGGGGAGGCAACGGAATGCATGGTCATGTTCATCGGGAGGGCTTGGACTGAACAGGCGATGGAAACGAGGCCTAGCGTACCGCAGAATAGAGGAAACGGCCTTGTGTTCGACCGGCCACGTTCGAAACGGGATCCTGTTCATTGGGAGGGGTCTGGCATACTGCAAAACGGAGGAAACAGACCTCCTACGGTCGAAACGGGGGTCCTGTTGATCGGAGGGGTGTGGCGTACCACAAAACGGACGAAACGGACTTGTGTTGGAGCACTACGATCGAAACGGGGGTCCTGTTCATCGGGAGGGGTGTGGCGTACTGCAAAACGGGACTCCACGGGATACTGTTCATCTTCACCGTCGACCTCCTCCAGCCTCCATGTGACGCCCCCGATTCAATCGTACACTAATCATGCACGCAAATGTGTACGATCAAGATCAGGGACTCACGGGAAGATACCACAACACAACTCTAAAACATAAATAAGTCATACAAGCATCATAATACAAGCCTGGGGCCTCGACGGCTCGAATACAAGTGCTCGATCAAAGACGAGTCAGCGGAAGCAACAATATCTGAGTACAGACATAAGTTAAACAAGTTGCCATAAGATGGCTAGCACAAACGGGCATACAGATCAAACGAGGCGCAGGCCTCCTGCCTGGGATCCTCCTAACTACTCCTAGTCGTCGTCAGCGGGCTGCACGTAGTAGTAGGCACCTCCAGAGTAGTAGGAGTCGTCGTCGACGGTGGCGTCTGGCTCCTGGACTCCATAGTCTGGTCGCAGCAATCGGGTAGAGAAAAGGGAAAAGGGGGAAACAAGGCAACCGTGAGTACTCATCCAAAGTATTCGCAAGCAAGGAGCTACACTACATATGCATGGGTATATGTGTAAAGGGGCATATCGGTGGACTGAACTGCAGAATGCCAGAATAAGAGGGGGAGAGCTAATCCTGTTGAAAACTACGCTTCTGGCAGCCTCCGTCTTGCAGCATATAAAAGAGAGTAGACTGAAGTCCTCCAAGTAGCATCGCATAGCATAATCCTACCCGGCGATCCTCTCCTCGATGCCCTGTTAGAGAGCGATCATCGTTTTGTATCTGTCACTTGGAAGGGTGTGTTTTATTAAGTATCCAGTTCTAGTTGTCATAAGGTCAAGGTACAACTCCAAGTCGTCCTGTTACAGAAGATCACGGCTATTCGAATAGATTAACTTCCCTGCAGGGGTGCACCACATAACCCAACACACTTGATCCCATTTGGCCGGACACACTTCTCAGGGTCATGCCCGCCCGCGGAAGATCAACACGTCGCAGCCCTACCTAGGCACAACACAGAGGTCAGCACGCCGGTCTAAACCTAAGCGCACAGGGGTCTGGGCCCATCGCCCTTAGCACACCTGCACGTTGCATACGCGGCTGGAAGCAGAACTTGCCCCCTTAATACAAGAGCAGGCTTACGTTCCAATCCGGCGCGTGCCACTCAGTCACTGACGTCACGAAGGCTTCGGCTGATACCACGATGCTGAGTGCCCATATCTTTCCCGCGTAGTTGGTTAGTGCGTATAGGCCAGTAGCCAGACTCAGATCAAATACCAAGATCTCGTTAAGCATGTTAAGTATCCACGAACACCGACCAGGGCCAGGCCCACCTCTCTCCTAGGTGGTCTCAACCTGCCCTGTCGCTCCGCCACAAAGTAACAGTCGGGGGCCATCGGGAACCCAGGCCCACCACTACCTGGGTGGAACCACCTGCCCCTTCAGCCACCATCTCCGAACAGTATCACAGGTAATGTAACAGTGTAAAGTATATAGTATATGCCCGTGATCACCTCCCGAAGTGATCACGGCCCAGTAGTATAGCATGGCAGACGGACAAGAATGTAGGGCCACTGATGGAAAACTAGCATCCTATACTAAGCAGTAGGATAGCAGGTAAGGGTAACAACTGTAGCAACAATGACAGGCTATGCAGTAAAATAGGATTAACCGAAAGCAGTAACATGCTACACTACTCTAATGCAAACTGTAGAGAAGAATAGGCGATATCTAGTGATCAGGGGGGGCTTGCCTGGTTGCTCTGGCAAGAGAGAGGGGTCATCAACACCGTAGTCGATCACAGGGGTACCGGCAGCGGTCTCGGGGTCTACCGGAAAAAGTAACGGAGGGGGAACACAATAAATAATAGAGCAATCAAAGCATAACATGACAAACACGGTGCTAGAGGTGATCTAACGCAGGGATAGGTGATACCGGCGAAGGGGGGAAACATCCGGGAAAGTATCCCCGGTGTTTCGCGTTTTCGGACAGGTGAACCGAAGGGGAAAGTTGCGAGTTCGGTATGTTAGGGATGTGTGGTGGACGAACGGGCTGCGTCTCCGGATTCGTCTCGTCGTTCTAAGCAACTTTCATGTACAAAGTTTTTTCATTCGAGCTACGGTTTATTTTATATTAGTTTAAAGATTTAATTAATTTCTTAATTATTATTATTAAATTAATTCGAAAATAACATTATCGCATCAGCATGACATCAGCAGTCAACAGGGGAGTTAACTGGGTTAAACTGACGTGTGGGGTCCGCATGTCATTGGTTGTTTAATTAGCAGGTTAATTAAACAAGGTCAATTAGTTTAATTAGTGGTTAGGTTAATCTAATCAAGATTAATTAGTTTAATTAACTAATTATTATTTTAATTAATTTTATTTATTATTTATTAAATCATTTACTTAATTTTTTTGTTTTCGTTTCAGGGGCGTGGGGCCTCCTAGACAGTTGCTCTGGGGAGTTTAATGGGCGCCGGTTGCGGGGCAGAGCCCGAGCGGGTCGGGCGCTGCGGGCATCCGCCCATTTGGGCGCCCGCCTACGCCAGTGAATGGCGCCGGGACGCCGGCAGCTGCGGCAACCGCAACAGCGAGCGGGGGGGGGGGGACTCGCCGGCAGCGGCGACTAAGGCCGGGCGAGGGGTGGCGCCGGCGCGACCAGTGGCGCGCGGGCGGGCGCGATGGCGCGGCCGCGGGAGGAGGAGAGGGCGGAGGTGAGGCGTGGGGCCATGGGGCGCCGGCCGAAGCGGGATACGGGGAGGCCAGAGAGCCCCGGGCGAGACGCCCGTGGGGTGCGCCGGGCGCGAGCGTGGGTGGTGCGCGAGCGCGAGGAGCGGCGGTCGGAGGCGGCGGCGGACGTCGTGCGAAGGCCGCGGCCAGGGGGTGCGCCCCGACGCGGGCGAGCGGGAGCGGAGGCGCGGGGCTGTGCGGGGGCGCGCAAGACCACGAGCGGGATGGGCGGCGCGTGCGGCAGGGAGGCGCGGAGCGGCTATGGCGGGGCTTCGCCCGAGGGAGAGGGGAGGAGGCGAGGCTCACATCGAGGAGCAGGGACGGGGCAGCGGGAGTCGTGGAGGAGGACGGGGACGGCGGCGATGGGGAGGCAGACCGGCGGAGGAGCTCCGGTGTCGAGCGGCGAGGCGGCGTCGGGCGGCGGGGTCGGGGCACCATGCCCGGTTCCAGATCCAGCGGGGGGGAGTGGGTGCGAGGAGTGGGTGGGGTGTCGATGGGGTTATCCCCGAGTGGGGGATATGGAGGAGGGCGTGGGGCGCCGGCTGGGCCGGCCTGATTGGCCCCGAGGTCATCTGGGCCGTGGCCCAGCGGGGAGGGGGTTCTCTTTTATCTTTGTTTTATTTGTTTTAACTTTTTGTTTTGTCTTCTGTTTTTGTCTTTTTTGTTTTATTTATTTTAGTCAGCAAAACAGCTTTACAAAAATATAACGCCTACTCCTAAATTAGCGTAATAACATAGGCCACCTACTCCAAAATGTTTGGTGATTAAATAAACTAGATTAACATTTGTTTAGTATTTAAAAGCATTTAAAATAATTGTTTTGCTGCTGTTTTACACATCTCATATTATTTAAACATTTTATAAAGGTGTGGTTTCTTCACCAAAATTTAATATGGATTATTTGGCTCACTCCGAACATTTTAGTTTTAATATTTGAAAACTTTTATTGTTTGCTTGATTTGAATTTGATTTAGAATCGGTTTCGAACTAACGTGAGATTAGCAACAGTACTCGAAGTGACGTGGCATCATTAGCAGATAATTACTGTAGCTTAAATATCCGGGCGTCACAATTCTCCTCCACTACAAGAAATCTCGTCTCGAGATTTAAGAGGGAAGGTAAGGGGGAAGGGACTTGGTTGCGAAATTCTAACGAGTCTTTTCGGTCTTAGTTTCTCTTCTCGAAGAGGTCGATCCATTAGATTGATGTCTTCATTTCTCTGCTTCAGGTCATTATGGTGAAGTTGTCCTTTTCTTCAGTCACTCCAACGTACTTACGAATAGGTAAGGGGCAGCTCAGTTACGACAGAATGTTTATGAGGGAAACCATCTGGGGTTAACCTATGAATGAGCATAAGATTATCTCTCGAGTTGAACATATAAAATACATCGAGAGAGGGGTACGAAGGTACCATAAGAGGTTCCAAGAGGATAGATGGTTGCTCGAAGTCTGAACCAGAGTGAGACGGGGGTTTAGAGTAGCGAGAGTAAGTATTGTGTCTAACACCATAATAGAGCACTAGGAAGGTGGCCCGTGAATTAAATACGAAGCCAAGCGTGGGGAATAAACATTAGAGACAGGGTTGTACAGGAGAGTCAGGTCTCGATCCCGTGGAACTGTGGGTTATGGGCCCACCATGTGGGTTAAAAATAGGAAGAGCGGAGACATCTTGCGTGATCATGCAAGCAAGGTATGCCAGAGGGTGGCCTGTCGATTATGTCGGCAACCACGTCGGTACCAAGGGCGAGGGACGAAGAGAACCCTTTTCCTGCTCGTTGAACGAGGCAGACCAATAGGCAAGGTTCTCGTCCATCGGTGGCTACCAAAATGTCTTCAACAATAGTAGCAGGGTCTCGCTGACAGAATTGTACACCGGGGTGTCTATATAAGCAGGAGAATATTACTGCTTATATCATATAGATCACAAGCAACGTTAAACCAATCAATGGAAAGGAAAAATATGATCATCAGATCAAACAGAACAATGGAAAGGAAAATGTGTTTGACACATATACCAGGGGTAAACCCTTCCCAATGACAAGCAGAGCATGATATCCCTGGCAGGATATAAAGTAGAAAACCCTTCAGGAAAGGGGAGAGAAATTTCATGACATTACCCATACAACGGTGTTTGGATAATTGAGTAACAAACATTTAGCATTGGGCTTCAAATGTTCTTGTTGATAATCGGAGTATCACAGACATGCTTCTAGATAGCATTGACATGGTCTTCAAGTAAAGGTCGGACTTTCGAAACACAAAGGATCCGTCAGGAATAACTTGTGGAATAAGTCTTACAATTTCCTCACGGAAGAATGAATAACTTGCTGAAAAGGAATCTATAACAATAGGGCCTCCGGCCAGGTGTGCTAGGTATGACATCACCTTACCGGGCTATATAAATACCAATGTGATGACTCTTGGAAGAAGCTCCAACCAGCATATCTAACAAGTTTCAAATCTGATTGGTGTCAACACACCTCAGACTCAGGATGCCTGAGAAGAAGAGGTGCAACACAATTGATGAGACGACATTATATGATTCTCAGGAAATGAACTATGGTAGCGAGTTCTGAACAAGGGTTCAGTATTAAATCAAGGAGGTGAGGAGGTGGCTGATTGACTCAGCGACAATTCATTGAGATTTCCAAAAAGATGGATTCCCACAATTATGTGAACAACGAGATAACATTAGTCAGGTCAATGATATAATGATGTATGCTCAAGGAAAACATACACAATTAAACAATGGCTGAAAAGTGCACCCGAAACATGGGCTTAGGTAGTACGATCAATGTTAGAATGATGATTCGATAACCAATGGTCTAAGAATGAAACATCGACCATTAACTTCAAAGCAATAGGGCTGATAGAAGTTTTGAAGTCACACATCATAGTTCAATTGTCGGTTCTCCAGTTAGAAACAACATGGGGACCAAGGAATGAATGGATATGGCAAGAAGGATCACCTGTATCAAGAATTTTTAAGAGGTTGTGAAATTCTCATGACATTCTTGACATAAAAGATGGTAATACTCCAAGGTAAAGAAGAACAAATGTTGGATAGCAAGGATCTCAAGGTATAACACAAAACACGAACAAGTTTGTGTTGAACGGAAGGCAATAAAGGGGTCGATGATAAAACAAATCATCGAGGGAAAGGATGGTATCTCTCATCATGAATTCAATTGATATCCTGGGAGAGCTCAGAATGCTCATGACGATCATGACGCATTTGTCGAGAGATCTCATGAATATGTAATCGATCGGCGATGACATCAAGTTGAAAGGGATGATGAAGCGAAAGGTTATTGGAACCACGGGTACGACACAAACTCAAAATTAAGCTTGTTGTTCAAGGCGAAATGATTCAACGAGGAAGAATAGCATAAGGTTATCTCATCGTCAAAAATTATGCTCTGGGAAGAAGGACCAGGTAGCACAGTTAAAATTTAGCACAATGATATAGCCGATCAGGCTAGGAATGACTTGAAGGATTATTAAACTCGTAAGCAACAAACATTACTTAGAGTTATTGAATCGGAGTGCGGAATCGATCCACTTATCGGTGTCCTCAAGTGACTATTAACTCATATCCCGGGGGGCACTGGAATCGGCGAGAATAATAGTTGATGTAGAACTCATAAGAATTTATGTAGTTTCGTGATAATCTCGAGATACCAGGGGGTAATACTCGTCGAAATATAGAAGTAGAGGTTGGACTGGGGTATTGCTTTGCAGAAGACAAGTGCTTAAACTTGCACGAGAAATGGTATTTAAAGGAGAACATGGTTGGAACCACGATTGCAAAGGGCCAGATCCCAGATATAAGAAGAACTTATACCAAAGGAATAATTAATTTAAGAGAAGCTTAATGATAAGATATACATCATGTCCATGGGCATGAACACAAAGTTCAAGGTCGACTCCCACTTCTCCAATGCATAACCTTTCATTCACTTCTCACTTTCGAAGAAGTTGTAGTGTTGAAATTTTATCTGGCAAAATACCAGAAGTGTATGACTCGTGAAAACTTTCGAGTTCACACATATTAAGGAAGGCATAGGTTCAACCCATCAGGGTATCGTGGAAATATAAACCACAAACTTCAATAGTAAATACCACCAGCTCGGAAGCTGAGCATGGTTGAGAAAGCAGAGGATACAATTTACCAAAGGCATTATGTATCTGAGGGAAGGCCCACAAGGTTATTGAGTATGAAGGACGCTGTTGGATAAAACCCAACAAAGGATCTGCCGGTCCATAATGGAGCTGATGTGAGTATCGGTACACGATCAAAGGACAAAACAAAGCAAGGGCTTTGAATTATAGAAACAATGACTAATCCAGAGCTAAAATGCAAAGGGACGATGATTTTCAAATCAAAGGATCAGAAGCAAACGCTCTGATTAAGGATGGATAAGTTGAGTAAGCTTAGGGGTAAAATCGACAACAATTTGATTGGTCGAGATCCAGCTCATGTTTAAGGCGATGTCTGAGCCGAAGGGATGAATTCTAGGATCTGATTGAGGATTGCGAGCATTCGCAACATATTGAATCAATGTACTCAAAATGATAGTGACAAAGGCTGCCAATAAGATTACTATACTTATGGGATTAACCATAATGCAAGCAAGCAGGAATTTCAAGAGCAATAAGCTGCTAAGGATTTTCGGAATATCTATTATTATTTCGAAGAATTAGTGAAACACATAAACAACTGGGGATGGGCGGATACTCGGTAAGTGCGAGGGATTATCCATTGGGGTGTTCATGTGGGTAATGAACTGCAAGGCAGTAGACACAAAGTATTCTCGGAACAATAGAGACGGGGTATCTTGTAATATCAAGATCAATGGGATTGAAAGGACAAGTGTATGTAGTTATCCATAATAATATAACAGTGGTAGCGAACTTGCAAAGGCGGTGGGCACAAGCGTCTCGAGAGAACATCGGAGATTATCTTCGGAATCTTCTGGTGAAGCAGTCTATCATCTGTAATGAAGGGCTCTCCGGCAGGAAGTGGTAACGAGAACCTAGAGTTAGATTTTAGCAAAATTATTTAACCCGAATAGAAGAGAGATCAGAGTCCCAGAATATAGACAAGGAGTAAAAGATCCTAACACCACCCAATGGCGACGTGGGCCCATGGGCCGCACAACCATGTTAGAAAAGTTTTGCAATGTCTAGACTCGACTTCGGCCAAGGAGTGTGGAAGGGGGATTCCTACAGGCAGTCGGCTCTGATACCAACTTGTGACACCCCTGATTCAATCGTACACTAATCATGCACGCAAATGTGTATGATCAAGATCAGGGACTCACGGGAAGATATCACAACACAACTCTAAAACATAAATAAGTCATACAAGCATCATAATACAACCCTGGGGCCTCGAGGGCTCGAATACAAGTGCTCGATCAAAGACGAGTTAGCGGAAGCAACAATATCTGAGTACAGACATAAGTTAAACAAGTTGCCATAAAATGGCTAGCACAAACGGGGATACAGATCGAACGAGGCGCAGGCCTCCTGCCTGGGATCCTCCTAACTACTCCTGGTCGTCGTCAGCGGGCTGCACGTAGTAGTAGGCACCTCCAGAGTAGTAGGAGTCATCGTCGACGGTGGCGTCTGGCTCCTGGACTCCATAGTCTGGTCACAGCAATCGGGTAGAGAAAAGGGAAAAAGGGGAAACAAGGCAACCGTTGTACTCATCCAAAGTACTCGCAAGCAAGGAGCTACACTACATATGCATGGGTATATGTGTAAAGGGGCATATCGGTGGACTGAACTACAGAATGCCAGAATAAGAGGGGGATCTTCTGGCAGCCTCCGTATTGCAGAATATAAAAGAGAGTAGACTGAAGTCCTCCAAGTAGCATCGCATAGCATAATCCTACCCGGCGATCCCCTCCTCGATGCCCTGTTAGAGAGCGATCACCGGGTTGTATCTAGCACTTGGAAGGGAGTGTTTTATTAAGTATCCGGTTCTAGTTGTCATAAGGTCAAGGTACAACTCCAAGTCGTCCTGTTACCGAAGATCACGGCTATTCGAATAGATTAACTTTCCTGCAGGGGTGCACCACATAATCCAACACGCTTGATCCCATTTGGTCGGACACACTTTTCGGGGTCATGCCCGGCCGCGGAAGATCAGCACGTCGCAGCCCTACCTAGGCACAACAGAGAGGTCAGCATGCTGGTCTAAACCTAAGCGCACAGGGGTCTGGGCCCATCGCCCTTAGCACACCTTCACGTTGCGTACACGGCCGGAAGCAGAACTAGCCCCCTTAATACAAGAGCAGACTTACGTTCCAATCCGGCACGCGCCACTCAGACGCTGATGTCACAAAGGCTTCGGCTGATACCACGATGCCGAGTGCCCATATCTTTCCCGCATAGTTGGTTAGTGCGTATAGGCCAGTAGCCAGACTCAGATCAAATACCAAGATCTCGTTAAGCGTGTTAAGTATTCGCGAATGCCGACCAGGGCCAGGCCCACCTCTCTCCTAGGTGGTCTCAACCTGCCCTGTCGCTCCACCACAAAGTAACAGTCGGGGGCCGTCGGGAACCCAGGCCCACCACTACCTGGGTGGAACCACCTGCCCCTTCAGCCCCCATCTCCGAACAGTATCATAGGTAATGTAACAGTGTAAAGTATATAGTATATGCCCGTGATCACCTCCCGAAGTAATCATGGCCCAGTAGTATAGCATGGTAGACGGATAAGAATGTAGGGCCACTGATGGAAAACTAGCATCCTATACTAAGCAGTAGGATAGCAGGTAAGGGTAAAAACTGTAGCAACAATGACAGGCTATTAAGTAGAATAGGATTAACCGAAAGCAATAACATAATACACTACTCTAATGCAAGCAGTAGAGAAGAATAGGCAATATCTGGTGATCAAGGAAGGGGGCTTGCCTGGTTGCTCTGGCAAGAGAGAGGGGTTGTCAACACCGTAGTCGATCACAGGGGTATCGACAGCGGTCTCGGGGTCTATCGGAAAAATTAACGGAGGGGGAACACAATAAATAACAGAGCAATCAAAGCATAACATGACAAACACGGTGCTAGAGGTGATCTAACGCAGGGATAGGTGATACCGGCGAAGGGGGGAAACATCCGGGAAAGTATCCCCGGTGTTTCGCATTTTCAGACAAGTGAACCGAAGGGGGAAAGTTGCGAGTTCGGTATGTTAGGGATGTGTGGCGGACGAACGGGTTGTGTATCCAGATTCGTCTCGTCGTTCTGAGCAACTTTCATGTACAAAGTTTTTTCATCCGAGCTACGGTTTATTTTATATTAATTTTTAGAGATTTAATTAATTTCTTAATTATTATTATTAAATTAATTCGAAAATAACATTATTGCATCAGCATTACGTCAGCATGGCATCCGCAGTCAACAGGAGAGTTGACTGGGTCAAACTGACGTGTGGGGTCCGCATGTCATTGGCTGTTTAATTAGCAGGTTAATTAAACAGGGTCAATTAGTTTAATTAGTGGTTAGGTTAACTAATCATGATTAATTAGTTTAATTAATTAATATTATTTTAATTAATTTTAGTTAATATTTATTAATTCATTTACTTAATTCTTTTTTCGTTTTTGTTTCAGGGCCGTGGGGCCCCCTAGACAGTGGCTCTGGGAGTTTAACGGGCGCCGGTTGCGGGGCAGAGCCCGAGCGGGTCGGGCGCTGCGGGCATTCGCCCGTTTGGGCGCCCGCCTACGCTAGTGAATGGCGCCGGGACGCCGGCGGCTGCGGCAACCGCAACAGCGAGCGGGGGGGACTGGCCGGCAGCGGCGACTGAGGCCGGGCGAGGGGTGGCGCCGGGGCGGCCAGTGGCGCGCGGGCGGGAGCGATGGCGCGGCCGCAGGAGGAGGAGAGGGCGGAGGTGAGGCATGGGGCCATGGGGCGCCGGCCGGAGCGGGATGCGGGGAGGCCAGAGAGCGCCGGGCGGGGCGCCCGTCGGGTGCGCCAGGCGCGAGCGAGGGTGGTGCGCGAGCGCGAGGAGCGGCGGTCGGAGGCGGCGGCGGACGTCGTGCGAAGGCCGCGGCCAGGGGGTGCGCCCCGGCGCTTGCGAGCGGGAGCGGAGGCGCGGGGCTGTGCGGGGGCGCACAAGACCACGAGCGGGACGGGCGGCGCGTGCGGCAGGGAGGCGCGGAGAGGGGAGGAGGCGAGGCTCACATCGAGGAGCAGGGACGGGGCAGCCGGAGTCGTGGAGGAGGACGGGGACGGCGGCGATAGGGAGGCAGATCGGCGGAGGAGCTCCGGTGTCGAGCGGCGAGGCGGCGTCGGGCGGCGGGGTCGGGGCACCACGCCCGGTTCCAGATCCAGCGGGGGGGAGTGGGTGCGAGGAGTGGGTGGGGTGTCGGTTGGGTTTTCCCCGAGTGGGGGATATGGAGGAGGGCGTGGGGCGCCGGCTGGGCCGGCCTGATTGGCCCCGAGGTCATCTGGGCCGTGGCCCAGCGGGGAGGGGGTTCTCTTTTATCTTTGTTTTATTTGTTTTAACTTTTTGTTTTGTTTTCTGTTTTTATCTTTTTTGTTTTATTTATTTTAGTCAGCAAAACAGCTTTACAAAAATATAACCCCTACTCCTAAATTAGCGTACTAACATAGGCCACCTACTCCAAAAAGTTTGGTGATTAAATAAACTAGATTAACATTTCTTTAGTATTTAAAAGCATTTAAAATAATTGTTTTGCTGCTTATTTACACATCTCATATTATTTAAACATTTTATAAAGGTGTGGTTTCTTCACCAAAATTTAATATGGATTATTTGGCTCACTCCGAACATTTTAGTTTTAATATTTGAAAACTTTTATTGTTTGCTTGATTTGAATTTTATTTAGAATCGGTTTCGAACTAACGTGAGACTAGCAACAGTAATCAAAGTGACGTGGCATCATTAGCAGAGAATTACTGTAGCTTAAATATCCGGGCGTCACAATTCTCCTCCACTACAAGAAATCTCATCCCGAGATTTAAGAGGGGAGGTAAGGGGGAAGGGACTTGGTTGCGAAATTCTAACGAGTCTTTTCGGTCTTAGTTTCTCTTCTCGAAGAGGTCGATCCATTACGTTGATGTCTTCATTTCTCTGCTTCAGGTCATTATGGTGAAGTCGTCCTTTTCTTGAGTCACTCCAACGTAATTACGAATAGGTAAGGGGCAGCTGAGTTACGGCAGAATGTTTATGAGGGAAACCATCTGGGGTTAACCTATGAATGAGCATAAGATTATCTCTCGAGTTGAACATATAAAATACATCGAGAGCAAGGTACGAAGGTACCATAAGAGGTTCCAAGAGGATAGATGGTTGCTCGAAGTCTGAACCAGAGTGAGACAGGGGTTTAGAGCAGCGAGAGTAAGTATTGCGTCTAACACCATAATAGAGCACTAGGAAGGTGGCCCGTGAATTAAATACGAAGCCAAGCGTGGGGAATAAACATTAGAGACAGGGTTGTACAGGAGAGTCAGGTCTCGATCCCGTGGAACTGTGGGTTATGGGCCCACCATGTGGGTTAAAAATAGGAAGGGCGGAGACATCTTGCGTGATCATGCAAGCAAGGTATGCCAGAGGGTGGCCTGTCGATTATGTCGGCAACCACATCGGTACCAAGGGCGAGGGACGAAGAGAACCCTTTTCCTACTCGTTGAACGAGGCAGACCAATAGGCAAGGTTCTCGTCCATCGGTGGCTACCAGAATGTCTTCAACAATAGTAACAGGGTCTCGCTGACAGAATTGTACACCGGGGTGTCTATATAAGCAGGAGAATATTACTGCTTATATCATATAGATCACAAGCAACGTTAAACCAATCAATGGAAAGGAAAAATATGATCATCAGATCAAACAGAACAATGGAAAGGAAAATGTGTTTGACACATATACCAGGGGTAAACCCTTCCCAATGACAAGCAGAGCATGATATCCCTGGCAGGATATAAAGTAGAAAACCCTTCAGGAAAGGGGAGAGAAATTTCATGACATTACCCATACAGCGGTGTTTGGATAATTGAGTAACAAACATTTAGCATTGGGCTTCAAATGTTCTTGTTGATAATCGGAGTACCACAGACATGCTTCGAGATAGCATTGACATGGTCTTCAAGTAAAGGTCGGACTTTCGAAACACAAAGGAGCCGTCAGGAATAACTTGTGGAATAAGTCTTACAATTTCCTCACGGAAGAATGAATAACTTGCTGAAAAGGAATCTATAACAATAGGGCCTCCGGCCAGGTGTGCTAGGTATGACATCACCTTACCGGGCTATATAAATACCAATGTGATGACTCTTGGAAGAAGCTCCAACCAACATATCTAACAAGTTTCAAATCTGATTGGTGTCAGGACACCTCAGACTCAGGATGCGTGAGAAGAAGAGGTGCAACACAATTGATGAGACGGCATTATATGATTCTCGAGAAATGAACTATGGTAGCGAGTTCCGAACAAGGGTTCAGTATTAAATCAAGGAGGTGAGGAGGTGGCTGATTGACTCAGCGACAATTCATTGAGACTTCCAAAAAGATGGATTCCCACAATTATGTGAACAACGAGATAACATTAGTCGGGTCAATGATATAATGATGTATGCTCGAGGAAAACATACACAATTAAACAATGGCTGAAAAGTGCACCCGAAACATGGGCTTAGGTAGTACGATCAATGTTAGAATGATGATTCGATAACCAATGGTCTAAGAATGAAACATCGACCATTAACTTAAAAGCAATACGGTTGCTAGAAGTTTTGAAGTCACACATCATAGTTCAATTGTCGGTTCTCCGGTTAGAAACAACACGGGGACCAAGGAATGAATGGATATGGCAAGAAGGATCACCTGTATCAAGAATTTTTAAGAGGTTGTGAAATTCTCATGACATTCTTGACATAAAAGATGGTAATACTCCAAGGTAAAGAAGAACAAATGTTGGATAGCAAGGATCTCAAGGTATAACACAAAACACGAACACGTTTGTGTTGAACGGAAGGCAATAAAGGGGTCGATGATAAAACAAATCATCGAGGGCAAGGATGGTATCTCTCATCATGAATTCAATTGATATCTTGGGAGAGCTCAGAATGCTCATGACGATCACGACGCATTTGTCGAGAGATCTCATAAGGATGTAATCGATCGGCGATGACATCAAGTTGAAAGGGATGATGAAGCGAAAGGTTATTGGAACCACGGGTACGACACAAACTCAAAATTAAGCTTGTTGTTCAAGGCGAAATGATTCGACGAGGAAGAGTGGGGGATATGGAGGAGGGCATGGGGCGCCGGCTGGGCCGGCCTGATTGGCCCCGAGGCCATCTGGGCCGTGGCCCAGCGGGGAGGGGGTTCTCTTTTATCTTTGTTTTATTTGTTTTAACTTTTTTTTGTTTTCTGTTTTATTTATTTTAGTCAGCAAAATAGCTTTACAAAAATATAACCCCTACTCCTCAATTAGCGTAATAACATTGGCCACCTACTCCAAAAAGTTTGGTGATTAAATAAACTAGATTAACATTTGTTTAGTATTTAAAAGCATTTAAAATAATTGTTTTGCTGCTGTTTCACACATCTCATATTATTTAAACATTTTATAAAGGTGTGGTTTCTTCACCAAAATTAACTCACTCCGGACATTTTAGTTTTAATATTTGAAAACTTTTATTGTTTGCTTGATTTGAATTTGATTTAGAATCGGTTTCGAACTAACGTGAGATTAGCAACAGTAATCGAAGTGACGTGGCATCATTAGCAGAGAATTACTGTAGCTTAAATATCCGGGCGTCACACTCCACGAGCTCTTGTTCATCCAGCCTCCACGGGCTCCTGTTCATCCAGCCTCCACTGCGCGCTACTCCACCGGCTATTGTTCAACCACCCCTTCATCGTCTACTATTCATCCTACCCTCCACACCACGAGGTCCTGTTCAACCACCCCTCCACCGTCTATTGTTCATCCAGCCCTCCACACCATGGGGTCCTGTTCATCCACCCCTCCGCGGGCACCCCTCCACCGTCTACTGTTCATCCAACCCTCCACCACACCACGGGGTCCTGTACATCCAGAGGCAACGCCACCGCTCACTATTCATCCAACCCCCCCCCCCCCCCCCCGCAACGCTCACTGTTCATCCAATCGATCGGCTTTAGTTAGCAGCAGTAGCGAAGGAATCGCTCGATGGGGTTTAGTTAACAGCCATCGATCGATCGCTCGGGTTCAGTAACGCGTAGCCTGCAGTGCAATCGCTCGGGTTCATTTAGAGCCCAACGCCTTGCTCGGGTTCAGTTAGAGCCAACGCCTCGCACACACGTGCATACGTGTACAAGAGAAACGCGCTTCGCTCGGTCCACGACCTTCCACCGTAACCGGGAACTCCCCGAAATTTTCCTCGCCCTCACTTCTACCACGGGTTTTTTCCGTCATGGACGGCCCAAAGAATGTCATGCAGCTGCGTCTCCGGCCCACCCAGGACGAAAAGCCCATTTTCTATCATGATTTTTTGTCATAGAAGTAGGAGCCCACCACATCTATGATGATACCGGGTTTTGTCACAATTATCGTCATAGAAGTGTCATATGTATGACATAATTTTTTTCGTTCGGCCCAAAATGTCATGGATGTGTCTTTTTTTTAGTGCATCTGGTTGTTCCATATAAATTTCCTCGTCCAACTCTCCATTTAGGAAAGCAGTCTTAACATCCATTTGATGAACGAGAAGACCATGTGAGGCAACTAGTGAAAGTAGAACTCGAATAGTGGTCAGTCCAGCCACAGGTGAGTAAGTATCAAAGAAGTCTTCACCTTCCTTTTGAGTATAACCCTTAGCCACGAGCCGAGCCTTGTACTTTTCAATAGTACCATCAGGCCTAAGCTTCTTCTTGAATACCCATTTGCATCCAATAGGTTTGCACCCATAAGGACAATCAGTTATCTCCCAAGTTTCATTCGCCAAGATGGAATCCATCTCGCTACAAACCGCTTCCTTCCAGAAGTCAGCATCTTCAGATGCATAGGCCTCTAAAATAGAACTGGGAGTGTCATCTATGAGATACACAAGAAAATCATCACCAAAGGACTTTGCAGTCCTCTATCTCTTGCTCCTAGTAGGAACTTTATTGTTCTCCTCCACAGGATTTTCAAAGTGTTCCATCGAAATGGAAGGTTCGGTAAATGTATCTGGTTCCTGCTTCGATGAACTAGGCATCTCCTGATTAGATGAGGTAGCCATATCCTTCATTGGAAAGATATCTTCAAAGAAAGTCGCATCATCCGACTCCATGATCGTACTGACATGCATATCAGGTACCTCAGATTTTACAACCAAGAATCTATAACCAATGCTATGAAAAGCATATCCCAGGAAAACACAATCCACGGTCTTTGGTCCAAGCTTACGCTTCTTTGGAATTGGCACATTGACTTTCGCCAAACAACCCCAGGTTCATAGATAAGAGAGCTTTAATCTTTTCTTCTCCCATTCCTCGAATGGAGTTATCTCTTTGTTCTTTGTGGGAACTAGGTATAGAACATGACATGCAGTCAATATCTCCTCCCCTCACCATGCCTTGGAGAGACCCGATGTGTCTAACATGTCGTTAACCAAATCTGGTAGAGTACGGTTCTTTCTTTCGGCCACCCCATTTGACTGAGGTGAATAGGGAGGCGTTCTCTCATGGATTATACCATGTTCCGCACAAAAAAATATCAAATTCATTGGAAAATTACTCTCCACCACGATCGGACCTAAGCCTCTTGATTTTCTAATCAAGTTGGTTTTCCACTTCAGCTTTATAGATCTTGAAAAGGTTCAAAGCCTCATCCTTAGATTTCAGAATATACACATGACAGTATCTAGTGGAGTCGTCAATTAAAATCATGAAATATTTCTTTCCATCTTTTTGTAAAAACCCCATTCATTTCACATAGATCTGAATGTATGAGTTCGAGTGGTGCAGGATTTCTCGTTTCCGCAGTCACATGAGACTTACGAGGTTGCTTAGCTTGCATACACACTTGACACTTGGATCCCTTGATAGCGGTGAAACTAGGGATTAAGTTCAACTTTGCTAGTCGCGACATGCAACCAAAGTTAACATGACAAAGACGTGAAGGCCACACATTTGATTCACTATTGTTGCAAATATGATTAACAACTTTATTGCAAATGTCTGATAAGGATAAACGAAACAGACCTCCTGAATCATAGCCTTTACCAACAAAGGTTCCATACTTGGATATTGCAAATTTATTCGACTCAAAGACAAGCTTGTAGCCATCTCTACACAGAAGAGATCCGCTAACAAGATTTTTATTGACGGAGGGGACATAATGCACGTTCTTCAGCCGCACGATCTTCCCCGAAGTAAACTTCAGATCGACCGTGCCAACACCACGAATAGAAGCACTTGAACCGTTGCCCATCAGCACGGTTGAAGTCCCTGCGGTCTGATAAGACGAAAACATGGAAATATCACCGCATACATGCACATTAGCACCCGTGTCAATCAACCAATCAGGAGAATGACATACTGGAAGAATAGTGGGAAATATACCATACCCAACATCCTTCATGTTAGTGTCTCCAATGACAACATTAGCGGTCTTGCCGCCTTTCCCAGGATGACGCTTGTCATAGAGATTAGGGCAACTAGGAGCCCAATGATCAGGATCCCCACACACATGACAAACACCTTTCTTCTTGTCATTCTTCTTCTTGAAGTTCGTGTGTTGCACAACCTTGTTCTTCCCATCAAACTTTGCTTTACCATCAAACTTGCCCTTGTTCTTGAACTTGTGGGGCTGGAAGTTCTTCTTCTGTACCAAATTAGCACTAGATCCTCCCTCAATACCTCGAGCACGTGTGTCCTTTGCTCTCGCCTTTTCTTCCACATCAAGAGTGCCAATGAGATCCAGGACGGAAAACTCCTGTCTCTTTTGCTTCAGTAAGGTAGCAAAGTTCCTCCACGAAGGAGGAAGCTTAGTGATGATACCTCCGGCAACAAACTTGTCCCGTAGGATAAAACCGAAGTGCTCAAGTTATCTAGCAAATGATTGTATCTCACGAGCTTGCTCAACCACAGAGCGCTCTTCAGTCATCCTGTAATCATAGAATTGCTCCATGATGTACAACTCAGTGCCAGCATCCGAGACCCCAAACTTGGCCTCGAGTGCATCCCACATATCTTTTCCATTATCAATCGACGCATAAGCATCAACTATGTTCTCACCAAGAACACTCAAGAGAGCAGCCTTAAACAGAGTATCCATTTTCTGAAAAGCGTGTGCCTATTGAGCATCAAGCTCTCCTTCAGGTTTGCCAAGAGTGGTATCATAGCAACTCATGGTTTGAAACCATAAGACTGCTCTCACGCGCCACCTCTTATAGTGGATACCCTCAAACATAGGAGGTTTCATGGAAGCAGCAAAACCACTCGGGGTAAATTGCCTATAATAAGGTTTTTGAATTGTTGGAAATATGACCAATTTACTGAATGATTTTATTAGCGGAAATACTAAATAAAGCATGACTAATATAGCAGAGATAAAGCAAGTCATGCAATCTGACAGAGAGAAGGTAAATAGCATCTGCATATATGAACTTGAACTAAACACATCTAGAACAGACACTAGATGAAGTTGCATATATGAAGTAGAACCTAACATATGTAGGGTAGAGACTAGAGCACAAAACTGTGGCAGGACTTCTAACAGAAAGAGCAAGAACACGTACGGGACAGCAGTAGCAAAATCACTGGACTTGGGGTCGACATCCTCTCCAGCCATGTCGTTGACGATGAGGTTCTCGATGTAGGGGAAGAAGTCGTCGTCGGGGAAGCAGTCGTCAGAGTCCGTGATGAAGAAGTCAGTAGGCGGCGGAGTGCTCCCCAAAAACCTTATCACCCTTCTCCCGTACAGGACTCAAAAGGTGCGGTTTCGGAGGACTACTGTCCCAACCTGCGGTGCATGCCGCAAGCCGGGATGGGGAAGAACGTAGCTGCAGCGCGATGCTCAGGAACTTGTGGCGATAGGAAGAAGAGGTTCTGGTGTGTCTCTCTGAGAGGAGCGACCTCCCTTTTTTAGGTGCAAGAGAAGGAGGCGAGAGGCTGCGCCGAGAGCTGAAGGGAACGAGGGAGACAAAATGAACAGACAACAGGCGAAGAGGTGCGCCGTTCGTATTCCTATAGACATCGGCTCGGCTCATCCCCGCAACCCGCGGCGCGACGTGACGAGGCGTGGCGTGGCGTGGAAAGGCGGGCAGCGGAGGCGGAGCGCGCGTGGATGTCCCTCTTGTTCTCATCCTCATACATGTGGAGAAAGAGCCTCCCTTATAAAGAGGTTCAACTCCCTCTAAACTAGCAATGTGGGACTAAACTTTAGTTCCACCTCTTGTCTTGCATGAATGGGCTGCGTGGGCCTCTAGGATTTATACATCAACCTGCCATGCAGATTAGGATAGTATTGCATCTTCATGGAGTGGTATTGTTAATATTAAAGATATTGTCCTCTCAGTTGACCAACAACTTGTCTTCCACATCTAATTCACGGGATCTCCGATCACATAGACTAGGTTACCACTATGAACAACTCATATCGTGGGTCTCATACCCATCTCCCTCGATGCATTATTTATCATGTTACATGATAGACCCTCAGTGAAAGGATCTGCCAGATTCTTAGACGTTTGGATATAATCCAATGCAATAACTCCGGAGTTTCTCATTTTCCTGACAGACTTTAAGCTTCTCTGAACGTGTCTTAATAACTTCATATTATCCTTTGAGCTGCTCACTTTCGTGATCACAGTTTGATTGTCGCAGTTCATAAGGATACCCGGTACAAGTTTCTCAACAACCGGCAAGTCACTCAAGAGTCGGCGAAGCCAATCTGCTTCGACCGTAGCTGTATCTAGTGTTGTGAGTTCTGCTTCCATTCTTGACCTCGTTAAGATGGTCTGCTTGCAAGACGTCCAAGAAACAATTCCACCTCCATGAGTGAATACATATCCGCTCGTGGCCTTTATCTCATCAACATCTAAGATCCAGTTTGAGTCACTATACCCTTCAAGCACCTTTGGGTGCCCGGTGTAGTGAATTCCATAATTTGCAGTGCTTTTCAAATAACGCAAAACTCTCTCAAGAGCTTTACAATGCACATCTCCTGGTTTTGAGACAAACCGACTCAGTTTGCTAACATC
Source organism: Aegilops umbellulata (assembly GCA_032464435.1). Taxonomy (NCBI): domain Eukaryota; kingdom Viridiplantae; phylum Streptophyta; class Magnoliopsida; order Poales; family Poaceae; genus Aegilops; species Aegilops umbellulata. The sequence continues at coordinate 75,238,098 of CP136057.1, read as the reverse complement.
AAAAGAGATGCCAGGTCTTGTAGCACTGGCTAAGTACATAAGCGAGCCAATAATCTGAGTATATTTCAATTGATCTCTAGCAATTCTTTGATTCTTACAAAGTAACACACTCGCATCATATGGTGTTGGAGAGGGCTTGCAGTCACTATAGCCAAAGCGACTCAAGATATTTTCCACATATTGAGATTGAAGCAATGTAATGCCACCATCATCATCTCTCAGCAACTTGATGTTCAGAATGACATCAGCCACTCCTAAATCCTTCATCTCAAAATAGCGAGATAGGAAATCCTTGACCTCCTTAATAACATTTAGATTTGTTCTGAAAATCAGTATATGTCATCAACATACAAGCAAAGGATAACTCCCTCGCCCCCACCATGGCGATAGTACACACATTTGTCAGCTTCGTTTACAACAAAGCCTGCAGCTGTTAAAGTTCTTTCAAACTTCTCATGCCACTGTTTGGGTGCTTGCTTGAGTCCATACAAAGACTTCAGCAACTTGCACACTTTTCCTTCCTGACCATCTAGTACAAACCCATCTGGTTGTTCCATATAAATTTCCTCGTCCAACTCTCCATTTAGGAAAGCAGTCTTAACATCCATTTGATGAACGAGAAGACCATGTGAGGCAGCTAGGGAAAGTAGAACTCGAATAGTGGTCAGTCGAGCCACAGGTGAGTAAGTATCAAAGAAGTCTTCACCTTCCTTTTGGGTATAACCTTTAGCCATGAGCCGAGCCTTTTACATTTCAATAGTACCATTAGGCCTAAGCTTCTTCTTGAATACCCATTTGCATCCAATAGGTTTGCACAAATAAGGACGATCAACTATCTCCCAATTTTCATTCGCCAAGATGGAATCCATCTCGCTACAAACCGCTTCCTTCCAGTAGTCAGCATCTTCAGATGCATAGGCCTCTGAAATAGAACTGGGAGTGTCATCTATGAGATACACAAGAAAATCATCACCAAAGGACTTTGCTGTCCTCTGTCTCTTGCTCCTAGTAGGAACTTTATTATTCCCCTCCAAAGGATTTTCAAAGTGTAACATCGAAATGGTAGGTTCAATAAATGTAACTGGTTCCTGATTCGATGAACTAGGCATCTCCTGATTAGATGAGGTAGCCATATCCTTCATTGGAAAGATATCTTCAAAGAAAGTCGCATCATTCGACTCCATGATCGTACCGACATGCATGTCAGGTACCTCAGATTTTACATCCAATAATCTATAACCAGTGCTATGAAAAGCATATCCCAGGAAAACACAATCCATGGTCTTTGGTCCAAGCTTGCGCTTCTTTGGAATTGGCACATTGGCTTTCGCCAAACAACCCCAGGTTCGTAGATAAGAGAGTTTTAATATTTTCTTCTCCCATTCCTCGAATGGAGTTATCTCTTTGTTCTTCGTGGGAAGTCGGTTTAGAACATGAAATGCAGTCAATATCCCCTCCCCCCACCATGCCTTGGAGAGACCCGATGTGTCTAACATGGCGTTAACCAAATCTGGTAGAGTACGTTTCTTTCTTTCGGCCACCCCATTAGACTGAGGTGAATAGGGAGGCATTCTCGCATGGATTATACCATGTTCCGCACAAAAAACATCAAATTTATTGGAAAAATACTCTCCACCACGGTCGGACCTAAGCCTCTTGATTTTCCGATCAAGTTGGTTTTCCACTTCAGCTTTATAGATCTTGAAAAAGTTCAAAGCCTCATCCTTAGATTCCAGAAGATACACACGACAGTATCTAGTGGAGTCGTTAGTTAAACTCATGAAATATTTCTTTCCACCTTTTGTCAAAACACCATTCATTTCACATAGATCTGAATGTATGAGTTCTAATGGTGCAAGATTTCTCGTTTTCGCAGTCACATGAGACTTATGAGGTTGCTTAGCTTGGACACACACTTGACACTTGGATCCCTTGACAGTGGTGAAACTAGGGATTAAGTTCAACTTTGCTAGTCGCGACATGCAACCAAAGTTAACATGACAAAGACGTGAATGCCACACATTTGATTCACTATTGTTGCAAAAAATGATTAACAACTTTATTGCAAAGGTCTGATAAGGATAAACGAAACAGGCCTCCTGACTCATAGCCTTTACCAAAAAAGGTTCCATACTTGGATATTACAAATTTATTCGACTCAAAGACAAGCTTGTAGCCATCTCTACACAGAAGAGATCCGCTAACAAGATTTTTATTGACGGAGGGGACATAATGCACGTTCTTCAGACGCACGATCTTCCCCGAAGTAAATATCAGATCGATCGTGCCAACACCACGAAAAGAAGCACTTGAACCGTTGCCCATCAGCACGGTTGAAGTCCCTGCGGTCTGATAAGACGAAAACATGGAAATATCACCGCATACATGCACATTAGCACCCGTGTCAATCAACCAATCGGGAGAATGACATGTTGAAAGAATAGTGGGAAATATACCATACCCGGCATCCTTCGTGTCAGTGTCTCCAATGACAATATTATCGGTCTTGCCGCCTTTCCTAGGATGACGCTTGTCATAGCGATTAGGGCAACTAGGAGCCCAATGATCAGGATCCCCACACACATGACAAACACCTTTCTTCTTGTCATTCTTCTTCTTGAAGTTCGTGTGTTGCACAGCCTTGTTCTTCCCATCAAACTTTGCTTTACCATCAAACTTGCCCTTGTTCTTGAACTTGTGGGACTGGAAGTTCTTCTTCTGTACCAAATTGGCACTAGATCCTCCCTCAATACCTCAAGCACGTGTGTCCTTTGCTCTCGCCTTTTCTTCCACATCAAGAGTGCCAATGAGATCCAGGACGGAAAACTCCTGTCTCTTTTGCTTCAGTAAGGTAGCAAAGTTCCTCCACGAAGGAGGAAGCTTAGTGATGATACCTCCGGCAACAAACTTGTCCCGTAGGATAAAACTAAAGTGCTCAAGTTCTCTAGCAAATGATTGTATCTCACGAGCTTGCTCAACCACGGAGCGCTCTTCAGTCATCCTGTAATCATAGAATTGCTCCATGATGTACAGCTCAGTGCCAGCATCCGAGACCCCAAACTTGGCCTCGAGTGCATCCCACATATCTTTTCCATTATCAATCGACGCATAAGATTAACTATGTTCTCACCAATAACACTCAAGAGAGCAACCTTAAACAGAGTATCCATTTTCTGAAAAGCTTGTGCCTGTTGAGCATCAAGCTCTCCTTCAGGTTTGCCAAGAGTGGCGTCATAGCAACTCATGGTTTGAAACCATAAGACCGCTCTCACATGCCACCTCTTATAGTGGATACCCTCAAACATAGGAGGTTTCATGGAAGCAGCAAAACCACTCGGGGTAAATTGCCTATAATAAGGTTTTTGGATTATTGGAAGTATGAGCAATTTTCCGCATGATTTTATTAACGGAAATACTAAATAAAGCATGACTAATATAGCAGAGATAAAGCAAGTCATGCAATCTGACAGAGAGAAGGTAAATAGCATCTACATATATGAACTTGAACTAAACACATCTAGAATAGACACTAGATGAAGTTGCATATATGAAGTAGAACCTAACATATGTAGGGGCAGAGACTAGAACACAGAACTATGGAAGGACTTCTAACAGAAAGAGAAAGAACACGTACGGGATAGCAGCAGCAGAAGCACTGGACTTGGGGTCGACATCCTCTCCACCCATGTCGTTGATGAGGTTGTCGACGTTGGGGAAGTAGTCGTCGGAGTCCGTGATGAAGAAGTCAGTAGTCTCGCGGAGCGCTCCCCAAAAACCTTATCACCCTTCTCCCGTACATGACTCAAAAGGTGCGGTTTCGGAGGCCTACTGTCCCGACCTACGGCGCACGCCGCAAGCCGGGATGGGGAAGAATGTAGCAGCAGCGCAGTGCTCAGGAACTTGTGGCGATAGGAAGAAGAGATTCTGTTGCGTCTCTCTGAGAGGAGCGACCTCCCTTTTATAGGAGCAAGAGAAGGAGGCGAGAGGCTGCGCCGGGAGCTGAACGGAACGAGGGAGACGAAACGAACAGACAACAGGCGAAGAGGTGGGTTGTTCGTATTCAATCTACACTAAAGCAAAACATTTCTGCTTTCGCGTGACCTTTCGTATACCCGTCGTGCGTGGCAAAAATTTAGACATCGGCTCGGCTCATTCCCGCAACCCGCGGCGCGGCGCGGCGCGATGTGACGAGGCGTGGCGTGGCGTGGCAAGGCGGGCGGCGGAGTAGGAGCGCGCGTGGATGTCCCTCTTGTTCTCATCCTCATACATGTGGAGAAAGAGCCTCCCTTATAAAGAGGTCCAAATCCCTCTAAACTAGCAATGCGGGACTAAACTTTAGTTCCACCTCTTGCCTTGCACGAATGGGCTGCGTGGGCCTCTAGGATTTGTTAGGAATTTCTGAAACTGCTATTGGGCTAGGCCCAAAATAGACAAACTTCCAGCAATCCCCCACCAGATCCCAGAGGCACACAAAATTTGCCTTTGGTTCCAAAACACTGTTTTATATACCGGCACTGCAGTGGAGACTGTTAAGTTGAACTTCCACCTAGAACTCTATGCTACACTAGTAAGCAACTTGAATAGTGGATTGGGCCTTGAACTGCAAGTTTTCTGTGAATATAGTTTCACATAAAGCCTTGACCGATACGTGGCTACCGTGGGTCTTCCCCACGGGTGGAGCTTATGCATCATACTCCGAGACCTTTCATAAGTTTACTAGAGAGAACCCTACAATCATAGATTGCGATGTTTAACAATCAGACTCATATGGGTGCGTTCTTCAAAAGATGTTCTGCAGGACGACATCTCTGCTTCAATGAGCCACTTAGAACACATTAAGATATACATCAACCTGCCATGCAGATTAGGAGAATATTGCATCTTTATGGAGTGGTATTGTTAATAGTAAGGATACTCTCCTCTCAGTTGACCAACAGCTTGTCTTTCACATCTAATTCACGGGATCTCCGATCACATAGACTAGGTTACCACTGTGAAGAACTCATATTGTGGGTCTCATACCCATCTCCCGCGGTGCATTATCTATCACATTACGTGATAAACCCTTAGTGCAAGGATCTGCCAGATTCTTAGACGTTTGGATATAATCCAATGCAATAACTCCGGAGTTTCTCATTTTCCTGACAGACTTTAACCTTCTCTGAACGTGTCTTGATGACTTCATGTTATCCTTTGAGCTGCTCACTTTCGTGATCACAGTTTGATTGTCGCAGTTCATAAGGATACCCGGTACAGGTTTCTCAACAACCGGCAAGTCATTCAAGAGCCGGGGGAGCCAATCTGCTTCGACTGTAGCTGTATCTAGTGTTGTGAGTTATGCTTCCATTGTTGACCTCGTTAAGATGGTCTGCTTGCAAGACTTCCAAGAAACAGCGCCACCTCCATGAGTGAATACATATCCGCTCGTGGCCTTTATCTCATCAGCATCTGAAATCCAGTTTGAGTCACTATACCCTTCAAGCACCTTTGGGTGCCCGGTGTAGTGAATTCCATAATTTGCAGTGCCTTTTAAATAACGCAAAACTCTCTCTAGAGCTTTCCAATGCACATCCCCTGGTTTTGAGACAAACTGACTCAGTTTGCTAACATCAAAAGAGATGTCAGGTCTTGTAGCACTGGCTAAGTTCATAAGCGAGCCAATAATCTAAGAATATTTCAATTGATCTCTAGCAATTCTTTGATTCTTTCGAAGTAACACACTCGCATCATATGGTGTTGGAGAGGGCTTGCAGTCACTATAGCCAAAGCGACTCAAGATCTTTTCCACATAGTGAGATTGAAGCAATGTAATCCCACCATCATCGTCTCTTAGCAACTTGATGTTCAGAATGACATCACCCACTACTAAATCCTTCATCTCAAAACAGCGAGATAGGAAATCCTTGACCTCCTAAATAACATTCAGATTTGTTCCGAAAACCAGTATATGTCATCAACATACAAGCAAAGGATAACTCCCTCGCCCCCACCATGGCGATAGTACACACATTTGTCAGCTTCGTTTACAACAAAGCCTGCAGTTGTTAAAGTTCTTTCAAACTTCTCATGCCACTGTTTGGGTGCTTGCTTGAGTCCATACAAAGACTTCAGCAACTTGCACACTTTTCCTTCCTAACCATCTAGTACAAACCCATCTGGTTGTTCCATATAAATTTCCTCGTCCAAGTCTCCATTTAGGAAAGCAGTCTTAACATCCATTTGATGAACGAGAAGACCATGTGAGGCAGCTAGTGAAAGTAGAACTTGAATAGTGGCCAGTCGAGCCGCAGGTGAGTAAGTATCAAAGAAGTCTTCACCTTCCTTTTGGGTATAACCCTTAGCCACGAGTCGAGCCTTGTACTTTTCAATAGTACCATCAGGCCTAAGCTTCTTCTTGAATACCCATTTGCATCCAATAGGTTTGCACCCATAAGGACGATCAGTTATCTCCCAAGTTTCATTCGCCAATATGGAATCCATCTCGCTACGAACCGCTTCCTTCCAGTAGTCAGCATCTTCAGATGCATAGGCCTCTGAAATAGAACTGGGAGCGTCATCTATGAGATACACAAGAAAATCATCACCAAAGGACTTTGCAGTCCTCTGTCTCTTACTCCTAGTAGGAACTTTATTGTTCTCCTCCACAGGATTTTCAAAGTGTTCCATCGAAATGGCAGGTTCAGTAAATGTAACTGGTTCCTGGTTCGATGAACTAGGCATCTCCTGATTAGATGAGGTAGCCATATCCTTCATTGGAAAGATATCTTCAAAGAAAGTCGCATCATTCGACTCCATGATCGTACCGACATGCATGTCAGGTACCTCAGATTTTACAACCAAGAATCTATAACCAATGCTATGAAAAGCATATCCCAGGAAAACACAATCCACGGTCTTTAGTCCAAGCTTGCGCTTCTTTGGAATTGGCACATTGACTTTCGCCAAACAACCCCAGGTTCGTAGATAATAGAGTTTTAATCTTTTCTTCTCCCATTCCTCGAATGGAGTTATCTCTTTGTTCTTTGTGGGAACTCGGTTTAGAACATGACATGCAGTCAATATCGCCTCCCCCCACCATGCCTTGGAGAGACCCGATGTGTCTAACATGTCGTTAACCAAATCTGGTAGAGTACGGTTCTTTCTTTCGGCCACCCCATTTGACTGAGGTGAATATGGAGGCGTTCTCTCATGGATTATACCATGTTCCGCACAAAAAATATCAAAATAATTGGAAAAATACTCCCCACCATGATCGGACCTAAGCCTCTTGATTTTCTAATCAAGTTGGTTTTCCACTTCACCTTTATAGATTTTGAAAAAGTTCAAAGCCTCATCCTTAGATTTCAGAAGATACACATGACAGTATCTAGTGGAGTCGTCAATTAAAGTCATGAAATATTTCTTTCCATCTTTTGTCAAAACGCCGTTCACTTCACATAGATCTGAATGTATGAGTTCGAGTGGTGCAAGATTTCTCGTTTCCGCAGTCACATGAGACTTACGAGGTTGCTTAGCTTGCATATACACTTGACACTTGGATCCCTTGACAGCGGTGAAACTAGGGATTAAGTTCAACTTCGCTAGTCGCGACATGCAACCAAAGTTAACATGACAAAGACGTGAAGGCCACACATTTGATTCACTATTGTTGCAAATATGATTAACAACTTTATTGCAAGCGTCTGATAAGGATAAACGAAACAGGCCTCCTGACTCATAGCCTTTACAAACAAAGGTTCCATACTTGGATATTACAAATTTATTCGACTCAAAGACAAGCTTGTAGCCATCTCTACACAAAAGAGATCCGGTAACAAGATTTTTATTGACGGAGGGGACATAATGCACGTTCTTCAGCCGCACGATCTTCCCTGAAGTGAACTTCAGATCGACCGTGCCAACACCATGAACAGAAGCACTTGAACCGTTGCCCATCAGCACAGTTGAAGTCCCTGCGGTCTGATAAGACGAAAACATGGAAATATCACCGCATACATGCACATTAGCTCCCGTGTCAATCAACCAATCAGGAGAATGACATACTGAAAGAATAGTGGGAAATATACCATACCCAGCATCCTTCATGTGGGTGTCTCCACTGACAACATTAGCGGTCTTGCCACCTTTCCCAAGATGACGCTTGCCATAGCGATTAGGGCAACTAGGAGCCCAATGATCAGGATCCCCACACACATGACAACCACCTTTCTTCTTGTCATTCTTCTTCTTGAAGTTCGTGTGTTGCACAACCTTGTTCTTCCCATCAAAGTTTGCTTTACCATCAAACTTGCCCTTGTTCTTGAACTTGTGGGACTGGAAGTTCTTCTTCTGTACCAAATTGGCACTAGATCCTCCCTCAATACCTCGAGCACGTGCGTCCTTTGCTCTCGCCTTTTCTTCCACATCAAGAGTGCCAATGAGATCCAGGACGAAAAACTCCTGTCTCTTATGCTTAAGTAAGGTAGCAAAGTTCCTCCACGAAGGAGGAAGCTTAGTGATGATACCAACGGCAACAAACTTGTCCGGTAACATACAACTGAAGTGCTCAACTTCTCTAGCAAATGACTGTATCTCATGAGCTTGCTCAACCACGGAGCGCTCTTCAGTCATCCTGTAATCATAGAATTGCTCCATGATGTACAGCTCAGTGCCAGCATCCGAGACCCCAAACTTGGCCTCGAGTGCATCCCACATATCTTTTCCATTATCAATCGACGCATAAGCATCAACTATGTTCTCACCAAGAACACTCAAGAGAGCAGCCTTAAACAGAGTATCCATTTTCTGAAAATCTTGTGCCTGTTGAGCATCAAGCTCTCCTTCAGGTTTGCCAAGAGTGGCGTCATAGCAACTCATGGTTTGAAACCATAAGACTGCTCTCACGCGCCACCTCTTATAGTGGATACCCTCAAACATAGGAGGTTTCATGGAAGCAGCAAAACCACTCGGGATAAATTGCCTATAATAAGGTTTTTGGATTGTTGGAAATATGAGCAATTTAACGAACGATTTTATTAACGGAAATACTAAATAAAGCATGACTAATATAGCAGAGATAAAGCAAGTCATGCAATCTGACAGACAGAAGGTAAATAACATCTGCATATATGAACTTGAACTAAACACATCTAGAACAGACACTAGATGAAGTTGCATATATGAAGTAGAACCTAACATATGTAGGGCACAGACTAGAGCACAGAACTGTGGCAGGACTTATAACAGAAAGAGTAAGAACACGTACGGGACAGCAGCAGCAGAAGCACTGGACTTGGGGTCGACATCCTCTCGAGCCATGTCGTTGATGAGGTTGTGGACGTCGGGGAAGTAGTCATCGTCGGGGAAGTAGCCGTCGGAGTCCGTGATGAAGAAGTCAGTAGTTGCGCGGAGCGCTCCCCAAAAACCTTATCACCCTTCTCCCGTACATGACTCAAAAGGTGCGGTTTCGGAGGCCTACTGTCCTGACCTGCGGTGCACGCTGCAAGGCGGGATGGGGAAGAACGTAGCAGCAGCGCAGTGCTCAGGAACTTGTGGCGATAGGAAGAAGAGGTTCTGGTGCGTCTCTCTGAGAGGAGCGACCTCCCTTTTATAGACGCAAGAGGAGGAGGCGAGAGGCTGCGCCGAGAGCTGAAAGGAACGATGGAGACGAAACGAACAGACAGCAGGCGAAGAGGTGCGCCGTTCGTATTCAATCTCCACTACAACAGAACGTTTCATCTTCCGCGTGACCTTTCGTATACCCGTTGTGCGTGGCTAAAATTTAGACATCGGCTCAGCTCATTCCCGCAACCCGCGTCACATCACGTCATGACGAGGCGTGGCGTGGCGTGGCGAGGCGGGCGGAGGAGGAGCGCGCGTGGATGTCCCTCTTGTTCTCGTCCTCATACATGTGGATAAAGAGCCACCGTTATAAAGAGGTCAAACTCCCTCTAAACTAGCAATGTGGGACTAAACTTTAGTTCCACCTCTTGCCTTGCACGAATGGGCTGCGTGGGCCTTTAGGATTTATTAGAAATTTCTCACTGCTATTGGGCTAGGCCCAAAATAGACAAAATTCCAGCAAAAAGTCTACCAGAAGGTCCATGCTACGTCCGGACATTGCCTCTGTAGGTGGGTAGATTGTCCGGGCAAATCAGTGGTCGGACTGTCCGACTATGTAATTCTCATACTAAAACAACTAGTTGCTCTCCCACCCATATATGCCCCTTCACCACCTCATAGGGAGATTAACCAACACATTTACATTGACTAGATCTAAGAAAGGTTCCCTCTCATATCCCGACATCAAATAAAAGATTTCTTGAGAGGTTCACCAAAACATAGATCCATTCCTCCTCTCTCTCTTGACCAAAGTCATTCGTGATTTGAGCTAGTTTCGAGCTTTTCCCCTTTGTTCTTGCTAGTCTTAGAGATTGGAGACTCCTAGGTGCTAGTGATTTACCCCTGAAAAGATTTGTGAGGATTTGAAGGTCGCCTCAAGGTCTACCACTAGTGCTTAAGAATCGCCTTGGTGGTGATATATCAATAAGAATAGGGTGACCCTTTGTGGTGCTAGTGTCTCTTTGTGATAACACTCAGTCCCTTCAACGGTGACTAGCGACGCGTTTGGTTCAGGACATATAACGTGTTCAGATTTGTAATCAGAATGCAGTGTATTAGGCCGGGGAGTGGGTGATTACTTGATGTGTTTGGTTCAATGAAGGAGAAGAAGTAAGGAGAAGGGAGATGTCCGGCCAGCATGCTTGCTTGCAGCGGAGAAGGCGGAAGTCCGGCCAGCATGGCTGCTCGCGATGGGATCGGGAGACGTCCGCGACCAGCGTGGCTGCTAGCGATAGAGGAGGAGAGGTCCGACCATAGTTGCTGCTCGTGAACTCGTGGCAAAACAGAGGGAGGCCCTGTCGGCACTGCCGCTCGTGGATGGGATGGGGGAGGTTCGACTGGCGTCACTGCTCATGGCGGGGAAGGGGGGAGTGGGGTCCGGCCGGCATCGCTGCTCGCGGCAGAGAAGGGAAAAGTCTGGCCCTGAGAGAGACAGAGAGAGAGTTCTGGTGGAGGCGAGGCCGGGACGAGCGGAGAAGGGGGTCGAGCGTTTTCGGTTTCCACAAGGTATATCCCATTTTGGGCTTTACAAAGCGATGTATCGGATTATGCGGCAATCGAAATCGGCCCAGCTGTACCAAACGCTGGTAACGTATTCGCTAAGCGGTGTAATCGGAAGACGGCTGAAAATTGCCGAACCAGATATGTTGTAGGTTTCCTCCAAGGAAGTGAACATCAGAACACATCATCGTCTTAGGTGTCTTCGGTTACCCCTTACCTTAACTCCTTGTGGTTTATTTTGGTCATTTGACGTTGCAAGCATCAGATAGGTTGTTTATCTCACCATAATTACTATTTAGGGACACCTTCATATTCCGCATAGCATAAACTTGCTAATACTCAATTGAAATTTGTAATTGTCCCTATCCACCCCCTCTAGCTACATCTTTATATTTTTAGTATTAGAAATTTTTCATAAATAACATGGGCACTTTTTAAGTGTCACGAACGATTTTTTATGTCATAATAATTTTTTTGAATGATACAAAATATTTTTAAATTACTCGAACGCAATTTTACATTATATACACATTTTTGTGAGGTAATTTGAGGAATGATATTTTTAGAAAAACTGCATGTACAGTTTTTTTACATTATATGAGCATTTGTTACACGTTGTGAACTTTTTTAAAACATACCTACAGAAATTTAAAAATGTACTCCCTCTGTCCCAGAATATAAGAACGTTTTTGACACTATGCTAGTGTTAAAAACGTTCTTATATTTTGGGACGGAGGGAGTATATATTATAATATTTTTGAAATTAAACTAAAATAAAAAATAAAAAGGAAAAACATGAAAGAAACAAAACATTGTTTAAAAAATGAACAAAATTGTTTATACAATGTAATAAAATGTTTGGGTAGATAAAAAAGGTTTATTGCCATTAAATAAATGTAAGACGTGCATTTGAAAAATGTTACGATGTATTCAAAAAAAGTGTTCAAAATATGTACTTTAAAAAATATATACATCACGTATTTGAAAATGTCCAATGGGTATCAAAAAAAGTTTCATGTGTGCTCTAAAAATGTACTCCCTCCTTCCGGAAAAACTTGTCATCAAAATGGACAAAAAAGGATGTATCTAGAACTAAAATACATCTAGATACATCCCCTTTTATTTATTTTGATGACAAGTATTTCCGGACGGAGGGAGTACATTGTACTGAGAAAAAGTAGACATGTGTTGAAAAGAAGATAACCAGTAAACATCGACAAAGAAGCAAGAAAAAATCAAAGTAAAATGAAGAAAAAAATGGTGAAAAAAAACTCAAAGGAGGAAAAAAAGGTAAACCAGAGTGAGCGAACCTACGGTGCCAATCACAAGCGGCAGCGAGCGACCGTGCTAAATGGGCCAGCCCGCTAGTCGTCGCCCACAGGCAATTTCTGTTAGGAATTGGTATGGGCGGCACATAGCTGTCGCGCTTGGTGATACGGCCTGTCCTGATATCCATCAATCCATGGGCGCCGAGGATTGTGACAGCAGGATAAAAAAATGGCCATTTCTTAGAAAAAAAGGTTTTGACAGCGATGTATAGAAATTACCCCAAAAATGTCCCCAATTTTCGCACCAAAAATGGCCTAAATTCCCCCACTTACAAAGAGCGTATAGAACTGAGTAGTTGCGCTGTCACGTGTGTACGGAAAAGAAAGCTTCTGATTTGGTGATCCAGCACGTTGACCCCTAGTACCACCGGCGGCGGGCGGGCGGCCAGTTTCCCCCAGGCCATATCCCAAACTAAAAAGAGGGAGATCTGCTAGATCATCCGCCAACAGCGACCGGATGGATGCCTTTGGACGCTCTCACTCCCACGCGCAACGTACGACCCCTAGCTAGGCCCCAGACTCCGACCGACCCTCCGTCCGTTCGGGCTGGGCGCGCAGGAGGGAGGAGGAACAGGCGGGACGTATCGCACCCCGAGGCGGGCGGGCGGATCGAGGAGGTAGGGAGGCAGACGTGGACGGGTGGGAGGCCGAATCCCCAGGCGGGAGCGGCTGGATAGAATGATGCATGCATGCATGCGCGCGCCGCACCGCACAGGGCCGCCGGTCCGCCCATGCCGGAACTGCTCGTCAAATCCCGACGAGCATCTACAGGCGGACGCCTAAAATTCGCCTCAAACGGTCGGATAGACGGTCCGATCAATAATTAATCACAGAAATGTGATTTAGACGGGCTTCTTAAATCGGTCTTAAATGTCTGAATTAACTGACACTTTTCATATCCAACTCAAAATATGCGGCAGATATAAAGGCATCCGGGCACGTCCGCCATGATGGATTGACGATGGGGTCTCATAGAAAAACACTCTAAAACCTGGCGATTTGAAGGTAGTCTCATTGGTCGGACCGAAGGCGCCACGTGACGCCTCCAACGGGCTGCGTAGTGCCTAACTTGGCTATTTAAATTGACCGCCGGCACCGAAACCCTACCCGTCCACATTTCTCCTTTCCCGCCCGCCGTCGCCGTCACTTTCCACTCGTCGTCCACCACAACTAGTTCCATGTCCCCACACCACCGGGTAAGGAGCTACCCATATCTTACGCTGGAGCGCGGACTGCAGCTCCTTGAGCAGATCCGGACAAGGCGCAAAATCCGGATCGCCGCGAGGCTACCTCCGGACACGGTGGATCTAGAGGAGGACTTGGAAGATGAGGAGGAGGAAGAGCCGGAGGAAGATATGGGGACGCTAAGGACGCAGATCTGCAGACGGAGCAACAAGCGATCCTCGATTCTCTCCGGTCGGAAGCGACGGTGAAAACCAACCGCCGCCATATGCAAAAGGCGGAGGCGGAGCACGCCGCGGTTTTTGATGAGATGCTCGCGTCTACGGATGAGGACGAGGAGCTGGAGCCCTCCCACGCGACCATCTACCCGCCGCCCGGCATCTACAGTCGGGCACTCCAAACCTGCCTCAAACGCCCAGTCATTGGACATGAACCGGCTCACGGGACTCAACGCGCCCTCATCAGACATGGCACGGAGCAGCCGGACGAGCTCCGCTTAAAGATCGATTACATTGCATGTAATAATATAGATTTAAGGATTCTAATTTAAGGTGTCCAGTTGTATAATTAAATATTTAAGATGTGACCAATAAATGTCCGCGAACTCGTTCGGTCACGTTCGTGTTGCGCCATGTCATCTGTCCGTTTTAATCCAAATAAACATGGGCGGATAAAACGGGGTCACGCGTTGGCCTAAGTGTCGGAGCCCGGCTATAGATGCTCTAACTGGCGGCCGGGGCGGGCAGGCGGCACGGTCGGTCGTCCCGTCGCTGTTGCTCGCCATGACGCGGCCAGCTCGATCCTCCTCTACTCTCCACTTGGATCGACCGCGACGTCCCCTCCTCTCCCGTCTCGGCTCGTGTACGGTGCACCCAGCAGGTATCTCGACCGATGTGATTGGCATATGCAGGTGGCGTCCGATCGTGACTGCTCCGCCCGGCCATGGTTGGTACTTGGTACGGTTGTATTTAATTGCAAAGTGCCCAGTGTGTCCTGATCAATCGACCGATCGTCTCTGCCCGTCCTGCACCTCCCGCCTTTCGCCTGACTTCCCGCCGTGACTGCAAGTACGCTGTACTACGTACCTAAGATAAGTGCCGGTGCCACTCTCTTCACGTACGGCTTTTGTTGTTGTTGACATGTTGTCGTTGTGAAGAGCCGATCGACATGGACGACCCATGTACCACATACATACGCGATGTACCACACTACGCACACTATATTCACCCACGTCACTCGCCAACGCATCTATCTTTAATTAGCAACCAGCAAGGACAGGGCGTGCATGCATGCACGCTCGATGAACCCTTGCGCGCGCGGTACAAAACACTCGTCTTTCGCTTTCCTCGCCCATCATCGTGTTTCCATGGCCGGTGACGGGGGTAATCATGCCGCTTTTGCTCAACCGCGCGCGCGACGTGCGTACTACCGGCATGGCGACCTGGATCGTCGAGTCTTTTCCCGCCTTGATCCCTGCCGCCCGCTTCACCCACGTCACCCTCCCCCCTCCTGATGCAAAACCTTGAGCATGCATGATGGATCCATGCCCGTCTCTACTGAATACTCCACATGATAGCTGCATTAGTACGCCACTAAGTGCTGCTCCAACTCCATCAGCTTTAAATTGTGCAAGTGATCATGGATGTGGTATATGTAACCATCATATAATGCCATTATACTATGAGCAGAGCACTTATCTGCTGAAATTGGACGGGTTGTCAGGTAAAAGGTCAGGTCCACTCATTGTTCCAGCTGTATTAGACAGAGGCTGCTTGTTTTCCTTTTCTTAAAAAGCGGATTAAGGACACTGATGGCCTGGGGTTAATGATTCTCTTTCATGGAAAAGGGAACCTTTAACTTAAGTCACATCATCTTTGCAATTCAAAAATCAAATTGACCTTCCACTTGCCTCTCATACCGGCTTAATCAGCTTCTCTTTAATGATTCTAGTTAAGTGGCTATCAAATTGCTCCTAAAAAAATTGTGAATGCTTGAGGGGAAACAGATCATGCTAGCTTTTCTTCTCAAGAAACAACTTTGGTTAATTTACCTATTTTTGAAAGGTACCATTGATACATAACTTCGGTTGTTGAAAGCGAGTGCAGTGCTAGTGAAAGTAACAAAGAACACTGGTAGCTCTCACTGTCTGCTAGAGTAACTATTTTCTAACTGAATATTTGATTGTTATTGCATGCAGTTGCTCTCTCTCTAATCTCCATGGCATGACATTTGGGTGTTATTTCTTCATAATAATTTGGTTGTGGACATCCTTGACGCCTCCCTCGGCTAACTTTTGACCTTGTGTTATTGCAGAGTCTAGGACTATAATATATTGTTGGCTCTTCGTAGTTAAAAGAAGAACCTAAATATTTAACTAACATCTATTTGTTGCATGATCGGTTAGAAAAGAGGGGGCAAGATACGTTTCTGCCCTGAGGGGGCAAGATTCTTCTCTGCTGGCTGTGCGCAAGTGCATACGTAATGCCAGGCAAAGCAGCCAACACCATCTTATCTTATACTACTACAAATAGGTCCTAATTAATATTCCCCAGATATAGTTTAAGAGCCTAAATGCACATAGTATCAGCACTAACCGTCAGAGCAGTGAGGACCATTGAAATCTTAATTTAAAATCATTAGAGTCTTCTAACCTCATTATAATGGCCCTAGAGGAAGACAAAACCTGCCTAGGAATGTTAGCTCGTCGGGCATGAATTAGAGCCTACCACTGGAACTAAACTAATCCCTACATGATTCCCTGATATCCCTACCCGTTGGGCGCCATTTCACTTTTTCTTCAGTATTCAATCTGAACATACATGGTTGCATGATAATTCTTCCCGATACGACGCCACTCATTCAGCTGCAAGTAGTTCTCATGACAGTGTAGTAGCAGTAACTGTTGGTGAAGCAATTCGATCGGAAGGCCAGTGGAAATGATGGGTAGATCAGCAGCGTTCACCGGTGCAGAATTCCGCGACGACGAACGACGCCGTCGACATATCATCCGTCCATCAAACGGAAATCATGGCTCGGCCGATCTCGAGGCGCGGAAAGGAGATCGAGGGGCAGCGGCTGGCGCGGCAGGCGAGGATGAAAGTTGAGGCGCAAAACCTTTCTGAAAAAGGGCTACAGGGGAAGGGGAGCAAAGGAAATAGCATGCATGCCTGCCTGCAACAAAAAAAGCAGGCCACAAATACGCATCGCGCGCGCGCGCGCACAAGGAACACTATGACACTACACTATGCACAAAATCCGATCACACACACACACACACACACACACACACACACACACACACACACACACATAGAAAAAGCTGCCGTTTTGTGGCCGGGGAGCAGTGCATAAAAGTGATGGAAAGAGTGGAGCTAGACTGCTAGAGGCCTCCGACTGGCGAGGTGGCTATCCATGTCCATGCATGGCCGCCGCAGAGATTCCTTGAGTTCTCCTCCTGTGGTGGAATGAAGGAGCTGAGCCATGTACGCTTGCGAGCTACTAGTGATGGATAAAAAGCACGACTTGGATCGATGCGATGAAGCTCGTATACTTTACACTCATGATCCCTATGAGTTCACTGTGGTTTTGGCGCACCTCGGCGAGCGCGCACACGCCATGACACTAGCCATCTTTTGGAAAGAAGAACGCGCGCGCGCGCAGCTAGCACAGACACGCAGACCTGACAAAAGCGAGGTCAAAATGAGAGCTCTCCCCAAAAGCGATCTACATATCCTCGACTCTCAACTCATCGGCGACTTAAACTACTCCTATACTAAGTGTAGATGCTTGCTGAAATGCATGTATGTGTGTCTAATTATTTCGAAGCAAAACGCCGTGATGATGAGCTAAGCAGGTTCTTCTGTGCCTGCCTGGTGCATGAAATGCTCATTTCCCTCGCCACCTACTTAATCATGGGCATGCGTAGACAAGTAATCTATGGTTGCATATAGAGTAGTACCGTATTATTTTCCTATCAATCTCCTTTGACAAGTTAACCTTCTGCCCTTGAGGTGCACTCGCTAGCTAGCCACCGTGGAAAAGTCGTGCACGTACAGTACTACGACTAGTACACAACTTGGCGCACACACACACAGTAGGGTGTTTGAACTTTGAAATTATTGCCTGCAATTAGTTTGCCTTTTGCGTCCATGCAGCAGTGAACCTGCAGTGGCATCTCTTCTCTCTCTTCCAGACACACGGAGATGGACATTAGCACATTTGTGTCATCTGTCACGTCCACCTCTTGATCACGACCTGTGTCAGCGCGTGTCCGCCCGTGTTTGCGCGTGTGCGTGTGAGAGAAAGTGTGATTGTAACATGGCTAATAGCAGAACAACAGAGTCGACATGCCAATTAGGCTGTTCATCACAAGTGTGTGTGTACGTTGGCGTTCAAGTCTGATCGATGAGAGCGTGCGACGTCCAAGCAGGACACGAGCACATGTGTGATGTGTCTAGGGGCCGGCCGGGCTGCATGCTGCTCCTGCATGCTGCTACTACTATCACCACCGGCCGGCCAGTGCCACTCAATGCACCCAATCAACTCCAACATGTGACGGCTCCGATATTGCGCAGAGAACAACCGACAGGGCCAGCACGGTATTGGCTTCATCCCTCACCTCCTGAACCCGGCAGCTGGACTGGGCTGACATGACCGCATGCACTCTGTACAGCTCAGCATGCCACCGGTCACTGACACGTGGGGCCAACATTCCAACGTAGCCCACTCACGTGAAGATCCACTTGTCAGGGCCCAAACGGAACTATGAACACCTTTTATTTTTGCAAAACCCGTTACGAGCTAAATATAAGCGCGACATATCCATATGGGTCTACAGCTAATCATGTCTGACAGGACATCACTGACGTGTGAGCCCGGAGCGTTAACGCGAGCCGCTTACGCATAACCCCACCCGTCGGTAAGTCAGAAAGGCTTTACCGATGTCAAAAAGCAGCCTAAGGTACAAATAAGTGCGACAGGGTCATATGCGTCTCCAGCTCATCTGTCAGTGACCAAGCACGGGAACGACTATTACATTTTGCAAGCAAGCACATTTTGCCCTGTTGGGTCGTCCGACCCAATAGGCAGACGCCGAATGTCC
Organism: Aegilops umbellulata; assembly: GCA_032464435.1. Classification (NCBI taxonomy): domain Eukaryota; kingdom Viridiplantae; phylum Streptophyta; class Magnoliopsida; order Poales; family Poaceae; genus Aegilops; species Aegilops umbellulata. Next base: position 75,219,387 of record CP136057.1, on the reverse strand, counting down.
ATTCATATTTGAACGGGATCATTTTATGAATTATGGTCATCCTAAACCACCTTGAACCATCGCCGTAGAAAAGAAAGAAAAAACCCCGCCTTGAAGAAAGAAAAGGACGTGTAAAAACCCACCGTTTGTGCATCCAATCCCATCATATGTGAGATATCACCGGAAAACCACCCTCAGCAAAATACCAGAAAAAACCCACGGTTGCAATTAAATTTCACTCCTGATCATCACCAAAAAAACCCACGGGCAGCCAGTCAAAAGGAAAAAAAATAGCAGTCAGAAGCACGAGCAGCCATGCATCGGGCGATAGCGCCAACGGCCAACCAGCTACATAGCGTAGGCTGTCCGCCCCGGTTGCAGCAAGCAGCCGGGGCTAGCGAGAACCATGGATATGGAAAGGGCAGGGGCAGGCCACATGCCCATTAAAACCAGCACGTACGCAGAAACATCGACCGAGAAGGGCAACCCTGGAGCGCAGCGCAGCGCAGGACCATATCACATTCACCACACCCCTCCACTCCACACGCGCGGGCACTGCCCGCTGCCCCTCCTTTATATGGACGGACGGATCGAGACCGGCGGAGGAGCGGGGCGAGAGGGCGACCTCCGTCTTGTATCGATCGCCGCGCGAGATCGCTCTGTGGCCGCAGCTGTGTTCCGCTGTACGCACGCACTGCTCGTCTCAGCCCGTGCCGCTTCTCCGGCCCGGAGCGCCGCGGTGGCATGCGTATGCATGGCATGGGCGTGGCACGGTTGGTGGTGCGACCGCGCGCGTGTGGGGAATCATTGACGGGCGGCGATCGATAAATTAACACGGCCGGGTCGGTTGGTCTGGTCGCCTCGCCTGGCCAGTGGTGGACTCGAGTCCGCGCCAGCGCGAGGCCGGTCGTCGCTTGCCAACCGCGCGCTGGCGACCCACCCCTGTTGCCTTCTCTCTCTCTGTCCCTCTCCCTTTCTCTTTCTTCCGTGGCTGGCCCTGGCCCTGGCTGTGGGTGGTCCTTGCCGTCGATCGATCGGTTGCTAGCTTGGCTTCCCTGCAGATTGTTTGCCCATCGCATGACAAAAACCTACGCCCGTAGCTGGCCACCCTCGCCGTCTCCATCTCATGCTACTAGTGCCTTTTTTTCTTTTCTTTTGTATGGAGTCCTACTGGCAAGATCACGGTTGAGGACGACGTGCACTAATTCTCCCAAAATGTACTGTCCAGGTGTGTGGTTCTTCCTCCATCCGGATTATTGCACCCCCACAAACTCGTATTTTGTGTCAGATTTTGATCATGGATTCGACTCGACTAGCAAAATATAAGTTGTACTACCTCTGTAAAGAAATACACGATCGTCTACATCACTATATGGTAATCTAAAGGAAGTTATATTTATTTACAAGAGAGAGTACGTACTAAAAACCGCATTGTTTGGATTCGTATTCAAAATATGTCCTCAAGCATTCAAATGGTGCTAATTTTGTGGTCAAGTGTTATATTTTGCTAGTTAAAACTAAGGTCAAAGTTCGACAAAAATATAGGGGGGACTGATAGATAAAGCCGGACGGCAAGTGCCCGCGAAAGAATTTTATTTTCGGTGGATCAGGCATGATCATAATTAAGTTGAATACCATGGGCGAAAGCAAAAGGACGTTGGCGGATCAATAACTCTAGCTAGCTAGCTGGTTGATCAAGAAAGAACAAATGGATTATAAGGAGCACAAGCAGCATGCAAAATGGAATTCATGGCCCTGCATGGTGTAAAATAACTTGAAAGCTAGGACTAACAAAGCTTGGTGGCAAACAAAAAAGTGAACCATCGATCGATCACGGCAGGTGACGAATGCATGCCATGCCTGATGAAAATCTCTTCCGCTCGCAGTTGATCAAACCCTAATGCTAAAAGAACAAAAATAAACAATCTCTTGCTGCTGCTGCTGATGTGTCTCCCTCCTCTTCTCCAATGGCACACCTCGCTCTTCCACTCACAAGCACAAACGTACGTGCGCTAGGTATGACGATGATGATCTAAATGCCATGGGATCGCAGCCGAGTGTAATCCTTGCGAGTTGTCTAATGTCTAGGAGTGGAGGAAGGAAACCACAAAAGGAAAAAGAAATCAAAGACAAAGAACAGATCAAAGGCACACCAGAGACCAATGCATGCGATGCGATGCGATCCTCGGAGGCCCGCCCGGCCTACGACTCGCTGGTGCTCATGCTCTCATGCCGCTCGCCGCCGCCGCCACCACCTCCGTGTTGCTGCTGGCTAGACGATCCTCCTCCTCCGCCGCCTCCTTGGCCCGCCGCTGCTTCCGCCGCCTGTGTCCGGTACGCGTTCAGCGCGGCGAGGATCCCCATCTGCCCCTCGCCTCCGCCTCCGCCACCGCCGCTGCCTCCCACTGGGCCGAGCCCCAGCTGCTGCCCGGGTAGCAGCGCCATCGGTGCAGGGAAGTTCATGAAATGTAGCCCGCTTGGCACGCTCCCACGATACACGGCAGCCGCGGCGCCGGCGCTGCCCACTTGCGGGAAAGTCCAGATCGACTCACCACTTCCTCCTCCACCGCCGCCGTTTCCGCCGCCGGAAGGCGCCCCGCTGCCCTGCGCGTTGTTGCTTGGCACCATCCAGACGGTGCCCGGCATTTGGCTCTGCGTGTACCCCGCCATCTGCTGCTGGTACTGTTGTTGCTGCTGCTGCTGATGTTGTTGTTGTTGTTGCTGCTGCTGCTGCTGCATTTCTTGCTCCCATCGCCGCTTCCTCGAAAGGTCGGCGGCTGCGGCAGCGGCAGCGGCTGACGGCGAGGGCTGCACGTCAAGACCGACGCTGCCCGAGTGGAAGTTGAGCAACAGCGGCGACGGCGTCGACGAAGACGAGGCGGGGCCTTCGGGCGGGTACCCGAGTCCGACAACCCGGTCCCACGCGTCGGCACGGGAGCCGAACCTTACGCCGGGGCTCGGCAAGGCCCCGCGGAGGTGGGCCGGGATGGAGAGCGAGGAGCCGGATGAGCGGAGGGAGATGTTGAGGGAGGTGAAGTTGGCCGGGATGGTGCCGGTGCCGGTGGCCGCGATCACCGCCGGCTCCGCCTGCTGCAGCAGCCACTCGATGGTCTCGCCGTCCGTCTTGTGCCCCAGCTCCCGGGTCAGCTGGAACACCCTCGCCGCGCACAGCGCAGGCATCCGGATGCGCCGTCCCCGGCCCTCCACCTTGGTGTGCCGGTCCTTGGTCGACGTCCGCTTGGGCACCGCCTTCCGCACCTGCATCTCCCCTCCGGCGGCACCGCCAGCGGCTGCTCCATTCCCGCCGCCCGCCGAGGTTCCCCCCGCAGCCGAGCTGGAGCACGGTTGCTCCTCCTTCTTCTCGAGGAGCTGCAAGGGGAAGTTGGGCCTCCGGCCGCCTCCGGCGTCTCCGGCGATGTCCATGGTCAATCAGGCCATGTTATATACACACACAGCCATCTCTGCGTGTATATGCTTTGGCCGGGTAAATGGGTGGTTGTTTGCAGGAGAGGGGAACGGATTTGATGCCGCCGACCGCTTCTTGTGGGTCTAGCTCGAGATTGGTTAGGTGTGATGGAGACGACGGTAGAGAGAGAGAGAGAGTCCAGGAGCTAAGCTATGAGGTAAAGATTATAGGTTTGGAAGGAATCCTTCCTCATATGATACGATGAGAGAGGGGGGGGGGGGGGGTTGTGTGCGTGTGGGAGATCACACACACTATTTTATGGCCTTCTGGTAAGCTTCATCTGCGATCTGGGAGAAGGGAGAAGCATGAGCAGATGGCCCTAGCTAGAAGCTAGGAGAAGGAGAGAGAGAGAGAGACAGAGAGGGGGAGGAAGAAGATGGTGTACTTTGTAGGGCTTGGAGGAGAGAGATGGATGAATTAAATGGTTTCTTGATGTAGAGAGAGAGAGAGAGAGCGGAGCTTGAGTGACAGAGACTGTGGTCGTGTACATGGAGCGGGGGAGACGGCCGGGCAGCGAAGGGAGGAGGAGGAGGAGGAGGATAAGGCAGGCGGAGGAGAATTATTAGGCTCACCTAGCCCGCCATGGCGTGGCTCTCTCTCTGTGCTGGCTAGCTAATCCCATGCACAGTGCGGATCAGTACTGTGGCAGAACGTAACGTGATATGTCCTCCCGATGCTAACCAACGAATATCCCATTTAATCAGCAAAAAATATTGCTACTGTGCACGCTAGGGATTAACCCAAACAAGGACTAGTAGTTACTCCATCCACCATTTTTGCGACGAGTAATTTGGAACGGAGGAGTTAGCTGAGCTACGTGGTGTGGTGGAAAGCAACGCTTCCTTTGTGGATTGGCTGCTTTTGAGAGAGAAGACCTATCTGTTTTTTTTTCTTCCTCTTTTCTTTCTCTTCTTCTGCCTTTTGCTGTTTTAAATGCGTTTCTTTTCTCTCTGCCTCTGCCTCTGCCGCTCTCGCTTTGTTTATTTGTTTTTCTAAAAGGAAAAATCTTTAGACTGTGGCGAGGCAGTCACTTGGCTCAGACGCCACGTGCGCTGTTCTTTATCATTCAGTCCCCGGCCCGAAGACTGCCGCTGCCCACTGCTCTCTGCAAGTCAAAACACACAAGGAAAAATGTATGCTAGCAAAGGGGATTCTTTTTTCTTTCTTTTTTCTGGTCATCAAAAGCTTCTTCGTTTCCAACTAGCCTCAATTTCTGTTTTCTGGAGTATTCAGTTATTATTATTTCTTTATTTTTGCATGTTTCAGTTTCTTTTTTTGCACTATCTTTCAGGTGGTAGCACTCAAATCATGCATACCTATTTTTGATAAAGGAAAAAGCACTCATGCAGGACAGGAGCATAACTTACATCTGGCTGCTTGATGCATCCTTCATTATTTTCGTACTTCGAAATAAAGATTATATCGGTGAATTATGAGAGAACAGCAAAGAAACAGGTGATAAAGTAGGGCCAGCTCAACCAGTAATCATTCCGTCGCCTTTCCTATTAGGCTTTGCCCCCTCCTTTGTTTGCCAGCCTTGGTGCCCTAATTTCTTGTGCTATGGACCTGGTGCATACAATACGATCGAGTATCCAACATAGACTCCTCTTCCGCCCGTATGCTTGGACTGTGAATGGCAAAGAGAAAGGGACTCATTGTCTTTACACTCTGCAAAAGCTTTGGCTCTGAGTTTCGTGTAACTGTATATAGAATCTGGATCTCGAAAGAACAGTTAACTAAGCTTTCATGACCAGCGTTGTGGCAGGTGTAGAATAATTAAGCACCATTTCAATACTAGTACTACGTATGTGGTTCAAAATAGCAGCTCAGGGTCAAAATAGTCAAACCTTGTGTTTCTATATTTAAACGAGCGCAAACCTGTTACCAATGAGCACATATAATACTCCCTTCGTTTCTTTTTACTTCGCATATAAGATTTGGTCAAAGTCAAACTACACAAAGTTTGATCAAATTTATATAAAAATATATAAACATCTACAATACTAAAACTATATAGTATGAAAATGTGTTTCATGATGCATCTGATAATATTGATTTCATATTGTGAATGTTTATATTTTTTAATATAAAATTAGTCAAATTCTATAAAGCTTGACTTTGACCAAACCTTATATGCGGACTAAAAAGAAACGGAAGGAGTAAGTGGACTATATGGGGGTATTACTTTTTTTTTTGCGGAAATATGGGGGTCCTACTTATAACCGATTATTTTTATCTATCTAGATTCAGGCATCTCTCTGATCAAGCTCCAGAAAATGTATATGTCACTCGATTCGTGCAATATATTACCACCTTCAGAATATTTTTACCAGTTCCCTCATGGGCCCATAGTAGTTCCAAGAGCATTTCCAAACCCCCATCTTTTTCATCTGACCATTCTCTGGGGTGGACCTAATTCATCTCTCTGACCCCCCTACTGTCAACTATGCATGCTTGCCAACAACAAATATAATATCGCAAGATGGACGATGGATGCATGGCAGAGATGTAGCCATTGGTAGATAGAAACTCACCAGCCTCTCTGCATTGACCAGGTCCTCCCTCCCTCTCCCCCACGGCCCCACTCTCCCTCCTTTTTCTAGCCCGCTTTGAATCATCAAAAACTTCCAAATATGTCCAGCTGCCTATTCTGTTACGACCAGCCCGTACCAGCTAGTACGAAATCGTTCCCAGGACTTATCTCTCTCTGTTTACTTTGTTGACGGTTCTTCCCTCTCTGTTTTTGCTGTGGAGTGCAAAAATACCCGCCTGGTTTAGCCATTAGCTCAATGGTAATAAAAGGAGGGCAAAACAAATAGTAATGTACAATACACAAACATGTATTTGCATGAATATTCCGGTAATGAAAATGTTTAAAAAAGTTCCCAACCACCTCCAAGAAGCCCCATTGCATGACCCCTTCTGGAAGGAGAGATTTATTTGGTCGAGGTGGATTTGACTAATTCACAAAACATCCTTATGCAACAAGCAGTCATATTTCTGAGCTGATGTAGTTTCTCTCTCTTGTGCTACGTTTTCAGTGCACGCCCACCACACACTATTATTGCTGGATTCAGCTGTTAGAAGCGCGTACTAGCACGGAGGCAACAAAAAACATTTCTTACCGACCACAGGCGTTCCCCGCCGTCTAATCCGCGCGCCGGGCCCGTGCCACAGCGGGTGGGAGTGGCTGTCAACGCGGTGGCCATCAGCTACAGAAGCGTCGCTGGTAATCAGACAGTATTAGATTAGTGTGAAATAGGAGCTAGCTCGCTAGCTAGCGAACATGGATGAATGATCATCGAAAGCAAAAGATTGATGGTGTTTGTTACAGGTGAGACAGACAGCAACGCTCCAAGTACCCAGCCTTTTCCTTTTCTTATTTTCTTCCACTCCCGTCTTTTTCAGCCACGCAAACCTTTTGCACGCACACTGCATGGTGCAGAGGCAGAGCTGTGTATTGTATGCTGGTAGTAGTATACTCTCTCTCGAGACTGGAGATGCTGCGCAGCAAAAGCCAGCAGCGTTGCAATTTGCACGCACGTAAAATATCTGCTGTTGCAGACGTCACCTTTTGATTATTAGAGGTAGACGGAATCCCATCAGCTGGTAGACATGGCATGAATGCGCTAGTCTGCCTTTGTGTTTTTTTCTTCTTGTGTTGTTTAAAGCTGGGGCTGCATTGGCAATGGCTGTTAAAGGCCTAAAGGGTTGAATTTGGGATCACTATGTGAAGAAAAAGGGCGGAAAAAGAAGCATGCAATCCATTTCTCAGCTTTTTGAGATCTACTATATGTATTAGGAGTACTGTGCAATGGATAACAGTGTGCGTTATTAGGTATAGACAGCTCAGGTGACTTGGGTCAAGCTCTCTCTTTCAGCTGGAAAAGGGTGTGAAAACCATATGCAAATGGCCAAGCTGCACTAGGGGGAGCAGGGGCCTGAAATTGTGGGTTAGTGGAGGATCTTTGACATGATGCATAATGTGTAAGATAACGAAATAGGGCCCTTTGGGTAAGCCCGAAAAGGCAGCTCGCATGTACATTCCACACTCTCTCGTAAGTAGATGTAGATATGTATAGCTCAAATGCGGAGGGAACGGATCAGCAATATGTCGGAACCTGTGAGTTGTTTTCTAGCTGGTAGTAGTTTCTGGTGTGCTGCTTTCACTTTTTCGTGAAACGGAGAGGTAAGAAAAAGTAACATGCATGTGAAAATGACGTGGAGGCCGGTTGGTGGATCACTAGCACAAACTAAAATTTTCGTCTAGAATCAACCAACTCATAAATGGATGTGTGCATCACAATGATGAAGAGTTCGGGAGGTTTTTAACCTCCTTCTCGAGAGGAAAAAAACCAACCAATTCAAAGGAAAAGTCAGCAAGTGATTACTAGCAGGCAAGAGCATTATAGTACCGTACAAGACATGTGGTTTTAGGATGACCTTGACTGGTCTAAACCACTAAAAAGGAATACCTTTCTGTATGAAAATACGTGTATAGGTAGTGATTAATAATTAACATGAGGGTGTTAACAAATGCACAAGCTATTTAAAGAAATATTCGCTGTGTGTGACGAAGGGGAATAAATTAAAGTTTCAGCATCTGATGACAAATGATTGAGAAGCTAACAAAACAAATGATGAAGTTTGTTTATAGAATATTTGCCTATCCTAATAAGTGCATATTATGACATGCATAAGGCGTTGTGGCAGCTGGGTGGCAAGTCTTGGCACGGGAGCAGACCAAAGATAAACTTACCAAATCCATTTAAAAATGTGAAAGCATGCTGTGACGGTGGCTTGTCAATGATTATGGTTTGTGAAGGGAAGGGTATACATTTTCTAATTAATGTATAATCATCCTCGAATTATGAGGCTGGTCATAGTGGGGAGTAACTTAGACTAGTGTCATATGCATGACACTAGTCTAAATTACTACCTTCATAATGCAAAGTAACATGATAGTAGTGTCATAGATGGTTTCATTTATTAGCTTGTAGACTCATCTTGTCTTGGGAAGCGCTATATTACAGTAACATATTATGTTATCACCTCACATTAAATACTTGCCACATAAGCAAAAATTTCTTGGAGTGCGCTATGTTACTAGCTAGGTTACTCCCACTATGACTAGCCTCATGATCAGTACTGCGTCGCTGGCTTAAACAATTGCATGGCTTTCTGTGTTCCACTGGACATATTAATTTGAACTCCTGCAAACTTTTTGAGCAGGGCTTGCATTTATAACTACAAAACTGCCATCTACTAGATTTGGAGTATTTTTAGGTTTTCACTTGGTGATTTGAATTCAAGGATAACTGACGAGACACTACGTTTAGGTCCAACATTGCCAACTCACACATCCTATCAAATACAATAAGGTGATGTAAGCGGGTTATAAGGATTTAAATATTATGTTTTTCTGAGAATCGGAGGGGGGGGGGATGTTCCCCACCTGAATATATTACTCAAAGAGTCACAACAAGTTGTGTTACGTAATTACAAGGGCACAATACATCGTGCAGAGAGGAAGAGCCGCCACGAGGAGATTGCTTCCTTGTCACCGGGCTTCAATAGCCAGTGAGACCAAAGGTCAAGATCGGAGAGGATGAGTCTAAGAAGAAAGTTGAGTGTCTATCTAGAGACCTAAACAATTTATCATTCATGTATTCCAAAATCTTCCATAGAATTGTGAGCAACATGAATGGCCAAACAATTGCCGGAGTCACCTGGGGGAGTGATGCATCCCAAAGACCACTCACGAAGAGAGAGATCGGGGTGATACCAAGGCGCTGCTAGATGTGGTCTGCGTAGGGGCAAGAGATGAAGAGGTGGTCGACATCTTTAGGCTGGAGCTGACATCATGGGCAGGCCGAGTCGGCGATGATATGCTTGTGGCGAGGTTGACACGTGTGTTGAGCCTGTGAAGAAATAGGAGCCACGTGAAGACCTTGACCTTGTTTGTCACCCGTGACGGGGTCATGTGCCCGGGGTACCTGACATAAAGGAGCCCGGCCTCGCCGGATACACCGGGCTCGCTAGGCCCAAGACTAGAAGGGAGCCCTAAAAGGCGGAGGAAATCTTCGTGCCCTCCAAGACTAGAGAGCGACGGCGCCGCAGATCACATCTGCCCCCATGTAAACCTAGACCTCCCTTGCCTATATAAAGGAAGGTCTAGGTGCTCATTCATCATCCTATCTTAGATCCAAACTCTCGGTAGCAATCCCGTATACCATTGTAATCCTATGCACATGGCATCCCCTCACCATGAATGACAACAAGAAGCAGGATGTAGGGTATTACTCTTCGGAGGCCCGAACTTGGGTAAATTATGTGTGCAGATTCCGTTCTGGTACTTCCGATCTCGTTATGAACCCTACCGATAATAAGAACTTGCATGACATCTTTTGTCCTACCTTCCTGTGGCAGCGGGGTTGTAGGATCGAAAGTATGTCTAGAGGGGGGGGGGGTGATTAGACTACTTGACCAAATAAAAGCTTAACCTTTTCCCAATTTTAGTTCTTGGCAGATTTTAGCTATTTTAGAACAAGTCAAGCAATCATCACACAATTCAAGCAAGCATGCAAAGAGTATATAGGCAGCGGAAAGTAAAGCATGCAACTTGCAAGAATGTAAAGGGAAGGGTTTGGAGAATTCAAACGCAATTGGAGACACGGATGTTTTTGGCGTGGTTCAGATAGGTGGTGCTATCCTACATCCACGTTGATGGAGACTTCAACCCACGGAGGGTAACGGTTGCGCGAGTCCATGGAGGGCTCCACCCACGAAGGGTCCACGAAGAAGCAACCTTGTCTATTCCATCATGGCCATCGCCCACGAAGGACTTGCCTCACTAGCGGTAGATCTTCACGAAGTAGGCGATCTCCTTGCCCTTACAAACTCCTTGGTTCAACTCCACAATCTTGTCGGAGGCTCCCAAGTGACACCTAGCCAATCTAGGAGACACCACTCTCCAAGAAGTAACAAATGGTGTGTTGATGATGAAATCCTTGCTCTTGTGCTTCAAATGATAGTCTCCCCAACACTCAACTCTCTCTCATAGGATTTGGATCTGGTGGAAAGAAGATTTGAGTGGAAAGCAACTTGGGGAAGGCTAGAGATCAAGATTCATATAGTAGGAATGGAATATCTTGGCCTCAACACAAGGGTAGGTGGTTCTCTCTCAGAACATATGAGTTGGAAGTGTAGATGTGTTCTGATGGCTCTCTCCACGAATGAAGAGGAGGTGTTGGGGTATATATAGCCTCCACACAAAATCCAACCGTTACACACAATTTACCAATCTCGGTGGGACCGAATCAACAAACTCGGTCGGACCGATTTAGTAAACCTAGTGACCGTTAGAGATATTCGGTGGGACCGACATGCAACTCGGTAGGACCGATATGGTTAGGGTTAGGGCATAACGTAATCTCGGTGAGACCGATTACACAAACTCGGTGAGACCGATTTGGTAATTAGCTAACCAGAGAGTTGGTGAGGCAAACTCGGTGTGACCGATTTGCTCTTTCGGTGAGACCGAAAAGTTACAAAAAGGAAACAGAGAGTTTACATTGCAATCTCGGTGGGACCGATCCGCTCTTTCGGTGAGACCGAAAAGTTACGAAAAGGAAACAGAAAGATTGCAATCCCATCTCGGTGAGACCGAGATCCCTATCGGTAGAACCAATTTGCTAGGGTTTGGCAGTGGCTATGACAAGTGAAATTCGGTGGCGCCGGATTGAAAGAATCGGTAAGACCGAGTTTGGCTTTGGGTTTAGGTCAAATGTGGATATGGGAAAGTAGTTGAGGGTTTTGGAGCATATCACTAAGCACATAAAGCAAGAGGCTCATTAAGCAACACCTCATCCCTCCTTGATAGTATTGGCTTTTCCTATAGACTCAATGTGATCTTGGATCACTAAAATATAAAGTGAAGAGTCTTGAGGTTGCCAATCCTTTGTCCTTAGCATTTTGAGGAATCTACTTTCATCATCCATGCCATGCCAATCATTGAGCTTTCCTGAAATAATTATCTTGGAATAGCATTAGCTCAATGAGCTAGATGTTGTTATGAATTACCAAAACCACCTAGGATAGTTGCACTTTCAATCTCCCCCTTTTTGGTAATTGATGACGACATATAAATCAAAGCTTCGACAAATGATAATAAGAATGAAATATATCGTCGCTTTGAGAAGTATGTGAAAAGTAAGAGTTCCCCCTAAATTTGTGCATATTTAAAATTTGCTTTGGACTGCAAATGCACAAAGAGTTAGAATCATGGGTTACTCTTCCATGTCACATACATCTTGGTGGAGCGCTCAAAATGATAAGAATTAAATACATGCACTCATCACCAAGAAAAGTGAATGATCACATAAGATAGAAAAGATAATATCAAGCATGCATAAGTGTAGCTTATGATCAAACACATGATCATCAATGTCTCACAAGCATATCATAGTATCTCAACCAAAAGCAAACAAAGTTTGAAAAAACCACCAAATAAAGCAAGAGAGAATAAAAGCAACACACTCTCTCTCGAAGCCTATGATCTATACATTTTTCTCCCCCTTTGGCAACAAGTTACCAAAAAGTTCCTAGAAAATGCATAGGGCTAGATCGACACTCAGGCTTGATCTTCTGGTGGTGGTGGAGTCCGAATCACTCCAAGGACGAAGTCTTCTGTAGACGTGGTTGGAGCTGGAGCTGAAGTGGATGTAGGAGCTGGTTGGGCTGGTGCTGTAGCTGGAGCTGAGGTGGTGGCTCTGGTGTCAGGAACTGGCACTGCTGATGACCTCTGAGCTCATGGCACTCTGGCAAATGCATCAGTGGTAGCCTTCCCTTTCCTCTCCTGCATGTCATCTTGAAGTTGCTCCACTGCAGACTGAATCTCTGTTACTTTGACATCCAAGTCATAGAACTTTTGTTCTACGATTCTCTCTAAGCTCTCCTGATTCTGAGTGAGGGTGTCCAGTTCTTTCTCAATCCTCAGTGTGGGTGCAATAAAGTAACTGAGCTGCTCTTGCTTGGTTTCCAGGAAATACTCAGATGCCTCCTCTTGAGTTGGCATCTTGGCAGCTTTCTCCTTCCTTGCCTTCTCCTTCTTAGCTTGTGCATGAGCTGATGATGGTTCATCCTTGTTCATCACAACTTGATTATCTTCGAAATCTGGGTGAATAGGCAAATGTTCCTTGTCCAATAAGTATATGCCTGTGCCCATCTTGGAGTTTATCAGCTCTTGGATCTGAGGGGAATAACCACAGCTCCTCTTCTGATCTGCTGCAGTCCTTTTGATAGTTTCTACCATGAGGCTCATGACTTTGAACTTCTGTGGCACATCAAAGATATGAAGCAAATTGATTGCATGGCCTCTGATCATCTTGTGATCACCTGACTTGGGCAATAAAGTGTGCCTCAGAATCCAATTGATGGTTGGTAGCCCTGACAGAAGATAATGTACTGAGCCAAACTTGAAAGTATCAAGTGCCTTGTTTGGGATCTCCTTGTACATGTTGGACATGGAGTTGTGATCCATCTTCTTCTTGGCATATATGTCCAAGTCATCCTCATGCTCCACTGGGGCATTGATGAGCTGTGCCCACTCAGCAATTGTTGATTGATACCTTGTTCCTTCTGACATCCATACAATCCTTCCATCTGGATAGAAGTGTGTTGTGGAGTAGAATTGCATGATCAGCTCTTCATTCCGCTTTGTGAGCTTCTGCCCAACAAAGTCAGCTACTCTACAAGCCTTGAAGATGTCTTGCACTCCAGGAAAGTGTTCTTCATTGTCCTTGATGTATTCCCAGTCTACCCATCTCATGTCACAAAGGATAGGCTTCTTATCAAGCAAGACTGTCTCATAGAAGTCCTGCTATTCCCTTGTGTGGAACCTGTAATCAACCGCAGTTCTTCTCCTTGTAGCATAAGGATCTTCTGCTCTCCACTTCCTTAGCCTTGAATCTCTTCTGATTTTCATATCTTCAGCCACAGGATGAGCATCATTATGGTCTGGGATCTTGGGCTTTAGCTTTCTGAGCACTTGATCTTCTTCCTCTTCTGCAATGTCAGGCACTGGGGCCTTGTTCTTTTCAGCAGCTAGGATGCTCCTTGTATTTCTCTTTGGTTTTGGCTTTGGAGCTGGCTTGGCCTTTGATGCAGCTTTGGGTGCTTCCTTGGGCTTTGATGCAGTAGCCCCTGATCTTATAGCATCACCCATCAGCTTTGGTGCCTTAGGTGCTGGTGCAACAACCTCTTCTTCTTCATCCTCTTCCTCAGAAGAATGCTGTTCAAATTCAGCCATTGGATCAACTTTCTTGCACCATCTGCCTCTTTTCCTTTCCTTCTTTCCTTCAGCAGCAACTGGCCCTTTGGGTGCAGGCATTTCAGCAATCTGAGTTGAGGCTCTGGCCTTAGGCATGGGCTGTCTACCTGCTGGCCTTTTGAATTTCAAGCCTGGCTTTGTCCTTTGTGCTGAGCCAGACTCCTTCTTGAGCTCTACTCTCTTGGAAGTAGCTTCTTCTTCTTCTGCCACATAATCCTCATCCTCTGATTCTGAGGTTCTTTTCTTCTTTTGTCTAGTGGCAGCTTTTGGCAAATTTCTAGGAGTGCTCCTGCTGCCTTCATCTGAAGAACTGGAGGGACTAGTGCCCTCACTCATATGCACTTGCTCTTCTGACACATTCTGGCTGTCACTCTGATCAGACATGATGAAAAAGCTGACTGCTGACCCTGTGAAGAGTTTATAGATGAGGTAGAATAGATGAGCATCACAAAATGCAGAGGTTTTTGCAAAAGAATGATTCAAAATCTTAGTTTTAGTTTCCCACAGAAATCATTTCGGATCTACCGATTTTTAAACTCTGTGATACCGAAGCAGTTTTGGAACCTAAACTGGTGAACTCGGTCAGACTGAGTCACAGTTCGGTGGCAACGAGACTGCTAGGGTTTCACAAAGTTCCAAAATCGGTCACACCGATTAGTAATTCACGGTCAGACCGAGTCTCACTTGTGCAATGGCATGAGCCCAATCGGTGGGACCGAGTTTTTCAACTCGGTGGGTCCGAGATGGTTTCGGCGAAAACCTAACCCTAAAATTTCAAATCAAACCTATTCTACGAATTGCATTGACTGGATAGGAGTGTTTTAATCGTGGCAAGAATCAATATGATCACAATGTGCTAGGAATCAGATTGGGAATAGCACAAAGATCGAGTCCATACCATAGTCCGGCGGAGACTCGCTACGGCGGCAACGGCGGGGTTGAATTCCGTTGACGGCGATGGAGACCAGCGACAGGAGGCGGCTGGCGGCGAGGAGACCATCCGGGGACCACGTTGGCAGAGCGAGCTATCGCGCGGGCAAAGGGGTTCGGAGAAATTTCCAAATTTTTGCCCGTGTCTATATATAGCCCGACCCTGTCGGTGTGACCGAGTGGAACAACTCGGTGGCACCGAGATGCAAAACTGTATACAGTTACTGCAACTCGGTGTGACCGAATAGTTCAAATCGGTTGCACCGAGATCGAAAACATAGATCGACTTAATGATCTCGGTAGGACCGAAAGGGAGATATCGGTCAGACCGAGAATCACAAAGAAGTTTTGGAAGTTTAAGTCTATGACGAATCGGGGACTCCGAGTGCTCCTCACACAGAGTGGTTTGAATCTGACTTGATCAAATTTTGTGATGTAGCATGAATAGAATTTGATACGAGAAAAGCATAGATAGCTAGAGGAGGTTCTTAGGCATTCTTGTCCATCCACTTGGCAAGAGAAAGAAAAACCAATCAATCAAAACAACAAGTGGATGTCCTCGAATGAGTAAAATATGCAACCAACATGCTCACACAATAAAATGGCAATTGAAATATGTGACAAAGCATGCACAACCAATTATAGCATCTATCAAGCAATTGGCGATGACTAGGCCATCTATATATGAGTATATTGACTTAGGAGTCAAATGAGAACATTTGATCATAGGTCATACTCATCGTTTAAGCACAAGTGGGGTTACCACTTTTACATAAAGCATAGTTGTGTTCACATCATTAGAGTTGCTTTAGCTCAAGTCTTAGAGTAAAGCTCCCCCTAGATGTGATATCCCCCCTAAGAGGGATGAACTAACCTTGGGTTTTGTCGATGATGACTTCATGTAGATGTTGAAGATGTGGATGCTCAATGTTGATGTAGAACAATTGGAGCTATCCATTGGAGTGAATTGCACTTTCAATACGTACATGGGTTAGTCCCACAAGGAACAAACAAGGATATCCATAGACATAGAGTGATGCACACACAAGATGATGTCCATGAAAGCTTTTAGGTTACCTTGTCCCTTGACTTACCAACAAGAGGGTTTGTGACTCCTTGAACTAGTGCAAGATGTGGAAGTTGATTGCACTTGTTCTTGCCAAAATGATTAGAGTGAAGTATGTTGGCGGAGTCACCCTCAAGAACTCTCTAGTTCTTCTGCTTTTGGATCCACACCATCTTGATGGGAATCCTTGGAGTTGTAGTCGTACTTGATGAAGTGGAACTTGAAGTAGTCTTGGGAATCCACTTGACTAAGGTCTTAGGAGCTTCTTCAAATGCATCAATTTCCTCTTGAAGCTTGTACTTGCCTTTTTGCTTGTAGTCTTGTGGTGGAAGATTATCTCGAGTTTGTGTCCCCTTGAAAGAAGTAGGATCATACTTCTCTTGTTGAGGAACAAACTTTGTCTTAGGGTATTGATCTTCTTCCCACTCAACTCCATTGGCGTTGAACTTTCGTTCAAATCCAACACCTCGATTCTTCCGGTGTCTTCCTTGCTTGCGTACAATTTCCTCGAATTGCTTACTTCCGGCAAGGCTCTTGTAGACTCCTTTCTCTATAATTCCCTTCAATAAGCTATTTTCTTGCTCAAGTGTAACTTGGCTAAGAGAATCATTAGTGGAATCAAGAGAACTACTAGAAGCAACAATATTGGATTTAACATGATCATTGTTACTACTAGAGGAAGAATCTTTCTTGTTGTTGTTACTAGACTTGACTTGAGGCATGTAAGTGGATAAGAGTAAACGCTTGGCAATGTAAGAAGAACTTTTCTTGTGGAGATCATCATTGATTGCCTTCAAAAACTCATGCTCTTGCTCAAGATTGAGCTTTTCAAAGCGTAACTTCTCATGAGCTCTTAAAAGTTCTCGATGATCTTCGAAGATAGTTTCATGAGCTAACTTAAGAGTGTTTAGTTCTTTAGTTAGAGCGTCAATCTTCTCCTTATCATTGTCATTCGTTTTATCTTGATTAGCATGATTAATTGACGTTTCATCATAGTATTCATCACTAGAGTTGTCAACAAGTAAATCATCATCACCTAACAAGTCATCTTCATCACTATTGAAATCGACATACTCAGGATGTGTTACCTTAGGACCTTTGGCCATTAAGCATCTTCCAATTCCTTCATTTGGTTAGTCAAATATGTTGTAGGAGTTGGTTGACACAAGTGCTAGACCGGCAACACCTTCATCTTGAGTATATTCGGAATCGGAGTGATAACTTCTCTCGGAGTGGTTGTCGGAGTCGGAGCCGGATACCCACTCACCAACATGAGCTTGATGTCTTCGTTTTGTGTAGCTCCTTGACGACTTTTCCTTTTTTTCCGAATCCTTGTTTCTCCGTGAGTATCTTCGTTCATAACGATCATCTCTACTCCTTCTCTCCCTTGATGGTGATTCTTCTCTTTTACTTCTTCTTTTTGGAGAATCTTCTCTTCTTTTGTAGGGAGCCGTACACCCATTGGAATAGTGTCCGGGTCTTCCACAATTGTAGCAGTTTCGCTCTCGACTAGAAGATCTTTTGTCATTGTAGGACCTTGACTTGGAGCTTCTATCTTTGCTTCTACTCTTGTAGAACTTGTTGAAGTTCTTCACCATTAAGCTCAATTCTTCATTGAAGGTTTGTTTCTCACTTGATGATGTGGGGGCTTCACATGAGGCTTTGTAAGCTCCACTCGATTTGTTGTGAAGTTCCTCCTTATCCTTGAGTGACATCTCATGAGCAACAATTCTTCCAATGACTTCCGTTGGCTTGAGATATTTGTAATTGGGCATCATTTGGATCAATGTGCACACGGTATCATATTTTCCATCCAAGGCTCTTAGGATCTTCTTGATGATGAATCTATCGGTCATCTCTTCACTCCCTAAGCCGGCAATCTCATTTGTGATGAGAGCAAACCTAGAGTACATTTCAGCGACGCCTTCACCATCCTTCATTTTGAACTTGTCAAGTTGACTTTGAAGCACATCCAATTTGGATTCCTTGACGGAGTCGGTACCTTCGTGCATATCAATCAAAGTGTCCCGAATTTCCTTTGCGTTCTCAAGACGGCTGATTTTGTTGAATTCTTCGGGGCACAATCCGTTGAAGAGAATATCACAAGCTTGAGCGTTGTGTTGCAGCATCTTCAACTCTTCCGCGGTAGCTTCACGGTTTGGTTCTTTCCCATCAAAGAAGTCACCTTGCAAACCAACACACACAATAGCCCAAACGGCGGGGTTATGTCCAAGAATATGCATTTTCATTTTATGCTTCCAACTAGCAAAATTAGTACCATCAAAGTAAGGACCTCTACGGTGATAATTTCCCTCGCTAGACGCCATACTCTCCTAGGTTGTGAAACCAAGGCTATGACCACCAAAAGCTATGGAAATCAAAGCGAATGGAGACCAAAGCTCTGATACCACTTGTAGGATCGAAAGTATGTCTAGAGGGGGGTGATTAGACTACTTGACCAAATAAAAGCTTAACCTTTTCCCAATTTTAGTTCTTGGCAGATTTTAGCTATTTTAGAACAAGTCGAGCAATCATCACACAATTCAAGCAAGCATGCAAAGAGTATATAGGCAGCGGAAAGTAAAGCATACAACTTGCAAGAATGTAAAGGGAAGGGTTTGGAGAATTCAAACGCAATTGGAGACACGGATGTTTTTGGCGTGGTTCAGATAGGTGGTGCTATCCTATATCCACGTTGATGGAGACTTCAACCCACGGAGGGTAACGGTTGCGCGAGTCCACGGAGGGCTCCACCCACGAAGGGTCCACGAAGAAGCAACCTTGTCTATTCCATCACGGCCATCGCCCACGAAGGACTTGCCTCACTAGCGGTAGATCTTCACGAAGTAGGCGATCTCCTTGCCCTTACAAACTCCTTGGTTCAACTCCACAATCTTGTCGGAGGCTCCCAAGTGACACCTAGCCAATCTAGGAGACACCACTCTCCAAGAAGTAACAAATGGTGTGTTGATGATGAACTCCTTGCTCTTGTGCTTCAAATGATAGTCTCCCTAACACTCAGCTCTCTCTCATAGGATTTGGATCTGGTGGAAAGAAGATTTGAGTGGAAAGCAACTTGGGGAAGGCTAGAGATCAAGATTCATATGGTAGGAATGGAATATCTTGGCCTCAACACAAGGGTAGGTGGTTCTCTCTCAGAACATATGAGTTGGAAGTGTAGATGTGTTTTGATGGATCTGTCCACGAATGAAGAGGAGGTGGAGGGGTATATATAGCATCCACACAAAATCCAACCGTTACACACAATTTACCAATCTCGGTGGGACCGAATCAACAAACTCGGTTGGACCGATTTAGTAAACCTAGTGACCGTTAGAGATATCCGGTGGGACCGACATGCAACTCGGTAGGACCGATATGGTTAGGGTTAGGGCATAACGTAATCTCGGTGAGACCGATTACACAAACTCGGTGAGACCGATTTGGTAATTAGCTAACCAAAGAGTTGGTCAGGCAAACTCGGTGGGACCGATTTGCTCTTTCGGTGAGACCGAAAAGTTACAAAAAGGAAACAGAGAGTTTACATTGCAATCTCGGTGGGACCGATCCGCTCTTTCGGTGAGACCGAAAAGTTATGAAAAGGAAGCAGAGAGATTGCAATCCCATCTCGGTGAGACCGAGATCCCTATCAGTAGAACCGATTTGCTAGGGTTTGGCAGTGGCTATGACAAGTGAAATTCGGTGGCGCCGGATTGAAAGAATCGGTAAGACCGAGTTTGGCTTTGGGTTTAGGTCAAATGTGGATATGGGAAAGTACTTGAGGGTTTTGGAGCATATCACTAAGCACATAAAGCAAGAGGCTCATTAAGCAACACCTCATCCCTCCTTGATAGTATTGGCTTTTCCTATAGACTCAATGTGATCTTGGATCACTAAAATATAAAATGAGGAGTCTTGAGCTTGAAGCTTTAGCCAATCCTTTGTCCTTAGCATTTTGAGGAATCTACTTTCATCATCCATGCCATGCCAATCATTGAGCTTTCCTGAAATAATTATCTTGGAATAGCATTAGCTCAATGAGCTATATGTTGTTATGAATTACCAAAACCACCTAGGGATAGTTGCACTTTCAGGGGTCCATAAAGAAATCTAAGGGTTATTAAGGCCTCCTCCTAATAGAGAACCAGAAATCTAAGGGTTATTAAGGCCTCCTCCTCATGGGCAGGAGTCGGTCTGCTTGATACGGACATGACTCCTCATACTACCGTAATCACCGGAAAGAATCCCAATTATCGTCACCTTGGGGTATTCGGATCATAATACGTAATAGGTGCATACAACTTGCAAGATAGAATAAAGAACTCAAATGTGTTCATGAAAACATAAAGGGTTTGGATTGAAATCATGACACCCGGGCCCTAGTGACAAGCATTAATAATAGCAAAGTCATAACAACATCAATCTCAGAACATTGTGGATACTAGGGATCAAGCCCTACAAACTAACTTGATTACATGACAAATATCATCCAACTCCATCACCATCTAGCAAGCCTACAAAGGAATTACTCACTCTCGATGGTGAGCATCATGGAATTGTTGATGGAGAAGAGTTGATGATGACGAGACGACAAATTCCACCCTCCTGAGCCCCGAACGGACTCCAGATCAGCCCTTTCGATGAAGAACATGAGGTGGCGGCTGCTACTTCTTGAGCTTGCATTGGTTTTTTCCTCAGCAAAGTAGAGTAAGTATTTCCCTCAGCTTTTGAGAACCAAGGTATCAATCCAGTAGGAGACAACGCTCAAGTCACCAAATACCTGCACAAACAAACACCAACCTGCACCCAACGCGATAAGGGTTGTCAATCCCTTCATGGTTATTTGCAAAGTGAGATCCGATAGAGATGGATAAATGATAAAGTAATATTTTTGGTATTTTTGGTTTATGGAACGGAAGGTAAAAGATTGCAAATAAAGTAAATAGGAAACTAGAATTGTAGATCGGAAACTTATATGATGGAAAATAGACCCGGGGGCCATAGGTTTCACTAGAGGCTTCTCTCAAGATAGAAAATATTACGGCGGGTGAACAAATTACTACCGAGCAATTGATAGAAAAGCGCATAATTATGACGATATCTAAGGCAATGATCATGAATATAGGCATCATGTCCGTATCAAGCAGACCGACTCCTGCCTGCATCTACTACTATTACTTCACACATCGACCGACTCCTGCCTGCATCTAGAGTATTAAGTTCATAGAACAGAGTAATGCATTAAGTAAGATGACATGATGTCGCGGGATAAACTCAAGCAATATGATGAAAACCACATCTTGTTATCCTCGATGGCAACAATACAATACGTGTCGGTTCCCCTTCTGTCACTGGGATCGAACACCGCAAGATTGAACCCAAAGCTAAGCACTTCTCCCATTGCAAACCAATCTAGTCGGCCAAACCAAATCGATAGTTCGAAGAGACTTGCAAAGATATCAAATCATGCATATAAGAATTCAGAGGAGATTCAAATAATATTCATAGATAAGTTGATCATAAATCCACACTTCATTGGATCTTGGCAAACACACCGCAAAAAGGTATTACATCGAATAGATCTCCAAGAACATCGAGGAGAACATGGTATTGAGAATCAAAGAGAGAGAAGAAGCCATCTAGATACCAGCTATGGACCCGTAGGTCTGAGGTAAACTACTCAAGCTTCATCGGATAAGCAATGGTGTTGATGTAGAAGCCCTCTATGACCGAATCCCCCTCCGGCAGGACGCCGGAAAAGGCCCCTAGATGGGATCTCACGGGTATAGAAGGTTGCGGCGGTGGAAAAGTATTTTCATGGCTCTCCTGGTAGGTTTTGGAATATTTGAGAATATGTAGGCGGAAGAAATAGGTCGGTGGAGTCATGAGGGGCCCACAAGGGTGGGGGGCGCGCCCTCCGTCCTTGTGGATGCCTCGTGGCGTCCTGACGTGCACTCCAAGTCCTCTGGATGTCTTCTGGTCCAAGAAAAATCATCATGAAAGTTTCATTCCGTTTGGACTCCGTTTGGTATTCCTTTTGTGCGAAACTCTAAAACAAGGAAAAACCAGAAACCGGCACTGGCTCTAGGTTAATAGGTTAGTCCCAAAAATAATATAAAATAGCATAATAATGCATATAAAACATCCAAAACAGATAATATAATAGCATGGAACAATCCAAAATTATAGATACGTTGGAGACGTATCAAGCATCCCCAAGCTTAATTCCTGCTCGTCTTCGAGTAGGTAAATGATAAAAACAAAATTTTTGATGTGGAATGCTACCTAACATATTTATCCATGTAATTTTCTCTATTGTGGCATGAATGTTCAGATCCGTATGATTCAAAACAAAAGTTTAGTATTGACATAAAAACAATAATACTTCAAGCATACTAACAAGGTAATTATGTCTTCTCAAAATAACATGGCCAACGAAAGCTTATCCCTACAAAATCATATAGTCTGGCTATGCTCCATCTTCATCAACAAAATATTTAAATCATGCACAACCCCGTTGAAAAGCCAAGCAATTGTTTCATACTTTTGATGTTCTCAAACCTTTTCAACTTTCACGCAATACATGAGCGTGAGCCATGGACATAGCACTATAGGTGGAATAGACGGTGGTTGTGGAGAAGACAAAAAGAAGGAGATAGCCTCACATCAACTAGGCGTATCAACGGACTATGAAGATGCCCATTAATATATATCAATGTGAGTGAGTAGGGATTGCCATGCAACGGATGCACTAGAGCTATAAGTTTATGAAAGCTAAAAAAGAAACTAAGTGGGTGTGCATCCAACTTGCTTGCTGACGAAGACCTAGGGCAATCTATAACGAAAAATTCCCACTAGTATATGAAAGTGACAATATAGGAGACTCTCTATCATGAAGATCATGGTGCTACTTTGAAGCACAAGTGTTGTAAAAGGATAGTAGAATTGTCCCTTCTCTCTTTTCTCTCATTTTTTATTTGGGCCTTCTCTCATTTTTTTGGCCTTTTTTTATTTAGTCCGGAGTCTCATCCCGACTTGTGGGGGAATCATAGTCTCCATCATCCTTTCCTCACATGGGACAATGCTCTAATAATGAAGATCATCACACTTTTATTTACTTTCAACTCAAGAATTACGACTCGATACTTATAATAAAATATGACACTATGTGGATGCCTCTGGCGGTGTACCGGGATGTGCAATGGATCAAGAGTGACATGTATGAAAGAATTATGAATGGTGGCTTTGCCACAAATACGATGTCAACTACATGATCATGCAAAGCAATATGACAATGATGGAGCGTGTCATAATAAAAGGAACGGTGGAAAGTTGCATGGCAATATATCTCAGAATGGCTATGGAAATGCCATAATAGGTAGGTATGGTGGCTATTTTGAGGAAGGTATATGGTGGGTCTATGGTACAGATAATCCCCAAGTGCAGGGAATCATCGTAGCAATTCCCACTGGTGGAAGTGATAAGTATGGAGTGTCGAACCCACAAGGAGCTAAAGGTAAGATCAATATTCTCTCAAGTCCTATCTGCCACTGATACGACTCTACGTACACCGGGCGTTTGCTTCCAACTAGAAATGAGAGATAAAACAACGTTGTGGGTATGAAGAGGATAACTTTGCATGATATCGGAGAGCTAAAATATAAAAGTAGGTGCTATTATCATAAAGTTAGAATATATTACTAAATATTATAAATAGCGAGTGTGGAATAATGATGGATCGGTGTGCGGAATTGTCCTAGGCAATTGTTAACAAGACCGGTAGTCATCATTGCAATTTCATATGAGGGAGATGCATAAGCTAACATACTTTATCTTCTTGGATCATATGCACTTATGATTGGAACTCTTGGAAGCATCCGCAACTACTAAAGGTCATTAAGGTAACACCCTATCATAGCATTAAAGCATCAAGTCCCCTTTATCCCATACGCCACAACCCCCTTACTTGGTTTTATGCTTCTGTCACTCAAGCAACCCACTATAAGCGAATCATGAACGTATTGCAACACCCTACAACGGGAATCCCTCACGCTTGCGCGACACGGAGGGCACAATAGGACAGCACCAAAATAAAACATGCAACTCATACCAATCTAGATCATCAATCAACCCAAAGACAAAGGATATCTACTCAAAACATGATAGGATGGCAACACATCATTGGATCATAATATGTGGCATAAAGCACCATGTTCAAGTAGGGATTACAGCGGGGTGCGGGAGAGTGGACCGCACAACATAGATGAGGATGGTGATGTTGATGAAGACGTTCACCGCGGCGATGATTCCCCTCCCGATGGCACTCCCACGCCACCGAGAGAGAGGAGGAGAGGTTCTACCCCTTGTGCTTCCTCCTCCATGGCCTCCCCCTAGATGGGGAGAGGTTCTTCCTCTGGTCCTTGGCCTTCATGGCGATGATGGCCCCTCCGGGATCCTCCTCCATGGCCTCAGGTGATGATGGCCCCCTCCGGTAGGGTGCCAGAGAGAGCCTAGATTGTTTTCTCGTGGTTACAGAGGCTTGCGGCGGCGGAACTTCAGATCTAGGTTATTTTCTGGAGGTTTCTGTATTATCTCACGTCTGGGGGGTCTCCGAGTCGTCCATGAGATAGGGGACCACGCCTAGGGGGGTGGGCGCGCCCCCACCCTCGTGGACAGCCCGGACTCTTCTGGCCCAACTCTTTTACTCCGGGGGCTTCTTTTGGTCCATAATAAATCATCAAAAAATGGCACGTCAATTGGACTCCGTTTGGTATTCCTTTTCTGTGATACTCAAAAACAAGGAAAAAAATTAGAAACTGGCACTGGGCTCTACGTTAATAGGTTAGTCCCAAAAATCATATAAAATATCATATAAATGTATATAAAACCTCTAAGATGGATAATATAATAGCATGAATACTTCATAAATTATAGATACGTTGGACACGTATCAGCATCCCCAAGCTTAATTCCTGCTCGTCCTTGAGTAGGTAAATGATAAAAGAAATAATTTATGAAGTGTGAATGCTAGCAGGTGCACAAGTTTGATCACTGATAATTTCAATCACATTTTCTAGCATCATTATATGTCATAACAGTAGCTCATCTCATAAAACTTTTCATGATCAAGTAACAAGCTATTCACATGTTAAAGTATAGATCATAAACTTTCTTGAAAACTAACAAACAGTGCTCTTAGTCATCAAACAAGTGCAATTCATCTTATTTTCGGGAAGGGTCTATGTAAGAGCTTTGATTCAGCAAACTCCACATACTCAACTATCATTTAATCTTTCACAATTGCTAACACTCATGTGATATTTATGGGTTTAAAGTTTTAATCATACACAGAGAAAGATAGGGGCTTATAGTTTCGCCTCCCAACCTTTTACCTCAAGGGTAATATCAACAATAATGATTTATGAAAACCTACATCCAAGTGGATATATATATCTGGATCGCTCCAACACAAAGTGCTTGCCAAAGGAAAAAGTGTAAAAAGGAAAGGTGATGATCACCATGACTCTTGTATAAGGGTAGAAGATAAAAGTAAAAGATAGGCCCTTCGCAGAGGGAAGCTGAGGTTGTCATGCGCCTTTATGGTTGGATGCATAAAATCTTAATGCAAAAGAACATCACTTTATATTGTCTCTTGTGATAAAGACCTTTATTATGCAGTCCGTCGCTTTTATTTCTTCCCTATCACAAGTTCATATAAAGCTTATTTTCTTCGCACTAATAGATCATACATATTTGGAGAGCAGTTTTTATTGCATGCACCGACGACAACTTACTTGAAGGATCTTACTCAATCCTTAGGTAGGTATGGTGGACTCTCATGGCAAAACTGGTTTAAGGGATGTTTGGAAGCACAAGTAGTATTTCTACTTGGTGCAAATAATTTGGCTAGCATGAGAGGGAAAGGCAAGCCCAACATGTTGGATGATCCAAGACAATATAACATTTCAGATATAGGAAAACATAACCCATT
This sequence comes from Aegilops umbellulata, assembly GCA_032464435.1. Classification (NCBI taxonomy): domain Eukaryota; kingdom Viridiplantae; phylum Streptophyta; class Magnoliopsida; order Poales; family Poaceae; genus Aegilops; species Aegilops umbellulata. Next base: position 75,193,625 of record CP136057.1, on the reverse strand, counting down.
AAGTTGTCTTCCTTGTCCAACATCAACCTTTTAGCATGTCATATTTTAATGAGTGCTCACAACTACAAAAGATGTCCAAGATAGTATATTTATATGTGAAATCTCTCTTCCTTCAATATTCTTTCATGAATTGTTCAAGTGACCAATCTGCGTTTGCTAACTTTCAATAAGTTTACTACCTATACTTATTCTGTGTGAAATCATTACTCCCCATGGTATAAGCATATGAAACATATATAAATTCAGATTTATGATATTCAATTCATTCAACCATTTACTCATAGGATATATGTGAAGCACGTGAGTAAATGACAAACTACTCCAAAAAGATATAAGTGAAGAACACTGAGTAGTCAAATAATTAACTAGACATGGGAGGATTATTTTTCATTCAAGATTTCAGATCCAATGATTTTATTCAAACAGCAAGTAAAATTGAAAATACGCTCCAAGCAAAACACATATCATGTGATGAATAAAAATATAGCTCCGAGTAAGGTACACCGATAGTTTTGAAGACGAAAGAGGGGATGCCTTCCGGGGCATCCCCAAGCTTAGGCGCTTGAGTATTCCTTGAATATTACCTTGGGTTGCCTTGGGCATCCCCAATCTTAGGGTCTTTCCACTCCTTATTCTCCTCATATCGATATCTCACTCAAAGCTTGAAAACTTCAATCACACAAAACTTAACGGAACTTCGTGAGATAGGTTAGTATGATAAAGAGTAAACCATTCACTTTGGTACTGTCAAAGACAAGGTTCATAATTTTTCTCACACAATTCCTACTGTACCATACCATTTCTATGATTTATATTGAGAAATATAAGCCATAGAAACTAGAAAACAAGCAAACTATTCAATGAAAACAGAATCTGTCAGAAACATAACACTTTGTAATGATCTGAACAGCAACCATACTTCTACTACTCCAAAAATTATGAGATAAATTGGTGGACGTGAGGAATTTGTCTATTAATCTTCTTCAAAAAGAATCAACTCAAAAGCACTCTTCTGTAAAAGAATGGTAGCTAATCCCGTGAGCGCAAAGTTTCTGTTTTTTTACAGCAAGATCACATTAAATCTCACCCAAGTCTTCTCAAAGGTCTTACTTGGCACTTCGTTGAAACAAAAAGCTATAAAACATGATTACTACAGTAGAATAATCATGTAAACACACAAAAACAGTAAGGGTAAATATTGGGTTGTCTCCCAACAAGCGCTTTTCTTTAGTGCCTTTTAGCTAGGCATGATGATTTCAATGATGCTCAGATAAAAGAAAAGAATTGAAACATAAAGAGAGCATCATGAAGAATATGACTAGCACATTTAAATTTAACCCACTTCCTATGCCTAGGGATTTTGTGAGCACATAATTTATAGGAACAAGAATCAACTAGCATAGGAAGGCAAAACAAGTATAACTTCAAAACTTTAAGCACATAGAGAGGAAACTTGATATTATTGCAACTCCTACAAGCATATATTCCTCACTCATAATAATTCTCAGTAGCATCATGAATGAATTCATCAATATAACCATCACATAAAGCATTCTTTTCATGATCTACAAGCATAGAGAATTTTCTACTCTCCACATAAGCAAAATTCTTCTCATTCAGAATAGTGGGGTCACTAATTCCTAAAGTTGACACTCTTCCAAACCCGCTTTAGATGATAGTATTATTCATACTCCAAAAGATATAAGTGAAGTTCATGGATAATTCTACAATTAATATATTCTAACCAATATCCGAGCTCAAAATATATAAGTGAAGCACATGAAGCATTCTATAAAACCACACTCAAAAGATTTAAGTGAAGCGCAAAGAGCATTCCATAAGGTCATACTCAAAAGGTATAAGTGAAACACATGAATCATTCTATAAATTGATGAAGGGAAATCTCATACTAGCATGGATCTTAAAGAAAAAGAAAAACACCAAGGACACAAATCATGTGAACAAAACAAAAACCGAGGTATACCGATAATTGTTGAAGAAGAAAGATGGGATGCCAACCGGGGCATACCCAAGCTTAGATGCTTGAGTATCCTTGGAATATTTACTTGGGGTGCCTTGGGGATCCGCAAGCTTGAACTCTTGTATCTCTTTATTCTTCTCACATCAGTAACTGCTCGTTCTTCGAACACTTCATCGACAAAAACTTAACAAAAACTTTGTGAGATCCGTTAGTATACTAAAGCAAATCACTACCTTTATGTACTGTTGAAAACTCATTCCAATTTCATATTAGCACCTTATCTACTGTATTCCAACTTCACCATGGTTCATACCCCCCGATACTACCCATAGATTCATCAAAATAAGCGATCGACACATAGAAAACAAAATCTGTCAAAAACAGGACAGTCTGTAGTAATCTGGAAGTTAAGTAAACTTCTGTAACTCCAAAAAATTGTAAAAAATATGAAAATTTAAAAAATTTGTACAGAAGTAATGTGCAAAAAGTTTCCGACCCATTTGACTTTCCAGTAAAAAATGTAAATTCACGCGCTATAGCCAAAGTTTCTGTTTTTGTACTGCACATAGTAAACAAGCAATCTAATCATCCTAAAACCAAAGCTTGGCACATTATTTTTATAATACAATGGATATATACAAGGGTATAATTATTTTCAGAGAAGCTTCCATGAATTTTTTTACATTGTTTCCATGCGCATGAACACAAGTGTTCAAGGGTCGACCCTCACTTCTCCAATGCATAACCTTCCAATCACTTCTCTTATTGAAAAAACTTTTTAGGCATGAGAGGCAAGTATTTTTTGTATTTTCATTCTTAAAACTTTTTTTGTATGTTTCACCCACAAATAAACAGAAACAAAAAGGAAAGACAAAATCTACTTAGTGAATAAAGCAAACAAGCACACACGAGAATATAAACCCCACGCTATTTCTCCCCGGCAACGGCGCCAGAAAAGAGCTTGATAATCCCCAAGTGCAGGGAATCATCGTAGCAATTCCCAATGGTGGAAGTGATAAGTATGGAGTGTCGAACCCACAAGGAGATAAAGGTAAGATCAATATTCTCTCAAGTCCTATCTGCCACTGATACGACTCTACGTACACCGGGCGTTTGCTTCCAACTAGAAACGAGAGATAAAACTACGTTGTGGGTATGAAGAGGATAACTTTGCATGATATCAGAGAGCTAAAAATAAAAGTAGGTGCTGTTATCATAAAGTTAGAATATATTACTAAATATTATAAATAGCGAGTGTGGAATAATGATGGATCGGTGTGCGGAATTGTCCTAGGCAATTGTTAACAAGACCGGTAGTCATCATTGCAATTTCATATGAGGGAGATGCATAAGCTAACATACTTTATCTTCTTGGATCATATGCACTTATGATTGGAACTCTTGGAAGCATCCGCAACTACTAAAGGTCATTAAGGTAACACCCTACCATAGCATTAAAGCATCAAGTCCCCTTTATCCCATACGCTACAACCCCCTTACTTGGGTTTATGCTTCTGTCACTCAAGCAACCAACTATAAGCGAATCATGAACGTATTGCAACACCCTACAGCGGGAATCCCTCATGCTTACGCAACACGGAGGGCACAATAGGACATCACCAAAATAAAACATACAACTCGTACCAATCTAGATCATCAATCAACCCAAAGACAAAGGATATCTACTCAAAACATCATAGGATGACAACACATCATTGGATCATAATATGTGGCATAAAGCACCATGTTCAAGTAGGGATTACAACGGGGTGTGGGGGAGTGGACCACGTAAAATAGATTAGGATGGTGATGATGATGGTGATGTTGATGAAGACGATCACCGTGGCGATGATTCCCCTCCCGATGGCACTCCTGCGCCACCGAGAGAGAGGAGGAGAGGTTATCCCCCTTGTGCTTCCTCCTCCATGGCCTCCCCCCTATATGGGGAGAGGTTCTTCCTCTGGTCCTTGGCCTTCATGGCGATGATGGCCCCTCCGAGATCCTCCTCCATGGCCTCCGGTGATGATGGCCCCCTCCGGCAAGGTGCTAGAGAGGGCCTAGATTGATTTCTTGTGGCTACAGAGGCTTGCGGCGGCGGAACTTCCGATCTAGGTTATTTTCTGGAGGTTTCTGTATTTATAGGAATTTTTGGCGTAGGTCTCACGTCAGGGGGGGGGGGTCTCCGAGTCATCCACAAGATAGGGGCCCACGCTAGGGGGGTGGGCGCGCCCCACCCTCGTGGACAGCCCCAGACTCTTCTGGCCCAACTTTTTTACTCCGGCGGCTTCTTTTGGTCCATAAAAAATCATCAAAAATGGGCACGTCAATTGGACTCCGTTTGGTATTCCTTTTCTGTGATACTCAAAAACAAGGAAAAAGCACTGGGCTCTAGGTTAATAGGTTAGTCCCAAAAATCATATAAAATATCATATAAATGCATATAAAACATCTAAGATGGATAATATAATAGCATGAATACTTAATAAATTATAGATACGTTGGAGACATATCAGGTACCGTCAAAAGTTGCACGGCACAAGAGAGGCTAGCAATGATGGAAGGGCATAATCCATGGACTCAACATTAGTCATAAAGAACTCATATGTTTATTGCAAAAATCTATTAGTTATCGAAACGAAGTACTATGCGCATGCTCCTAGGGGGATAGATTGGTAGGAAAAGACCATCGCTCGTCCCCGACCGCCACTCATAAGGAAGACAATCAATAAATAAATCATGATACAACTTCATCACATAACGGTTCACCATACATGCATGCTACGGGAATCACAAACTTTAACACAAGTATTTCTCAAATTCACAACTACTCACTAGAACGAATCTAATATCACCATCTTTATATCTCAGAACAATCATGAGGAATCAAACTTCTCATAGTATTCAATGCACTTTATATGAAAGTTTTTATTATGTCCCTCTTGGATGCCTATCATATTAGGACTAAATTTATAACCAAAGAAAATTACCATGCTGTTTAGAGACTCTCAAAATAATATAATTGAAGCATGAGAGTTCATCAATTTCTATAAAATAAAACCACCGCCTTGCTCTAAAAGATATAAGTGAAGCACATAGAGCAAAGTTGCCTAGCTCAAAAGATATAAGTGAAGCACAAAGAGTATTATAATAAATCACGATTCATGCATGTCTCTTTCAAAAGGTGTGTACATAAAGGATGATTGTGGCAAACTAAAAAGCAAAGACTCAAATTATACAAGACGCTCCAAGCAAAACACATATCATGTGGTGAATAAAAATATAGCCTCAAGTAAAGTTACCGATAGACGAAGACGAAAGAGGGGATGCCTTTGAAGGAAATATGCCCTAGAGGCAATAATAAAGTTATTATTTATTTATTTTTTTCATGATAAATGTTTATTATTCATGCTAGAATTGTATTAACCGGAAACTTAGTACATGTGTGGATACATAGACAAACAAAGTGTCACTAGTATGCCTCTACTTGACTAGCTCGTTGAATCAAAGATGGTTAAGTTTCCTAGCCATAGACATGAGTTGTCATTTGATTAACGGGAGCACATCATTAGAGAATGATGTGATTGACTTGACCCATTCCGTTAGCTTAGCACTTGATCATTTAGTATATTGCTACTGCTTTCTTCATGACTTATACATGTTCCAATGACTATGCGATTATGCAACTCCCGGATACCGGAGGAACACTTTGTGTGCTACCAAACGTCACAACATAACTGGGTGATTATAAAGGTGCTCGACATGTGTCTCCGATGGTACTTGTTGAGTTGCCATAGATCGAGATTAGGATTTGTCACTCCGATTGTCGGAGAGGTATCTCTGGACCCTCTCGGCAATGCAGATCACTATAAGCCTTGCAAGCAATGTGACTAATGAGTTAGTTGCGGGATGATGCATTATGAAACGAGTAAAGAGACTTGCCGGTAATGAGATTGAACTAGGTATTGAGATACCGACGATCGAATCTTGGGCAAGTAACATACCAATGACAAAGGGAACAACGTATGTTGTTATGCGGTTTGACTGATAAAGATCTTCGTAGGATATGTGGGAACCAATATGAGCATCCAGGTTCCGCTATTGGTTATTGACCGGAGACGTGTCTCGGTCATGTCTACATAGTTCTCGAACCCGTAGGGTCCGCACGACGTTCGGTGACGGTCGATATTATGAGTTTATGTGTTTTGATGTACCGAAGGTAGTTTGGAGTCCCGGATATGATCACGGACATGACGAGGAGTCTCTAAATGGTCGAGACGTAAATATCGATATATTGGAAGCCTATGTTTGGACATCGGAATGGTTCCGAGTGAGTTCGGGCATATACCAGAGCACCGGGAGGTTACGGGAACCCCCCGGGGGATTTATGGGACTTACTGGGCCATAGTGGGAGAGAAGAGAGGGAAGCCTAGGATGCCCCCAAGCCCAATCCAAATTGGGTGGGGGGCCGGCCCCCCTTTCCTTCCCCCTCTCTCCCCCTTCCTTCCAATCCTAGTCCAACTAGGGAAGGGGGGAATCCTACTCCCGGTGGGAGTAGGACTCCCCATGGGGCGCACCATAGGAGGGCCGGCCCTCCCCCTCCTCCACTCCTTTGTATACGGGGGAGGGGGCACCCCATAGACACACAAGTTGATCATTGATCTCTTAGCCGTGAGCGGTGCCCCCCTCCACCATAATCCACCTCGGTCATATCGTCGTAGTGCTTAGGCGAAGCCCTGCGCCGATAGCTTCATCATCACCGTCATCACGCCGTCGTGCTGACGAAGCTCTCCCTCGACACTCTACTAGATCGTGAGTTCGTGGGACGTCACCGATATGAACGTGTGCAGATCGCAGAGGTGCCGTATGTTCGGTACTAGGATCAGTCGATCGTGAAGACGCACGACTACATCAACCGCGTTGTCATAACGCTTCCGCTTTCGGTTTACGAGGGTACATGGACAACACTCTCCCCTCTCGTTCCTATGCATCACCATGATCTTGCGTGTGCGTAGGAATTTTTTTTGAAATTACTACGTTCCCCCACAGTGGCATCCAAGCCAGGTTTACGCGTAGATATTATATGCACGAGTAGAACACAAGTGAGTTGTGGGCGATAATCGTCATACTGCTTACCAGCATGCCATACTTTGATTCGGCGGTATTGTTGGATGAAGCGGCCCGGACCGACATTACGCGTACGCTTACGCGAGACTGGTTCTACCGACGTGCTTCGCACACATGTGGCTCGCGGGTGTCAGTTTGTCCAACTTTAGTAGAATCGAGTGTGACTATGCCCGGTCCTTGTTGAAGGTTAAAACAACACATACTTGACAAAAAATTGTTGTGGTTTTGATGCGTAGGTAAGAACGGTTCATGCTCAGCCCGTAGCAGCCACGTAAAACTTGCAACAACAAAGTAGAGGACGTCTAACTTGTTTTTGCAGGGAATGTTGTGATGTGATATGGTCAAGACATGATGCTAAATTTTATTGTATGAGATGATCATGTTTTGTAACGAAGTTATCGGCAACTGGCAGGAGCCATATGGTTGTCGCTTTATTGTATGAAATGCAATCGCCGTGTAATTGCTTTACTTTATCACTAAGCGGTAGCGATAGTCGTAGAAGCAATAGTTGGCGAGACTATAATGATGCTACGATGGAGATAAGGGTGTCATGCCGGTGACGATGGTGATCATGACGGTGCTTTGGAGATGGCGATCAAAGGCACAAGATGACGATGGCCATATCATATCACTTATATTGATTGCATGTGATGTTTATCCTTTATGCATCTTATTTTGCGTAGTTCAACGGTAGCATTATAAGATGATCTCTCACTAAATTTCAAGGTACAAGTGTTCTCCCTGAGTATGCACCGTTGCGAAAGTTCGTCATGCCGAGACACCACATGATGGTCGGGTGTGATAAGCTCTACATTCACATACAACGGGTGCAAGCCAGTTTTGCACACGCAGAATACTCGAGTTAAACTTGACGAGCCTAGCATATGCAGATATGGCCTCGGAACACTGAGACCGAAAGGTCGAGCGTGAATCATATAGTAGATATGATCAACATAGTGATGTTCACCATTGAAAACTACTCCATCTCACGTGATGATCGGACATGGTTTAGTTGATATGGATCACGTGATCACGTAGATGATTAGAGGGATGTCTACCTAAGTGGGTGTTCTTTAGTAATATGATTAATTGAACTTTAATTTATCATGACCTCAGTACCTGATAGTATTTTGCATGTCTATGTTGTTGTAGATAGATGGCCGTGCTGTTGTTCCGTTGAATTTTAATGTGGTCCTAGAGAAAGCTAAGTTGAAAGATGATGGTAGCAACTACACAGACTGGGTCCGTAACTTGAGGATTATCCTCATTGCTGCATAGAAGAATTACGTCCTGGAAGCACCGCTAGGTGCCAAACCCGCTGCAGGAGCAACGCCAGATGTTATGAATGTTTGGCAGAGCAAAGCTGATGACTACTCGATAGTTCAGTGTGCCATGCTTTACGGCTTAGAACCAGGACTTCAACGATGTTTTGAACATCATGGAGCATATGAGATGTTCTAGGAGTTGAAGTTAATATTTCAAGAAAATGCCCGGATTGAGAGATATGAAGTCTCCAATAAGTTCTACAACTGCAAGATGGAGGAGAAGAGTTCTGTCAGTGAGCATATACTCAAAATGTATGGGTATAACAATGACTTGATTCAACTAGGAGTTAATCTTCATGATGATAGTGTCATTGACAGAATTCTTCTATCACTGCCACCAAGCTACAAGAGCTTCGTGATGAACTATAACATGCAAGGGATGGATACGACAATTCCCGAGCTCTTCGCAATGCTAAAGGCTACGGAGGTAGAAATCAAGAAGGAGCATCAAGTGTTGATGGTCAACAAGACCACTATTTACAAGAAAAAAGGTAACGAGAAGAAGGGGAACTTCAAGAAGAACGACAAGCAAGTTGCTGCTCAAGTGAAGAAGCCTAAGTCTGGACCTAAGCCTGAGACTGAGTGCTTCTACTTCAAAGGGACTGGTCACTGGAAGCGGAACTGCCCCAAGTATTTGGCGGATAAGAAGGATGGCAAGGTGAACAAAGGTATATGTGATATACATGTTATTGATGTGTACCTTACAGATGCTCGCAGTAGCACCTGGGTATTTGATATTGGTTCTGTTGCTAATATTTGCAACTCGAAACAGGACTATGAATTAAGCGAAGATTGGCTAAGGACGAGGTGACGATGCACGTGGGAAATGGTTCCAAAGTTGATGTGATCGCGGTCGGCACACTACCTCTACATCTACCTTCGGGATTAGTTTTAGACCTAAATAATTGTTATTTGGTGCCAGCATTGAGCATGAACATTATATCTGGATCTTGTTTGATATGAGACGGTTATTCATTTAAATCTGAGAATAATGGTTGTTCTATTTATATGAGTAATATCTTTTATGGTCGTGCACCCTTGAAGAGTGGTCTATTTTTATTGAATCTCGATAGTAGTGATACACATATTCATAATATTGAAGCCAAAAGATGCAGAGCTGATAATGATAGTGCAAATTATTTGTGGCACTGCCGTTTGGGTCATATTGGTGTAAAGCGCATGAAGAAACTCCATTCTGACGGACTTTTGGAATCACTTGATTATGAATCACTTGGTACTTGCGAACCATGCCTCATGGGCAAGATGACTAAAACTCCGTTCTCCGGAACAATGGATTGAACAACAAATTTGTTAGAAATCATACATACTAATGTATGTGGTCGGATGAATGTTGAGGCTCGTGGCAGGTATCATTATTTTCTCACCTTCACAGATGATTTGAGAAAATATGGGTATATCTACTTGATGAAGCATAAGTCTGAAACATGTGAAAAGTTCAAAGAATTTCAGAGTGAAGTGGAAAATCATCATAACAAGAAAATAAAGTTTCTACAATCTGATCATGGAGGAGAATATTTGAGTTACGAGTTTGGTCTTCATTTGAAACGACACAGAATAGTTTCGCAACTCACGCCACCTGGAACACCACAACATAATGGTGTGTCTGAACATCGTAATCGTACTTTATTAGATATGGTGCAATCTATGATGTCTCTTACCGATTTACCACTATCGTTTTGGGGTTATGCATTAGAGACAACTGCATTCACTTTAAATAGGGCACCAACTAAATCCATTGAGACGACACCATATGAACTGTGGTTTGGCAAGAAACCAAAGTTGTCATTTTTTAAAGTTTGGGGTTGCGATGCTTATGTGAAAAAGTTTCATCCTGATAAGCTCAAACCCAAATCGGAGAAATTTGTTTTCATAGGATACCCAAAGGAGACAGTTGGGTACATCTTCTATCACAGATCCGAAGGCAAGACATTCGTTGCTTAGAATGGATCCTTTCTAGAGAAGGAGTTTCTGTCAAAAGAAGTGAGTGGGAGGAAAGTAGAACTTGATGAGGTAACTGTACATGCTCCCTTATTGGAAAGTAGTTCATCACAGAAATCTGTTCCTGTGACTCCTACACCAATTAGTGAGGAAGCTAATGATGATGATCATGTAACTTCAGATCAAGTTACTACCGAACCTCGTAGGTCAACCAGAGTGAGATCCGCACCAGAGTGGTATGATAATCCTGTTCTGGAGGTCATGTTACTTGACCATGATGAACCTACGAACTATGAGGAAGCGATGATGAGCCCAGATTCTGTGAAATGGCTTGAGGCCATGAAATCTGGGATGGGATCCATGTATGAGAACAAAGTGTGGAATTTGGTTGACTTGCCCGATGATCGCAAGCCATAGAAAATAAATGGATCATCAAGAGGAAGACGCTTAAGTCTGTCCGAATCGTAGCGTTGCTTTAGTCTGTCCGAATCATGTTAGCAAATTGCCACGTTTTATGAAATCTGGCAAATGGATGTCAAAACTACATTCCTTAATGGATTTCTTAAAGAAGAGTTGTATATGATGCAACCATAAGTTTTTGTCGATCCTAAAGGTGCTAACCAAATGTGCAAGCTCCAGCGATCCATCTATGGACTGGTGCAAGCATCTCAGAGTTGGAATGTACGCTTTGTTGAGTTGATCAAAGCATATAGTTCTATACAGACTTGCGGTGAAGCCTGTATTTACAAGAAAATGAGTGGGAGCACTACAACATTTTTGATAAGTATATGTGAATGACATATTGTTGATCAGAGATAATCTAGAATTTTCTGGAAATCATAAAGGAGTATTTGAAAGGAGTTTTTCAAAGAAAGACCTCGGCGAAGCTGCTTACATATTGAGCATCAAGATCTATAGAGATAGATCAAGACGCTTGATAAGATTTTTTTCAATGAGTACATACCTTGACAAGATTTTGAAGTAGTTCAAAATGGAACAGTCAAAGAAGGAGTTCTTACCTGTATTACAAGGTGTGAAATTGAGTAAAACTCAAAGCCCGACCACGGCAGAAGATAGAAAAAGAATGAAAGTCATTCCCTATGCCTCAGCTATAGGTTCTATAAAGTATGCCATGCTGTGTATCAGATCTATTGTATACCCTACACTGAGTTTGGCAAGGGAGTACAATAGTGATCGAGGAGTAGATCACTGGACAACGGTCAAAATTATCCTTAGTGGAATAAGGATATGTTTCTCGATTATGGAGGTGACAAAAGGTTCGTCGTAAAGGGTTACATCGATGCAAGTTTTGACACTGATCCAGATGACTCTAAGTCTCAATGTGGATACATATTGAAAGTGGGAGCAATTAGCTAGAGTAGCTCCGTGCAGAGCATTGTTGACATAGAAATTTGCAAAATACATACAGATCTAAATATGGCAGACCCGTTGACTAAACTTCTCTCACAAGCAAAACATGATCACACCTTAGTACTCTTTGGGTGTTAATCAAATGGTGATGTGAACTAATATTACTGACTCTAGTAAACCCTTTGAGTGCTGGTCACATGGCGATGTGAACTATGGGTGTTAATCACATGGTGATGTGAACTATTGGTGTTAAATCACATGATGATGTGAACTAGATTATTGACTCTAGTGCAAGTGGGAGACTGAAGGAAATATGCCCTAGAGGCAATAACAAAGTTATTATTTATTTCCTTATTTCATGATAAATGTTTATTATTCATGCTAGAATTGTATTAACAGAAAACTTAGTACATGTGTGGATACATAGACAAACAGAGTGTCACTAGTATGCCTCTACTTGACTAGCTCATTGAATCAAAGATGGTTAAGTTTCCTAGACATAGACATGAGTTGTCATTTGATTAACGGGATCACATCATTTGAGAATGATGTGATTGACTTGACCCATTCCGTTAGCTTAGCACTTGATTATTTAGTATATTGCTATTGCTTTCTTCATGACTTATACATGTTCCTATGACTATGAGATTATCCAACTCCCGGATACCGGAGGAACACTTTGTGTGCTACCAAACATCGTAACTGGGTGATTATAAATGTGCTCTACAAGTGTCTCCGATGGTACTTGTTGAGTTGGCATAGATCGAGATTAGGATTTGTCACTCCGATTGTCGGAGAGGTATCTCTGGGCCCTCTCGGTAATGCACATCACTATAAGCCTTGCAAGCAATGTGACTAATGAGTTTGTTGCGGGATGATGCATTACAGAACGAGTAAAGAGACTTGCCAGTAACGAGATTGAACTAGGTATTGAGATACCGATGACCGAATGTTGGCCAAGTAACATACCAATGACAAAGGGAACCGCGTATGTTGTTATGCAGTTTGACCGATAAAGATCTTCGTAGAATATGTGGGAACCAATATGAGCATCCAGGTTACACTATTGGTTATTGAACGGAGATGTGTCTCGGTCATGTCTACATAGTTCTCGAACCCGTAGGGTCCGCACGCTTAGGTGATGATCGCTATTATGAGTTTATGTGTTTTGATGTACCAAAGGTAGTTCGAGTCCTGGTTATGACCACGGACATGACGAGGAGTCTCGAAATGGTCGAGACATAAAGATCGATATATTGGAAGCCTATGTTTGGACATCGGAATGGTTCCGGGTGAGTTCGGGCATATACCGGAGCACCGGGAGGTTACGGGAACCCCCCGGGAGGTATATGGGCCTTATTGGGCCATAGTGGGAGAGAAGGGAGGGAATCCTAGGATGGGGCGCCCCCCAAGCCCAATCCGAATTAGGTGGGGGACCGGCCCCCCTTTCCTTCCCTCTTCCTTCCACTCCTAGTCCAACTAGGGAAGGTGGGGGGGGGGGGGGGAATCCTACTCCCGGTGGGAGTAGGACTCCCCATGGGGCGCGCCATAGGAGGGCCGGCCCTCCCCCTCCTCCACTCCTTTATATACGGGGGAGAGGGCACCCCATAGACACACAAGTTGATCATTGATCTCTTAGCCGTGAGCGGTGCCCCCCTCCACCATAATCCACCTCGGTCATATCGTTGTAGTGCTTAGGCGAAGCCCTGCGCCGATAGCTTCATCATCACCGTCATCACGCCGTCGTGCTGACGAAGCTCTCCCTCGACACTCTACTAGATCGTGAGTTTGTGGAACAAATACCAAATTCACATGACTACTTATAGCAAGACTTCTCCCATGTCCTCAGGAACAAACGTAACTACTCACAAATCATATTCATGTTCATAATCAGAGGGGTATTAATATGCATAAAGGATTTGAGCATATGATCTTCCACCAAATAAACCAACTAGCATCAACTACAAGGAGTAATCAACACTACTAGCAACCCACAGGTACCAATCCGAGGTTTTGGGACAAAGATTGGATACAAGAGATGAACTAGGGTTTTAGAGGAGATGGTGCTGGTGAAGATGTTTATGGAGATTGACCCCCTCCCAATGAGAGGATCGTTGGTGATGATGATGGTGATGATTTCCCCCTCCCGGAGGGATGTTTCCTCGGCAGAACAGCTCTGCCGGAGCCCTAGATTGGTTCCGCCAAGGTTCCGCCTCGTGGCGGCGGTGTTTCGTCCCGAAAGCTTGCTTATGATTTTTTCTAGGGTAAAAGACTTCATATAGCAGAAGATGGGCACCGGAGGCCTGCCAAGGGGCCCACGAGGCAGGGGGCGCGCCCAGGGGGTAGGCACGCCCCCACCCTCGTGGATGGTGGGTCGCCCTCCTCTGGTTGATTCTTTCGCCAGTATTTTTTATTAATTTCAAAATCTGTCTCCGTGAAGTTTTAGTACTTTTGGAGCTGTGCAGAATAGGTCTCTAATATTTGCTCCTTTTCCAGCCCAGAATTTCAGCTGCCGGCATTCTCCCTCTTCATGTAAACCTTGTAAAAAAATAGAGAATAAGCATAAGTATTGTGACATCCTAAACCCTAAACCCTCTAATATTCTGCACACCTCCAAAAGTACTGAAACTTCACGGAGACAATTTTTGAAATTAATAAAAAATACTGGCGAAAGAATCAACCAGAGGAGGGCCACCCACCATCCACGAGGGTGGGGGCCTGCCCTACCCCCTGGGCGCGCCCCCTGCCTCGTGGGCCCCCTGACAGCCCTCCGGTGCCCATCTTCTGCTATATGAAGTCTTTTACCCTAGAAAAAATCGTAAGCAAGCTTTCGGGACGAAACACCGCCGCCACGAGGCAGAACCTTGGCGGAACCAATCTAGGGCTCCGGCAGAGCTGTTCTGCCGAGGAAACATCCCTCCAGGAGGGGGAAATCATCACCATCATCATCACCAACGATCCTCTCATTGGGAGGGGGTAACTACCACTAGGTGGTAGGATGTATTTTCCATATATATATATATATATAGGAAAATGGGTTAGTACTCCTAGGAGTATGTACTCCCACCTCCATGCACCATCCCATCTCATATATATCAGGATCTTTCCAACACAATGTGCTTGCCAAAGGATAAAATGTAAAAAGGATAGGTGAAGATCACCATGACTCTTGCATAAGGTATAAGACAAAGGGTCCCGATAGCTGCCACACGTGTGGTGTATCGGGTAGTTGTGCCACACGCCTCGTGTGGCATGGACAGCAACCAGCCCGCACACCTACGTGTGGGCAAAACAACTAATGCCCACACACATATTTTTTCCCTCCTGAACCCTCTCACACGCGTGCGTGTGGGCGAAGTTGATAACGCCCACACGCCCGTATGTCAAGCCTCGTACCCTTCTGGTCCCGCACGCGACGCGTCACGCCCACCGCGCGCCCACAGTTGCCATGGTCCAGACCCTCGTCCATGTTCGTTTATCTGCAATTGCCATGTCACTGAACTACGGTTGCCATGTCGGACAACTGCAGTTGCCATGTATGGTCTGATCTAATGTAGTTGCCATGATTTCATAACTTTAGGAGTTGCCACATACTAACAATAGGCAGTTGAGAGAGTTGCCATGTGCTCACAAGCATGCTAGGGCAGTTTCCATGTAAAAAGGAAGAGTTGCCATCTGCTTACGTGCACATTATGGCAGTTGCCATGTACGTGCACGTTGGTGCAGTTGCCATGTACCATGCAAAAACACATGGCAACTCGGTAAAAGACAGTTGCCATCTGCTTACGTGCACACTAGGCAGTTGCCGTGTACCCTGCAAAAACACATGGCAACTCGGGTAAAAAAAGAGAGTTGCCACCTGCTTATAAAGCACACTAGAGGCAGTTGCCATGTGCACTGCAAAAACACATGGCAACTAGCAGCTTACCTGTGGGAGAGGAGACAGGCGTGTGGGCAAGATGGCAAATGCCCACACACCAGCCCTTGTGCGTGACTGAAAACTGATGTGTGGGTGAACTGCTAAACGCCCACACACCGGCCCCTCCGTGTGGTAAAACGGATGTGTGGGCGAACTATGTCACACACCACACACACGCCTTGTCCTACGTGGCACAGAAAATCAGCTAGTTTGTGTCAAGATTCGTGCATATAGTACTGGACGGTGATGGATGCGTGTGGTCGAGATGGTCAACGCCCACACGTGTGGGCGTTAACATTTCCGAAGACAAAAGTAAAGGATAGGCCCTTCGCAGAGGGAAGCAGAGGTTGTCATGTGCTTTTATGGTTGGATGCACAAAATCTTAATGCAAAAGAACGTCACTTTATATTGCCACTTGTGATATGGACCTTTATTATGCAGTCCGTCGCTTTTATTGCTTCCACATCACAAGATCGTATAAAGCTTATTTTCTTCACACTAATAAATCATACATATTTAGAGAGCAATTTTTATTGCATGCAACGATGACAACTTACTTGAAGGATCTTACTCAATCCATAGGTAGGTATGGTGGACTCTCATGGCAAAACCGGGTTTAAGAATATTTGGAAGCACAAGTAGTATCTCTACTTGGTGCAAAGAATCTGGCTAGCATGAGAGGGAAAGGAAAGCTCAACATGTTGGATGATCCATGACAATATACTTTATTTCAGATGTAAGAGAATATAACTCATTTCGTTGTCTTCCTTGTCCAACATCAACTTTTTAGCATGTCATATTTTAATGAGTGCTCACAATCATAAAAGATGTCCAAGATAGTATATTTATATGTGAAAACCTCTCTTTCTTTATTACTTCCTATTAATTGCAATGATGACAAAAACTATGTTTTTCAACTCTCAACAACTTTTATTCATCATACTCTTTATATGTGAAGTCATTACTCTCCATAAGTCAAATACGATCTCTTTATTTCTTTTTATTCTTTCTCTTTTCTTTTATCTTTATTCCCTCAAGATCATAGCAAGATAACCAAGCCCTCGACTCAAAACTAATCTTTATTATATATAGCTCACGGACTCGATTACATAGAAGGATCATAAAGCAAAACTCAAACTAGATCATACTAAAACTATATTCTACTAGATCAAGATATTACCAAAAGGATCGAACTAAGAAAAACGGTAAAGACAGGAGTGTCATGGTGACACGATACCGGGGCACCTCCCCCAAGCTTGGCAGTTGCCAAGGGGAGTGCCCATACCCGATACTCAGTTTTCGTTCCTCAGAGGTGGTGACGATGGAGTTGTTGATGATGTAGGCTTGTCGTTGTCGGTGTCAAAACCGGCGGATCTCGGGTAGGGGGTCCCGAACTGTGCGTCTAGGATCGATGGTTACAGGAGACGAGGGACACGATTTTTACCCAGGTTCGGGCCCTCTCTATGGAGGTAATACCCTACTTCCTGCTTGATTGATCTTGATGAATATGAGTATTACAAGAGTTGATCTACCACGAGATCGTAATGGCTAAACCCTAGAAGTCTAGCCTGTATGACTATGGTAATGAGTATATCCTATCCGGACTACACCCTCTGGTTTATATAGACACCAGAGGGATCTAGGGTTACATAGAGTCGGTTACATAAGAAGGAATCTTCATCGTTGGTCGCCAAGCTTGCCTTCCACGCCAAGGAGAGTCCAATCCGGATATGGGTACAATCTTCGGCCTTCATTTCATGGCCCATCAGTCCGGCCCATAGATAACAGGTCGGACGCCCGAGGACCCCTTAGTCCAGGACTCCCTTAGTAGCCCCTGAACCTGGCTTCAATGACGAGGAGTCCGGTGCGCAGATTGTCTTCGACATTGCAAGGTGGGTTCCCTTCCTTCTGATCTCCAAGATAGTCTTCGGACGCAGTGATAGTATCCGGACCTGTCATACACACCATGCACAACTATAGAGAAAATATAATTTTGCACGAACCCAATCCGCTGACAAATTTCAGTAGCATGACATTACGTCTGACCGGTCATAATTCCAAACCATTTTTGTGTTCGACGCCCCACGTCCCGAGACACGGTTGCCATTGGCACGTCTTGTCAAAGCAGAGATCGTGTCCCCTTTTCATGTGATTCTCATCAATGCGGGCATGGGAACCCAACCGTGTCGTTTCTATAGCCCTTGGGAATAGGCGAGCTTTTAGGGCGAGTGGGGAGGCACTTGATATTCGCGGCCTTTATAAGAGGATAAGGATTCCCTTCCTTCACCCACACCCTTTCTCTCCTTCAGTCCTTCCGTCCTTGAGCTCCAGCGCCCAAGCTTTAGCTTTTCCTCGTTCGAGAAAGCAGTCCAAACATGTCCGGATCCGGAGTTGGAGGCAAGTGGATGGCCTCCTCCGTTAAGAAGAAGGACATCACGGAACTCCGGGAGGCCGGATATTTGGCCAAGGAGATTGGTCATCGACTCTCGGCAAAAGGGCAAATCGTCCCTAGTCCCGAGCCCCATGAGAGGGTTGTGTTTCTCACACATTTTGTCCGCGGGCTGGGATTCCCTCTCCACCCGTTCGTCCACGGACTGATGTTTTACTATGGGCTATACTTCCATGACCTAGCCCCTAACTTTATCCTCAACATCACGACATTCATTGTCGGTTGTGAGGCCTTTCTCCGCATCCCACCCAATTTCGGCTTATGGCTGAAGACCTTCAATGTGAAGCCGAAGGTGGTGAGCGGTCAACAAGCAGAGTGCGGAGGCGCCATGGTGGGCAAGATGCCCAATGTTACCTGGCCCAAAGGCTCCTTTGCAGAGATGGTGAAGGGGTGGGAATCGGGGTGGTTCTACATCACCAAGCCGCGCGACGCTGACTGGGCAGCGACCCCCGAATTCCGATCTGGAACTCCGATGCGGCTCACCTCCTGGCAAGAGAAGGGCCTAACCTGGGGTCCCTCGGACGAGCTGACTGGGCTCCAGACGTGCGTCCAGAACATGATAGACAGAAAAATCAAGCTCGTCAACATGATCAAGGTAATGCTCATTCGTTGGGTTCTTCCGTGCCAACGCCAGACTTTCTATCTGTGGGAGTATGATCCGGCCAAGCACCAGACGCTACTAGTGCTCTTCGGCACGACGCGCGAAGACATCTGGAAAGTGCTCTTCAAAGCCGGCGAGACACCACTGCCCACGACCGAGGATGGCGGGCTCAGTTTAAAACGTCAGGCCAATTCGGTAAGTTGCTTCATGTTTTCAAGGCGTACCCTTTACTAGCATATTTTGAGGAAAAAGCCTAAGCCTTTCTATCCATGTTTTTAGGCCTGGATCGAGGTAGCAGGGGGGATTGACTGTCCAGCTCCGCTGCCCGAAGACCCCGAATTTCCATTACTGACGAAAATGCTGTTTCCAGCACCTTATGAGGTGCCGGAGAAGACGGCCAAGAAAGCGGCCAAAGGGGCCCGGAGGGGCCTTCGCCGAAAAGGCGCTCCAGACGTGATGTCTGAAGGCGAAACTTGCTCTTCGTCCGCTGAGGATGATGACGATGAGGAGGAAGAGGAAGACGACTCCCCACCCGAGGTGGGGAGGAAGAATACAAAGGCCTCCACGCATCTGGAGGCGAAGGCATCCAAAAGGGGGAAAGGCTTCCCCGCGGATAACTCCGCGTGGGATGTCAATAGCAGTTCGGAGCGGCCTTCCCGGGCCAAGCCTCGGGCCGCGTCGTAAGTATCAAAACTCTTTATTCGAGCCCGAACGTCTGTCCTTTCCACCTTACAATATTGATATGTTTGAATCGTGTTATTATAGTCCGGCTCGGGATAGTTCTCCATGATCTTCATCAGAAGGTTTGCTAGACCCCAAGGAGCAAGCCAGCATGTCAGCGCCGCCCGCTTACTCCCCTTCGACCAAGGGTGATGACGAGGAAGCGTCCCAAAGGGCCTCCTCGGACCGAGGGAGGGCTCCGGGGATCGTCAGGGTGGCGCCCCAGGATGACTCCTAGGCCGCCGGATATATGGGGAAAAAAGCCCCTGCGGAGACAAACGGTGCGGGCCGAGTTCTACTGGATCCTCGGCCGGATTCTATTCCGGAGACCTATACGGCTCTGAAATCCGGCAAACGGGTTTTCCAAAAAAAAGTGGGCGTGCAACCGGTGACCTCTGTCCAACCGGAGGCGCCAGACCGTCTACTGGAAGCGCTACAAGGCGCCTCCATTGTGGATGAGCACCGTGCCCATATGGGTATGGTGATTGAAAGGGTGCAGTCCGCCAAAAACTGACTGACCGAAGCCTGTGCTAGCCTTCTTGCAGGCTTTGAGGTGAGTAATGGAATTGTAAGGAGAATATCACAGCGTAGACAGTAGCCCCTGATGCTCAGTTCGGTGTGGGGGAAGGAAAAACCAAACACAGGATCAAAGATAATTTGTGCAGGTGTCAGGACCCCGATCCTAAGCCACATCGATCCAGCATGTAACACATCATATCACGTTGCGGCCTCACGCACGGTACTCCCACGGGTGCCACCTTACCTGGCCCGAGACCGTTTGCGTCTTTTGGCTCACGTATATGATAGTGTCGCTAGCATCCATATGACAGAGAACCCGGGCCGACATGGCTAGTCATGAACCCAAAGCGGCGCTAACCCATGAGGACATGCATACATGAATCACATCGAGCATGTCGGTCAACAGCGTATGAATCCGGGCTGTAGCACTGGGCTAACAGGACTCCGGTAACCCGGGCTGTAGCAGGCTAGGCAGGACTCCGGATGTCACCGCGTGACATTTCCCCGAAGGGACAGACACAGGAGCGAAGTGAATTACATGCCGACCAGTCAAGTGTTCCGAGCAGTAGTGCTGGGCTAGCAGGACTCCGGTGAACCGGGCTGTAGCGGACTACTATCGCTCAGAAGCACTAGACTACATTTCCCCATATGATAGGCTGCCAAGGATAAACAACTAGATAGTCGGATCCCACTCATACCAAGCATTTCAATCATACACACAATATGCCCGATATGAGTAGATACAACATGGCATCACAACATAACTCTACGACTCAAAGTATTTATTCATTAGGCTCCGAGGAGCGAGATATTACAAACATGGGTCTCATGACCCAACATTCAGAGCATACAAGTCAAACACATGCGGAAGCTTAACATGTCTGAGTACAGACATCTACAAATGAAAAAGGCTGAGAAGCCTGACTATCTACCAGATTCTGCCGAGGGCACAAGATCGTAGCTGAGGTATCAAGCTAAACGTCGAAGTCCACACGGAACTACTAGCGAGACTGACGTCTCTCTGCAAAACATAAAATAGGCAAACGTGAGTACAAATGTACCCAACAAGACTTACATCAGAACTAACTACATATGCAACATTGTCAACAAATGGGGTGGTGGAGTTTAACTGCAGCAAGCCAGCTTTGACTCAGTGGCTAACCTGAACTACGACTGCGAGTAACTCTTTTGAGGTGGCGCACACGAGTCCACATATTCACCATATCAATACACCACTATGGATCCGCTCTCGTCTCCCTACGAGATGGCCATCCATAGCACTCACGCTTATCTTGCGCATTTTAGAGTATCCACTTTCACTTGTCTATGAACTATGCAAGGGGTCCAAGTTTCCATATCCGAGGAATCTGGCTATTCGAATAGATAATGATAACCCTGCAGGGGTGTACTTCTTCACACACGCTCTCGCCACTTATCGCCCTGTACACGTCATGTACCTCGGCAACCTTCAAGCGGAAGCCGGGCGAGGGAGTCGGCCACGACCTGACTAACCAACAAGTCTCTCGTCCAGGTTTATCGCCTATTCGGGTTCCATCCGCAAGGAGATCCGGCCGGGGTGTCGCTCACGGCCCCAAACGATGTGTACAGGGTTCCAAGCCCACCAAACGGGCGGCGCTTGGTCTACCCGGCCACGGTGCCTAGTCTGTCCCAAGCCCACCTGTACAGGGTGCCACTTGGTAGACTACTAACACTACCTACAAACACCAGAAACTAGTTGCAACTCCTGGACAGAGATCAAGTTGATTAATAAGTCGAGAGGGGCACTTAAGCATTCCAATGTGTGGTAGTAACTGTTCATGGATCACAAACACAGAACTCAGTTCCTGAGGACGGCTGCAATGAGACAACCCACCATGTACTCCTACATGGCCTCTCACCGCTACCTTTACCAAATCGTGTTCACACACTTAGCTCTCAACAGTAGGACATGTTCACCACATTCCAATTCATCCCTGATGAATCAGACCTGACTCAACTCTAAGCAGTAGCAGGCATGACAAACAAGCATGAATGAGTAGGCACATCAGGGCTCAAACAACTCCTACTCATGCTAGTGGGTTTCATCTATTTACTGTGGCAATGACAGGTCATGCAGAGGATAAGGGGTTCAACTACCGCAGCAAGTAACACATGAATCGTTGTTGTCCTAATGCAGTAAAAGAGAGCAGGAGCGAGAGAGTGGGATTGTATCGGAATGAACAAGGGGGTTTTGCTTGCCTGGCACTTCTGAAGATATTATAGCTCTTCATCGGTGTCATCGAACTCATCGTCGAAACCACGTCTATCGAGAGGGAACAAATACCGGCAAACAAAGAGGAACACAATCAATGCAATGCAACAATTATGATGCATGATCATGACATGGCAATATGTTGTGGTTTGAGCTAATGCAACTAGCAACATGTTAAATGGAGTTGATTTGAACCCTAGGTTCAAATTCAAACTCCACATGTGGTTATTTAAATGCCATTCAATTGGTTTGAACTAAACAGTGAACAAAAGTTGTTCTAACATGCATTAAAATGATACAGATGAATAGATTGAATTTTTCTGATCATTTTTCATATATAAATTATTTCATTCTGAGCTACGGTTGATTTTATATGAATTTTAGAAGTTTTAGGCATTTTCTGGAATTTCCTGATTAATAATAAATCCAGAAAATGTAATATTGCGTCAGCATTAGGTCATGCTGACCTCAGCAGGTCAACAGGGCTGCCCCGGGTCAAACCTGACGGCTGGGGTCCACTGGTCAGTGACACAGAGCTGTTTAGTGTCAATGACAGGTGGGGCCTGGTCAACGGCCACGTCAGCAAGTCAGCCCTGACGCGTGGGTCCGCTGGTTTTGTTAATTAATCTAACTTAAATCCAACTAGTGGCTTAATTAGGCAGCAGGGCCCACTGTCAGTGTAACATGGTTCAGTTAGCGGGGTGATTAACCCCTAATGACGGCGCCACGTCAGCCTCGCCGGAGTTGGCCGGCGACGACCAAACCGCGCTGCGGTGCTTCGCCGGAATGCGCTACAGGCGGCGGAAAGGCGCGCGGGGACTACCAATCGGCAGCCCGCGCTCGACCGCATCCACCTGGGCATAGGAGAGGTCGCGGGGATGGCGGAGCTCGCCGGAGCAGGGCTCGCGGCGGCGGCCGGAGTTCGGTTGATGCGGGTTAGGCACTGCAGGGCGCTAGGGGGGCTGCGGTTAGGCGCGTTGGACTCGTGGGGGTGCGGTGAGCTCAGTGGTAAGCTTGGACGCGTGCTTGCACGGCCGTAGCCGCGGTGGCGACACGGCCGGCGGCGAGGAGCAATCGGCTCCGATGGCCATGGTGGCTAGAAAGCGCGGACGAGCATGGGGAGAGAGGGGAAAGAAACAAGGGCTCACAGCGAATCCAGTAGAGGCAACGGCGAGGCCGGGGAGGAACTGGAGCTCGCGAATCCCCGAAGAGTTCGCCGGCGGGCAGAGGTTGAAGACGATGCCGTGGGCGACGCTGCAGGGCTTCTGGCGGGGCGCGGCTCGGTGGAGAGGAAGGGGGCGTCACGGCGGAGCTCGGGGCGTGTCGGAGGGGCTCGGAGATGGCTGTGGCCATGGGGGAGCTCGTCGGCGGCGACGGGTGTGTTCGGTGGCGCTCGGGGAAGAGAGCCAGGGGAGGGGATGGGGACGAGAGAGAGCGAGAGGGAGTCGGGGCTGGCGCGTGGCATCTCCCAGAGGTGTCCGGGCAAGCAGGCAGAGAGGAGGTGGCCAGGGCGCGTGCCTGCGCGCGGCGACCACACGCGCGCGTCCTCCTGGCAGGAGCTTGAGGACGGTGGCGCTGGTGGGCTGGGCTGCTTCAGCTGGGCCAAGTGGCTACACAGGTATGGCCAGGTAATTCTCTCTCTCTCTTCTGTTTTGCATTTTCTGTAATTTGTTTTGATTTAGTTTTAGACACCAAATCATTTTTGTTGCTTCTGATAATTCTTGTAGGGACTAGTTGGATTAATCCAAAGCCCTTCACCAAATATCAGAATTATTGGACATATATTAATTAATTAACAGATATATAGCCAATGCAAATAGTTATTGATTTAATTCAAAGGCCCAAAATAAATATCTCTGAGATTCCAAAAATATTGTTTTAAGTTTTTCCTCTTGCCAATATTTTCATAGATTAGCAGGAACATTTTGTTGGGCTCATTTGAAAATATTTTAATGTTAATCATTTTTAAAAGATTTCTGAGGCTTGAGAATTCCCTCAATTCAAATTTAAGTGGAATTTAAACATGATGCATGGATGCTGATGCCACTAATTACAAACAATTCTAGGGCTGTGACAACTCACCCCTACTAAACAAGAATCTCGTCCCGAGATTCAAGTCGTGAGGCAAGAAGACAGAGGGACACAAGCTAACACAATCTTCTCGATCCAATTGCCCTTCTCGAAGATGTTGATTCATTCCATCATCTTGGTTTTGACATCTTTGCCTTCGAGATCTTCACTCGACACGACAACAGAAAGAGAGGGAAACCCTACAGGATTTGATCCTTGAAGATCGAGCAACTCAAGATCAGTTCATGAAGTGAGACGTAAGAACATCTCTTGAGTTGAGACAGAAAACACACATCAGGGATGATGGAAAAGAAACAGATGACGAAGATTCAAAGTAGCGAGGGAATTTTCCATGATTACGAAACGGGGCACCTTGGGGGAGGTGACTCGTAGAACTTTTCCCTTAAGTGGCAAAAAGAATTACTTTTGATTCGGAGATCATTGAAACTCTTTATACCAGCCTAAGGCAATTTACAAACGATCGTCTGAACGAATTCGAAAGAATGGCATACACACACCAGAGTGGATGATGTGGACTACCTTGTTGAAGACAACGCAATGGATGACTTTTGCTTATCACCGGAAATGGATCGGACCCAAAACAAGACCACTTTTGAAGATGATCCTGGACAGCAACTGCTGAGAAGGACAACCCATGGAAAATTTGGCATGATGGGGTGCAAGTTAGGAACAACATGCAAATGCTGGAAATGAATCTGATAACTGGGAATAACTCAACGAGGGTGATTCCACCGTTCGAATGGTTATAGCTTAATCGAAGAACTAAAAGCACAAGAATCCATAGGAAGCAACTTCTAGGATAAGTCACACGAGATCCTCATGGAGAAGATGGTCAACTAGTACAATCAAGATACTATCATGATAGATCTTCCGGCTAGGTGTGTCGGCCAGACATCAACCTTGTCGGGACCTACATAATAAATCTTGGAAAAGTTCCAACCATCACATCTGCCTGAGATTCAGATCTGGTTGGTAGCGGAATATTTCAGACAGCATGTCTGAAAAGGAAAGGTTGCAACACAAATCGACGAGATGATGTTGCGAGATTCTCGGGAGATGGACTATGGTGGTAAGCTCCAAAACATGAGCGGGTTCTGCTACAAACATGTGAACATGTTGTCCCAGACAAGCATGGCCACGTGGTAGTCTTACAATAAAACACTACCATAGTTCAGGTGGGGAACCATAATCGAGGATATTGAAGTCCTTGTATAAGTCATATGATTAGCTCTTATGAAGGAGCTTCATCTCGTTGAACAAATCAATCAGTGGCTTGGCGTGCTAGGGACACATATAGAACGAAGGTTGCAAGTCTCCAGACTACAGAGTACTTTGCATGTATGCATGACTGACATTGGGATGGTTCCAGAGGAAGCAAAACAAACCTTTCTCAAATTCATGGCGGCAACTTACACCAAATGCACATGAATTCGAGGAAGTCACTTCTTCCATCCAAGCATAAGCTTCATGAACGGAACATGAAGGCATTGCTTACAAAGTTTACAACACTAGGTTGATGTTCAACATGAATCATGGGGGAGACAAAATGCTGCTGATGGGCTCAATAGCAACTCATCGGAATTTCCATATCACTGGACTTCCACCATCATGTGAACACGGCAATAGCATTGGTCAGACCAAAAGATATAATGGTGTATGCTCGAGGGATCAACCACGGGTAAGACAACATTACGAACATCGTTGGTTCTGATTTGACTTGACGATAGCCCATACTCAAGTCAAATTTTTGACAAGTCAATAGATCCAACAACTGATCACAAGGATCAATCGATGAAGATATTATCTTTCTTCAACACACACACAAAAGGATATTCCTTAACATGAACTAAGTCGGACAAGCTTTTATCTTCCAACTCTCCAAGTTGTTGTTTAGCTTAACCAACCAGCTCAGGGATATCCAATACGGATTCTTGGAGAAGGGGTGGTTTACAGGAAAACCAACTGATCACGAACTCAACATAGCGGTCAGGTGACAACCAGGTAATACTTCCGAGAAGATCTTCGGAAAATCACGAACCACCGATATGTTTCTATGCTCGAGAACAATCTTGCCTTTCAGAGCAAGACGATATGATCAAATAAGCAAGGGATTGAATAATCCTAACTCATTGATCGAAGAGTGCACTAGAAATAAGGACTAGGTAGCACGATCAATCTTAGGGTGATGATTTAATAACCAACACGCTAAGAATGAGAATATTGTCCATTTACTACCAAGCAAGGAGTTGCTCGGAGTATTGATTTCACACATCACAATTCACTTGTCGGCATTCCGGTTACAACAACACGAGGGCCGAGGAATGAATGACGATGGTGAGAGTATCACTAAATCAACAATTCATAAGAGGTGGTGCAATTCTCATGACATTCTTGACATAAAGATGGTAACACTCCAAGGTAGAATAGAACAAAAACTGGATTGGCATTTTGACCTGCGGAATACAACTGCTTTGACCCAATCCTAGATATGGATGAGGTACTGGAGTTTGTTTCTCCTAGTCATTCTGGAATAGAATGGCTTGACGAGCCACAAGAATAATAGGCATCGATGATCGAACGCACGCATGCTCTTGACTATCAATTGATAGACGAGGGTCAGAAAACGACTAAGGAGGGACAACTCAAGGAACATATGATTTTCTGAGTTGTGGATGCATGGATTAGTATGTCAAACGAGTTCAACGAATTTCTTCCGGATAATCCATGCGGAGAGGTAGGACGGGCAGATTCACAATTATGGATGGAGAACTCCTCAAGAGTACTCTGGTTGTGATCTTTGGTTCAAAGAACATCTGCCTTAATGGTTCATGTCATTTAGAAGAAGGAAATACCACGGACCTTGAGGACTAATGCAAAGGTTACTAATAACCTAAAGGAACTAGCAAACACTATCAACATGAAGTAAGTAGGGTGAATCTCGGGTTTGAAAACCCAGGAGTAGAATACCTACTACTAAATGGCATCACGGGATGCTTTCGAGAATGGTGGCCAGAATCATTACACCGGAAACACAAGACATGGACAGATTACTAGATGGTTTCATAAAACACCTAGGGTCATAATAGCAGCTCCAACATATACGTCGAGGCAACATAGTACCTCAACTCACCGATTAGTGTGGTTAAACTGGCCCAAATGAACATTAGAAACAGGGGGAAGGGATTTGCAACTGCATCAGACTATTTAGAAACCTGGGATGACTCGGAC
Organism: Aegilops umbellulata; assembly: GCA_032464435.1. Lineage (NCBI taxonomy): Eukaryota > Viridiplantae > Streptophyta > Magnoliopsida > Poales > Poaceae > Aegilops > Aegilops umbellulata. Next base: position 75,166,087 of record CP136057.1, on the reverse strand, counting down.
AGCATAACGGCTGTAAATGCTCAAAAAGACTTAAGACATCCTGCAAAATGGTGGCATAGCCAGTCAACATCACAATATTAATGTTTTGTGGCCAGTTATGAACATATGGAAGTAGTAGGAACTGAATTCAGGCTTGAACTCAACAATCCTAGGCAACTACGGTTTAGTAACACGTCATCCTGAGAGATAGAAGAGAAGCCTAGTTCTTAATCCCCGTAGAAGAGAAGAGGTTGACTCAGATCAGAAGGCCATGAGGTATAAGGAGTAAAAAGAGCCTTACGTTCCCTTCCACAATCAATTCCCTTACATAACTAAAGCATTTCTAGACACAACTTCGACCAGTTTGGCTTGGTAATCCTACAGTCAGTCAGGCTCTGATACCAACGCTGTCAGGACCCCGATCCTAAGCCACATCGATCCAGCATGTAACACATCATATCACGTTGCGGCCTCACGCACGGTACTCCCACGGGTGCCACCTTACCTGGCCCGAGACCGTTTGTGTCTTTTGGCTCACGTATATGATAGTGTCGCTGGCATCCATATGACAGAGAACCCGGGCCGACATGGCTAGTCATGAACCCAAAGCGGCGCTAACCCATGAGGACAGGCATACATGAATCACATCGAGCATGTCGGTCAACAGCGTATGAATCCGGGCTGTAGCACTGGGCTAACAGGACTTCGGTAACCCGGGCTGTAGCAGGCTAGGCAGGACTCCGGATGTCACCGCGTGACATTTCCCCGAAGGGACAGACACAGGAGCGAAGTGAATTACATGCCGGCCAGTCAAGTGTTCCGAGCAGTAGTGCTGGGCTAGCAGGACTCCGGTGAACCGGGCTGTAGCGGACTACTATCGCTCAGAAGCACTAGACTACATTTCCCCATATGATAGGCTGCCAAGGATAAACAACTAGATAGTCGGATCCCACTCATACCAAGCATTTCAATCATACACACAATATGCCCGATATGAGTAGATACAACATGGCATCACAACATAACTCTACGACTCAAAGTATTTATTCATTAGGCTCCGAGGAGCGAGATATTACAAACATGGGTCTCATGACCCAACATTCAGAGCATACAAGTCAAACACATGCGGAAGCTTAACATGTCTGAGTACAGACATCTACAAATGAAAAAGGCTGAGAAGCCTGACTATCTACCAGATCCTGCCGAGGGCACAAGATCGTAGCTGAGGTATCAAGCTAAACGTCGAAGTCCACACGGAACTACTAGCGAGACTGACGTCTCTCTGCAAAACATAAAATAGGCAAACGTGAGTACAAATGTACCCAACAAGACTTACATCAGAACTAACTACATATGCAACATTGTCAACAAATGGGGTGGTGGAGTTTAACTGCAGCAAGCCAGCTTTGACTCAGTGGCTAACCTGAACTACGACTGCGAGTAACTCTTTTGAGGTGGCGCACACGAGTCCACATATTCACCATATCAATACACCACTATGGATCCGCTCTCGTCTCCCTACGAGATGGCCATCCATAGCACTCACGCTTATCTTGCGCATTTTAGAGTATCCACTTTCACTTGTCTATGAACTATGCAAGGGGTCCAAGTTTCCATATCCGAGGAATCTGGCTATTCGAATAGATAATGATAACCCTGCAGGGGTGTACTTCTTCACACACGCTCTCGCCACTTATCGCCCTGTACACGTCATGTACCTCGGCAACCTTCAAGCGGAAGCCGGGCGAGGGAGTCGGCCACGACCTGACTAACCAACAAGTCTCTCGTCCAGGTTTATCGCCTATTCGGGTTCCATCCGCAAGGAGATCCGGCCGGGGTGTCGCTCACGGCCCCAAACGATGTGTACAGGGTTCCAAGCCCACCAAACGGGCGGCGCTTGGTCTACCCGGCCACGGTGCCTAGTCTGTCCCAAGCCCACCTGTACAGGGTGCCACTTGGTAGACTACTAACACTACCTACAAACACCAGAAACTAGTTGCAACTCCTGGACAGAGATCAAGTTGATTAATAAGTCGAGAGGGGCACTTAAGCATTCCAATGTGTGGTAGTAACTGTTCATGGATCACAAACACAGAACTCAGTTCCTGAGGACGGCTGCAATGAGACAACCCACCATGTACTCCTACATGGCCTCTCACCGCTACCTTTACCAAATCGTGTTCACACACTTAGCTCTCAACAGTAGGACATGTTCACCACATTCCAATTCATCCCTGATGAATCAGACCTGACTCAACTCTAAGCAGTAGCAGGCATGACAAACAAGCATGAATGAGTAGGCACATCAGGGCTCAAACAACTCCTACTCATGCTAGTGGGTTTCATCTATTTACTGTGGCAATGACAGGTCATGCAGAGGATAAGGGGTTCAACTACCGCAGCAAGTAACACATGAATCGTTGTTGTCCTAATGCAGTAAAAGAGAGCAGGAGCGAGAGAGTGGGATTGTATCGGAATGAACAAGGGGGTTTTGCTTGCCTGGCACTTCTGAAGATATTATAGCTCTTCATCGGTGTCATCGAACTCATCGTCGAAACCACGTCTATCGAGAGGGAACAAATACCGGCAAACAAAGAGGAACACAATCAATGCAATGCAACAATTATAATGCATGATCATGACATGGCAATATGTTGTGGTTTGAGCTAATGCAACTAGCAACATGTTAAATGGAGTTGATTTGAACCCTAGGTTCAAATTCAAACTCCACATGTGGTTATTTAAATGCCATTCAATTGGTTTGAACTAAACAGTGAACAAAAGTTGTTCTAACATGCATTACAATGATACAGATGAATAGATTGAATTTTTTGATCATTTTTCATATATAAATTATTTCATTCTGAGCTACGGTTGATTTTATATGAATTTTAGAAATTTTAGGCATTTTCTAGAATTTCCTGATTAATAATAAATCCAGAAAATGTAATATTGCGTCAGCATTAGGTCATGCTGACCTCAGCAGGTCAACAGGGCTGCCCCGGGTCAAACCAGACGGCTGGGGTCCACTGGTCAGTGACACAGAGCTGTTCAGTGTCAATGACAGGTGGGGCCTGGTCAACGGCCACGTCAGCAAGTCAGCCCTGACGCGTGGGTCCGCTGGTTTTGTTAATTAATCTAACTTAAATCCAACTAGTGGCTTAATTAGGCAGCAGGGCCCACTGTCAGTGTAACATGGTTCAGTTAGCGGGGTGATTAACCCCTAATGACGGCGCCACGTCAGCCTCGCCGGAGTTGGCCGGCGACGACCAAACCGCGCTGCGGTGCTTCGCCGGAATGCGCTACAGGCGGCGAAAAGGCGCGCGGAGACTACCAATCGGCAGCCCGCGCTCGACCGCATCCACCTGGGCATAGGAGAGGTCGCGGGGACGGCGGAGCTCGCCGGAGCAGGGCTCGCGGCGGCGGCCGGAGTTCGGTTGATGCGGGTTAGGCACTGCAGGGCGCTAGGGGGGCTGCGGTTAGGCGCGTTGGACTCGTGGGGGTGCGGTGAGCTCAGTGGTAAGCTTGGACGCGTGCTTGCACGGCTGTAGCCGCGGTGGCGACACGGCCGGCGGCGAGGAGCAATCAGCTCCGATGGCCATGGTGGCTAGAAAGCGCGGACGAGCATGGGGAGAGAGGGGAAAGAAACAAGGGCTCACAGCGAATCCAGTAGAGGCAACGGCGAGGCCGGGGAGGAACTGGAGCTCGCGAATCCCCGAAGAGTTCGCCGGCGGGCAGAGGTTGAAGACGATGCCGTGGGCGACGCTGCAGGGCTTCTGGCGGGGCGCGGCTCGGTGGAGAGGAAGGGGGCGTCACGGCGGAGCTCGGGGCGTGTCGGAGGGGCTCGGAGATGGCTGTGGCCATGGGGGAGCTCGTCGGCGGCGACGGGTGTGTTCGGTGGCGCTCGGGGAAGAGAGCCAGGGGAGGGGATGGGGACGAGAGAGAGCGAGAGGGAGTCGGGGCTGGCGCGTGGCATCTCCCAGAGGTGTCCGGGCAAGCAGGCAGAGAGGAGGTGGCCAGGGCGCGTGCCTGCGCGCGGCGACCACACGCGCGCGTCCTCCTGGCAGGAGCTTGAGGACGGTGGCGCTGGTGGGCTGGGCTGCTTCAGCTGGGCCAAGTGGCTACACAGGTATGGCCAGGTAATTCTCTCTCTCTCTCTTCTGTTTTGCATTTTCTGTAATTTGTTTTGATTTAGTTTTAGACACCAAATCATTTTTGTTGCTTCTAATAATTCTTGTAGGGACTAGTTGGATTAATCCAAAGCCCTTCACCAAATATCAGAATTATTGGACATATATTAATTAATTAACAGATATATAGCCAATGCAAATAGTTATTGATTTAATTCAAAGGCCCAAAATAAATATCTCTGAGATTCCAAAAATATTGTTTTAAGTTTTTCCTCTTGCCAATATTTTCATAGATTAGCAGGAACATTTTGTTGGGCTCATTTGAAAATATTTTAATGTTAATCATTTTTAAAAGATTTCTGAGGCTTGAGAATTCCCTCAATTCAAATTTAAGTGGAATTTAAACATGATGCATGGATGCTGATGCCACTAATTACAAACAATTCTAGGGCTGTGACAGCAGGAGTCTAATATAAGGTGCCTATGTGAATAAGCAGGCCTCGTTGCAGGCTGCTATCGCTCAAACCGCGGAGGTCTCCGGACTGAAGCAGAAACTGGAGCGGGCCGAGGAAGGGCTCGGCCTCGTGAAGAAGCAGCTAGAGGATAGCCAAGGTATGCAGTAACCTGCGTGTATATTGAAGAATAAATTGTTCAAGCTGACTGAAGTGTCATGAACTTTATTAAGGGGCCAAGACCGAGGTGGCTTCCCTCAAGAAGGCGTTAGCCCAGGCCGAGGACAAAGCGGCCAAGGAACGCGCCGCACACGAGAAGCACGAGGCCCTGGTTAGCAAGGCCCAGCAAGAGCTCCAGGACACCGTCGAGAAGCTCGAGTCCTTGGAGCGCGATTTTAAGATGGAACAGTCTGAGCTCGCAAAGGCCCATCGGAGCGCACAGGATGCCCGAGCCGAAGCCCAGAGCGCCCTCCAAGAAAGTCAGGCGGCCAAGGAGATTACGACGGGTAAATCTTTCACTATGCAAAGCCGGTAGGCGAAGGAAACCTTCCTTGTACTGACCCGAATTTGGGTTTTCCAAGGGCATTTACGAATCTGCCGCGCAGCATATTAGATGCTGCCGAGTTTTATCGAGCTGAAGAGGGGATGTCCATGGAGAAGCTATTCTGGTCTCAATATTTTGGACCAGAACATCCAGTGCCCTTTAGCAACCAGCTGAAACAGCTGGTCGAGCTGCACAGGTCGGCCGAACTAGCCATGAAGGACCTGATAGTCCGGCTGTGGCCTGCCGAGCCTATACCCAGCAGCTACTTCGGACTTGTGAAGCGGCTCGTGAGCGCCTGCCCACGGCTCGAAGCCGTGAAGCGATCGGTCTACATTGAAGGTGCACGAATGACATTTTCCCGCATCAAGACGCATTGGGCGAAGCTAGATGCCAAGAAGCTGGTGACCAAGGGGCCGCCTGAGGGCAAGGAGCATCGTCGACCCGAGCTATATTTTGATAGTGTCCTGGAGGGGTCCCGCCTGGTGGCGAAGCAATGTGTGAAGGATGTTATTTTCCCATGAAATCATTCGTATTATCTTGTCTTGTAGGATGAAACAATGATGTTATGTAATATAATGCTTTTGATTTTTAAAATTTTACCTCCTGTGCGGCCGTTTGTGAAATCTGAGGGTTGACCAGTCGTCGGCTTCTGCCCCCACGTAGGTAGTACGGGGGTGTTCAGGATAAATCTAAACACTCTTTACTCCACTTTTTGATCCTTAAAGGAGGTGTTTAGCGCAACGAACAAGGCAGTCAGACTATACGGCCTTTATCACCCTCACTTAGCCATAGGAGTTTGACAATGAAAATTTTGGCGAAGCCCCTGGTGTTCGGAAGGCTGAACTAGGGGCACTATACACGCCTAATCGGAGAAACACCGATTCTTCGCGTAAAGCGGGAAAACCTCTAAGGATTTGAGACCTCTTGAACAGCTGACCAGCTCTCGCCGCATCATGACAGTCAGTTTTTGGCTTTCTCTACTGAGGTGCTCGTCCGGAAGAACCGGGACACAATCGCAGTAGTTCTCCCTTTACTACCCTAGCCGATATAGCGGAACGTAAGGTAGTAAGCACAGGAGCCGTGCAACCCAACTATTGACCAAAGACATGATTTGGAGCCGATGCATATAATGCTATAAGTTCGGGGTGCCGAACTATACTGTAAAAGTGTTCGGACTTTCGTTGCCGTAATTCGGGGCGTGATGAAGCCCCTGGCGCGGTAATATGTACCGGAGTGTACGTGTGCAATGAGTAATAGATACAGGGCAAGAGAGGGGAGGATTAAGTAAAAACTGACGCTGTCCTTTATTTTTATAGTGTGATTACTACGTCGAGACGTATTTGTGCGTTCAATATGATGAGCAAAAAAGGCTATTTAACATGCCAAGACCAAGTGTGAGCTGCGTGCGGATATGTAAAACAGGTATAGCAATCGTTAACGGAGGCCACCTAGGGGTTCCCTTGTGCACTAAAGCTCCTTGCCTCCTTGGTGTGTCCGACAGACGGGTTGTCAGAAGAAGTCTCAAAAAGAGAGAATTGACCTAAAATGGAGAAGAAAAGGTACGCGAATCCTGGGGTCGGTCGAGCTGCATTGTGGGTCGTGAGCTAGATATGCCTCTGTCCATATTGTTTGGGCGCGTAATTATGTACGCGTGGGACGGAGGCCGAATTGCTAATCAAGCTCTTTATGAGCCGAGCTATCCTATCGCAGTGTAGTCCGGACCTTCTTAACGATGTTCGGGGGCTCGGCAGCCGGATTATAGTTCTACTTGAGAACGCCGTTTTGTACCTCTGCTGCTAGGGCAGCTATGTGCTCCTCAGTACGAAGGGAGCGTTCCGTGTTTCCATTAACTGTTATGATGCCGCATGGACCGGGCATCTTGAGCTTGAGATAAGCGTAGTGTGGCACTGCGTTGAATCTAGCAAACGCGGTTCGTCCGAGTAGTGCGTGGTAGCCGCTACGGAAAGGGACGATAGCGAAGATTATCTCTTCGCTTCGGAAGTTGTCCAGAGAACCGAAGACCACCTCCAGCATGATTGAGCCCATACAACGGGCCTCTACGCCTGGTATGACTCCTTTAAAGGTAGTCTTTGTGGGTTTGATTCGTGAGGGATTAATGCCCATCTTCCGCACTGTATCCTGATAGAGCAGGTTAAGGCTGCTACCACTGTCCATTAGGACTCGTGTTAGGTGAAATCCGTCGATGATTGGGTCGAGGACCAGCGTGGCCGAACCACCATGGCGGATACTAGTTGGGTGATCTCGACGATCGAAGGTGATCGAGAATGATGACCACGGATTGAATTTTGGGGCGACTGGCTCTACCGCGTAGACGTCCCTGAGTGCTCGCTTGCGCTCCCTTTTGGGGATGTGTGTAGCATATATCATGTTCACCCTTTTGACTTGAGGGGGAAATTTCTTCTACCGCCCAGTGTTCGGATGCCGGGGCTCTTCGACGTCGTCCTCGCTTTGCGATCCCGTTTCCTTAGTCTCGGTATTTGACTTGCTGGCTTGCTTGAAAACCCGGCAATCTCTGTTGGTATGATTGGCTGTTTGCGTGGGGTGCCATGTATCTGGCACGAACGATCGAGTATGAGGTCCAAGCTTGATGGTCCCGCTCCGTTCCTTTTATAGGGTTTCTTTCCTGGCCAGACTTGGAGCCACTGAATCCGGCGTGAACTGTAGTGTCATCGGTGTTATCGCCATTGCTTCGCCGTTTGTGCCTACTGTGCTGGAGCTTGCCGATGCTATTCTTAGCCTCGGAGGGGCCTACCTCATTGGTCGTGTTTTTGCTATGAGCCAGCCAGCTGTCCTCACCCGCGCAAAAGCGGGTCAGGAGTGCTGTGAGGGCTGCCATGGATTTCGGCTTTTCTTGGCCAAGGTGGCGGGCAAGCCATTCGTCACGGATGCTGTGTTTGAAGGCTGCTAGGGCTTTGGCATCCGGATAGTCAATGATCTAGTTCTTTTTGGTTAGGAACTTAGTCCACAATTTTCTGGCTAATTCTCCGGGTTGTTGGACTATATGACTTAAGTCATCGGCATCTCGTGGCCGGACATAAGTACCTTGGAAGTTGTCAAGAAAAGCTTCTTCCAAGTCCTCCCAGCTGTCGATAGAATTTTCAGGCAGGCTATTTAGCCAGTGTCTAGCTGGCCCTTTTAATTTTAGTGGGAGGTATTTGATGGCGTGGAGATCGTCTCCTCAGGCCATATGGATGTGGAGAATAAAATCTTCGATCCACACTGCGGGATCGGTTATTCTGTCATATGATTCAATATTGATGGGCTTGAACCCCTCGGGGAATTCGTGATCCAATACCTCATTTGTGAAGCAAAGAGGGTGTGCAGTGCCTCTATATCGGGCCACGTCACGACGCACCTCCGATGAAGTCTGTCTGCGGTTATCGGCCCGGGCATGACTAGGTTTGTCACGTTCGAATAGGTAGTCGTCCTCCCGAATCAGGAAGTGTCCTCGCGATCCATAGATTGACCTGGTGTGTCCTGCTCTACAGTCCAAACCCTACCAAAGGTCGTATGTATGGTCCCGGGCTGTTCTGTCTCTATTTTTACGAGGGGGTGGGGCGGGCTGTTGTTTGGCCTGAGTTGCCGTTTTATCCCGACCGCGGGGTGGTCGATCCGCCGCACTATCCCGACCACGTGGTGGTCGTTCCGCATTGCGCGAGGGAGGTATGGGATTGGGTGCCTCCTCATCGAACTGAGGTAGTAGTCTGCGCTTCGGGTAACTCTTGGCTGGGCGCTTTAGGCCATATTCTTCGGCTGCCAGGACATCAGTCCATGTGTTAATGAGTAGGTCCTGATCGGCTTGGAGCTGCTGCTTTTTCCTCAGGCTTCTTGCAGTAGCTATTAGCTGGCGCTTGAAGCGCTCCTGCTCGAGGGGAGCCTCAGGCACGATGAAATCCTCGCTGTCGAGGCTCTCCTCATCTTCGGAGACTGGATGATAACTATAATCATCCGGGTCGTTGGGCATGGCCTGTTTATCAGGGTTAACTTGCCCATTGTCTTGTTCCTCTTGTTCGGATGGTGCTCCAACAGGGTCTTCATTGTTTTCGGCGTCGCCCGGAGTACTATTTTCTCTGGTGCCAGTGTTGCCATCTTTTGAGCGACGAGGCTTAGAACGGCGTTTAGGGCGTTGACGCTTGGACTGTGTCTTAGAAAGTTTATTCGCAACTGGATCTTCTTTGTCATCGTCGCTAGCCTGTTTAGGTGTGTAAACCATGTACACATCGTACGAAGAGGTTGCCATCCAACGTCCAGTGAATGGCGGGTCTTGGCCTTGCTCCTTGTCGGCATCGTCGTTCATACCGTCGATGTCTTCGAAGACATAATAAAGCACGTCGGTTAAGTCATCGACGGTGGCTATGAAGTGGGTGGCGGGTGGGAAGCAAAATTCCCCATCATCAGCCTCTAGCTCGAACCGAACATAGTTCGGCTGTGATTCCTCCTCCAAGGACAAATTCTTTAAAGAGTTTAGCACATCACCCAAAGGTGAGTGCTGGAAGATGTCCACGGCGCTGAATTCGAAAATCGATAACCGATCCAACTCGGTGTCCGCAGGCGTGCATGGTCCGAAACTTATAGCCGGAGACGAATTCGGAGTTCCGTTGATGCAAATATTGCAGGGTGTCGAGTCTGTGTGTGGCTCCAACGCCGCCGACCCTATGGCCTCGGATGGCACGATCTGCTCTGGTTCTAAGGCCGTTGCAGTGGCAGGAACCATCTCTTGGATGTGATCAGATGACAGATTTAAGTCATGTTCATCGGAGCGAGGGGGAGTGTCGGTGTCAAAACCGGCGGATCTTGGGTATGGGGTCCTAAACTATGCGTCTAGGCGGATGGTAACAGGAGACAAGGGACACGATGTTTTTCTCAGGATCGGGCCCTCTCGATGGAGGTAAAACCCTACTCCTGCTTGATTGATATTGATGATATGGGTAGTACAAGAGTTGATCCACCACGAGATCAAAGAGGCTAAACCCTAGAAGCTAGCCTATGGTATGGTTGTTGTTGTTATGTCCTACGGACTAAACCCTCCAATTTATATTGACACCGGAGGGGGCTAGGGTTACACAGAGTCGGTCACAAGGAAGGAGATCTACATATCCGTATTGCCAAGCTTGCCTTCCACGCCAAGGAGAGTCCCATCCGGACATGGGACGAAGTCTTCAATCTTGTATCTTCATAGTCCAACAGTCCGGACAAAGGTTATAGTCCGGCTGTCCGGATACCCCCTAATCAGGACTCCCTCAGTAGCCCCTGAACCAGGCTTCAATGACGATGAGTCCGACGCGCAGATTGTCTTCGGCATTGCAAGGCGGGTTCCTCCTCCAAATACTTCATAGAAGATTTTGAACACGAGGATCGTGTCCGGCTCTACAAAACAAGTCCCACACACCACCGTAGAGAGAATAATATTTCCACAAATCTAATCTGCTGACGTGTCCCGTAGAGTGACATCACACCACAGCCAAGCCTTTATTCGAATTGTTTTTGCAGCCAACCTCAGCGCGTTTCGCGAGGCGGTTTCCTTGGCACGTCTTGTCGAAGTAGAGATCGTGTCCCCTTTGTTTACGGGATTCTCATCAACACGGACGTGGGTAACCCAATCGCGCCCATTGGTATGACCCCTCAATCGGAGGTAAGTCCCAAACGGTCACGAGGAGGGCTCTTGGTATTCAATCTTTTTATAAAGAACCAAGGTCTGTTCTTTTCTTTTGACCTGAATCTAATCCGCCTCCTGCCTCGAGTTCCAACACCCAAAGCTTAGGTTTAGGCGCTTCAGACCTCCGATCATGTCCGGATCCAACCTTCAAGGTCGGTGGATGCCTTCCTCCGTCACGAAGGAGGACGTAATAAAGCTAAGGGAGGCCAGGTACCTGACCGGCGAAATCCCGCATAGGCTGCCTGCTCAAGGGCAAGTTATTCCCACTCCCAAGCCCGGTGAGAGTGTCGTGTTTGTACCTCACTTCCTCCGAGGGCTAGGCTTCGCGCCGGATCCCTTCGTGAGGGGGCTCATGTCCTATTATGGGCTGGACTGCCATGATTTAGCTCTGGAGTCTATCCTCCATATTTCATCGTTCATCGTCGTGTGCGAAGCTTTCCTCCGTATTACTCCTCATTTCGTATTGTGGCTCAAGACCTTCAAAGTGAAGCCGAAGATGATCGAGGGGCGGCTCGCAGAGTGCGGAGGCGCCGTAATAAGCAAAAATGCTGACGCCCCATGGCCCGAGGGCTCTTTCCAAGAGGAGTCCAGCTTGTGGCAACAAGAGTGGTTTTATATCACAGCTCCCAGGGGTACCAAGTGGGTGGCTCCACCTGCTTTTCGCTCGGGTCCCCCGCCACGACTAACGTCATGGGTCAACAAGGGCTAGACTGGGGGCCAGTAAAGGATGTGCCCATATTGCAGAGCCGCTTCCGGGATCTCCTAGAGAGAGATGTCAGTCTGGTCGTGGTGACGCAAGTCATGTTAACTCGCCGAGTCCTGCCCTGCAAACGTCGTCCCCTCCGCCTGTGGGAGTTCAGTCCGGAGGGACCGCGAGCTCTTCAACATTTCCTTGGCATGACGCCCGCAGAGATGTACAAATTGTTCTTCGGACCACAAATAATGTGTCCGGACTCTACTGAGGATGCAGGTCTGAGCTGCAATCATCCGGATACCCAAGTAAGTAGCCCTGTGTCCGAACACACCATCCGTTTATCTATCGAAACATCGCCCTTTAAAAATGAGCCCCTCTTGAACCAGGAGTGGATAGCGAAGGCAAAGTTGATCAGGTGTCCGGCCCCCCTTCTTGAGATCTCGCCAGATCCTGTGTTAACTAGGATGCTGGAGATCGCGCCTTCGGGAGAAGATGAAGGGGGGAACAAAGAAGCTACTGCCTCCACGGAGGAGGTTTGCCGGAAGGGAGGAATCGAAAATTCCTCTCCCCAGGGGAAGAAGAGCACCGCGTCTGAAGACCCGGAGACAATGGTCTCAAAGGCGGGGAAGAAATCTTCGCCAGAGGGTCCTGTACCGGGGGATACCCCGGTCGTACTATGCCCTCAAGGGGATCAGCCCTCCACCGAGCTGTAAGTAAAAGGGTATTTAATAATGAGAAAAAAACCTTGCTTTACTCCTGAGGAAAATAACCGAAGCATTTATCTTGGAGTTCGGATCTTAGCCCTTCTCAGCAGAGCTCGTCTTCGGGGGATCTTCTTCCAGAGATGATGGAGAGCGGAACGCCTCCCCCTGCCATACCGCCTCATGAGGCGGGCGACCCCAAGGTGTCATCGCGGAGGGTTTCTCCTGATCCGGCAACGCCAGAAGGTAGTCATATGGCCACTCGAAGCCCTCAGTATCCGGCTTTTGAAAAAAGCAATCGAATGAGTCCGTGAAAGTGCAACTATCCCTGGGTGGTTTTGGTAATTCCTAACAACATATAGCTCATTGAGCTAACATTATTCCAAGATTAATATTTCAAGAAAAGCTCAATGAATGGCATGGCATGGATGAGGAAAGTGGATCCCTCAAAATTCTAAGGACAAAAAGTTTGGCTCAAGCTTGAAGCTCAAGACTCTACATTTTATATTTTAGTGATCCAAGATCACATTGAGTCTATAGGAAAAGACAATACTATCAAGGAGGGATGAGGTGTTGCTTAATGGCTTGCTTGCTCAAAATGCTTAGTGATATGCTCCAAAATACTCAACTACGTTCCCACATCCACATATGACCTAAACCAAAAGTCAAACTCGGCCCCACCGATTCTCTCTATCCGGCGCCACCGAGTTTCAAATGTCATAGCCACTGCCACAAACCCTAGGCAAATCGGTCTCACCGATAGGGATCTCGGTCTCACCGAGATGGGATTGTAATCTCTCTGTTTCCCTTCGTAACGTTTCGGTCTTACCGAGATGAGCGACCGGTCCCACCGAGATTGCAATGTATACTCTCTGTTTCCCTTTCGTAACATTTCGGTCTCATCGAGATGAGTGAATTGGTCCCACCGAGTTTACCCGACCAACTCTCTAGTTAGCTTATTACCAAAATCGGTCAAACCGAGTTTGTGTAATCGGTGACACCGAGATTACGTTACGCCCTAACCCTAACCATATCGGTCCTACCGAGTTGCGTCTCAGTCCCACCGAAAATCCTAACGGTCACTAGGTTTGTTGAATCGGTCCGACCGAGTTTAACTATTCGGTCCCACCGAGTTTGGCTAATCGTGTGTAACAGTTAGATTTTGTGTGGAGGCTATATATACCCCTCCACCCACTCTTCATTCATGGAGAGAGCCATCAGAACATACCTACACTTCCAATACACATTTTCTGAGAGATAACCACCTACACTTGTGTTGAGGTCAAGATATTCCATTCCAACCATATGAATCTTGATCTCTAGCCTTCCCCAAGTTGCTTTCCACTCAAATCTTCTTTCCACCAAATCCAAATCCTGTGAGAGAGACAGAGAGAGAGAGAGTTGAGTGTTGGGGAGACTATCATTTGAAGCACAAGAGCAAGGAGTTCATCATCAACACAACATTTGTTACTTCTTGGAGAGTGGTGTCTCCTAGATTGGCTAGGTGTCACTTGGGAGCCTCCGACAAGATTGTGGAGTTGAACCAAGGAGTTTGTAAGGGCAAGGAGATCGCCTACTTCGTGAAGATCTACCTCTAGTGAGGCAAGTCCTTCGTGGGCGATGGCCGTGATGGAATAGACAAGGTTGCTTCTTCGTGGACCCTTCGTGGGTGGAGCCCTCCGTGGACTCGCGCAATCGTCACCCTCCGTGGGTTGAAGTCTCCATCAACGTGGATGTACGATAGCACCACCTATCGGAACCACGACAAAAACATCCGTGTCTCCAATTGCGTTTGAATCCTCCAAACCCTTTCATTTACATTCTTGCAAGTTGCATGCTTTACTTTCCGCTGCTCATATACTCTTTTGCATGCTTGCTTGAATTGTGTGGAGATTGCTTGACTTGTGCTAAGATAGCTAAAATCTGCCAAGAACTAAAATTGGGAAAAGGCTAGATTTTTATTTTGGTCAAGTAGTCTAATCACCCCCCTCTAGACATACTTTCGATCCTAAAAGTGGTATCAGAGCTTTGGTCTCCATTTGCTTTGATTTCCATAGCTTTTGGTGGTCATAGCCTTGGTTTCACAACCTAGGAGAGTATGGCGTCTAGCGAGGGAAATTATCACCGTAGAGGTCCTTACTTTGATGGTACTAATTTTGCTAGTTGGAAGCATAAGATGAAAATGCATATTCTTGGACGTAGCCCCGCCATTTGGGCTATTGCGTGTATTGGCTTGCAAGGTGAATTCTTTGATGGGAAAGAACCGAACCGTGAAGCTACGGTGGAAGAGTTGAAGATGCTGCAATACAACGCTCAAGCTTGTGATATCATCTTCAACGGATTGTGCCCCGAAGAATTCAATAAAATCAGCCGTCTTGAGAATGCAAAGGAAATTTGGGATACTTTGATTGATATGCATGAAGGTACCAACTCCGTCAAGGAATCCAAATTGGATGTGCTTCAAAGTCAACTTGACAAGTTCAAAATGAAGGATGGTGAAGGTGTCGCTAAAATGTACTCTAGGCTTGCTCTTATCACAAATGAGATTGCCGGCTTAGGGAGTGAAGAGATGACCGATAGATTCATCATCAAGAAGATCCTAAGAGCCTTGGATGGAAAATATGATACCGTGTGCACATTGATCCAAATGATGCCCAATTACAAAGATCTCAAGCCAACGGAAGTCATCGGAAGAATTGTTGCTCATGAGATGTCACTCAAGGATAAAGAGGAACTTCACAACAAATCAAGTGGTGCTTACAAAGGCTCATGTGAATCCCCCACATCATCGAGTGAGAAACAAACCTTCAATGAAGAATTGAGCTTAATGGTGAAGAACTTCAACAAGTTCTACAAGAGTAGAAGCAAAGATAGAAGCTCCAAGTCAAGGTCCTACAATAACAAAAGATTTTCTAGTCGAGAGTGAAACTGCTACAATTGTGGAAGGCCCGGACACTATTCCAACGAGTGTACGGCCCCCTACAAGAGAAGAGAAGATTCTCCCAAGAGAAGAAGTAGAAGAGAAGAATCACCATCTAGAGAAAGAAGGAGTAGAGATGATCGTTATGAATGAAGACCCTCACGGAGAAGCAAGGATTCGGAAAGAAAGGACAAGTCATCAAGGAGCTACACAAAACGAAGAGATCAAGCTCATGTTGGTGAATGGGTATCCGGCTCCGACTCCGACAACCACTCCGAGAGAAGCTATCACTCTGACTCCGAATATACTCAAGATGAAGGTGTTGCCGGTCTAGCACTTGTGACAACCAACTCCTACGACATATTTGACTCACCAAATGAAGGAGTTGTAACATGCTTCATGGCTAAAGCCCCAAAGGTATCACACCCCGAGTATGTTGATTTCAATAGTGATGAAGATGACTTGTTAGGTGATGATGATTTACTTATTGACAACTCTAGTGATGAATACTATGATGAAACATCAATTAATCATGCTAATCAAGATAAAATGAATGACAATAATAAGGAGAAGATTGAGTCTCTAACTAAAGAACTAAATACTCTTAAGTTAGCTCATGAAACTATCTTAGGAGATCATCGAGAACTTTTAAGGACTCATGAGAACTTACGCTTTGAAAAGCTCAACCTTGAGCAAGAGCATGAGTTCTTAAAAGCAATAAATGATGATCTTCGTAAGAAAAGTTCTTCTTACATTGCCAAGCATTTACTCTTATCCACTTACATGCCTCAAGTCAAGTCTAGTAACAAGAACAAGAAAGATTCTTCCTCTAGTAGTAACAATAATCATGCTAAATCCAATATTGTTGCTTCTAGTAGTTCTCTTGATTCCACTAATGATTCTCTTAGCCAAGTTACACTTGAGCAAGAAAATAGCTTATTGAAGGGAATTATAGATAAAGGTGTTTCCAAGAGCCTTGCCGGAAGTAAGCAATTCGAGGAAATTGTACGCAAGCAAGGAAGGCACCGGAAGAATCAAGGTGTTGGTTTTGAACGAAAGTTTAATGCCAATGGAGTTGAGTGGGAAGAAGATCAATACCCCAAGACGAAGTTTGTTCCTCAACAAGAGAAGTATGATCCTACTTCTTTCAAAGGGACACAAGCTCAAGATGATCTTCCACCACAAGACCACAAGCAAAAAGGCAAGGACAAGCTTCAAGAGGAAATTGATGCATTTGAAGAAGCTCCTAAGGCCTTGGTCAAGTGGGTTCCCAAGACTACATAAAGTTCCACTTCATCAAGTACAACTACAACTCCAAGGATTCCCATCAAGATGGTCTGGATCCCGAAAAAGAAGAACTAGAGAGTTCTTGAGGGTGACTCCGCCAACAGACTTCACTCTAATCATTTTGGCAAGAACAAGTGCAATCAACTTCCACATCTTGCACTAGTTCAAGGAGTCACAAACCCTCTTGTTGGTAAGTCAAGGGACAAGGTAACCTAAAAGCTTTCATGGACATCATCTTGTGTGTGCATCACTCTATGTCTATGGATATCCTTGTTTGTTCCTTGTGGGACTAACCCATGTACGTATTGAAAGTGCAATTCACTCCAATGGATAGCTCCAATTGTTCTACATCAACATTGGGCATCCACATGTTCAACATCTACATGAAGTCATCATCGACAAAACCCAAGGTTAGTTCATCCCTCTTAGGGGGGATATCACATCTAGGGGGAGCTTTACTCTAAGACTTGAGCTAAAGCAACTCTAATGGTGTGAACACAACAATGCTTTATGTAAAAGTGGTAACCCCACTTGTGCTTAAACGATGAGTATCACCTATGATCAAATGTTCTCATTTGACTCCTAAGTCAATATACTCATATATAGATGACCTAGTCATCGCAAATTGTTTGATAGATGCTAGAATTGGTTGTGCATGCTTTGCCACATATTTAATTGTCATTTTATTGTGTGAGCATGTTGATTGCATATTTTACTCATTCGAGGACATCCACTTGTTGTTTTGATTGATTGGTTTTCTTTTCTTTTGCCAAGTGGATGGACAAGAATGCCTAAGAACCCTCTCTAGCTATCTATGCTTTTCTCATCTCAAACTTTATTCATGCTACATCACAAAATTTGATCAAGTAAGATTCGAACCACTATGTGTGAGGAGCACTCGGAGTCCCCGATTCGTCATAGACTTAAACTTCCCAAACTTCTTTGTGCATTTCGGTCTGACCGATTCATCCATTTCGGTCATACCGAGATCACTAAGTCGATCTAGGTTTTCAATCTCGGTGCAACTGATTTGAACCTTTCGGTCACACTGAGTTTCAGTAACTGCTTGCTGTTATGAATCTCGGTGCCACCGAGTTGTTCCACTCGGTCACACCGACAGGGTCGGACTATATATACCCACGGGCAAAATTTTGGAAATTTCTCCGAAATCTGTTCGCCCGCGCTTAGCCTGCTCTGCCTCCAGGGTCTCCGGATCGTCCTCCTCGTCGCCAGTTGCCTCCTGCCGCTGGTCTCCGCCGCCGTCAACGTAAATCATTCCCACCGTTGCCACCGTAGCAAGTTCATCGCCGAACTAGGGTATGAACTTGATCACTGTGCTATCCTCAATCCGATTCCTAGCACATTGTGTTTGCCATGAATCTTGCCACGATTGAAACTATCCTATCTAGTCAAAACACTCCGTAGATTAGAGTTGAATTGAAAATTTAGGGTTAGGTTTCCGCCGAAACCATCTCGGACCATCCGAGTTGTGGAACTCGGTACCACCGATTTGGCTCAGGCCATTGCACATAAGATTCTCGGTCTGACCGAGAATTGAAAATCGATGTGACCGAGTTCAGGACTTTGTGAAACCCTAGCAGTCTCGGTGCCATCGAACTGTGACTCGGTCTGACCGAGTTCACTAGTTTTGGTTCCAACAGGTGCTTCGGCATCACCGAGTTTACAAATCGGTTGATCCGAAATACTTTCTGAGGAAAACTAAAACTAAGTTTTTGATTCATTCTTTTGCAAAAACCTCTGTATTTTGTGATGCTTACCTACTCTACCTCATCTAAAATCTATTCACAGGGACAACTGTCAGTGTTTGCATCATGTCTGATCAGAGTGACAGTCAGAACAAGTCAGAGGAGCAGGTTCACATGAGTGAGGGCACTAGTCCCTGTAGCAGCTCAGATGATGGAAGCAGGAGCACTCCGAGCAACTTGCCCAAAGCTGCCTCCAAGCCCAAGACTGCACCAAAGAGGAATACTAGAAACATATCTGCTGCTGAGAAGAACAAGGCCCCAGTGCCTGAGACTGTTGCTGAAGAAGAAGATGAAGAGCATGTTCTGAGAAAATTGAAGGCAAAAATTCCAGACCACAATGATGCTCATCCTGTGGCTGAGAACATGAAGATCAGGAGAGACTCAGGACTGAGTAAACGGAGAGAGACAAATCCTTATGCTACCAGAAGAAGAACTGCTGTGGATTACAGGTTCCACACCAAGGAACAACAAGATTTCTATGAGACAGTGCTACTTGACAAGAAACCTATAGCGTGTGACATGAGGTGGGTCGACTGGACCTACATGAAGGAGAATGAGGAACACTATCCTGGTGTGTATGAAAGTTTCAAGGCTTGTGGAGTAGATGAGTTTGTGGCTCAAAAGCTCACTAAGTGGAATGATGAACTTATCATGCAATTCTACTCCACAACTCACTTCTACCCAGATGGAAGAATTGTCTAGATGTCTGAAGGCACTAGATACCAGTCTACAGTTGCAGAATGGGCTCAGTTGATCAATGCCCCAGAAGAGAAAGAAGATGACTTGGATGTCTATGCCAAGAAGAAGAAGGATCACAAATCCATGGCTAGCATGTACAAGGAAATTCCAGATGCAGACCTTGAGACTCACTAGTTTGGGTCAGTGAAACATCTGTTGTCAGGACTGCCTACTATCAATTGGATACTAAGGCATACTCTTTTGCCCAAGTCTGGAGATCACAAGATGATCAGAGGCCACTCCATAAATTTGCTACATATATTTGATGTGCCCCAGAAGTTCAAGGTTATGAGCCTCATTGTTGAAACTATCAAGAGGACTACTGCAGACCAGAAGAGAAGCTGTGGGTATGCCCCATAAATCCAGGAGTTGATTAACTCAAAGATGGGTATCGACACATACTTGTTGGACAAGGAACACTTGGCCATCTATCCAGATTTTGAGGACAACCAAGTGGTTATGGATGAAGATGAACCATCCTCAGTACAAGCACAAGCCAAGAGAGAGAAGGCAAAGACTGAAAAAGCTGCAAAGATGCCAACCCAGGAGGAGGCATCTTAGTATCTTCTAAAAAGCAAGCAAGATCAGCTTGGCTACTTGATTGCATCCACTCTAAGGATAGAGAAAGGACTGGCCACCCTGACTCGAAACCAGGAGAGCTTGGAAAGAATCATGGAGCAGAAGTTCTATGACATGGATGTGAAGGTAACTGAGATCCAGTCTATTGTGGAGCAACTTCAGGATGACATGCAGGAGAGGAAGGGCAAGACAAAAACTGAGGCATTTGCCAGAGTGCCTAGAGCTCAGAGGTCAACTGCAGTACCAATACCAGACACTAGAGCCACTTCATCTGCACCAGCTACAGCTTCAGTGCCACCAGCTCCAGCACCTACCCCAGCAGCTCCATCTACTTCGACTGAAGCCTTCGTTCTTAGAGTTATCCGGACACCACCACCTGAAGACCAAGCTTGAGAGACATTTTAGTGCTATGCATTTTCTATGAACTTTTTGGTAACTTGTTGCCAAAGGGGGAGAAAAATGTATAGATCATAGGCTTCGAGAGAGAGCGTTGCTTTTTATTCTCTTGCTTTGGTGGCTGAACTTTGTTTGCTTGTTTGTGATACTTGGATGATGATGTGTGTTTGATCATATGCTACATTAATTCTTGTTGGATGATACTATCATTTTATCCCTATTTGATCATTCACTTTGCCTGGTGATGAGTGCATGTATTTAATTCTTATCATTTTGAGCGCTCCACCAAGATGTATGTGACATGGAAGAGTAACCCATGATCCTAACTCATTGTGCATTTGCAGTCCAAAGCAAATCTTAAGATATGCACAAATTTAGGGGGAGCTCTTGCTTTTCACATACTTCTCAAAGCGACAATATCTTTCACTCTTATTATCATTTGTTGATGCTTTGATCTATATGTTGTCATCAATTACCAAAAAGGGGGAGATTGAAAGTGCAACTATCCGTGGGTGGTTTTGGTAATTCCTAACAACATATAGCTCATTGAGCTAACATTATTCCAAGATTAATATTTCAGGAAAAGCTCAATGAATGGCATGGCATGGATGAGGAAAGTGGATCCCTCAAAATTCTAAGGACAAAAAGTTTGGCTCAAGCTTGAAGCTCAAGACTCTACATTTTACATTTTAGTGATCCAAGATCACATTGAGTCTATAGGAAAAGCCAATACTATCAAGGAGGGATGAGGTGTTGCTTAATGGCTTGCTTGCTCAAAATGCTTAGTGATATGCTCCAAAATACTAAACTACCTTCCCACATCCACATATGACCTGAACCAAAAGTCAAACTCGGCCCCACTGATTCTTTCTATCCGGCGCCACCGAGTTTCAAATGTCATAGCCACTGCCACAAACCCTAGGCAAATCGGTCTCACCGATAGGGATCTCGGTCTCACCGAGATGGGAATGTAATCTCTCTGTTTCCCTTCGTAATGTTTCGGTCTTACCGAGATGAGCGATCAGTCCCACCGAGATTGCAACGTAAACTCTCTGTTTCCCTTTTGTAACATTTCGGTCTCACCGAGATGAGCGAATCGGTTCCATCGAGTTTACCTGACCAACTCTCTGGTTAGCTTATTACCAAAATCGGTCCCACCGAGTTTGTGTAATCGGTCACACCGAGATTACGTTATGCCCTAACCCTAACCATATCGGTCCTACCGAGTTGCATCTCAGTCCCACCGAAAATCCTAACGGTCACTAGGTTTGCTGAATCGGTCCGACCGAGTTTAACTATTCGGTCCCACCGAGTTTGGCTAATCGTGTGTAACGATTAGATTTTGTGTGGAGGCTATATATACCCCTCCACCCACTCTTCATTCGTGGAGAGAGCCATGAGAATTGAAAGTGCTAGTTATCAACTAGAGGGGGGGTGAATAGGCAATTTTTATGAAAGACTTCAAAACATGGAAGTTTCGAGGACAAACAATAGAAATGAACCTATAGATATGCAGCAGAAGATAAACTACACTAAGCAAGCCATAGTTAAGTATGCAATAACGTGATTGAACGAAGACTAATAGCAGCTAGGTAGTAAGGATCGGGATGGAAGATGGTATGAAGCCAAACAACAATAGTAGTCAAGCAATGAAGTCAAACAGGTACCACAAACATGCAAAGACTTCACGAAGACAAACTCTAAGTAAAGAGAGGGAGAGGATAGAACTAGTCACTTGTTGAGGACACATGATTTGTTGGACCAGTTCCAGTTGCTGTGACAACTGTACGT
The DNA here is from genome assembly GCA_032464435.1 of Aegilops umbellulata. Classification (NCBI taxonomy): domain Eukaryota; kingdom Viridiplantae; phylum Streptophyta; class Magnoliopsida; order Poales; family Poaceae; genus Aegilops; species Aegilops umbellulata. Next base: position 75,144,433 of record CP136057.1, on the reverse strand, counting down.
CTGGTTAGGGGATGAGATTCAACTCAGAAGACCACGTCTTCACCTTATTCCCCTTGAGCTAAGGACACACAGTCCTCACCCAATCACTCTGGCAAGTCTTCAAGGTAGACTTCCAAACCTTCATAGACTTCATTCACCAGCGATCCACAATGACTCTTGGATGCTCAGAACGCGACGCCTAACCGGCTGGAGGATTCACAGCCCTCAAGTGTAATAAGTCTTCAGGTCACGCAGACAGAAAGACTTCAGTGATGCTGTCGGTGTCAAAACCGGCGGATCTCGGGTAGGGGGTCCCAAACTGTGCGTCAAAGTCGGATGGTAACAGGAGACAAGGGACACTTTATTTTACCCAGGTTCGGGCCCTCTCGATGGAGGTAAAACCCTACTCCTGCTAGATTAATATTGATGATATGGGTAGTACAAGAGTGGATCTACCACGAGATCAAGGAGGCTAAACCCTCGAAGCTAGCCTATGGTATGATTGTGTATGATGATGGTTGTCCTACGGACTACAACCCTCCGGTTTATATAGACACCGGATAGGGTTAGGGTTACACAGAGTCGGTTACAATGGTAGGAGATCTCGAATATCTGCACACCTAGCTTGCCTTCCACGCCAAGAAAAGATCCTTCCGGACACGGGACGAAGTCTTCAACTTTGTATATTCATAGTCCAGGAGTCCGGCTGAAGGTATAGTTCGGCTATCCGAACACCCCCTAATCCAGGACTCCCTCAGTAGCCCCTGAACCAGGCTTCAATGACGACGAGTCCGGCGCACAGATTGTCTTCGGCATTGCAAGGCAGGTTCCTCCTCCAAGTATTCCAAGAAGATTAGAAACACCACAGAATAGTGTCCGGCTCTGCAAAATAAATTTCCACATATTGCCATACAGAGAATAATATTAACACAAATCAAATCTGCTGACGTATCCCGCAGTGCGTTATAATACTGCGGCCAAGCCTTCTATATAAATTGTTTTCATTGTTCCACCTCAGCACGTATAGCGAGGCGGTTTCCTTGGCACGCCTTGTCGAAGCAGAGATCGTGTGCCCCCCACTAACGGGATTCTCATTAATACGGATGTGGGTAACCCAATCGTGCCTGTTAGCACGTCTTGCCTTAATTAAAGGCTAGTCCAAGACGGTTACGGGGAGGGCACTTGATATTCTGCCTCTTATAAAGAGACCAAGGCCCTGTTCCCCGCTTCTATTCTCAAAACAAGTTCGCCCGTCGCCTCGAGTTCCAGCACCCTAGGCTTCCAGATTCCGAGCGCACCGGATCTTCGACAATGTCCGGCTCCGACCTCCAAGGCCGATGGATGCCCTCCTCTGTTATGGAGGAGGACGTATCAAGATTGAGGGAAGCTAGATCCCTGACCAGGGAGATTCCCCACAGGCCACCTATTCAAGGATAGGTGATCCCTAGCCCTCAGCCCGGCGAGAGTGTGGTATTTATATCCCACTTCCTTCACAGATTAGGCTTCCTCGTGGATCCTTTTGTAAGGGGGCTGATGTTTTATTATGGGCTGGAATTCCACGACCTAGCTCCGGAGTCCATCCTCCATATCTCCTCGTTCATAGTTGTGTGCGAAGCGTTCCTCCGCGTTACCCCTCACTTCGGACTGTGGCTCAAGACCTTCAAAGTAGAACCGAAGATAATCGAAGGGCGCCACGCAGAGTGCGGAGGCGCTGTTATAAAAAGAAATGCCGACGCTCCATGGCCCGAGGGCGCTTTTCAAGAGGAGCTCGGCTTATGGCAATAGGAGTGGTTCTACATCACCGCTCCTCGGGGCACCGCATGGGTGGCGCCTCCGGCCTTTCGCTCGGGTCCCCCACCACGGTTAGCATCGAGGATTAACGCGGGGTTAGGTCGGGGCTTGCCCAAAGACGTTCCTCTGCTGCAGGGCCGCATAAATATCTCTTGAAAGGAGACTTCGACCTGATCAAGGTGACACAAGTCATGCTGATTCGCCAGACACTGCCCGGCCAACGTCTCCCCCTTCGCTTATGGGAGTTCAATCCGGAGGGACCACGAGCTCTCCAGAATTTTATGGGCGTGACGCCTGTGGAGATGTATAAACTATTTTTTGGATCAAAGAAGTGAGTCCGGATTTGACCGAGGATGCTGGTTTAAGCCGCAATCGCCCGGATACTCAAGTAGGTGACCTTGCGACTGGACCTTCTATCCGCATAATTAACTTGCTTTTAACAGCGTTTCTCCTTTTAAGCAGGAGTGGATAGCGAAGGCGAAGCTGATCAGGTGTCCGGCTCCCCTTCCCGAGACCAGGCTAGATCCCGTGCTAGTCAGGATGCTGGAGGAAGTGCCTTTGGAGGGAAATAAGGGGGAAGACAAGGAAACCGTGGCCTCCTCGAAAGAGGCCCTTCCGAAGGGGGCAATCGACAGTTCCTCTCCTAAGGGAAAGAAAAGGGCCGCCTCTGATGACCCGGAGACCGTAGCCTCAAAGCGGGGGAAGGAATCCTTGTCAGAGGACCAAACGCCGGGGAGTCCTTCGGCCGAACTAAACCCAGAAAGGGACCAGCTCTCCAGCGAGCCGTAAGTAGAAGAAGAGTCTTTCTTTTAAGAGAAATCCTTGATTTATATCTGGGAAATTTTAACCGAAATCTTAGTTTGTAGTTCGGACCTCAGCCCTTCTCAGCAGAACTCGTCCTGGGGGGATCTTCTTCCAGAGATGATGGAGAGCGGAACACGTCCTCCTTCTATATCGCCTAGCAAGGCGGGCGACGCTGAAGTGTCATCGCGGGGGATTTCTCCGGATCCGCTAAGGGCGGACGGTGCTGCCCCCCAAGGTTCTCCGTGTCCAGCCTTTGAGGAAGGCGATGGGACGAGTCCGGCACCATCTGGTGTTCGGTCGGAGGAGCTAAAGACTCTGCTGGGGCGAGCCTCTGTCTCAGAGGAGCACCGTGCGTTAATCAGCACGGTGATTGAAAAGATTTCATCCGCAGAAAGCGGACTGCACGAGGCCGTCGAGAGCTTAGTGGCAGGCCTTGAGGTATGTTTTAAATAACATATATTTGTATTAATTGCGCATAAATGAAGTGCTCCCTATGTAGATAGTAGCCCCTGAGACTCTGTGCGTCGTAAAGATGTACGACGCACAGAGGATCTTAATCCCAGGTCCTTTAAGTGGCACCTTTATATGTAGGTGGCTGCTTGTCCGGAGTCAAGCCGGACTCGAGAATTTGCCGAACTGAAGCGACAACTTGATGAGGGAGAAGCCGACATCATGCTTGTTAACAAGCGGCTTGATGATGCTCAAGGTACTTAAAATGATTGGGCGATTGTTAGTAAGAGGAGCTTTATGTCAATGTCTTACCGTGTGTATGCTTGATGCAGATGGTGCGGCCGCCGTGGAAGGTCTTAGGGCCGAACTCGCCCGAGCGAAGGTACAAGCCAGAAAAAGTGATGCGGCTGCCGTAAAAGCCCTTGAAGAGCTGAAAGCCGAACAGGCTGCCCATTGCCGAAGCAAGGATGAAATGGCTGATATGGCCGTAAAGTTAAAGAGCGCTACTGACCGTTGTAAGCTTCTTGAAGAAGAAGATCGGGCGAAGCAAACGAGCTTGGAGAAGGCTGTTGCTGACGCCCAGGACGCCCGCTCTATAATGAGAGCGGCGAAGGAAGAGCTGCGTCAAGCCGGACAGATTGCGGATGGAAAGCCCTTCTCGCTGCGGAGAAAATTTTGTGATCCGAAGTTTGCTCCGTTGAACCGGATGTGGAGTATAGAGGACGCTTATCTGGATTTGGCGGCTAGTGCCACTGATGCGACCGAACACTTTCGAGATAAAAAGGATCATGAAGTGGAGAAGCTCTTTTGGTCGCAATTCATCAATCCAGAGCGTCCGCTGTTCGTGGACGATCGCCTGGCCCAATGGGCCGAGCTGAATAGATTGTCCGGACTCGCCATGAAGTACGTCATGGATCGTCTGTGTCCGGGGAGATCGAAGCCGAAGAGCTATTTCAGCTTGGTGCAGCAATTGCTAGACGTGGTGCCACGTGTCGATGCTATGAAGAGGTCAGCGTGCGTTGAGGGCGCTCGGCTGGCTCTTGCCTGTGTCAAGACATACTGGGCAGATATGGAGCCCACCATTGTTGCGTCCCGGGATTCGGATAAAAGCCGAACACCTGCCGAGCACTATTTTGAGGAAGTCCTTGAAGGCGCTCGCGTAATAGAGACGCAGTGCTCGAAGGATGCTATATTATGATAGCATATGTAATCATAAAACAATATTTTGATAAATTGTAGTGGCATTTTTTAGACTTGTGCCTTCGAGTATTATGAACACCTCCTGTGCGGCCGTTTTAATATATAAATTCTGAAAGATTGCAGTCGTTGGCTTCAGCCCCCACGCACATAGTGTGGGGATGCACGCAGAAGACGCATTTTCACACTTAACCCAACGTCTTGGTCCTACAAAGGAGGTGATAGCGCAGCGGGCTAGGCAACCGGACTATAATGCTTTAACACTTTCACTTAGCCATAGGAGCTTGACAGTGGGACTCTTTAGGTAGCCCTTTAGTGGCGACTGCGCTTTGCCCGAGTTCGGAGCGCGTATGTGCCTGACCGGGAAACGGCCCTTCGTCAAAGCGGAGGAATTCGATGAATCCCTATGAGTCATCGAGTGGCGACCAGTCTCGCGCTACATCATGACAGTCGGTTTTCGGCTTTCTCTACTGAGGTGCTCGCCCGGCCGAACCGGGGCAGAATCGCAGTAGTTCTCCTAGTGCTACCTTAGCCGATAGAGCGGAACGTAAGGTAGCCGAACTCAGGAGCCGGGCAACCCAACATGTGACCAAAATCATGATTCGGAGCTGATGCATATAGTGCCAAAACTCGCGACGCCGAACACTCCCTAAGGTGTTCGGTCTTTGTGAGTGCGTGTGAAACAACACCCTTAAAAAAAGAAAAGAGCCCTTAGTGTCCAGGTACGAGCAAGATTTCTGGCGTGGCCACATGCCAAAATGCCAGCCTCCTCCTTGGTTATAGCAGAAAAGAAAAAACCAGGGGATGTATAGCAGCAAGAGACAGTAAAAAAGGTTTACGCAGCGTCTTAATCTAAAAAGAATCCTTTAGGACGGGTCCCTACTGCACGTCCGCGCCTGTGTCTCCGCGGTGCCGTGTCCTGGACGGGTGCCGCACGACGTTCATCTGTAAAAGAAAGGAACTAAATTGAAAAATGGGTCGTGCGGAACAAAAACAAAATATAAAGTAAAGGATATATAAGGTTGAGTTTTATTGTCTCTGCGTACAACCCCTGGTATGAGGGTATATGGCGTACTAAGCCTGCGTTAATGATGGACTTGTGCCGAACTCGTTGAGTCCGGGTCCGTGGCCTGTAATGACTTATAAAAAAGTCCTTTGGCTGGCGAGGCCACTTTATTGTGCGGCTGTTTAAGCGGCCGCACAATCCTCCGTTTGGAGGAGTTGTATTTTAGTGCGTTTCCTTTAAAGAGATGATGCCTCGAGGACCGGGCATCTTTGGCGTGAGGGATGCATAACGCGGTATTGCGTTAAAGCGAGCGAAAGCTTCGTGTCCCATTAATGCTTGATAGCGACTTGAAAACGGGACTACATGGAAGGTCAGCTTTTCGCGACGAAAGTTATTGGCAGAGCCAAAGATGACTGTAAGCCGGAGAAAGCCCCTGCAATGGGTGTCCGGGCCTGGTGCTACCCCTTGAAAGGAGGTTTTGCTGTGGCGGATTCTTGCTGGGTTTATGCCCATGCGGTGGATTGTATCCTGATATATCAGGTTTAGTCCACTGCCGCTGTCCATAAGGACATTGGTGAACTGGAATCCATCGATTATTGGATCCAGTATCAGGGCAGTCCGGCCTGCGTTTTTGATATTTCTAGAATAATCTAGCTGATAAAAAATGATTGGCTTTAGTGACCAGTGGCGGGAATCCTGAGGGGTAGGTTTGATTGTGCGTACCTTTATGGGTGCCACACGTTTTGTTACGTGAAGTGAGTTCACTGTTTTGACTTCTTGAGGGAAGTTCTTTTGTTTCCTGTTGTTCTGCCTTTGGAGTTCGTCCTCTTGTTCACTTGGTGTATCGGGCCCCTTGTGTTCGGCGTTAAGTTGTCCGGATTGTTTAAAAACCCAACACTCTCTGTGGGTGTGATTGGCAGGCTTCCCAGGAGTACTGTGTATCTGACATATTCTGCCCATGATTCTATTTAAGCTGGACGGATCATCCCTGTTATCCTGAGGGGATGGTTTTGTTTGATTTTGCCGTGAGCTTTTGAATCCGGCATTGACTGCCGCGCTCTTTGGACTTTTTCCTTTGATTCGGCGACGGTCCTTATTTCGTCGCGCTTTTCCGTTTCCATCCCTGATTTCGGATGTACTTGGGTCGCTGGGGCTGCGCCTTGCCAACCAGCTGTCCTCTCCTGCGCAAAAGCGGGTCATGAGGCTTGTGAGTGCGGCCATTATTCTTGGCTTTTCCTGGCCGAGGAGTCTGGCGAGCCATTCGTCTCGGACATTATGCGTGAAAGCTGCTAAGGCCTCGGCGTCCAGACAATCCACTATCTGATTCTTTTTAGTAAGGAATCTGTTCCAAAACTGCCGCACTGATTCTCCGGGCTGTTGAGTTATGTGACTGAGATCGTCTGCGTCCGGAGGGCGGACGTAGGTCCCTTGAAAATTTGCTCGGAAAGCGTCCTCGAGCTCTTCCCAACTTCCAATTGTGTTTTCGGGAAGGCTTTTAAGCCAGTGCCGAGCTGGCCCTTTAAGCTTAAGGGGTAGATATTTAATGGCGTGGAGATCATCTCCTCTAGCCATATGTATATGGAGGATATAATCCTCGATCCAGACTCCGGGGTCTGTTGTTCCATCGTACGCCTCTATGTTGACGGGTTTGAATCCCTCTGGAAATTCGTATTCCAGGACCTCATCGGTGAAACATAGGGGGTGTGCGGCGCCCCTGTATTTGGGTGTGCCGGATTCTGATGATGGCTTTTTTGCATTGCTTGCGATAGCTTGCTTTCTTGGGCCGTAAATGGACCTGGCTGGGCCATGATGCGAGTCTTTAATTGGGTCGCATGACGCATTGAATGCGGCTCCGTTTGCCGTTTTATGGTGGCCGTGTGGTCGCCTATTCGACCATATGGCTTTTTTATTTTTCGAATGCGAGGGCTCTAGGGCCTCTTGATCGAATTCGGGCAGTAGTTTTCTCTTCGGATAGCTTTTAGTGCGGCGGCTGCCGCCGTATTTGTCTGCGGTCTTGATTACCTTGCTCCATCTTATTCTGAGTGCATCTTCCGCCGTCTTTAGCTTCCGCTTCTGCTTTTTCAGGCTGCGTGCTGTAGCAACGAGCCTTTCATGGAGATTCTTCTGCTCCATGGTTTTATCCGGTGTGAGATTGTCCGGAGTTCTGTTATGGCCGGGGGAGGGTTGTCTGTCCTCTCTATCCGAGTTGCCCTGTTCGAATGGTTGCTCTGAGGCGCGCTCGTCATCTACCGGCTCGTCCTGCTCTATGGCTGGGTCTTGATCGAGGCGGGGCTTGGCTCGGTGTTTTCGTCGCCGCTTTGATTGCTTTTCGGAGGGTTTGTCCCTTTTTTCGTCCCATTTTTCCTCATTGTCGTTTCCTTTAGGGGTATCCACCATGAGTACATCATTAGGTGGGGTGGTGGTCCAGCGCCTTATAGGTGCTGGTTCCTGTTCGTCTCCATCTTCGTCGTCCATACCGTCGAAGTCTTCAGATCCGAAGTCGAGCATGTCGGTTAAATCATCGACAGTGGCTATCAAGTGGGTGGTGGGTGGGTTTTGAATTTCTTCGTTGTCCAAATCCCAACCTCGCAGACCATAGTCCGGCCTGGGCTCTCCTGATAAAGAGAGAGACTTGAGAGAATTTAGGATATCACCGAAAGGTGAGCACTGAAAGATGTCCGCGGCGGTGAACTCCATCACAGGCGCCCAATCAGATTCGATCGGCGAGGGCGCAGAAGGCTCGGAGTTCGGAGAAGAGTCCGGCTCCTTGGAGTCCTGGGCCGTGCGGAGCACGGGGCTGGCGTTCGGCTCGATCGCCTTTGAGATCGCAGCCCCCGAGGTGACGTCCAACCGTTCATCCTCAGAGAACGCAGCGGGCTCCGAGTCAAAGATCGGGGCCGGAGCGTGTGCGGCCTCCAGGGTGCTATTCGGAGGCAGAGCTATATCGTGCTCCTCGAGATAGCGTGGCGCGCTTGGCTGTGGCTCGAATCCGTTGAAGATCAAGTCTCCGCGGATATCAGCCGTGTAGTTTAAGCTTCCAAACCTGACTTGATGGCCAGGGGCGTAGCTTTCGATCTGCTCTAGATGACCAAGCGAATTGGCCCGCAGAGCGAAGCCACCGAAGACGAAGATCTGTCCGGGGAGGAAAGTCTCACCCTGGACCTCATCATTGTTGATGATCAAAGGAGCCATCGGGCCTAAAAGTGACGACACAGAGGAACTCTCAATGAAAGCACCAATGTCGGTGTCAAAACCGGCGGATCTCGGGTAGGGGGTCCCGAACTGTGCGTCAAGGTCGGATGGTAACAGGAGACAAGGGACACTTTATTTTACCCAGGTTCGAGCCCTCTCGATGGAGGTAAAACCCTACTCCTGCTAGATTAATATTGATGATATGGGTAGTACAAGAGTGGATCTACCACGAGATCAAGGAGGCTAAACCCTAGAAGCTAGCCTATGGTATGATTGTGTATGATGATGGTTGTCCTACGGACTACAACCCTCCGGTTTATATAGACACCGGATAGGGTTAGGGTTACACAGAGTCGGTTACAATGGTAGGAGATCTCGAATATCCGCACACCTAGCTTGCCTTCCACGCCAAGAAAAGATCCTTCCGGACACGGGACGAAGTCTTCAACTTTGTATCTTCATAGTCCTGGAGTCCGGCTAAAGGTATAGTTCGGCTATCCGAACACCCCCTAATCCAGGACTCCCTCAGATGCCTAACACTCTTTGGCTCTGGGTGTTTGGGCTTTGTCCTCGCAAGGATTTATATCTCTCAAAGGCTTCGAGGTGGGTTGCTCTCAATACGACAAAAGCCGTGCACTAACTCTGAGCAGCCACCAATTTATAGTGTAGGGGGTGGGCTATTTATAGCCACTAGGCAACCCGACCTAATATGTCTGAAATGACCCTGGGTCACTAAGGAACTGACACGTGTTCCAACGGTCAGATTTCAAACACACACGACAACTTTACTTGGGCTACAAGCAAAGTTGACTTATCCAGCTCTGGATAAGATTTGCTCTCATTGTCTTCGCTCGAAGACATAGGATTTGGGTTGAGCATCACTTCAGTCACTCTGACTTTGTTCACTTCGACCCCACTTAACAGTACGGTGGTTCCTATGACTCAACAAAGAAGAAAGGAGACAACCAAGCGACTCAGTCTTCGTGCTCCATAGTCTTCACTGAATGTATTCTCATGTCATAGTCTTCAATATGAATATCTTCACATACCACCATTGTCGTCAATGTCTTCATACATTTTTAGGGGTCATCTCCGGTAGGTAAAACGAATCAATGAGGGACTACTACCTGTGTTATCCTGCAATTCTCACAAACACATTAGTCCTTCAACCAAATTTGTCGTCAATACTCCAAAACCAACTAGGGGTGGCATTAGATGCACTTACAATCTCCCCCTTTTTGGTGATTGATGGCAAACTGGTTGAAGTTTTCAAACGGGATATAGTATGTGAAATGTAAAGAATTTAGGAATTGTCTTCATAAGTGGTAAAGGCTCCCCCTGAAGATGTGCATATAAGTAATTTGCTTTTGGAATGCAAATGCACATGGCAGGTTGTACTTGTGGAGATCCTCTTCAACTTATGAAGATAATTCATCATGCATGATATGATTTAACAAAGAGAATGACATGCATAATGAAAAATGGACGTCTGCAAGATGACCTAAGTGCGGAAGTTATCATCGCACATGCGGAATTTATCATCGCATCACAGAATAGCAAATAAGTAGCAGACGACCATCGAGTTTAAGTGTTACAACTCAAAGAACCAAATGTGTCAAGAATGAGAGTTGTAAACACTCGGCAAAATATAAAGCAAACGCCCATATGAACCCGCTTGAAGACTATCAAACTCATATGCTTCTCCCCCTTTTGTCAGTAAGGACCAAAAAGGTTTGAAGGCATAGAGCATCTAATCGTTCCCATGAGGAGTAGGTGAAGCAGTAGGGTTGTCGTTGTTGTTAGGCAGTAAAGACAAACTCGGTGCAGTGTTGATGCGTGCAGAAGTAGGGGGCGGTGAAGTAGCATCGTCTTCATCATCGATCACTCTGGCATTCACAGTTGCCGCGGAGGAAGAATAGTCAGAGTCTTCAAGGGATGGAGTTCGACGTAGGACAACATTCCGTGGAGGAGTGGAGTCAAACTTGAATTTTTCAGTGAAGCCACCGTCTTGAAGATCTGCTTCAGCACTGAGCAGTGTCAAACTCTTCCATGATCGTCGATAGGTCTCATGAGTGACAAAAGCATTCTTGGTGGCAAGATTGCGAATGCAATTGACGTCCACCAATAGACTCTGCATCTGTCGCTTGAGCCAGTCATGATGCTTATCTTGTTTCTGATGCAGTGCCACAAGAAGTTCTCGGTCATTCAAAACACGAGAGCGCTTGCGAGGCCTTTGGGCAATGGTGCTATCAGTAGCTTCAGTCTGCACACGGTGAGGCAAGCGAGTAATTCCAGCCAATGGATAGACGCGAGCGACAGCTTGAACTCCTTCAATGTTTTGCGTGAAGCTTTGATGGTCAGCATTCTGAAGACTAAGAGGCTCCTTGGCAGGCTCTGGATATATGGCTTCAACCGACAGATCAACTTCTGGCAAAAAGATGATATGATTGCGTGCAGAGGGTTGATAGTTGAAGGCAGAGTGGAGCTTGATCAGACGCATGATCCAGGGAGCATAGAACTTCAGACCAAAAATGTCAGATCCTGATGCAGCAAGTTGGCGGATAAAGAAGTCTTGGGCATTGAAGCTTTTGCCATGAAGAATATGAAAGACCAAAGTCTTCATTGCGCCTTCCAGCTTGGCATGTGGAGAATGTCCTTTGATGGGCCAGAGAGTTTGCCTGATAATGTGATAGATGGTGCGGGGCAGATACTCAAGGTCTTCAACAAAGAACTCCTTAGGATATTCAGCATCTGGAGGCAAAGGCTTCATCATGCTAAGCATCTGACTCATATTGGGCTCAGGCTTGCGAAAGATGCTCTCCATAGCAGCACTGTGAAGCTGACAACCAGGTTCATAAAGATCACCTAGAGTGGGCAGGCCAGTAAGCTCAATGATATCAAAGGCTTTGGCTTCATGATGAACATTGCCTGTCATCCACTCAAGGACCCAAGTCTTCGGATCCCTGTTGTAGCCACGAATATGAAGAGTGGCATAGAATTGGAGCAGCAATTCTTCATTCCAGTGCTCCTTATCAGTGATGAACTGCAGGAAGCCAGACTCTCTGAAGCAGTCTAGAGCTTCTTCCAAACAGGGCAGTCCAGTTATGGCTTCAGTGTCAAGACGCATATCTGGGAAAATGCGACCTTGATTGTACATAATGCATGAGTAATAACTTCGCTGCTGATAACTCCAGAACCGATCAGAAGATATTCTTGCGTTAGAGTAGGGGTTCTTGGCGCTATCAAAGAAGGTGTTGTGTGCCTTGAAGCCATTGACATTGAACGATCCGGGTGCAGATGCAGTACCTGGAAACCTAGGCAGTCTTGGCATTGGCTTTTGAAACTGAGGCCTATGCTCGACGTGATAGTCAAATTGGGGACCAGCAGCAGGCGAAGGAACAAGAAGAGGCCATTTGGAGTGATAAGTTGTTCGTAGTTGTATGCTTGCTCGATAGTGTGTGGCCTTGGTGGCGGAACAGGAGCAGTGGCAACAACAGAGGCGTCAGGCTGCACATTTGTTGCAGGTGCATCATTGGCTTCGTTAGCTTCTGGCACATTGGTTGGTGCAGGCTCCACATTTGCTTCAGCCATGACTACGTCATTGGCTTCATTTGTGTTGGTGGTGGCAGCCTCAAGATTCTCAAGCTCCACTCGATGAGCTGGAGGGTCGGGCACAGACACGTTCACTTTAGGAACAGCTTCTTCAGAGATTGGCGGAGTAGGGACTCGATCTTCTTCTTGTTTTTCATTGGCTGATGCGATTGTCTTCAACAGCTTTAGCTTCAGACACGGAGACATTCACAGTAGGAGTGGCTTCTGGGAACACTTGACGTGCAACAGATTGTTGGTGCACTTCTCCTTCTGGAACGCTCGAAAGGGGGACTTGGGGCCTTGGTCCTTTGCGAAGCCTGCGTAACGCTGGCAACGCCTTTGGAGATGGAGTTGGCTGGGCCTCAAAGTCATCTTCTTCTTCTTGCATAGGTGGTGTGACTTGTTGTTGGGGAGTATTCAGGGTGTCTTGTTGTTGTGGGTGATCAGCCCATGATTCATCCTGAGCAATTGGCGTCAGAGGACGACCAAAGCTGATGAGTTCACTGTTCGTGAGAACAGGCGATGATGCCAAGTTGTGCTCGATCTGAGGAAGAACTACATCATCTTCAACATTGTCATGGTGACCAATGTCTTCAGCAGCGGTGGGATCAACTGCTGGAATATCTTCAGCTTCAGGAGCCTCTGGGGAAGCAGGCTCATGAACTACCATCCGTCGTTCTTGATGCGAAGAGTCAGGACAAGCAACAGAGATGGGTTCTACAACAAGGGGCTCTGCGGGAGCAGCCCGATCTTTCTTGGTTCTGCGCTTCTTCTTGGAGGGAGCGACATCAGAAGCATCAGGATTTTTCCTCTTTCTGGCTTCAGCCTCGGCAGCCCTTGTCTTCTTCAGTTCTGAAGCGGTTGACTTGACCTTTGGCTTCGAGCCGGTCATGCTGCTTGGAAGACTATGCGTGGCTCTTCCGGCCTTGAAGGTGCAGATTGGTCTGTTGATGGATTCTTCTTCTTTGCAGCCATTCTTGGGTCGATGCCAGGACGACCAAGAGCCTTGCGCTTCTCAGCCTCATTGTAGGCTTGCACACACTTGTCAGCCAGGCTCTTCATGCGCTCACGAGAACCTTTAGCTTCTTCACGCTTCTTGAGAAAGGCTTCTTTGAGCTCGTGCAGCATGATCTTGAAGTTTTTGACATCTTGCATGCTGAGCTTTGCCACATGCTTCTTGAACTGAGCTTTCTCATAGTCGATCTTGTGCTTCAGTTCAACGATGTGCTGAGAAAGAGCTAGCTCAGAAGCAATGGCGCCATTGAAAGAGACGCTGAGACCAATGGGAAGTTGCAGATCTTCAAAGCTGAGGTTGGGAGTGTCAAACCACTCATCAATGAAGTTATGGATGATTGCCACATCAAAGAGAGGCAGGTCATTGAAGATCTCTGCTTCTTCCTTGCTCTTAATCAGTTGCTCAAGAGCGTCATCTGCAAGGTCTTCATCACTGGACAGATCAATCTGCTCTTCTCGCAGAATGGCAGCAGGGGTCAAGGTCTGATCAGTATTCTTGACGATTTTCTTTTTCTTCTCCGTCTTCTTGGAGATACGAGAGAGATCTTCAGACTGCACACTGTCTTCAGGAGGTGCAGTAGCCAGTGGCTTCACACGGGAAGCAATTGGTGGAGAGAAAGGCTTTAGAGCCTTGGGTTTCTTCTACTTATTTGGCTTCGGAGGTGGAGGCGCTTCATCAGAACCAGCGTCATCTGCAGGTCGATCCACATCTGCCCCTTGAACCTTGATATGAGTAATGAGACCTTCCAAGTCATAGAAGGGCCCAACTAGATTTGGTTCAGCTTCGCGTGTGCCATCGGCACGAGGCGCAGAGGGACCAGGGTTGAAGTCTAACCCCCAAGATTTCTTGTTCTCCTTGGCCGAGTTCTTTGCAAACTAAAAATTGCGTTTGAACAGATTGTCTTCGTGACACCAGAGTAAAGATGATGGGTTGGCATCAGCTGGTTGTGGCCCACGGACCATGCAAGGATAGAAGCCTTGCTCAATGGCTTCAGCTCTGGACCTGGGTGGAAGATTTTTGTACAAAATATCTCCCCATGGTCGCTTGATGGCATTTTCTCTGCATATTCCTGGGTCACGAACCTGTACTTGTACCACTATTCTGCCCAATATCTTGGAATCCATTGGATTCGGGTCTTGCGCTGATTGTAATCCTCTTCTGGATCTGTCTTGTAAGGCTCTGAGAGGTCATCAAGCAAATCTCTTGACGTTCCCCCACGACGCTGTCTGCCACCCTTCCTTACTGATTTCTCTGCAACCATGAACTTCAATCTGAATTGCTTCAACATGTTCAAAGGCTTCAAAGGCTTTCGCTTGCTGGACAAACATGAACTGGCTTCGGGAGAGTTAATGTGATGCTATAAGAATTCTGCAAACAAATGCAGACTATGAGAACCAAGGGATTCTCCCACGGACATGTACCTGCGACAGCATTAGAGATGCGAGGGAAGGGGAAGAGGTCATATGCATTCTCAGAAGATTTGAAGATAAATCAGTTTGAAGACATTGACCTCATGATGCGAAGACATTCACTTATATGTTGAGAGTTGGTTCCAGATTTGTATGAATCCGCGAATAAGTACAAGTGAGGAATCTAACTAGATATGAAGCTTAAGTGAATATACTAGGCAGTATGAGATGCAGACATGATAGATCTAACATTGTATAGGCAGAAACCTATTTTGGCAAACACGATGAATATTTGAGGATCAAAAAGACGGTAAAAATAGAGTTGTATTTACCACGCGAAGAACTGCTAGATGAGAAGAGTAGGAGACTGAGCAGTTCAATCCACCGTGCCCTAACTTGGCGACGGAGGACACCTATGGCGGCGGCGGAGAGGACGATGTCCGCAGCCGGCGTGAGGACGGCGTCGGAGAAGTTGCGGCAGCTAAGCGCTTCGTCGCCGGCGTCATCGAGAGCTAGCGGAGGCGCTAGGGTTTTGACGAGGTGGAGAGGTGGAAGAAGATTTTGTTGACCGCAGGGGACATGTATTTATAAGGAAGTGTGCGGCACAGCGCAATTACGCAGGTGCCCCTGGCGGTTCACATCTGAGGAACACGTGGCAAACATGCAACATACTTGGAGTTGTCCCACATTCCCACGCCCGCCAGGTTTGTCGGATGGTCATTCCGGCTTATCCGGATATCAAGCAATAAGGATGAATCATTTAAAACAGACTTAATGTTTGTCTCTGTATCTTCTGCTAACAAGGACGCAGAGAAGACATTCGACAATTTCAATAGAATGCATATGATTTGGACAGATAGAGTTTGATATAGGAAGCATAGAGAGATTAGGGTCTGATCACATTCACTTAGTTCAAAAGATTCAACTAGGAAGACATAGCTATAAGTGAATGCTGTAGAGGTCAGAACACTAGTATATATATCAGAAAGCAATCAAATCAACATAGTGAAGATAATCATGAAGACAAGTTGAAATTGAAGACAAACCAAATGCGAAGACATATCAAATGTAAAGCCATGAGTGAAACACTTCAAACAGAAAAATTTGGTGGTGGCGTTACCCATCGTATAGGAAGTATTAGACCCAGACACGGCGCACAATTATCGTGGCGCTCCGAAGTCAAATTCCACATTAATGTATTCACACTTAGAATGTAAGTCTTCATTGATTGAAGATATACTTTACTTCGTGTTTTGCACATCTTAGTCATCAACATGCATAAGTGTTAGGATGTGTGCCTGATCACAGGACATTTGAGGATTCCAAGATATTTAGCTCACACCATAACCTGCAAAACCTTTTCTCATCCAAGGGCTTTGTGAAGATATCTGCCAGTTGCTCTTCAGTGTTGACGTGAATGATATCAATATCTTTCTTCATGACATGACCTTTGAGGAAGTGATGACGAATTTCAATGTGCTTTGTCTTCGAGTGCTGGACTGGGTTGTTGGCAATCTTGATGGCACTTTCGTTCTCGCAGAAGAGAGGTACTTGTTTCAGATTGATGCCATAGTCCTTGAGAGTTTGCTTCATCCATAGAAGCTGAGTGCAGCAAGATCCGGCAGCAATGTATTCAGATTCAGCAGTTGAGAGTGATACATAGTTCTGCTTCTTTGAAGACGAACAGACAAGTGATCGTCCCTGAAAGTGACATGTGCCTGATGTGGACTTGCGATCCACCTTGTCACCAGCATAATCAGCATCCGAGAATCCAACCAGATCAAATTCTGAGCCCTTTGGATACCATAATCCTAGTGTTGGGGTGTAAGCCAAATATCGAAGAATTCGCTTCACAGCTAAGTGATGCGATTCCTCTGGTGCCGCTTGGAATCGAGCACACATGCAAACACTAAGCATAATATCTGGCCTACATGCACATAGGTAAAGTAAAGAACCAATCATGGAGCAATATACCTTTTGATTGAACTCTTTACCATTGTCGTCGGGACCCAGATGGTGTTTGGCTGGCATTGGCATCGTGTAACCTTTGCAATCTTGCATTCCAAACTTCTTCAGGCAATCTTTGAGGTATTTTTCTTGAGATATGAAGATGACATTCCTTTGCTGATGAATTTGAAGACCGAGGAAGAACTTCAGCTCACCCATCATGGACATCTGATATTGCTCTTGCATCATGTATCCAAACTCATCACTGTATTTCTGATTGGTGCCACCGAAGATAATATCATCCACATAGATTTGACACACAAACAGTTCACCATCATATGTCTTCTGAAGAGTGTGGGATCGAGGGATCCAGGTTTGAAGCCTTTGCTCTTCAGGAAGTCTTTGATCGTATCATACCAAGCGCGAGGAGCTTGTTTGAGGCCATACAGTGCTTTGTTTCACTTGTACACCATATCAGGATGTTTTGGATCTTCAAAGCCAGGAGGTTGTGCGACGTATACTTCTTCTTCAATCTTGCCGTTGAGAAATGCACTCTTCACATCCATTTGATATATCAAGATGTTGTGATGATTAGCATAGGCTAGCAATATGAGAATAGCTTCAAGCCTAGCCACAGGAGCAAATGTTTCATCGAAGTCAATCCCTTCAACTTGAGTATATCCTTGTGAGATGAGACGTGCTTTGTTTCTGACGACTTGACCATGCTCATCTTGCTTGTTTCTATATATCCATTTTGTGCCTATAATGTTATGCTTGTGAGGGTCAGGACGCTTGACAAGTTCCCAAACATTGTTCAGCTTGAACTGTTGAAGCTCTTCTTGCATAGCTTGAATCCATTCAGGTTCCATAAAGGCTTCAACAACTTTCTTGGGTTCTGTTATAGACACAAAGGCAAAGTGCCCACAGAAATTTGCTAACTGTGTTGCTCTTGAGCGAGTAAGTGGACCAGGTGCATTGATGCTATCAATTATCTTCTCAATCTGTACTTCATTTGCAACACGAGGATGAACTGGACGAAGACTGTGCTCTTGCTGATTACTGTCATCATTGGGAGGATTGTCTTCAGGCTGAGCATTTTCTTCAGGTTGGTTAGATGCAGAAATGATAAGTTCCTCTTCAGGCTCTGCTTCAGAAGGCATGATTTCACCAGTTCCCATTAGCTTGATAGATTCGCTGGGTGGAGCTTCGTCTAGTGTACTTGGCAGGAGCTCTCTTTGTTAACCATTGGTTTCATCAAACCGCACGTCCACAGTTTCGACGATTTTTTAGAGATAGAGGTTGAAGACTCTGTAAGAGTGCGAGTCCTTTCCGTAACCGAGCATGAAACCTTCGTGAGCTTTAGGTGCAAATTTTGACTTGTGATGGGGATCCTTGATCCAGCACCTAGCTCCAAATACTCTGAAGTAACTGACATTTGGCTTCTTGCCAGTGAGGAGCTCATAGGATGTTTTATTCAGAAGCTTATGGATGTAAGCACGGTTGATGACATGACATGCTGTATCAATAGCTTTAGGACATAACTTTCTTGGTGTCTTGTATTCGTCGAGCATTGTTCGAGCCATCTCAATGAGGGTTTTGTTCTTGCGCTCTATGATGCCATTTTGCTGAGGTGTGTATGGAGCAGAGAACTCATGAGTGATTCCCATTGTATCCAGATAAAGATCAAGTCCGGTGTTCTTGAACTCAGTGCCATTGTCACTTCTGATATGCTTGATCTTGACGCCATAATTGTTCATAGCACGGTTGGCGAAGCGTCTGAAGACATCTTGCACTTCAGTCTTGTAGAGAATTATGTGCACCAATGTATATCTTGAGTAATCATCAACAATGACGAAGCCATAGAGACAGGCAGTTGTTGTGAGGGTAGAGTAGTGAGTAGGGCCAAATAAGTCCATGTGTAGCAGCTCGAAGGGTTGAGATGTAGTCATGATTGTCTTTGAGGGATGCTTGGCCCTTGTCATCTTTCCAGCTTCGTAGGCGCCACACAAATGATCCTTCTTGAACTTGACGCCCTCGATGCCTATGACATGCTTCTTCTTGGCGAGAGTGTGTAAGTTCCTCATGCCAGCATGCCCCAGCCTCCGATGCCAGAGCCAACATTCTGAAGCTTTTGCAAGAAGACATACAGCAAGCTGTGGACCTGCTGAGAAATCTACCATGTATAGATCATCTTTCCGGTACCCTTCAAAGACTAGAGACTTGTCAGATTCCATTAGTACAAGGCAACGATATTTTCCGAATAGCACAATCATGTTCAAGTCACAAAGCATCGAGACATACATTAATTTGAAACCAAGGGATTCAACAAGCATCAATTTATCCATGTGTTGATCCTTTGAGATTGCAACTCTACCTAGACCTAATACCTTGCTTTTACCAGTGTCAGCAAATGTGATGTGACTCTTGTCTGATGGACGTAAGGTTGAGTCCATGAGAAGACTTCGATCACCAGTCATATGATTAGTGCATCCGCTGTCCATAATCCATTTTGAAGCATGAGGTGTCATACCCTACAGTACAGTTAGGGGGATAGGCTTCACCAAGAGTATTGTGAAGCATAAACATTTGACGAGCAAGAGGATTATTGAAGCTCAGATCAAGATTAGGACTGATAGGATGAATGGCAAACGATTTAGGAAAAAAAAATACATAGTAAGACCATTTGGGCATTTGATCTTGCGCCCTACAAGATGTTTTAGGTCCCCAGCAATAGCATCAGACGCCTTTGATTTCAGGCTGGAGACCTTTCCCTGCAAGAGAAAGTTAATTCTTCTTAACCACCCGCATCTTCAGGGGTGGCTTAGAAGCAATGAGTCTAAGTGCAGCATCTGAGAATTTCGGCTTTGGAGCCCTAGTAAATAGCCTTGCAGGATATGAATGATACTCATATGAATAAGTAGAAAAGTTCTTAGTTTTATGAAATAGCGGTTTGAAGACACTCGCTCATATTCATAAGTCTGAGTATGATTTCCCTGCAAAACATTGGCGTTAGGGTGACTGAGGTGAGTCCTCAGTCTGTATGAAGCCTTTGGACCATATGAAGCCTTAGGTCTGGGGTTTGTCTTCTTCCCAGGTGGTGTCATGATGACATTCACTGGAAGATTCTCAAGATAGCTTTTGGAAACCCAGATCTTCTTCATAGGTGGCCCATTCCCGCAGTTAGTAGCAACATATCTGGCAAACACTTCACCATTCTGATTCTTGAACAGTTTATAGTTTGCATCAAAGGATTCATCAATGACAACAGGGTTAGCACAGGTAAAGCCAGATAAGGTGGATGGGTCCACTAAAGGTCCCTTTGCAGCAACCCATGTGGTTTTGGGGTACTGCTCAGGCTTCTAGTAGGAACCATCAACATTCATTTTCCTCTCGAACCCAACACCCTCTTTCCTAGGGTTTTGATTCAGGATCTGTTTTTTGAGGACATCGCACAGTGTCTGATGCCCTTTCAGACTTTTGTACATCCCTGTTTCAAGCAATGTCTTCAATCTAGCATTTTCATCAGCAATAGTAGTGGTATCCTCAGTAGAGGGGTTAGTTACCACATCAGTAGTTGAAGACAATGCAACAGTAGCAGCAGTGGAACATTCAGCAACAGAGGTAGCATTATCATGCTCAAGACATTTTAGACATGGTGGTTCAAATCCATCCTGAGTGGGACTGATCTGTTGAGCGCGAAGTGACTCATTCTCTTTTTGAAGATCTTCATGAGCCGCTCTCAATTTCTCAAGCTCTTGCTTCCTTTGAAGATAATCATAGGAGAGCTTTTCAAGAGTGGTCGAGAGCGTTTCATGATGACTTTCAATTTCTTGGTACTTAGCATGAAGATTTTTTATGTCTTCAACTAAGGACTGTGAACGTGTCATTTCCGCATCCAACAGGTCATCGCTTTTGTCTAACAGTTTTTGAGTATGTTCCATAGCCTTTTGTTGTTCAGTAGCAATTTTAGCAAGTGTTTTGTAGCTGGGTTTGGATTCACAATCAGAGTCATCTTCACTAGATGTTTGAAAGTAAGCATCACGTGATTTTACCTTGGCACCACGTGCCATGAAGCAGTAGGTGGGAGCAGGGTCATCCTTGTCATCAGTTTCAGCATTGGTGTGGAAGTCATTGTATTCAGTGTTGAAGATGGACTTGGCAACGTAGGCCGTGGCTAGAGCCAGACTTGCGACATCAGGGTCGGACTCCTCCTCAGACTCCACCTCCGCCTCCTCAGAAGCAGACTCCTCCTCTGAATCCATCTCCCTGCCAACAAAAGCACGAGCCTTGCCAGATGAGCTCTTCTTATGAGATGAAGACTTGGATGAGGACTTGGAAGAAGACTTTGAAGATTTCTTCTTCTTCTTGTCATCAGAATCATATTCCTTGCTCTTCTTCTTCTTCTTCTTCTCATTGTCCCACAGTGGACACTCAGAGATATAATGTCCAGGTTTCTTGCACTTGTGACATGTTCTCTTCTTGTAGTCATGAGTGAAAGCTTCATCATTTCTTGAGCTGGATCGTGAAGAATTTCTGAAGCCTTCTTCTTAGTGAACTTCTGGAACTTCCTCACAAGCATAGCAAGTTCCTTTCCAATGTCTTCAGGATCATCAGAACTGCAGTCAGATTCTTCTTCACATGAGGAAACAACTTTTGCTTTCAAAGCGCGAGTTCGGCCATAGTTGGGACCATAGATATCCCTTTTCTCAGAAAGATGGAACTCATGTGTGTTGAGCCTCTCAAGTATATTAGACGGATCGAGTGTCTTGAAGTCAGGGCGTTCATGTATCATGAGGGCAAGGGTGTCAAAGGAGCTGTCAAGTGATCTCAGTAGTGTCTTGACGATTTCTTGCTTGGTAATCTCAGTGGCGCCGAGAGCATGAAGATCATTTGTGATGTCGGTGAGCCGATCAAACGTGAGCTCGACATTTTCATTGTCGTTTCTCTTAAAGCGGTTGAAGAGGTTGCGAAGAACACTGATCCTTTGATCTCTCTGGGTTGAGACGCCTTCGTTGACCTTGGATATCCAGTCCCAGACTAGTTTCGACGTTTCCAGAGCACTCACACGGCCATACTGTCCTTTGGTCAGATGACCACAGATGATGTTCTTGGCTGTAGAATCCAGTTGAATGAACTTCTTGACATCAGCAGGAATGACACCTTCACCAGTCTTGGGAACGCCGTTCTTGACGTCATACCAGAGGTCGACATCAATGGCTTCATGATGCATGTGCATCTTATTCTTCCAGTAGGGACATTCAGTTCCATCAAAGACGGGGCAAGCAACGGAGACTTTGATTATCCCTGCAGTCAACATAGCTAAAACTCTAGGTGGTTCAACCGAATCACACAGAACAAGGGAGTACCTTGCTCTGATACCAATTGAAAGTGCTAGTTATCGACTAGAGGGGGGGTGAATAGGCGATTTTTATGAAAGACTTCAAAACATGGAAGTTTCGAGGACAAACAATAGAAATGAACCTATAGATATGCAGCGGAAGATAAACTACACTAAGCAAGCCATAGTCAAGTATGCAATAACGTGATTGAACGAAGACTAATAGCAGCTAGGTAGTAAGGATCGTGATGGAAGATGGTATGAAGCCAAACAACAATAGTAGTCAAGCAATGAAGTCAAACAGGTACCACAAACATGCAAAGACTTCACGAAGACAAACTCTAAGTAAAGAGAGGGAGAGGATAGAACCAGTCACTTGTTGAGGACACATGATTTGTTGGACCAGTTCCAGTTGCTGTGACAACTGTACGTCTGGTTAGGGAGGATGAGATTCAACTCAGAAGACCACGTCTTCACCTTATTCCCCTTGAGCTAAGGACACACAGTCCTCGCCCAATCACTCTGGTAAGTCTTCAAGGTAGACTTCCAAACCTTCACAGACTTCGTTCACCGGCGATCCACAATGAATCTTGGATGCTCAGAACGCGACGCCTAACCGGCTGGAGGATTCACAGTCCTCAAGTGTAATAAGTCTTCAGGTCACACAGACAGAAAGACTTCAGTGATGCCTAACACTCTTTGGCTCTGGGTGTTTGGGCTTTGTCCTCGCAAGGATTTCTCTCTCTCAAAGGCTTCGAGGTGGGTTGCTCTCAATACGACAAAAGCCGTGCACTAACTCTGAGCAGTCACCAATTTATGGTGTATGGGGTGGGCTATTTGTAGCCACTAGGCAACCCGACCTGATGTGTTCCAACGGTCAGATTTCAAACACACACGGCAACTTTACTTGGGTACAAGCAAAGCTGACTTATCCAGCTCTGGATAAGATTTGCTCTCATTGTCTTCGCTCGAAGACATAGGATTTGGGTTGAGCATCACTTCAGTCACTCTGACTTTGTTCACTTGGACCCCACTTAACAGTACGGTGGTTCCTATGACTCAACAAAGAAGAAAGGAGACAACGAAGCGACTCAGTCTTTGTGCTCCATAGTCTTCACTGAATGTCTTCTCATGTCATAGTCTTCAATATGAATATCTTCACATACCACCATTGTCGTCAATGTCTTCATACATTTTTAGGGGTCATCTCCGGTAGGTAAACCGAATCAATGAGGGACTACTACCTGTGTTATCCTCCAATTCTCACAAACACATTAGTCCCTCAACCAAATTTGTCGTCAATACTCCAAAACCAACTAGGGGTGGCACTAGATGCACTTACAAGAACATACCTACACTTCCAATACACATTTTCTGAGAGAGAACCACCTACACTTGTGTTGAGGTCAAGATATTCCATTCCAACCATATGAATCTTGATCTCTAGTTTTCCCCAAGTTGCTTCGCACTCAAATCTTCTTTCCACCAAATCCAAATCCTGTGAGAGAGAGTTGAGTGTTGGGGAGACTATCATTTGAAGCACAAGAGCAAGGAGTTCATCATCAACACACCATTTGTTACTTCTTGGAGAGTGGTGTCTCCTAGATTGGCTAGGTGTCACTTGGGAGCCTCCGACAAGATTGTGGAGTTGAACCAAGGAGTTTGTAAGGGCAAGGAGATCGCCTACTTCGTGAAGATCTACCACTAGTGAGGCAAGTCCTTCGTGGGCGACGGTCGTGATGGAATAGACAAGGTTGCTTCTTCGTGGACCCTTCGTGGGTGGAGCCCTCCGTGGACTCGCGCAACCGTTACCCTCCGTGGGTTGAAGTCTCCATCAACGTGGATGTACGATAGCACCACCTATCGGAACCACGACAAAAAAATCCGTGTCTCCAATTGCGTTTGAATCCTCCAAACCCTTTCCTTTACATTCTTGCAAGTTGCATGCTTTACTTTCCGCTGCTCATATACTCTTTTGCATGCTTGCTTGAATTGTGTGGAGATTGCTTGACTTGTGCTAAGATAGCTAAAATCTGCCAAGAACTAAAATTGGGAAAAGGCTAGATTTTTATTTTGGTCAAGTAGTCTAATCACCCCCCCTCTAGACATACTTTCGATCCTACAGTCCGGCACCGTCTGGTGCACGGTCGGAGGTACTGAGGGATCTGCTAGGGCGAGCATCTATCTCAGAAGAACACCGTACGTTGATGGGTACGGTAATTGAAAGGATTTCGTCCGCGGAGAGCGGGTTGCATGAAGCTGTCATGAGTCTACTGACATGTTTTGAGGTACGTGAAATGATGTACCTTTTTGACAATACCACATACTTTAAGATGCGCCCTGTGTAGATAGTAGCCCCTGAGACTATGGGTGCTGTCGAAGACGACGGCGCGCAGATGATCATAGTCCCAGGTATAATTTTGCCGCCTTAATATGCAGGTGGCGAAGTGTCCGGTGGCCAGCCGGACTGATGAATTTGCCGAGTTAAAGTGGCAGCTTAACGTGGCAGATGCCAACATCGTACTTGTCAACAAGCGGCTTGACGAGGCGCAAGGTATGTAATTTCTCCAGTGACACATGATAAGAGGAGCATGATGCCAGCATGTATAACATGTGTTTTGAATGCAGATGGAGCTGCGGCCGTGGAGAACCTTCGGGCGGAACTTGCCCGAGCTAAAGAACAAGCCAAAAAAAGTGATGCGGCTGCCCTAAAGGCAATCGAGGAGCTGAAAGCCGAACAGGCTGCTCACTGCCAAAGCAAGGAGAAAATAGCCAAGATGGCTGTGGAGTTGAAGCATGCCACTGACCGTTACAAGCTTCTTGAGAAGGAAGATCAAGCAAAGAGGGCGGACCTAGAGAAGTCCGTGGTGACGGCCAAAGGCACCCGCTCTGCCATGAGAGCAATGACGGAGGAGCTGCGTCAGGCCGGAGATATCGCGGCTGGGAAGCCCTTTACGCTGCGGATGAAGTTCGGCGATCCGAAGTACGCCTCTTTAGACCGGCCATGGAGTTCGGCGGATGCATACCTTGACCTGGCAGCGAGTGCTGCCGATGCGGCCGAGTACTTCCGAGATAAAAAAGGTCGTGAAGTGGAGAAGCTGTTCTGGTCACAGTTTAACGACCCAGGGCGTCCGCTTCCATTGACTGACCGGTTGGCCGAATGGGCCGAGCTGAATAGATTGTCCATACTTGCCATGAGGTCTGTTGTGGATCATCCGTGGCCGGAAAGGCCAAAGCCGAACAGTTATTTTAGTTTGGTGCAGCAGTTCCTTGGTGCCATGCCGCATATCATCGCGATGAAGAGGTCGGCGTGCGTAGAGGGTGCGCGGATGGCCCTTGCTCGTGTCAAGACATACTGGGCAGAGATGGAGGCCACCGCCATTGCAGCGCAAGACTCGTACCGAAGCCGAGTACCTGCCGAGCACTACTTCCAAGAAGTTCTTGAGGGCACTCGTTCAATAGAGGCGCAGTGCTCGAAGAATAATATGTTCTAATGACATGTATTCCCATTGAAAACAATGTTTGCTGAAATGTAAAGGCTGCTTATACTTGTGCCTGCAAGAATTATAATACCTCCTGTGCGTCCGTTTATGTATATATGTATATAACCTGAAAGATGGCAGTCGTCGGCTTCAGCCCCCATGCATATAATGCGGGGGTGCTCGCAGAAGATGCATATTCACACTTGATCTAATGTCTTGGTCCATTAAGGAGGTGATAGCGCAGCGAACTAGGCAATCGGACTATAATGCTTTATCACTTTCACTTAGCCATAGGAGTTTGACAGTGGGGCTACTATATAGCCCCTGGTGGCTCCGCGCTCATCCGAATTCGGGGCGCGTACGTGCCTGGCCGGGAAACGGCCCTTTGTTAAGGCAGATGAATCCCGAAGATTCCGCTGGGTCATCGAGTGGTTGACCAGTCTCACGCTATATCACGACAGTCAGTTTTCGGCTTTCTCTAATGAGGTGCTCGCTTGGCTGAACCAGGGCACAATCGCAGTAGTTCTCCTGGTGTCGCCTTAGCCGATAGAGCGAAACGTAAGGCAGCAAAACACAGGAGCCGGGCAAACCTAACATTTGACCAAAGGCATGATTCGGAGCTGATGCATATAAGGCCAAACTCGTGACGCCGAACACTCCCTAAGGTAATCGGTCTTTATGATATAAACCGGGCGAAACGTCGCCCTTTGTAATAAGCCCCTGGTGTCCAGGTACGTGCAATAGCCTGACGTGGCCACATGCCAATACATCAGCATCCATCTTAGCTTTACTGGGAATCCGGGGGATGTTTATCAACAAGATACAGTAAAAAAGGTTTACGCAGGGTCTTAATCTGAAGAGAATCCTTGGAACGGGTCCCTGCTGCACGTCTGCGCCTGTGTCTCCGTTGTGCTGTATCCTGGACGGGTGTAGCACGATGGTCATCTGTAGAAGAGAGGAACTTAGTTGCAAAGTTGTCGTTCAAAATGTATGTTATGCTAAATAAATCAAGTATAGTTCAAGATGGGTAGAATTGAGCCTTATTGTCACTTGTTTACACGCGTGAAGCCCCTTGTATTGTTATAGGGGTACAGCCATCAAACCTTTATCAATTATTTTGCGAAGCCGGACTCATCTAGCCGCGTCCGTGGTCTTAATGACCTATAAGATGCTCTAGTTGGTGAGGCTGTCTAGTGTGCGGTTGCCAAGGCAGCTGCACGATCTTCCGTGCGCAAGGAGCGCTCAATATTTACCTTTACTGTAATGATGCCGCATGGACCGGGCATCTTAAGCATGAGAGACGCGTAAAGCAGTATTGCGTTAAAGCGAGCGAAAGCTTCGCGTCCCAGTAGTGCTTGATAGCCACTTTGAAATGGAGCGATGTGGAAGGTTAGCTTTTCGCTACGGAAGTTATCGGGGAAGCCGAATATAACCTCTAGTAGCAGGGAGGCCGTGCAATGGACCCCTGGGCCTGGCGTTACTCCTTTAAAGGAAATATTGCTATGGGTAATTTTTGTTGGGTCTATCCCCATTTTGCGGATTGTGTCCTGATATATCAGGTTCAAATTACTGCCGCCATCCATCAGGACTCGTGTGAAGTGGTATCCGTCAATTATCGGGTCTAACACCAAGGCAACCCATCCTGCATGCCGGATACTTGCAGAGTAATCCCTATGGTCGAAGGTGATCGGTTCGGCCGACCAGTGGCGGAACTCCGCGGTGATAGGCCCTGGGGCACGTATCTCAGTGAGTGCCGCGTTGTTTTTATTTATCACATGTAACACGTTTACTGTTTTGACTTCTGGTGGGAATTTCTTCTGTTTCCCACTGCTTTGCTTGCGAGGCTCGTCCTCGTCTTCGCTAGGTGTATCCAACCCCTTGTGTTCGGCGTTGAGCTTGCCGGAGTGCTTGAAGACCCAAAATTCTCTATGGGTATGATTTGCAGGTTTATCGGGGGTGTTGTGGATTTGACATAGTTTGTCCAGAATTTTCTTTAGGCTAGACAGTTCATCTATGTTGCCTTTGGAGGGCAGCTTTTGCTGACCTGGCCGAGAGATTTTGAATCCGGCATTTACCGCCGTGCTCTTCGGGCTGTTTTCTTTACTCCGGCGCTGGTTTTTGCTGCGTCGTGGCTTCCCGTTCCCGTCCCTGACTTTGGATGTGCTTGGGTCGCTGGTGCCGCATCGTGCTAACCAGCTGTCCTCGCCCGCGCAAAAGCGGGTCATGAGGCTTGTTAATGCAGCCATTGTTCTTGGCTTTTCTTGGCCGAGGTGTCTAGCGAGCCATTCGTCTCTGATGCTGTGTTTGAAAGCTGCTAAGGCTTCGGCGTCCGGAGAGTCGACTATTTGGTTCTTTTTAGTAAGAAATCTGTTCCAAAGCTTTCGGGCGGACTCTCCGGGCTGTTGAGTTATATGACTTAAATCGTCTGCATCCGGTGGTCGGACATAGGTCCCTTGAAATTTGCTCGAAAGGCATCCTCGAGCTCTTCCCAACTTCCAATGGTGTTTTCGGGGAGGCTTTTAAGCCAGTGCCAGGGTGGCCCTTTGAGCTTGAGGGGTAGGTACTTGATGGCATGGAGATCATCTCCTCGAGCCATATGGATATGGAGAATGTAGTCCTCAATCCAGACCCCAGGGTCTGTCGTTCTGTCGTACGCCTCTATGTTTATGGGTTTGAATCCCTCTAGAAATTCATGGTCCAGCATCTCATCGGTGAAACATAGGTGGTGTGCGACACCCCTGTATTTGGGTGTACCGTGGTGTTCGGATTTTTGTTGTGTTGCATTGCGTGCTGCAGCGTGCTTTCTTGGCTCGTAGATAGATCTGGTTGGGCCGTCCTTTTGATGCGAGTCCTCATGTGGATCGCGTGCTGGCTTGTGTGCGGCGGCGTTTGCCGCTCTATGTTGGCCAGGAGGTCTTCTATCCGACCGGATGGCTGCTTTGTTTTTTGATTGCGGTGGCTCTAAGGCCTCCTCATCAAATTCAGGCAGTAGCTTTCGCTTCGGGTAGCTCTTTGTGTGGCGACTGCCACCATACTTGTCTGCGATGTTGAGTACTTTGCTCCATCTGATTCTAAGTGTATCTTCCACAGCCTTGAGTTTTTGCTTCTATTTTTTCAGGATCCGCGCAGTGGCGACAAGCCTTTTATGGAGGTTCTTCTGCTCCAGGAGCTTATCCGGCGTGAGGTCATCCGGACTATTATCTTCGCCGGAGACGGGTTGTGCGGCTTGGTTCTCCGTGTTGCCATCGTCGGACGGTTGTTCAATGTCATGTTCGTCGTCCGCCGGCTCACCCTGATCTATCGCTGGGTCTGTATGACCGCTGTTTCTGCCTAGGCGGGATTTGGAGCGGCGCTTACGTCGTCGCTTTGACTGCTTCTCGAGGGAACGATCCTTTGCTTCGTCCTTCCGTCCCTCGTCGTCATTTTATTTTGGTGTGTCCAGCATGTATACATCATGGGATGAGGTGGCTGTCCAGTGCCTTGTGGGCAGTGGTTCTTGTTCGTCTCCTGCATCGTCGTCCATACCGTCGATGTCTTCGGATTCGAAGTCTAGCATGTCGGTTAAATCATCGACAGTGGCTACTAAGTGGGTGATGGGTGGGCGGCGAATTTCGTCATCCGCATCCCAATCCTGCCGGTCATATTCCGGCCAGGACTCTTCTAACAAGGAGAGAGACCTTAGAGTGTTCGGTATGTTGCCGAAGGGCGAGTGTTGAAAGATATCTACGGAGGTGAACTCCATGATCGGCGCCCAGTCGGAATCGATTGGCAAGGGCGCAGGCAGTTCGGAGTCCGTGGCCGGAGAAGAATCCGACAACTTGGAGTCACAGCTTTCATGAAGGGTAAGGTTGGTATTCGGCTCGATCGCCGCTGAGACTGCGGCCTCCGGTGCGGGGTCTAGCCACCCGTCCACGGATGGCGCGGCTGGCTCCGAATTGAAGGTCAGAGCGGTTGCAGGTGCGATCTCCGGAACAATGTCCGATGGCAGAGCTAAATCATGCTCATCGTGACAGTGCGGCGCACTCGGCAGGGGCTCGAATCCGTTGAAGATCAAGTCTCCGCGGATGTCGGCCATGTAGGTTAAGCTTCCAAACCTGACCTGGTGGCCAGGGGCGTAACTTTCAATCTGCTCCAGATGGCCAAGCAAGTTGGCCCGCAGTACTAAGCCGCCGAATACGAAGATCTGTCTGGGGAGAAAAGTCTCACCCTGGACTGCATTGCTATCGATCATTGAAGGAGCCATCAAGCCTAACGATGACGACACATAGGAACTCTCAATGAAAGCACCAATGTCGGTGTCAAAACCGGCGGATCTCGGGTAGGGGGTCCCGAACTGTGCGTCTAGGCGGATGGTAACAGGAGACAAGGGACACGATGTTTTTACCCAGGTTCGGGCCCTGTCGATGGAGGTAAAACCCTACTCCTGCTTGATTGATATTGATGATATGGGTAGTACAAGAGTTGATCCACCACGAGATCAGAGAGGCCAAACCCTAGAAGCTAGCCTATGGTATGATTGTTGTTGTTATGATGTCCTACGGACTAAACCCTCCGATTTATATAGACACTGGAGGGGGCTAGGGTTACACAGAGTCGGTTACAAGGAAGGAGATCTACATATCCGTATTGCCAAGCTTTCCTTCCACGCCAAGGAGAGTTCCATCCGGACACGGGACGAAGTCTTCAATCTTGTATCTTCATAGTCCAACAGTCCGGACAAAGGTTATAGTCCGGCTGTCCGGATACCCCCTAATCCAGGACTCCCTCAGGGAGCGATCATCGTGGTCTCAAATCCGTCGAAGATCAGGTCTCCGCGGATGTTCACAACGTAGTTCAAGCTTCCGAATCTGACCTGATGGCCAGGGGCGTAGCTATCGATCTGCTCCAGATGGCCAAGCGAGTGGGCCTGCTGTACGAAGCCGCCGAACACGAAGATCTGTTCGGGGAGGAAGGTTTCTCCTTGGACGGTGTCACTATCGATGATTGAAGGGACCATCGAACCTTTCATCGACGGCACAGTGGAACTCTCAATGAAAGCACCAATGTCGGTGTCAAAACCAGCGGATCTCGGGTAGGGGGTCCCGAACTGTACGACGAGGATCGATGGTTACAGGAGACGGGGGACATGATGTTTACCCAGGTTCGGGCCCTCTCTATGGAGGTAATACCCTACTTCATGCTTGATTGATCTTGATGAATATGAGTATTACAAGAGTTTATCTACCACGAGATCGTAATGGCTAAACCCTAGAAGTCTAGCCCGTATGACTATGGTAATGAGTATATCCTATCCGGACTACACCCTCCGGTTTATGTATACACCGGAGGGATCTAGGGTTACATAGAGTCGGTTACATAAGAAGGAATCTTCATCGTTGGTCACCAAGCTTGCCTTCCATGCCAAGGAGAGTCCAATCTCGGACACGGGTACAATCTTCGGCCTTCATGTCATGGCCCATCAGTCTGGCCCATAGAAAACAGGCCGGACGCCCGAGGACTCCTTAGTCCAGGACTCCCTCAGTCGTCCCTCTTCCAAGGCATAGGCTCACCATCATAGAAAGATGATCGAGTCTCCGGGATCCTCAAATCTGCAGCCAAACTCATCCTCTTGAATCTATATTCATACTCACAGTTTTCATTTTGCAGGTCATAGATCTGGGCTTGGAGGTGCTCGATTTTCTCGTGAAGCTTGAAGATGGCCTCCGCAATGCCCTTGGAATCCAGCTTGTGGTTATTGGTGAACTCGATGATCATCATGTGGTTGGTGTCGAGTCCGCGTTCCGCCATCCCTTGGCACTTGAAAACTTGCTGCTCCATTGCTTCTAGTCTTGTCTCCACGCTTCCGGTCCTCCTAGGTCCCTCAACATCACGGACGTGCAGCACCCCCTCATGCATCTCAATGGTTTGAGGATGTTGCAGCACTTCCGCGAGGTATGGGTTGATGACCTTCTCGAAGAACTTGTCCTTGGGGGCACTCGGAGACGTCATGGTGATCCAGATCTGTGAGAAAAACAACTCAAAACAAAAACATAGGATATTTGTGTGGTACGATGGTCAAAACCTTCGGGAGATTATATAATGAATTTTTTCCGACCAAAAGAAGTATCGTGCAAGAAAACGGAGTCCGGAGGGCACACGAGGTGCCCACGAGGCAGAGGGCGCGCCCAGGGGGTATGGCGCACCCTCCACCCTTGTGGACGCCTCGTGTCCTTCCCGGACTACTTCTTATTTTCCTATTTTTTAAAATATTCCAAAACGGAGAAAAAATGCTATTAGAACTGTTTTGGAGTCGGTTTACTTACCATACCACATACCTATTCCTTTTTGGAGTCTGAAACGTTCTGGAAAGTGTCCCTTATGTATTCCTCCGGGGTTACGGTTTCAGTAACATTGGTTTCAACATTTATAGGATTACCTGAGATATAATGTTTGATTCTTTGACCGTTCACCACCTTTGGATTTGTGCCTTCGAAGTTGTTGATTTTTATGGGACCGGAACGATAGACCTCCTCGATAACGTAAGGACCTTCCCATTTAGAGAGAAGTTTTCCTGCAAAAAATCTTAAACGAGAGTTGTATAACAACACATAATCACCTACATTAAACTCACGCTTTTGTATTCTTTTGTCATGCCATGTTTGAACCTTTTCTTTAAACAGTTTGGCATTCTCATAGGCCTGTGTTCTCCATTCATCAAGCGAGATAATTGCAAATAACCTCTCCTCACCGACAAGTTTGAAATCATAATTGAACTCTTTAATGGCCAAATATGCCTTATGTTCTAGTTCGAGAGGTAAGTGACATGCTTTTCCATAAACCATTTTATACCGAGACATACCCATAGGATTTTTATATGCAGTTCTATAGGCCCACAATGCATCATCAAGTTTCTTGGACCAATTCTTTCTAGATCTATTAATAGTCTTTTGTAAAATTAATCTGAGCTCCCTATTACTAAGTTCTACTTGACCACTAGACTGCGGGTGATATGGAGATGCAATTCTACGATTAACATCATACTTACCAAGCATTTTACGAAAGGCACCATGAATAAAATGTGAACCACCATCAGTCATTAAATATCTAGGGACTCCAAACCTCGGAAAATAACTTATTTAAGCATCTTAATAGAGGTGTTATAATCATCACTACTAGTTGGAATAGCTTCTACCCACTTAGTAATGTAATAAATAGCAACTAAAATATGTGTATACCCATTAGATGAAGGAAACGGTCCCATATAATCAAAACCCCAAACAACAAATGGTTCAATAACAAGTGAATAGTTCATAGGCATTTCTTGACGTCTACTAATATTACCAATTCTTTGACATTCATCACAAGACAAGACAAACTTACGAGCATCTTTGAAGAGAGTAGGCCAATAAAAACCGGATTGCAATACCTTATGCACAGTTCTATCTCCAGTATGGTGTCCTCCATAGGCCTTGGAGTGACACTTGCGTAGGACCTGTTCCTGTTCATGCTCAGGTACACAACGTCTAATAACACCATCTAATCCTTCTTTATAAAGGTGTGGGTCATCCCAGAAGTAATGTCTTAAATCATAGAAAAACTTTTTCTTTTGCTGGTATGTGAAACTAGGTGGTATAAATTTAGCAAGAATGTAATTAGCATAATCAGCATTCCATGGAGCAGTACGAGAAGCATTTATGACAGCTAATTGCTCATGAGGAAAGCTATCATCAATTGGTAGTGGGTCATCAAGAACATTCTATAACCTAGACAAGTTGTCTGCAACGGGGTTCTCAGCTCCCTTTCTATCAATAATATGCAAATCAAATTCTTGTAGCAAGAGAACCCATCTAATAAGTCTAGGTTTAGCATCTTTATTTTCCATAGGGTATTTAATAGCGGCATGATCAGTGTGAACAGTTACTTTAGAATCAACAATATATGGTCTGAACTTATCAGAAGCAAATACAATTGCTAAAAATTATTTTTCAGTTGTAGCATAATTTCTCTGGGCACTGCTAGAGTTCTACTAGCATATTGGATAACATTTAATTTCTTATCAATTCTTTGTCCTTGAATAGAACCTACAACATAATCACTAGCATCACACATAATTTCAAAGGATAAATTCCAATCAGGTGGCTAAACAATAGGTGCAGAAATCAAGGCTTTCTTAAGTATTTCAAATGCTTCTACACAATCATCATCAAAGACAAAAGGAACATCTTTTTGTAAGAGATTAGTCAGAGGCCTAGAAATTTTAGAGAAGTCCTTAATGAACCTCCTATAAAAACCGGCATGACCAAGAAAACTTCTTATACCTTTAATGTCCTTAGGACACGGCATCTTTTCAATAGCATCAACTTTAGCTTTATCAACTTCAATACCTCTTTCAGAAAATTTATGCTCCAAGACAATACCTTCATTAACCATAAAGTGGCACTTCTCCCAATTCAAGACAAGATTAGTTTCTTCACATCTCTGCAAAACTCGATCAAGGTTGCTGTCGGTGTTCTGGGAACGGGGGTCCCCAGACTTGCCTGCCTGCGGCCTGCGGCGTGGCTCAAAGGGGTTCTTGGTTCATCTTTATCATTAGGAACAACATGAGTAATACCTCCCTTCTTAGGGACACAATGGACAGGACTTACCCACTTACTATCAGCAACGGGATAAATTATACCTGCCTCTAGAAGCTTTAGAATTTCTTTTCTTACCACTTCTTTCGTCTTAGGATTTAACCGTCGTTGCTGACCAACAACCGGTTTAGCGTCTTTCTCCAAATTTATTTTGTGTTGACATAGAGTGGGACTAATGCCCTTAAGATCGTCAAGAGTATATCCAATAGCAGCACGGTGCTTTGTCAGAGTTTTCAATAGTTTCTTTTATTCATGCTCTAAAAGGTTAGCACTAATAATAACAAGATATATCTTCTTTTCATCAAGATAAGCATATTTAAGAGTATCATGTAATGGTTTAAGCTCAACACGGGATCACCCTTGGGTGGAGGAGGATCCCCTAGGATTTCAACAGGCAAGTTGTGTTTCAAAATAGGTCCCTGTTTAAAGAATACTTCATCTATTTCCCTTCTTTCATTCATAAACATATCATTTTCATGGTCGAGCAAATAGTGTTCTAAAGGATCATTAGGAGGCACGACAATAGAGGCAAGACCAATGATTTCATCTTTACTAGGCAATTCTTTATCATGGGGTTGTCTATGAAATTTAGCAAAATTAAACTCATGAGACATATCCCCCAAACCAATAGTAACAACATCCTTTTTGCAATCTATCCTAGCATTAACAGTATTCAAGAAGGGTCTATCAAATATGATGGGACAAAAGTTATCTTGTGGGGAACCAAGAACAAGAAAATCAGCAGGATATTTAACTTTCCCACACAAGACTTCAACATCTCTAACAGTCCCAACTGGTGAAATAATATCTCTATTGTCAAGCTTAATTGTAACATCAATTTCCTCTATCTCAGCACGTGCAATATCATGCATAATTTCTTTGTATAAGGAATGAGGTATTGCACTTACACTAGCACCCATATCACTTAAGCCATGATAACAATGATCTCCTATTTTAACAGAAATAATAGGCATGCCTACAACAGGTCTATGTTTATTTTTAGCAAGGTCTAGCAATTCTAGCAGCTTCATCACAGAAGTAAATAACATGCCCATCATTATTATCAGCCAAGAGATCTTTAACCATAGCAATACTAGGTTCAACTTTAATTTTCTCAGGGGGTGTAGGTGTTCTAGTATTACTCTTACGAACCACAGTTGAAGCTTTAGTATGATCCTTTATTTTAATAGGGTAAGGTGGTTTATCAATATAAGCAGTAGGAACAATAGGATCAACTTTATAGGTGATAGTCTTTTGCTCAACTTTAATAGGTGCAACTACTTTTACTTCAATGGGAGGATTATATTTAAACCCCTTCTCCTTAGGGAGATCAACACGAGTAGCAAAGGATTCACAGAAAGAAGCTACTATCTCGGAGGCAAGTCCATATTTAGTGCTAAATTCACGGAAAACATCGGTATCCACAAAAGATTTAACAAAATCAAAGTAGGTGTTATACCTAACTCCTTGCCTTCTTCGAGGTCCCAATCTTCAGAGTTGCATTTAATTATTTCCAATAAATCCCATTTGAATTCAATAGCGCCTCATGAGGGGCATCACGGAGGCTCAAGAGGCCAAGCGTTCCGCAGCCTTGGCGGAGATGGAGATGGTCCGCGAGGAGCCACCAGCGCCTCCGGAGCCTCCCGAGGCCCCTGGCCTGGGGATCGTGAGGATCGGCTTCCGCAGCCCGCCGAGTCTGCTACACCAACACTCATTCGTCCTCAACATCATCAGGTGACATCTTTCAAGTTTCATTTCCAGCTGGGAGCGCCCCCCAGGGCTGCATCATTCCCAGGCCGCGTGGGTCCGTCCCTGCGGCATGTATCCCTTTTATTTCATGTTGTTAGCTTACTTTGTTGGGGGCGCCCCTCGGGCTGCATCATCCCCAAGTCGCTCGGGCTAGACCCAGCGGCATGTATCCCTTTCGCGTTTATTTCTGGCTATGCGTTCGACCCACCATGCTTGATTATTTGATGCCGGTCCACGGCACCTCTTCTTCTCCATGCCGACCACTTGCACGTTAAAGGGGGGGTACCTGAGCATCGCGACTCAGGGCTCTTACTGGCTCTCCAGCCCTCACCCTCTGGCCTTGTCCACGACATCGCGACCTGGCATACCAGCGACGGCTGAGACCAGCTCGAGGGCCGAGACCCGAGGACGTAGAGTGCCAGCATGTAACCAAATTTGCAGGAACACATCACAAGATAAGGCCCAGTGCCAGGCGCAACCCGCCTAGAGGTAGGGCCCCGTGAGTCCCGCGCTGGCTCACGGGTGCCCAGATACACCTCGCCAGGCCCTACCGTGCCAGCCACGTGTCAGGGCGGGGCTGTACATGCCCCGGGGGCTCCTCCCGGAGGGGAGCCCCCTCCCACGTACCAGTGGAAGCACCATGCTCCGCGCTGGCTGACGACACTGCCGAGGAGCGGCTATGCCCGTACACATACGG
Source organism: Aegilops umbellulata (assembly GCA_032464435.1). Taxonomy (NCBI): domain Eukaryota; kingdom Viridiplantae; phylum Streptophyta; class Magnoliopsida; order Poales; family Poaceae; genus Aegilops; species Aegilops umbellulata. The sequence goes on along the minus strand of CP136057.1, from coordinate 75,108,174 downwards.
AAGCGCTATACTCCACGCTGGTGATAAACAACTGAGGGTGGCCCCCGGGCCGCATCAGCCTCAGGGAGCCCGGAGCCCAGTGTCTAGCCTCATCGTAACGCCTCCCCTCGGGAGTGCCGCGCGAGGGGGCTGGGCACGGGGGCTGCGCCTGGGTCACGCCCAGACGCACGCCACCCAGCCAGGCCCCCCCGAGCCTAGTTCGTCGCGCATCTCTCCCCGAGCAGAGCCAAGGTACGAAGGCCGTTTGAGCGTCCAGGGGGACTCCTGAGCATCACGACAAAGGAGCCTAACTGGTCACGTAGCCCCTCACTCCTTAGTTCCGAAAGGCTAACGACGGTTGAGGTATGCGCGGGGCCGGGCTCTGCAGACGTAGAACGGTAGATCCACCCACATCTCACCTCCCTACTTGCTGTTCGTGCGCCAAGGGGGACTCCTGAGCATCGTGACTCAGGAGCCTAACTTGTCACGTAGCCCCTCGCTCCTTGGTCCCGTCCTGGTTTCCGGTCAGGGCTAACGGCGGCTGAGGTATGCGCGGGGCCGGGCTCTGCCGGCCTAGAACATAAGCAAGTAGGAAGGAAAAGCGTAAATTTCAAGGAATTCAAAAGCAAATATTACAGTCCACACTGTTATCTCAATGCCAAACGCAAGTTTAAACGCCTCCCCGAGGCATGATACATGTGTAGGAATTGAAGGCAGGACAGGAGCCACAACGGAATCACTTGACGGCGGTGGAGCAGCGCGGAGTGGGTTCGCCTCATGGAGCAGCAGGGTCGGCAGCGCCTCGCTTCGGCTTGGTGCTGAAGGCCCGAAACTTCCCCAGCAGATCCTCCCCGCGACCCTTCATTGCCTCAGCAACGACAGCGGCATGCTCGCCGCTTGCTGGCTCCAGCAGGCTGTCAAGGTCGACGCTGGGATCGCGAAGGTAGATGTGGGTGAGGACCCGCGTCAGCGCTGCAGAAGACAGGACACGCGCCTCGGCCTCGGCCGTGGGGCCAAGGCCAAGGGATACATCTTCAAGAGCGCGAACCAGGAAGGGAAGCAACTTGGCGGGGGCGTCCTCAGCGCAAGCTAGCGGGCTCTCCAGGCCGCTGTCGTAAAGCGTCCTTAGCGAGGAGCGAGCCTTCGCCTCCATCTCTGCGAAGGCCACGCGGTCCTCGGCAAGAACCTGGGACTTGTCGTCCAGCTCGACCTTCCTCGCCACCAACTCCTGCTCCAGCGCGCCTAGGCGGTCACGGCGCTTCCTGAGCTTGGCCTCCCGGTCCTTGACGGCCACCTCACGAGCCTTCACGCCTTCTTCCTGCTCTTGGCGAAGGCGGGCCTCTTTCATGAGCTGGTCCCGCAGGCCCTGCAGCTCGTCCTCCAGCACCTTGCAGCGACCACGGACATCGACCACCTCCCCCAGGGCTGTGTCACGAGCAGCCTTCGCCTCAAGGACGGCCTGCCTGTCCTCATCGCGAGCTGTCGAGGCCTGGACCAGCGCCGCCCGAATCGAAGCGTCGGAGCGAATCCATCCTGAAGCCAGCTCCAAGCGCCCGGCCACCAAGCGAGGGTCGGCGCCAAGAAGATCCTGTCGTAGCTGGTCTAGCTCAGCAGCAGCACGATCCAGAACGGCAGGAGGACTCGGAGAGATAGCAGTCGGTGGAGTAGGAGGAGAAGGCGGCGGCACGACCACAACATCCTGAGGCGAAGCCTGCTGCGCCCCCACGGCTGTGGTGGCGGCAGCAGGCAAAGGCACCTCGGGAGTCGCTTGGGCCATGGGGGCTGAACTCGCCCCACCCGGCTCAGCTAGGCCTCGCGAGGACGACCGGGCAGGAGAGGCCCGTGCGTCGCGGTCACCTTCCTTCGCGGGCAGAGGCGCTGCCTCGGATGGAACCTCAGGAGCTCCCTTCGGCTTCTTTGCTGCGGGCGCCAGCCTATCCAAGAGATGCGGATGTCAAGCCTCAGCAGTAGAACAAGAAATAAAGACAAGAATCAAGCGCTTACGGGTCGTCGCCAGTGAGCTCAAGCAGCCTCCGGCCAAATTTGAAGCCCGAAAGCCGGCAGGAAGGGTCAACCTCGGGAAGCTCGGGAGCGGAAGGCGCGTCTGCGGTCCGCCTCGGGGCCGGGGCAGACCCGCGGGAGATCAGCCCGATCCTGTCCTTCTTCGGGATCGGGGGCAAGCTCCCGCCGCCCTGCTCGTCATCATCCTCGTCGTCATCGCTCGGAGAGAGGCGGAGAACGCGGGGTCTGCGCCGGGGGAGGGGAACCCTCGACTCTCCATCAGTCGCCTCGGAGTCAGGCCCTTTTTCCCGCTCCCCTCCTTCCTCCTCTTCGCTGGAGTCGTCGGAGGACACGTCCACTGGTTCCTCGGGAGCTTCTGTGGGCACGGGCCCGTCCCCGTTGAAGACGGGCATGGACTCCACTACCTGCTCCTAGTCGTCGCGGAGGAACAAGGGCGTAGGAGTGCCCTCCAACCTCGCCACATCACCCCCAACCAGAGATTGGAGGACCGCAGCCAGATCTTCGTCGGCCAAGGCCGCGGGGCTCGGATGGGGCCTCCAAATTGGAAGTGAGTACTGCCGAAGCGGAGCCAGCTGGTGCTCCAGGAATTCCCTCAGCAGCGACGCGCCGGTCAGCTTTGCTGCTGCTATGTTGGCCGGCCTCAGATCCGCGTCCATCTTCTCCAACACCAGCTTCGCGCGGGGGTCCGCGAGCTCCGCTCGACCCCAATCGCTGGAGCTCGTGGGTTGATCCGTGGGCAAGATCAGCCGAGGGTGGATGCGCCCAGCATCTGCCAAGACCCACTTGCTCCTGAAGCCCTCAATCCTTTTCCCGGGGTTCGAAATGGCAATGGCGCCACCGTACGCGATGAAGCTCGCGCACGCGGAAGCAGGACCGCGGGAGGTCCGGAGGTAGAAGTAGTTGCGCAGCAAGGCCACTGAGGGCTGCACCCCTACGTGAGCCTCGCAGTAATAGGCGAAGATTGCCAGGAGAAGGACGGAGTTGGGGTGGAGATGCAGAGCCTGTAGCTTATAATGGCGGAGGACAGAGAAGAAGAACTCGGAGAAGGGAGGCACCAGGCCAGCAGCAATGGCACTTACAAAGAGCCGATAGAAGGTGCTCCCTTGGCCCTCAGGGGTGGCGGAGCCGGCCTTGAACACCTTCGCCCCGTCGATGCCCTGCGCCGCCGCCATCCGGCGCAACCGGGCGAGGCTCGCCTCCGACACGTTCGGCGAGTCCAGGGCAGACGAGTACCAAGCTCCGGCCGGGGACTGACGAGGAGCCATGGCTTCCTAGGTCACGCGGTCGAAGTAGATCTAGAAATTTTGGAGGAAGGAAGGAGAGGCGCAAGAAAGGGGATCTGAGCAGCAACCGGAGAAAGCAAAAAAAAACAAAGCCTAGGCAGATGCCACTCCCTTATCAACTCGCGCGGTTGCTGAGGCGCTCACGTCCAATCAACCGCCATGCGGCGCCCAAGGCCGCAGGCTGTTAGGGCCCGCGGCGCTTCGCCCTTGCCCTTTCGCTTCCCTGCACAGCCAAGTCCGGGCGCGCCTTGGGCCCGGGGGCTACTGTCGGCGTTCTGGGAACGGGGGTCCCCAGACTTGCCTGCCTGCGGCCTGCGGCATGGCTCAAAGGGGCCCCCAGCACGGCCCATCTTTATCAACATAGACCCAAGACCCTCGCGAGGGGCCAAGCCTCGCGGGGCGGATGACACGGAGCTTCCTCAGGCACGGACTCATCAGGCTGGCTCGCGAGGAGGCAGAGAGATCAAGGCGGGGTACCTCACGAGGTGCCCGTGACGCAAGCCATGACGACCAAGGGCGCCAGGCGGGCGCCAGCCCGCGCAGTGTCCTCCTTTCCTTTTTGGTGCAAAGGGAGCAAGCGCAGGCGAGAGTTTCAAGCAAAGGCACCCATTTCGGTGCAACGAGACCAAGACCAGCCCAACGGTAGGGAGGAAGTCATTGTGGAGCCCAAGCAGCGTCACCACCAGAGCCTTTGGCAGGCGAGGACCAACTTTAGTCAGGATAAGTGTACCAAATGTTCCCCTTCAAAATGGCCAATTGTTGGCGCCCTTCCCGCTCAATATTTGGGAAGAGGCCCAGGGCCTTTGCCTATAAATAGGACTAGCCACCCCCAGGGTAGAGGCGAATCGGCCAATCCATAAACAAGCTGGGATCGGATCGAGTAGCATCACACACACACACACACACACATATATATATATATATATATATATATAGAGAGAGAGAGAGAAGGGTGACTGAACTCCTCCTAGCAGTTCATCGCCCCAGCCAAGAACAGACCCTCCGAGGGTGTTCTTCCTTGTATTGCTCATCATCATCAGCCCAAGAGGCAATCCACCACACCACAAACTAGAGTAGGGTATTACACCACAATGGTGGCCCGAACTAGTATAAACCCTGTGTCTCTTGTGCTGTTCTTTCCATAGCTTAGATCTTAGCGAGGCGGTGGGGTGCAGGTAGGTAGAAGGCGAAATCTCCGCGCGCACCCCAGTGCTCGAACCTCAAGGGTCTGCCGGGACCCGAAATCCGACATTTGCTTAAGAAATCATCAAAAGAAGTTCCATATATGGAGAAATCATCCATGAAAGTCTCAACAATCTTTTCACAAAAATCAGAGAATATAGCAGTCATACATCTTTGAAAGGTAGCAGGAGCATTACATAAACCAAAAGGCATACGTCTATAAGCAAAGGTACCGAAAGGGCAAGTAAAAGTGGTCTTTTCTTGATCCTCTTTTGACATAGGTATTTGAGAGAAACCAAAATAACCATCTAGAAAGCAAAAATGTGTATGTTTGGATAATCTTTCTAGCATTTGATCAATAAAAGGTAAAGGGCAATGATCCTTTTTAGTATCTTTATTTAATTTGCGGAAATCAATTACCATTCTATAACCTGTAATAATTCTTTGTGGAATCAATTCATCTTTATCATTAGGAACAACATGAGTAATACCTCCCTTCTTAGGGACACAATGGACAGGACTTACCCACTTACTATCAGCAACGGGATAAATTATACCTGCCTCTAGAAGCTTTAGAGTTTGTTTTCTTACCACTTCTTTCATCTTAGGATTTAACCGTCATTGCTGACCAACAACCGGTTTAGCGTCTTTCCCCAAATTTATTTCGTGTTAACATAGAGTCGGACTAATGCCCTTAAGATCGTCAAGAGTATATCCAATAGCAGCACGGTGCTTCGTCAGAGTTTTCAATAGTTTCTTTTATTCATGCTCTGAAAGGTTAGCACTAATAATAACAAGATATATATTCTTTTCATCAAGATAAGCATATTTAAGAGTATCATGTAATGGTTTAAGCTCAACACGGGATCACCCTTGGGTGGAGGAGGATCCCCTAGGATTTCAACATGCAAGTTGTGTTTCAAAATAGGTCCTTGTTTAAAGAATACTTCATCTATTTCCCTTCTTTCATTCATAAACATATCATTTTCATGGTCGAGCAAATAGTGTTCTAAAGGATCATTAGGAGGCACGACAATAGAGGCAAGACCAATGATTTCATCTTTGCTAGGCAATTCTTTATCATGGGGTTGTCTACGAAATTTAGCAAAATTAAACTCATGAGACATATCCCCCAAACCAATAGTAACAACATCCTTTTTGCAATCTATCCTAGCATTAACAGTATTCAAGAAGGGTCTACCAAATATGATGGGACAAAAGTTATCTTGTGGGGAACCAAGAACAAGAAAATCAGCAGGATATTTAACTTTCCCACACAAGACTTCAACATCTCTAACAGTCCCAACTGGTGAAATAATATCTCTATTGTCAAGCTTAATTGTAACATCAATTTCCTCTATCTCAGCAGGTGAAATATCATGCATAATTTCTTTGTATAAGGAATGAGGTATTGCACTTGCACTAGCACCCATATCACTTAAGCCATGATAACAATGATCTCCTATTTTAACAGAAATAATAGGCATGCCTACAACAGGTCTATGTTTATTTTTAGCATCAGGTCTAGCAATTCTAGCAGCTTCATCACAGAAGTAAATAACATGCCCATCAGTATTATCAGCCAAGAGATCTTTAACCATAGCAATACTAGGTTCAACTTTAATTTTCTCAGGGGGTGTAGGTGTTCTAGTATTACTCTTATGAACCACACTTGAAGCTTTAGTATGATCCTTTATTCTAATAGGGTAAGGTGGTTTTTCAATATAAGCAGTAGGAACAATAGGATCAACTTTCTAAGTGATAGTCTTTTCTTCAACTTTAATAGGTGCAACTACTTTTACTTCAATGGGAGGATTATATTTAATCCACTTCTCCTTAGGGAGATCAACATGAGTAGCAAAGGATTCACAGAAAGAAGCTACTATCTCAGAGTCAAGTCCATATTTAGTGCTAAATTCACGGAAAACATCGGTATCCACAAAATATTTAACAGAATCAAACTTTGGTGTTATACCTAACTCCTTACCTTCGTCAAGGTCCCAATCTTTAGAGTTGCGTTTAATTATTTCCAATAAATCCCATTTGAATTCAATAGTCTTCATCATAAAGGAACCAGTACAAGAAGTATCGAGCATGGAGCGATTATTGAGAGAAAGCCGAGCATAATTTTTTTGAATAATAATTTCTCTTGAGAGCTCATGATTGGGGCATGAATATAACATTGACTTAAGCCCCCCCAAACTTGAGCGATGCTTTCTCCTTCACGAGGCCAAAAATTATATATATAATTATGATCACGATGATAAGATGCATAGGATAAAACTTCTGATGACATTCCAATTTTGATCAGTTGTAGTTCCATGATCCCATATCATCACATAGCCTAAACTATGTCAATGCCTTTCCCTTCAAAGATAAAGGCAAGACCTTCTTATTGATAACATCCTCGGGCATACCTGCAAGCTCAAATAATCCACAAACTTGATCCACATAGATTAGGTGCAAATCGGGATGCAATGTTCCATCTCCTGTAAAAGGATTAGCTAGCAGTTTCTCTATCATACCCGAAGGAATTTCAAAGTAAACATTTTCAGTAGGTTTAGTAGGTTGAGGAGCAACTCTTTGCTCTACAGGTCGGGGTGAAGATACCCCGAACAAGCCCCTCAAAGGATTACTTTCCATAGTAATAAGTGACACTAAATTTCAGCACACAATATAAATTTTTCCTTACCAAATTCCACTTACCAAAGGCGCATCACTCCCCGGCAATGGCGGCAGAAAAGAGTCTTGATGACCCACAAGTATAGCGGATCTATCATAGTCCTTTCGATAAGAAAGAGTGTCGAACCCAACGAGGAGCAGAAGGAAATGACAAGCGGTTTTCAGTAAGGTATTCTTTGCAAGCACTGAAATTATCGGTAACAGATAGTTTTGTGATAAGGTAATTTGTAACGGGTAACAAGTAATGAATGTAAATAAGGTGCAGCAAGATGTCCCAATCCTTTTTGTAGCTAAGGACAAGCCTGGACAAACTCTTATATGAAGGAAAACGCTCCCAAGGACACATCGGAATTATCCTCAAGCTAGTTTTCATCACGCTCATATGATTCGCGTTCGTTACTTTGATAATTTGGTATGTGGGTCGACCGGTGCGTGGGTGCTGCCCTTCCTTGGACAAGCATCCCACTTATGATTAACCCCTATTGCAAGCATCCGCAACTACGAAAGAAGTATTAAGGTAACCCTAACCATAACATGAAACATATGGATCCAAATCAGCCCCTTACGAAGCAACTCATAAACTAGGGTTTAAGCTTCTGTCACTCTAGCAACCCGTCATCTACTTATTACTTCCCAATGCCTTCCTCTAGGCCCAAACAATGGTGAAGTGCCATGTAGTCGACGTTCACATAACACCACTAGAGGAGAGACAACATACATCTCATCAAAATATCAACGAATACCAAATTCACATGACTATTATAACAAGACTTCTCCCATGTCCCCAGGAACAAATGTAACTACTCACAAATCATATTCATGTTCATAATCAGAGGGGTATTAATATGCATAAAGGATCGGAACATATGATCTTCCACCAAATAAACCAACTAGCATCAACTACAAGGAGTAATCAACACTACTAGCAACCCACAAGTACCAATCTAAGGTTTTGGGACAAAGGTTGGATACAAGAGATGAACTAGGGTTTTAGAGGAGATGGTGCTGGTGAAGATGTTGATGGAGATTGACCCCCTCCCGATGAGAGGATCGTTGGTGATGATGATGGTGATGATTTCCCCCTCCCGGAGGGATGTTTCCCCGGCAGAACAGCTCCGCCGGAGCCCTAGATTGGTTCCACCTCGTGGCGGCGGTGTTTTGTCCTGAAAGCTTGCTTATGATTTTTTTCCATGGTAAAAGGCTTCATATAGCAGAAGATGGGCACCGGAGGCCTGCCAGGGGGCCCACGAGGCAGGGGGCGCGCCCAGGGGGTAGGGCGCGCCTCCCACCCTCGTGGATGGTTGGTGGCCCCCCTATGGTTGATTCTTTTGCCAGTATTTTTTATTAATTCCGAAAACTGTCTCCGTGAAGTTTCAGGACTTTTGGAGCTGTGCAGAATAGGTATCTAATATTTCCTCCTTTTCCAGCCCAGAATTTCAGCTGCCGGCATTCTCCCTCTTCATGCAAACCTTGTAAAATAAAAGAGAATAGGCATAAGTATTGTGACATAACGTGTAATAACAGCCCATAATGCAGTAAATATCGATATAAAAGCATGATGCAAAATGGACGTATCAGGGGGCACCCCATAGACACACAAGTTGATCATTGATCTCTTGGCCGTGTGTTGTGCCCCCCTCCACCATAATCTACCTCGTTCATATAGTCGTAGTGCTTAGGCGAAGCCCTATGCCGGTAGCTTCATCATCACCGTCATCAGCCGTCGTGCTGACGAAGCTCTCCCTCGACACTCTACTGGACCGTGAGTTCGTGGGACATCACCTAGCTGAAGTGTGCAGATCGCAGAGGTACCGTATGTTCGGTACTAGGATTGGTCGATCGTGAAGACGTACGACTGCATCAACCGCGTTGTATCCGCTTTTGGTCTACGAGGGTACGTGGACAACACTCTCCCCTCTCGTTGCTATGCATCACCATGATCTTGCGTGTGCGTAGGATTTTTTTTGAAATTACTACGTTCCCCAACAGCCTTCCGGGGCATCCTCAAGCTTAGGCTCTTGGTATCCTTGAATATTACCTTGGGGTGCCTTGGGCATTCCCAAGCTTAGGCACTTGCCACTCCTTATTCCATAGTCCATCAAATCCTTACCCAAAACTTGAAAACTTCACAACACAAAACTCAACAGAAAATCTTGTAAGCTTCGTTAGTACAAGAAAATAAATCACCACTTTTTGTACTATTGTGAACTCATTCTTTATTTAAATTGGTGTAATATCTACTGTATTCCAACTTTTCCATGGTTCATACCCCCCGATACTAGCCATAGATTCATCAAAATAAGCAAACAACACATAGAAAACAGAATCTGTCAAAAACAGAAGAGTCGGAGGCAATCTAGATATTCCGAATTCTTCTGTAATTAGAAATATTCTGAATAATTAGGATGTCCTAAGCATTTTTTATTAATCTTCTCCAAAAAGAATCAATATTTTATCACGCTCCTGTTAAAAATGAGAATTGTTTTCCTGAGCACAAAAGTTTCTGTTTTTCAGCAAGATCAAATCAACTATCACCGTAAGCTATCCCAAAGGTCTTACTTCGCACAAAGACTAATTAAAACATAAAACCACATCTAACTAGAGGCTATATGAAATATTTATTGCAAAATAGAACCTAAAAAGCAAAAAACAAGAATAAAGTTGGGTTGCCTCCCAACAAGCGCTATTGTTTAACGCCCTTAGCTAGGCATAAAACACGAATACATCTAAGTATTATCATCTTTGGTATGCAATCCATAAGTGGCTCTCATGATAGATTCATAAGGCAATTTATTTTTCTTTCTTGGAAAGTGTTCCATGCCTTTCCTTAACGGAAATTGAAATATAATGTTTTCTTCTTTCATATCAATAATTGCACCAATTGTTCTAAGGAAAGGTCTGCCAAAAATAATAGGACATGTAGGATTACAATCTATATCAAGAACAATGAAATCTATGGGCACATAATTCCTATTTGCAACAATAAGAACATCATTAATTCTTCCCATAGGTTTCTTAATAGTGGCATCTGCAAGATGCAAATTTAAAGAACAATCATCAAATTCATGGAAACCTAACACATCACATAAAGTTTTTGGAATAATAGAAACACTAGCACCCAAATTACACAAAGCATAGCACTCATAATCTTTAATCTTAATCTTAATACTAGGTTCACATTCATAATAAAGTTTTTTAGGAATAGAAACTTCCAATCCAAGCTTTTCTTCAAAAGATTTCATCATAGCATCAACAATATGTTTAGTAAAAGCTTTGTTTTGATTATAAGCATGAGGGGAATTCAACATGGATTGCAACAAGGAAAAACAATCTATTAAAGAACAATTATCATAATTAAATTCCTTGAAATCTAAAAGAGTGGGTTCATTGCTACTTAAAGTTTTGACCTCTCCAATCCCACTTTTATCAATTTTTGCATCAAGATCTAAAAACTCTGAATCATTGGGATGCCTTTTAACTAAAGTTGACTCGTCTCCAGTACCATATTTATTAGGATTTATATTGGGAAACAAAGATTCAAAAGGATCACATCAATCACTTTAAGATCTTCATTATTTAAAGCCTCAGGTTTAGCGGCCATTTTGTTTACTAAAGTAGCTTGTTTATCAGAAATTTGGCCTACTAAATTTTCAAGATGCGCAAGCTGAGATTTAAAACCATTAAATTCCTTATACATATCATCAAGCTCCTTATTCATGTACTCCATAAAACTTTTTTGCTCCTTGAGCTCGTTTCTAAAGAATTTTTTATGCTCGAATTGCAAAGACACGAAGCTTCTAACATTATTTTCAATCTCGTCTAACCTCCTAAGGCGAGGGTCAACGTTTTTTGGTGGGTTCATTGTGACAAAGCAAGCAATCCAACACACGACCACACAAAAAGCAAGCAGAGAAGGACGAACTGAAGAGGGGCAAAGAAAAGGTGAATCTTTTAGAAAATCATTTTAGAAGTGGGGGAGAGGAAAACGAGAGGCGAATGGCAAATAATGTAATGCGAGAGATGAGAGTTTATGATGGGTACTTGGTATGTCTTGGCTTGGACTAGATCTCCCCGGCAACGGCGCCAGAGTATCTTGAGCTTGCGTTGGTTTTTCCCTTGAAGAGGAAAGGGTGATGCAATAAAGTAGAGTAAGTATTTCCCTCAACTTTTGAGAACCAAGGTATCAATCCAGTAGGAGACAACTCTCAAGTCACCAAATACCTGCATAAACAAACACCAACTGGCACCCAACGCGATAATGGATTGTCAATCCCTTCACGGTTATTTGCAAAGTGAGATCTGATAGAGATGGATAAACGGTATAGTAATATTTTTGGTATTTATGGTTTATGGAACGAAAAGTAAAAGATTGCAAAGAAAGTAAATAGGAAACTAGAATTGTACTTTGGAAACTTATATGATGGAAAATATGAAGGAAATATGCCCTACAGGCAACAATAAAGTTGTTATTTATATTTCCTTACATCATGATAAATGTTTATTATTCATGCTAGAATTGTATTAACCGGAAACTTAGTACATGTGTGAATACATAGACAAACAGAGTGTCAGTAGTATGCCTCTACTTGACTAGCTCGTTAATCAAAGAAGGTTAAGTTTCCTAGCCATAGACATGAGTTGTCATTTGATGAACGTGATCACATCGTTAGACAATGATGTGATTAACTCGACCCATCCGTTAGCTTAGCACTATGATCGTTTAGTTTATTGCTATTGCTTTCTTCATAACTTATACGTGTTACCATGACTATGAGATTATGCAACTCCCGAATACCGGAGGAACACTTAGTTTGCTATCAAATGTCACAACGTAACTGGGTGATTATAAAGATGCTCTACAGGTGTCTCCGATGGTGTTTGTTGAGTTGGCATAGATCAAGATTAGGATTTGTCACTCCGATTGTCAGAGAGGTATCTGTGGGCCCTCTCGGTAATGCACATCACTATAAGCCTTGCAAGCAATGTGACTAATGAGTTATTTGCGGGATGATGCATTACGGAATGAGTAAAGAGACTTGCCGGTAATGAGATTGAACTAGGTATGATGATACCAGCGATCGAATCTCGGGCAAGTAACATACCGATGACAAAGGGAACAACGTATGTTGTTATGCGGCTTGACCGATAAAGATCTTCGTAGAATATGTAGGAGCCAATATGAGCATCCAGGTTCCGCTATTGGTTATTGACCGGAGATGTGTCTCGGTCATGTCAACATAGTTCTCGAACCCGTAGGGTCTGCACGCTTAACGTTCGATGATGATTAGTATTATGAGTTATGTGATTTGATGTACCGAAGGTTGTTCGGAGTCCCGGATGAGATCACGGACATGCCGAGGAGTCTCGAAATGGTCGATACGTAAAGATAGATATATTGGAAGGCTATATTCTGACATCGGAAAGGTTCCGAGTGATTCGGGTATTTTTCGGAGTACCGGAGAGTTACGGGAATTCGCTGGAGGAGGTAGTGGGCCTTAATGGGCCATACAGGAAAGAAGAGAAGGGCCTCAAGGGGTGGCCCCCCGCCATGGCAAGTCCGAATTCGACTAGGAAGGGGCGGCGCCCCCCCTCTCTTTCCTTCTCCTTCTCCTACTCCTTCCCTCTCTCCCCTCTTGGAAAAGGAAGGGGACTCCAACTAGGATTGGGAATCCTAGTTGGACTTCCCCTGTAGGCGTGCCCCCTCCTAGGCCGGTCTCATCCTCCTCCCTCCTTTATATACGTGGCCAACGGGGCACCCCATGACACACCAGTTGATCTTTAGCCGTGTGCGGTGCCCCCCTCCACAGTTACACACCTCGGTCATATTGTCGTAGTGCTTAGGCGAAGCCCTGCGCCGGCAACTTCATCATCACCGTCACCATGCTGTCGCGCTGATGAAACTCTCCCTTGGCCATAGCTGGATCAAGAGTATGAGGGACGTCACCGAGCTGAAAGTGTGCAGATCGCGGAGGTGCCGTGCATTCGGTACTTGATCGGTTGGATCGCGAAGACGTTCGACTACATAAACCGCGTAACTAAACGCTTCCGCTTTCGGTCTACGCGGGTATGTAGACACACTCTCCCCGCTCGTTGCTATACTTCTCCTAGATAGATATTGCGTGATCATAGGATTTTTTTATAAATAATACGTTCCCCAACAAAATAGACCCGGGGGCCATAGGTTTCACTAGAGGCTTCTCTCAAGATAGAAAATATTACGGTGGGTGAACAAATTACTACCAAGCAATTGATAGAAAATCACATAATTATGACGATATCTAAGGCAATGATCATGAATATAGGGATCACGTCCGTATCAAGTAGACCGACTCCAGCCTGAATCTACTACTATTACTCCACACATCGACGGACTCCTACCTGCATCTAGAGTATTAAGTTCATAGAACAGAGTAACGCATTAAGTAAGATGACATGATGTCGTGGGATAAACTCAAGCAATATGATGAAAACCCCATCTTGTTATCCTCGATGGCAATAATACAATACGTGTTGGTTCCCCTTCTGTCACTGGGATCGAGCACCGCAAGACTGAACCCAAAACTAAGCACTTCTCCCATTGCAAGAAAAACCAATCTAGTTGGCCAAACCAAATCGATAGTTCGAAGAGACTTGCAAAGATATCAAATCATGCATATAAGAATCCAGAGGAGATTCAAATAATGTTCATAGATAAGTTGATCATAAATCCAGAATTCATCGGATCTCGGCAAACACACCGCAAAAATGTATTACATCGTATAAATCTCCAATAACATCGAGGAGAACATGGTATTGAGAATCAAAGAGAGAGAAGAAGCCATCAAGCTACTAGCTATGGACCTGTAGGTCTGAGGTAAACTACTCACGCTTCATCAGAGAAGCAATGGTGTTGATGTAGAAGCCCTCCGTGATCGAATCCCCCTCTGGCAGGACGCCGGAAAAGGCCCCTAGATGGGATCTCACGGGTATAGAAGCTTGCAGCGGTGGAAAAGTGTTTTCGTGGCTCTCCAGGTAGGTTTTGGAATATTTGAGAATATATAGGCGGAAGAAATAGGTCGGTGGAGTCACGAGGGGCCCATAAGGGTGGGGGGCACACCCTCCGTCCTTGTGGATGCCTCGTGGCTTCCCTGACATGCACTCCAAGTCCTGCGGATGTCTTCTGGTCCAAAAAAATCATCACGGAAGTTTCATTCCGTTTGGACTCTGTTTGGTATTCCTTTTCTGCGAAACTCTAAAACAAGGTAAAAACAGAAACTAGCACTGGGCTCTAGGTTAATAGGTTAGTCCCAAAAATAATATAAAATAGCATGAAACAATAAATAATTATAGATACGTTGGAGACGTATCAGCGGCGACTTCGTATCATAAAACGCGATGATTCCTTCTCTTTGATTTTTTTCTCCGTGAGACAGTGCTTATAGAGTTGGACTTAGGGCAAACGGAGGCTCTAGGAGCCCACAAGCTCAGAGGGTGCGCCCCCTGAGCTTGTGGCTCTTGGGTGCCCCCTCCAGCAGCTCTCTTTGCCAATATTCTTTATATATTCTATAAATATTTGATATGTCTACAACATATCTATATTTTTTATTGTTCCATCCTATTATAGTATCAATTTTGGATCTTTTATATGCAATTATATATCATTTTTGGGACTAACCTATTAACCTAGTGCCCAGTGCCAGTTGTTGTGTTTTGCCTGTTTTTGGCTTGTCAGGAAATCAATATCAAATAGAGTCCAAATGGAGAAAAAACTTTGGATTAATTTTTCTGGACCACAAGAGACCGTTGAAGATTCGGGAGAAGACCCAGCGGGAGAGGTGCCATGATGACCCACTAGTATATGGGATCAATTGTAGCCCTTTTCGATAAGTAAGAGTGTCGAACCCAATGAGGACAGAAGGAAATGACAAGTGGTTTTCAGCAAGGTAATGTGTGCAAGTGCTGAAATTGTAAGTAACATAGTAGTTTGATAGCAAGATAATTTGTCACGAGCAAGTAATAGTAATAGTAACAAAAGTGTAGCAAGGTAGCCCAATCCTTTTGAGGCAAAGTATAGGCCAAAACGGTCTCTTATAATAAGCAAAGCGTTCTTGATGGTACACGGGAATTTCATCTACTCTTATAATAAGCATCAGGCGGGATCCTTTTGGCTCAATGTCTGGTGTGGCGAGCAAGCGTTATGCGAGAGGTTCCCGACCCTATTTGCAATTTCTGACAAACCAAATGCCAAGGTGGCAGATGTTTGGGCTAATTCAAGTTGGCAACCTAGATTCCGGCGATCGCTTAGGCGTATCAAGATCTTGGAGTGGGAGGACCTCCGTGCTAGGCTCCAAGGAGTCCACTTATATATCTATCGGAAGGGACGAGGTCTCGTGGAAGCTGGAAGCCTCGGGTTGCTTCTCGATGGGATCGTTATACAAAGAAATCTTCAAATCATACGCTCCATGTGATCTAAGAGGGATTTGGAAGGCCCGGATGCCGGCCAAGATTAAAATATTTCTCTAGCAGGTTGCTCGTAATCACATCACAAGCTGAGACCAAGGTCAGAAGAGGCACGGTCCAGGGGACGGGAATTGTGTGTGGTGTGGCACGGCCGAGTCACGACCATCTCTTGTACAGGTGCATCGTTGCATGCTTCATGTGGAGCGCCCTCTGCGAGGTAACTGGAGTTTCTTGGAACCCAAGTGGGTTTGTTGAGCTACATAGGATGGTTCAGGGCGCGTCGAGAGGGGAACGCTGTCTAGCATGGCTCGCTTTCGGGGCATTGGTGTGGGCCTTGTGGACTACACGTAACAAAGCGCTTATAGTGGGGATTTTATTTCACTGTCTGGCTAATCTCCTATACAAAATTGTCTCTTTCTTGCAGCTATGGAAGCTATTAGCCAAGCCAAAGGACAGAGCAAGCATGGAGCAGCCCGTGCTAAAGGTGTGATAGCCCGACTTATTAGGGATGATAGACTACTCATATAAATAAGGAATTCCTTCTTTTTGAGGAGCCCATGCGGAAAGAACTCCAAAGTTAAGTGTGCTCAGCTTGGAGTAGTTTCAGGATGGGTGACCGACCAGGAAGTTTCTCCCGGGTGCGCACGAGTAAGGACAAAGTGCGCAGAAAAGACTAGTATTGATCTGTAGGGTCAGTCTAGATCCCGCCAGGAGTAACGACCACCGGCGGATGTGTCCGGAGCATTACATAAGGTGTGGGTAAAGTGCACTGAACTTTGACGTGTTGGGTAGGAGAGTGCTTCGATTGGGTGCTACCACTCCTACCTTCATCTTCTGGGCGTCGTGATTGTTAGTGCGCCTGCAACCGGTGATGCGGCGATGTTATCAGCCTTTCGGCTTGTATCCGCACTTCTGTATTTATTCTTTTTTTTTCTGTTAGACTTTGCCTCTGTTGGCTTGTATGACTTTGTAGGGCCTCATCCTTAATGCCGGGCAAGCGCCTCCTTTCTAAAAATAATAATATGAGAAGTAAAATTAAAATACATATGCTTTATTGTAGTTGACTATTGTATAGTGGTCAAATTTTAATTAAATATAAGTAGCATAATATAATATAAATGGTTGAATTTTTTCCCACGCATGGTTGCATGATGTTGCAGTCTTTTCATATGTTTGGTTACCTGTTTGAATTGAGATAAATTTTACTGTGATCATAAAATTAGTTGCACTAGATGATACTCGCACTCCTGAAGCTAATGCAAAAGCAAATTTAAGAGTGTTCTTACATTCTTCAAAACAATAAAATATATGAAGCATGTGGGAAAAACAATGTACAAAAGGAGATTTTTTTTAAAACAGATTTGCTATTTCGCATCTATAAGTGAAATAGATAAATCTCATATCTAACTTTCTTACCACATGATTTTGACATCAAGATTCGTATTTTCTGTTTCTTTTTGTCATTTGGCGTTGTTTCTGTACGCGTTGCTCACACGAGGGGTCCTTGTGGCGTTTAGGCTGTTGTTTGTCTTTTTCATGGCCCTCATGCGTTCTCTTGGCATGGGATGCGGCTAGAAGCTATTTTTTATTTTCTTTTTTTGTTTCCTTTTCCTTTTTCTTCTTGTTTCATTTCTTTTGTTTCAAATTCAAAAACTTCTTAAATTCATAAATTTTCTCTATTTTTATATCTATTCCATTTTTCACTTTTTAAAATTCATGTTTTTTTTTGCATCAGTGTTAGTTGTTTGTCCATCACCAAACATGGACTATATTTTTTCTTGTATCGACTTGCAACTCGGGTTCGACATTTGTTTGTCCCACCCTCGACTTGCAACTGAGCCTCGCCATTTTTTTGTCTTGGTTGCAAGTCCATGTTCGACTTGCAAATGGGGCCTAAACTTTCTTTCTCCCAGTTATAAATCCACCCTCGACTTGCAACTGAGGCCCAACCTTGTTTGTCCCAGTTGCAAGTTCATTCTCGGGTCGCAACCGGAGCTGGATTTTTTTAGTCTCAATTGCAAGTCCACCCTCGACTCACAGCTAGGGCCCGACTATTTTTGTCCTAGTTGCAAGTCCACCATCAACTCACAACTTGGGCCCGACCTTTTTTTTCCGATTTGTAGTCCAACCTTGACTCACAACTGGGGTGGCGTCCTAGTTGCAAGTCTACCATCAACTTGCAATTAGCCCAACCTTTTTTGTCCCAGTTGCAAGTCCACCCTTGACTCGCAACTGGGGTAGCACCTTTTCTTTTCCTCAGTTGCATGTCCACCGTCGACTCGCAATTGGGGTCAAACACTTTTTTTGTCCTAGTTGCAAGTCCACCCTCGACTCGCAACTAGGGTGCGACCCTTTTCTTATCGCAGTTGCAAGTCCAGCCTTGACTCGCAACTGGGCGCCGACATTTTTTCCTAGTTGCAAGTCCAACGTCGACTCGCAACTGGGACCCGGCCTTTTTTAATCGCAAGTCCACACTCGACTCGCAACTGGGCTCGGACTTTTCTATATCAATTACAATCCCACCCTCGATCCGCGACTAGCGCCCGACCTTCTTTTTGTCCCAGTTCCGAGTCCATCCTCCTTTTTTAAAACCAAGGTGTTTTTAATTTATGTTTGTAACTTTAAAAATCATGATCTCTACCCACGTAGACATTTTTTAATTCCATGAACATTTTTTACTAAAATTTTAAATTAACATTGTTTTTCAAATTTGCTAACTCCTTTCTATTTCATGAAATTGTAAAAACTTAAAAGAAAATATTTCACCAAAAAATTAAATAACTTTTTTTATTTCATGAGCATTTTCTAGAATTTGTGAACATTTTTATATTCATGTGCAATTATTAAATTTACAAACATTTCTGTATGATTTCAGTACAATATTAAGATAAACAAAAAAATGAAAAAAATTGTAATTTTATTATTTACTTTTATATATAAGTCATGTTTACAACGTAACATTGTCCAAACATGATCATTCATCCATTTGTCAGATTGGTACTTAGAAGGTTTTAAAAATCTCTGCTGAATCGTGAGATACATGGAAGCTGGCTAGGTATCATGCACCCCCCCCCCCCCCCCCAAAAAAAAACTATCATGCATGCATGCACTCATTATGGTGGTTGTCTGTATATGCACACATATATACGCTTCATCCGTTCCATACATCGTTCCAGAATCTGGAGAATGGCCAGCCCAGGACTAAGCGATGCAAGCAATTGCTAAGGTAGCAGAGGAGCTTATGGAGCAATCATCACTGAAATCAAACATAGAGCTTTAGCCTTTAATTGTAGTTTTACTTTTGAATTTAGAGAGGCAAATATGGACGCCGATAGGTTAGCCAAGTTTTCATCTTCTCTGGATCATGGACGCCATGCCTGGATGAGCGATCCTCATGATCCTATATGTATACCACATACTGTGGAATTCGAGCAATAAAACTTGGTTTGGCCCCTAAAAATAGTTAATCGCGACACACATGCACATGAGGTAAAAATATGTCAGTCAAAAACAAAATTAGGGGACAAAAAAAAGAAACAAACAAGCACATGAACGATGCACTTGTTATGGGGTGAGGTGGTGCGGGTGTTATATTTAGATGTGAGGTATTATCTCACATCTAGATGAGATATAGTCATCCTTTTTAAAAACGATATGAAAAAAAATGTGAAGCATGGATTACGTAAATTTGCTCCATGCGTTCAACACATAAACCGTCCACAAAATTAATACGATTTTTTCTTAAGTGTATCTTTTTACATTGTTAGTCTTATCTCTCTTTTTTTGCGGGGAATTAGTCCTATCTTTTAAGTGGATTTTTTTGGTAGTATGTCACATGGTATCTCCCAAGTGGATTAAGGCACCAATCTTAACTATAAGCTGACTCGAGTTACCGAGCGGCCTCCACTCTTCGACTCGGGGCTTTCACTTCAGCTTTTCTCTTGTTTTTGAATGACATACATATGATTTGTCATGGCTCCCTCCTGCCCAACGCGGAGATCAAGCGGCCTTGCACGATTACTGTTTCATATCAAGGTATTATCATAAACTAGCAAAAGAGCCCGTGCGTTGCAACGGGAGAAAAAAATAACACACACTCTTAACCCAATAACCATAATATGTTCATGTCCTTTATTTTAGCGAGGCATCATTTTTGTGTTGCCGCTTATCCTCCTTCTCACCCTCAGTGGCCTCAGTGTTCACACAAACCAAAGTTGGTTGAATATTGTTTTTCCCCTGCCAGTTTTTTCAGAGGTGCTCATGTGTGGTTATCGATGTTTTCTTTCGTCTCTTTATGATTTTAGTGGTTGTTTATTTGCAATCCAGTTCGTCGTGGTACGAAAGAAAACAGACGTGCCCTATAGGTTACAAGTTTACTTTTAAAATAAAATTTTAAAATATTTAATAGGTAAAAATAACATCATATTTAGATTTTACATATTTTTCTATTCAAATTTCATACATAACATGTTAAAATCGGAGTTACGGTTTAATAGATATGGATAATTAAGAAAAATATTTGTTTGACTTAAATATCTTCCAAAAAATATTTAACAAACAAAATAACATCATATTTAGATTCTACACATTTTTCTAATCAATTTTCATATATAACATGTTAAAATCGGAGTTATGGTTTAAAAGATATGAATAATTTAGAAAAACATTTGTCTGACTTATATATGATCGGCGGGTGAATTATCTAATATGTCAGGGGGGTTTCTGTAAAATTGTAAAATAACGGTTCGGTTATGACTTAAGTGTGTACTGCGGGTTAATTCATAAAAAATGCCGGGTTTTTTTGCAAAAGTGCATGACGGACGACCGAAACCCAATTTGCTTTATTATTAGGTAGAGATGAGCGCCAGAATAGTACGACGTGGGCGTGGCAGCCGACCGGTCCAAACAACGCACCAAGGACTACTGCCTCCTGCTCCTGGGTACAAGCGTTACCACCACTACTGAGACCGCTCTATGTAGTAGGCAGAGGACATAGCCGATGCGGGTGATCGGGATTGGATGGGCCGCCCGCGCCACGTTGTCCAGATAGTTGGAATCTTGCTGCCTAGATCATGAGATACATGGATCCATCCCTAGGCCACTCCCATCAATCACATGCGCGCGGCCTCTATCGGTTTGTTCGCAGTCCGAACGTAATTTGTTTCGCAAACGGAAGACAACCTAGGGGCTTTTCATCGTTCGGACAACAGCCACGCCCACATTTGACTAACCTGATCCACAGAAAACCCCCACCCTAGCCCGCGCATCCAACCTGCCTGAAACAGTCGGCACCGCTCCAGAGCGTCAGTGCCGCATTCATGTCCGGCCAGAGAGGACGCGACCTCTCATTGATGCCGGCATTGAAGTTGTGCGCTAGCCGAGAGAACGCAGTCCGCGCTGCTTCCCGGTGCAGGCGACTACTCCGTGCTCAAACGATACCCCGTCGGTTCGTCGCCCCTACATTAATGATATGCAGTTGCCGAGGAACATATATTTTGTCGCCACCCGCCAGCCCGTCTGCCGCCCACCATTAACCTCACCGCCGCGACCCATTGCCTTCCCGCCCGTTGTACCAGCCCCGGCCATAGCCGGACTCATCCTCCTCCGCTCCCTTTCTTCTCTCCGCACCACGCCCGCCATGGCCTCCTCGCGCTCCAAAGCCCTCTGGGACACCCTCTCCTCGAAGCAGAAGAAGGAGATGACCGCCATTGCTGCCGGCTGGAAGGCCGACCAGCAGACGGAGGCTGACGACACCTCAATGGAGGACGAGGCGATGCAACCCTCGAGCCCGGTGCGTGCGGGCCTCGCCAACACTACACAAACATGGTGCGGGAGGAGGAGGAGGCCAAGTTTCGGCAGGCGGAGGCCGGCCAGGCCTATAACCTCCACCTCCTCGAGGAGCACCAACGCGTGGAGGAGCTGCTCGCCGCCGCCACATCCATCGTGTCGGATGTGGACGTGCCCAAGCAGGAGGCGTTGCTCGAGTCCTACCGCGCCAACCGCCCGAGAAGGAGGCCAAGTTCGACGAGGCAATGGATCAGGTGTGCGGCAAGAGCAACGAGAGGCGGACATCGCCAGCTCCGCCCCGGCCGCGCCCCACCGCTGCGACCATGAAGCCAACACGTCCACGGTCGCCTCCGCCACCGGCATCGAGAAAGAGTAGTGCATGATAGGTTGTCGTTGCTCGTTTCCCAAGAACGCAACCACTCCTCCCCTCCCATTGAAGCTAAGCTTGATGGGATGAACATTACAATCATGCTCATCATTCGAAGATTTTATGCCAAACATTTTGTTGAATTCTTCTTCTATCAATTGAGCAGAATTTTTCTTTCCATCATTTCAAGAAAGACGTGATAAAGACGAATAATATGAGGCAACCTAAATTCCATTTTTTGTAGTTTTTTTATGAACCAAACTAGTGATCAAACAAGAAACTAAAAGATTCATTTGTAAGATCTAAAGAAATACCTTCAAGCACTCACCTCCCTGGCAACGGCGCTGGAAAAGAGCTTGATGTCTAATACACAACTTGTTCTTGTAGACTCCTGTTGGGCCTCCACGCGCAGAGTTTTAGGACAGTAGCAAATTCCTCTCAAGTGGGTGACCTAAGGTTTATCAATCTGTGAGAGGTGTAGAATGAAGATGGTCTCTCTCAAACAACCATGCAACCAAATAATAAAGAGTCTCTGGTGTCCCC
This sequence comes from Aegilops umbellulata, assembly GCA_032464435.1. NCBI lineage: Eukaryota > Viridiplantae > Streptophyta > Magnoliopsida > Poales > Poaceae > Aegilops > Aegilops umbellulata. The sequence continues at coordinate 75,085,890 of CP136057.1, read as the reverse complement.
AACACCAAATACAATAGTAAACTGTATAGGTGCACTAGTTCGGCGAAGAGATGATGATACAAGTGTAGTAATGATAGTAGATATTAATTTTTGTAATAGGAACAATAAAAACTAGCAAGGTAGCAAGTAACAAAACTGAGCAAAAATGGTATTGCAATGCTTGAAAATGAGGCCTAGGGTTCATACTTTCACTAGTGCAATCTCTCAACAATGATAATATAATTGGATCATACAACCTTCCCTCAACGTGCGATAAAGAATCACTCCAAAGTTCTTATCTAGGGGAGAACATAAGACGAAATTGTTTGTAGGGTACGAAACCACCAAAAGTTATCCTTTCCGATCGAGCTATCGAGCTATCTCTATAAGTGTCACAAACAGTCCATGAGTTCGTACTTAAATAACACCATATGATACACATTAACCAACTCTAATGTCACCTAGATACTCCAATGTCACCACGAGTATCTGTGAGTTGATTATACGATATGCATCAAACAACTTCAGATTCATAAAACTCAAGACAACACAAAGAACTTGAAAGAGTGCCCCAAGATTCCTACCGGAGAAACAAAGACGAAAATGTGCATCAACCCCTATGCATAGATTACCCCAGTGTCACTTTGGGAATCCGCAGTTGAGTGCCAATACATACATCAAGTGCTCTCAAATCTATAAAATTACTCAATCCAATAGTAATGAAACCTCAAAGGTAAAACTAAATTCATCACAACAAGATAGAGAGGGGAAAACACCATATGATCAAACTATATTAACAAAGCTTGCGATACATCAAGATTGTGCTAAATCAAGTACACGACAGAGAGAGAGAGAGAGAGAGAGAGAGAGAGAGAGAGATCAAACACATAGTTACTAGTACAAATCCTTAGTCCCAAGGGTGGACTACTCCCCCCTCTTCATGGTGGTCGTCGGGATGATGAAGATGGCCTCCGGTGATGATTTCCCACTCCGGCAGGGTGCCAGAACGGGCTCTCGATTGAGTTTTCGTTGATATAGACGCTTGCCGCAGCGGAACTTCCGATCTTTGGTTATTTCTAGGGGTTTCTGTATTTATAGGATTTTCGCGTCGGTCTCACACTGAGATGGGCTTCGAGGGGCCTACTATCTACCAGGGCGCGCCAGAGGGGGGGGTGGCATGCCCTGGTGCCTAGTGGGCAACAGTCCCCCCCCCTCCAGTGGGTCTTTGCTCCAATATTTCTCTTTTATTCCAAAAAATTCTCCAAAAAGTTTCGTTCAATTTTGAGAACTTTTATTTCTGCACAAAAAACACCACGGCAATTCTGCTGAATACAACGTTAGTCCAGGTTAGTTCCATTCAAATCAAACCAAAACCACATAGAATTGTTGTAAACATGGCATGAATACTTCATAAATTGTAGATACGTTGGAGACGTATCACGGTGTAACACCTAGTCTCACTACTGCAATCTCTACTTGAACATGGTGCTTAATGCTATATATTATTATCCAACGATGTGTGGCAAACCTTTGATGTTTGAGTAGATTTGTTTTGTACTATGGGGTTATTGATGATCGTGCTTGGTTTGAGTTGTATGTTTTATTTTGGTGTTGTCCCATGGTGCCCTCCGTGTCGCGCAAGTGTGTGGGATTACCGCTGTAGGGTGTTGCAATACGTTCTTATAGTGGGTTGCATGAGTGACGTAAACACAAACCTGAGTAAGGGGTTTGTTGCGTATGGGAGTAAAGAGGACTTGTTACTTAATGCTATGGTTGGGTTTTATGGTAATGATATTTAGTAGTTGCGGACGCTTGATACGTCTCCAATGTATCTATACTTTTTGATTGTTCCATGCTGTTTTATTATCAATCTTGGATGTTTTATAATCATTTTATATCATTTTTGGTACTAACCTATTGCCACAGTGCCAAGTGCCAGTTGCTGTTTTTCCATGTTTTTTACATCACAAGAAATCAATATCAGATGAAGTCCAAATGCCACAAAACTCCATGACGATTTTTTATGGGCCACAAGGAAGGCAATGGGCCCTGGTTGCACCTGGGGGGTGCCCCGAGGGGGGCACAACCCACCAGGGCACGCCAGGAGGCCCAGGCATGCCCTAGTGGGTTGTGCCCACCTCGGGTGCCCCCAACCTCCTCTTTGCTCTATAAATACCACAATATTCCAGAAACCCTAGAAGCGTCAACGAAATATTCATCCAGCCGCCGTAGAGTCCAGAACCACCAGATCCAATCTAGACACCATCACGGAGGGATTCACCACTTCCATTGGTGCCTCTTCGATGATGCGTGAGTAGTTCTTTGTAGACCTTCGGGTCTGTAGTTAGTAGCTAGATGGCTCTCTCTCTCTCTCTCACTGGATTCTCAATACAATGGTCTCTTGAAGATCCATAAGATGTAACTCTTTTGCGGTGTGTTTGTTGGGATCTGATGAACTTTGAGTTGATGATCAGTCATATCTTTTTATATCCATGAAAGTTATTTGAGTTGATTTGATCTCTTATATGCATGATCTCCTATAGCCTCGTATTTCTTCTCCGATATTTGGGTTTTGTTTGGCCAACTTGATCTATTTATCTTGCAATGGGAAGAGGTGCCGGGTAGTGGTTTGATCTTACAGTGCTCGATCCTAGTGATAGAAGGGGGAAATCACACGTATGTATCGTTGCTACTAAGGATAAAAAGACGAGATCTATATCTACCACCATATAGATAAACGGATCTTGTCTACATCATGTCATCGTTCTTATTGCACTACTCTGTTTTTTCATGAACTTAATACAGTAGATGCATGCCGGATAGCGGTTGATGTGTGGTGTAATAGTGGTAGATGCAGGCAAGAGTCGGTCTACTAATCTTGGACGTGATGCCTATGTAATGATCATTGCCTGGATATCGTCATAATTATTTGAATTTCTATCAATTGCCCAACAGTAATTTGTTTACCCGCCGTTTGCTATTTTTCTCGAGAGAAGCCACTAGTGAAACCTATGGCCCCCGGGTCTTCTTTCTCATATATTTGCCTTGCGATCTACTTTTCCTTTGCATTTTTATTCAGATCTATTAAACCAAAAAATACAAAAATACATTGCTGCACTTTATTGATTTGCGATCTTTTATTTCAATCTACTACAATTTACCTCACGTCCGCTTGCCAATTTCTGGCGCCGTTACCCGAAAGGGATTGGCAACCCCTTTAACACGTCGGGTTGCGAGGTGTTGTTATTTGTGTGCTGTTACTGTTTACATTGTGTTGCATGGTTCTCCTACTGGTTTGATACCTTGTTTTCATAATTGAGGGAAATACTCTACCGTCGTTGTGGTACATCATCCCTCCCTCTCCGGGGAAATACCGATGTAGTTCTAGCTACCATCAAGGAGAATTTCTGGCGCTATTGCCGGGGAGGGTCTTCAACATAACCAGGCTCCTAATCAGAAATCTTATCTCCTTGCAATTTACATTATTCTCCATTTGACTCTCATTTTCCTCTCCTCCTCTTCACAAAAATTTGCTTTTTTATTTGCCTCTTTTTTTTCGTTCGCCGTTTTATTGCTGGATCTGTTTTGAGTGCAATCGTGTTGTGTGGTCATCATGACTCAAGAGAACACAAAGTTATGTGATTTGTTAAATACCAACAACAATGATTTTATTGGCACTCTGCTTGCTCCTCCTGCCACTAGTGTGGAGACTTGTGATATTAATACTGCTTTGCTAAATCTTGTTATGAAAGACCAATTTTCCGGTACTCCTAATGAGGATGCTGCATCCAACTTAATACCTTCATGGAATTATGCGGTATACAAAATAAAAAAGATGTGGACAATGATGTGGTCAAGATGAAATTATTTCCGTTCTCTTTGCGTGATTCTGCAAAAATTTGGTTCTCTTCTATGCCTCGCAATAGTATCGATTCTTGAAACAAGTGCAAAGATGCTTATATCACCAAGTATTTTTCCTCCCGCAAAAAATATTTCCCTTAGAATCCAGATCATGAATTTTAAGCAACTTGAACATGAGCATGTTGCACAATCTTGGGAAAGGATGAAAATGATGCTAAGGAATTTCCCAACTCATGGGTTAAATCTTTGGATGATCATACAAATTTTTTATGCGGGATTGAATTTTGTTTCTCGTAATCTTTTAGATTCCGTCGCGGGTGGTACTTTTATGGAAATTACTTTGGTTGAAACTGGTATGTCTCCAACGTATCTATAATTTTTTATTGTTCCATGCTATTATATTATCTGCTTTGGATGTTCAATGGGCTTTAATATACCTTTTTATGTTATTTTTGGGACTAACCTATTAACCAAAGGCCCATTGCAAATTGCTGTTTTTTTTTGCCTATTTCAGTGTTTCGCAGAAAAGGAATATCAAACAGAATCCAAACGGAATGAAACCTTCGCGAGGATCTTTTTTGGAACAAACGCAATCAAGGAGACTTGGAGTGCACGTTAAGAAAGCAGCGAGGAAGCCACGAGGTAGGAAGGCGCGCCCAGGGGGGTAGGCGCGCCCCCACCCTCGTGGGCCCCTTGCAGCTCCACCGACCTACTTCTTTTGCCTATATATATACTCTTATACCCTGAAACCATCGAGGAGACCCACCAAACACCGTTTCCACTGCCGCAACCTTCTGTACCCGTGAGATCCCATCTTGGGGCCTTCTCCGGTGCTCCGCCGGAGGAGGATTCAATCACGGAGGGCTTCTACACCAACACCATAGCCTCTCCGATGATGTGTGAGTAGTTTACCAAAGACCTTCGGGTCCATAGTTATTAGCTAGATGGCTTCTTCTCTCTCTTTTGATCTCAATACAAAGTTCTCCTCGATCTTCTTGGAGATCTATTCGATGTAATTCTTTTTGCGGTGTGTTTCTCAAGATCCGATGAATTGTGGGTTTATGATCAAGATTATCTATGAACAATATTTGATTCTTCTCTGAATTATTATATGCATGATTTAGTATCTTTGCAAGTCTTATCAGTCTGGTTTGCCCTACTAGATTGATCTTGCAATGGGAGAAGTTCTTAGCTTTGGGTTCAATCTTGCGGTGTCCTTTCCCAGTGACAGCAGGGGCAGCAAGGCACGTATTGTATTCTTGCCATCGAGGATAAAAATATGGAGTTTATATCATATTGCTTGAGTTTATCCCTCTACATCATGTCATCTTGCCTAATGTGTTACTCTGTTCTTATGAACCTAATACTCTAGATGCATGCTGGATAGCGGTTGATGTGTGGAGTAATAGTAGTAGATGTAGAATCGCTTCGGTCTAATTGTCATGGACATGATGCCTATTTTCATGATCGTGCCTAGATATTCTCATAACTATGCGCTTTTCTATCAATTGCTCGACAGTAATTTGTTCACCCACCATAAGATATGCTATCTTGAGAGAAGCCACTAGTGAAACCTATGGCCCCCGGGTCTATTTTACATCATATTATTTTCCTATCAACTTTCTATTTATGTCGCCGTTTGTTTTGCAATTTTTACTTTCCAACCTATACAACAAAAATACCAGAAATATTTATCTTATTATCTTTATTAGATCTCACTTTTGCAAGTGGCGCTGAAGGGATTGACAACCCCTTTACTGCGTTGGTTGCAAGGTTCTTGATTGTTTGTGCAGGTACTAGGCGATTTGCATGTAGTCTCCTACTGGATTGATACATTGGTTCTCAAAAACTAAGGGAAATACTTACGCTACAGTCGGTGTCAATACCGGCGGATCTCGGGTAGGGGGTCCGGAACTGTGCGTCTAAGGCGGATGGTAACAGGAGGCGGGGGACATGATGTTTACCCAGGTTCGGGCCCTCTCGATGGAGGTAATACCCTACTTCCTGCCTGATTGATCTTGATGATATGAGTATTACAAGAGTTGATCTACCACGAGATCGTAGAGGCTAAACCCTAGAAGCTAGCCTATGGTATGATTGTTGTTGTCCTAGGGTCTAAACCCTCCGGTTTATATAGACACCGGAGGGGGCTAGGGTTACACAGAGTCGGTTACAAGGAAGGAGATCTACATATCCGTATTGCCAAGGTTGCCTTCCACGCCAAGGAGAGTCCCATCCGGACACGGGACGAGGTCTTCAATCTTGTATCTTCATAGTCTAATAGTCCGGCTGTCCGGATACCCCGTAATCCAGGACTCCCTCAGTAGACCCTGAACCAGGCTTCAATGACGATGAGTCCGACACACAGATTTGTCTTCGGCATTGCAAGGCGGGTTCTTCCCCCGAATACTCCATAGCAGATTTTGAACACAAAGATAGTGTCCGGCTCTGCAAAAAAATTCCACATACCACCGTAGAGAGAATAATATTTCCACAAATCTAATTTGCTGACATGTTAGGTAGCATGACATCATCCCCCGGCCCGGTCATTATTCGAACGATTTTCCCAACAAGCACTGCACATATTGCGAGGCGGTTTTCTTGGCACGTCTTGTCGAAGCAGAGATCGTGTCCCCTTATCACGGGATTCTCATCAATACGGGTGTGGGTAACCCAACCGCGCCATCGATTACGGTGCTTGGGGAATAAGCGATTTTACCAGGTAAGTGGGGAGGCGCATCGCCTCTTCCTCATTATAAAGGAACAATGATTCCCCCTTTTTACCCACGCCTTCTTCCCCCTTGCTTATCCATTCTCACGCACTCGAGCTCCAGCGCCCAAGTTCGCGTCTTTCTCCTCAAACCACTCCAAGCATGTCTAGAGCGGGAGGCAAGTGGATGGTTTCCTCCGTTACGGAGGAGAACATCACCAAGCTACGAGAAGCCGGATATCTGGCCACGGACATCGCGCACTGGCTGCCGGATGCAGGCCAGATCATCCCTACGCCCGAACCCCATGAGAGGGTTGTCTTCCTCACCCACTTTGTCCGCGGACTGGGGTTTCCCCTCCACCTGTTTGTTCGCGGGCTCATGTTCTACTACGGATTGGATTTTCATGATCTGGCCCCCAATTTCATCCTCAACATCTCGGCGTTTATCGTCGTGTGCGAGGCATTCCTCCGCATCAGGCCCCATTTTGACCTGTGGCTGTAGACCTTCAATGTCAAACCAAAGGTGGTGGTTGGCCAGCAAGCGGAGTGCGGAGGCGCCATGGTGGGCAAAATGCCTAATGTCACCTGGCTCGAAGGCTCCTATGTGGAGACCATAAAGGGGTGGCAATCGGGGTGGTTCTACATCACCGAGCCACGCGACACCAACTGGGTGGCGGCCCCCGAATTCTGATCCGAAATCCCCACGCGGCTTACCTCCTGGAAAGAGAAGGGTCTGTCCTGGGGCTCATCGGTGGAGCTGACCGGACTCCAGACATGCATCCGGAACATGATGAGCAAGAAAATCAAGCTCGTCAATGTAGTCCAGGTCATGCTCTTCCGCCAAATCCTCCCGTGTCAGCGACGAACATTCAATTTGTGGGAGTTTGACCCGGCCAAGCACCAGACGCTGCACGAGCTCTACGACACGACGCACAAGGACGTCTGGAAGGTGTTGCAAGGGCGCCGAGGTACCTCCTCCCCTTACCGAGGACCGCAGGCTATGCGCGAAGCGCCACGCCAATCCGGTAAGTGTCCTATTTCTCATAGGGTGTCTATTTTCCCCAGTTTAATCATGTGCTGGATCTAAGCCTTTATGCCACGAACAGGACTGGGTAGAGATGGCAGAGCTGGTCGATTGCCCAGCCCCCCTGCCCGAGGATCCAGCAGATGCTCTCCTGACGGCGATGCTGGTCCCGGTGCCTTACGAGGTGCCGGCGAAGAAGGCCACGGGGACCCGACAGGGTCTTCGGCGCAAGGTTGTGTCGGACTCATCGTCCGAACACTCCGAGGCGCACTCCTCGCATGAAGACGTGGAGGAGGAAGAGGAAAGTTCTCCCCCCAGCTGGGGGAGACAAGAAAAGGAAGGCCGCCCCAACCGGGGAGGCCGAAGGGTCCAAGAAGGGATGGACCCTCCTTCCGGACTGCTCCACGACCGCCGCCTATAGTGACGACGAGTGGTTGCCCAGGTACAAGCCCCTGGCGAAGTCGTAAATATCCGAATACCACAATAATTCATAGTATGCTTATACTGCACTGCTTCTCCTTACGCCGAATATGATTATGCAGTCCGTCCCGAGACCGTATCGACGTATCTTCGTCGGACGGTTCTTTGGACTCGTCGGATATGAATAGCGATTCACTTCCGACCGCCTCCACCCCTTGCCCTACGGACAACGCCGAGGTGTTGTCTCAGAAGCCACCAAGCCGAGGGTAGGTAGTCCTAGGGGCGCCTCGAGGCGACCTTCCGGACCCTGGGCATAAAGGGGGCAAGACTCCCACGGGCTCCAGGTTCGGCCCTCGGCCGAACACTGCGCCGGAACCTCCAGTGGTTCCGGACTACGACAGGCGACCCCCCATTAAGAGGGGCAAGCCGCCCGTGCCGGTGACCTCTGTCCATCCAGAGGTACCGGACAACTTGCTGGAAGCGCTTCGCGGCGCTTCCATCAACGAAGAGCAACGCACTATCATGTGTGCGGTGATCGAGAAGGTTCAGTCCGCCAAGAGCGGACTAACTGAAGCTTGTGCTAGCCACCTAACAGGCTTTGAGGTGAGTTGAAAATATAGGAAAATATTACCACATAGACAGTAGCCCCTGATGCTCAGTTTGGCATTCGCGAAGAAAGGCCGAATAGAGGATCAAATCATGACTCAGGAGTTTAATCAGAATATGTCTATGTGCATATGCAGGCATCGCTGGTGATCCCCGCCGCACGCACTGCGAAGGTCACTTCACTGAAGCAGGACCTTGAGCGGTCCAAGGAAGAGCTCGGCCTTGCCAAGAGGCAGGTCGAGGAGAGCAAAGGTAAGTAATACCTTGTCCATATATATTAATAAGAAAGTTGGTTGTAAAATAATAGGATCATCATGAATTTGCCAGGGACCACGACCGAAGTGGCGACCCTCAAGAAGGCGTTGTCCGAGGCCGAAAACAAAGCGGCCAAGGAGCGCACTAAGCGAGAAAAGCAAGAAGCCCGGGTAGGCGAGGTGTAGCAAGAACTCGAGGCTCTCGCCAAAAAGCACGAGTCCTTGGAGCTTGACTCTAAGACGCGAGAGTCCGAGCTTGCGAAGGCGCTCAAAAGCGCAGAGAACTCCAAGGCTGAAGCCCACAAGGCCCTCCAGGAGATTGATGCGGTGAAGAAGATAGCAGCAGGTAAGGCATTCATTATGCAAAGCAAGCATGTGAGGGAAACTTTCCTTTTACTTACCCGAGTTCGGAGCTCTCTAGGAGCGCTCGCAGATCTTCCCTGCTGTGTGCTGGATGCCGCGGAGTTTTACCGAGCTGAGGAGGGGAGCTCAACGGAGAAGTTGTTCTGGTCTCAGTATAGTGGGACTGAACACCCGATGCCCTTGAGCGACCAGCTGAAGCAACAGGTCGAGCTTCACAAAGCAGCCGAACAGGCCATGAAGGGTCTCATAGTGCGGCTGTGGCCTGGCGAGCCCCTGCCTAACATCTACTTCAGCCTGGTGAGGCGGCTTTTGGATGCCTGCCCACGGCTTGAAGTGATAAAGCGGTCCGTCTGCATCGAGGGCGCGCGCAGGGCTTTTGCCCGGGCAAAGGTACACTTGGCGAAGCTGGACGCCGTGAAGCTGGTGAAGGAGGGGCCGTCGGAGGGCAAGGAGCATAGCCGCCCCAAAATGTATTATGACAGTGTCCTAAAGGGTTCCCGCCTTGTAGCGGAGGAGTGTGCTAGAGATGTAATTTTTGAATGAACATGCTCATGTGATCCTGTAATGTGAAACAAGTTCATTTGCGCTATGCAACGGTTTTTGAATTTAAAATATTACCTTGTGTGCGGCCGTTTATAAAATCTGAGAGTTGGCCAGTCGTCGACTTCTGCCCCATGTAACTAGTACTGGGGTGTTCGGGATAAACCTGAGCACTCTTTACCCCAATTTTGGGTCCTACGAGGGAGGTGTTCAGCACAACGAACCAGGCAATCGGACTATAAGGCTTTATCACTCTCACTTAGCCATAGAAGTCTGCAATTTTAAATTTTGGCGAAGCCCCTAGTATTCGGAAGGCCGACTTTGGGGCACTATAGACGCCTAAGTCGGGCAAGGCCAACTCCTCGCCCGAAGCGGAAAAAGTCTTTAAGGACTTGAGACCTCTCGAACAGCGACCAGCTCTCGCCTTATCATGACAGTCTTTCGGCTTTCTCTACTGAGGTGCTCGTTCGGAAGAACCGAGACACAATCGCAGTAGTTCTCCCAGCGCTACCTTAGCCGATATAGCGGAATATAAGGTACCAAAACATGGGAGCCGGGCAAACCCAACTATTGACCCAAGACATGATTCGGAGTTGATGCATATAACTCTATAAGTTCGGGGTGCCACACCGTCGAAAGTGTTCGGACTTCTCACGCCGTATTCTGGGGCTTACAAAAAAGCCCCTGGCGTACTGACCGTACCAGAATGTACGGGTGCAGGTTGTCGTAAATAGATATATAATAGAAAAGGATGGAAAATGCGATGATAGACTAATGCTATGCATTGTTATTGAGATGATACGTCGGAGCGTACTGATACAAGTAGTGAAATAAGCAGAAAAACAGGACTATTTGATATGTCCTATCCAAGGGCAAGCTACGTATGGGTGTTTAAAAAAATTGGTGTGTCGATTGTTAGTAGAGACCACCTGGGGGTTCCCTTGTATGTCTTAGCTTCTTGCCTTCTTGGTTGTTCCTTCCCGTAATGTGTCCGACTATTATACTGCCGGAAAGGGCTTTCAGAGAGTAAGGTCCTGAAAGAGAAGAAGTGATAAAGGTATGCGGCCCCTAGGGTGGCTAAGCCGTATTGTGGGACATGCCTTGATCGTGCCCCCACCTATGCCCATGGTATTTTTAGTGCGTAATTATGTACGCGTGGCACAGATTTCGTCGCTTGACTGGGACCAGGACGTGGGGCCAGATTTCTAGGCGAGCTCTGAACGTGCCAGGCGATCCTGTTGCAGGTTACTCCAGACTCGCTTGACGGTGTCCGGGGGATGTATCACCGAACTGGCGGTTTGCCTTAAGAGGCTGCTTTGCGCTTCTGCTGCGAAGGCTACAGTATGCTCCTCCATGTGGAGCGACCGTTCCGTGTTTCCATTGACTGTGATGACCCCCCTAGGTCCTGGCATCTTGAGCTTGAGGTATGCGTAATGCAGTACCGCATTGAATTTTGCAAATGCGGTTCGCCCGAGCAGTGCATGACAGCCACTGCGAAAACGGGACGATATCGAAGAGTCACTCCTCGCTTCGGAAGTTGTCCAGAGATCCGAAGACCACTTCCAGTGTGATTGAGACCGTGCAATGGGCCTCTACACCTAGAATTACGCCCTTAAAGGTGGTTTTGGTGGGTTTGATCCTCGAGGGATCTATACCCATTTTGCGCACTCTATCCTGATAGAGCAGGTTCAGGCTGCTGCCGCCGTCCATAAGGACTCGGGTGAGGTGAAATCTGTCGATGATGGGGTCTAGGACCAATGCGGCGGATCCACCGTGACAAATACTGGTGGGGTAGTCCCTGCGGTCGAAGGTGATCGGGCAAGGGGACCATGGGTTGAACTTTGGGGCGACGAGCTCCATCGCATAGACGTCCCTTAGTGCACGCTTCCATTCCCTCTTGAGAATGTGGGTTGCGTATATCATGTTCAATGTCTTAACTTGGGGGGGGGGGAACCTCTTCTGTCCTTCCATGTTCGGCGGCCTAGGCTCCTCCTCGTCATCACTATGCAGCCCCTTGTCCTTGTTTTCGGCATTTAACTTGCCGGCTTGCTTGAACACCCAACATTCTATGTTGGTGTGATTGGCTGGCTTATCGGGGTGCCATGGATTTGACACGAGCGATCGAGTATGCGGTCCAAACTGGACGGGCCCAGAGTGCTTCTTTTGAAGGGCTTTTTCCGCTGACCGGATCTAGAGCCTCTCAATCCGGCATTGACTGCCGTATCTTCGGCGTTATCGCCGTTGTTGCGGCACTTGTGTCTCTTACGACGTGGTCTGCCATTGGCATCTTTAGTATCCGAAGTGCCCGGATTCCGTGATGTGTTGTTGCTGCGAGCAAGCCAGCTGTCTTCGCCCGCGCAAAAGCGAGTCATGAGTGTCGCGAGGGCTGCCATCGTCTTCGGCCTTTCCTGGCCGAGGTGCCGGGCGAGCCACTCATCATGGATGTTATGCTTGAATGCCGCTAAGGCCTCTGTGTCCAGACAGCCGACTATTTGGTTTTTCTTATTTAGGAACCGTGTCCAGAATTGCCTGGCTGATTCCCCTGGCTGCTGAGTTATATGGCTCAAGTCATCAGCATCCGGCGGTCGAACATAAGTGCCTTGGAAGTTTGTCGAGGAATGCATCTTCCAGATCCTCCCAACTGCCAACGGAGTCTGGTGGCAAGCTATTCAGCCAGTGCCGAGCTGGTCCTTTGAGTTTTAGTGGGAGGTACTTGATGGCATGTAGATCATCACTGTGAGCCATGTGGATGTGGAGGAGGAAATCCTCAATCCATACCGCGGGATCTGTTATACCATCGTATGATCCGATGTTTACGGTTTTAAAACCCTCTGGGAATTCATGATCCATAACTTCATCAGTGAAGCATAGGGGGTGTGCGGCGCCTCTGTGCCGGGCTATATCACGACGCAGTTCGTATGAGTCTTGTCTGGTGTATTTGGCCCGACCAGATTTACTTTTAGTGTATCCGGCGTGACGGTCATCGTCGCGCGTCGGTGCGCGCCCCCGTGACCCGTATATCTATCTTGCATGTTTTGCCCTGCTTTCCAATACGTCTCGCAGGTCGCGCGTGTTGCCCCGGGTCTTGCTATTTTTGTTTGAGTGGCGGCGGGGTGCAGGCTGAACTTCAGGCTGAAACGCCTCTCTGTCTCGGCCACGAGGTGGCCGGTCTGCTGCATCATACGCTGGTGATGTAGGTTTCAATGCTTCCTCCTCGAGTCGGGGTAGCAACTGTGCTTTGGGTAACTCTTGGAGGGGCGTTCGAGTTCGTATTCCTCGGCCGCCAGGACTTCTGTCCATCTGTCTGCTGGCAAATCTTGATCAGCTTGAAGCTGTTGTTGCTTTTTCTTCAGGCTATTTGCTGTGGAAATAAGCTGGCGCTTGAAGCGCTCCTGCTCGATGGGATCCTCAGGTATGATAAATTCTTCGTCGCCGAGGCTCACCTCGTTTTCGGAGAAAGGCATGTAGTTGTCATCCTCCGTTTCTCCCTCTGTTGCCTGTTCTGGAGGGCTAGCTTGTTCACCCTCCCGATCTAAATCGTGCTGGAGGGGATTGTTGTCTTCGGCACTATCCGGAGTGTTATTGTCTCTGGTGCCGGTATCGCTGCTTTTGCTATGGCGGGACTTAGAGCGGCGCCGCTGACGTCGCTGCTTGGGCTGCTTCTTGGAGGAGTCATCTTCCGCCGTCTTGTCGCCATTGCCTTCTTTGGGGGTATCCACCATGTATATATCATATGATGAGGTGGTGGTCCAGTGCCCTGTGGGCAGTGTTTCCTGTTCGTCTCCTGCATCATCATCCATACCGTCGATGTCTTCGGAGTCGAAGTCGAGCATGTCCGTTAAGTCATCGACAGTGGCTACTAAGTGGGTGGTGGGTGGGGAGTGAATTTCTTCATCGTCCGCATCCCATTCTAGCCGGACATAGTTCGGCCAAGGTTCTTCTTACAAGGAGAGAGACTTTAATGAATTTAGCATGTCGCCGAAAGGTGAGTGCTGAAAGATATTCGCGGAGGTAAACTCCATGATCGGCGCCCAATTGGATTCGATAGGCGCAGACGTAGGCGGCTCGGAGTCCGTGGCCGGAGATGAATCCCATGATTCGGCAGCACGGCTCTCGTAAGGGGTGAAGTCAGTATCCGGCTCAATCGCCACTGAGAGTGCGGCCTCCATGGCGGGGTCTACCCCCTCGTCCATGGATGGCGCGATTTGCTCTAGATTAAGGGCCGGAGTAGTTACAAGTGCGATCTCCCGAACAGTGTCCGACGGCAGATCTAAATCATGCTCGTCGTGATTGTGCGGCGCACCTGACATGGGCTCGGATCCGTCGAAGATCAAGTCTCCGCGGATGTCGGCGGTGTAGTTTAAGTTTCCAAACCTGACCTGATGGCCAGGGTGCTCTCGATCTACTCCAAATGGCCAAGCGAGTTGGCCCACAGTGCGAAGCCGCCGAATACGAAGATTTGTCCGGGGAGGAAAACCTCACCCTGGACCGCATGGTTATAGATGATCGAAGGGGCCATCAAGCCTTACGGTGACGGCACAATGGAACTCTCAATGAAAGCACCAATGTCGGTGTCAAAACCGGCGGATCTCGGGTAGGGGGTCCCGAACTGTGCGTCTAAGGCGGTTGGTAACAGGAGGCGGGGGACACGATGTTTACCCAGGTTCGGGCCCTCTCGATGGAGGTAATACCCTACTTCCTGCTTGATTAATCTTGATGATATGAGTATTACAAGAGTTGATCTACCACGAGATCGTAGAGGCTAAACCCTAGAAGCTAGCCTATGGTATGATTGTTGTTGTCCTATGGACTAAACCCTTCGGTCTATAAAGACACCGGATGGGCTAGGGTTACACAGAGTCAGTTACAAGGAAGGAGATCTACATATCCGTATTGCCAAGCTTGCCTTCCACGCCAAGGAGAGTCCCATCCGGACACAGGACGAAGTCTTCAATCTTGTATCTTCATAGTACAACAGTCCGGCCAAAGGATATAGTCCGGCTGTCCGGATACCCCCTTATCCAGGACTCCCTCAGCTACTTTGCTGCATCACCCTTTCCTCTTCAAGGGAAAACTAATGCATGCTCAAGAGGTAGCAAGAAGGATTTCTGGCGCCATTGCCGGGGAGATCTATGCCAAGTCAAGACATACCAAGTACCCTCACAAACTCTTATCCCTCGCATTACATTATTTGTCATTTGCCTCTCATTTTCCTCTCCCCCACTTCACCTTTGCCTTTTCTTCACCCTCTTTCCATTCGATCTTGTGTTACCATGTGCCTTCTTTTTGCTTGCATCTTCGCTTGCTAAAACTTTATGGATCCTCATCCCCTTGCTAATATTTTTTAGAGATCCAATTACGATGAACCGATTTCTAGTGATTTGAGTGCACTAGATTATATTTATGAGGTTTTGCTGGAAATTCGTGAATCTGAAAATTGTGATGAAGAAATTTAAGAAGAGATTCACGATAGCTCCTTGAATAAAAAGCATTATTGCAATGATTTTACTATTAATTCTCTTGATGTCAATTGTGCTAATAGTATGCAAAACCCTAAGCTTGGGGATGCTAGTTTTGCTATGTCTACTACTTGTTGCAATGATCATGATTGGGGTGATTCTTCTTATGATCCTGAAAATTTATTTAAGCCCCATGATGAATATGAGATTGATAGTAGTGTTTGCAATAATATTGAAAGTGGGTTTGGAAGAGTGTCAACTTTAGATCCCACATATTTGGAGAATGTTCAATCTTATGGTATTTTTGATAAAAGTGGGTTTGGAGAGGTCATGACTTTAGTTAATGATAATCCCACTATTTTGGAAGAGTGTCAGCTTCGCATGCATGTGGATCGTGTTGAGAATATGTTATGTGATAGCTATTTTGTTGAATTTGCCTATGATCCTACATGTAATTATTATGAGAGAAGAAAATATGGTTGTAGAAATTTTTATCTTACTAAATTACCTCTCGTCATGTTGAGATTGCTATCGTCTCTTTCTTGTTCCTTGCATATGCTAATTTTTGCTTGATATGATAATTTGTTTGCTTATAAAATGCCTATGCATAGGAAGTATGTTAAACTTAGATGTGTTTATCATGTGTTTTATGATGCTCTATTTGTGCTTCAATTCTTTTCTTTCATGTGAGCATCTTTAAAATTATCAATGCCTAGCTAGGGGCGGTAAGCGATAGCGCTTGTTGGGAGGCAACCCAATTTTATTTTTGTTCCTTGCTTTTTGTTCCTGTTTAGTAATAAATAATTCATCTAGCCTCTGTTTAGATGTGTTTTTATGTTATAATTAGTGTCTGTGCCAAGTAGAACCTTTGAGAAGATTTTGGTGAAGTCTTTGCGATCTTGCTGTAAAAAACAGAAACTTTAGCGCTCGCCAAGTAGAACCTTTGGGAAGACTTGGGTGAAGTCTTTGCGATCTTGCTGTAAAAAACAGAAACTTTAGCACTCACGAGATTAGCTGCCAATTTTTA
Source organism: Aegilops umbellulata (assembly GCA_032464435.1). Classification (NCBI taxonomy): domain Eukaryota; kingdom Viridiplantae; phylum Streptophyta; class Magnoliopsida; order Poales; family Poaceae; genus Aegilops; species Aegilops umbellulata. The sequence continues at coordinate 75,069,647 of CP136057.1, read as the reverse complement.
CTGGAGAGTATTTTTTGGTTGATTCTTTTTGTAGATGATTAATAGACAAATTCCTCACTTCCACCAATTTATTTCAGAATTTTTGGAGTTACAGAAGTATACCTTTGATACAGATTACTACAGACTGTTCTGTTTTTGACAGATTATGTTTTTCGTGTGTTGTTTGCTTATATTAATGAATCTATGGGTAGTATCGGGGGGTATGAACCATAGAGAAGTTGGAATACAGTAGGTTTAACACCAATATAAATAAATAATGAGTTCATTACAGTACCTTAAAGTGGTGATTTGTTTTCTTATACTAACGGAGCTCATGATATTTTCTGTTGAGTTCTGTGTTGTGAATTTTTCAAGTTTTTGGGTAAAGATTTGATGGCGTTTGGAATAAGGAGTGGCAAGAGCCTAAGCCTGAGGATGCCCAAGGCACCCAAAGGTAAAATTCAAGGACAACCAAAAGACTAATCTTGGGGATGCCCCGGAAGGCATCCCCTCTTTCGTCTTCGTCCATCGGTAACTTTACTTGAGGCTATATTTTTATTCACCAAATGATATGTGTTTTGCTTGGAGCGTCTTGTATGATTTGAGTCTTTGATTGTTATTTTACCACAATCATCCTTGCTGTACACACCTTTTGGAGAGACACACATGAATCGGAATTTATTAGAATACTCTTTGTGCTTCATTTATATCTTTTGAGCTAGATAATTTTGCTCTAGTGCTTCACTTATATCTTTTAGAGTGCGGTGGTGGTTTTATTTTATAGAAATTATTGATCTCTCATGCTTCACTTATATTATTTTGAGAGTCCTTCAGAACAGCATGGTAATTTTCTTTGGCTATAAAATTATTCCTAATATGATAGGCATCCAAGATGGGTATAATAAAAACTTTCATATAGAGTGCATTGAATACTATAATAAGTTTGATACTTGATGATTGTTTTGAGATATGGAGATGGTAATATTAGAGTCATGCTAGTTGAGTAGTTGTGAATTTGAGAAATACTTGTGTTAGAGTTTGCAGGTCCCTAGCATGCACGTATGGTAAACGTTGTGTGACAAATTTGAAGCATGAGGTGTTTCTTTGATTGTCCTCCTTACGAGTGGCGGTCGGGGACGAGCGATGGTCTTTTCCTACCAATCTATCCCCCTAGGAGCATGTGCGTAGTGCTTGGTTTTTAATGACTTGTAGATTTTTGCAATAAGTATGTGAGTTCTTTATGACTAATGTTGAGTCCATGGATTATACACACTCTCACCTTTCCATCATTGATAGCCTCTTCGGTATCGTGCATTGCCCTTTCTCACCTTGAGAGTTGGTGCAGACTTCGCTGGTGCATCCAACCCCCGTGATATGATACACTCTATCACACATAAACCTCCTTATATCTTCCTCAAAACAGCCACCATACCTACCTATTATGGCATTTCCATAGCCATTCCCACATATATTGCCATGCAACTTTCCACCGCTCCGTTTATTATGACACGCTTCATCATTGTCATATTGCCTTGCATGATCATGTAGCACTGTTCAATATATCTTCCGATATTCCGATAAATCGACCGATTTATCGCTTACCATTGTCTGACCAATAAGATAAATCGGCCAATAAATCAGCCGATATGGCGATAAATCGGCTGATATGCCGATAAACTGGCCGATTTACCCCTTATCATGGGTCGACCGATAAATTCCCGATAAGCGATATCCCCAACATTGTCATGTAGTTGACATCGTATTTGTGGCAAAGCCACCATGCATAATTTCATACATGTCACTCTTGATTCATTGCCCATCCCAGCACACCGCCGGAGGCATTCATATAGAGTCATACTTTGTTCTAGTATCAAGTTGTAATCCTTGAGTTGTAAACAAATAGAAGCGTGATGATCATCATTAATAGAGCATTGTCCCGAAAAAAGGCCAAATAAAAAAAGAAAATAAAAGGGACAATGCTACTATCCTTTTTTTCACACTTGTGCTTCAAAGCAGCACCATGATCTTCATGATAGAGAGTCTCTTATATTGTCACTTTCATATACTAGTGGGAATTTCTCATTATAGAACTTGGCTTGTATATTCCAACAATGGGCTTGCTCAAATTCCATAGGTCTTCGTGAGCAAGCAAGTTGGATGCACACCCACTTAGTTCCTTTTGTTGAGCTTTCATACATATAAAGCTCTAGTGCATCTGTTGCATGGTAATCCCTACTACTCGCATTGACATCAATTGATGGGCATCTCCATAGCCCGTTGATTAGCCGCGTCAATGTGATACTTTCTCCTTTTCTGTCTTCTCCACACAACCCCCATCATTATATTCTATTCCACCTAAAGTGCTATGTCCATGGCTCACGGTCATGTATTGCGCGAAAGTTGAAAAAAGTTTGAGGTTACTAAAGTATGAAACAATTGCTTGGCTTGTCATCAGGGTTGTGCATGATGAGAGCATTTTTGTGTGAAGAAAATGAAGCATAGCCAAACTATATGATTTTGTAGGGATAAGATTTCTTTGGCCATGTTATTTTGAGAAGACATAATTGCTTAGTTAGTATGATTGAAGTATTATTATTTTTATGTCAATATTAATCTTTTGTTTTAATCTTTTGGATCTGAACATTCGTGCCAAAATAAAGAATATTATATTGAAAATTATGTTAGGTAGCATTCCACATAAAAAAATTGTTTTTATCATTTACCTACTCGAGGATGAGTAGGAATTAAGCTTGGGGATGCTTGATACGTCTCCAACGTATCTATAATTTTTTATTGTTCCATGCTATTATATTATCTTTTTTGGATGTTTAATGGGCTTTAATATACCTTTTTATGTTGTTTTTGGGACTAACCTATTAACCGAAGGCCCAGTGCAAATTGTTGTCTTTTTGCCTATTTCAGTGTTTCGCAGAAAAGGAATATCAAACGGAATCCAAACGGAATGAAACCTTCCCGAGGATCTTTTTTGGAACAAACGCAATCCATGAGACTTGAAGTGGACGTCAAGGAAGCAGCGATGAATCCATGAGCTAGGAGGGCGCGCCTGGGGGGGGGGGGGTAGGCGCGCCCCACCCTCGTGGGCCCCTCGCAGCTCCACCGACCTACTTCTTTCGCTATATATACTCTTATACCCTGAAACCATCGGGGAGAGCAACGAAACACCTTTTCCACCGCCGCAACCATATGTACCCGTGAGATCCCATCTTGGGGCCTTTTTTGGCACTCTGCCGGAGGGGGATTCGATCATGGAGGGCTTCTACATCAACACCATAGCCTCTTCGATGATGTGTGAGTAGTTTACCACAAACCTTCGGGTCCATAGTTATTAGCTAGATGGCTTCTTCTCTCTCTTTGGATCTCAATAAAAGGTTCTCCTCGATCTTCTTGGAGATCTATTCAATGTAATTCTTTTTGCGGTGTGTTTGTCGAGATCCGATGAATTGTGGGTTTATGATCAAGATTATCTATGTACAATATTTGACTCTTCTCTGAATTCTTATATGCATGACTTAATATCTTTGCAAGTCTCTTTGAATTATCAGTTTGGTTTGGCCTACTAGATTGATCTTTCTTGCAATGGGAGAAGTGCTTAGCTTTGGGTTCAATCTTGCGGTGTCCTTTCCTAGTGACAGCAGGGGCAACAAGGCACATATTGTATTGTTGCCATCGAGGATAAAAAGATGGGGTTTATATCATATTGCTTGAGTTTATCCCTCTACATCATGTCATCTTGCCTAATGCATTACTCTGTTCTTATGAACTTAATACTCTAGATGCATGCTGGATAGCGGTCGATGTGTGGAGTAATTGTAGTAGATGCAGAATCGTTTCAGTCTACTTGTCATGGACGTGATACCTATGTTCATGATCATGCCTAGATATTCTCATAACTATGCGCTTTTCTATCAATTGCTCGACAGTAATTTGTTCACCCACAGTAAGATATGCTATCTTGAGAGAAGTCACTGGTGAAACCTATGGCCCCTGGGTCTATTTTACATCATATTATTTTCCTATCAACTTGCCATTTCTGTCGCTGTTTATTTTGAAATCTTTACTTTCCAATCTATACAACAAAAATAGCAAAAATATTTATCTTATTATCTTTATCAGATCTCACTTTTGCAAGTGTCCGTGAAGGGATTGACAACCCCTTTAACGCGTTGATTGCAAGGTTCTTGATTGTTTGTGCAAGTACTAGGCGATTTGCGTGTAGTCTCCTACTGGATTGATACACTGGTTCTCAAAAACTGAGGGAAATACTTACGCTACTTTGCTGCATCACCCTTTCCTCTTCAAGGGAAAACCAATGCATGCTCAATAGGTAGCAGAAGCCACCAAATTTCTTGATAATATCATGGAAAATTATTCACAATGGCATACCTAAAGATCTCCTACTAGTAAAAAAGTTAATTCGGTTGAAGAAATTTCTTCTTTGAGTGATAAAGCTGATGCCCTTATGAAATTGGTTGCTAGTAAAAGTGCTCCTATTGACTTTGATGATATGCCTTTGTCTACTTTGATTGAGCAAAATAGTGATGCCATTGATGTGAATTTTATCTCTAGAAATAATTTCAACAACAATGCTTGTAAAGGTAATTTTAATCCTAGGCCTTTTCCTAGTAATTCCTCTAATAATTATGGTAATTCCTATGGAAATCAATCTTATAATAATAATAGGAACACCTCTGATCTTGAGAATAATATTAAAGAATTTATCAACACACAAAAAGTTTTCAACACTTCCATAGAAGAAAAGTTGAATAAGGTTGATGATTTGTCTAGAAGTGTTGATAGAATTGCTCATGATGTGGAAAATCTCAAGATGAAATTTTTTGTGCATAAAGTAGATGAATCAATTAAATCTCTTTATGTTTATATGGATGAAAGTAATAAAAGAACTGCTATGCTTAGAGCTAAAAGAGAATTTTTGGAGAAAACTTTTTCTAGTGATTATTTTTGCAAAAATGATGAAGATATTAATATGATTGGTGTTTTTTCTATTGATTCCTTGTTTAGTAAAGCTAATAATGATTAAAAAGGGACTGTATAAGAGTCAACTTTAGGTAGAAGGCATCCCAATATTTCAGAGGGTGAAAATCTTGTTGAGAAAATTGATGAAAGTGGGTTTGGAGAGGTCGAAACTTTAGCTAGTGATGTGCCCACTCTTTTGGATTACAAAGACTTTAATTATGATAGTTGCTCTTTGATTTATTGTATTTATTTGTTGCAATCCTTGATAAATTCACCCATGCTTATGAACAAAACAAAGCTTTTACTAAACATATTGTTGATGCTATGATGAAATCTTTAGAAGAAAAGTTGGAATTAGAAGTTTCAGTCCCTAGAAAATTACGTGATGAATGGGAACCTACTATCAAAGTCAATATTAAAAATTATGAGTGTTTTGCTTTATGTGACTGGGGTGCTAGTGTTTCTACAATTCCGAAATCTTTATGTGATGTGCTTGGTCTTACTAATCTTGAAGAATGTTCTTCGAATTTGCACTTGGCGGATTCTACTATTAAAAATCCCATGGGAAGAATTAATGATGTTCTTATTCTTGCAAATAGGAATTATGTGCCCACATATTTTATTGCTCTTGATATTGATTGCAATCCGTCTTGTCCAATTATTTTTGGAAGACCATTTTTACGCACTATATGTGCCGTGATTCATATGAAAGAAGGTAATATTAAGTTCCAATTTCCTTTGAGGAACGGGATGGAACACTTTCCTAGAACTAGAATTAAGCCACCTTATGAATCAATCATGAGGGCATCTTATGGATCTCGAACCAAGGATGACAAAACTTAGATCCTTGCTTTATGCATAACTAAGGGCGTAAAACTATAGCGCTTGTTGGGAGGCAACCCAATGAATAAAATTTATTTTTGCTTTTTGCTTTCTATTCTTGAGTGTTAGCACAATTATGATACTGTTATGATTGTATTTTTTGTGTTCTAATTAGTGTTTGTGCCAAGTAAAGCCTATAGGATCTTCTTGGGTGATAGTTGTTTGATCTTGCTGAAAAAGATAAAAACTTTGCGCTCACAAAAATAATTTTCATAAATCACAAAAAAGAGCTTTTGCTCTTATTATTTTTGCAGAAGATTAATGTACAAATAGCTCTGGTCATCCTATTTTTGTAGAAATTTTGGAGTTCCAGAAGTATTCGTTTAAATTAGATTGCTACAGACTGTTCTGTTTTGACAGATTCTGTTTTCTTTGTGTTGTGTGCTTATTTCAATGGCTCTATGGTTTTCTTTAATGAGTTTTTGCCATAGAAAAGTTGGAATGCAGTAGATATAATACAAAAAAGTATGAATTGGTTTTATACATCACTTATAGTAGTGATTTATTTTTCTTACACTAAGGGATCTCACGAAGATTTTGTTGAGTTTTGTGTGATTGAAGTTTTCAAGTTTTGGGTTATCTTACGATGGATGAAGGAAGGATGTTAGAGCCTAAGCCTGGGGATGCCCCGGCATCCCAAGCTATTATCCAAAAATGAGCAACCAACTAAGCTTGGGGAAGCCCCAGAGTGGCATCCCCGTTTTCTTCCAACAACTACCGGTATTTTACTTGAAACTATATTTTTATTCGTCACATGATATGTGTCTTTCTTGGAGCGTCTTGTATGATACGTTTCTTTGCTTGTTTTATTTTGTGTTTTAAGTCATCAATTCTTGCTGAACACACCTATTTAAGAGAGCCAAAATTATACCATGACTTGTTAGAATTGCTCTCTATGCTTCACTCAAACCTTTTATGCGCTAGGACTTGCTCTAGTGCTTCACTTATATATTTTTGAGCATGGTGTGCTTTGTTTTTTTTTGAAGAAATGCTCTCTTGCTTCACTTAGATTTATTTGAGAGTTAGTAAAATTTTGGAGAAATTCTCTCTTGCTTCACTTAAATTATTTTGAGAGAAAGAAAATTTGTTATGCTCATGATCTTCACTTATATTTGTTTGAGCTTATGAAAATCAACACATAGAAATCAGTACCAAAGTAATAGATATCCAAGAAGTATAAAGTAAAAGAAAATGTCATGAAGATCATTAGACAAAATAAACTTGATTCTTAGTAATAGTTTTGAGATATGATGATGTGATATGTGAGTTATGTTGATGAGTAATTGTGCTCTAGTAAGAATATTGGTGTTAAGGTTTGTGATTCCCTATGCATGCACGAAAGTCAATAATCATGCAATGAAAATGATATCCTACTTGTGGTGCATTATTCGGTGTTAATTATGGTTAATGCTTTCTTATGAGATTATTCGTTTCTTGGTTGGTCGCTTACCAATCTTTTCCTAGCCTTCATTTTTCACTAAGTATGACCTCTACTTGTGCATCCAAAATCCTTTAAACCAGTTTTGCCACATGATTCCACTATATATACCTATATGCGGTATTCTTTTGCCGTTCTAAGCAAATTTGCATGTGCCATCTCTAATTTTCAAAAATAAACTTCTCTTTTGTGTGTTTGTTTCGCTCACGAAATGGTAACGGGTGGCTAATATTTTCCATGCTAGATGTGTTATTCTCAAGATGAGTGTTTATTCACTTGTCATTGCACGAGTGTAAGGCAAAGGTCTTAGGGATGCCCAGTCCCGAAATGCAAAAATGAATTCACTTTATGTTGTCAAATAATAAATTCCTTGGAAAGTGTTGGTATGGAGGGCACCCGTGGATACGGCTAGCCATGGAAAGTGAAAGAATGGTGGAAAAAGGAATACACTTTATTTTCTGTTTGGGAACCGCCTATGGCATATCTAGCATGGAAAGTGTTCAGAACTCTAAGTCGTTTTCATTGGTGGGATGGATACACCTCCCAACATGTTTTTATCTCTAATTTTTCGCTTTGAGCTCTGGCACCTCTACAAATCCCTACTTCCCTCTACGAAGGGCCTTTATGTTACTTTATGCAATTTTTATTTTGAAATTTGAGTCTCCGTCTTCTCTCATAAAAAGCACCAACTAGGAGGCAATATGATCATGCTCAAGTATTAGGTGTAGTTAATATTCGAGTGTGTTTCATGAATGGATCAATGTTTGAGCATGATGGGCTAGGGATAACTTATTTTAGCATTGATATTTTGAAAGACATGGTTGCTTGTTTATATGCTTGAGTATCTAAATTATTATGTCAAAACTAAACTATTGCTTTGAATCACATAAAAGTCCAAATGTCCATGCTATAAAGAAAAGAATATGTTATGACTTGATGAACAACACTCCACATCAAAAATTCTGCTTTTATCACTTACCTACTCGAGGACGAGTAGGAGTTAAGCTTGGGGATGCTGATACGTCTCCAACGATCTATAATTTTTTATTGTTCCATGTTGTTTTATTACCAATCTTGGATGTTTTATAATCATTTTATAGTCATTTTATATCATTTTTTTGTACTAACCTATTGACATAGTGGCAAGTGCCAGTTGCTGTTTTTCCATGTTTTTTACATTGTAGGAAATCAATATTGTATGAAGTCCAAATGCCACGAAACTCCACGATGATTTTTTATGGGCCAGAAGGAAGGCAATGGGCCCTGGTTGCACCTGGGGGGAGGGGGTGCCCCGAGGGGGCACAACCCTCCAGGGCGCTCCATGAGGCCTAGGCGCGCCCTGGTGGGTTGTGCCCACCTCGGGTGCCCCCAGACCGCCTCTTTGCTCTATAAATACCACAATATTCTAGAAATCCTAGAAGCATCGACAAAATATTCATCCAGCCGCCACAGAGTCCAGAACCACCAGATCCAATCTAGACACCAACACGGAGGGGTTCACAACTTCCATTAGCGCCTCTCCGATGATGCGTCAGTAGTTAATTGTAGATCTTTGCTACGTCTCGAGCTAGCGTTGGTTTTCCCCGAAGAGGAGGGGGTGATGCAGCACAGTAGCATAAGTATTTCCCTCAGTTTTTGAGAACCAAGGTATCAATCCAGTAGGAGGTCACGCGCAAGTCCCTCGTACCTGCACAAAACGGTAGCAACTCGCAACCAATGCTTAGGGGTTGTCAATCCCTTCACGGTCACTTACGAGAGTGAGATCTGATAGAGATAATATTTTTTGGTATTTTTGGTATAAAGATGCAAAGTGAAAAGTAAAAGCAAAATAAGTAAAATAAAGTAACAGAGATTGATATGATGAGAATAGACCCGGGGCCATAGGTTTCACTAGTGGCTTCTCTCAAGAGCATAGATATTCTATGGTGGGTGAACAAATTACTGTTGAGCAATTGATAGAATTGAGCATAGTTATGAGGTTATCTAGGTATGATCATGTATATAGGCATCACGTCCGTGACAAGTAGACCGACTCTTGCCTGCATCTACTACTATTACTCCACTGATCGACCGCTATCCAGCATGCATCTAGAGTATTAAGTTAAAAACAGAGTAACGCCTTAAGCAAGATGACATGATGTAGAGGAATAAATTCATGCAATATGATAAATACCCCATCTTGTTATCCTTGATGGCAACAATACAATACGTGCCTTGCAACTCTTTCTGTCACTGAGTAAGGACACCGCAAGATTGAACCCAAAGCTAAGCACTTCTCCCATTGCAAGAACTACCAATCGAGTTGGCCAAACCAAATGGATAATTCGAAGAGATTGCAAAGATAACTCAATCATACATAAAAGAATTCAGAGAAGATTCAAATATTATTCATAGATAAGTTGGATCATAAACCCACAATTCATCGGTCTCAACAAACACACCGCAAAAACAAGATTACATCAAATAGATCTCCACGAGAGAGGGGGAGAACATTGTATTGAGATCCAAAAAGAGAGAAGAAGCCATCTAGCTACTAGCTATGGACCCGAAGGTCTAAAGTAAACTACTCACACTTCATCGGAAGGGCTATGGTGTTGATGTAGAAGCCCTCCGTGATGGATTCCCTCTCCGGCGGAGCTCCGGAACAGGCCCCAAGATGGGATCTCGTGGATACAGGAAGTTGTGGCGGTGGAATTAGGTTTTTGGCTCCGTCTCTGGTCTAATGGGGGTACGTAGGTATATATAGGAGGAAGGAGCACGTCGGTGGAGCTCCGAGGGGCCCACGAGGCAGGGGGTGCGCCCAGGGGGCGCCCTCCACCCTCGTGACCTCCCTGGGAACTTCTTGGAGTAGGGTCCAAGTCTCCTGGATCACGTTTGGTGAGAAGATCACATTCCCGAAGGTTTCATTCCGTTTGGACTCCGTTTGATATTCTGTTTCCTCGAAATACTGAAATAGGCAAAAAACATCAATTCTGGGCTAGGCCTCCAGTTAATAGGTTAGTCCCAAAAATAATATAAAAGTGGAAAATAAAGCCCAATATAGTCCAAAACAGTAGATAAAGTAGCATGGAGCAATCAAAAATTATAGATACGTTGGAGACGTATCAATCTTCGGGTCCGTAGTTAGTAGCTAGATGGCTCTCTCTCTCTCTCTCTCTCTCTCTCTCTCTCTCTCTCTCTCTCTCTCTCTCTCTCTCTCTCTCTCTCTCTCTCTCTCATGCGCGCGCGCGCGCTGGATTCTCAATACAATGGTCTCTTGGAGATCCATATGATGTAACTCTTTTGTGGTGTGTTTGTTGGGATGTGATGAACTTTGAGTTTATGATCAGTCATATCTTTTTATATCCATGCAAGTTATTTGAGTTTCTTTGATCTCTTATATGCATGATCTCCTATAGCCTCATATTTCTTCTACGATATTCGGGTTTTGTTTGTCCAACTTGATCTATTTATCTTGCAATGGGAAGAGGTGCCCGGTAGTGGGTTCGATCTTACGGTGCTCGATCCCAGTGACAGAAGGGGAAACGACATGTATGTATCGTTGCTACTAAGGATAAAAAGATGAGATCTATATCTACCGCCATATAGATAAACAGATCTTGTCTACATCATGTAATCATTCTTATTGCATTACTCCGTTTTTCCATGAACTTAATACACTAGATGCATGATGGATAGCGGTCGATGTGTGGAGTAATAGTAGTAGATGCAGGCAGGAGTCGGTCTACTAATCTTGGACGTGATGCCTATGTAATGATCATTGCCTGGATATTTTCATAATTATTTGAAGTTCTATCAATTGCCCAATAGTAATTTGTTTACCCACCGTTTGCTATTTTTTTCGAGAGAAGCCACTAGTGAAACCTGCGGCCCCGGGTCTTCTTTCTCACATATTTGCCTTGTGATATACTTTTCCTTTGCATTTTTATTCATATCGATTAAACCAAAAAATACAAAAATACCTTGCTGCACTTTATTTATTTGCGATCTATTATTTCAATCTACTACAATTTACCTCACGCCTGCTTGCCAATTTCTGGCGCCGTTACCCGAAAGGGATTGACAACCCCTTTAACACGCCGGGTTGCGAGGTGTTGTTATTTGTATGCAGGTGATGTTTACGTTGTGTTGCTTGGTTCTCCTACTGGTTTGATACCTTGGTTTCATAACTGAGGGAAATACTCTACCGTCGATGTGCTACATCATCCCTCCCTCTCCGGGGAAATACCGACATAGTTCTAGCTACCATCAACGCTTGCTAGAGTTCCAATCATAAGTGCATACGATCGAAGTATGGAAAGTATGTTAGCTCATGCCTCTCCCTCATATAAAATTGCAACAATGATTACCGGTCTAGTTATCAATTGCCTAGAAAAAATCCTTGTCTTGTGTTACAAAAAGATTTCTAGTAAATAACTGAATTGTATTATCTTGCAAATTACTCCTAGTTTTATTCTCACAAAGGACTTCTAGTTTGTTTCCCAGAAATTAGTTTCTTTCTCGTTCTAGGTAAAGCGAACTTTAAGTGTGCGTAGAGTTGTATCGGTGGTCGATATAAATTCTACCTTTAGGTCCTCGTTGGGCTCGACACTCTTACTTATAGATAAAGGCTAAAATTAATCCCCTATACTTGTGGGTTATCACTGGACATCATAAATCTTAAGTTCCTACTACCCTGTTTTGAGGCTATGTTGAGTCTAAAGATTAACTTTGATAAGAGTAAGGTCGTCATCCTGGGATTCTCAATGGAGGAACAACAATGGATTGCGGATAACCTCAACTGCAATCTGGCCTCAATCCCCATTACTTATCTGGGAATCCCGATGGTCGACTCAAAGATCCCGATGAGTGCTTTTGACCCGGTGGTGGGATGAGTGGCATCTCGGGATAAGCCCTAGCGTGGATGGTTCACCTCCAAGGGGAGCAAATCGGTCCTTATTAGTGCTAACCTAGCAAACCTCCCCATGTGTATGGTGGGGGTGTATATCCTATCGAAGGGCATCCATAGCTTCTTTGACAAGGAGATTGCTAGGTTCTTCTGGCAGGCTGCCAATGGGCGCCAGAAATATCGCATGGTCAAGTGGGCAGAAATTTGTATGCCCAAGGGTGGCCTGGGCATTATGGCCTCCCATCGTCTGAACGTCGTGTTCATGTTACTATGGGTCTGGAGGATACTACGTGGTGAGGGTGGCTTATGGCTACAACTCATTCAGGAAAAATACCTTAGGGGTGAGCCTCCCATGCATGTTCTCGCACAGGAGGATCACAGTTCTAGCGATCCATCCAAAGGATCAAGGAGGACCTATGTTTAGGATTTCCTTCTCCATACGGAATGGGGACGGGACTCAGTTTTGGCTAGATCCCTGGTTGGGGTCTAAGCCTCTCAGAACGAGCTTCCCTACCTTGTTTTTAATTTGCTCTGACCCGCGATTAGTTGTATCTATGACATTCCGATCTGGAGTGTGAGATATCCGCCGCACATTTGGGCAACAATAAAGTGACGACTGGAATAGACTACGGGATGCCTTACCACCGGTGCTACCAGACTATCCGGGCTCCGTGTCATGGCGGTTGTCTCTGACGACAGAGTTTACCATGAGCATTGCATATCGCACCTGATGTCGGTCACCGCCCACTCCCTGGCTTTCTCCCTTGTCAAAATACCCTTCGTCCCTAAAGATTAAGATCTTTGTGATGGTAGCTACTGTGAGATCGCATGCCCTTGGGGACAGAGGTACTGAAGCGGCATGGCTCGGGTGATGGCTTGTGCCCCTATATGCGGTACCGAAGATGGGGACACATGTCCTATTCTTCTGCACGGAGGCACAGGTACTATGGACGTAAGTCCGCAGGGCGCATAGGCCCAAATAGGGGGTCCCAAACCTCACGGAGTTCCTCCAGTACAGGGCTACGCAACATACCCGTCATCGCCGCTTATTTTGGCTTTTCTTTGCGGCATTATCTTCGACTCTATGGATGACATGTAATAAGATGGTGATTGAGAAGGTCCTTCCGAGGTAGGCGTCTAACTCTTTCTTTTTTTGCTTTTCTATAGCACTGGCACCCGCGCTCGAAGCAGCGTGACCGTGATCACCTCGGTCTCATGATGGATGTGCTTCTGGCTACGGCGCGTTGACTGTCGTCGTCGTAGGGCCGCTTGGTGGCAGCCACTAGGTGGATTTTTTCTGATTTCTCTTCCGTTTACTTGGTCATGATCGATTGTGTTGTTGCCCCAACCGTTGTTATGAGTAGGATTTCAGATGTTGGTCGTATGGACCGTTGCTTTATCTATAAAGCGGGGCGAAAGCCTATTTCGAGAGAGGTCAGAAACCGTACATAATACTTCGGCTTCCTCTTGAGGTTTCAAACTTATGCACTCCCTGTCTCACTAAGTTTTTGCTTTATGTCGTACCAATTTTCTAACAAGGGAAAAGAAAACATACATGTTCTGGTGGTAAGCGGTATAGTTGGCAATTCAAAATATGATACCCCTCATAGCTCTACGGTAATAATTTAAATAAGTTGTTGAAATCTTGTATATTGTTGATTATTACATGATATGTAGTACTGATGCGAGTGTCCTTATTCCATAAGGCCAAAAATAAAGACAAGAGAACATCCAGTTCGGAATTTTCTAGAAACTCCCACAACATCGAGAAGGATTCTAGTATGAGATAGAATGTAGTAGTAGCACCCGTAAGTAATTTATAATGTCTTGGCTTCAAAATTATTGTGTGAGCCATCATAGTATAATGTACTAAAAGTGCACGAACAACGCTTTCAATCATGATGCAGACCAAAAAGAGGGCATGTTTACAAGAAGTTCTGCCACAAGTACCCGACGTGCAGATTATTGTGGAAGAGAGCTCCTCCTCCATGATCCTTTCAATATTTGGTGTCTCATCACATAATTCATCCTCTGAACAATACATTCGTGAGCTAGAAGTGACTATTACAATACATGCAACTGACACAAAACAGGAAATGCCACATTTGCAGAAAATCAAAATGTCCTACCTAGTGAACATATGCACGAAATTGAAGAGCTCAAAACGAAACAAATACTAGAAATGAAAGTTACCAAGATGGATCGGGAGAGAAAAATCAGAGGTTAAAAAAAGCAGTCAGAAATGGAGGGAATTCTTAATTGTCTCTTAAGGAAGTCGTCGAAGTCTTCATAGGAGAATGTGTCACAACCCATCAATCACTGATGTCACACTACTGTTTGTCATGATGTCTTCTCAAGTGTCTTATTTCTAATGCTTGATAATATGTCATCTGGGTGTTCATTTTAATACGTGGATTACTGCTATGAGAAATCTCAAGTCCCATTGTTATTATAATAGAAGGTGTGATGGCAATGTTAAATTTCAAATTCTACAAAATCAATCGTGCATATTTTCACGCTATAATAAAACCCGTGATCATACTGGTGACGGAAATTGTAGCAGCCACGTTAGCACCCTCTGTACCCACATGTAAGCAGCCACATCAGCACTGTCTGGTCCTACATGCAAGTAGCCACGTCAGCATCTTCTGGGCCCATATGTCAGCAGCGTTGACCGTTCAAAACTGACACCACCTTATTACTGATGGGACTGTTGGTGATAAAACCCTCGGCAGAGCCACATGGAGGCATGCATGTCAACAACTATTGGCCCACTTGTCAGAATCTTTGACCGGTCAAACCCGTGGACCGATCACCAGTAACTGGATTATCATCACCAAAAAGATCTTAGGCAACAGAATGGGCTATCATAGGTGACATTCTGGGCCGTCACGAAAACAGCCATCAGCAACAAATTTAGTTCATCAGCTAAGATACGATCTTGCGTGATGGAGGAAGTGGTATCGTCAAGAATTTGTTTGATGACGGTGCTTTGGTGACAGTGGGGGTGAAGTCAGAAAACATCACCAGTGTATTTTCCATGACAAGAAAGGGTTATACATGACACAAGTAACACGCCGCAAAATAGAGCAAATTTTGTAGGGCAATAAGACAAAAATAATGCTCTTATGCGCATGCTATCATTTAATACTAAACTATACATTTGTTATTTTTATCCTAATGGAATATTTGTGGGGCATCACAAAGGAGGAACGACGGCAAAGTTGTAAACATATACCAACAACTAGGTAGATATTTATGTTGTATAATGAATTGTAAGCATCTTAACTACACTTTAAAAATAATCACACATTTAAGTTTTCTCACGACCCCACTAATCATGTTGCTTTTTACGTGGCATCATGAAAGGTTTCAAGGGATTTCTTGATGTCGTCGAGTGGGTATCAGAGGTGTTTTTTCTCACATTGCAACGCACAGGCATGTTTGCTAGTATATATATATCAAGTGGCTAGGCCAGTAGGCCGGTGTGACGTGTCTACCCCATTAGGGCATCTTCAACGCCGACCCCCGAACTAGACATCGCATCGTCCGCGGACCGGGGGGCACATATTCTATGAAGATCTTTATCAGTCAAACCGCATAACAACATACATTGTTCCCTTTGTCATCGGTATGTTACTTGCCCGAGATTCGATCGTCGGTATCTCAATACCTAGTTCAATCTCATTACCGGCAAGTCTCTTTACTCGTTACATAATGCATCATCCCACAACTAACTCACTAATCACAATGCTTGCAAGGCTTATAGTGATGTGCATTACCGAGAGGGCCCAGAGATACCTCTCCGATACTCGGAGTGACAAATCCTAATCTCGATCTATGCTAACCCAACAAACACCTTCGGAGACACCTATAGAGCATCTTTTTAATCACCGAGTTATGTTGTGACGTTTGATAGCACACAAGGTGTACCTCCGGTATTCGGGAGTTGCATAATCTCATAGTCATAGATACATGTATAAGTCATGAAGAAAGCAATAGCAACATACTAAACGATCAAGTGTTAAGCTAACGGAATGGGTCAAGTCAATCACATCATTCTCTAATGATGTGATCCCGTTAACCAAATGACAACTCATGTCTATGGCTAGGAAACTTAACCATCTTTGATTCAACGAGCTAGTCAAGTAGAGGCATACTAGTGACACTCTGTTTGTCTATGTTTTCACACATGTACTAAGTTTCCTGTTAATACAATTCTAGCATGAATAATAAACATTTATCATGATATAAGGAAATATAAATAACAACTTTATTATTGCCTCTAGGGCATATTTCCTTCAGTCTCCCACTTGCACTAGAGTCAATAATCTAGTTCACATCGCCATGTGATTTAATACCAATAGTTCACATCACCATGTGATTAACAGCCGTAGTTCACATCGCCATGTGACCAACACTCAAAGGGTTTACTAGAGTCAGTAATCTTAGTTCACATAGCCATGTGATTAACACCCAAAGAGTACTAAGGTGTGATCATGTTTTGCTTGTGAGAGAAGTTTAGTCAACGGGTCTGCCATATTTAGATCCGTATGTATTTTGCAAATTTCTATGTCAACAATGCTCTACACGGAGCTACTCTTGCTAATTGCTCCCACTTTCAATATGTATCCAGATTGAGACTTAGAGTCATCTGGATCAGTGTCAAAACCTGCATCGACGTAAACCTTTACGACGAACCTTTTGTCACCTCCATAATCGAGAAACATATCCTTATTCCACTAAGGATAACTTTGACCGATGTCAAGTGATCTACTCCTAGATCACTATTGTAATCCCTTGCCAAACTCAGTGTAGGGTATATAATCGATCTGGTACACAGCATGTCATACTTTATAGAACCTATGGTTGAGGCATAGGGAATGACTTTCATTCTCTTTCTATCTTCTGCTGTGGTCGGGCTTTTGAGTCTTACTCAATTTCACACCTTGCAATATAGGCAAGAACTCCTTCTTTGACTGTTCCATTTTGAACTACTTCAAAATCTTGTCAAGGTATGTACTCATAGAAAAAACTTATCAAGCGTCTTGATCTGTATCTATAGATCTTGATGCTCAATATGTAAGCAGCTTCACCGAGGTCTTTCTTTGAAAAACTCCTTTCAAACACTCCTTTATGCTTTCCAGAAAATTCTACATCATTTCCGATCAACAATATGTCATTCACATATACTTATCAGAAAGGTTGTAGTGCTCCCACTCACTTTATTGTAAATACAGGCTTCACCGCAAGTCTGCATAAAACTATATGCTTTGATCAACTCATCAAAGTGTATATTTCAACTCCGAGATGCTTGCAATAGTCCATAGATGGATCTCTGGAGCTTTGCACACTTTCTTAGCACCTTTAGGATCGACAAAACCTTCTGGTTGCATCATATACAACTCTTCTTTCAGAAATCCATTTAAGGAATGCAGGTTTGACATCCATTTACCAAATTTCATAAAATGTGACATGATTCGGACAGACTTTTAAGCATCGATACAAGTGAGAAAATTTCATTGTAGTCAACACCTTGAACTTGTCAAAAACCTTTTTCAACAAGTCTAGCTTTGTAGATAGTAACACTACTATCAGCGTCCGTCTTCCTCTTGAAGATCCATTTATTTTCTATGGCTTGCCGATCATCGGGCAAGTCAATTAAAGTCCACAGTTTGTTCTCATGCATGGATCCCATCTCAGATTTCATGGCCTCAAGCCATTTCGCAGAATCTAGGCTCATCATTGTCGGTGTCAAAACCGACGGATCTCGGTAGTGGGTCCCGAACTGTGCATCTAAGGTGGATGGTAAGAGGAGGCGGGGGACACAATGTTTACCCAGGTTCGGGCCCTCTCGATGGAGGTAATACCCTACTTCCTGCTTGATTGATCTTGATGATATGAGTATTACAAGAGTTGATCTACCACGAGATCGTAGAGGCTAAACCCTAGAAGCTAGCCTATGATTATGATTGTTGTTTTCCTATGGACTAGACCCTCCGGTTAATATAGACACCGGAGGGGGCTAGGGTTACACAGAGTCGGTTACAAGGGAGAAGATCTACATATCCGAATTACCAAGCTTGCCTTCCACGCAAAGGAGAGTCCCACCCGGACACAGGACGAAGTCCTCAATCTTGTATCTTCATAGTCCAACAGTCCGACCAAAGTATATAGTCCGGCTGTTCGAGGACCCCCTTATCCAGGACTCCCTCAGTAGCCCCTGAACCAGGCTTCAATGACGATGAGTCCAGCGCGCAGATTGTCTTCGGCATTGCAAGGCGGGTTCCTCCTCCGAATACTCCATAGAAGATCTTGAACACAAGGATCGTGTCCGGCTCTGTAAATCAAATTGCACATACCACCGTAGAGAGTATATTTTTTCATTAATTTAATCCGCTGACAACTTTTCATAACGTGACGTCCTGTCGTAGACCGGTCATTATTCCAACCGTTTTTCTCAACCAGCTACTGCACATATTGCGAGGCGGTTTTCTTGGCACGTCTTGTCGAAGCAGAGATCGTGTCCCCTTATCTCGAGATTCTCATCAATAAGGGCGTGGGTAACCCAACCGCGCCATCAATCACGACGCTTGGGAAATAAGTGAGTTTACCAGGCAAGTGGGGAGGCGCACAATTTCTACCGCCCTTTTTGACCCACGCCATCTCCTTCCCTGCCCATCCATTCTCGCGCACTCGAGCTCCAGCGCCCAAGTTCGCATTTTCTCTGCAAAATCACTCCAAACATGTCCAGAGCAGGAGGCAAGTGGATGGTCTCCTCTGTTACGGAGGAGAACATTACGAAGCTCCGGGAAGCCGGATACCTGGCCGCAGACATTGCGCACCGGCAACCAGACACTGGGCGCATGGAGGGGAAGACTCCCATGGGCTCTAATGACGGGGGCAGCAAGTTTAGCCTCCAGCCGAATACTGCGCCGGAACCTCCAGTGGTCCCGGATTCTGTCAGACGACCCCTCCCAAAGGGGGGCGAGCCGTCTGTGCCGATGGCCTTTGTCCATCCAGAGGCATCAGACGATTTGCTGGAAGCGCTTCGCGGCGCTTCCATCGACAAAGAGCACCGCACTATCATGAGTGCGGTGGTCGAGAAGGTTCGGTCCGCCAAAAGCGGACTGACTGAAGCCTGCGCCAGCCTCCTAACAGGCTTTGAGGTAAGTAATCAAATTATGAGAAAATGTTGCAGCATAGATAGTAGCCCCTGATGCTCTGTTTGGCGTTCGCAAAGAAACACCGGACAGAGGATCAAATAATAATCACAGGAGTCTGATCAAAATGTGTCTATGTGAATAAGCAGGCTTCGCTGCTGGCCGCTACCGCTCGTACGGCGGAGGTCTCCGCACTGAAGCGGGACCTCGAGCGGTCGAGGAAGAGCTCGGCCTTACCAAGAGGCGGCTCGAAGAGAACAAAGGTAAGTAATACCTTATCTGTATATTGATAAAGAAAAAGGAAAATGGTTGTTAGATCATAGGATCGTCGCAAATTTTGCCATGGGCCACGACCGAAGTGGCGGCCCTGAAGAAGGCGCTGTCCGAGGCCGAAGACAAAGCGGCCAAGGAGCGCATCGAGCGCGAGAAGCAAGAGGCCCGAATCGGCGAGGTTCAGCAAGAGCTCCAGGATTTTGTCAAGAAATACTAATCCTTGGAGCGTGACTCTAAGACGCAAGGGTCCGAGCTTGCGAAGGCCCTCGAGAACGCACAAAATGCCAAGGCTGAAGCCCAAAAGGCCCTCCAGGAGATTCAGGCGGTCAAGAAGATAGCAGCGGGTAAGGCATTCATTATGCAAAGCAAGCATGTGAAGGAAACTTTCCTTTTACTTACCCGAATTCGGAGCTCTCCAAGAGCGTTCACTGATCTTCCCCGCAGCGTATCGGATGCCGCAGAGTTCTACCGGGCCGAGGAAGGGAGCTCGACGGAGAAGTTGTTCTGGTCTCAATATACTGGGACCAAACATCCGATGCCCTTGAGCGACCAGTTGAAGCAACTGGTCGAGCTTCACAAGGCGGCCGAACTGGCCACGAGATCGGGCTGTTTTCAAATTCTCATGAATAATGCGAACTTGATCTTCTGCTTCCTGAATCATATCCGGTCCAAAGAATTGTCTTTCACCGGTTTCTGACCAGTTCAAAGGTGTTCGACATCTTCGTCCATATAGAATCTCGAAGGGTGCTTTCTTAAGACTGGATTGGTAGCTATTGTTATAAGCAAACTCGGCAAAGGGAAGACATTTCTCCCAATCCATACCGAATGAGATAACGCAAGCTCTAAGCATGTCTTCAAGAATTTGGTTGACCCTTTCCACCTGACCGCTTGACTGAGGGTGGAAAGCAGTACTAAAAGAAAGATGAGTTCCCATGGCATTCTGGAAACCTTCCCAGAAATGAGAGGTGAAAAGACTGCCACGGTCTAAATTGATCTCTAGTGGAACACCATGGAGTGACACTATTCGGGAGATATATAAGTTAGCGAGCTGACTAGCAGTGATACTCTCTCGAACAGGTAGGAAGTGAGCCACTTTGGAAAGACGGTCAATGACTACGAAGATAGCATTATTTCCTTTCTTGGTCCTGGGAAAGCCGGTGATGAAGTCCATACCAACTTTGTCCCATTTCCACTCCGAAATAGCTAAAGGTTGAAGGGTGCCAACAGGTCTTTGATGCACTGCCTTAACGCGACAACAAACGTCACAGTTGGCATTATACTGAGCGATTTCTCTCTTCATCCTAGTCCACGAGAACCTTTTGGCATAGGTCCTGATACATCTTGGTACTACCAGGATGAATTGTGAGAGGAGATTCATGGGCCTCCATAAGGATCAGTTGCTGCATATGTTGACATTTGGGAACCACAAAACGGTTTCCAAAGTAAACAACACCTCGTTTATCCATAGAGAAACAACGAGCAACTCCCTTGGAAATATTTTTCTTGATCCGGGAGATTCCCGTATCATGCTTCTGAGCCTCTATGATCTGATCCGTAAGGGTAGGTTTCGCCACCAAGGTAGAAAGGAATCCGTGAGGAGCAATGTGAAGATTAAGCTTATAGAATTCCTCATGAAGAAGTGGTTGGCCCTGCTGCAACATAAGATTGTTGCAATAGGACTTATGACTTAAAGCATCAGCCATGACATTGTCTTTGCCTGGGGTGTAGGTGATTCCTAAGTCGTAATCCGAGATCAACTCCAACCAACGTCTCTGTCTGAGATTCAGATCCGGTTGGGTGAAGATATACTTGAGACTCTGATGGTCAGTGTAGATTTTGCAACGGTTACCAAGAAGGTAATGTCGCCATGTCTTAAGTGCATAGACTACGGCTGCAAGCTCTAGATCATGTGTAGGATAATTCTCCTCATGTGGATGCAACTGTCGAGATGCATAGGCAATCACATGGCGATCCTGCATGAGAATGCAACCTAGTCCCTGTTGTGAGGCATCACAATAGATAACAAAGGTCTTAGTGAAATCCGGTGGCACAAGTATGGGAGCAGAACTCAGGCGTCTTTTCAGTTCCTGAAAACTGTACTCACACTGTGGGGACCACTCAAACTTTTTATCTTTCTTGAGAAGTTCTCAATGAAGCGACGACAATAACTGGCTAGACCAAGGAAACTCCTAACTTGTTTAACTGTTTCAGGTGGAGTCCAATCAAGAACAGCCTGAACTCTCTCGGGATTGACAGCAATGCCCTTACCAGAGATCACGTGGCCTAGGTAGGTTACTTCTGGCAACCAAAATTCGCACTTGGAGAACTTGGCATAAAGGCGGTGCTCTCTGAGTTTCTCTAACACAAGTCTAAGATGTTCGGCATGCTCTTCCTCGTTCATCGAGTAAATAAGGATATCATTGAGGTAAACCACGATGAACTTATCTAAGTACTCCATGAAGATTGAGTTCATCAAGTGGGAGAATGAAGGTGGAGCGTTGGTTAGACCAAAGGACATGACGGTGTACTCGTACTGACCATAACGAGTGACAAAAGCCGTTTTGGGAATGTCCTCGTTTCTGATCTTGATTTGGTGGTAGCCTAACCTCGAATCCATCTTGGAGAAGACTGAGGATCCAGCGAGCTGATCATACAAATCATTGATCCTGGGGAGCGGATACTTGTTCTTTATCGTGACCAAATTAACGGGGCGACAATCTACAACCATCCGGTCCGTACCATCCTTCTTCTTGACCAAGAGGATGGGGCAAGCCCAAGGAAAAGAACTAGGACGGATGAAACCCTTTTGCAAGGACTCATCAAGCTGTTTCTTAAGCTCGGCTAGCTCTAAGGGTGCCATCTTGTATGGTGTCCTAGAGATTGGAACAGTTCCTGGGATAAGTTCTATGACAAACTCTACATCTCTGTCAGGTGGAACACCTGGCAGTTCTTCTGGAAAGACATCCGGGAAGTCACGGACTACCGGAATATCTTCAAGGTCTGGAAGAGGGCTGGCATTAAGAGAATAGAGTTGATGCCTTGCAACTCTAGTGGAGACAGTGACTATTTTGCCAGATGGATGTGTAAGTTGAACAGATCTAGTGTAACAATCAATCTTGGCATGATGAGCTGTCATCCAGTCCATACCCAAGATGATGTTAATATCTGAAGACTTGAGAGATATCAAAGAAGCAAGGAATACCAGTCTGTCAACAAGGATTTCATTACCATGGCTTACCTTGGAGGTTTGCCCTTTGGAACCAGGAGTCTGGACTACTAGTGGAGTTGGCATATCACAAAATGACATGTCGTGCAACCGAGCATAACCTTCGTATATGAAGGAGTGAGATGCTCTAGTATCGAACAGAACTGAAGCTGGGTGACAATTGACAAGAAGCGTTCCCAATACGACGTCGGGATCATCTTGAGCTTCTATAGCTGAGACATGGTGCACACATGCTCGTTCAGTGGTGGCTGGCTTGGTACTGATCATTTTGCCGGATCGCTTTTCACGGCCAACAGACCTCTCAGACTGGGGTGGAGTATAACTGGACCGAGAGCAGTCACGTGCATAGTGTCCTGGTTCTCCGCAGGTGAAGCAAGTTCCTGAGGTAGGACGTGGACCTACATTGGCAAGTGGTCCACTAATAGGCCTGGGTGGAGCATGTTGCTGAACTGGGTGAGGCGCCACATCGGATGGCCTCGGTACATATCCAGGTGGAAGAGCTGAGTTTGGAATCCAAATCCGTCGCTTTTGAGAGACAGAGCGGGAGGAAGAACCCAGATCTCGGTTATGCTTACGAGACTCCTCGTAAGTGAGCTGAGCTGTCTCTGTGTTAATGTCCTTGTTCACAAGAGCCTGGAATGTATTGCAATGGTGCAAGTGGAGATCACGACGCAACTTGGGGTTGAGACCCTTCCGGAACCTAGTCTGCTTCTTGGCGTCCGTGGACACTTCTTCTGTAGCATAGCGTGCGAGGTTTCCAAACTCTCTACTGTAAGCATCAACATGTAGCTTACCCTGGGTAAAACTACAAAACTCTTCCCTCTTGCGATCAATAAGAGCCTGAGGAGTGTGGTGCTCACGAAAAGCCTCGGTGAAATCCTTCCAGGTAGGAATCTAGCTAGCTGCAAGCATAGCCTCATAGCTCTGCCACCAAATACTAGCAGGACCTTCCAGGTGATAGGTAGCATAGGTGACCTTGTCACTCTCAGCCACGTTCGCAGAATACAGCTTAGTAGTGATGCTACGGAGCCAGTCATCTGCATCGAGTGGCTCAATGGAATGTTGGAAGGTGGGTGGTTTCAGATCAATGAAGTCGGTGATGGAAACCAACTTCTTACGCTGATGTGCGGTGTTCTGCTCAATCTGTGCCAGCAAGCGATTAGTCTCACGCTTGTTCCTCTCGGATGCTAACAAGAACTCTGCCATCAAAGGCTGGTCAGGAGGATCCTCGTCCCTACCATCTCCGTGGTTCTTGCTATGAGCAACTGAACCTCGGTTAGCAGACGACATCCTGGCACAGAAACCAAGGAAACAAGGATGGAATTAACATCAACATAAGGATGCGGAATGTAATGCAAAAGCATTGGAAACTCTTGAAATCCTAGGACAATTCCGGCAGCATAACGGCTGTCGATTCTCAAAAAGGATTTGAGACATTCATCAAAGGAATAGCATAATCACTCAACATCATAATATCAAGGTTCTGGGTCAAACTGATGACACACGGAAGTAGTAGAACTGTACGGAGACACAAACCCAACAGTCCTAAGACTTTATGGTTTAGTAACATGTCATCCTGAGAGATAGAGGAGAAACCTAGGCCTTAACCCTCGTAGAAAAGAAGAGGCTGACTCAGAAAGAATGACATGAGGTAAAGGAGTAAAAAGAGCCTTACGTTCCCTTCCACAATCAATTCCCTTATATAACTAAAGCATTTCAAGACTCAACTTCGACCAGTTTGGCTTGGTAATCCTACAGTCAGTCAGGCTCTGATACCAACGCTGTCAGGACCCCGATTCTAAGTCACACCGATCTAGCATGTAACACTTCATATCACTTTGCGGCCTCACGCACGGTATTCCGACGGGTGCCACCTTACCTGGCCCGGGACCGTTTGCGCCTTTTGGCTCACGTATATGATAGTGTCGCTAGCATCCATATGACAGAGAACCCGGACCGACATGACTAGTCGTGAACCCGAAGTGGCACTAACTTACAGGGACAGGCATACATGAATCAACCTCGAGCATGTCGGTCAACAGCGTATGAATCCGGGTTGTAGCACTCGGCTAACAGGACTCCGGGAACCCGGGCTGTAGCAGGCTAGGTAGGACTCCGGATATCACCGCGTGACATTTCCCCGAAGGGACAGACACAGGAACGAAGTGAATCACATGCCGGCCAGTCAAGTGTTCCGGAGCAGTAGTGCTGGGCTAGCAGGACTCCGGTGAACCGGGCTGTAGCGGACTACTATGGCTCATGGAAGCACAAGACTACATTTCCCCATAAGAGAGGCTACCAAGGATAAACAACTAGATTGTCGGATCCCACACATACCAAGAATTTCAATCACACACACAATATGCTCGATATGTGTAAATACAACATGGCATCACAACATAACTCTACGACTCAAGTATTTATACATTAGGCTCCGAGGAGCAAGATAGTTCAAGCATGGGTCTCATGACCCAACATTCAGAGCATAAGAGTCAAAGCACATGCAGAAGCTTAACAAGTCTGAGTACAGACATCTACAAATGAAAAAGGCTGAGCAGACTGACTATCTACTAGATCCTGCCGAGGGCACAAGATCGTAGCTGAGGTATCAAGCTAAATGTCGAAGTCCACACGGAACTACTAGCGAGATTGAAGTCTCTCTGCAAAACATAAAATAAGCAAACGTGAGTACAAATGTACCCAACAAGACTTACATCAGAACTAACTACATATGCAACATTGTCAACAAATGGGGTGGTGGAGTTTAACAGCAGCAAGCCAGCTTTGACTCAGTGGCTAACCTATACTACGAGTATCAGAAACTTCTTTGAGGTGGGAAGACGCACACGAGTCCACATATTCACCATATCAATACTCTACTACGGATCCGTTCCCGTCTACCTACGAGAAGGCCATCCATAGCACTCACGCTTATCTTGAGCATTTTAGAGTATCCACTTCAAGTTGTCTATGTACTACATAAGTCCTCCAAGTCTCCATATCCGAGGAAAACGGCTATTCGAATAGATAATGTTGACCCTGCAGGGGTGTACTTCTTCACACACGCTCTCGCCACTTATCGCCCTGTACACGTCATGTACCTCGGCAACCTTCAAGCGGAAGCCGGGCGAGGGTGTCGGCCACGACCTGACTAACCACACAAGTCTCTCGTCCAGGTTTATCGCCTATTCGAGTTCCATCCGCAAGGAGTTCCGGCCGAAGTCTCCAGTACGGCCCCAAACGATGTGTGCAGGGTTCCCACGCCCACCATCCGGGTGCCACTTGGTACACCGTGCCATGGTGCCTAGTCTGTCCCAAGCCCGTCCCATCGGACACCAACTGGTAGACAAGTAGCACTACCTACAAACGCCAAAAACTAGTTGCAACTCCTGGACAGAGATCAAGTGGATTAATAAGCCAAGAGGGGCCGGATAACCGAAACCCAATGTGTGGTAGTAACTGGTCTTGGATAACATACACATAACTCAGTGCTTAGGGACGGTTCCAATGAGACAACCCACCATGTACTCCTACATGGCCTCTCATCGCTACCTTTACCAAAACGTGTTCACACACTTAGCCTTTATCGGTAGGACAAGTTCACCACTCCGATTCATTCCCGATGAATCAGACCTGACACAACTCTAAGCATAGCTGGCATAAAGAAAACAAGCATGGATGAGTAGGCACATCAAGGCTCAAGCAACTCCTACTCATGCTAGTGGGTTTCAACTATTTACTGTGGCAATGACAGGTCATGCAGAGGAATGGGTTCAACTACCGCAGCAGAAAAGTAGCAGTTGAATCTTGTTGTCCTAATGCAGCATAAGGAGCAGGAGCGAGAGAGTGGGATTTATCGAAATGCCCAGGGGGGGTGCTTGCCTGATAGAACAACGAAGGGGCACTGCTCCTCTGACAGGTACTCGGGAACACCTTTCGGAGTGGAACCTATCGAGAAGAAACGGTGCCGGCGATCAATACACAAACAAATGCAACAAAATGATGCATGAACATGACATGTGCAAATGCTAGTCTTTGGCCTAATGCAAGATGCTACCAAGTTGGTTGAAGCCCATTTGAATCAAAGATTCAAATGCAATTCGAAATGAAGCATTTAAAATGCCCATATTATGTTTTCACTTATACAACACGTATAAGTTGGTTTCTCATGCATGTAACTGGCATAAATGGACTCCTTGCATTTTTTCTGATATTTTTTCATATATAAATTATTTCATTCTGAGCTACGGTTGAATTACTATGAATTTTAGAAGTTTATATCATTTTCTGGATTTTCTTGACTTATTTTAAATCTAGAAAAGAATAACTGCGTTAGCATGACATCACAGAGGCGTCAGCAGGGCTGACCAGGTCAAACCTGACGTGTGGGGGCCACACGTCAGTGACACTGGGGTTAACCCCGAGACAAACCTGGGCTGATTAGCTTTGACTAAGCCCTGGGGCCCACTGGTCAGTCTCAGGGGGGTAATTAGAAGGGGGGTTAAGCACTAATTAAGCCGCCACGTCAGCGCCCGCCGGAGTTGGCCGGCGGCGACGAAACCGCGCGGCGGTGCTTCGCCGGAACGCGCTACAGGCGGCGGAAAAGCGCGCGGGGACTACCAATCAGCAGCCCGCGCTCGACCACATCCACCTGGGCATAGGGGAGGTCGCGGGGACGGCGGAGCTCGCCGGAGCAGGGCTCGCGGCGGCGGCCGGAGCTCGGTTGATGCGGGTTAGGCACTGCAGGGCGCTAGGGGGGCCGCGGTTAGGCGCGTTGGACTCGTGGGGGTGCGGTGAGCTCAGTGGTAAGCTTGGACGCATGCTTGCATGGCCATAGCCGCGGTGGCGACATGGCCGGCAGCGAGGAGCAATCGGCTCCAATGGCCATGGTGGCTAGAAGGCGCAGACGAGCACGGGGAGAGAGGGGAAAGAAACAGGGCCTCACGGCGAATCCAGCAGAGTCAACGGCGAGGCCGGGGAGGGTGTGGAGCTCGCGAATCCACGCCGGCGAGCTTCGGTGGCCGACGATGAAGAAGATGGAGATGGCGTTGATGCAGAGCTTCCCGGGTCGCCTGGCTCGTTGAGGACGTATCAGGCGGCGAGGCGGAGCTCTGGGCAAGATGAGAGGCCCAGAGGGGCACGGTGGCTACGGTGAATGGCGTCGGTGGCGACAAGCGGGTTCGGGTCTGCTCGGGAGAGGGGCTAGAGGCCAGGGGAGAGAGCAGAGAGCGAAGGGAGAGTGAGAGAGAGTCGAGGGGGTCTGCGTGGTGTCTCCAGGGGTCGCGGGAGCAAGCAGGGAGGCAGGAGGTGGCGTGCGGCGGCCGTGCGTGCGTCGGGCACGCGCCATGCATCCGACTGGCGGGAGGAAGAAAACCTCCCTACCCCTGGTGGGCTGGGCCGACCAGATGGGCTGACAGGTGAGCGCCAGGTAAGGGTTTTCTTATTTCTTTCTATTTTTCTTCTCTTACTTCTGTTTTGTATCTAAAAGAAATGTTAAAGCATTTCCATAAATGCTGAAAATATTTGTGGCATCTAGATATAATATTCCAGAGGCCCTCACCAATTCCCAACATTTTTGGAGCCATTAAAATATTTATATAATTTAAGCAGCTCCAAATCAAATATTTATGCATTGATTCAAAAATCCAAAATGTGTAGCAAAAATGTGCATCACCTCTGGTTGTTGTTCCCAACATTATCCAAAGAGCATGAACATTTTTGAAGAGCATTTTGGGTTCATTGAAAATCCATTTTAAAGTTGAACCTATTGGGAAAAACTTTGGTGCTAGGGTTTGCAACTTTCCCCATTTCAAATTAATTTGAAAGATTAAACATGATGCACAAAGCAAGCCTAGGTCATACCAGAACTAGGGATGTGACAACTCGCCCCCATTCGAAAAAATCTCGTCCCGAGATTCAGGAATTGGCGGAAAGAAAGCGGGGTACTCAAGTCAAAGACGGTCTTCTCGCTCCCAAGTAGCTTCTCTCTCGGAATGATGAGACCACTGAACCTTGAGAAACTTGATTTTATGACGTCGGGTGACACGCTCTGCTTGATCCAGAATGCGAACGGGGTACTCTCGATAAGTGAGGTTATCTTGGAGATCAACCATTTCATGGTCCACTCCGCGGATGGGATCCGAGAAGCAACGCCTGAGTTGACAGACGTGGAAGACATCATGAACTCGAGAAAGATGTGGGGGTAGTTCCAACTGGTAGGCAACCTCTCCTCGTTTAGCGAGAATGCAAAAAGGACCGATGTAACGAGGATCCAACTTGCCCTTGATACCGAAACGATGGGTACACTTCAATGGAGTAACCCGAAGGTAAGCCTTGTCGCCAACTTCATAAGCCACTTCCTTATGATGACGGTCATACTGGCTCTTTTGACGAGATCGGGCTGTTTTCAAATTCTCACGAATAATGCGAACTTGATCTTCTGCTTCCTGAATCATATCCGGTCCAAAGAATTGTCTTTCACCGGTTTCTGACCAGCTCAAAGGTGTTCGACATCTTCGTCCATACAGAATCTCGAAGGGTGCTTTCTTAAGACTGGATTGGTAGCTATTGTTATAGGCAAACTCGGCAAAGGGAAGACATTTGTCCCAATCCATACCGAATGAGATAACGCAAGCTCTAAGCATATGTCTTCAAGAATTTGGTTGACCCTTTCCACCTGACCGCTTGACTGAGGGTGGAAAGCAGTACTAAAAGAAAGATGAGTTCCCATGGCATTGTGGAAACTTTCCCAGAAATGAGAGGTGAAAAGACTGCCACGGTCTGAATTGATCTCTAGTGGAAGACCATGGAGTGACACTATTCGGGAGATATATAAGTTAGCGAGCTGACTAGCAGTGATACTCTCTCGAACAGGTAGGAAGTGAGCCACTTTGGAAAGACGGTCAATGACTACGAAGATAGCATTATTTCCTTTCTTGGTCCTGGGAAAGCCGGTGATGAAGTCCATACCAACTTTGTCCCATTTCCACTCGGGAATAGCTAAAGGTTGAAGGGTGCCAGCAGGTCTTTGATGCTCTGCCTTAACGCGACGACAAACGTCACAGTTGGCAATATACTGAGCGATTTCTCTCTTCATCCTAGTCCACCAGAACCTCTGGCGTAGGTCCTGATACATCTTGGTACTACCGGGATGAATTGTGAGAGGAGATTCATGGGCCTCCTTAAGGATCAGTTGCTACATCTGTTGACATTTGGGAACCACCAAACGGTTTCCAAAGTAAACAACACCTCGTTTATCCATAGAGAAACAGCGAGCAACTCCCTTGGAAATATTTTTCTTGATCCGGGAGATTCCCGTATCATGCTTCTGAGCCTCTATGATCTGATCCGTAAGGGTAGGTTTCACCACCAAGGTAGAAAGGAATCCGTGAGGAGCAATGTGAAGATTAAGCTTACAGAATTCCTCATGAAGAAGTGGTTGGCCCTGCTGCAACATAAGATTGTTGCAATAGGACTTACGACTTAAAGCATCAGCCATGACATTAGCTTTGCCTGGGGTGTAGGTGATTCCTAAGTCGTAATCCGAGATCAACTCCAACCAACGTCTCTGTCTGAGATTCAGATCTGGTTGGGTGAAGATATACTTGAGACTCTGATGGTCAGTGTAGATTTCGCAACGGTTACCAAGAAGGTAATGTTGCCATGTCTTAAGTGCATAGACTACGGCTGCAAGCTCTAGATCATGTGTAGGATAATTCTCCTCATGTGGATGCAACTGTCGAGATGCATAGGCAATCACATGGCGATCCTGCATGAGAATGCAACCTAGTCCCTGTCGTGAGGCATCACAATAGATAACAAAGTCCTTAGTTAAATCCGGTGGCACAAGTATGGGAGCAGAAGTCAGGCGTCTTTTCAGTTCCTGAAAACTGTACTCACACTGTGGGGACCACTCAAACTTTTTATCTTTCTTGAGAAGTTCCGTGAGAGGTTTGGCCACTTTGGAGAAGTTCTCAACGAAGCGGCGACAATAACTGGCTAGACCAAGGAAACTCCTAACTTGTTTAACTGTTTCAGGTGGAGTCCAATCAAGAATAGCCTGAACTCTCTCGGGATTGACAGCAATGCCCTTACCAGAGATCACGTGGCCTAGGTAGGTCACTTCTGGCAACCAAAATTCGCACTTGGAGAACTTGGCATAAAGGCGGTGCTCTCTGAGTTTCTCTAACACAAGTCTAAGATGTTCGGCATGCTCTTGCTTGTTCTTCGAGTAAATAAGGATATCATCGAGGTAAACCACGACGAACTTATCTAAGTACTCCATGAAGATCGAGTTCATCAAGCGGGAGAATGTAGGTGGAGTGTTGGTTAGACCAAAGGACATGACGGTGTACTTGTACTGACCATAATGAGTGACAAAAGCCGTTTTAGGAATGTCCCCGTTTCTGATCTTGATTTGGTGGTAGCCTAACCTCAAATCCATCTTGGAGAAGACTGAGGATCCAGCGAGCTGATCATACAGATCGTTGATCCTGGGGAGCGGATAATTGTTCTTTATCGTGACCAAATTAACGGGGCGACAATCTACAACCATCCGGTCCGTACCAAGGAGAAGAGGACGGGGCAAGCCCAAGGAGAAGAACTAGGACAGATGAAACCATTTTGCAAGGACTCATCAAGCTGTTTCTTAAGCTCGGCTAGCTCTAAGGGTGCCATCTTGTATTGTAACGCCCCGATGTAACTTGCCATATTTGTAATCCAACTCTTGCCATTTCCGGCTATGTGCTATGATATTCCCTCCGTGGTTGGGTTCTCTCCGTTTTGCATTTTGGTCATGTCATGCATTTCATATCATGTCATCATGTGCATCGCATTCGCATACGTGTTCGTCTCATAAATCCGAGCATCTTTCCCGTTGTCCGTTTTGCAATCCGGCGCTCCTATGTCTCCCGGCGTCCCCTTTTACATTTCTTCGTGAGCGGGTATTAAACATTCTCGGAATGGACCGAGGTTTGACATGTGGCCTCGGTATAGCACCGGTAGACCGCCTGTCAAGTTTCGGGTCAATCGGAGTTCGTTTGGTACTCCAACGGTTAACCGGGTAACCGTGAAGGCCTCGTGTGTGTTGCAGCCCAACACCCCTTCAAAACAGCCCAATAACCCATCTAAGTCACTCCCATGTCCTCCGCCGTTCGATCATGATCGCGTGGGCGAAAACCGCACTCCGTTTGGAGCTCCCTAGCCCCTTCTAGCTATAAAAACGCCCTCCCCTGCCAAATCTGAGAGAGTATCACCGAAACCCTAAGCTCGCCTCGAAATCCGCGCCTCCCCACCTGATCCGCCGCCGCCGCCGCCCGGGCCAACCAGGGGCCGCCACTTGGCACCCCCTGACTGGCCAGCCGCCTCCACGCGGGCGCCCCGGGCCAACCGGGCGCCGCCACGTCGCCGCCCGCCGAGGCCCACTTCGCCGCGCCGCCTCCTCCCCGCGGGCCCGCGAGCCCGAGGCCGGCCCCCGCAGCCCGCGCCTCGCCCCGCCGCCTGTTGCCCGCGCCCGCCGCCCAGCGCCGCCTCCCGCGCCGACCCGGCTCCCCGCCGCCGCCGCCGCCTTCGCCGGCGCGCGCCGCCCCGGGCGCCGTTCCCCGCGCCCGTGCCGGCCTCCGCCGCCTCTCCCCGCGCCGCCCCGGAGCCCCGCCGTCGCCGGAGCCCCCGGATCCGGCCGCCCCCGCCGTCAGCCGCCTCGTCTCCGGCCACCCCGCGCCGGCGATCCTCGAATCCCGCGCCCGTTGACTTCTTCCCCCTCTCAAATATTTCTCTAAGTCATTTAATTTTTTTGCATCATCCTCACATGTTCATCCTGCCATAACTTTGCATCCGTAGCTCCGTTTCGCGCGTATAATATGTCATTTTGTTCGTCTCGAAGAGTACATCATTTTGTTCCATTGCACCAATTTCATTTGAAGTCATCTTGATGCCCGAAATGCTGTTAGAAGAGGGCTAGTTGATGTTTATTGCTGGATCTTAACTGATCTTGCACTTTTGTCATTTTTGCCATGATTGATGTGTACCTCCTATGAGGTTGAGCTATATATGCGTTTTGTTATATGCCATGTTACCTATCCAGGGAATTTTGCTATGTATTTTTGTGATGCTTGAGGTGGCTAGAAATTGCATGCAAAGTAGTGATGATGATATTGCTGTTTTCAGAGACTTAGTGATTTCACTAAGTCCCTGACTTTTGTTATTATCATGCCATGTGTTCTTGTTGTTTCCGAGAGATCTATGCATAATTTGAGCATGATCAGTAAGGGAGTTTTGAACTTGAGTATTTGCTTAATCCATCCATGCCTTTGTTTGCAATTATGTAGTGCCATAGCTTGAGTCAATAGAGCTCTACTTTTGCTTCAAAATGTTACTGGCAGATTGTTTACATGTTATTCGATTTTGCCAAGCTTGGTGTAGTTGGTCCTTGTAAGATATGATGTTATTCTTGCCATGTATTGTTACTATGCCATGTCTTCTTGATGTATGTATGCTTATTTAATCATGAAATGCTCTGTAGTGAGTGCATCGAGCTCTCGAACATGCCTAGTCGTTAACAGTTTTCTGCCATGTCCAGTTTTCTGCTAAGTCTGAAACCTGTAACGAAACTTGCTTATTTGACTTGGGTGCAATCATATTTTCTGGTCCTTTTTGGCTTATGGTCAGTAAGGGATTTTTGTCAAGTGCTATGAGTAGATTCATTCCATGCCTTTCTTTGCTATGTTCTGAACCTGTAGCATGTCGTTTCATTGCTCTAAACACGTCATCCTGATGTTGTTTTCCTGACTTGTTGTTATTTCACTAAGTCTGTGAATCTGTTATAAGTTGCACTTTTGCCATGCTTGTTTGAACCTGTTATGATGGGATTGAGCCGTAGCTCAGTGTTCATCTTTTGTCGTGCTTCTTGAGTAGATTACTGTCTTATGCTTTGTTGCCATGTTTGGGTGCAGTAGCTTAATTATTTGTTGCTTGCTAAGTAGCATCATGCTGTTTATGGCAGATTCGTGTCATTCTTGTTTTGCTTGCCATTTGCAAACCGTACATCCGATTCCGGTGATCTTTATATCGATTTCAACCGAAATCACCTCATCTATCCAGCGGCATGCTTGGTTTGCCAAGATTATGCCCTGTTCATCTTTGTCCTCCCGGAGCATGCATTCGCATTGCATATCACCTATCGCATATCATGCCATGTTTTGCATCATGTTGCTTGCGCATTGCATCGTGGTTGATATTGGTTCATTTGCTTGTTCTCTTGTCTTGGGTAGAGCCGGGAGACGAGTACGTGAACGAGGAACCTGTTGAGAACGTTTACGAGGACCAAGCTTTCGACAACTCTGAGAACCTTGCAGTCAAGATGACCATACCCTCGAAATCACTTCTATCTTTGCTTGCTAGATTGCTCGCTCTTTTGCTATGCCTATGCTGCGATACCCACCACTTGCTTTTTCATGCCTCCTATATTGCCATGTCAGCCCCTAACCATCCATGTCCTAGCAAACCGTTGTTTGGCTATGTTACTGCTTTGCTCAGCCCCTCTTATAGCGTTGCTAGTTGCAGGTGAAGATGAAGTTTGTTCCTTGTTGGAACATGGACTTGTTGTTCCTTGTTGGAACATGTTTACTTGTTGGGATATCACAATACCTCTTATTTTATTAATGCATCTATATACTTGGTAAAGGGTGGAAGGCTCGGCCCTATGCCTGGTGTTTTGTTCCACTCTTGCCACCCTAGTTTCCGTCATACCGGTGTTATGTTCCCGGAGTTTGCGTTCCTTACACGGTTGGGTGATTTATGGGACCCCCTTGACAGTTCGCTTTGAATGAGACTTTTCCAGCAAGGCCCAACATTGGTTTTACCAGTTGCCACCTAGCCTTTTTCCCTTGGGTTCTGCAGACTCAAGGGTCATCTTTATTTTAAACCCCCGGGCCAGTTCTCCTTCGATTGCTGGTCCAAACTAGAGCACCGTGCAGGGCCGTCCCTTGGCAACTTGGGTTATGTTGGCTCCTGTACGCTTCGCTTATCCGGATGTGCCCTGAGACCGAGATATGTGCAGCTCCTATCAGGATTTGTCGGCACAATCGGGCGGTTTTGCTGGACTTGTTTTATTGCTGTTGAAATGTCTTGTAGTCTGGGATTCCGAGATTGATCGGGTCTTCCCGGTAGAAGGAATATCCTTCGTTGACCGTGAGAGCTTATCATGGGCTAAGTTGGGACACCCCTGCAGGGTATTATCTTTCGAAAGCCGTGCCCGCGGTTATGAGGCAGATGGGAATTTGTTGATGTCCGGTTGTAGAAAACCCGAAGTTGACCTTAACTAAAACACATCAACCGCGTGTGTAACCGTGATGGTCTCTTCTCGGCGGGGTCCGGGAAGTGAACACGGTTGTTGGAGTTATGTCTGACGTAGGTTGTTTCAGGATCACTTCTTGATCACTTCTAGCTTCACGACCGTGCTTTGCCTTCTCTTCTCGCTCTCTTTTGCGCTATAGCCACCACATGCTAGTCGCTTGCTGCAGCTCCACCTCACTATCCTTTCCCACCTTTAAGCTTAAATAGTCTTGATCTCGCGGGTGTGAGATTGCTGAGTCCCCGTGACTCACAGATATTATCACCTCAGTTGCAGGTACCAACGATGTCAGTGCTGATGACGCGACCGAGCTCATTTGGGAGTTCGATGAGGAACGTGGCCGTTACTATGTTTCTTTTCCAGATGATCAGTAGTGGAGCCCAGTTGGGTGATCCGGGGATCTGTTTAGCATTTGGGGGTAGTCTTCTTTCATTTTGGTACCGTAGTCGGACCTTGAGTGTAATCTGTTTGATGGATGCTATTTATGTACTTGTGTGAAGTGGCGATTGTAAGCCAACCATGTATCTTTCCCCTTTATTTATTACATGGATTGTGTGAAGATTACCTCACTTGCGACATTGCTTTCAATGCGGTTATGCCTCTAAGTCGTGCCTCGACACGTGGGAGATATAGCCGCATCGAGGGCGTTATAAGTTGGTAATCAGAGCCTTTCCCGACCTTAGGAGCCCCCACTGTTTGATCGTCTTTAGTGGCCGAGTTGTGTCTAGAAAAAAATGTTTTGAGTCATTTAGGAATTATATATCGGAGAGTTTAGGAATTCTTTTTACTTCCCAGTCCCTTCGACCTTCTGGTAAGGCATCCTGACGTAGAGTTTTGACTCTTCTCTTCTCAAATTTCACTAAAATTTTTTTTTAGGATCACGCGGGTATATTACAATCGTTCCGATGGTTTTGTGATGACAACATTGTCTTGGTTGCCTCCTGACATTTAGGGGTTGTGGCAGTGTCCCGGGGAGTTGAGCTCCGAGGTGTTGTCGTCATATTCTTATCGTTGCGGTTTTGGAATACCTGAGTTTAGTACGACCGACATCGAAAATCTCTTTTGTACAGTTGTTGGTGAGATAACCTGATAGCCCAGTACTGTGGCGAGTGCAGGAGTATTGCCATGACTTGTATAACGGATGTGTTTTCGAAGGTTGAGGTAGACGATTTCCGAAGGTTTCTTGGTTATGTGTTGAAGGATGGATACAGCTGGTTGTAGGATTTGCTAGTTTGGGTGAGATATTATGCTTCCCCTGTATCCCCAACACCTGATTGCATAACCGGAAAATTTCGGGAGTTTATAAGTGGGAATTCTTGTAGCTTTAGTATTTCTTCCGCAGATATTTGGTTTGTGATTGGGTAATCATTACCAAGTATTTGTTCACTTCCGTACCTTGTTGATTTTATTCCTTACCATGTTCTAAGTGGCTTCTCAGCGTTGGAAGTGTGATGATTTTCATTGGAATTCATTCGTTCATTCTCGTTCGAATGTTAATTGTGAAGACTATATGTTGCAATTTCGTTCCTTTGATTCAGCTTCAATATATCTCTGTCAAGATGCTAATGGATGTCACCCTCTTCAGGATGGCTCCACCAACGCGTCAGAATCCGGAACGCAATGATGGAGATCAGGCTAACCCTCCGCCACCACCTCCGCCTCCGGAAGCTTGGCAGGCCTTGATGACTGCTACAAATGCCAATGCTCAGATTCTGATTCAGCTCTTGCAAGATCGCAACCAAGGTCAAGCTAATCAAGAGAATCAAGGCCAAGGCAACAATCAGCCGCATTTCGCTTCACTGAACCAGTTCCTTGCTAATCAGCCAAAGACCTTCAGCTACTGTGTCGAGGCCACTGACGCTGATGATTGGCTCGTGGACATCAACAAACATTTCGAGTGCAGCAATGTCAGACCTGAGGACTTTGTCAAGTTTGCCTCTTTTCAACTCAAAGATCAAGCTGCTGAGTGGTTCCAGCAATACAAAGATTCCAGAGGAGGTCGTGTGATCACTTGGGATGATTTCCGCCGTGACTTCAAAGTGCACCACATTCCAGAAAGTGTTGTTGAGCTTAAGCGTGAGGAATTCCGCAATCTCAAGCAAGGCAACATGACTGTCTATCAATACAACACTCAGTTCCAGAAACTCTCTCGTTTTGCAAGGCAAGACATTCCTGATGAGAAGAGTATGATCTACCAGTTCAGGCGTGGTCTCAGAGAAGATCTGCAGCTTGCTCTTGTGCTTTTCGAGCCATTAAAGTATGATGAATTCTACAACATGGCACTGAAACAAGAAGCTGCTCAGCTCAAGTGTGAGGCATCTAAGAAGAGAGTCAGAGACGCAGTTCAGTCTTCTTCTTCCTCACTTGTGGCAGCTAAGCAACAGAAGTTCTGGTTGCCTCCTCCTCCTCCGTTCCGTCAGCCTTATCAGCAGAAGAATTCAAGTGGCCGTGGATCTTCCCACCCACCCAACCCTGGTTATCAGAACAAGTCTCAGAACCAAGCTCCAAGGCCAAGTGCTCCTTACCATCGTCCGCTCTCAGAAGTGACTTGTAACAAATGTCAGCAGAAGGGTCACTATGCGAACAAGTGCTTCAACCAGAGGCGTCTTCCGCCTCCTCCTCCTGTGAAAGCTTCCAGCAATGCAGTGGTCAAGCATAATCCTAAGCACGTCAAGGTGAACATGTTGAATGCAGCTCAAGCAGAGGATTCTTCTGAAGTGATCATGGGTAATCTTCCTGTTAATGATATTCCTGCCAAAGTCTTATTTGATACTGGTGCATCGCATTGTTTCATGTCAAGATCGTTCTTTGCAAAGAATGATTTTCCTTGGACTTACCTGGATAAACCGTTGGGTGTTATTTCTCCGGCGAAATCAATGAGAGCAAACTCTTTAGTTCCTGATGTTTCTATCAAGATGGGCGACTACAAATTTCTGTCTTCTCCAATGGTGCTTGGTGATTCTGATATTGATCTTATTCTCGGGATGGACTGGCTTTCTAAGCACAAGGCTCAGCTTGAGTGTGCTGCCAGGGAAATCAAATTGACTCACACTTCGAACGATGTGATCATCTATGCTTCTCGTGATGATACCATTCGGTTGTTTTCTCTCAATGAGATGGGTGAAATGGAGGCTATCTCTCAGATTCCAGTTGTTTGTGAGTACCAAGATGTTTTTCCAGAAGAGCTTCCGGGTATGCCTCCTCGCAGGCCAGTTGAATTCGTTATTGAGCTTGAGCCTGGCACGGAACCCGTTTGCAAGCGTCCTTACAAACTTGGACCAGATGAGCTCAAGGAATTGAAGATTCAACTCGATAAACAAGAACGTCTGGGTCTGATCAGACCAAGTTCTTCTCCTTGGGGTTGTGGTGTTCTTTTTGTCAAGAAGAAGGATGGCACGGACCGACTTTGCGTCGATTACCGTCCATTGAACAAGAAGACTATCAAGAACAAGTACCCACTTCCCAACATCAATGAGCTATTTGAGCAACTCAAAGGTGCTAAGGTGTTCTCTAAGCTGGACCTTCGTATGGGTTATCATCAGATTCGCATTCGTGAAGAAGATATTCCCAAGACAGCATTCAGAACAAGCTTTGGTTCTTATGAATACACTGTCATGTCTTTCGGCCTCGTCAATGCTCCTCCGTATTTCACTCGATTGATGAATTTCATCTTCAACCCCTACATCAACGAATTTGTCTTGGTCTATCTTGATGATATTTTGGTCTTCTCCAAGAATAAGAAGGATCATGCCGAACATTTGCGATTGGTACTCGACAAGCTCAGAGAGTATCAATTATATGCGAAGTTCTCCAAATGTGAATTCTGGCTTGATGAAGTTCTTTATCTTGGTCATATCATCTCTGCCAGGGGCATCGCTGTTAATCCAGAGAGGGTGTCTGCAGTTTTGAATTGGAATCCTCCTCAGAATGTCAAACAGCTTCGCAGTTTCCTTGGACTTGCAAGCTATTGCAGAAGATTCGTTGAGAATTTCTCCAAGATTGCCAAGCCTCTTTCCAACCTCCTCCAGAAGCATGTGAAATATATCTGGTCTCCTGAGTGTGACGTTGCTTTCAACACTCTCAAAGAGAAACTTGTCACTGCTCCAGTTCTGACTCCTCCTGATGAATCCAAGCCTTATGAAGTATTCTGTGATGCTTCTCTCCAGGGCCTCGGTGCTGTGTTAATGCAAGAGAAGAAGGTTGTTGCCTATACCTCTCGCCAGTTGAAGCCCAATGAAAGGAACTACCCCACTCACGATCTTGATTTGGCGGCAGTTGTCCACGCACTAATAACATGGAGACATCTCCTGTTGGGAAGGAAAGTGGACATTTTCACAGATCACAAGAGTCTCAAGTATATCTTCACTCAGCCTCATCTCAACCTCAGGCAAACTCGATGGGTCGAAATGATTCAAGAGTATAATCCGAGTATTGAATATACTCCAGGCAAGGCTAATGTGGTTGCAGACGCTTTGAGCAGAAAGGCTTATTGCAACAGCTTAATCCTCAAGCCTTTTCAACTAGATCTCTGTGAAGCTTTTCGCAAGTTGAATCTCCAAGTTGTTCCTCAAGGTGTTCTTGCCAACCTAATTGTCTCTCCTACTTTGGAAGATCAGATTCGTGAGGCTCAATTGTTGGATTCCATGGTGAAGAAGGTGAAACGTGGTATTGAGAAGAGCATCCCCAAATACAAGTGCTATCGAGTTGATGACAGAGATACTCTTTTCTTCGAGGACCGGATCGTGGTTCCAAAGGGTGATCTTCGTAAAGTCATTATGAATGAAGCGCACAACTCTCTCCTGTCTATTCATCCGGGAAGTTCAAAGATGTACCATGACCTCAAGCAGTCGTATTGGTGGACTCGAATGAAGCGTGAGATCGCTCAATTCGTGAATGAGTGTGGTGTCTGCAGAAGGGTGAAAGCAGAACACCAACGACCAGCTGGACTTCTCCAACCTCTTGCTATTCCAGAATGGAAGTTTGATCATATCGAAATGGACTTCGTGACTGGTTTTCCTAAGTCTAAGCGTGGAAATGATGCTATCTTCGTCGTCATCGACAAGCTCACCAAAGTGGCTCATTTTCTTCCTATCAAAGAGTCGATCACAGCAGCGCAGCTGGCAGAGCTCTACACCTCCAGAATTGTCTCTTTGCACGGCATTCCACAATTGATCTCTTCGGACCGTGGCAGCATCTTTACCTCCAAGTTTTGGGATTCTTTTCAGTCGGCCATGGGCACCAACATTCGCTTCAGCACAGCTTTCCACCCTCAGACTAGTGGACAAGTCGAGCGTGTCAATCAAATTCTTGAAGATATGCTCAGAGCCTGTGTTATCTCTTTCGGCATGAAGTGGGAGGATTGTCTTCCTTATGCTGAATTCTCTTACAACAACAGCTTTCAAGCCAGCTCGGGCAAAGCCCCATTCGAGATTCTCTATGGCAGAAAGTGTCGTACTCCTCTTAACTGGTCTGAAACCGGTGAACGCCAATTGCTCGGCAATGATTTGATCTCAGAGGCTGAGGCCATGTGCAAGGTGATTCGTGAGAACCTCAAAGCAGCGCAGTCGCGCCAGAAGAGCTATTACGACAGCAAACACCGAGATGTGGCATTCGAGATCGGAGACCATGTTTACCTCCGTGTCTCGCCAATGAAAGGAACTCGTCGCTTCGGTATCAAGGGGAAACTTGCTCCCAGATACGTCGGTCCCTTCAAGATTATCGGGAAACGAGGCGATCTAGCCTATCAACTTGAGCTTCCCTCCAACTTTGCAAATGTGCACGATGTCTTCCACGTGTCACAGCTTCGCAAGTGCTTCAAGACGCCTGAGCGCACCATCAACTTCGAAGAGATTGATCTTCAAGAAGATTTGTCCTATCATGAGCATCCAGTTGCTATTCTTGAGACAACTGAGCGCAAGACTCGCAACAAGTCAATCAAATTCCTCAAAGTGAAATGGTCACATCATTCAGACCGAGAGGCCACCTGGGAGCGTGAAGACCACCTACGTTCTGAGTACCCGGAGTTCTTTCAGTCCTAGATCTCGGGACGAGATCCTCTCGTAGTGGTGGTGTGTTGTAACGCCCCGATGTAACTTGCCATATTTGTAATCCAACTCTTGCCATTTCCGGCTATGTGCTATGATATTCCCTCCGTGGTTGGGTTCTCTCCGTTTTGCATTTTGGTCATGTCATGCATTTCATATCATGTCATCATGTGCATCGCATTCGCATACGTGTTCGTCTCATAAATCCGAGCATCTTTCCCGTTGTCCGTTTTGCAATCCGGCGCTCCTATGTCTCCCGGCGTCCCCTTTTACATTTCTTCGTGAGCGGGTATTAAACATTCTCGGAATGGACCGAGGTTTGACATGTGGCCTCGGTATAGCACCGGTAGACCGCCTGTCAAGTTTCGGGTCAATCGGAGTTCGTTTGGTACTCCAACGGTTAACCGGGTAACCGTGAAGGCCTCGTGTGTGTTGCAGCCCAACACCCCTTCAAAACAGCCCAATAACCCATCTAAGTCACTCCCATGTCCTCCGCCGTTCGATCATGATCGCGTGGGCGAAAACCGCACTCCGTTTGGAGCTCCCTAGCCCCTTCTAGCTATAAAAACGCCCTCCCCTGCCAAATCTGAGAG
This sequence comes from Aegilops umbellulata, assembly GCA_032464435.1. Taxonomy (NCBI): domain Eukaryota; kingdom Viridiplantae; phylum Streptophyta; class Magnoliopsida; order Poales; family Poaceae; genus Aegilops; species Aegilops umbellulata. The sequence continues at coordinate 75,027,817 of CP136057.1, read as the reverse complement.
AGTATCACCGAAACCCTAAGCTCGCCTCGAAATCCGCGCCTCCCCACCTGATCCGCCGCCGCCGCCGCCCGGGCCAACCAGGGGCCGCCACTTGGCACCCCCTGACTGGCCAGCCGCCTCCACGCGGGCGCCCCGGGCCAACCGGGCGCCGCCACGTCGCCGCCCGCCGAGGCCCACTTCGCCGCGCCGCCTCCTCCCCGCGGGCCCGCGAGCCCGAGGCCGGCCCCCGCAGCCCGCGCCTCGCCCCGCCGCCTGTTGCCCGCGCCCGCCGCCCAGCGCCGCCTCCCGCGCCGACCCGGCTCCCCGCCGCCGCCGCCGCCTTCGCCGGCGCGCGCCGCCCCGGGCGCCGTTCCCCGCGCCCGTGCCGGCCTCCGCCGCCTCTCCCCGCGCCGCCCCGGAGCCCCGCCGTCGCCGGAGCCCCCGGATCCGGCCGCCCCCGCCGTCAGCCGCCTCGTCTCCGGCCACCCCGCGCCGGCGATCCTCGAATCCCGCGCCCGTTGACTTCTTCCCCCTCTCAAATATTTCTCTAAGTCATTTAATTTTTTTGCATCATCCTCACATGTTCATCCTGCCATAACTTTGCATCCGTAGCTCCGTTTCGCGCGTATAATATGTCATTTTGTTCGTCTCGAAGAGTACATCATTTTGTTCCATTGCACCAATTTCATTTGAAGTCATCTTGATGCCCGAAATGCTGTTAGAAGAGGGCTAGTTGATGTTTATTGCTGGATCTTAACTGATCTTGCACTTTTGTCATTTTTGCCATGATTGATGTGTACCTCCTATGAGGTTGAGCTATATATGCGTTTTGTTATATGCCATGTTACCTATCCAGGGAATTTTGCTATGTATTTTTGTGATGCTTGAGGTGGCTAGAAATTGCATGCAAAGTAGTGATGATGATATTGCTGTTTTCAGAGACTTAGTGATTTCACTAAGTCCCTGACTTTTGTTATTATCATGCCATGTGTTCTTGTTGTTTCCGAGAGATCTATGCATAATTTGAGCATGATCAGTAAGGGAGTTTTGAACTTGAGTATTTGCTTAATCCATCCATGCCTTTGTTTGCAATTATGTAGTGCCATAGCTTGAGTCAATAGAGCTATACTTTTGCTTCAAAATGTTACTGGCAGATTGTTTACATGTTATTCGATTTTGCCAAGCTTGGTGTAGTTGGTCCTTGTATGATATGATGTTATTCTTGCCATGTATTGTTACTATGCCATGTCTTCTTGATGTATGTATGCTTATTTAATCATGAAATGCTCTGTAGTGAGTGCATCGAGCTCTCGAACATGCCTAGTCGTTAACAGTTTTCTGCCATGTCCAGTTTTCTGCTAAGTCTGAAACCTGTAACGAAACTTGCTTATTTGACTTGGGTGCAATCATATTTTCTGGTCCTTTTTGGCTTATGGTCAGTAAGGGATTTTTGTCAAGTGCTATGAGTAGATTCATTCCATGCCTTTCTTTGCTATGTTCTGAACCTGTAGCATGTCGTTTCATTGCTCTAAACACGTCATCCTGATGTTGTTTTCCTGACTTGTTGTTATTTCACTAAGTCTGTGAATCTGTTATAAGTTGCACTTTTGCCATGCTTGTTTGAACCTGTTATGATGGGATTGAGCCGTAGCTCAGTGTTCATCTTTTGTCGTGCTTCTTGAGTAGATTACTGTCTTATGCTTTGTTGCCATGTTTGGGTGCAGTAGCTTAATTATTTGTTGCTTGCTAAGTAGCATCATGCTGTTTATGGCAGATTCGTGTCATTCTTGTTTTGCTTGCCATTTGCAAACCGTACATCCGATTCCGGTGATCTTTATATCGATTTCAACCGAAATCACCTCATCTATCCAGCGGCATGCTTGGTTTGCCAAGATTATGCCCTGTTCATCTTTGTCCTCCCGGAGCATGCATTCGCATTGCATATCACCTATCGCATATCATGCCATGTTTTGCATCATGTTGCTTGCGCATTGCATCGTGGTTGATATTGGTTCATTTGCTTGTTCTCTTGTCTTGGGTAGAGCCGGGAGACGAGTACGTGAACGAGGAACCTGTTGAGAACGTTTACGAGGACCAAGCTTTCGACAACTCTGAGAACCTTGCAGTCAAGATGACCATACCCTCGAAATCACTTCTATCTTTGCTTGCTAGATTGCTCGCTCTTTTGCTATGCCTATGCTGCGATACCCACCACTTGCTTTTTCATGCCTCCTATATTGCCATGTCAGCCCCTAACCATCCATGTCCTAGCAAACCGTTGTTTGGCTATGTTACTGCTTTGCTCAGCCCCTCTTATAGCGTTGCTAGTTGCAGGTGAAGATGAAGTTTGTTCCTTGTTGGAACATGGACTTGTTGTTCCTTGTTGGAACATGTTTACTTGTTGGGATATCACAATACCTCTTATTTTATTAATGCATCTATATACTTGGTAAAGGGTGGAAGGCTCGGCCCTATGCCTGGTGTTTTGTTCCACTCTTGCCACCCTAGTTTCCGTCATACCGGTGTTATGTTCCCGGAGTTTGCGTTCCTTACACGGTTGGGTGATTTATGGGACCCCCTTGACAGTTCGCTTTGAATGAGACTTTTCCAGCAAGGCCCAACATTGGTTTTACCAGTTGCCACCTAGCCTTTTTCCCTTGGGTTCTGCAGACTCAAGGGTCATCTTTATTTTAAACCCCCGGGCCAGTTCTCCTTCGATTGCTGGTCCAAACTAGAGCACCGTGCAGGGCCGTCCCTTGGCAACTTGGGTTATGTTGGCTCCTGTACGCTTCGCTTATCCGGATGTGCCCTGAGACCGAGATATGTGCAGCTCCTATCAGGATTTGTCGGCACAATCGGGCGGTTTTGCTGGACTTGTTTTATTGCTGTTGAAATGTCTTGTAGTCTGGGATTCCGAGATTGATCGGGTCTTCCCGGTAGAAGGAATATCCTTCGTTGACCGTGAGAGCTTATCATGGGCTAAGTTGGGACACCCCTGCAGGGTATTATCTTTCGAAAGCCGTGCCCGCGGTTATGAGGCAGATGGGAATTTGTTGATGTCCGGTTGTAGAAAACCCGAAGTTGACCTTAACTAAAACACATCAACCGCGTGTGTAACCGTGATGGTCTCTTCTCGGCGGGGTCCGGGAAGTGAACACGGTTGTTGGAGTTATGTCTGACGTAGGTTGTTTCAGGATCACTTCTTGATCACTTCTAGCTTCACGACCGTGCTTTGCCTTCTCTTCTCGCTCTCTTTTGCGCTATAGCCACCACATGCTAGTCGCTTGCTGCAGCTCCACCTCACTATCCTTTCCCACCTTTAAGCTTAAATAGTCTTGATCTCGCGGGTGTGAGATTGCTGAGTCCCCGTGACTCACAGATATTATCACCTCAGTTGCAGGTACCAACGATGTCAGTGCTGATGACGCGACCGAGCTCATTTGGGAGTTCGATGAGGAACGTGGCCGTTACTATGTTTCTTTTCCAGATGATCAGTAGTGGAGCCCAGTTGGGTGATCCGGGGATCTGTTTAGCATTTGGGGGTAGTCTTCTTTCATTTTGGTACCGTAGTCGGACCTTGAGTGTAATCTGTTTGATGGATGCTATTTATGTACTTGTGTGAAGTGGCGATTGTAAGCCAACCATGTATCTTTCCCCTTTATTTATTACATGGATTGTGTGAAGATTACCTCACTTGCGACATTGCTTTCAATGCGGTTATGCCTCTAAGTCGTGCCTCGACACGTGGGAGATATAGCCGCATCGAGGGCGTTATATGTATGGTGTCCTAGAGATTGGAACAGTTCCTGGGATAAGTTCTATGACAAACTCTACATCTCTGTCAGGTGGAACACCTGGCAGTTCTTCTGGAAAGACATCCGGGAAGTCACGGACTACCGGAATATCTTCAAGGTCTGGAAGAGGGCTGGCATTAAGAGAATAGAGTTGACGCCTTGCAACTCTAGTGGAGACAGTGACTATTTTGCTAGATGGATGTGTAAGTTGAACAGATCTAGTGTAACAATCAATCTTGGCATGATGAGCTGTCATCCAGTCCATACCCAAGATGATGTTAATATCTGAAGACTTGAGAGATATCAAAGAAGCAAGGAATACCAGTCTGTCAACAAGGATTTCATTACCATGGCTTACCTTGGAGGTTTGCCCTTTGGAACCAGGAGTCTGGACTATTAGTGGAGTTGGCATATCACAAAATGACATGTCGGAGCCCGTGGCCGGGGACGAATCCAAGGGTCCGGCAACACAGGTCTCATAGGAGGTGAAGTTAGTATTCGGCTCTATCTCCTCTGAGTGTGCGGCCTCCATGGCGGGGTCTATCCACCCGTCCTCGTTCGGCACAATCTGCTCCAGATTGAGGACCGGAGTAGCCACATTTGTGATCTCCCGAACACCGCCCGACAGCAGAGCTAAGTCATGCTCGTCGTGACTGTGCGGCGCACCTGACATGGGCTCGAATCCGTCAAAGATCAAGTCTCTGCGGATGTCGGCACTATAGCTTAAGCTTCCAAACCCGACCTGACGACCGGGGGCGTAGCTCTCGATCTGCTCCAGATGGCCGAGCGAGTTGGCCCGCAGTACGAAGCCGCCGAATACGAAGATCTGTTCGGGCAGAAAAACCTCACCCTGGATCACATCATTGCCGATGATCGAAGGAGCCATCAAGCCTTATGGTGACGGCACTGTGGAACTCTCAATGAAAGCACCAATGTCGGTGTCAAAACCGGCAGATCTCGGGTAGGGGGTCCCGGACTGTGCGTCTAAGGCGGATGGTAACAGGAGGCGGGGCACACAATGTTTACCCAGGTTTGGGCCCTCTCGATGGAGGTAATACCCTACTTCCTGCTTGATTGATCTTGATGATATGAGTATTACAAGAGTTGATCTACCATGAGATTGTAGAGGCTAAACCCTAGAAGGTAGCCTATGATTATGATTGTTGTTGTCCTACAGACTAAACCCTCCAGTCTATATAGACACCGGAGGGGGCTAGGGTTACACAGAGTCGGTTACAAGGGAGGAGATCTACATATCCGAATTGCCAAGCTTGCCTTCCACGCAAAGGAGAGTCCCACCCGGACATGGCACGAAGTCTTCAATCTTGTATCTTCATAGTCCAACAGTCCGGCCAAAGTATATAGTTCGGCTGTCCGAGGACCCCCTTATCCAGGCCTCCCTCAATCATCGCTTCCTCGTAGTTCGTAGGTTTGTCATGGTCAAGTAACATGACCTCTAGAACAGGATTACCGTACCACTCTGGTGCGGATCTCACTCTAGTTGACCTATGAGGTTCGGTAGTAACTTGATCTGAAGTTACATGATCATCATCATTAGCTTCCTCACTAATTGGTGTAGGAGTTACAGGAACAGATTTCTGTGATGAACTACTTTCTAATAAGGGAGCAGGTATAGTTACCTTATCAAGTTCTACTTTCCTCCCACTCACTTCTTTCAAGAGAAACTCCTTCTCTAGAAAGGATCCACTCTTAGCAATGAATGTCTTGCCTTCGGATCTATGATAGAAGGTGTACCCAGCTGTCTCCTTTCGGTATCCTATGAAGACACATTTCTTCGATTTGGGTTTGAGCTTATCAAGATGAAACTTTTTCACATAAGCATCACAACCCCAAACTTTAAGAAACGACAACTTTGGTTTCTTGCGAAACCATAGTTCATATGATGTCGTCTCAACGGATTTAGATGGTGCCCTATTTAACATGAATGCAGCTGTCTCTAATGCATAGCCCCAAAACGATAGTGGTAAATCGGTAAGAGACATCATAGATTGCACCGTATCTAATAAAGTACGGTTACGATGTTCGGACACACCATTACGCTGTGGTGTTCCAGGTGGGGTGATTTGCGAAACTATTCCGCATTGTTTCAAATGAAGACCAAACTCGTAACTCAAATATTCTCCTCCACGATCAGATCATAGAAACTTTATTTTCTTGTTATGATGATTTTACACATCACTCTGAAATTATATGAACTTTTCAAATGTTTCAGAGTTATGTTTCATCAAGTAGATATACCCATATTTGCTCAAATCATCTGTGAAGGTCGGAAAATAACAATACCCGCCGCGAGCCTCAACACTCATCGGATCGCATACATCAGTATGTATTATTTCCAATAAGTCAGTTGCTCGCTCCATTGTTCCGGAGAACGGAGTCTTAGTCATCTTGCCCATAAGGTATGGTTCGCAAGCATCAAGTGATTCATAATCAAGTGATTCCAAAATCCCACCAGCATGGAGTTTCTTCATGCGCTTTACACCAATATGACCTAAACAGCAGTGCCACAAATAAGTTGCACTATCATTATTAACTTTGCATCATTTGGCTTCAATATTATGAATATGTGTATCACTACGATCAGATCCAACAAACCATTTTCATTGGGTGTATGACCATAGAAGGTTTTATTCATGTAAATAGAACAACAATTATTCTTCTAACTTAAATGAATAATCGTATTGCAATAAACATGATCAAATCATATTCATGCTCAACGCAAACACCAAACAACACTTATTTAGGTTCAACACTAACCTCGAAAGTATAGAGAGTGTGCGATGATGATCATATCAATCCTGGAACTACTTCCAACACACATCGTCACCTCACCCTTAACTAGTTTCTGTTCATTCTACAACTCCCGTTTCGAGTTACTACTCTTAGCAACTGAACTAGTATCAAATACTGAGGGGTTTCTATAAACACTAGTAAAGTACACATCAATAACATGTATATCAAATATACCTTTGTTCACTTTGCCATCCTTTCTTATCCGCCAAGTATCTAGGGCAGTTCCACTTCCAGTGACCATTTCCTTTGCAGTAGAAGCACTCAGTTTCAGGCTTGGGTCTAGCTTTTGAGCTTCTTCATGGGAGCAACAACTTGCTTGCCGTTCTTTTTGAAGTTCCCCTTCTTCCCTTTGCCCTTTTCTTGAAACTAGCGGTCTTGTCAACCATCAACACATGGTGCTTTTCTTGATTTCTACCTTCGTCGATTTCAGCATCATGAAGAGGTTGGGAATCGTTTCCGTTATCCCTTGCATATTATAGGTCATCACGAAGTTCTAGTAACTTGGTGATAGTGACTAGAGAACTCTGTCAATCACTATCTTATCTGGAAGATTAACTCCTACTTGATTCAAGTGATTGTATTACTCAGACATTCTGAGCACATGCTCACTAGCTGAGCTATTCTCCTCCATCTTGTAGGCAAAGTACTTGTCAAAGGTTTCATACCTATCGACATGGGCATGAGTCTGAAATACTAATTTCAACTCTTGAAACGTCTCATATGCTTCATGGCATTTCAAAAACGTCTTTGAAGCCCCGATTCTAAGCCGTAAAGCATGGTGCACTAAACTATCAAGTAGTCATCATATCGAGCTTGCCAAACGTTCATAACGTCTGCATTTGGTCCTGCAATCGGTCTGTCACCTAGCGGTGCATCAAGGACATAGTTCTTCTGTGCAGCAATGAGGATAATCCTCAGATCACGGATCCAATCCGCATCATTGCTACTAACATCTTTCAACTTAGTTTTCTCTAGGAACATATCAAAAATAAAACAGGGGAGCTAAACGCGAGCTATTGATCTACAACATAGATATGCTAATACTATCAGGACTAAGTTCATGATAAATTAAAGTTCAATTAATCATATTACTTAAGAAATCACACTTAGATAGTGATGTCTACTATGCAACCTTCTTCTTGTAGACGTTGTTGGGCCTCCAAGTGTAGAGGTTTGTAGGACAGTTGCAAATTTCCCTCAGGTGGATGACCTAAGGTTTATCAATTCGTGGGAGGTGTAGGATGAAGATGGTCTCTCTCAAACAACCCTGCAACCAAATAACAAAGAGTCTCTTGTGTCCCCAACACACCCAATACAATGTTAAATTGTATAGGTGCACTAGTTCGGCGAAGAGATGGTGATACAAGTGCAATATGGATGGTAGATATAGGTTTTTGTAATCTAAAAATATAAAAACAACAAGGTAACAACTGGTAAAAGTGAGTGTAAATGGTACTGCAATGCTAGGAAACCAGGCCTAGGGTTCATACTTTCTCTAGTGCAAGTTCTCTCAACAATAATAACATAATTTGATCATATAACTATCCCTCAACATGCAACAAAGAGTCACTCCAAAGTCACTACTAGCAGAGAACAAACGAAGAGATTATTGTAGGGTACAAAACCACCTCAAAGTTATTCTTTCGGATCGATCTATTCAAGAGTTCGTACTGGAGTAACACCTTAAGACACATATCAACCAAAACCCTAATGTCACCTAGATATTCCAATGTCACCTCAAGTATCCGTGGGTATGATTATACAATATGCATCACACAATCTCAGATTCATCTATTCAAACCAACACAAAGTACTTCAAAGAGTACCCCAAAGTTTCTACCGGAGAGTCAAGACGAAAATGTGTGCCAACCCCTATGCATAAGTTCACAATGTTACGGAACCCGCAAGTTGATCACCAAAACATACATCAAGTAGGTCGTGTGAATATCCCATTGTCACCACAGATAAGCACATGGAAGACATACATAAAGTGTTCTCAAATCCTTAAAGACTCAATCCGATAAGATAACTTCAAAGGGAAACTCAATCCATTACAAGAGAAGAGAGGGGGAGAAACATCATAAGGTCCAAATATAATAGCAAAGCTCGCGATACATCAAGATCGTACCACCTCAAGCACACGAGAGAGAGAGAGAGAGAGAGAGAGAGAGAGAGAGAGATCAAACACATAGCTACTGGTACATACCCCTAGCCCCGAGGGTGAACTAATCCCTCCTAATCAAGGAGAATGCCGGGATGATGAAGATGGCCACCGGTGAGGGATCCCCCCTCCGGCAGGGTGACGGAGCAGGGTCCCGATTGTTTTTTCATGGCTAAGAGGCTTGCGGTGTCGGAAATCCTGATCTATTCTGCTCCCCGATGTTTTTAGGGTATATGGATATATAGGGGAAAGAAGTCGGTCAGGGGAGCCACGAGGGGCCCACGAGGGTGGCGGCGCGCCTCCCTGCCTCGTGGCTTCCTCGAAGCTTCCCTGACATCTACTCCATGTCTCGTGGATTGCTTTCGTTCCAAAAATAACTCTCCCGAAGGTTTCATTCCATTTGGACTCCATTTGATATTCATTTTCTTCGAAACACCGAAATAGGCAAGAAAAAAACAATTTGGGCTGGGCCTCCGGTTAACAGGTTAGTCTCAAAAATAATATAAAAGTGTATAAATAAGCCCATTAAACATCCAAAACACAATATATAATAGCATGGAGCAATCAAAAACTATAGATACGTTGGAGACGTATCAAGCATCCCCAAGCTTAATTCCTGGTCGTCCTCGAGTAGGTAAATGATAAAAACAGAATTTTTGATGTGGAATGCTACTTAGCATATTCTTCAATGTATTTCTCTTTATTGTGGCAGGAATGTTCAGTCCAAAAGATTCAAGATAAAAGTTTAATACTAACATGAAAATAATAATACTTCAAGCATACTAACAAAGCAATCATGTCTTCTCAAAATAACATGACAAAAGAAAGTTATCCGTACAAAATCATATATTATGGCTATGCTCTATCTTCGCCACACAAAGTATTTAAATCATGACAACCCCGTTGAGAAGCCAAGCAATTGTTTCATATTTTTTATGTTCTCAAACTTTTTCAATCTTCACGCAATATATGAGCGTGAGCCATGGACATAGCACTATAGGTAGAATAGAATGGCGGTTGTGGAGAAGACAAAAGGGAGGAGATAGTCTCACATCAACTAGGCGTATCAATGGGCTATGGAGATGCCCATTTAATACATATCAATGTGAGTGAGTAGGGATTGCCATGCAACAGATGCACTAGAGCTATAAGTGTATGAAAGCTCAACAAAATAAACTAAGTGGGTGTGCATCCAACTCGCTTGCTCACGAAGACCTAGGGCATTTTGAGGAAGCCCATCATTGGAATATACAAGCCAAGTTCTATAATGTAAAGTTCACACTAGTATATGAAAGTGACAACATAGGAGACCCTCTATCATGAAGATCATGGTGCTACTTTGAAGCACTAGTGTGGAAAAAGGATAGTAACATTGTCCATTCTCTCCTTTTCTCTCTTTTCTTTTATTTGGGCCTTCTTTCTTTTTTTCTTTTGGCCTCTTTTCTTTCTTTCTTTTTCTTCGCCGGAGTCTCATCCCAACTTATGGGGGAATCATAATCTCCATCATCCTTTCCTGACATGGGACAATGCTCTAATAATGATCATCACACTTTTATTTACTCAAGAATTACAACTTGAAACTTAGAACAAAATATGACTCTATGTGAATGCCTCTGGCGGTGTACCGGGATATGCAATGAATCAAGAGTGACATGTATGAAAGAATTATAAAGGTGGCTTTGCCAAAAATACGATGTCAACTACATGATCATGGAAAGCAATATGACAATGATGAAGCGTGTCATAATAAATGGAACGGTGGTAAGTTGCATGGCAATATATCTCGGAATGGCTATGGAAATGCCATAATAGGTAGGTATGGTGGTTGTTTTGAGGAAGGTATATGGTGGGTATATGATACGGCGAAAGGTGCACGGTATTAGTGAGGCTAGCAATGGTGGAAGGATGAGAGTGCGTATAATCCATGGACTCGACATTAGTCATAAAGAACTCACATACTTATTGCAAAAATCTATTAGTTATCGAAACAAAGTACTACGCGCATGCTCCTAGGGGGATAGATTGGTAGGAAAATACCATCGCTCATCCCCGACCGCCACTCATAAGGAAGACAATCAATAAATATATCATGCTCCGACTTCATCACATAACGGTTCACCATACGTGCATGCTACGGGAATCACTAACTTTAGAACAAGTATTTCTCAAATTCACAACTACTCAACTAGCATGACTCTAATATCACCATCCTCATATTTCAAAACAATTATCAAGTATCAAACTTCTCTTAGTATTCAATGCACTTTATAGTTTTTATCTTGGATGCCAATCATATTAGGACTAATTTTATAACCAAAGAAAATTACCATGCTGTTCTAAAGGACTCTCAAAATAATATAAGTGGAGCATGAGAGATCAATAATTTATATAAAATATAACCACCACCGTGCTCTAAAAGATATAAGTGAAGTACTAGAGCAAAATTGTTTAGCTCAAAAGATATAAGTGAAGCACATAGAGTATTCTTATAAATTCCGAATAATGTGTGTCTCTCTCAAAAGGTGTGTACATCAAGGATGATTGTGGTGAACTAAAAAGCAAAGACTCAAATCATAGAAGACGATCCAAGCAAAACACATATCATGTGGTGAACTAAAAAGCAAAGACTCAAATCATAGAAGACGAAGACAAAAGAGGGGATGCCTTCCGGGGCATCCCCAAGCTTAGGATTTCGGGTTGTCCTTAGATTTTACCTTGGGGTGACTTGGGCATACCCAAGCTTAGGCTCTTTCCACTCCTTGTTCCATAATCCATCAAATCTTTACCCAAAACTTGAAAACTTCACAACACAAAACTTAACAGAAAATCTCGTGAGCTCCGTTAGCGAAACAAAACTAAACACCACTTCAAGGTACTGTAATTAACTCATTATTTATTTATATTGGTGTTAAACCTACGGTATTCCAACTTTTCTATGGTTCATAAGCTCCTATACTACTCATAGATTCATCAAAATAAGCAAACAACACAATGAAAACAGAATCTGTCAAAAACAGAACAGTCTGTAGTAATCTGTATCAACCGTATACTTATGTAACTCCAAAAATTCTGAAATAAATTGGTGGACCTGAGGAATTTGTCTATTAATCATCTGAAAAAATAATCAACTAAATATCACTCTCCAGTAAAACGTTGTAGCTAATCTCGTGAGCGCTAAAGTTTCTGTTTTTTTACACCAAGATCATAAAGACTTCACCCAAGTCTTCCCAAAGGTTCTAGTTGGCACAAACACTAATTAAAACAATAAAACTACATCTAAACAGAGTATAGATGAATTATTTATTACTAATCAGGAGCAAAAAGCAAGGAACAAAAATAAAATTGGGTTGCCTCCCAACAAGCGCTTACGTTTAACGCCCCTAGCTAGGCAGGATGATTTCAATGATGCTCACATAAAAGATAAGAATTGAAACATAAAGAGAGCATCATGAAGAATATGACTAGCACATTTAAGTCTAACCAACTTCCTATGCATAGGTATTTTGTGAGCAAACTTATGGGAACAATAATCAACTAGCATAGGAAGGCAAAACAAGCATACCTTTAAAACTTTAAGCACATAGAGAGGAAACTTAATATTATTGCAATTCCTACAAGCATATATTCCTCCCTCATAATAATTTTAAGTAGCATCATGCATGAATTCAACAATATAACCATCACATAAAGCATTCTTTTCATGATCTACAAGCATAGAATTTTTATTACTCTCCACCTAAGCAAATTTCCTCTCATGAATAATAGTGGGAGCAAACTCAACAAAATAACTATCATCTGAGGCATAATCCAATTGAAAACTAAAATCATGATGAAAAGTTTCATGGTTATCATTATTCTTAATAGCATACAAGTCATCACAATAATCATCATACAACTTTGTTCTCATAATCAATTGGAACCTCTTCCAAATCCACTTTCATAATTATCACAATAATATTCAACATCCTCCAAAATAGTGGGATCATTACTTCCTAAAGTTGACACTCTTCCAAACCCACTTTCATCAATATGATCATCATAAATAGGAGGCATGCTTTCATCATAATAAATATTCTCATCAAAACTTGGGGGACTAAACATATCATCTTCATCAAACATAGCATCCCCAAGCTTGTGGCTTTGCATATCATTAGCATCATGGGTATTCAAAGAATTCATACTAACAACATTGCAATCATGCTCATCATTCAAATATTTAGTGCGAAACATTCTAATGCATTCTTCTTCTAGCACTTGAGCACAATTATTGGAATCCTTATTTTCACGAAAGATATTAAAAAGATGAAGCATACAAGGCACCCTTAATTCCATTTTTTAGTTTTCTTTTATAAACTAAACTAGTGATAAAACAAGAAACTAAAAGTGTCGGTGGTGAACGACACCTATGGGATCACAAGAATCCCTACTACGGTTGCGGAGCGCGGGGTTGAGAGAAGAGCGGGTCTAACAGAGAGCACGCGGTTCGTTTACCCAGGTTCGGGCCGCGAGGATGCGTAAAACCCTAGTCCTGCTTTGGTGGATGTATTCTGAGTTCTTGAGCTAGCTAGGGAGTGTAACGAGCTCCAAAAAGCTGAATCCTTCTCCTGGTCGCCTCGGGCCTCCTTTTATAGGAAAAAGGGGTTGCCACAGTGGCACACAGGAGGTGGAAAGGTCTACAGTGGCACGAGGTTATCCCTCGTATTATAGGACAAAGCACATTTTATGCGTCGCTTAGGTGTCCTCTCACTTTATCAGGGATGGGGCGAGGCCCGTCCCGTCCGTCGCCGCTCCCCCAAGCTTCGACACGCTCCCTGGCCAGCAATGCATGTGGCGCCATGTAGGCAGGCAGGCATCCGAGGTGGCGCGGTGGTCGAGCCTCCACGAAGGGCTGCATGTTGCCACGCAGGTGCCTGCCCAGCTGGTTGGGTCGGCAGCTCCATGCGAATGGCGGCGGAGACTTGGCTGGTGCGGGCCTGGCGGTGGCCCCGCTGGCGTCCTTGGCGAGGGCCTTGCCGGGTGGCCCGGCAAGGGTCCTGCCGTGCGGCCCGGCAAGGGTCTTGCCGTGGCGCGTTGCCGTCCCCGGCAAGGATCTTGCCGGTGGTCTGTTGGTCTCCCTCAGCAAGGATCTTGTCGAGGGTCATCGTCTTCTAATCCTCATCTGATCTTGAATATGTCTTCACAAAGATCTGCATGCCACCACAGAGGTGCCTTCCCAAGCCCTGGCCCCACGCCAATGATGGCGCTGGGGGCCGTGGGCTCAAGGGTGGCTCGCTCTGCTGGTGTGGGGCGAGCTGCCCCGGCAATGGTCTTGCCGAGGCCGCTGAGGCCGCCCGGCAAGGGTCTTGCCGGGGGGAACCTGCTTCGTCCCTCTGCTCTTTGTGGTCTTGGTCTGGGCGTTGCTTTGATCGTCCTGGGCTTCGGTCTTACCTCGGCTCACCTCCCTCGCTCTGCTTGGTGCGGTTGCGGGCGCGGCTCTGACTGCCCGTGCACAGGTAAAGGGGTACAAAAATGTGCCCCTAGTTTTGTATAGCGATAGGAGCCCCCGAGCCTGGGCCACACATAAGCGCGACACGTTGTTGGGTCAGGCCCAAAACGGTTCGCGGGCAGGCAGGGCGGTTTTTACCGTGGTAACTGCTCCATCCGCTGCGCTTCTCCACGACCCGCGTTGAATCGCGTGACGTGGGGGTCGTGCGCGCGCATGACGGAAGCATGCTGGCGTCATCCCATGGTGGACAGTAAAGAGGCGGCTTGCGTGTTTGTTTGAGATCGCAGGTCCGCTTCCCATTTACTTCCCTTGCTTGAGAACCGTCGCTCCACGCGTCCCACTGCGCCTGCCTCCCGTGCCACGTTCGCTGCATGCATAATGCAGAGTGAATGACAGGCGCGTGGGATGTGGGAAGTTGTGCGCGTGCGTGGGTCGATTCCCACGTGACTTCAATGGAGCGGGGAGGGCGGTCGACGGCCCCGCTTGCGGTCACTTCAACAAGCCGGATCGGTCGAGAGGGGGCAGACCCGCCCCTGCCCCTTTATAAAGAGGGGAGCGGGAGGAACGGTGCCTCTCAACCTTTCGCCATCTGCCTCTCCCCATTCCTGCTTCCTTCTTCTGCCATGGCGAGGGGGCGTGGCGACGCCTCATCGGTGGCGGCGAGGGTTTCTGCCAGACAGCGCATCGCTCCTCCCCAAGAACTCATAGTGGCGGGGCCGGCCGCTAGAGGAAGTGGGAGGGGGTGAGGTCGAGGCCGTTGTGGTGCTCGAGGGAGAGGAGGACGGGGCGGCAGATTAGCCTCTGCTCCGCCAGCAGCTCCTCCTCCAATGGAGGGCCATGCCGGGGACAACCCCTGCGAATTCTTTGTCAGGCTGCGCCCGCCACCGCGCCGTCGCCTTCGCCTCCCGACTCCATTCGCGCAGGAGATGGAGCTGGATCCGCTGCAGGAGTTGCGGCTGCATATGAGGGGCTGCGGGAACAGCGGCACATGGGCCAACATCGAGTTCCCCGCCCCTCATGTCATGTATCTCCATCGAGGGTGGAAGACCTTTTGTCGGTGTCAAAACCGGCGGATCTCGGGTAGGGGGTCCCGAACTGTGCGTCAAGGTCGGATGGTAACAGGAGACAGGGGACACTTTATTTTACCCAGGTTCGGGCCCTCTCGGTGGAGGTAAAACCCTACTCCTGCTAGATTAATATTGATGATATGGGTAGTACAAGAGTAGATCTACCACGAGATCAAGGAGGCTAAACCCTAGAAGCTAGCCTATGGTTTGATTGTGTATGAATATGATTCTCTCCTACGGACTACAACCCTCCGGTTTATATAGACACCGGATAGGGTTAGCGTTACACAGAGTCGGTTACATTGGTAGGAGATCTTGAATATCCGCACGCCTAGCTTGCCTTCTACACCAAGGAAAGAACCTTCCGGACACAGGATGGAGTCTTCAATCTTGTATCTTCATAGTCCTGGAGTCCGGCGGGAGATGTAGTCCGGCTATCCGAACACCCCCAAATCCAGGACTCCCTCAATAGCCCCTGAACCTGGCTTCAATGACGACGAGTCTGGCGCGCAAATTGTCTTTGGCATTGCAAGGCGGGTTCCTCCTCCAAGTTCTTCAAGAAGATGAATGACACCGAAAAAGTGTCCGGCTCTGCAAAACAAGTTTCCACGTATCGCCATATAGAGAATAATGTTAACACAACTCAAATCTGCTGACGTATCCAGCTGTGCATCATAACACTGCGGCCAAGCCTTCTGTACGGAATATTTTTACTGTTCCACCGCTACACGTTTAACGAGGCGGTTTCCTTGGCACGTCTTATCGAAGCAGAGATCGTGCGCCCTTTCAACGGGATTCTCATTAACATGGACGTGGGTAACCCAACCACGCCATTTACCACGGCGTTTGAGAGGCAAGTGAGTTTTATTAGGCAAGTGGGGACGCATAACCGCATCCGCCCATATAAGGGGATAAGGATCCGCCTTTTTACTTACGCCTTCTTCCTCCTCCGCCTATCCATCCTTTGCGCTCTCGAGCTCCAGCGCCCAAGCTCGCACTTCCCATCTCGACCTACTCCAACAATGTCCGGAGCGGGTGGCAAGTGGATGGCCTCCTCCGTCACGGAGGATCAAGTAAAAAAGTTAAGGAAAGCCGGATACCTGTCCGAGGACATCCCACATCGGCTTCCTGAGGAAGGGCAGCTTATTCCTACCCCAAAGCCCCATGAGAGGGTAGTCTTTATTCCCCACTTCCTCCGCGGACTGGGTTTTCCACTTCACCCATTCGTCCGGGGTCTCATGTTCTACTACGGGCTGGATTTCCACGATCTGGCCCCGAACTTTATCCTCAACATCTCGGCGTATATCGTCGTGTGCGAGGCCTTTCTCCGCATCCGCCCCCACTTCGGCCTTTGGCTCAAGACTTTCAACGTCAAACCCAAGGTGGTGTCCGGCACCCAGGCGGAGTGCGGAGGTGCTATGGCCGGCAAGATGGCCAACGTCCTCTGGTTCGAGGGCTCTTTTGTGGAGACCTTAAAGGGGTGGCAAGCCGGGTGGTTTTACATCATCGAGCCACGCGATCCGGAATGGATCGCAGCCCCCGAGTTCAGATCCGGACCCCCCACGCAGCTTATGTCCTGGAAAAACACGGGCTTGTCGTGGGGCAACGAGGAAGAAGTGACCGGACTGCAGACATGCATCCGGTCCCTGGTGAGCAAGCCAATCAAGCTTGTGAACGTAATCCAGGTCATGCTCGTCCGCCGGATCCTCCCGTGCCAACAACGGGATTTCACTCTGTGGGAATTCGACCCGGCGCAGCACCAAACCCTCAATAGGCTCTTCGACACGACGTACGAAGACGCCTGGAAGGTGCTAACCAAAGGCACCGAGTGCCCCACATCCGCTTCCGAGGACCGCGGATACAGCTCGTAGTGCAACGCTGGCGAGGTAGGCTATTTATACCTTTTACAGGTTCGTTAAGCTTTTCTTCATAGATTAACTCTATGTGGGATCTAAAAACTCCCTTTGCCTTTGACAGGCGTGGCTGAAGATAGCCGGACCAATCAACTGTCCGGCTCCTCTGCCCGAAGACCCAGCCCCATCTCTCCTAGAGAAGCTGCTTGCTCCGGCGCTCGAAAGAGTGCCCGCAATGTGGTGGTGTCGAGCTCGTCATCTGGCGAGTCTGCGACACCCTCCTCTCGTGAAAACGAGGAGGAGGAAGAAGAAATCCCTCCCCCTCCAACGGGGGAAGGAAAGAAGAGGAAGGCCGCCCCAGCGGGGGCGGCTACGGGATCCAAAAAGAGGAAGACCCCCACGCCGGACTACTCCCCCGACCCCTACGAGGACGAGGAGGAGCGGCCGGAAAGGACCAAGCGTCCGGCGACGTCGTAAGTATTCGGATACCAGAGTAACTCATGACATCCTTTCATTTGCACAGCTTTCCCTTATGTTGAATGCAATCGTGCAGCCCGCCCCGGGCCGAACTCGACGATTCGTCGAGTGGTTCCCTGGATTCATCGGACGTGAACTCTGTTCCGCCCACTGTCTCCCCCCGCCAGGTAGACGACGCCGAAGTGGCGTCCCACCGAACTCCTTGGCAGGAGGAGGTGGACCTGGAGGAGCCGCAAGGCAACCTCCCGGACTCCAGGAGTGGAGGGGACAAGTCCGCCCAGGGCACTAAGTCCGGCTTTGTGCCGGACACCGCGCCGGACTCAACAGTCCCGGCCCGCGGTAGGCGAACTCCTTCCAAGAGGAGCAAGCCATCTGAGCCGGCGACCTCTGCCCAACCAGAGGCGCCGGAAAACTTGCTGGAGGCGCTTGAAGGCGCCACCATCGATGAGGAGCACCGTACTGTTATGAGTACGGTGGTCCAGAGGGTTCAGTCCGCCAAAAGCGGATTGAACGAAGCTTGCGCTAGCCTTCTAAAAGGCTTTCAGGTAAGTAATTAATATGCTAAATTCGTTGCCGCATAGACAGTAGCCCCTGATGCTCTGTTCGGTGTTCGGAAGGAAAAGCCGGATAGAGGATCTAACAATTATCGCAGGAGTCTAACAAAAAAGTCAAATATGCGTATGCAGGCTTCACTGCTGTCCACCGCCGCATTAACTGCGCAGGTGGATGTCCTTAAGAAGGACCTTGAGCGGTCCGAGCGAGAGCTCGGTCTTGCCCGAGGGCAGCTCGAGGAGAAGGAAGGTAAAAAAGACCGTTAATAATAAAAATTTGCCTATGGAGAGGCTTGATTGCAGAAAATAACAGGTATACACTGCCTAATGTAGGGACCGCGACAGAGGTGGCCACCCTGAGGCAGGCGCTTACCGAGGCCGAAAAGAAGACGGCCGAGGAGCGCATCGAACGAGAAAAGCTTGTGGTCCAATGCGGCGAGGTGCAGCAGAAGCTGCAAGACCTCATGGAAAAACATAAGGGTCTGGAGCTTGACGCGAAAACGCAAGCCACCGAACTCACCTCTGCCGTTGAGGCCACCAAAATTGCCAAGGCCGAAGCCCAGAAGGCCCTCCAAGAGTTGGAGGATGTAAAAAAGATAGCAGTGGGTAAGGCATTCTTAATGCAAAGTAGGAATATAAAAATAAAATACCTGTTTCTTACCCGAATCCGGAGTTCTCCAGGGGCATTTGTCGATCTTCCCCGCAGCGCATCCGACGCCGCCGCGTTCTACCGAGCTGAACAGGGCAGCTCAGCGGAGAGTGTGTTCTGGTCTCAGTATTCTGAGGCCGGACACCCTGTGCCCTTGAGTGATCAGCTGAAGCAGCTGGTCGAGCTCCACAAGGCGGGCGAACAGGCTATGAAGGGCCTTCTAGTTCGGCTGTGGCCTGGAGAGGCCCTGCCTGGGAGCTACTTTGGGCTAGTGCGGCGGCTGGTGGAGGCCTGTCCACGGCTTGAGGTCATCAAGCGCTCTGCCTGCATCGAGGGCGCCCGGAGAGCCCTCGCCCGAGTAAGATGAACGGCGAGAAGCTGGTGAAGGACGGGCCGCTGCCAGGGAAGGAACATCGCAAGCCCGAGAACTACTATGAAGAAGTTCTTGCCGGAGCCTGCCTTATTGCGGATGAATGTGCTAAAGATGTAATATTTCCATGAACTCGTTCGTTTTTATCCTGTGCGCTGAAAACTTGTTCATATGCGCCTTAAGCAATGCTTTGAATTTAAAATATTATTTTCTGTGCGGCCGTTTATCAGTAATTGAGAGATGGCGAGTCGTCAGCTTTCTCCCCCCATGCAACTAGTGCTGGGGTGTTCGGGATAAACCTGAGGGCTCTTGTTCCCATAGTTGGGTCCTTCGAGGGAGGCCCTCAGCACAACGAACCAGGCAATCGAACTATAATGCTTGAACACTCTCACTTAGCCATAGAACTTTATAATTTTAAATTTTGGCGAAGCCCCTAGTTCGGAAGGCCGAATTCGGGGCGCTATCCACGCCTTTAGCCGGATTTAACCAGCTCTCCGCTCAAAGCGGCATAAGCCTTTAAGGACTCGAAAAACCTCTCGAACAGCGACCGGTCTCACGCCCTATCATGACAGTCTGTTTTAGCTTTCTCCACTGAGGTGCTCACCCACATGACCTGGGGCACAATCGCAGCGGTTCTCCTAGTGCTACCTTAGCCGATAGAGCGGAACGTAAGGCACCAAAACATAGGAGCCGGGCAAACCCAACATATGACCAAAATCATGACTCGGAGCCAATGCATATAGTGCTATAAGTTCGGGGTGCCGCACTTGTGGAAGTGTACGGACTTCTCACGTCCAGATAAAAGGGTAATGAAGCCCCTGGCGTGGTTTGCCGTACCATGGTGTACGGGTGCGATCATGTTATGGGATAAACATATGTATTCAAAGAAGGTGATGCAGAAAATGGACACAAAGCTATGCATTGTTTATAAAGAGGCTATTCGAAGCCGGACGATACAAGTAGTGCGATAAGCAAAAAAAACTGGACTATTTAACATGTCCTGGACAGGCGCAGGCCGCGGAAATTTGGAAATAGATATATCGCTCGAAATAGAGACCACCTGAGAGTTCCGTAGTGCGGCGTAGCTTTGTCTGCTCTCCTAGGCCTTGTATCGTCTGTGCGGCAACAAGGCCGAACAGGTCATCCGGAATGTGTAGTCCTGAAAGTAAAAAAAAAAAAAGAAAGAAAAAATCCGGCAGCCCCTAGTACGTTTAAGGCCGTATTGTAGGCATGCCGTTAAAATGCCTCCTTCCCCTGTGCCCATGGAATTTTAAGGGCATAACTGTGTACTCGAGGTACTAGCTTCGTGATGCTGCGATGGCTAGGGTCGGGGCCGTATTTCTACACATGCTCCGAACATGCCAAGTGGTCTTGTTGCAGGTTACTCCGGGCGCGCTTTGCATTGTCCGGCGTTTTAGCGGCCGGACTGGAGAGTTGCCTTGAGAGGCTACTTTGTACTTCCGCTGCGAGGGTCGCCGTGTGCTGCTCCGTTGTGATGGAGTGTTCGGTGTTTCCGCTGACCGTAATTACTCCTCGAGGGCCTGGCATCTTGAGCTTGAGATATGCGTAGTCCGGAACTGCATTGAATTTAGCAAATGCAGTTCGTCCGAGCAGGGCGTGATAACCACTGCGGAACGGGACTATATCGAAGATTAACTCTTCGCTTCGGAAATTATCCGGAGATCCGAAGACCACATCAAGTGTTATCGAGCCTGTGCAATTGGCCTCTACACCTGGGATGACGCCTTTAAAGGTCGTCCTTGTGGGCTTGATCCTTGATGGATCTATGCCCATTTTCCGCACTGTATCCTGGTAAAGCAGGTTCAGGCTACTACCGCCGTCCATGAGGACTCTTGTAAGATGAAATCCGTCGACGATTGGATCGAGGACCACTGCGGCAAAGCCGCTGTGACGGATACTAGTGGGGTGGTCCCTTCGATCGAAAGTGATCGGGCAAGAAGACCAAGGATTGAACTTTGGGACAACTGGCTCCATCGCGTACACGTCCCATAGCGCACGCTTCCTTTCCTTCTTAGGAATATGGGTCGCGTATATCATGTTCACCATCCGCACTTGCGGGGGAAACCCCTTCTGTCCTTTGTTGTTCGGCGGCCTGGACTCCTGCTCGTCATCGCTGTCCAGCCCCTTGTTTTTATGTTCGGCTCTTAACTTGCCTGCCTGCTTGAACACCCAACAATCTCTGTTGGTGTGATTGGCTGGCGTTTCGGGGGTGCCATGAATCTGGCACGAATGGTCGAGTATTCGGTCCAAACTGGACGGGCCCTGGTTATTCTTTTTAGATGGCTGTTTCCGCTGACCGGATATATAGCCTCTGAATCCGGCATTTACTGCCGTATCCTCATTGCTGTCGCTGCAAACGCGGCGCTTTTGATTGTTTCGGCGTGACCTGCCATTTTTGTCCTTGGTATCCGGATTACCGGTCTTCTTTGATAAGTTGTTGCTACGAGCTAGCCAACTGTCTTCGCCCGCGCAAAAGCGGGTCATGAGTGTCGTGAGGGCTGCCTTGTTTTCGGCTTTTCCGGTCCTAGGTGCCGGGCAAGCCATTCGTCGCGGATATTATGCTTGAAGGCCACTAGGGCCTCTGCGTCCGGACAGTCGACTATCTGATTTTTCTTTGTAAGGAACCGTGTCCAGAATTGCCTGGCCGATTCGTCTGGCTGCTGAATTATGTGGCTTAGGTCATCAGCGTCCGGTGGTCGCACATAAGTGCCCTGGAAGTTCTCAAGGAATGCGGCTTCCATGTCTTCCCAAGAACCAATTGAATTTGCTGGCAAGCTGTTAAGCCAATGCCGAGCTGGTCCCTTAAGCTTGAGTGGGAGATATTTGATGGCGTGCAGGTCGTCGCCGCGTGCCATATGGATGTGAAGGAGATAATCCTCGATCCAAACTGCCGGATCTGTCGTAACATCGTATGACTCGATGTTGATGGGTTTGAAACCCTCTGGTATTTGATGATCCATTACTTCGTCTGTGAAACATAATGGGTGTGCGGCGCCCCTGTACTGGGCTACGTCACGACGCAGCTCGGAAGAGCTGTGCCTGTTGAGTTCGGCCCGGCCGGAGTTATTGTGTCCGGACTGAAAATCGTCACGTGTTGGGCGTCCGCGCGATCCATAGATCGATCTTGTCCGCCTTGCTTTGTCCTCCAGTACGTCTCGCAGGTCTGGCTCGTTTCCTTGTGCCCTAGCCGAACGGCCCCGGGGCATGTTTGGCTTGAAATTTCGACGGGCCTCTCTGTCGCGGCCGCGAGGTGGCCGGTCTGCCATGTCATTTGCTTCCTCCTCTGATTGGGGGAGCGGCCTACGTTTAGGGTAATTTTTGGAGTGGCGCCCGAGTTCGTACTCTTCGGCCGCAAGGACGTCTGTCCATCTGTCAGCTAGCAAATCTTGATCAGCCCTAAGCTGTTGCTGCTTTTTCTTTAGGCTGTTGGCCGTGGCAATAAGCCTGCATTGAAAACGCCCTTGTTCGGCAGGGTCTGATGGTATGACGAATTCATCGTCGTCGAGGCTTGCCTCGTCTTCGGAGGGAGGCGTGTAGTTATCGTCCTCAACCTCTTGTTCTGCCGCTTCCTTATGAAGGCCGGCTTCTCCATCTTCCCGTGATGAGTCTTGTTGTGGTTGGTGTTCTTGGGCGGTATTCGGGGTAGAATTATCCCCCGTGCCGGAATCACCATTCTTGCTTTGGCGGGATTTAGAGCGGTGCCGCTGACGCCGGCGTTTGGGAGGCTTTCTCGAGGTGCCATCCACCGCTGTTCCATCGCCATCTCCGTCTTTCGGAGCGTCCACCATGTATATGTCATATGACGAGGTGGCGGTCCAGCGCCCTTCAGGTGCTGGTTGTTGTTCGTCTCCTCCTTCGTCGTCCATACCGTCGAAGTCTTCGGAGCCGAAGTCGAGCCTGTCGGTTAGATCGTCGACAGTGGCTATTAAGTGGGTGGTGGGTGGGTTTTGAATTTCTTCATCGTCCGTATCCCAACCTCGCAGACCATAATCCGGTCTGGGCTCTCCTGATAAAGAGAGAGACTTGAGAGAATTCAGGATGTCACCAAAAGGTGAGCACTGAAAGATGTCCGCGGCGGTGAACTCCATTATAGGCGTCCAATCAGATTCGATTGGCGGGGGCTTGGAAAGCCCGGAGTTCGGAGAAGAATCCGGCTCCTTGGAGTCATGGGCGACGCGGAGTGCGGGACCGGCGTTCGGCTTGATCGCATTTAACGTCGCAGCCCCTGAGGTGACGTCCAACCGTTCTTCCTCGACAAGCGCAGCGGGCTCCGAATCAAGGATCGGGGCCGGAGCGTATGCGGCCACCAGGACACTGTTCGGGAGCAGAGCTATATCATGCCCTTCTCGACAGTGCGGCACGCTTGGCTGTGGCCCGAATCCGTCGAAGATCGAGTCTCCGCGGATATCCGCCGTGTAGTTTAAGCTTCCAAACCTGACTTGATGGCCAGGGGCGTAGCTTTCGATCTGCTCTAGATGGCCAAGCGAGTTGGCTCGCAGAGCGAAGCCGCCGAAGATGAAGATCTGTCCGGGGAGAAAAGTCTCACCCTGGACCTCCTCGCCATTGATGATCAAAGGAGCCATCGAACCTAAAGGTGACGACACAGAGGAACTCTCCATGAAAGCACCAGTGTCGGTATCAAAACCGGCGGATCTCGGGTAGGGGGTCCCGAACTGTGCGTCAAGGTCAGATGGTAACAGGAGACAGGGGACACTTTATTTTACCCAGGTTCGGGCCCTCTCGGTGGAGGTAAAACCCTACTCCTGCTAGATTAATATTGATGATATGGGTATTGATGATATGGGTAGTACAAGAGTAGATGTACCACGAGATCAAGGAGGCTAAACCCTAGAAGCTAGCCTATGGTTTGATTGTGTATGAAGATGATTCTCTCCTACGGACTACAACCCTCCGGTTTATATAGACACCGGATAGGGTTAGGGTTACACAGAGTCGGTTACATTGGTAGGAGATCTTGAATATCCGCACGCCTAGCTTGCCTTCTACGCCAAGGAAAGAACCTTCCGGACACGGGACGGAGTCTTCAATCTTGTATCTTCATAGTCCTGGAGTCCGGCGGGAGATGTAGTCCGGCTATCCGAACACCCCCTAATCCAGGACTCCCTCACCTTTGCTCGCCTCCACAGCTTGACGGATGGGCTCACTCTCCATGTCAAACTAATGGAGGGTGGCCTCCTCTCCATCAAGATCTTCGGGCAATTCGGGACTCGCGTAAGGTGCTGCGCGGAGAGCTCTTCTGACGACGAAGATCCCTCCTAGAGCGGGTGTGGCGAGGAAGACAGCGGCAGTGACGACGAGGCTAGCGGGCGGCAGGATGACGGGTCCTACTAGGCGTCGGGTGCCGCTCCGAGCGGCACCGGCTACCCCATCATCCGTGTCGCCGGCTCCTTGAACTTCTCGGGGTCATCCCCTTGGGCGGCTGGCGTTGGGAGGCTGCGAAAGAGGAAGAGGCCGGGCGGCAAGGCCGTCAAGTCGGAGTACACGGGCACCGACGCCTTCGTCGCGTACTGACGTCCTGCCGCCTCGTCTTCGAGCTCTGCCTCCGGCGCCTCCATCACCATCCAGCCCTTGGATGGCCACCGAGATGTTCTCTTGGTATCTTCTGCTGCTCGTAGCTCGCCTAGGCGCCCCTTTTGCCCTTTTGGCCTCCTTGGCCTGCCTCCTGAGGAGAGGGACAAGAAAGGGATTACGGGCATCTTATCTCTTTCTAGTATTGTAAGCCTTCGGGCCTTTGTTAACTCTAGAACTTGTAATCCCCTTGTTCATATTTTTCATTTCGTATGAACTGCACCTGTACGGGATGTTTTTTTAATGAAAAAGGTATGTTTTCCGGGTTTTTCGTTTGTAGGTAAAAACCCACGACAAGGAGTAAATCCTTGTTACCTTTAAGATAAACGTTTTCTCGCCCGGCAACAGGACTTGCCGTCTCCCCACTTTGCTCGGCCTTTCTCACGCCCTTGGCGGAGGCAGGGATGAGGTGGGCTTAGGCTCCTCGTTTCATTTCCCTACTGCCGCGACTACGACCAAACTCGGTCCCAGGAAACGAGTCCTAGGGTCCGAAATGAAGGGAGCACGGCAGCCTAAGGATAAAACGAGGTTTCACATACCTCAGTCCATAATGAAACGCATGATAAGGGATAGAGAACTTATCTAAATCTGCAGCCCCCGGCAACCTTGGCTTGCCGCGGGTCGATCTTTGCTCTTGTAGTCCCCGGCAATACTGGCTTGCCGGGGCCCGGATGCCGGTCCGTCCCCTTTCTTCTAAAGCAGCTCGGCAAGGATACTCATGTGCCCTGTGAACCAAAGAAGACAGAGAAGAACAGAGTGACGTGCACTCGACCTCTGAGCTAGGGGTTAGCCGCCACTAAGCACTATCAACCCTAACCAAGGACGAGACTCGACCTAGCATGTGTGCTATAACTTAGGGCGCCAGCGCTTCATTTATCTGTGCCCAGGGTCTGCGCCTGGCTTTGTACAAATTGTCACATGCCTTGCCGGCAAAGCTTGTACAAAAGGGTGGCTTGCCGGGAGGCCCGGCAAACCGCGCCTTATGGGTAAAACTTGCAAAGATGCTCGATGTTCCAGGAATCGCTCACGGGAACGGCATCTTCGGTCTCCAAGCGGACTGCGCCGGGCCTGGTGACTCGCATTACCCGATAAGGGCCTTCCCACTTTGGCGTCAACTTGTTGGAATTCTTGGTCGACTGAACGCGCCGAAGAACAAGGTCGCCTTCCTCAAGGCTTCGGGCATGAACCTTGCAGCTATGGTAGCGGCGCAAGGCTTGCAGGTAGCGTGCCGCTCTCACAGCTGCCCGAAGACCATCTTCCTCAAGGAGCGCTGCGTCATCTTAGCGCAACGGCTCTTGCTCAAGCTCGTCATAAGCGAGCACTCGAGGTGACCCGTGTATGAGTTCCGTGGGGAGAATTGCTTCTGCACTGTATACCAGGGCAAAAGGTGTCTGGCCGACGGCTCGATTTGGCGTCGTCCTGATTGACCAAAGAACCACTAGCAACTCATCAATCCAGCGCCTTCCGCTCTTGTGCAGCTTGTCAAACGTATTCGTTCTCAAGCCTCGCAACACTTCAGCATTTGCCCTCTCCGCTTGGCCGTTGCTCCGTGGATGTGCCATGGAAGCAAAACAGACCTTGCTGCCGAGGTCTCGGATGTACTGCATGAAGGTGTGGCTTGTGAACTGCGTGCCGTTGTCAGTGATGACTCTGTTTGGCACACCAAAACGGCAGACCAGTCCTTTGAAGAATTTGATGGCTGACTGAGCAGTCACCTTCCTCACTACTTCCACCTCTGGCCACTTTGTGAACTTGTTGATTGCAACGTACAAGTACTCAAAGCCCCCGACAGCGCGGGAAAAGGGCCCAGTATATCGAGCCCCCAGACCGAGAATGGCCAGGAGAGAGGGATTGTTTGAAGGGCTTGAGCTGGTTGATGAAGCCTCTTTGAATGGAACTGGCACGCTTCACACTTGGTGACTAGTGTCGTTGCATCCTGGAGAGCGGCGGGCCAGAAGAAACCTAACTGGAACGCCTTCCCAGCAAGGGCCCTTGACCCTATGTGGGAGCCACATATGCCTCCATGTATCTCTGCCAACAGCTCTAGTCCTTCTTCCCGGGGGATGCACTTGAGTTTCACACCGTTCGGCCTTCTCCAGTACAGGACGTCATCGATGAACTGGTACAGGGCGGACCGACGGGCTACTTTCTTCGCTTCTTCCTGCTCCTCAGGAAGCTCCCCTGTTTGGAGGAATTGGACAGTATGTTGCGCCCATGCCGGAGCCTGAGGCTCGACGGCAAGGACCAAAGGCATCTCTTTTGCCATGGGAGCGGCTGTCTCTACGGCCAGGGCCTGATGCCCCGCCGGAGTCAGTTGCTCTTGGGCAGGCGCAGCGTCCGCAGCAGCACCTTTGCCGGCAGCCCCGGGGGGCTCGGTAGGAAAGTACTTGCCGGGACCTGATTTTCTCCGCTTGCTCTGCCCTGCTGATGGATCGACGGATGGTTGAGTTAACCAGAGCAAAAAGGTACCTAGTTCCACAGGTAGCTTGAATGTGGCACGCTTTGACAGGTAATCGGTGATGTCGTTCTCCGCTCGGGGGAAGTGCTCCGCCTGGATACCGTCAAAGTGTTCCTCCAGCTTCCTCACCTCATCTACGTACGCTTCCATCAGTGGGCTCTGATAATCCTTGTTGACTTTCCTGACAACGAGCTGCGAGTCACCCCTGACGATGAGCTTCTTAACCCCGAGGTCTGCCGTGATCCTGAGACCGGCAAGCAATCCCTCGTACTCGGCAGTGTTATTGGTGGACATCTGCCTAGGGAAGTGCATCTGGACCACGTACTAGAGGTGCTCTCCGGTGGGTGCGACGAGCAGCACACCGGCACCGGCGCCTTGCAGCGAGAAAGCTCCATCAAAGTACAAGATCCAGTCGCGGTCTGCCTCCTTGCCGGGGAGAGTAGTCTCCTGGATTTCTTTGTCAGGCGTTGAGGTCCATTCCGCGATGAACTCCGCCAGGACTCTGCTCTAAATTGTCGAGGTACTCTCAAACTTTAAGCTGAAGCCTGAAAACTCCAAGGCCCATTCCACAATCCTTCCGGTTGCGTCCGGGTTGTGAAATATCCGTTGCAATGGGAGGCGGGTGACGATAGTGATCTCGTGGGCCTGGAAGTAGTGATGCAGCTTCCTCAAGGCCATAAGGAGGCCGAAGAGCAATTTTTGCACACCGGAATACCTTGACCTAGACCCCTGCAAGAGGGAGCTGATAAAGTAAACCGGGTGCGGCATCATCTTCTTCTTGGGCACCACTTCACTTGACAGCGTGGGCATCGCCTTGTCGGCACCAGATTCTGCCGGGGGCCGCACCTTGTCGGCACTAGGCCCTACTGGGGAAATCCTCGGCTTTCCCTCCATTGGCCTTGCCGCCATTGCTGCCTCGTCGTTGACCTCCCTTTGTGCCACTAGTGCGGCGCTGACCACTTCATTCGTCACCGCCAGATATAGCAGTAACGGCTCTTGTCGTTTAGACGCAACTAGTATTGGCGTGGAGGAAAGGTATTTCTTCAGGTCTTGTAGTGCGGCCTCAGCTTCTGGGGTCCACTCTATTGGGCCCGCCTTTTTCAAGATCTTGAAAAAGGGAAGGGCGCGCTCGGCGGACTTGGAGATGAACCGGCTCATGGCGGCAACGCAGCCGGTGAGCCGATGCACATCCCTGATCCGCTTGGGCGCCTCGATCCTGCTTAATAGCCTTGATCTTGTCTGGATTTGCCTCGATCCCGCGCTGTGACACAAAGAACCCGAGAAGCTTGCAGGATGGGACGCCGAAGACGCACTTCTCAGGGTTCAACTTGAGGTTGATCTTGCGCAGGTTGGCAAATGTCTCTTCTAGATCTTGCAGAAGAGTCGGCCCATCCTTGGTTTTGACCACTATGTCATCCATGTAGGCTTCCATATTTCTATGGAGCTGAGGTTCAAAACCAATTTGGACGACTCTTGCAAACGTTGAGCCAGCACTCTTCAACCCAAAAGGCATCCGTAAAAAGCAATACGTACCACATGGGGTGATGAATGTTGCCTTCTCTTCATCCTCTTTTGTCATGAAGATTTGGTGGTAGCCTGAGTAGGCATCAAGGAATGATAACAGATCACACCCGGCCGTGGAGTCAACAATCTGGTCAATGCGCGGCAATGAGAAGAGGTCTTTAGGACAAGCCTTATTGATATCTGTGTAATCACTTGTAGGATCGGAAGTATGTCTAGAGGGGGGTGATTAGACTACTTGACCAAATAAAAACTTAACCTTTTCCCAATTTTAGTTCTTGGCAGATTTTAGCTATTTTAGGACAAGTCAAGCAATCATCACACGATTCAAGCAAGCATGCAAAGAGTATATAGGCAGCGGAAAGTAAAGCATGCAACTTGCAAGAATGTAAAGGGAAGGGTTTGGAGAATTCAAACGCTATTGGAGACAAGGATATTTTTCCCGTGGTTCGAATAGGTGGTGCTATCGTACATCCACGTTAGTGGAGACTTCAACCCACGAAGGGTAACGGTTGCGCGAGTCCACGGAGGGCTCCACCCACAAAGGGTCCACGAAGAAGCAACCTTGTCTATCCCACCATGGCCATCGCCCACGAAGGACTTGCCTCACTAGCGGTAGATCTTCACGAAGTAGGCGATCTCCTTGCCCTTACAAACTCCTTGGTTCAACTCCACAATCTTGTCGGAGGCTCCCAAGTGACACCTAGCCAATCTAGGAGACACCACTCTCCAAGAAGTAACAAATGGTGTGTTGATGATGAACTCCTTGCTCTTGTGCTTCAAATAATAGTCTCCCCAACACTCAACTCTCTCTCACAGGATTTGGATTTGGTGGAAAGAAGATTTGAGTGGAAAGCAACTTGGGAAAGGCTAGAGATCAAGATTCATATGGTAGGAATGGAATATCTTGGTCTCAACACATGAGTAGGTGGTTCTCTCTCAGAACATATGAATTGGAAGTGTAGGTGTGTTCAGATGGCTCTCTCCACGAAGGAAGAGGAGGTGGAGGGGTATATATAGCCTCCACTTAAAATCCAACCGTTACACACAATCGACCAATCTCGGTGGGACCGAATCAACAAACTCGGTGGACCGAAATGGTAAACCTAGTGACCGTTAGAGATTTTCGCTGGGACTGACATGCATCATGGTAGGACCGATGTGGTTAGGGTTTGGGCATAACGTAATCTCGGTGAGACCGATTACACAAACTCGGTGAGACCGATTTGGTAATTAGCTAACCAGAGAGTTGGTCAGGCAAACTCGGTGGGACCGATTTGCTCTTTCGGTGAGACCGAAAAGTTACAAAAGGGAAACAGAGAGTTTGCATTGCAATCTCGGTGGGACCGATCCGCTCTTTCGGTGAGACCGAAAAGTTACGAAAAGGAAACAGAGAGGTTGCAATCCCATCTTGGTGAGACCAAGATCCCTATCGGTGAAACCGATTTGCTAGGGTTTGGCAGTGGCTTATGACATATGAGAAACTCGGTGGCGCCGGATAGAAAGAATCGGTAGGACCGAGTTTGGCTTAGGGTTTAGGTCATATGTGGATATGGGAAAGTAGTTGAGGATTTTGGAGCATATCATTAAGCACATAAGGCAAAGAGCTCATTAAGCAACACCTCATCCCTCCTTGATAGTATTGGCTTTTCCTATAGACTCAATGTGATCTTGGATCACTAAAATATAAAATGAGGAGTCTTGAGCTTTTGAGCTTGAGCCAATCCTTTGTCCTTAGCATTTTGAGGGTTCCACTTTCACCATCCATGCCATGCCAATCATTGAGCTTTCCTGAAATAATTGTCTTGGAATTGCATTAGCTCAATGAGCTATATGTTGTTATGAATTACCAAAACCACCTAGGGATAGTTGCACTTTCATCAATACACAACCTCCACTTCCCATTCGTCTTGCGCACCACTACCGGATTGGCCAACCATGTCGGATGGAGCACCCCTCTCACCAAACCTGCCGCTTCTAACTTCCTGATCTCCTCTGTAATGAACTCATGCTTCTCTAGAGCCTGCTTTCTGACCTTCTGCTTGACGGGCCGTGCGTGGGGGCAAACAGCTAGGTGGTGCTCAATCACCTCCCTGGGAACACCGGGGATGTCGGATGCTTGCTATGCAAACATGTCAACATTTGCACGCAAGAAGGTGACGAGCTCGCCTTCCTATTTGCTGTTGAGGGCGGAGCCTATGATGAAGGCCCCTCCCGTGCTGTCCTCCGCGACGGGCACCTTCTTAGTCTGCGGCGGCTCGGCTCTAGACCTCTTGCTCTTGTCGGCAGAGCTCTCTCGCACATCCTCAACGGTAGCACAACACCCCGAGGAGGTGCGCTTGCCGGAGTGGGTGCGAGAGGTCTTGTCGAGCTCCTTCTTTCCTCCTGAGCCTTTGGCGGACGGAGCAGGGTGCCTTGACGGCAGCGGCTGCAACTGCTTCCCGGTAGAGTTGGTCGGCGCAGATCAGCGCGTCCTTTTTGTCGGAGGGGACGGAGATGATGGTCAACGTCCCGGGCATCTTTAGCATGTTGTAGGCGTAGTGTGATGCCGCCATGAACTTGGCTAGTGCCGGGCGGCCGAGGACCCCGTTGTAATGCAAGGGGATCTCGGCCACGTCAAAGACGATCCTTTCCGTCCGGTAGTTCAACTCTCCTCCAAATGTCACAGGCTGTGTGACCTTTCCCTTTGGCTGACTTCTCCCCGGATTGACCCCCTAAAACGTGCCCGTTTCCTCGAGGTCTCCATCAGAGATCTGCAACCTTCTGATCACGACGGGCGAGATCAGGTTCAGGCCGGCCCCGCCATCAATCAACATCTTGTTCACCATGAGGTTGCATATTGTTGGAGAAACCAACAACAGCAAACACCCGACCGCGGTAATGCGATCAGGGTGGTCCTCGGCGTCAAAGATGAGGGGCGTGCTGGACCACTTTAGTGGCTTCTGAGCGCCGAACGACGGCTCTGCTACTATAACCTCTCGCGCCCACTGCTTGAGCTAGCGGTGAGAGGTATGCAACGAGGCGCCGCCATCGACGCACATGGCCACTGTAGCCTTCTGCAACCCTTGCTCACCGGACTCGTCGTCCTCTTCGTGATCGTCGTTTTCTTGTTTCTTGTCGCGGCCCCGGGCGGGCCTCTCTTGCTGGTTGTCCTTGCCGGGGCGTCCTCCTTGACTGTCGTGCTTCTTGCCGGATCCCTCAGCACCATCCTGGTCCTTCTCCTTGTCCCACCTTTTGTACTCAACCTTTTGCTTCTCAGCAAGCAGCTCGACTTGCCGGCAGTTCTGGAGAGCGTGGCCCTTGGTGCGGTGGATCTTGCAGTATTGCTTGCTGGAGCTTCCTGGCTTGTCGGTAGCCGCCAAGGCCCGACAGGCAGCGCACCCGGCAATCTCCTTGCCGGGCGTGTCTGCCTTGACCTTATTGCTGGCACCGGTATCGTCGGATCCCTCAACGGCAAGCACGGCCTTGCCTTTGTGTTTCCTGTTGCGACGCCGACCATTCTTCGTCGGGGCGGGGGCGTCCTCATCGGTAGAGTCGGTTTCCGCGCCAGCGTCTTTGCCGGGGTACTTCCTTCCCTCTTCAGCCGGGCACACCTGTCGGTCAGAACATAGAGCTCGGCCACATCCTTATCCTTGGTCATTGCCAGCTCCTCGCGCATCTTGCGATTGCGCATGTTCTGATGGAACACGCTAATCACAGTGGCGGGATGAACGCCGGGGATGTTGTACTGCACCTGGCTGAATCTCTGGATGTACTTGCGCAGGGTATCCCCTTCCTTCTGGGGAATGATATGCAGATCACTCGCCTGGCCATGAGCTTGGTGGCCTCGTGTGAAGGCACCAATGAACTCATGGCACAAATCTGACCAGGAAGAGATGGAGTCCGCCGGCAAGTGCATTAACCAAGACATTACATTGGGCTTGAGTGCCAGCGGGAAGTAGTTGGCAAGCACCTTGTCGTCGCGAGCCCCAGCAGCCTGCATCGCGATGGTGTAGATGCTGAGGAACACAGACGGATGGGTCTTGCCGGCGTACTTCTCACCAACGTCGGGCTTGAATGTGCGGTGGGACGGCCACTAGAACTGCCTCAGCTCACGGGTAAAAGCCGGGCAGCCCACCTCATAAGGTAGGCCGTCGGGGCCCCCCGGTGCCAGGTGGTCTGCAGCGGGTCCCGCCCGCTTGTCCGACTAGCGGCGCATTTCGCGTCGGTGCTCCACGGTGGTTCGAGCGTCCTCGTGGGCTCGCTCCCGAAGGACCTGGCGCTGGTCGCGGAGGGTCTGTGGATCGGACGATGCTACGGAGATGTTATCACCAGCGTCGTCGCGGCGGGCCGACGCCTGCGGCAGCTGGCGAGGAGGAGGAGAGTGCACCATGGCCGCAGCTCCCCCGGTCCTCCCAGCGCCAGCATGTGGTGGTTCGGTGGAGCGCCGAACTGAGGGCCCCGCCGGTCGCGGATCATCTTTGTTTGCGATGGCGACGAGGCTCCGGATGGTGGCCCTCCACTCATCGAGCTTCTCCGCAGTAGGAGGGAAGTCGAGGAGCAGCTGTGCGCGCGCCAAGGCTTCCGCTGGCGTGGGTGGCGGTGACAGATGAGTGGATCGCGGCGCGCTTTGACTTCTAACTATGTTAGAAGGAGCTCTGTCACGACCCAGCGGCTGCGTGCCATTTTCACCAGCGCTTCGGCGAGCGTGTTGAACTCCTTCGTTTTGCTGATGACGCACAGGGCTCTTCCCACGGTGGTGCCCTGGGTCACCAACGTTGTGATGCTGTTCGGCGCGCACACCGTGGGAAGAATGCGCGGTGGTCGCCGGTGTATGCGTCTTGGAGGCCGCCGCGCCGCCCGGAGTCGGCGCAACGACACCCCGTAGGGCCCCGCGCCGCCGGCAGGGAGCCCCGCTCCGTCTTTGGGCCCGGCGGCATGGGGCCGATTGTCTGGTGCACGAACGACGCCGCTCGCCAGGCTCCGACTGCTTGGGTGGTGCTGGTGTTCGCGGGCCGCGGCCCGAGTCCTGTCAGCGACCGGTCCGCTGCTCGTCCGCACCGGCACGGGCCGTTCGGCCCCCAACGAGCCAGTCGCCGTGGTTGTATTCTTCTTAGTGGCCATGGCGAGGAAGAACCGCTAGGCTAACTACCAGACCAAATTCTCACAAACGTACCCCCTACCTGGCATGCCAAAGATGTCGATGGTGAACGATACCTATGGGATCACAAGAATCCCTACTATGGTTGCGGGGCACGGGGTTGAGAGAAGAGCGGGTCTAACAGAGAGCACGCGGTTCGTTTACCCAGATTGGGGCCGCGAGGATGCGTAAAACCCTAGTCCTGCTTTGGTGGATGTTTTCTGAGTTCTTGAGCTAGCTACGGAGTGTAACGAGCTCCGAAAAGCCGAAACCTTCTCCTATTCACCTCGGGGCTCCTTTTATAGGAAAAAGGGGTTGCCACAGTGGCACACAGGAGGTGTAAAGGTCTACAGTGGCACGAGGTTATCCCTCGTATTATAGGACAAAGCGCATTTAATGCGCCGCTTAGGTGTCCTCTCACTTTATCGGGGATGGGGGCGAGGCCCTTCCCGTCCGTCGCCGCTCCTCCAAGCTTCGACACGCGCCCGGGCCAGCGATGCATGTGGCGCCATGTAGGCAGGCAGGCAACTGAGGTGGCGCGGTGGTGGAGCCTCCACGAAGGGCCGCATGTTGCCATACAGGTGCCTGCCCAGCTGGTTGGGTCGGCAACTGCATGCGAATGGCGGCGGAGACTTGGCTGGTGTGGGCCTGGCGGTGGCCCCGCTGGCGTCCTTGGCGAGGGCCTTGCCGTGTGGCCCGGCAAGGGTCTTGCCGTGGCGCGCTGCCATCCCCGGCAAGGATCTTGCCGGGGGTCTGGTGGCCTCCCTCAGCAAGGATCTTGTCGAGGGTCATCGTCTTCTAATCCTCGTCTGATCTTGAATATGTCTTCACAAAGATCTGCCATCCACGACATAGGTGCCTTCCCGAGCCCTGGCCCCACGCCAATGATGGCGCTAGGGCCATGGGCTCAAGGGTAGCTCACTCTGCTGGTGTGAGGCGAGCTGCCCCGACAACGGTCTTGCCGGGCCGCTGAGGCCACCCGACAAGGGTCTTGCCGGGGGGAACCTGCTTCGTCCCTCTGCTCTTTGTGGTCTTGGTCTTGGCGTTGCTTTGATTGTCCTGGGCTTCGGTCTTACCTCGGCTCACCCCCCTCGCTCTGCTAGGTGTGGTCGCGGGCGCAGCTCTGACTGCCCGTGCACAGGTAAAGGGGTACAAAAATGTGCCCCTAGTTTTGTACACCGACAAAAAGATTCGATTGAAAGATCTAAAGACATACCTTCAAGCACTCACCTCCCCGGCAATGGCGCCAGAAACTGCTTGATGTTTACTACGCAACCTTCTTCTTGTAGATGTTGTTGGGCCTCCAAGTGCGGAGGTTTGTAGGACAGTAGCAAATTTCCCTCACGTGGATGACCTAAGGTTTATCAATCCGTGGGAGGTGTAGGATGAAGATGGTCTCTCTCAAACAACCCTGCAACCAAATAACAAAGAGTCTCTTGTGTCCCCAACACACCCAATACAGTGGTAAATTGTATAGGTGTACTAGTTCGGCGAAGAGATGGTGATATGAGGGCAATATGGATGGTAGATATAGGTTTTTGTAATCTAAAAATATAAAAAGCGCAAGGTAACAAGTGGTAAAAGTGTGCGTAAACGGTATTGCAATGCTAGGAAACCAGGCCTAGGGTTCATACTTTCACTAGTGCAAGTTCTCTCAACAATAATAACATAATTGGATCATATAACTATCCCTCAACATGCAACAAAGAGTCACTCCAAAGTCACTAATAGAGGAGAACAAACGAAGAGATTATTGTAGGGTACGTAACCACCTCAAAGTTATTCTTTTGGATCGATCTATTCAAGAGTTCGTACTGGAATAACACCTTAAGACACATATCAACCAAAACCCTAATGTCACCTAGATACTCCAATGCCACCTCAAGTATCCGTGAGTATGATTATACGATATGCATCACACAATCTCAGATTCATCTATTCAAACCAACACAAAGTACTTCAAAGAGTGCCCCAAAGTTTCTACCGGAGAGTCAAGACGAAAACGTGTGCCGACCCCTATGCATAAGTTCACAATGTTACGAAACCCGCAAGTTAATCACCAAAACATACATGAAGTAGATCATGTGAATATCCCATTGTCACCACAGATAAGAACATGCAAGACATACCTAAAGTGTTCTCAAATCCTTAAAGACTCAATCCGATAAGATAACTTCAAAGGGAAAACTCAATAAGAGTAGAGGGGGAGAAACATCATAAGATCAAACTATAATAGCAAAGCTCGCGATACATCAGGATTGTACCACCTCAAGAACACGAGAGAGAGAGAGAGAGAGATATCAAACACATAACTACTGGTACATACCCTCAGCCCCGAGGGTGAACTACTCCCTCCTCGTCATGGAGAACACCGGGATGATGAAGATGGCCATAGGTGAGGCATCCCCCCCCCCGGCAGGGTGCCGGAACAGGGTCCCGATAGGTTTTTCGTGGCTACAGAGGCATGCGGTGGCGGAACTCCCAATCTATTCTGCTCCCCGATGTTTTTAGGTTATATGGATATATATAGGCGAAAGAATTCGGTCAGGGGAGCCACGAGGGGACCACGAGGGTGGGGGCGTGATACGTCTCCAACGTATCTATAATTTTTGATTGCTCCATGCTATATTATCTATTGTTTTGGACAATATTGGGCATTATTATCCACTTTTATATTATTTTTGGGACTAACCTATTAACCGGAGGCCCAGCCCAGAATTGTTTTTTGCCTATTTCAGAGTTTTGCAGAAACAGTATCAAACGGAGTCCAAACGGAATGAAACCTTTGGGAACGTGATTTTCTCACCGAACGTGATGCAGGAGAATTGGACCCTAAGTCAAGGAAGCTTCGAGGAGGGCACGAGGTAGGGGGTGCGTCCACCCCTCTAGGGCGCGCCCTCCTCCCTCGTGGGCCCCATGTTGCTCCACCGACGTACTTCTTCCTATAATATATACCTACGTACCCCCAAACGATCAGAGACGGAGCCAAAAACCTAATTCCATCGCCGCAATCTTCTGTACCCACGAGATCCCATCTTGGGGCCTGTTCCGGAGCTCCGCCAGAGGGGGCATCTACCATGGAGAGCTTCTACATCATCATAGCCCCTCCGATGAAGTGTGAGTAGTTTACCTCAGACCTTCGAGTCCATAGTTAGTAGCTAGATGGCTTCTTCCCTCTTTTTAAATCTCAATACAATGTTCTCCCCCTCTCTGGTGGAGATCTATTCGATGTAATCTTGTTTTTGCGGTGTGTTTGTTGAGACTGATGAATTGTGGGTTTATGATCAAGATTATCAACAATATGTGAATCTTCTCTGAATTCTTTTATGTATGATTGGTTATCTTTGCAAGTCTCTACGAATTATCAGTTTGGTTTGGCCTACTAGATTGGTTTTTCTTGCAATGGGAGAAGTGCTTAGCTTTGGGTTCAATCTTGCGGTGTCCTTTCCCAGTGACAGTAAAGGCAGCAAGGCACGTATTGTATTGTTGCCATCGAGGATAACAAGATGGTTTTTTTATCATATTGCATGAATTTATCCCTCTACATCATGTCATCTTGCTTAAAGTGTTACTCTATTTTCTTGAACTTAATACTCTAGATGCATGCTGGATAGCAGTCGATGAGTGGAGTAATAGTAGTAGATGCAGGCAGGAGTCGGTCTACTTGTCTCGGACGTGATGCATATATACATGATCATACCTAGATATTCTCATAACTATGCTCAATTCTGTCAATTGCTCAACACTAATTCGTTCACCCACCGTAAAATACTTATACTCTTGAGAGAATCCGCAAGTGAAATCTATGGCCCCCGGGTCTATCTTCATCATATCAATCTTCCATCACTTTATTATGACCTTTGCTTTTTTTACTTTGCTTTTTATTTTACTTTGCATCTTATCACAAAAATACCAAAAATATCATCTATCATCTCTATCAGATCTCACTCTCGTAAGTGACCGTGAAGGGATTGACAACCCCTTATCGCGTTGGTTGTGAGGAGTTATTTGCTTTGTGAACATACGAGGGACTCACGCATAGCCTCCTACTGGATTGATACCTTGGTTCTCAAAAACTAAGGGAAATACTTACGCTACTTTGCTACATCATCCTTTCCTCTTCAAGGAAATCCAACGCAGTGCTCAAGAGGTAGCAAGAAGAATTTCTGGTGCCGTTGCTGGGGAGTCTACGCAAAAGTCAACATACCAAGTACCCATCGCAATCCCTTATCTCCCGCACTACATTATTTTCCATTTGCCTCTCGTTTTCCTCTCCCCCACTTCACCCTTGTCGTTTCATTCGCCCTCTCTTTTCCGTTTGCCTTTTTCTCGCTTGCCTTTTGTTTGATTGTGTGTTGAATAGCTTGTTTGTCACAATGGCTCTACCTAGATTTGGTGATCTTCACCTTAAAAAGCTAGAAGAGATCGAAAGCAACGTCAGGAGTTTTATGGTTTTGCAATTTGAGCACAA
Organism: Aegilops umbellulata; assembly: GCA_032464435.1. NCBI lineage: Eukaryota > Viridiplantae > Streptophyta > Magnoliopsida > Poales > Poaceae > Aegilops > Aegilops umbellulata. The sequence goes on along the minus strand of CP136057.1, from coordinate 74,989,438 downwards.
TAATTTCTTCAAAAACGAGCTTAAGGAACAAAAGTTTTATGAGTTTTACGAATAAAGAGCTCGATGATATGTCTAAAGAATTTGATGGTATAAGATCCCAAATTGCTCGTCTTGAGAAATTGACTGCTGAAATTTTGGATAAGCAGGCTACCTTAGTCAATAAGATGGCCGCTAAACCGGATTTCTATGAAAATAAAGATGAAGATCTAAAAGTTATTGATGTGTCACCTATTAAATCTCTGTTTTGCAATATGAATCTTGATAATTATGGGATTGAATATTTCCACCTTTACCTAGAAGGCGTTCCAAGAATTCGGAGTTTTTTGATAAAAGTGGGATTGAAAAAAGTAAAACCCTAGATGTTACTAAACCCACTATTTGGGATTTCAAGGAATTTAATTATGAAAGTTGCTCCTTAATTGATTGTATTTCCTTGTTGCAATCCATGCTAAATTCTCCTCACGCTTATAGTCAAAATAAAGTGTTTACTAAACATATCGGTGATGCCTTGATGCAATCTTATGAAGAAAAACTTGAGTTAGAAGTTTCTATCCCTAGAAAAATTTATGATGAGTGGGAACCTACTATTAAAATTAAAATTAAAGATCATTAGTTTTATGCTTTGTGTGATTTGGGTGCTAGTGTTTCTACTATTCCCAAAACTTCATGTGATTTCCTAGATTTTGGTGATTTTGATGATTGCTCTCTAAACTTGCACCTTGCGGATTCCACTATTAAGAAACCTATGGGAAGAATTAATGATGTTCTCATTGTTTCAAATAGGAACTATGTGCCCGTACATTTTATCGTTCTTGATATAGATTTCAATCCTTCATGCCCTATTATTCTTGGTAGACCTTTCCTTAGAACGGTTGGTGCAATTATTGATATGAAGGAAGAGAATATTAGATTCCAATTTCAATTAAACAAAGGCATGGAACACTTCCCTAGGAAGAAAATAAAATTACCATCTGAATCTTTTATGAGAGCCACTTATGGAATGCCTACCAAAGATGCCAATACCTAGATCTATCCTTGCTTTTATGCCTAGCTAGGGGCGTTAAACGATACCGCTTGTTGGGAGGCAACCCAATTTTATTTTTAGTTTTTTTGCTTTTGCTTCTGTTTAGGAATAAATCTTTGATCTAGCCTCTGGTTAGACGTGTTTTTATGTTTTAATTAGTGTTTGTGCCAAGTTAAACCTATAGGATCTTCTTGGATGATAGTTATTTGATCTTGCTGTAATTTCCAGAAACTTTCTGTTCATGAAAACAACTGTTAAAAATCACCAGAACGTGATAAATACTGATTCCAATTGCTTCTGATCAATAATCAAATTGCCTAGGTCTTCCTATTTTGGTAGATTTTTTGGAGTTCCATAAGTTTACGTTAGTTACAGATTACTACAGACTGTTCTGTTTTTCACAGATTCTGTTTTTCGTGTGTTGTTTGCTTATTTTGATGAATATATGGCTAGTAAAATAGTTTAAACCATAGAGAAGTTGGAATACAGTAGGTTTAACACCAATATAAATATAGAATGAGTTCATTACAGTACCTTGAAGTGGTCTTTTGTTTTCTTTCGCTAATGGAGCTCACGAGATTTCTGTTGAGTTTTGTGTTGTGAAATTTTGAAGTTTTGGGTGAAATCTTTTTATGGATTATGGAATAAGGAGTGGAAAGAGACTAATCTTGGGGATGCCCATGGCACCCACAAGATAATCTAAGGATACCAAAAGGCCAAAGCTTGGGGATGCCCCGAAAGGCATCCCCTCTTTCGTCTACTTCCGTCGGTAACTTTACTTGGAGCTATATTTTTATTCATCACATGACATGTGTTTTGCTTGGAGCGTCTTGTATCATTTGAGACTTTGCTTTTTAGTTTACCTCAATCATCCTTGCTGTACACACCTTTTGAGAGAGCCATACATGATTTTGAAATTATTGGAATACTCTATGTGCTTCACTTATATATTTTGAGCTATATAGTTTTGCTCTAGTGCTTCACTTATATCTTTTAGAGCACGGTGGTGGATTTGTTTTACAGAAACTATTGATCTCTCATGCTTTACTTAGATTACTTTGAGAGTCTTAAATAGCATGGTAATTTTTTTAGATAATCTTAATATGCTAGGTATACAAAAATAGTAAAAACTTTTTATGAGTGTGTTGGATACTAAGAAAAGTTTGATGCTTGATGATTGTTTTGAGATATGGAGGTGATAATATCAAAATCGTTCTAGTTGAGTAGTTGTGAATTTGAGAAATTCTTGTGTTGAAGTTTGCAAGTCTCGTAGCATGCACGTATGGTAAACGTTGTGTAACAAATTTGAAACATGAGGTGTTCTTTGATTGTCCTCCTTATGAGTGGCGGTCGGGGACGAGCGATGGTCTTTTCCTACCAATCTATCCCCCTAGGAGCATGCGCGTAGTGCTTTGGTTTTTGATGGCTTGTAGATTTTTGCAATAAGTATGTGAGTTCTTTATGACTAATGTTGAGTCCATGGATTATACGCACTCTCACCCTTCCATCATTGCTAGCCTCTTCGGTACCGTGCATTGCCCTTTCTCACATTGAGAGTTGGTGCAAACTTCGCCGGTGCATCCAAACCCCATGATATGATACGCTCCTTCACACATAAACCTCCTTATATCTTCCTCAAAACAGCCACCATACCTACCTATTATGGCATTTCCATAGCCATTCCGAGATATATTGCCATGCAACTTTCCACCATTCCGTTTCTCATGACACATTTATCATTGTCATATTGCTTAGCATGATCATGTAGTTGACATAGTATTTGTGGCAAAGCCACCGTTCATAATTCTTTCATAAAATGTCACTCTTGGTTCATTGCATATCCCGGTACACCGTCGAGGCATTCATATAGAGTCATACTTTGTTCTAGTATCGAGTTTTAAATAAATAGAAGTGTGATGATCATCATTTTCTAGAGCATTATCCTAGGTGAGGAATAAAAAAAGAGAGAGGCCATAAAAAAGAGAAGGCCCAAAAAAAGAAAAAAAGAGAGAAAAGGAGAGAAGGGACAATGCTACTATCCTTTGCCGCACTTGTGCTTCAAAGTAGCACCATAATCATCATGATAGAGAGTCTCTTGTTTTGTCACTTTCATATACTAGTGGGAATTTTTCATTATAGAACTTGGCTTGTATATTCCAGCAATGGGCCTTGAGGGAGTACTGGATTAGGGGGTGTCTGGATAGCCGGACTATACCTTCAGCCGGACTCCTGGATTATGAAGATACAAGATTGAAGACTTCGTCCCGTGTCCGGATGGGACTTTCCTTGGCGTGGAAGGCAAGCTTGGCGATGCGGATATTTAGATCTCCTACCATTCTAACCGACTTTGTGTAACCCTAACCCTATCCGGTGTCTATACAAATCGGAGGGTTCTAGTCCGTAGGACAAGGCAACATACAACAATCATACCATAGGCTAGCTTCTAGGGTTTAGCCTCCTTGATCTCGTGGTAGATCTACTCTTGTACTACCCATATCATCAATATTAATCAAGCAGGACGTAGGGTTTTACCTCCATCAAGAGGGCCCGAACCTGGGTAAAACTTCGTGTCCCTTATCTCCTGTTACCATCCGCCTAGACGCACAGTTCGGGACCCCCTACCCGAGATCCGCCGGTTTTGACACCGACATTGGTGCTTTCATCGAGATTTCCTCTGTGTCGTCACTTTTAGGCCCGATGGCTCCTTCGATCATCAACAACAATGCAGTCCAGGGTGAGACTTTTCTCCCCGGACAGATCTTCGTTTTCGGCGGCTTCGCACTGCGGGCCAATTTGCTTGGCCATCTGGAGCAGATCGAAAGCTACGCCCCTGGCCATCGGATCAGATTTGGAAGTTTAAACTACACGGCTGACATCCGCGAGGACTTTATCTTCGACGGATTCGAGCCACAGCCGAGCGCGCCGCACTGTCTCGATGGGCATGATCTAGCTCTGCCGCCGAACAGTGCCCTGGAGGCCGCACACGCTTTAGTTCCGACCCTTAATTCGGAGCCAACTGCACCGATCGAGGATGAGCGGTTAGACGCCGCCTCGGGGGCTGCGATCTCAAAGGCGATTGAGCCGAACACCAGCCCCGCACTCCGCAAGGCCCGTGACTCCGAGGGGCTGGATTCCTCTCCGGACTCCAAGCCCTCCGCGCACTTGCCGATCGAATCCGATTGGGCGCCGATCATGGAGTTCACCGCTGCGGACATCTTCCAGCACTCGCCCTTCGGCGACATCCTGAAGTCACTAAAGTCTCTCTCTTTATCAGGAGAGCCCTTGCCGGACTACGGTCAGCAAGGTTGGGATACGGACGATGAAGAAATTCAAATCCCACCCACCACCCACTTCGTAGCCACTGTCGATGACTTAACCGACATGCTCGACTTCGACTCCGAAGACATTGATGGTATGGACGAAGATGCAGGAGACGACCAAGAACCATCACCTATAGGGCACTGGAAGGCCACCTCGTCATATGACATATATATGGTGGACACTCCAAAAGATGGAGATGGCGATGGAACAGCGGGGGATGACACCTCCAAGAAACAACCCAAGCGCCGGCGTCAGCGGCGCCTCTCTAAATCCCGCCAAAGCAAAAACAGTGATTCCGGCACGGGAGATAATAATACTCCGGATAGCGCCGAAGAACACCCCCTCCAGCAAGATTCAGCACAGGAGGATGGAGAAGCCAGCCCTCACGAGAGAGCGGCAGACAGAGAGGTTGAGGATGATAATTATATGCCTCCCTCCGAAGATGAGGCAAGCCTCGACGACGACGAATTCGTCGTGCCAGAGGATCCAGCTGAACAAGAGCGTTTTAAATGCAGGCTCATGGCCACGGCAATCAGCCTCGAGAAAAAGCAACAACAGCTTACAACTGATCAAGACTTGCTAGCCGACAGATGGACGGAAGTCCTTGCGGCCGAAGAGTATGAACTCGAACGCCCCTCCAAGAGTTATCCAAAGCGCAGGCTGCTACCCCGATTAGAGGAGGAAGCACATAAACCTACATCACCAGCGCATGACATGGCCGACCGGCCGCCTCGTGCCCGTGATAGAGAGGCCTCTCGGCCCACCACTCAAGCCGTGCCCCGGCGCCGCCCAAAATATACTAAGGCATGGGAAAATGCGCCAGACATGCGAGAGATACTGGAGGACAAGGCAAGACAAACAAGATCGATCTATGGATCGCGTGGGTGCCCCACGGCACGTGACGGGGATCGTCACTCCGGACATAATAAATCCGGCCGGGCCGAACACAATAGACAAAGCTCATTCGAGCTGCATCGTGATATAGCCCAATACAGAGGCGCCGCACACCCACTATGCTTCACAGATGAAGTAATGGATCATAAAATCCCTGAGGGTTTCAAACCCGTGAACAACGAATCATATAATGGCACAACAGACCCTGCGGTATGGATCGAGGATTATCTCCTTCGTATCCACATGGCCCACGGCGATGATCTACATGCCATCAAATACCTCCCGCTCAAACTTAAGGGACCGGCCCGGCATTGGCTTAACAGCTTGCCAGCAGATTCAATCGGTTCTTGGGAGGACCTGGAAGCCGCATTCCTCGACAATTTCCAGGGTACCTATGTGCGACCACCAGACGCCGATGACCTAAGCCACATAATTCAGCAGCCAGAGGAATCGGCCAGGCAATTCTGGACACAGTTCCTAAAAAAGAAAAACCAAATAGTCGACTGTCCAGACGCAGAGGCCCTAGTAGCCTTCAAGCATAACATCTGCGACGAGTGGCTTGCGCGGCACCTTGGACAGGAAAAGCCGAAATCTATGGCAGCCTCACGACACTCATGACCCGCTTCTACGCGGGAGAAGATAGCTGGCTAGCTCGCAGCAACAACTTACCCAAGAACCTTGGTAATTCAGATACCAAGGACAAAAGTGGCAGGTCGCGTCGGAACAAGCAAAAGCGCCACGTTAACAGCGACAGCAACGAGGATACGGCAGTCAATGCTGGATTCAGAGGCTACAAATCCAGTCAGCGGAAAAAGCCATTCAAAAGAAATACTCATGGCCCGTCCAGTTTGGACCGAATACTCGACCGCTTGTGCCAGATACATGGCACCCCCGAAAAGCCAGCCAATCACACCAACAGGGATTGTTGGGTGTTCAAGAAGGCAGGCAAGTTCAATGCCGAAAATAGAAACAAGGGGCTACGTAGCGACGACGAGGAGGAGGCCAGGCCGTCGAACAGCAGTGGACAAAAGGGCTTTCTGTTGGGGAACGTAGTAATTTCAAAAAAATTCCTACGCACACGCAAGATCATGGTGATGCATAGCAACGAGAGGGGAGAGTGTTGTCTACGTACCCTCGTAGACCGAAGCGGAAGCGTTGACACAACGTAGAGGAAGTAGTCGTACGTCCTCCTCCCGATCCGACCGATCCAAGCGCCGTTACTCCGGCGCCTCCGAGTTCTTGACACATGTACAGCTCAATGACGTTCTCCGGGCTCCGATCCAGCAAAGCTCTCGGGGAAGAGTTTCGTCAGCACGACGGCGTGGTGACGATCTTGATGTACTACCGACGCAGGGCTTCGCCTAAGCACTGCAACAATATGACCGAGGTGGAATATGGTGGAGGGGGCACCGCACACGGCTGAGGAACGATCACGAAGATCAACTTGTGTGTTCTAGGGTGCCCCCTGCCCCCGTATATAAAGGAGCAAGGGGGAGGCCGGCCGGCCCTATGGGGCGCGCCAAAGGGAGGGGGAGTCCTCCTCCTAGTGGGAGTAGGACTCCCCTTTCCTAGTCCAACTAGGAAGAGAGAGGGGGAAGGAAAGAGAGGGAGAGGGAGAGGGAAAGGGGGGCCGCACCCCCCCTCCTTGTCCAATTCGGACTCCCCATGGGGGGGCGCCACCTCCTGGCCGCAGCCCTCTCTCTCCCCTCGGGCCCAATAAGGCCCATTACTTCCCCGGGGGGTTCCGGTAACCCCTCCGGCACTCCGGTTTTATCCGAAACCACTCGGAACCATTCCGATGTCCGAATATAGTCATCCAATATATCAATCTTTACGTCTCGACCATTCCGAGACTCCTCGTCATGTCCGTGATCTCATCCGGGACTCCGAACTAACTTCGGTACATCAAAATGCATAAACTTATAATAACTGTCATCGTAACCTTAAACGTGCGGACCCTACGGTTCGAGAACAGTGTAGACATGACTGAGACAATTCTCTGGTGAATAACCAATAGCGGGACCTGGATGCCCATATTGGCTCCTACACATTCTACGAAGATCTTTATCGGTCAGACCGCATAACAACATACGTTGTTCCCTTTGTCATCGGTATGTTACTTGCCCGAGATTCGATCGTCGGTATCCAATACCTAGTTCAATCTCGTTACCGGCAAGTCTCTTTACTCGTTCCGTAATACATCATCTCGCAACTAACTCATTGGTTGCAATGCTTGCAAGGCTTATATGATGTGCATTACCGAGAAGGCCCTGAGATACCTCTCCGACATTCGAAGTGACAAATCCTAATCTCGAAATACGCCAACCCAACAAATACTTTCGGAGACACCTGTAGAGCACCTTTATAATCACCCAGTTACATTGTGACGTTTGGTAGCACACAAAGTGTTCCTACGGTAAACGGGAGTTGCATAATCTCATAGTCAAAGGAACATGTATAAGTCATGAAGAAAGCAATAGCAACATATTAAACGATCGGGTGCTAAGCTAACGAAATGGGTCATGTCAATCACATCATTCTCCTAATGATGTGATCCCGTTAATCAAATGACAACTCATGTCTATGGCTAGGAAACATAACCATCTTTGATCAACAGGCTAGTCAAGTAGAGGCATACTAGTGACACTCTGTTTGTCTATGTATTCACACATGTATTATGTTTCCGATTAATACAATTCTAGCATGACTAATAAACATTTATCATGATATAAGGAAATAAATAATAACTTTACTATTGCCTCTAGGGCATATTTCCTTCAGTCTCCCACTTGCACTAGAGTCAATAATCTAGTTCACATCGCCATGTGATTTAACAACAATAGTTCACATCACCATGTGATTAACACCCATAGTTCACATCATCATGTGACCAACACCCAAAGGGTTTACTATATTCAATAATCTAGTTCACATCGCTATGTGATTAACACCCAAAGAGTACTAAGGTGTGATCATGTTTTGCTTGTGAGAGAATCTTAGTCAACGGGTCTTTCACATTCAGACCCGTTATGTATTTTGCAATTTTCTATGTCTACAATGCTCTGCACGGAGCTACTCTAGCTAATTGCTCCCACTTTCAATATGTATCTAGATCGAGACTTAGAGTCATCCAGATCAGTGTCAAAACTTGCATCGACGTAACCCTTTACGGCGAACCTTTTTGTCACCTCCATAATCGAGAAACATATCCTTATTCCACTAAGGATAATTTTGACCGTTGTCCAGTGATCTACTCCTAGATCACTATTGTACTCCCATGCTAAAATCAGTGTAGGGTATACAATAGATCTGGTACACAGCATGGCATACTTTATAGAACCTATGGCCAAGGCATAGGGAATGACTTTCATTCTCTTTCTATCTTCTGCCGTGGTCGAGTTTTGAGTCTTACTCAATTTCACACCTTGTAACACAGGCAAGAACTCTTTCTTTGACTGTTACATTTTGAACTACTTCAAAATCTTGTCAAGGTATGTACTCATTGAAAAAACTTATCAAGTGTCTTGATCTATCTCTATAGATCTTGATACTCAATATGTAAGCAGCTTCACCGAGGTCTTTCTTTGAAAAAATCCTTTCAAACACTCCTTTATGCTTTGTAGAATAATTCTACATTATTTCCAATCAACAATATGTCATTCACATATATTTATCAGAAATGCTGTAGTGCTCCCACTCACTTTCTTGTAAATACAGGCTTCACCGTAAGTCTGTATAAAACTATATGCTTTGATCAACTTATCAAAGCGTGTATTCCAACTCCGATTTGCTTGCACCAGTCCATAGATGGATCGCTGGAGCTTGCATATTTTGTTAGCATTTTTAGGATTGACAAAACCTTCTGGTTCCATCATATACAACTCTTCTTTAATAAATCCATTAAGGAATGCAGTTTTGTTTATCCATTTGCCAGATTTCATAAAATGCGGCAATTGCTAACATGATTCGGACAGACTTAAGCATAGATACGAGAGAGAAACTCTCATCATAGTCAACACCTTGAACATGTCGAAAACCTTTTGCGACAATTCTAGCTTTGTAGATAGTAACACTACTATCAACGTCCGTCTTCCTCTTGAAGATCCATTTATTTTCTATGGCTTGCCGATCATCGGGCAAATCAAAGTCCATACTTTGTTCTCATACATGGATCATATCTCAGATTTCATGGCCTCAAACCATTTCGCAGAATCTGGGCTCATCATCGCTTCCTCATAGTTCGTAGGTTCGTCATGGTCAAGTAACATGACCTCCAGAATAGGATTACCGTACCACTCTGGTGCGGATCTCACTCTGGTTGACCTATGAGGTTCGGTAGTAACTTGATCCGAAGTTACATGATCATCATTATTATCTTCCTCACTAATTGGTGTAGTAGTCACAGGAACAGATTTTTGTGATCAACTACTTTCCAATAAGGGAGAAGGTACAATTACCTTATCAAGTTTTCTACTTTCCTCCCACTCACTTCTTTCGAGAGAAAACTCCTTCTCTAGAAAGGATCCATTCTTGGCAACGAATGTCTTGCCTTCGGATCTGTGATAGAAGGTGTACCCGAAAGTCTCCTTTGGGTATCCTATGAAGACATATTTCTCCGATTTGGGTTTGAGCTTATCAGGATGAAATTTTTCATATAAGCATCACAATCCCAAACTTTAAGAAACGACAACTTTGGTTTCTTGCTAAACCACAGTTCAGATTGTGTCGTCTCAACGGACTTAGATGGTGCCCTTTTAAACGTGAATGCAGCTGTCTCTAATGCATGATCCCAAAACGATATTGGTAAATCGGTAAGAAACATCATAGATTGTACTATATCCAATAAAGTACGGTTATGACGTTCGGACACACCATTATGCTGTGGTGTTCCAGGTGGCATGAGTTTGTGAAACTATTCCACATTGTTTTAATTGAAGACCAAACTCGTAACTCAAATATTCTCCTCCACGATCATATCGTAGAATCTTTTATTTTCTTGTTACGATGATTCTCCACTTCACTCTGAAATACTCTGAACTTTTCAGATGTTTCAGACTTCTATTTCATTAAGTAGATATACCCATATCTGCTTAAATCATCTGCGAAAGTCAGAAAATAATGATACCCGCTGCAAGCCTTAATATTCATCGGACCAGATACATCAATATGTATGATTTCCAACAAATCTGTTGCCTGCTCCATTGTTCCGGAGAACGGCATTTTAGTCATCTTGCCCAAGAGACATGGTTCGCAAGCTTCAAGTGATTCATAATCAAGTGATTCCAAAAATCCATCAGCATGGAGTTTCTTCATGCGCTTTACACCAATATGACCTAAACGGCAGTGGCACAAACAAGTTGCACTATCATTATTAACTTTACATCTTTTGTCTTTCAATATTATGAATATGTGTATTACTACGATCGAGATCCAACAAACCATTTTCGTTGGTGTGTATGACCATAGAAGGTTTTATTCATGTAAACAGAACAACAATTGTTCTCTAACTTAAATGAACAACCGTTTTGCAATAAACATGATCAAATTATATTCATGCTCCACGCAAACACCAAATAACACTTATTTAGGTTTAACACTAATCCCGAAAGTATATGGAGTGTGCGATGATGATCATATCAATCTTGGAACTATTTCCAACACACATCGTCACTTCACCCTTAACTAGTTTCTGTTCATTCTGCAACTCCCGTTTCGAGTTACTACTCTTAGCAACTGAACCAGTATCAATATACCGAGGGGTTGCTACGAACACCAGTAAAATACACATCAATAATCTGTATATCAAATATTCTTTTGTTCACTTTGCCATCCTTCTTATCCACCAAATACTTGGGGTAGTTCCGCTTCCAGTGACCAATCCCTTTGCAGTAGAAGCACTTAGTCTCAGGCTTAGGACCAGACTTGGGCTTCTTCACTTGAGCAGCAACTCGCTTGCCGTTCTTCTTGAAGTTCCCCTTCTTCCCTTTTCCCTTTTCTTGAAACTAGTGGTCTTGTCTACCATCAACACTTGATGTTTTTCTTGATTTCTACCTTCGTCAATTTTAGCATCACGAAGAGCTTGGGAATTGTTTCCGTTATCCCTTGCATATTATAGTTCATCACGAAGTTCTACTAACTTGGTGATGGTGACTAGAGAATTCTGTTGATCACTATCTTATCTGGAAGATTAACTCCCACTTGATTCAAGCGATTGTAGTACCCAGACAATCTCAGTACATGCTCACTAGTTGAGCTATTCTCCTCCATCTTTTAGCTATAGAACTTGTTGGAGTCTTCATATCTCTCAACTCGGGTATTTGCTTGAAATATTAACTTCAACTCCTGGAACATCTTATATGCTCCATGACGTTCAAAACGTCTTTGAAGTCCCGATTCTAAGCCGTTAAGTATGGTGCACTAAACTATTAAGTAGTCATCATATTGAGCTAGCCAAACGTTCATAACGTCTACATCTGCTCCTGCAATAGGTTCGTCACCTAGCGGTGCATCAAGTACATAATTCTTCTGTGCAGCAATGAGGATAAACCTCAGAATACGGATCCAATCCACATAATTGCTACTAACATTTTTCAACACAATTTTCTCTAGGAGCATATCAAAATAAACATATGAAAGCAACAACGCGAGCTATTGTTCTACAACATAGATATGCTAATACTACCAGGACTAAGTTCATGATAAATTAAAGTTCAATTAATCATATTACTTAAGAACTCCCACTTAGATAGACATCCCTCTAATCTTCTAAGTGATCACGTGATCCAAATTAAACTAAACCATAACCGATCATCACGTGAAATGGATTAGTTCTCAATGGTGAACATCATTATGTTGATCATATCTACTATATGATTCACGCTCGACCTTTCGGTCTCCGTGTTCCGAGGCCATATCTGCATATGCTAGGCTCGTCAAGTATAACCCGAGTATTCTGCGTGTGCAAAAACTGGCTTGCACCCGTTGTAGATGGACGTAGAGCTTATCACACCCGATCATCACGTGGTGTCTCGGCACGACGAACTTTGGCAACGGTGCATACTCGGGGAGAACACTTCTTGATAATTTAGTGAGAGATCATCTTATAATGCTACCGTCAATCAAAGCAAGATAAGATGCATAAAAAGATAAACATCACATGCAATCAATATAAGTGATATGATATGGCCATCATCATCTTGTGCTTGTGATCTCCATCTCTGAAGCACCGTCATGATCACCATCGTCACCGGCGCGACACCTTGATCTCCATCGTAGCATCGTTGTCGTCTCTCCAATCTTATGCTTCTACGACTATCGCTACCGCTTAGTGATAAAGTAAAGCATTACAGGGCGATTGCATTGCATACAATAAAGCGACAACCATACGGCTCCTGCCGGTTGCCGATAACTCGGTTACAAAACATGATCATCTCATACAATAAAATTTAGCATCATGTCCTGACCATATCACATCACAACGTGCCCTGCAAAAACAAGTTAGACGTCCTCTACTTTGTTTGTTGCATGTTTTACGTGGCTGCTACGGGCTTAAGCAAGAACCAATCTCACCTACGCATCAAAACCACAATGATAGTTTGTCAAATAGACTCTGTTTTAACCTTCGCAAGGACCGGGCGTAGCCATACTCGGTTCAACTAAAGTTGGGGAAACTGACACCCGCCAGCCACCTATGTGCAAAGCACGGCGGTAGAACCAGTCTCGCGTAAGCGTACGCGTAATGTCGGTCCGGGCCGCTTCATCCAACAATACCGCCGAACCAAAGTATGACATGCTGGTAGGCAGTATGACTTGTATCGTCCACAACTCACTTGTGTTCTACTCGTGCAAAACATCAAACCATAAAAACCTAGGCTCAGATGCCACTGTTGGGGAATGTAGTAATTTCAAAAAAATTCCTACGCACACGCAAGATCATGGTGATGCATAGCAACGAGAGGGGAGAGTGTTTTCTACGTACCCTCGTAGACCGAAGCGGAAGCGTTGACACAACATAGAGGAATTAGTCGTACGTCCTCCTCCCGATCCGACCGATCCAAGCGCCGTTACTCCGCCGCCTCCGAGTTCTTGACACACGTACAACTCGATGACCTTCTCCGGGCTCCGATCCAGCAAAGCTCTCAGGGAAGAGTTTCGTCAGCACGACGGTGTGGTGACGATCTTGATGTACTACCGACGCAGGGCTTCTCCTAAGCACTGCAACAATATGACCGAGGTGGAATATGGTGGAGGGGGGCACCGCACACGGCTGAGGAACGATCACGAAGATCAACTTGTGTGTTCTAGGGTGCCCCCTGCCCCCGTATATAAAGGAGCAAGGGGGGAGGCCGGCCGGCCCTATGGGGCGCGCCAAAGGGAGGGGGAGTCCTCCTCCTAGTGGGAGTAGGACTCCCCTTTCCTAGTCCAACTAGGAAGAGAGAGGGGAAGGAAAGAGAGGGAGAGGGAGAGGGAAAGGGGGGCCGCGCCCCCCTCCTTGTCCAATTCGGACTCCCCATGGGGGGGCGCGCGCCACCTCCTGGCCGCAGCCCTCTCTCTCCCCTCGGGCCCAATAAGGCCCATTACTTCCCCGGGTGGTTCCGATAACCCCTCCGGCACTCCGGTTTTATCCGAAACCACTCGGAACCATTCCGATGTCCGAATATAGTCGTCCAATATATCAATCTTTACGTATCGACCATTCCGAGACTCCTCGTCATGTCCGTGATCTCATCCGGGACTCCGAACTAACTTCGGTACATCAAAATGCATAAACTCATAATAACTGTCATCGTAACCTTAAGCGTGCGGACCCTATGGTTCGAGAACAGTGTAGACATGACTGAGACAATTCTCTGGTCAATAACCAATAGCGAGACCTGGATGCCCATATTGGCTCCTACACATTCTACGAAGATCTTTATCGGTCAGACCGCATAACAACATACGTTGTTCCCTTTGTCATCGGTATGTTACTTGCCCGAGACTCGAGCGTCGGTATCCAATACCTAGTTCAATCTCGTTACCGGCAAGTCTGTTTACTCGTTCCGTAATACATCATCTCGCAACTAACTCATTGGTTGCAATGCTTGCAAGGCTTATATGATGTGCATTACCGAGAAGGCCCTGAGATACCTCTCCGACATTCGAAGTGGCAAATCCTAATCTCGAAATACGCCAACCCAACAAATACTTTCGGAGACACCTGTAGAGCACCTTTATAATCACCCAGTTATGTTGCGGCGTTTGGTAGCACACAAAGTGTTCCTACGGTAATGGGAGTTGCATAATCTCATAGTCAAAGGAACATGTATAAGTCATGAAGAAAGCAATAGCAACATATTAAACGATCGGGTGCTAAGCTAACGGAATGGGTCATGCCAATCACATCATTCTCCTAATGATGTGATCCCGTTAATCAAATGACAACTCATGTCTATGGCTAGGAAACATAACCATCTTTGATCAACAGGCTAGTCAAGTAGAGGCATACTAGTGACACTCTGTTTGTCTATGTATTCACACATGTATTATGTTTCCGATTAATACAATTCTAGCATGAATAATAAACATTTATCATGATATAAGGAAATAAATAATAACTTTATTATTGCCTCTAGGGCATATTTCCTTCACTTTCCCCCACAAGTGCGGACGGTGAACATGATATACGCAACCCACATCCCCAAGAAGGAATGGAAGCGTGCGTTACGGGACGTATACGCGATAGAGCCAGTCGCCCCAAAGTTCAACCCATGGTCCTCCTGCCCGATCACTTTTGATCGAAGGGACCACCCCACTTGCATCCGTCATGGGGGGTTCGCCGAATTGGTTCTAGACCCAATTATTGACGGATTTCATCGTACAAGAGTCCTTATGGACGGCGGCAGCATCCTGAACCTGCTTTACCAGGACACTGTGCGGAAAATGGGCATAGATCCCTCGAGGATTAAGCCAACCAAAACGACCTTTAAAGGCGTCATACTAGGTGTAGAGGCCAACTGCACAGTCTCAGTCATACTTGAAGTGGTCTTCGGATCTCCGGATAATTTCCGCAACGAAGAGTTGATCTTGGACATAGTCCCGTTCCGTAGTGGCTATCACGCACTGCTCGGGCGAACTGCATTCGCAAAGTTCAATGCGGTACCGCACTACGCATACCTCAAGCTCGAGATGCCAGGCCCTCGAGGAGTAATTACGGTCAATGGAAACACCGAACGGTCCCTCCGAACGGAGGAGCACACGGCGGCCCTCGCAGCGGAAGTGCAAAGCAGCCTTTCTAGGCAGTTCTCCAGTCCGGCCGTTAAAAGGCCGGACACTGTCAAGCGCTCCTGGAGTAACCTACAACAAGACCGCCTGGCACGTTCTGAGCAGGCGTAGCAATGCGGCCCCAACCCCAGCCCTCGCGAAATAGCAGAACCAGTGCTTCGTGTACATCACTACGCTCTCAAAATACCATGGGCGCAAGGGAAGGGGCACCATCACGGCATGCCCAAAACACAGCTTAAAGCGTACTAGGGGCTGCCGGATTCTTTCTATATCTTCCCTTACTTTCAGGACTCCATACTATGGACAACCTGTTTGGCAATTCAACTGCCGCACAAACGATGCAAGAACCAGTGTAGCAGACAAGCCATGCCGCATTATGGACTCCCAGGTGGTCTCTATCACGAGCAGTATACCTGTTTTGCATTTAAGTTCCGCGGCCCGCCCCTGGACCGGACATGATAAATAGTCCAACTTTTTGCTTATCGCGCTATTTGTATCGTTCTACTTTGATCGCAGCTCTTTTAAACAATGCATAGTCTTTATCTATTTTTTGCATTACCTTCTTTCCAAATATATGTTCATTAATGACATGTTGCACCCGTACACTGTGGTACAGCAAATACGCCAGGGGCTTCAGTACCCCTCAATATAGTGTGAGAAGCCCGAACACTTTAACAAGTGCGGCACCCCGAACTTATAGCATTATATGCATCGGCTCCGAATCATGTCTTGGTTCAATAGTTGGGTTTGCCCGGCTCCTATGTTTTGGTGCCTTACGTTCCGCTATATCGGCTAAGGTAGCACTAGGAGAACTACTGCGATTGTGCCCCAGTTGAGCTGGGCTGAGCACCTCAGTAGAGAAAGTTAAAACTGACTGTCATGATGAAGCGAGAGACCGGTCGCTGTTTGAGAGGTTTTTCGAGTCCCTAAATACTTATGCCGCTTCAAGCGAGGAACCGGCTTTGTCCGGCCAAGGCGTGGATAGCGCCCCGAACTCGGTCTTCCGAATTCTAGGGGCTTCGCCGAAATTTAAAATTATAGAGTTCTATGGCTAAGTGAGAGTGTTCGAGCATTATAGTCCGATTGCCTTGTTCGTTGTGCTGAGCGCCTCCCTCGAAGGACCCAAACATGGGAAAAAGAGGACTCAGGTTTATTACGAACACCCCAGCACTAGTGGCATGGGGGCAGAAGCCGACGACTGGCCATCTCTCAATTTTTGATAAACGGTCGCACAGAAAGTAATATTTTAAATTCAAAAGCATTGCTTAGCGCACATGAACAAGTTTTCAGCGCACAGGACAACACGAGCGAGTTCATTCAAAAATTACATCCTTGGTACATTCATCCGCCATAAGGCAGGCGCCCTTCAGAACATCCTTATAATAGTTCTCGGGTTTGCGATGCTCCTTCCCCGGCGGTGGCCCGTCCTTCACAAGCTTCTCGCCGTCCAGCTTGCCCCAGTGCATCTTAGCGCGGGCAAGGGCCCTCCGGGCACCTTCGATGCAGACGGAGCGCTTGATGACTTCAAGCCTTGGACAGGCCGCCACCAGCCGCTGAACCAGTCTGAAGTAGCTCCCAGGCAGGGCCTCTCCTGGCCACAGCCAAACTATAAAGCCCTTCATGGCCTGTTCGGCCGCCTTGTGGAGCTCGACCAACTGCTTCAGCTGGTCGCTGAGGGGCACAGGGTGTCCGGCCTCAGCATACTGAGACCAGAACACCTTCTCCGTCGAGCTGCTCTCCTCGGCTCGGTAGAATGCGGCGGCGGCGGATACGCTACAGGGAAGATCTGCGAATGCCCCTGGAGAGCTCCGGATTCGGGTAAGTAACAAGTAGCTTACTTTTATATGTCTTCTTTGCATAAAGAATGCCTTACCCACCGCTATCTTTTTCACCGCATCCAACTCCTGAAGGGCCTTCTGGGATTCGGCCTTGGCAGACTTGGCGGTTTCGATGGCCGCCGCGAGCTCGGACGGTTGCGTCTTCGAGTCAAGCTCCAAACTCTCATGTTTTGTCATGAGAGCCTCAAGCTCTTGCCGCGCCTCGTCAACCCGCGCCTCGAACTTCTCTCGCTCGATGTGTTCCCAGGCCGCTCTCTTCTCGGCCTCGGACAGCGCCTGCTTGAGGGTCGCCACCTCAGTTGTGCCCCTGCAATAAGCAGCACAATCCTGTCATTTTTGCAATTGCATCTTTTTAAATATTTTTTATAAGGTATCTCTTACCTTATTTTTCCTCGAGCTACCGCGTGGCAAGGCCGAGCTCTTGCTCGGACCGCTCGAGACCCTGCTTCAGGGTGCCTACCTCCGCAGTCAGTGCGGCGGTAGCAAGCAGCGAAGCCTGCACACGCGTATTGACTCATTTTTTGTTAGACTCCTGCAAAATTATTTGATCCTCTATTCAGCTTTTCTTTTCGAACGCCAAACAGAGCATCAGGGGCTACTGTCTATGCGGTAATACTTTTGCATATTTTTAACTCACCTCGAAGCCTGTTAGAAGGCTGGCACAAGCTTCAGTCAGTCCGCTCTTGGCGGACTGAACCTTTTGGATCACCGTACTCATAATAGTACAGTGCTCCTCGTCGATGGAGGCGTCGTTAAGCACCTCCAGCAGATTGTCCAACGCCCCCGGTTGGACGGGGGCCACCGGCTCAGAAGGCTTGCTCCTCTTGGAAGGACTTCGCCTACCGCAGTCCGGAACCGCTGAAGATTCCGGCGCGGTGTCCGGCTCAAAGCCGGACATGGAGCCCTGGGGGGGTCTTGTCCCCTTCACTCCTGGAGTCCGGGAGGTCGCCTCGCGGCTCCTCCAGGACCACCTCCTCTTGGCCCGGAGCTTGTTGCGACGCCACTTCGGCGTCGTCCGCAGTGTGGGGGGAGGTAGCGGGCGGAACTGAATTCACGTCCGACGAATCCAGGGAGCCGCTCGACGACTCGTCGAGCCCGGCCTTGGGGGGACTGCATAATTATATTCGACATAAGGAAAAGCTGTGCAACAAAGGAATGCTATGAGTTACTCTAGTGTCCAAATACTTACGATGCCGCTGGGCGCCTGGCCCTGTGCGGCCAGTCCTCTTCGCCCTCGTCGGCGTCGGTGGAGTAGTCCGGAGGGAGGGTCTTTACCTTCTTGGACCCTTCGGCCTCCCCTGTTGGGGCGACCTTCCTCTTCTTTCCTCCCCCCGCTGGAGGGGGAGAGGTTTCTTCTTCCTCCTCCTCATTTTCATGGGAGGAGAGCGTCTCGGATTCGTTGGATGAAGAGTCCGACACCTCCTGGCGCTGGGAGCTCTTTAGAGACCCCGTGGCCTTCTTCTTGGCCTTCTTCTCCGGCACCACGTAAGGTGCCGGAGCCAGCAGCTTCGCTAAGCGAGCATCGGCTGGGTCTTCGGGCAACGGGGCCGGACAGTCGATCTGTCCGGACTTCGCCTGCCACTACTGTCAAAGGTAAGGGAGTTTAGATCCCGCATAGAGTCAAACTATGAGAAACAAATGTCGTGTAAAAGGTAAAAGATAACTCACCGCACTAGCTTGACGCTGTGTGCTGAATCCGCGGTCCTTGGAAGCGGATGCGGGAGCCTCGGCGCCCTTGAATAGCACCTTCCAGGCATCTTCGTATGTCGTGTCGAAGAGCCTACTCAAAGTTTGGTGTTGCGCCAGGTCGAACTCCCACAAGTTGAGGGCCCGTTGTTGACACGGGAGAATCTGGTGGGCGGGCATGACCTGGACTACATGGACAAGCTTGAGTTGCTTGTTCACCAGGGATCGGATGCATGTTTGCAGTCCGGTCACCTTTTCCTCGTTGCCCCACGACAGGCCCGTCTCTTTCCAGGACGTGAGCCGCGTAGGGGGTCCGGATCGTAACTCGGGGGCTGCGACCCACTCAAGGTCGCGCGGCTCGGTGATGTAAAACCACCCTGATTTCCACCCCTTCAGGGTCTCCACAAAGGAGCCCTCGAGCCATAGGACGTTGGCTATCTTGCCCGCCATGGCGCCTCTGCACTCCTCCTGGTTGCCGCGCACCACCTTCGGCTTGACGTTCAAGGTCTTGAGCCAAAGGCCGAAATGGGGGCGGATACGGAGGAAAGCCTCACACACGACGATAAACGCCGATATGTTAAGGATGAAGTTCGGGGCCAGATCGTGGAAATCCAGGCCATAGTAGAACATGAGTTAGGGTCCTGGATTAGGGGGTGTCCGGATAGCCGGACTATACCTTCAGCCGGACTCCTAGATTATGAAGATACAAGATTGAAGACTTCGTCCCGTGTCCGGATGAGACTTTCCTTGGCGTGGAAGGCAAGCTTGGCGATGCGGATATTTAGATCTCCTACCATTGTAACCGACTTTGTGTAACCCTAACCCTATCTGGTGTCTATATAAACCGGAGGGTTCTAGTCCGTAGGACAACGCAACATACAACAATCATACCATAGGCTAGCTTCTAGGGTTTAGCCTCCTTGATCTCGTGGTAGATCTACTCTTGTACTACCCATATCATCAATATTAATCAAGCAGGACGTAGGGTTTTACCTCCATCAAGAGGGCCCGAACCTGGGTCAAACTTCGTGTCCCTTGTCTCCTGTTACCATCCGCCTAGCCGTACAGTTCGGGACCCCTACCCGAGATCCGCCGGTTTTGAGACCGACAGGCCTCCTCAAGTGCCCTAGGTCTTCGTGAGCAAGCAAGTTGGATGCACACCCACTTAGTTTCTTTTGTTGAGCTTTCGTACATTTATAGCTCTAGTGCATCCGTTACATGGCAATCCCTACTCCTTGCATTAACATCAATCGATGGGCATCTCCATAGCCCATTTATTGGCCTCGTTGATGTGAGATCTTCTCCTTTTTTGTCTTCTCCACATAACCCCCATCATCACCTTCTATTCCACCTATAGTGCTATATCCATGGCTCACGCTCATGTATTGCGTGAAGGTTTATAAGTTTGAGATTACTAAAGTATGAAACAATTGCTTGGCTTGTCATCACGGGTGTGCATGATGAGAGCATTCTGGTGTGACGAAAATGGAGCATGACTAAACTATATGATTTTGTAGGGATGAACTTTCTTTTGCCGTGTTATTTTGAGAAGACATAATTGCATAGTTAGTATGTTTGAGGTATTATTATTTTTATGTCAATATGAACTTTTATCTTGAATCTTTTGGATCTGAATATTTATACCAAAATTAAGAAGAATTACATTGAAATTATGTCAAGTAGCACTCCGCATAAAAAATCTTTTTTTATCATTTACCTACTCGAGGACGAGCAGGAATTAAGCTTGGGGATGCCTGATACGTCTCCAACGTATCTATAATTTTTTATTGCTCCATGCTATATTATCTACTGTTTTGGACAATATTGGGCTTTATTATCCAATTTTATATTATTTTTGGGACTAACCTATTAACCGGAGGCCCATCCCAGAATTGTTGTTTTTTGACTATTTCAGAGTTTTCAGAAACAGAATATCAAACGGAGTCCAAACGGAATGAAACCTTCGGTAAAGTGATTTTCTCACCAAACGTGATCCAGGAGACTTGGACCCTAAGTCAACGAAGCTTCGAGGAGGGCACGAGGTAGGGGGGCGCGCCCTCCACCCTCGTGGACCCCATGTTTCTCCACTGACGTACTTCTTCCTCCTATATATACCTACGTACCCCCAAACGATCAGAGACGGAGCCAAAAACCTAATTCCACCGCCGCAACCTTCTGTACCCATGAGATCCCATCTTGGGGCCTGTTCCGGAGCTCCGCCGGAGGGGGCATCCACCATGGAGGGCTTCTACATCATCATAGCCCCTCCGATAAAGTGTGAGTAGTTTACCTCAGACCTTCGGGTCCATAGTTAGTAGATAGATGGCTTCTTCTCTCTGTTTGGATCTCAATACAATGTTCTCCCCCTCTCTTGTGGAGATCTATTCGATGTAATATTCTTTTTTCCGTGTGTTTATTGAGACCGATGAATTGTGGGTTTATGATCAAGATTATCTATGAATAATATTTGAATCTTCTCTGAATTCTTTTATGTATGATTGGTTAGCTTTGCAAGTCTCTTCGAACTATCAGTTTGGTTTGGCCAACTAGATTGGTAGTTCTTGCAATGGGAGAAGTGCTTAGCTTTGAGTTCAATCTTGCGGTGTCCTTTCCCAGTGTCAGTAGGGGCAGCAAGGCACATATTGTATTGTTGCCATCGAGGATAACAAGATGGGGTTTTATCATATTGCATGAATTTATCCCTCTACATCATGTCATATTGCTTAAGGCGTTTCTCTGTTTTCTTGAACTTAATACTCTAGATGCATGCTGGATATCAGTCGATGAGTGGAGTAATAGTAGTGATGCAGGCAGGAGTCGGTCTACTTGTCTCGGACGTGATGCCTATATACATGATCATACCTAGATATTCTCATAACTATGCTCAATTCTGTCAATTGCTCAACAGTAATTCTTTCACCCACCGTAAAATACTTATGCTCTTGAGAGAAGCCACTAGTGAAATCTATGGCCCCCGGGTCTATCTTCGTCATGTCAATCTTCCATCACTTCATTATTGCCTTTTCTTTTGACTTTAATTTTTATTTTACTTTGCATCTTATCACAAAAATACCAAAAATATTATCTATCATCTCTATCAGATCTCACTCTCGTAAGTGACCGTGAAGGGATTGACAACCCCTTATCGCGTTGGTTGCGAGGAGTTATTTGCTTTGTGCAGGTACGAGGGACTCGCGCGTAGCATCCTACTGGATTGATACCTTGGTTCTCAAAAACTGAGGGAAATACTTATGCTACTTTGCTGCATCATCCTTTCCTCTTCAAGGAAATCCAACACAGTGCTCAAGAGGTAGCAGGGCGCGCCCAGGGGGTAGGGCGCGCCTCCCTGCCTCGTGGCTTCCTCGAAGCTTCCCTGACATCTACTCCAAGTCCTCTGGATTGCTTCCGTTCCAAAAATAACTCTCCCAAAGGTTTCATTCCGTTTGGACTCCATTTGATATTCCTTTTCTTCGAAATACTGAAATAGGCAAGAAAACAACAATTTGGGATGGGCCTCCGGTTAATAGGTTAGTCCCAAAAATGTTATGAAAGTGTATAAATAAGCCCATTAAACATCCAAAACAGAATATATAATTACATGGAGCAATCAAAAATTATAGATATGTTGGAAACATATTAGATAGACATCCCTCTAATCATCTAAGTGATCACGTGATCCATATCAACTAAACCATGTCCGGTCATCACGTGAGATGGAGTATTTTTCAATGGTGAACATCACTATGTTGATCATATCTTCTATATGATTCACGCTCGACCTTTCGGTCTCCAGTGTTCCAAGGCCATATCTCCATATGCTAGGCTCGTCAAGTTTAACCCGAGTATTCTGCGTGTGCAAAACTGGCTTGCACCTGTTGTATGTGAACGTAGAGCTTATCACACCCGATCATCACGTGGTGTCTCAGCATGAAGAACTTTCGCAATGGTGCATACTTAGGGAGAACACTTGTATCTTGATATCTACTGAGAGATCATCTTATAATGCTACCGTCGAACTAAGCAAAATAAGATGCATAAAGGATAAACATCACATGCAATCAATATAAGTGATATGATATGGCCAACATCATCTTGTGCCTTTGATCTCCATCTCCAAAGCACCGTCATGATCACCATCATCACCGGCGTGACACCTTGATCTACATCGTAGCATCGTTGTTGTCTCGCCAACTATTGCTTCTACGACTATCGCTACCGCTTAGAGATAAAGCAAAGCAATTACATGGCGATTGCATTTCATACAATAAAGCGACAACCATATGGCTCCTTCTAGTTGCCGATAACTCCGTTACAAAACATGATCATCTCATACAAAAAAATATAGCATCATGTTTTGACCATATCACATCACAACATGCCCTGCAAAAACAAGTTAGACGTCCTCTACTTTGTTGTTGTAAGTTTTACATGGCTGCTACGGGCTGAGCAAGAACCGTTCTTACCTACGCATCAAAACCACAACGATATTTCGTCAAGTATGTGTTGTTTTAACCTTCAACAAGGACCGGGCGTAGCCACACTCGATTCAACTAAAGTTGGAGAAACTGACACCCGCCAACCACCTGTGTGCGAAGCACGTCGGTAGAACCAGTCTCGCATAAGCGTACGCGTAATGTCGGTCCAGGCCACTTCATCCAACAATACCGCCGAATCAAAGTATGACATGCTGGTAAGCAGTATGACTAGTATCGCCCACAACTCACTTTTGTTCTACTCGTTCATATAACATCTACGCATAAACCTGGCTCGGATGCCACTGTTGGGGAACGTAGTAATTTCAAAAAAAATCCTATGCACACGCAAGATCATGGTGATGCATAGCAAGGAGAGGGGAGAGTGTTGTCCATGTACCCTCATAGAACAAAAGCGGAAGCGTTCTGACAACACGGTTGATGTAGTTGTACGTCTTCACGATCGACCGATTCTAGTACCAAATGTACGGCACCTCCGCGATCTGCACACGTTCAGCTCGGTGACATCCCAGGAACTCATGATCCAGTAGAGCTTCGAGGGAGAGCTTCATCAGCACGACGGCGTGATGATGGTGATGATGAAGCTACCGGCGCAGGGCTTCGCCTAAGCACTA
Source organism: Aegilops umbellulata (assembly GCA_032464435.1). Lineage (NCBI taxonomy): Eukaryota > Viridiplantae > Streptophyta > Magnoliopsida > Poales > Poaceae > Aegilops > Aegilops umbellulata. The sequence goes on along the minus strand of CP136057.1, from coordinate 74,965,305 downwards.
CGACGATATGACCGAGGTGGATTATGGTGGAGGGGGGCACCGCACAAGGCTAAGAGATCAATGATCAACTTGTGTGTCTATGGGGTGTCCCCTTCCCCGTATATAAAGGAGTGGAGGAGGGGGAGGGCCGGCCCTCTACTATGGCGCGCCCTGGGGAGTCCTACTCCCATCGGGAGTAGGATTCCCCCCTTCCAAGTGGTAGGAGTAGGAGAGAAGGAAGGGAAAGAGAGAAGAGAAGGAAGGAGGGGGCGCCGCCCCTCCCCCTAGTCCAATTCAAACTAGGCCTTGGGGGGCGCGCGTCCTGCGCTAGGCAGCCCCTCTCTCTCTCTCCCCTAAAGACCAATAAGGCCCAGATACTCCCTGGCGAATTCCCGTAACTCTCCGGTACTCCGATAAATACCCGAACCACTCAAAACTTTTCCAATGTCCGAATCTAGCCTTCCAATATATCGATCTTTACGTCTCGAACATTTCGAGACTCCTCGTCATGTCACTGATCTCATTCGGGACTCCGAACAACCTTCGGTACATCAAAACACATAAACTCATAATACCGACCGTCACCGAACGTTACGCGTGCGGACCCTACGGGTTCGAGAACTATGTAGACATGACCGAGACACGTCTCCGGTCAATAACCAATAGCGGAACCTAGATGCTCATATTGGCTACCACATTTTCTACGAAGATCTTTATCGGTCAAACCGCATAACAACATACATTGTTCCCTTTGTCATCGGTATGTTACTTGCCCGAGATTCGATCGTCGGTATCTCAATACCTAGTTCAATCTTGTTACCGGCAAGTCTATTTACTCGTTCCATAATACATCATCCCGCAACTAACTCATTAGTTGCAATGCTTGCAAGGCTTATAGTGATGCGCATTACTGAGAGGACCCAGAGATACCTCTCCGATACTCAGAGTGACAAATCCTAATCTCGATCTATGCCAACCCAACAAACACCTTCAGAGACACCTGTAGAGCATCTTTATAATCACCGAATTACGTTGTGACGTTTGATAGCACACAAGGCGTCCCTCTGGTATTCGGGAGTTGCATAATCTCATAGTCATAGATACATGTATAAGTCATGAAGAAAGCAATAACAACATACTAAACGATCAAGTACTAAGATAATGGAATGGGTCAAGTCAACCACATCATTCTCTAATGATGTGATCCCGTTAATCAAATGACAACTCATATCAATGGCTAGGAAACTTAACCATCTTTAATTCAACGAGCTAGTCAAGTAGAGGCATACTAGTGACACTCTGTTTGTCTATGTATTCACACATGTACAAGTTTCTAGTTAATACAATTCTAGCATGAATAATAAACATTTATCATGATATAAGGAAATATAAACAATAACTTTATTATTGCCTCTAGGGCATATTTCCTTCAATGAAGACCTACCAAAGCCGACGGTAGTGGAGGATCCAGAGAAGGTGCTCACCCGCAAGATCAACTCAGAGACACAGCAAGCCGGCCGCATCAAAATGAAGGCAAAGCTTTAAGAGGGCGGCGGACGGGGTGCAGGGGTCGGTTGGGGGAGAGGACACGAGGCGTCATTGCTGTCGTCCATGCACACGCCACCTTGGCCAAAGCAATATAAGTTTCCCTACTTCTACGCCGCAAGCAGCTCGGCTGATAGTCCCTGTACTCAACTGCCAGGCACTCGCTGTATTGCGTCCATGTCAATGCGGTGCCACTCCATTTCGCTGACACGACATCATCGTAGCTTGCCTGGTCGTGGACGTTGGGCATTGATCAGCTCAGTGTCCGCTCTCTGTTCGTCGGTATATCTCAACCCGGCAAGATGGCTTATGACGACGCAAACATCTTGTTGATGGAGATGACATCCACGACGGAAGCGGAGAGAACTTCATGGATGGACAAGTGGATGACTCATATACAAGGGTGTACTTCCCACATCCGGATTCATACAACGAGCAGCTGGAACAGGACACATACGCCATGAAACGGGCCTTGATCCGTAGGATTGATCGGTCGATCCAAAGAAGAGATATATAAGTTTTAACATGAGGGAGGATGAATTATCCTTGATGCGTGGTTAACCACTAGCATCGATCTGATCCATGGCATAGAGAAAACGGGCTCAATATTTTTGTGCAACATTCATTCTCGGCTCCATGAGCACAAGAATTTCAAGCCCTGCCGCGACAAATTCATCCTTGATCTTTGGAAATAGTCACTCAGCCACAATGGTACACCATCCAAGAGGCCATGAGCAAGTATTGCGACCATTTAGAACAACTAATCGGTCGGTGGTCAAGTGGTGCGCAAATCGTTGAGGGAGTAAATTGGTCTATGTGCTAGTAATTTGGCCAGATATGCAACTTGTTGGCCAGATATGCTCTATGTCATTTCTTCATATATGCAACTTGTCGTCGGATATGCCCTGTGTTGGTTATTTGGCCGCATATGCACCTTGTTGACAATGTCTTTTTTTACTACCCTCCCCTGTGTGCAACTTTATTTGAAGGTGGAGAAGAAGAGCTTCGTCCTCATGCATTGTTGGTTGAAGTTGAAGGGCAACCCAAGTATCAACATGGCATTGCCAATTCCATCAAGACCTTTGGCACAGGCAATGAGGAAGAAGTGGGTGATCCAATCAACCAAACACAAGAGCTTCCGAAAAATATTAGAAGAGGGTCCGAAAGAAGTGGGGGGAGGAGAAATCAAAACGGGAAGGGACGTCGGCCAAGATAACGGAGATGTTCGAGGACATCTTCGCAAAAAAGGAGGAGGTATATGTCAAGGGCTATGACGTGAAGGAGGAAACAAAGACGAAGATGCTTAACATCTTGACGGCGGCAACCGAGCAAAAAGAACAACCTCAAAGAGAAGAAGACTAAACTCGAAGAGAAGAAGTTTGAGTTTGCGGCTACTTCGAAGGATACCAAGACATTGATCATGAGGATGGACAAGTTGGATCCCGATAGATGATGATCGTGCGCGTCGTCCATGTTAGCATGTTGAAGCGCTTGGAGGTCAAGAAGGAGGTGGCTGGTGAGGAGGAGGCGGTGGCAGAGTGAGCGAGGAGGCTCGGACAGCCGGTCTAGGAGGGCGAAAATCTTCTTTTTTTCACGGTCTGTCGGACATAAACTTTTGTGATTGGGCGCATATACATGATTATTCGCCTGTTTTTGGCTGTGATTGGGTACTATGAGACCACACTTTAATTTGCTTATATTGTTATGCATTTGAAATGAAGGATGGCCGGACCTGCGCGAACGTTTAGGGGATGCGGTTGGATGGTCGGCTCCCGTATATTTGTCCATGGACTGGTGTTGATTAGTCTGCGGATAAATAGTGTGTCTGTTTTAGATAGCGGCGGTGGAGATACCCTAACGAACAAAACGCCCCTACTCTTTTGTAGCTTTTGCCACAACAACAATATTTTTTAGGGGGCGCAACAACAAATATTAGTCGGTGTAAATTGTCTCTACGTATATATATATATATATATATATATATATGTGTGTGTGTGTGTGTGTGTGTGTGTGTGTGTGTATGTTATGCGCATTCCCCAACTTGTGTCGCCTACATGTCAACTTGTGCTAGGTGGGCTGCCGAAGATGGTGTCACTACATGTCTACATACCTACTTTCTCCGTTTTAAAATAGATGAGCCAACTTTGTACTAACTTTGTGTAAAGTTCGTACAAAGTTGGGTCATCTATTTTGGAAAGGAGGGAGTAGTTTCTTTTTTCAGGGCACTACATGTGTAGGTTGAGCGAACTTTTTTTCTTTGGAGATGCTGCAGAATCTACACCTGAGTATGCTAACATTATTGGATGCCAACTCGAGGTGTTCCCGATTCGGTATCTGGGTATTCCCATACACTACCGGCGTTTAACTATCGCTGAGTGGAAGCATGTGGAAGAGAGAGTTGAGAAGCGACTAGCCAGTTGGAAGTCCAAACTCTTGTCATACCGGGGGCGATTGATATTGATCAATTCCGTCCTTAGCAACATGGTTCCATATATGTTGTCATTCTTCCATCTTTCGAAAGGGGTTCTTCAGCGTCTCGATTACTTTATATCAAGATTTTTTTGGCAGTGTGATAATGAATCCAAGAAATATCGACTGGCTAGGTGGACTGTATTCACTACAAAAAAATACACTTCCGTGATGATATGTGTTTGTCACAGGTCGCGGTTTTTTGTCATGCATGTACATCCATGACGATTTTATGACAGAATCAAGATAGTCATACCTGTGCTGTCGTAGAAGTGTTCCATGACATTACCAAAATTATCATCACGGAAATGTCCACTTCCATGACGATAAATCGCGCGTCACAGAAGTGCTTTCATCAAGGGTGACCGACACGTGGCATCCACCGTAACAGAACGCCGTTAAGCTATCGGGTCGGATTTTGGATCCAATAACCCGTTAACAGCCCTGACCAATGGGAAATTTCCATGTGTAAAATTCTGATTGGCCGAAGGGAACACCTGTCAGCTCATCAGTGGGCCAGATGTCGCCCTTCCATTGGAGGAGACATGCCTATGATACGTCGACATGTGGCTGGGCCCAACAGAGGCCCATATAGGTTAAAAGGTCAGCCCATTCAAAGGCCCGTAGAACTTAATCAGGTACTAGTGGGCCAGCCCAATAACGGCCTGCTTAATAAAGGCCCATTTACGGCCCAAAGCCAGATTTGGCCCGTTAATTTTTCGCCCAATATTTGGGCCCATTTACGACCCGAAGACAGATCTGGCCCGTTAATTGTTCGCCCAATATTTGGGCCCATTTGCAGCCCGAAGCCAGATCTGGCCCGTTAATTGTCCGCCGAATATTTGGGCCCAACTACAGCCGAGTGACTTTCGGACTGTTAGAGGCCTGATGTAGACATGGGCCCATTTCAGCCTGGTTTGACTTTCGGCCTGGGAATGGCCCGTGCTGCCCATGGGCCATATATGGTCCGACGGGACATCGGGCCTACTAACGGCCCGTGCTAAAGGTGGCAACAGTTAAGCCCAACGTGACTTTGGGCCTGTTAAAGGCCTGTCGCGTAATTCGGCCCGTTTATGCCTGTGCTAAGCTTTCGGCCTCTTAAAGGCCCATGATATCAGTGGGCCAACTAAGGCCCTAGATATGTTTCGGCCTGGTAACGGCCCGTGAGCTAACTGGGCCCAAAACGGCCCGGTCTACATTTCGGCCTGCTGAAGGCCCGTCGACGACTAGTGAAAATTGAGGCCCAACATGCATTTTGGCCTGCTAAAGGCCTGTGGTTTCATCTCGGCCATAACAGGCCAGTACAATATTCAGCCTGTTAATGGCCCAACGCTACCTGGGCCAAACTAAGCGCTGGGTCGACAAAAGGCCCAACTAAAATATAGGCCGGTGTAAATTTGGGCCTGGCGCAATGTGTGAAGGCCCCAATCATTCGGGCCCAAGAAAGACGCAGGCCGGCCCAGTTGTGGCCCACTAAAAACCTGGCCCGTTAGAGTCGAATGTTTCTGTCCGGTCGACTACATCTGATTTTTTTTTTCATATAGCGAATGATGGAAGTAACTAGTAGGAATTAAGAACAAACCTACTCTACACAATAAAGAAATTACGGCATAGTAACTAAGAATAAACCTACACTATATAATAAAGGATTTAAGGTATATTACATCCACTGGGCATCGAAGTTCGCCACCATTGATCATAAAGCGCAACGAAGAAGCAGATTACAAAAACTGGGCACCATTGTAGCGTAACAAAATAATACTGAACCGAGACCACTTCCAAGACAGTTCAAGAAAGGTTAGCCTTGCGGGGGAACTGCTGCGCAAGCTGCTGAGCAAGGCTGTCGGACCGGCCTAGCATGTCGTTCATAGCTTCGAGGTGTAGCTGTTTAGCGATGAGGTTCTCATTGGTGTTCTCCGCAATCTTTCTTAGAGATAGGACTTCAAGTCGAAGTTGAGTTGCAGAATGCCTTTCTACTAGAACTTGGGACTGAAGAAGTCAAACTGATTCAGACAACGAATTCTGTGAGCTTGTCTGACTGTTAGTCTCAAGTAACTTGAACACTGCATGAAGACAAGACTTTGGGGTTGTCTCGCTATCTTCAAGATGTTTTCCCTTCTTTGCTGCAATATATGTTGGGTTTGTCTCACAGCCTTCAGCAGACTTGTGCATGCCATCAGGCATATCACCCAGAAACAAAGTAGAGAGATAACAGGTTTTGCACGTGTATAAACAAAGATGATAACTGTTCTGTCAATTCTATCCAATTTCAAATTATAAAATAAAGAGTAAGTTCAAAATATCAATAGCATAATTTGGCATTGTTCATAATGCGGGGAGCTTCACCACACTACTGGATTACCATGTCAACATAACAAGCATAGATGAAGGGCAAAGAAAATCATTGTATCTATTTTGGATAATGTGCATGGCATGTTGTTCATATCATCAGCCACATCAGTAAGATAAAACAGGAGATGACAAGGTGCAAACGTGGGCTGCTTCACCACACACTGGATTATAGATCCACAAAAACAAGCATACATATAGGGAGTATTAAGTAATGTGCATGGTATGAATAAGGAATTTGGTTTTACAAGTAAAACTTAGAACTTACAGTTCTTACGAACATGCATTTTGGTAGAAACAACAAACTAAACAGCAGTAAACGATAGGGAGTATGAGCAAATTAAACAGCAGTTGAGGATAAAGGCTTTAGAAGGACTGACTTACATTAACAGTTAACAGCGGCTTTATAATGCCCTTCTCCATGTCAGGGGAAGGATAACTCAAGAATTTCAGCACATAATCTTCTTCATAAGCATTGCATGTACTCTACATTTTGTAGAGAGTAATTATAGATATGATAATACTGGAAGGGATAGAGGATAATGAAGATAAGATGCAGATTGATGCTACATAATCAACTACCAATCCCTGGAAGTACAAGCGTTACAGGAGAAAATGTACTGACAAGAGCAATGGGCTACACTTCTGCACTGGCATTGTCTGTCTATCTACTTGTTGGTAAGATTAAATATAGATCTAATCTTTTTTGGTAAATGGTGGGCGAGGGAGATAAGATGCAGAATGCTACAAAATGAACCAATCCCTCTTCCCATAATACAAGAGTGTTTTGAACACTGGTGTACTGTACAAAACGTTCTTATATTATGGGACGGAGGGAGTAGCTGTTAATGTAAGTACAGTGATAGACCACGTTCAGTCCTTACAAGAGGACTGTAGAGCTAAACCTCTTCAAAAGCATTGGGTTGATTATAAATTCATGTAAGAGTCCATACGGATCTTATAATGTCCACCAAATGGACGATTACGAGGCTAACATGTGTAGTGATGCTACATAGTCAAACAACTATGAAAGTAAGTATGGTCATACAGGGCAAGAGGTACTCACAAGAGCAATGTAGTGTGCAGTATAGTTGCGAGATTCTGTGGTCCCTTGAGAACGAATGTTCTTCTGCTAACAGTTTTCGTACAAGTGAGACATTAAGGCAAATGCAGAAATGTAGTTCAAATTGTGGCGTGATATCATAGACAGTACCTTACGCTGCAGCCGAGACCAATGTGTAACAAGATTATTCCATTCACCGTCGGATAAATGTAGCACCGGAGACTTTACAGAAATTTCGTTCAGAGGCTTGCCATCGAAGTGCGCTTGCCTCAGGTAGGAACGATACTTCATCAACGAGTGCTTGAAAAGCGCAACCAACCCTTGCTCGTCATCACAATCCAGTTTGCTCCTCGCCTATTTAAAAGAATGAAATCTTGTATCTTCAGTCAGCAGAAACATATGCAGTAATGACCATGAATAACATTAGTACATTACTTACGCGTAAGTTGCGGAGGAAGACTGGAAATTGTTCTGTGTCTGCGGTATAATCTTTCCATGAAGGAAAGATGGCACAAAGTTCCTGACAACAACATAAGCTTCGTCTTCTAAACTGGGAAGAAATGGAACAGGGGTCCTATTTGCTGCAATAGGGGCTCTCTCTGGTTCGAAAAGGGATTTGGCAACTGGATTTGGTGTACTCTTTGCTGGAATGGAGGTTTTGCGTCGTACAGTTGGTGCTATGTCAACTGGCATAATCATACTGTTTGCTGCAGTTGGGGTCTGCTGAGTTGGGGCATCAGAAATGACTAGAGTCTGCTAGAGTTGGGGTATTTTGTGGGTCAGGTGATATTGCAACTACACCTAATGGGCTATTTGATTTATCAGGTGCCACTACCTTTTCCAAATACTTTGCTTGTGCTCCTCCACGATCAGCAATCACCCTCTTCCTTTTGAACGTCTGATACACAAGAACAACATTTGAATGGATAAATAAGGTATGATGACAGATGGAATATGTTCTCAAAATGGATAGGCAGGGCGTATTCACATACACGATGTGTAAACTAAGCTAATGGCAGTTCAACAAAGTAGAAGCAATGCAAAGCATCAGTTGCAAGATATGTGTGAGCAATGTAACCTTGGAAAGTTAGAGGAAGTACCTCGATGGGTGGATAAGATAGGGCATCTTCCTCTGACTCCTCCACTAGGGAGCTACATTGACTTAGGTCTCCCTCTAGCTCAGAATCACTGTTAGGATCATATTCTGAGCATGAATCTGTAGGCGGAGAGTGTTTTCATTGCATTGCATCCAGACTTGATTTCAGTCCCTTAATGCCAAGTTTGACAGCATGGCATTGTTCTGCTTTATTCTTTTCATGCGCGCAAGCTCATAATCATTATGATGCTGTTCAGAATCTGAGATTCATGAAAACAGAAAAAGTAGTCAGATTATCTATGGAATGCATTGCGGATTCAACTCGGAGAGTGTCTCCCTAGAAACCCCTACATATGCAAAGTTCACCTCCCCAACCGTGCTGACCAGACCAGACACAGAAATACAAACCCCTTATGCTCTATAATAGGCAGGCACACATTTCAAAACTGAAGTAGGAACATTAGAATCATATGAAATTCGTATTTGAACAAATAAACTAAGCAATTATGAGTGGCGTAATGTTTAGCTTCAAGGGTGGAGTGTTGGTAGTGCGACACAAAGCAAGTAGGCAGATTGTATTCCATGTAAAAGATCGAAACCTATGTAAAAGCTGGAGATGACACTTTCTTTCTATACAATGTAGTGTTCATTACCCACACATGATGGAAGAGATCACATAGAGAAATAATATTCACTCATGTCTACGGTTCCAGTATTTAGAAACAGGGTGGTCCACCCTAAAAGAATATTGACAACAAATATGACAAGGCAAGCATAGATGTAGTGAATCAATCATTTACTTGTGAGCTTACTAGGACAAGTATGCAGAATTGTAACTGCAGTAAGAGACCGTCCAAAATCTGAATGAAGAAGTTTGTCTAGCACTTATTGTTTGCAACTAATCGACGTGAATAATTGGATATTATATCAAATGAGTAAGAAAGACAAGTAAAATTGTCAACAAACCTGGCTTGCAGTAGTAATCTGGGTCAATGTCACTACGACCAACAATCCAAAATGACTAGTTTCTGTTCTGAGGGCCGGAATTTTGAAAACCCTGTGAACTTTAGAGCTACTAAAGATTATCGAAATACATCTGAACCATTAAGTGTAGGCAGCACTGAGCACACAACAAACCCTAATGACAGTCCTGCCTAATGAGTAATGAATCAATTAGGAAATGGGTGATGAGGAGTGGCTGCTGAGTGTTGAGGACGTATCTCAGGATAAATCGGGTTGGCTTGGTGGTTGCTGCACGCCTGAGCCCTGACCGGACTGGGAAGGTAGGCACGGCGACGCGCCCGGGCAGCGGTGACGCTGTTGGGTGAGCGGCTCCTGTCCTCCTGTTAGTCCGGCGTCTCCTCCTAGAGTCATGCCATCCGGGGACGGCAAGTCGCCGGCGAGGCAGGCGCCTAGGGGCGAGTAGAGATCGGAAGCGCGCAGCAGAACAGAGGGGAATCGGGGCCTAGGACAACCCAAAATCCCAGGGTGGGTCGGCCCACCGTGGGCACCCAGTAGAGATACACACCCGAGCGGCGAACATGCATTTTCAAAACTAATTTAGGAACATTTAGCTGACCAATTAAACAACTCTGTTTCAATAATATCAGATTCGTATTGGAATAACTAAGCTTGTTTAGCTTGATGGGTGGAGCAGTGTTATTATGACACGAAGCACGTATTCTGATCGTATAGTGATCATAAAAGGGGGAAACTCTAAGCATATTTTTTTAGCAAAAGAGGGTTTCCCCTCCGATTTCTATTAAAGAAACCACCACGGAACCAACATGATCAATTAAAACCCTAAGCATGATCAATTAAACCGTATTATGGTTGTCCCATGGCAAATTTGAAGCTGCAAACCGGAGGAATGATATTTAGCATCCATTGTTTGCTTCGAACTAAGAACTAAATTCTAAAAGCTGAAAAGAAAGTAAAGTAACCAAGTTAAGATCTATTTTCTGGTTGAGATCAAAAAGTTGAGGAGATATGAAGTACCACCTCTCTTGCGGCACCGTGTAGGCATCGGGGGTGCGATGGCTGTCGGTGGCGTTGAAGCAGATCTGCGACAGTAGACGGGTGCATCGGGGGATAAGTCCCGTTGTGGTGGAAGAGAAGGTCGTGTGAGCGGCCCCGGCAAAGAGGACGACGGCGCAAATGAAGCGAGAGGACGTGATGCAAGGCTATTGGTCTGCCGCCGTGGATGAGAAACGCCCATCTCTAGTAGTGGACGACGCGGTCTTGGTAGGCGCTCCGGCATGGTGGAGGACGGTGGCGATGCATGTGGTGGAGGACGGCGGCGATAGATGGGGTGGCGGACGGAGGCTGGTATAGGGATGGGGTGTTCTAGCTCGGACGGTGTATGAATGGGAAAATGGAGGGAGAGGTACGGGGAACCATGTTTCTGGGACGCGCCTGTCTGAAATATGGGAAAGTTACAAACTTAGCCCCCGTTTAAAATTTGGACGTCTCGTCGGTTGGGGATAGGACGGTAATCTCGCATCTCGCAAATATTTGCCCAGAGCGATTTCGGGCGAGGAGAGGGTGGTTGGCGCCCATGGTGTATGAACGGGGCTGACAGGTAGGGCGGTTGTGTCACGTCTGAGTGAAGTTACAAACCTGCCCCTATAGAAAATATTTGCCTACATCAATTTCGGCCGAGTCGAGTTTGTTTTGCCGCCCACCATGTATGAATGGGGAATGGAGGGAGAAACTAAGGTCTTTCGGACGAGCTTGAATCAAATGAGTTTTGTCGCCCATGTTTGACGCCCAAAGTGTCGGAATGGGATCAGAGGCGGTCGTGTCACGTGTAATTGAAGTTACTAACCTACCCCTATTTAGAGCAGTGGAAATCGGGCTGATGGATTGTCCGTGTAATGGGTAGATAGTAATTTCCATCTCCCAAACACTTGGCTTTGGGCAGCCGACGTGGGAGTGGACATTTTGCTGCTTCTTTCGAATTTTGGGACCATAAGCATCCACGTTTACCCTGGTAACTAAATTCGAATCCATTTTGTATTCCTCTATGAAACTTTATAAATCATTCTATGTGTTTTTATATATCTTCAAAAGGATGACAAAGATGTATACCACTGTCATATATGAATATGGTTTACAAATGCCGATACTCAAATTCACAAACTAGAATCCAGTTTAAGGTGAATTCGAATATTTGGAACACTTCATGTCCAACTCAAATGTCACACGCAGCAGAATGTGTACTCCCATTTAGATATGTACACAAGCGATGTATCAAGATTCAAATACCGAGTCAATCAACCAAGAATGTACAGAACTAATAGAAATATAAACACTTATAGAGTATATGGATCAATAATATCAACTAACATACATAAGCCAGGCCGCTGTACTTTTTTTGGCTACAACAGCATCCTTTTTTAGCCAACATCTTGGCCCTTTCCGATGCGTGCCACTTATGGTCCATCTATACTACTACTATTGTTGAATGCAGATTCAGCCCGATTGGCATATTTGAAGGTCTGGCACAGCAATCCAAATAAAATGTCTCCGAGTCTTATCAATTAATACAGACTTGTGCTAAAATAAAGTTACAAACCAAAAAACAAAAAAAAACAATTATTACATGATCTCTAAAACAAATGGTTTGATTGATTATATGAACAGACAACACAAAGGTTATTCAAGTATGGAAAGAACATTTCACCTATGATTTACCAAGTAGGAATTTAATTTCCTTTTTTCCTTCAGGACCTTAACAATCTGGTCAGCCTCAGCTTGCTTCGTTTTGAAATCCACCAAATATTTAATGGTTGTCTTGAGTACTTCTTGTGATTGTGCAGTTTTTGTTCCTCAACATGTCAACTTCATCTCTAAGTGCAGAAGCGGAATCTCTTTCTACCACTAGTTTAGCCTCTAAGCATCAGCAGTTGGCAATTCATAATGCACGATTGGGCCGGTGCCACTGCTGTGGGATGATGCACGTCCATGGGGACCTCGCTCTTTGATCTTGGGCTAACCTGTTTTGCCATTAAAGTTCCGATTGGATTCAGAAAAGTTGAAGTTAGCAAAACATCTCAACTGGGAGTTATAACAGCAAACTAGTTAAACAAACAAGGAATTAAAGAGTTTCAATTGGATGCTGAAAAGTAGTTATTAACATCATTGTAACCCGCTGTTGCAGCAGCAAAGCAGTTAAACAAACAAGTTGATATTTAAGTTAAGGCAAACAGGTAATTCTTAACAGTAAGTATCAAAGGCGCAGTCTACAATATGATTAACAGGTTGTGCTATTATGTAATCAGTAGCAAACTAAATTAAGCCAAGCAAAGTAATTGAACAATTTTGCAATAAGTGGCTAACTAAAACTCCGAGACGTAGGTAACTGAACTTACGCTAGTTCTTTGTACAGGTGCACTGCAACTTCTTTTTCGCTTACAAGGTTGTACGAAGGAGTCCATGGCATCAATTGCTTGGATACACAGTCCCAATACTTCTTTCTTCCCACACTACATGGGTAAGTCGAATGGTTAATCTGGTAAGATGGTGCATCCTTGATATGTTATATGAAGACGTGTAGTCGTTGTAGCCAAACACATCACACTGGCTTTTACTGTATATTTCATGCGATTACTTTTGGCAAATCGAGATCTAAGCAATCTACAATAGGATGAAAAGACTGGCATCCTTCACATTATTGGCGAACTCAGTTCATAGAAACAAGCAATTCAACCATTATGTGGGTAAATCAAAAGCGCCACTGGAATATTTTTCACTATCCAATCATACACGCAAAAAGGGGCGACGCCACCATAGGGGCTGGTATGGGCGGCCGCCTCAGCTGGCTGGAAAGTGTGCACCTAGTTTGAGTCGTCCAGGTTGGCCCATGTTAGTTTTATTCGTCCCAACGCACGAGCAGGCAATGTAAAAAATAAAGAAAAATGTTTCAATTTGGATGGGCCAATAACATAAGTGCAAGGCAGGCCCTATAGCAGGCTCGCGGCCCAAACGAGCGCCTCCCATATCGATCGACAGCAGGAAAAATCCCAATTCATTCGCTCCAGCCTCTAGTCTGGTTCGCTCCTAACCTAGCCGTCGCTGGACGGACCGACACAGCACTTCCTCGCGCCCTCGTTGGAGGGCGGTCGCCGGGCTTCAAGCAAACGGAAGGACAAGAAGATGAAGATCCAACCCTGGGTGTAGCCTGCGTGGGAGGCAGCAGCACGGGCATGGCATTGAGCTTGCGCAAACGGACAGTCACAGCTTGCAAGAGTAGCATGCGCAACGAGCAGGTACATCACATCCCTGATTATATCTAATTCAACTCTTTGATTTCTGGCCAATAGTTAAACCTGACGGTGTTGTAAAACTGCTTGTATGTAGGGAATCTATGAGAAAATGAAACCAATTTCTACTTATTTTATAACTCCCCCAATCAATACTGAACTGACTGAATCTGATGTATCTAATCAAGTTTCTAGTGCAAACATACAAGCTCATGTTGTTCTTGAGCCTGAAGTGTCTAATGAACAGACTGCTAATGAAGGATTTGATGCAAACATTTTACATGCTCCTGGTGATGAACATATAGTGTCTAATGAGGGATCTAATGCAAGCACTTTGCAAGCTCATTGAAGGATTTAGTGTCTAATGATGATCTACTATGTTGAGAGAGACAGAGATTTGCAGGCATAGATGACAAGCAAATTATAGTGCATTTTCATAGCTTGAGGAAACGTCGAGGCCATCTACCAGAAAGTCCCCGTATCATGACAACATAGCATAAATACTTTTCTAATCTGTTATTTGAAACTATTGGCATACTTGTGCAGGATAGATATATTGATATGCAGTTTGCACACTGGTTGTACGTGCAATTACACTTCGATATTTTTAGCCAGAGAGCGAATAATTCAAGTAGGTACAGACCATGTTTGTAGTCCTTGTACACCATGTTGCATTTTGTGTTTTTTGGTGCTTGCATCATTTAGTGTTTATAATCTGAACTACTTTGGATGATTAGCTGGTTTTCAAAGTGCATGTAGCTTCACATTTCCCAAGTTATGTTGATTTCCGGAGTGCAAGTGCCTTCGTATTTTTTAAGTTAAATGTTCGCCCCTGGTAACTTGAATTCGTGGATCAGCCACTGCACACAAATCATACACGAATGTCAGTACGAATTAAATGAAATGCAGGGACTTACGCTAGCTTGTTGTACAGGCTCACTGCAGCTCTGCTTGTGCTTGGGATGTTCCATGTACAAGTCCATGTTACCACTTGCTTGGATGTGCAGGCCTTGTGCTCCTTGCATCCCCCTCTGCATTTTTGACACGGCGAATGGTTGATCAAATAAGAGGAATCGACCTTGATGTTGTACCGGAGGACAGATACTTACAAGGTTATACGGGTGTGCAGGATGTGTACCAGATCCTGTAGCGCCGTCATGCTTCGCTAAAAATGGATTTGCTTGTTTCAGATGATATTTCCAGAAGAAATAAGAGTTAAAGTCAGAGTTGCATAGGCGTGTAAGCTAAGAAAGCAGTGAAAGGATATCCAAACATCATCGGAACAGTGCACAAGGGAGTGATGTGTGGATACCTAGTTCGGGCCGGCGTTTGGGCATGCTCGCCTAGCTAGAGTGTGGGTCACTTCAGAGCCGTTGAGGGTGATGCGCTGGCGTTGGCTGGCCGCGCACGGATGTAGATCTTGAGTGGCAGCGGAGCGCTACGATGCGGTAGATGAGACCATTGGTGAAGCCCCAACGGCCTCGGGGGGCGGAGGTGCGATGATGTGCTCTGTGAAGTAGCCCCGGTGAGCTGGGAGACGGCGTTGGTGAAGCGCACCTGATGCGGTAGAACTCGGTGTCTGTGAGGCACGTCGCTTGCGGCGGCCGACGTTGTCGGTGGACCACCTGGTGCGGTGGACGAGGGTGTAAATGAGGTAGATCCGGTGCGGTGGTGAAGCGCGACCGTCGTCTTCGTCGTCGTCGTCCGGCACAGAGGTGGGGAACGGTGGGGAAAGAGACGAGACGAGGGGCGATTCGAGGGTTGGCGGCGAATTCGGGATTTGAGCAATCTGGGCGCGGAAGGGGACGGTGGAGAAGAGAGATTTTGCAGGGCTGGAATTGGGGCCGCCAAATATTTCAATCCAAAACATGGAAGCGCGAACTTATATTGTCGTCGTCCTTTTTTTGGGGGGGAGGGGGTGGGTGGCTGGGTGCTATGCGTCCGTCCGACACACGTGGCCACCCCGACAGGACTATGCTTCGGTGCCTTAAGGCACCTGCCTTTGTGTCCATGACATGTGGGCCCAACAGGTGGCTGGCCCACATGTCAGTGACCCAAAGGCAGTTGCCTTTAAGGCACCGAAGCAGCGTCCACCCCGACACGACCCTGGTCTGCCTAGTGCGCCTACATTTGAGAATGCAAATGGATCTTCTTTCATTGGCAAACGAACCTGTATGTATTACCATGCCCGTGTTTTCCTTGCAATAATCAGTCATTCGAAACGAGATACTCCATCCGTTCACTTTTGTAAGTCGTTTCAGACAACTTAAAATGAATTGTTTTGCACATTGTCTAAAATGTCTTCAAGGTCTTATAAAAGTGAACAGAGGGAGTACTATAAATTAATTAATGAGGAGTTATTTGAAAAAAAATCGAACTATACCCACGCTAACGTGGATTAGAGTGCGTGTCACATAATTAGTTATTTGAATTAGAGTGTGTGTCACGTAGTTAGTTATTTGAATTAGAGTGTGTGTCACGTAGCAATCTCCAATTCTAACGTGGATTTCGCATTTCACTGTATCCATGCTACTTTTTTTAATACAAATTCATATGTATATGATGAACACCATGGTAGTGAGAAAACTTTTGGATGGATTCAAACATATGACCTACAAAATAGCACAACAAACTGAGTCAATGTCAACTTTTCGAAAGTTAGTATGGCACGAATTTGAAATAATTACCCGTATGCCTGGTCCCCGGTTCAAATCTTACAATGTACACCGAATAGAAACATCGATATTAAGTCTCATACTATGTACATTCAAATGTTGTTTTTAGCCCCCCCCCCCCCGCCCCCGCTCAAACGCTACATACTTCCTGTATAGGTCAATCTTCCTCTCCTAACAACCTTAGGAAGCTATTGGTTTCCAACACACGTTCATTCTTTCTCTCCATGTTTTGATCTCTAAGTCTCTCAACTACACAACCCCTTTTTCCACTCTGTTACCAAATGTATTTACCTCACACACCCGCCATTGCACCCCATGCCGAGCTCTCTCTCCCCCCCCTCTCCCTCTCACCCTCTCGCGCTAAATACATGCATTGCCTATCTAGCCCCCCCCCCCAACCTCTCGTGCGCACGCACGCATGTTGTATATCTAGGTCACTCCCTCGAGACTGTCTCACTCTTTCTTCCGCACGACGGGCCACACTCGCTCAATCTCGCTCTCTTTATCTGAGTCTCGTTTATCCTCGTTTTCTTTCACACACAAATGATATATCTCCCTGTTCGGGCCTCGATCGACACACTCTATAGTCTCTCACGTAGATTGTCTATCTAGGTCAGTCCATCCAAGCTGCCGCCACTCTTTCGACCTCATGGTGGGCCACGCTCACTCAATTTCCCTCTCTCTCTCTCTCTCTCTCCGTATGTCTCGATTGACCTCGTCCTTTCTCAGACGAAAATGATATATCACCATGTTTGAGCCCAGTTCGACCTATTCACATTGTATACTCCCTCACGCACATCGTCTATCTAGGTCACTCTCTCCAACCCGTCTCACTCTTTCGATCGCACGGCGACCCTATGTGATCGGTTGACCTTGCTTCCTCCCACGCACAAAATGTATCTACACGTCTGTGACTGGATCATCTCTCAAGCTCTATCTTACAGACCTCACCCTTGCCAAAAAGCTCAATCGGACAATATCTCTCCAGAGCATATATATTTGTTCAATGAATGTCGGACCACACTCACTTTGTCTCTCTATCTATATGTCTCTCGATTGACCTCGCTTTCTCATACCGTATCTTCCATGCGTTGAAGCTATTACCTCTCCATCCCTCGCAAAGCCAGAGCTATTTACATTGCGAGGGGCACTCCAACCTTGGATCAATTTGTGTAGGCATTTATTCCGGTCGGTTTAGATTGTATTTTCGTAGCATTCGGCCCACAACTACTCCAAACACCGTTGCAACCCACGCAACTCCCCTAGTTGATTTCCCTCTGGCTCGGTCATCGCTCTCTCGCACGTCCTTTCTCGCCTTCAACGTCGCACCATGGTATTATTGAAAAAACTATGTTGTTCTCTTTAATTATTATAAATAAGCTACAAAACTACACATCGATAGTCCACCTGGAATGGAACAAATTTCGACCCACAAATTAAAGTGCTACAAACTACACACCAATGGGCCCACATGTCATGAAACAAATTTGGACCCATATACAAATTAAAAAATAAAGGACGAGGATCGAACATGCGACCGGGCCTTCAAGCCGCACGTCAATAGGCAACATACGTGGAATAGCAATGTTTGTTGTACCCCCTTTGCTCACATAATGTTTTTATATTACCACATCCTAATTAATGGATAACATGTAATATTATTTTTAGTACTATTCGCCTTCACTTACTGGTGGGTTCCATTTGTGCTCTCTCTCTCTCCTCCCCTTCTGCGTTTAGACGCACGGGCAAACCGGAAGAACTCGCGGGCGATGTTGCCGTTGACCATATCTGGAGCGTTCACAAGTCACGGCATGATACGTCTCCAACGTATCTATAATTTTTGATTGCTCCATGCTATAGTATCTACTGTTTTGGACTATATTGGGCTTTATTTTCCACTTTTATATTATTTTTGGGACTAACCTATTAACCGGAGGCCCAGCCCAGAATTCCTGTTTTTGCCTATTTCAGTGTTTCGAAGAAACGGAATATCAAACGGAGTCCAAACAGAATAATCCTTTTTGGAACATGATTTTCTTCCCGAATATGACCCAGGAGACTTGGACCCTACTCCAAGAAGTACCGGAGGCGGTCACGAGGGTGGGGGGCGCCCCCCTACAGGGCGCGCCACCCTACGTTGTGGGCCCCTCGGTGCACCACCGACGTACTCACCCCCAAACGATCAGAACAGGAGCCAAAATCCTAATTCCACCGCCGCAAATTTCTGTATCCACGAGATCACATCTTGGGGCCTGTTCCGGAGCTCCGCCGGAGAGGGCCGTCATCACGGAGGGCTTCTACATCATCATAGCCTCTCCGATGAAGTGTGAGTAGTTTACCTCAGACCTTCGGGTCCATAGTTATTAGCTAGATGGCTTCTTCTCTCTTTTTGGATCTCAATACAATGTTCTCCCCCTCTCTTGTGGAGATCTATTCGATGTAATCTTCTTATTTTTGCGGTGTGTTTGTTGAGACCGATTAATTGTGGGTTTATGATCAAGTCTATCTATGAACAATATTTGAATCTTCTCTGAATTCTTTTATATATGATTGGTTATCTTTGCAAGTCTCTTCGAATTATCCGTTTGGTTTGGCCGACTAGATTGGTAGTTCTTGCCATGGGAGAAGTGCTTAGCTTTGGGTTCGATCTTGAGGTGTCCTTTCCCAGTGACAGAAGGGGCAGCAAGACACGTATTGTATCATTTCCATCAAGGATAACAAGATGGGGTTTATTTCATATTGCATGAATTTATCTCTCTACATCATGTCATCTTGCTTAAAGTGTTACTCTGTTTTTAACTTAATACTCTAGATGCATGCTGGATAGCGGTCGATGAGTGGAGTAATAGTAGTAGATGCAGAATCGTTTCGATCTACTTGTCACGGACGTGATGCCTATATACATGATCATGCCTAGATATTCTCATAACTATGATCAATTCTGTCAATTGCTCAACAGTAATTTGTTCACCCACCGTAGAAAACTTATGCTCTTGAGAGAAGCCACTAGTGAAACCTATGGCCCCCGGGTCTATTCTCATCATATCAATCTCCATCACTTTAATCTTGTTTTGCTTTTTTACTTTGCCTTTTACTTTTCACTTTGCATCTTTATACCAAAAATAACAAAAATATTATCTCTATCAGATCTCACTCTCGTAAGTGACCGCGAAGGGATTGACAACCCCTAATCGCGTTGGTTGCGAGTTGCTATCGATTTGTGTAGGTACGAGGGACTTGAGCGTGGCCTCCTACTAGATTGATACCTTGGTTCTCAAAAACTGAGGGAAATACTTACGCTACTGTGCTGCATCATCCTCTCCTCTTCGGGGAAAACCAACGCAAGCTCAAGAGGTAGCAAGAAGAATTTCTGGCGCCGTTGCCGGGGAGGCTTACGTGAAGTCAAGTGAAGATTTGGACTCCCGACAACGAGCCATTTCTGGTGCCGTTGCCGGGGAGTCTACGCAAAAAGTCAATACCAAGTACCCATCACAATCCCTATCTCTCGCATTACATTAGTTGCCATTTGCCTCTCGTTTTAGTCTCCTCCACTTCACCCTTGCCGTTTTATTCGCCCGCTCTTTCTCCTTCTCCTTCTCCTTCTCCTTCTTTGTTTGCCTTCTTCTCGCTTGCCTTTTGTTTGCTCGTGTGTTGGATTGCTTGTTTGTCGCGATGGCTCAAGATAGTACCAAATTGTGTGACTTCACCAATACCAACAATAATGATTTCCTTAGCACTCCGATTGCTCATCTTGCCAATACTAAATCTTGTGAAATCAATACTGCTTTGTTGAATCTTGTTATGAAAGATCAATTCGCTGGCCTTCCTAGTGAAGATGCCGCTACTGAGCTGGACAAGGAGGGGTTGCGGGCTCCCGTCGCCGTTGCCGGGCGAATCCTTTCAGGGCTCCGTCACCGGAATCCATTCGTGCCTTTGGACGTCGTCTTTGACGAGCTGGCTCCCGTTGACCGGGAGCGGGCTCTATGGGCGGTTGCACCCTGCATCACCAACGTCGTGCGCCTCGAGAAGCAGAGGGACTTCAGTGGTGTTTAGGCGCCCGCTGCATGGGCATGTCCATGTCTCAGCGCAACATGACCGTTGGATCAAACTCAGACAGTGCAGATCAGTCACTGTAGCACAAAGCGTGTGGGTGTGTTTGGTTGCATTCTCATCTCAATATAGTTGTTTCCTCTTCGTGTATTTTTGTCAACCTACTAGTGTGGACTCATGCACCCTTCATGCACTCTGCCAAACACCCAAAAGTGGCTCGAGAAGGGAACTTTTTCTACCATCCCGTGCACCCTTCATACACCCTGCCTAACACTATTCATGCTTCATATGGTTCATGTTTCGCGGAGTACTGTAGCACCGTACTCTCCGTGCACTGTGGACCTAGTTCTGTTAACATTGATCTCACCGTTCATTCTCGACCGGACAGTCGAAAAAGTGGTACTATGTTACATATAGGAGTAGTTGACATGCGCACAACATCATTTGTTATCGTCATATCTTACTACACTTGCAACAAGATTGTGTAGTACTGACGTATGAACCACTGCACATGCCTAGTAGTAGGAGCATTGTGTATGTTCAAGTGGCTGCCGTGTTTCGCACTCCTCCGTCGTAAGAGTGGAAACGCTTGCTGTAATCATTTTTTTCTTCAGAAAAATAGTGGACACGCTCTACCGTGCGGATCCTCCTCTAGCCATGCACTAAATTACTCACTTTCGCCGACGCGTGGGACAGCCAGCACCTGGGTCCACTAGCCATGCACTAAATTACTCTGTAGTAGAGTGACGTAGACTACCCCGATCGAACCACCGCAGTAATGCCCAATGAGCCGTCAAATCACAAAACTCCCTCCTTTCCAGCAGTAAGTTGGACGGACGAAGCAACCATCATTTCACTCTTCTCTCTCAGCTTCCTCTCTTGAAGAAAACCCCCACTCACTTCGCTCCTCCCTCATCTCGTTCCTCCTTTCACTCTTCTCTCTTAGCTTCCTCTCTTGGATGGACGCCGGAGCACCGGCCGACGTGATGTTTATGGCTCTGGCCAAAACCGTCGAGGTTCATGGTACGAAGAAGCGCAAGCACCCCGCCAAGACTACCGCAGACAAGCTCAAAGCCATCGCCGTGTCCAAGCCCCCCTCTCCGGGATCCCTCATTAAGCAAGTCCAGGTAATGTCTCTTGTTGACGATCTTTTTCTCGATCGTGATCGTGTTTTTTCATCTAACACGCAGTACTAGTACTGGTAGTACAACTTTCTGGGTGATGTTGCATGTGATTTTAGTGTGCCAAATGACGGTTCTAAATTCAACTTTTGACCAAAACATGCGAGAGGTTGACACTGATTTCTTATAGATTACTTTCAACTACTCCCTCTGTCCCAAGTTTCTTGTCTTAGATTTGACTAGATACAGATGTATCTAATACTAAAATGTGACTTGATACATCCTATCTAGAAAAATCTAAGACAAGAATTTTGGGACGGAGGGAGTACTTTATGAACATCAATGCTACCTTTTAAGAGGGTATATTTTCCTCAGTAACTTGTGTTATGGATATTGCATGTAATGCCTCTGCTCTCATGCCTTTGAAGACATGTTCTAGTGTCTTTTTTCACTCATTTCTATGCGTATATGTAGTCATATATGGAGTATAATATCGAAAATCATCTTATATTTCTGAACAGAGGTAGTAATAAAATATGGTTTCTGTTTGAATTAGAACCAGGTCCGCGGTGGAGATGAAGTTCTCAAAGTCATGTCGTGTGAACTGGAAGACCTGATGATGAGTTCTATTGCTGAACTATCCAACTGCTATGTCCTTGTCGCCACGTGTCCTGAACTAGTGTTTTCCTGTAGCATTGTTGTCAGGCGTGTTCTTGAGGCTGTACTTGACCACAACAATTTCCTAGTTGTAACTTCGATTACGAAGGGTGTGGTTCTTGTAAAGCTTCCCAACAAATCTGATGCAGCCTGTCTTCATCATCATGTTTATGAGTGGAAAGACCACTCTGTTAGGTTCTCCAAGGTTGACAAGATGGTGATGGTGCATGTAGACATCTCACACGAAGTCCATGGCCTAGTCAGTTATGCGGGGTTCATCTCGTAGGTCGGTGGCAAGAAATAGTCTGCAGAGCTTATTTAGTGCAACTTTTCTTATCTGTAGTAAGTCCTATTGTTCAGTACTTGATTTGTGTTTGCGAACCTTGTATTGTTTATTAGTACTGTCGCTTTTGGTGTGTGGTCAGTCCTGAGAACGGTGTATGTTAATGTCTGTCCACTCAATTCAGTCTGTATATTTTGAAGTATCCAAATCATATTTTTTGTGAGGACGGTTTATCAATTATGGTTACACTCCAATATCTATATGCATTGCAGGGTTTATCGCACCCACCAGGATTTCTAGTCCCATGGATGTTCGGTCCTTACGATTTTTCATGACCTTTGGACTGTCCTGCTTGTGGGAGTAGGCGGGGGCCCTGCATGCCATGCGTAGTTGGACGATCAATCTTCTGTTTAGTACTTCAACATAGTGATTTCCTGGTAAGGATTCACTCGTGTCACATCAAGTAAATCTTATTGATTTAATGTCATGTTTTCTTTCTTTTCCTGCAATTTTACGATGCAGGTTTTGCCATGTGACATTCATCACAGAATAAACCATTTGGTTTGCTCTATGATGGCCATTTTTGCAGGTTTCACTTCTTATGTCGTGTCAGTAACGAAGGCACTGTCCATCACTTATATTACTGGAAAAAATTGGATCAGTCTGTTGTCTGAGTACAAGCTGAATCCCTATGATGAACTGCAGTTTGGTTTAACAAAAACGCCACAATTAGTCCTTCTCGCGTTTAAAACAAATGACGAAAAAAACTGGATCATGGTCACGGATCCTAGTCAAGTTAGAAAGCTAATCATAGCAGACCAGACACGATCGCCACTGTCACGCACAGATCGAGCACCAACAGTTGCTCTAGCACTGACAGCGGCAGCAGCTCAGTCTGATCCAGCTGAGGATTGGGCACCAACCGCGTCAGCGGATCAGTCTGATCTACCGGAGGATCGGGCATTGACATTGGCACCTGCTCCCACACCGGCACTAGCTCTACAAGGAGCACCATCTCCGGCAGTAGCGGCGGCTTCGGCACCTGCACCAACAGTTGTACTTGCATCTGCTCCGGCCCGTACAGTTGCACCAGCAACAGACTGGTCTGTAGTTCGCACTTCATATACCAAAGTCCTTACAAAAACCAACATGTCCACCTTCTTGGTAAGCATTGGCCGCCCAAGTGCTTCGTTCTTTTTTCTTTCCATGTTGTTTCACATGATTCACTGTGTTGATCTAACTGTTTGGGTGTATCTTCTTCTTTGCAAACAGAGAATTCCTAGAGCAACGAGGGAGTCGTTCAACAATCCGGGCGACCGCAACCAAGTTTCTCTTACCATGCGCAACCTTGGTGTGAATGAACCTGCTCAATATAGCGTAAGTACAAAGGATGGTCGCATGATGATTGATGCTAAAGGATGGTCAAGGTTCAAATCTAAATCATATCTTGCGGTAGGGGATGATGTCAAAATCGAACTTTCTCGGCAAGGAGAGCTGGTCCAAATCAACTTTGAAATTCTTCAGTAGCAGCACGCAACTGCCGAACTGATCTATCCTCCGAGAGATTTTGATGTAATAATCTGGCATGGTGAAACAAGTGTCCTGTGTGTATAAGTAGTACGACAATATTATTTATCAAATGGTATATCGTTGATAGAATTGCAACTCTGATTGCTAGTTAGGAACTGTCGTTCGATTTCATTCCAACAGTTGTCGTGCTTTATTCAATTTTGTGTATTCGCCTTGCGACAGCATCTAAAACCAGCGTCGTACCGATCGCTTGCAATATGAAAAGCGCTGAGGTAGAACACATGGGCCCCCAAACATGCAGGGTCGGCCTGCGGCCCAAAGTCCAGAACCGTGAGCCAATCTGAGTATTATATTCTCAGCTGAACCCCCATAAAAAAAGCTGAACCCCCATAATGCCCGTGCGTTGCAGAGGGAGTATATTT
Organism: Aegilops umbellulata; assembly: GCA_032464435.1. Lineage (NCBI taxonomy): Eukaryota > Viridiplantae > Streptophyta > Magnoliopsida > Poales > Poaceae > Aegilops > Aegilops umbellulata. The sequence continues at coordinate 74,940,802 of CP136057.1, read as the reverse complement.
CTCGGCAAGGTGAGCCTGTGATATAAAAGATTTGTATATTTCTTTACAGAGGGAGTATCTCTCTGTCAAAAAATATATTTATGTGTAACTAGTTACTCCTCTCTTTCTACTTCCTTTCGCTGATATGTGGGGCAACCGGCAATGGGGTCCACGTGCCATATGCACAAATTAGAGTGCACAACTTCACGGTAGACACACCCCAGTCGTAGCGCCGCAGTAATGCCCAATGAGCCGTCAAATCACAACCCCCTGAGGGAGTCCTGGATTAGGGGGTATCCGGATAGCCGAACTATAACCTTTGGCTGGACTGTTGGACTATGAAGATACAAGATTGAAGACTTCGTCCCGTGTCCGGATGGGACTCTCCTTGGCATGGAAGGCAAGCTTGGCAATACGGATATGTAGATCTCCTTCCTTGTAACCGACTCTGTGTAACCCTAGCCCCCTCCGGTGTCTATATAAACCGGAGGGTTTAGTCCATAGGACATAACAACAACAATCATACCATAGGCTAGCTTCTAGGGTTTAGCCTTTCTGATCTCGTTGTTGATCAACTCTTGTACTACCCATATCATCAATATCAATCAAGCAGGAGTAGGGTTTTACCTCCATCGAGAGGGCCCGAACCTGGGTAAAAACATCGTGCCCCTTGTCTCCTGTTACCATCCGCCTAGACGCACAGTTCGGGACCCCCTACCCGAGATCTGCCGGTTTTGACACCGACATTGGTGCTTTCATGGAGAGTTCCTCTGTGTCATTATCGTTAGGCTTGATGGCTCCTTCAATCATCGATAGCGATGCAGTCCAGGGTGAGACTTTTCTCCCCGGACAGATCTTCGTATTCGGCGGCTTCGTACTGCGGGCCAACTCGCTTGGCCATCTGGAGCAGATCGAAAGTTACACCCCTGGCCACCAGGTCAGGTATGGAAGCTTAAACTACATGGCCGACATCTGCGGAGACTTGATCTTCAACGGATTCGAGCCCCTGTCGAGTGCGCCGCACCGTCACGATGAGCATGATTTAGCTCTGCCATCGGACAGTGTTCAGGAGATCGCACCTGCAACCGCTCCGACCTTCAATTCGGAGCCAGCCCTGCCATCCGTCGACGGGTGGCTAGACCCCGCACCAGAGGCCGCAGTCTCAGCGGCGATCAAGCCGAATACCAACCTTACCCTTCACAAAAGCCGTGACTCCAAGTTGCCGGATTCTTCTCCGGCCACGGACTCTGAACTGCCTGCGCCCTTGCCAATCGAATCCGACTAGGCGTCGATCATGGAGTTCACCTTCATAGATATCTTTAAACACTCGCCCTTCGGTGACATACTGAACTCTCTAAGGTCTCTCTCCTCGTCAGTAGAGTCCTGGCCGGACTATGACCGACAGGATTGGGATAAGGACAACGAAGAAATTCGCCGCCCACCCACCACCCACTTAGTAGCCACTGTCGATGATTTAACTGGCATGCTAGACTTCGACTCTAAAGACATCGACGGTATAGATGACGATGCAGGAGAGGAACAGGAACCACTGCCCACAGGGAACTGGACAGCCACCTCATCATATGATATATACATGGTGGACACACCCAAAGAAGGCAATGGCGACGGAACATCAGGAGATGACCCCTCCAAGAAGCAACCTAAGCGCCGACATCAGCGGCGCCGCTCTAAGTCTCGCCAAAGCAAAAGCGGTGATACCGGCACAGGAGATAATAACACTCCGGACAGTGCCGAAGACAACGACAACCCCCTCCAGCAAGATTCAGTGCAGGAGGATGGAGAAGCTAGCCCTCATGAGAGAGCAGCAGACAGAGAGGTAGAGGATGATAATTACATACCTCCCTCCGAACATGAGGCAAGCCTCGACGACGACGAATTTATCGTGCCTGAGGATCCCGTCGGGCAAGAGCGCTTCAAGCGCTGGCTTATGGCCACGGCAAATAGCCTTAAGAAAAAGCAACATCAGCTTAGAGCTGGTCAAGACTTGCTAGCTGACAGATGGACTGAAATCCTTGCGGCCGAGGAATATGAACTCGAATGCCCCTCCAAGAGTTACCCAAAGCGCAGGTTGCTACCCCGTTTAGAGGAGGAAGCATTAAAACCTACACCTCCAGTGTGTGATGCGGGTGATCAGCCACCTCGTGGCCACGACAGAGAGGCATTTCAGCCAAAAGCTCAGCCCGCACTCCGACGCCACTCAAATAAAAATTCCAAGGCACGGGGAAATACGCTAGACCTGCGAGACGTATTGGAGGACAAAGCAAAGCAAGCAAGATCGATCTACGGATCGCGAGGGCGCCCCACTACGAGAGACGATAACCGTCACGCCGGATACAGTAGAAGTAAATCCGGCCGGGCCGAACAGCAAACAAAACACGTTTGAGCTGCGTCGTGATATAGCCCAGTACAGAGGCACCGCACACCCGCTATGCTTCACAGATGAAGTAATGGATCATCAAATCCCAGAGGGTTTCAAACCCGTGAATATCGAATCATACGATGGTACGACAGATCCCGCGGTATGGATTGAGGACTATCTCTTCATATCCACATGGCCCGTGGCGACGATCTACACGCCATCAAATACCTCCCGCTCAAGCTTAAAGGACCAGCTCGACATTGGCTCAACAGCTTGCCAGCAGAGTCCATTGGTTGTTGGGAAGATCTGGAAGCCGCATTCCTTGACAACTTCCAGGGCACTTATGTGTGACCACCAGATGCAGATGACTTGAGCCATATAATTCAGCAGCCAGAGGAATCGGCCAGGCAATTCTGGACACGGTTCCTAACCAAGAAAAATCAAATCGTCGACTGTCCGGATGCAGAGGCCCTAGCAGCTTTTAAGCACAACATCCGCAACGGGTGGCTTGCCCGGCACCTTGGCCAGGAAAATCCGAAATCGATGGCAGCCCTCACGACAATTATGACCCGCTTTTGCGCGGGAGAGGACAACTGGCTGGCTCGTAGCAATAACATATCAAAGAACCCTGGTACTTCGGATACCAAGGACAGCAATGGAAGGTCATGTCACAACAAACACAAGCGCCGCATAAACAGCTATAATACCGAGGATACGACAGTCAATGCCGGATTCAGAGTCTCTAAGCCCGGTCAGCGGAAAAAGCCATTCAAAAGAAGCACTCCGGGCCCGTCCAATTTGGACCATATACTCGATCACTTGTGCCAAATGCACAGCAACCCCGACAAGCCAGCCAACCACACCAACAGGGATTGTTGGGTGTTCAAGCAAGCCGTCAAGTCAAATGCAGAGCACAAGGACAAGGGGCTACATAGCGATGACGAGGAGGAGCCCCGGCTGCCGAACATCGGAGAACAGAAGAGATTCCCCCCACAAGTGTGGACGGTGAACACGATATACGCAACCCACATCCCCAAGAGAGAGCGGAAGCATGCGCTAAGGTACGTATATGCGTTGGAGCCAGTCGCCCCAAAGTTCAACCCATGGGCCTCCTGTTCGATCACTTTCGATCGCAGGGACCATACCACTAGTATCCGTCATGGCAGATTTGCCGCATTGGTCTTAGACCCGATCATCGACGGATTTCACCTCATTCGAGTCCTTATGGACGGCGGCAGCAGCCTGAACCTGCTTTACCAGGATACAGTGCGCAAAATGGGTATAGATCCCTCAAGGATTAAGCCCACAAAAATGACCTTTACATGCGTCATACCAGGTGTAGAGGCCCATTGCACAGGCTCAGTCACACTAGAAGTGGTCTTTGGATCCCCGGATAATTTCCGAAGCGAGGAGTTAATCTTTGATATAGTCCCGTTCCGCAGTGGCTATCATGCACTACTCGGGCGAACCGCATTCGCAAAATTCAATGCGGTGCCGCACTATGCATACCTCAAGCTCAAGATGCCAGGACCTCGGGGGGTCATCACAGTCAACGAAAACACAGAGCACTCTCTCCGAACAGAGGAGCACACTGCGGCCCTCGCAGCGGAAGCACAAAGCATCCTCTTAAGGCAATTCTCCAGTCCGCGATCAAACGCCCGGACACCGTCAAGCGCGCCTGAAGTAATCTGCAACAAGACCGACTGGCATGCTCCGAGCAAGCATAGCAATGCGGCCCCTACCCCAGCCTCAGCCAAACGGCGAAATCCGTGCCACGCGTACATAATTACGCATTGAAAATACCATGGGCATAGGGGGAGGGCACGACTACGGCACGCCCCACAACGCGGCTAAACCGCACTAGGGGCTTCCTACTTTGTATTTTTTTCTCTCTTTCAAGACTTTACACTCTGGAAGCCCTGTCCGGTAGTATAATCGCCGAACACATGATACAACAACCAAGGAGGCAGAAAGCTACGTCGTACTATGGAACTCCCAGGTGGTCTCTATAACGAGCGAAATACCTGCTTTAAATACCATTCTGCAGCTTGCCCTTGTAGGGGACATGTCAAATTACCCCATTTTCTGCTTATCGCACTACTTGTATCGTTCTGCTTTAATGCACACTTTTTGAATAAACAATGCATAGCACTAGTCTATTACTGCATTCTCTATTCCTTCTTTTTTTGTTCATTCATAACATCCAGCACCCGTACACTTTGGTACGGCTAATATGCCAGGGGCTTAAGGATCCCATAATACGGTGTGAGAAGTCCGAACACTTTCGAAAGTGCGGCACCCCGAACTTATAGCATTATATGCATCAGCTCCGAGTCATGTCTTTGGTCAAAAGTTGGGTTTGCCCGGCTCCCATGTTTTGGTGCCTTACGTTCCGCTATATCGGCTAAGGTAGCACTGGGAGAACTACTGCAATTGTGCCCCTGTTCAGCTGGGCTAAGCACCTAAGTAGAGAAAGCTAAAACTGACTGTCATGATAAGGCGAGAGCTGCTCGCTGTTCGAGAGGTCTCGAGTCCTTAAAGACTTATGCCGCTTAGGGCGAGGAGTCGGCTTTCCCCGGCTTAGGCGTGTATGGCGCCCCGAACTCGGTCTTCCGAATACTAGGGGCTTCGCCCAAATTTAAAATTGTAGACTTCTATGGCTAAGTGGGAGTGATAAAGCATTATAGTCCGATTGCCTTGTTCGCTGCGCTGAGCACCTCCCTCGAAGGACCCAAGAATGGGAAAAAGAGTGCTCAAATTTATCCCGAACACCCCAGCACTCGTGGCATGGGGGCAGAAGCCGACGACTAGCCATCCCTCAGATTTGATAAACAGCCACACAGAAGGTAATATTTTAAATTCAAACAAGTGTTGCATAGCGCATATGAAACAAGTTTTCATAAATACAGTATCACACGAGCAAGTTCACTAAAAAATTACATCCTTGGAACACTCATCCGCCATAAGGCGGGCACCCTTCAGGACGCCCTCATAATACATCTCAGGGCGGCGATGCTCCTTGCCCTGCGGTGGTCCATCCTTCACCAGCTTCTCAGCGTCCATCTTGCCCTAGTGTACTTTAACACGGGCAAGCGCCCTACGGGCACCCTCGGTGCAGACGGAGCGCTTGATGACCTCAAGCCAAGGACAGGCATCCGCAAGCCGCCACACCAGCCCGAAATAGCTCCCTGGCATGGCCTCTCCAGGCCATAGCCGGACTATAAGACCCTTCATGGCCTGTTCGGACGCCTTATGGAGCTCGACCAATTGCTTCAGTTGGTCGCTTAAGGGCACCGGGTGTTCGGCCTCAGTATACTGAGACCAAAACACCTTCTCCATCGATCTCCCTTCCTCGGCCCGGTAGTGCTTTGAGGCATCCGAGACGCTACGGGCCAAATCTGCGAATGCTCCTGGAGAGCTCCGGACTCAGGTAAGTAACAAGTAATTTACTTTCACATGCTTGCTTTGCATAATGAATGCCTTACCCGCCGCTATCTTCTTCATCGCCTCAATTTCCTGGAGGGCTTTTTGGGCTTCGGCCTTGGCATGCTTGGCACCCTCAAGGGCCGTGGCAAGCTCGGACTCTCGCGTCTTCGAGTCAAGCTCCAAAGCCTCGTGCTTTTTCACGAGAGCTTGGAGCTCTTGCTGCACCTCGCCCACCTGTGCCTCTTGCTTCTCTCGCTCGGTGTGCTCCATGGCCGCTTTCTTTTCGGCCTCGAACAGCGCTTGCTTCAGGGTCGCCACCTCGGTCGTGGCCCCTGGCACATTCATAACGATCCTATCATTTTTGCAACTGCATCTTTTTTATATATACACATATAGACAAGGCATTACTTACCTTGGTTCTCCTCGAGCTGCTTCTTGGCAAGACCGAGCTCTTTCTCGGACCGCTCGAGATTATGCTTTAGCGAATCGACCTCCACAGTCAGTGCAGCAGAGCTCAGCAGCGAAGCCTGCATACGCATATCGACATACTGGTATTAGACTCCAGCGAATGTTATTTTGATCCTCTATTCGGCTTTTCTTTATGAACGCCAAACAGAGCATCAGGGGCTACTATCTATGCGGTAATATTTTCATATATTTTAAATACATACCTCAAAGCCTGTTAGAAGGCTGGCACAGGCTTCAGTCAGTCCGCTCTTGGCGGACTGAACCTTCTGGATCACCGCACTCATAATAGTGCGGTACTCCTCGTTGATGGAGGCGCCGTTAAGCACCTGCAGCAAATTATCCGGTGCCTCCGGGTGGACGGAGGTCACCGGCACGGGAGGCTTGCCCCTCTTAGTAGGGGGCCGCCTGCCGGAGTCCGGAACCACTGGAGGTTCCGGTGCAGTATTCGACCTAGGTCCGAACTTGGAGCCCTTGGGAGCCTTGCTCCCTTTGCGCCTGGAGTCCGGAAGGTCGCCTTGAGGCGCCTCCAGGACTACCTCCCCTTGTCTTGGTGCCCTTTGAGACAACACATCGGCGTTGTTTGTAGGGCGAGGGGTGGAGGCGGTCTGAAGTGATCCTCCGCTGCTCATGGCCGATGGATCCAAAGATCCGCTCGACGAGAATACGTCGATACGGGCCCGGGACGGACTGCACAACCGTGTCCGGCGTTAGAAGAAGCTGTGAAATTAAATGGTGCCACGAGTCACTCTGGTGTCCGAATATTTACGATCTCGCCAGGGGATTGGCCCTGGGTGGCCACTCATCTTCGTTGTCGGCGGCAGCGGCGGAGTAGTCCGGAGGGAGAGTCCTTCCCTTCTTGGACCCTCCGGCCTCCCCAGTTGGGGTGGCCTTCCTCTTCCTATCTTCCCCGGCTGGAGGGGAAGAACCTTTATCTACCTCCTCCTCATTTTCACGGGAGGAGTGCGTCTCGGAGTTATCGGACGATGAGTCCGATAACACCTGGCGCCGGGAACTCTTTCGGGTTCCCGTGGCCTTCTTCTTGATCTTCTTCTCTGGCACCTCGTAAGGCGCCGGAGTCAGCATCTCCGTCAGGAGAGCGCCGGCAGGGTCTTCGGGCAGAGGGGTAGGGCAGTCAATCTGCCCCGATCTCTCCACCCATTCCTATCAAGGGCATGGAAGCTCAGATCCCGCACATAGTTAAACTATATGAATACCCTATAAGAGATAAAAATAGCTTACCGCACCGGCTTAGCGCTTCATGCTGAATCTGCGATCCTCGTAAGGGGAGGGGGAACCTCGGCGTCCTTAAATAGCACCTTCCAAGCATCCTCGTGTGTTGTGTAGAAGAGCTCGCTCAGAGTTTGGTGCTAGGTCGGGTCGAACTCCCACAAGTTGAACGCCCGTTGTTGACATGGGAGGATCTGGCGGATGAGCATTACCTGGACTATCTTGACAAGCTTGAGCTTCTTGTTCACCATGTTTTGGATGCAGGTTCGGAGTCCGGTCAGCTCTGCCGGACTACCCCAGGGCAGGCCCTTCTCTTTCTAGGAGGTGAGCCGCGTGGGGATTCCGGATCGGAACTCGGGGGGGCGCTGCCCATTTGGGGTCGCGCGGCTCGGTGAAGTAGAGCCACCCCGATTGCCACCCCTTTATGGTCTCCACGTAGGAGCCCTTGAGCCATGTGACGTTGGGCATCTTGCCCACCATGGCGCCTCCGCAATCCGCCTGCTGGCCGCCCACCACCTTCGGTTTGACATTGAAGGTCTTCAGCCATAGGGCGAAGTGGGGCTTGATGCGGAGGAAGGCCTCACACACGACGATAAACGCCGAAATGTTGAGAATGAAGTTCGGGGCCAGATCATGGAAATCCAGGCCGTAGTAGAACATGAGTCCCCGGGCGAATGGGTGGAGAGGAAATCCCAGTCCGCAGAGGAAATGGGTAAGGAATACCACCCTCTCATGAGGCCTGGGGTGGGGATGAACTGCCCCGCACCTGGGAGCCGGTGTGCGATATCCTCGGACAGGTATCCGGCTCCCCTCAGCTTCTTGATGTGTCCCTTCGTGACGGAGGAAACCATCCACTTGCCTCCCACTCCGGACATGGTTGGAGAAGGTTGAGGAAGAGAATGTGGACTCAGGTGCTGGAGCTTGATTGTGCGAGAATGGATGAGCAAAGGAGGAAGAAGGCGTGGGTGGAAAAAGGTGAAACCTTATCCCTTTATATGGGCGGACGAAACTATGCGTCCCCACCAGCCTGGTGAAACTCGCTTATCCCCCAAGCGTCGTAATTAATGGCGCGGTTGGGTTACCCACGTCCGTGTTGATGACAATCCCATAAATAAAGGGGACATGATATCTGCTTCGACAAGATGTGCCAAGGAAACTGCCTCGCAAAACGCGCTGAGGTTGGTTGCAAAAAAGATTCAAATAAAAGCTTGGCTATGGTGTGATGTCACACTACGGGATACGTCAACAGATTAGATTTGTGGAAATATTATTCTCTCTACGGTGGTATGTGGAACTTGTTTTGCAGAGCCGGACACGATCCTCGTGTTCAAAACCTTCTATGAAGTATTCGGAGGAGGAACCCGCCTTACAATGCCGAAGACAATCTACGCGCCGTCATTGAAGCCTGGTTCAGGGGCTACTGAGGGAGTCCTGGATTAGGGGGTATCCGGATAGCCGGACTATAACCTTTGGCCGGACTGTTGGACTATGAAGATACAAGATTGAAGACTTCGTCACGTGTCCGGATGGGACTCTCCTCGGCGTGGAAGGAAAGCTTGGCAATACGGATATGTAGATCTCCTTCCTTGTAACTGACTCTGTGTAACCCTAGCCCCCTCCGATGTCTATATAAACCAGAGGGTTTAGTCCATAGGACATAACAACAACAATCATACCATAGGCTAGCTTCTAGGGTTTAGCCTCTCTGATCTCGTGGTAGATCAACTCTTGTACTACCCATATCATCAATATCAATCAAGTAGGAGTAGGGTTTTACCTCCATCGAGAGGGCCCAAACCTGGGTAAAAACATCGTGCCCCTTGTCTCCTGTTACCATCTGCCTAGACGCACAGTTTGGGACCCCCTACCCGAGATCCGCCGGTTTTGACACTGACACCCCCCTTTCCAGCTTTAGCAGTAAGCTGGACGGACGAAGCGGCAATATTTCACTGGGCCTGAATCCCCTTCTCCCTCGTCTGCTTGTTCACAGAAAACCCCCTCTCGACGATTGCATAGGGTTTGAGAACCCGGTACGAATTCTTCATCCATCCCCGATAAATCCAAGTCCCTTGGTCGCAGGTAATCCTAGGATGGCAGCCGCCACTGTTGATGCATTTTTCTTCCTACTAAATCTAGTGTGTTTCATTTGCAGTGCCCAAAGTGCGAGTACCCTACAGGTTTCAGTGCCCTCGCCGAGACGCCACACTTGTTCCTTCTCATCCTAACACAGCATTTTGAAACGCGCACAGTATGTTCCTAGAATCCTCTTTTCTATCCGGGAGGATGGGGGATTTTTGAACATGTTGTGTTCTCATATTATTTTTCCTGCAGTGTATTATTTTCTCTGCCAGAACACATGTACTCAAGATGCTCGGCCTTGCCATAACTGAATACACTAGTTTAATGGTCACAGTGAAGACAAGCCATGGATATAAGTTCCGAGTTGGGTTCATGTACGAAGAAGATCGCTGCTTTTTTTATGGCCGAACTTGGATAAACTTTCTCAAGTGTTACGGACTGAAAGTTGGCGCACGAATGTTGATGGAAATAGCAGAACCTGGTCTCATCTTCACTGCGATCTTCCACCCCGATGTCGTTCCAATTGTTCATCCATGTTAGTTTTGTATCTGGTTCTTGCTTGTTGCCTCGATTACTCTTAATCCACCTATTCTGTCTAACTAATCACAATTTAACTTTCGAAGTAGCAACGAACCTCTCACGAAGATGCTACTTCTAACTAATATTTTCTTATAATTGGTGGCACGTGTAGGTTTTTTCAGAGTTAAGCAGTCTGCTCGTTTGTTACTCTGTATTAACTCGGCTGTTACTAATGGCACTGAGGTTGACTGGATCGACATCCACAAGTTCCTACACTTTATTGATCTTCTTGAGGTCCTTGTGGGGCGTTTCAATTGTGGAAGGCCACGTGGGATATGTGTGCCACTGCTGCACTCGTTGAACAGGTCCAACTGTGTCGAGAAACTTATGGTACGAGCTGTTTTCTGTTATATATGTTGTTCATAAACTATTGCTTATACACAGTTTTATAGTTGTGATCTTCTTGAAACAGGAACTGCCGAGTTCTATTGTTCCTATACAGATGCCTGACCATGGTCGGGTCAGACTTGCGCTTGGTCACAACATGATGTTTATGTCGACCTACTCAATTCCCCTTGGAGGTGAAAAGATACTTATTCATGGGTGGTCTCAAATAATGAAGGCCCATCCATCTTGGAGAATAGGACAGAAGATTATGTTCATGCTTTTCCATGGCTCTAAAGTGAATATCCTGTTTATTGACCACGTTGCGAGATGAAGCCGCTTTCAGAAGGTTGTGGATGCGCGGGGTGGCGCCTGGGCCTTGTCCTGGGGCTTGGCGGCTTCACCCTTGGTTAACTGTAGGCAAAGTAGCACTGTTCGAGGCATGCTTTGTACGGTTGAACCTGTATAAGTACTCATACTGCTTTTAGCTTTGGTTCTTAAGTGCCCCTGCTGGTTTCAGTTAAGGTTGTTAAGTACTCCTGCTGCTTTTAAAGTCTGTCGTGTTTCTTCAGTCCTGTCTTCCTCCAACCGCCAAAACCAAACCAGTGCCAGCGGGGCCGCCTGCTTCCGCCTCCCACGGCTGGCTGCGCCTCAGCGCACGCATCGCCGCCCCACCTTCTCCGAAATCGTTAACGCCGACGTCCTCCGCACGCTTTGGTGCGCTCGCCGCAGCGCCGCCCTCTCGTGTTGTCAACATGGTCAACAAACAAAAGGAATTGGCAAAAGTACATGGGGAGGATGACAGTAGGGGCCCACCACGTCAGCGTATGGAAAAATAAAATGCTTCCTCCTAGTGTTTTCCTGACATCTGGGACCCACGACATTGTGAGCGTATATAGTCAATAGACAAGAGAACAGCACAAGATCGGGCTGACACCTGGGACGTAGCTACTCGACAGGTATTTTTTTTGTTTGGTATTGTTGAGATGGAGCAGGGTTTGAACTGGGCTGTGGCCCGTCTAGCCCAGGCTTATATTTTATGTTCACCATGTGACCAGCACAGCTATTTTTTCTTTGTGAAAATGAGCCCAGTTTATTTTTTCTGAAGAATACCCAATCCAGGCCTACTTATTTTTCTACGCCCTGATGGGCTGCAACTCTTTCAAGACGCCTGCAAATCTTGAAAGTAATATGAAATGGGTTGTAAATATAAAAACAGATGACAAACTGGCAATTACTTTATAATTTGTGAATTTTTTCACATTTTCAGATTCCTATTTCACTGGGCATTAACCTAACTTAAATATATCTTCAAAGTACTTCAAATCTGGCTTGACATTTCACTATTAAAAATAGTTTGGAACCCACAGAAATATGCGAAATTGGCCCTGGCCAACCAAAAAAACGACTGCAATAAATTGCATAAGAAGTTGCCATGAGCTATATATAAATTATTTAAAAAAAGGGAGTGGTCTGACTTGTGGGCCTGTTTAGTTGATGCGTATGCAAGATTCTTTTAGTTATTATATACATCAACAAACGATTCTAGCAGACGTAACCGTTGGATGTCAATCCAATGGCTGTCGTGTTTCTTAAATCTCTGATCTTCTTGCTCCAGCCGCCAAAGCAGCGCCGGCGGGACCGCCTACTCCCGCCTCCCTTGGCCAGGTGTGCTGCCACGCAGGCCTCAGTGCCCCCTACTACTCCCACCGCTGGCCAGGGCATCCCTCTAATCACCAACACCCCCTGTTATTCTGCGACAATGGCAGCCTCACACCGCAGCCGAACCGGTGAACCCTCGTACTCCTCTCCGCGCAGGCTTCCGCTGCCACCTCTTCCCCGGCTCCGCGTCGTCCCCATCCTAGGTCTCGCCGTCGTCCACCGCCGTGGTGCTATCGGCGTGGCGTGGTCAATGTGGTCAACGACCGACTTCCATCAGAAGAGTACTGTACGTGAAGAGGCTGACAGTTGGGTCCACGGCAGCCGCAAGGAAGTGCCTCCTTATTACGCGGAAAATAATTATTCCTCCACCTGACAGGAGGGACCCACCGGACGGACCACCAGTATTTCGTGAAAAAAATGTTTCCCCCTGACTGTTGGGACCCACAGGACGGGCCACCGTATTTCACGAAAAAAACTTTCCCCCGCTGTCAGCTCGGACCCACCGGAAGTGCCTCCTTATTACGCACAAAAAAATGAATACCCCCTGCTAGCTGGGACCCACCTTGGTGGGAGGCTGACTTGTGGGCCTAGTAAGTTGACTGGGACGGAGGCCTTTGTCAACTTTAGTCAATATATGAACGATTCTAGCTCCAGTGACCGTACGATGTCCATCCAACGGCAGTAGTGCTTCTTCAACCTCTGGTCTTCTTGCTCCAGCCGCACAAAGCAGCGCTGGTCGTGCCGCCTGCTCCTGTCGCCCGTGGCCGGCTGTGATGCCGCGGAGGCCTCACCACCCCTACTATTCCCACCGCTGGCCAGGCCATCCCTCTACGCACCCACACCCCCTGTTATTCTGCGGCGATGGCAGCCTCACACCGCAGTCGAACGAGTGAACCCTCATACTCCTCTACGCGTGGGCATCCACTGCTGCGTCTTCCCCGGATCCGCGTCGTCCCCTTCCTAGGCCTCGCCGTCGTCCATCGCCCTGGTGCTCTCGGCGCGGCGTGGTCAACGTGGTCAAGGAATGGCTTCCATCAGACGTGGACTGTACGTGGAGAGGCTGACAGCTGGGTCCACGGCCGCAGCAAGGAAGTGCCTCCTTATTACGCGCAAAATAATTGTTCCTCCACCTGACAGTGGGGACCCACCGGGCGGGCCATCGTATTTTGCGAAAAAAACATTTCCCCCTGACTGTTGGGACTCACCAGCAACATCTTCGCACGCAAGGAAGTGCGTCGGAAAAAAAAGATTCGCCCCCTGACTGCTGGGACCACCAGCTATATCTTCGCATGCAAGGAAGTGCGTCCGAAAAAAATGATTCGCCCCCTGACTGCTGGGACCCACCAGCTACATCTTCGCACGCAAGGAAGTGTGTCCGGGCAAAAAAAAATGATCCCCCCTGACTGCTGGGACAATCAATTTAACTGAGCAAGGTGAGATTATTGACAAAAAAGATGTATCATATGCAGGCCTACGCTAGCATAGTTGGTTTTTTGTTCCATTGGAAGCTGAGACGTACTTGTTGGCCCATAAGGCCCAGGCGGAAACAACTCACGGGAGGGGCATAGGAAACGGGAGGAGCGCTCTGTTGCCGATGTGCTTGCCTCATCAAAAAGAAAAAGTGGGCCGGTGTCCCCTGGTTTCTAGGGTTCCACCTCTCCTCTGGCGATCTCGCTAGAGTCCACGTAAAATCTCGCCGATCGCTGGCCAACTCCGGCCGCCGGTGGGATCTACCTTATCCCGTCACACACGTTTGCGTGCATGGCATATCCAACGCTACAGGAGCTCGGGGGGAAGGGGGATGAGTTGGCGGCGGAACTAGGGTTAGGGGAGATAGAGCAGAACAGACTGGAAGCATCGGAGGGATCGGGTGTGAGGAGGGATTATCTCTACACCAGGGAGGCGGAAGGACAGAGCCAAAGGTCGCACGCGAGGGGAAACATCCCTGTTGGAGTGGAAGATGAGTTTGGCGACTACCCCATCTCTGGTCCTGACCTAGAGGATCAATTCGCTGGGATGAGACTGCATGGGAAAGAGGAGGAAGATCTCGATTTCTTAGTGGAGGTGGAAGATTTGGTTAAGGACGTGCGTTGGCTTGCTCTCTTTCGGGTTCATACGACTAAGCCTTTTAGCCATGCGGCGCTCCTATCACAGATGCGCAAAGCCTGGTCTGCAGCGCAGGGGGTCACCTTCGACATCAAGGGGCCAAATCTTTTTCTTGTTCAGTGCCACTGTTTGGGGGATTGGAGGAAGATTATGGAAGTAGGGCCATGGCTGTTCCGGAGGGCACCAGTTGTGGTTCAGGAATATGATGGTTTCTCTAATGTGAATGAATATCGGTTAAACAGGGTTCTGGTTTGGGCTCGCATCAAGGGGCTGCCGGATGGTCTCACACGAAAGAGGGAGTTGGCTGAGAAAGTTGCGGCCAAGGTAGGCGATCCCCCTTTCACGGTCATAGTGAACGAGGGAAGGATAGACCCGACAAGTACCCTACGAGCTAGGGTTTATGTGGATCTCAATGAGGCGCTGGTTCGATTTGTTCCTATAACTTTGAAGGAGCATAAGAAGTACAGTGTTTTCTACGAGAAACTCCCTGATTTTTGCTTTGTCTGTGGACGGATGGGGCGGAGACAGGGTTCACGATCCAGATTCCTTTGAATGGGGTGATTGGTTGTTGTGGGAGCCAGAGTTGCCAGCGGCCCAACCGTATGGCGGCAGGGGTCGAGGAGGGGGTTTCAGTAGAGGAAGAGGAGGTGAATCGGGAAGAGGAGAGTGGGGTAGAAGAGGAAGAGGACAGACGGGTGGTAGAGGAAGGGGAGTGCCTGTAGATGCAGACAATGTTGGCTCCCAACATATGGACCTGGATGATCGTGGGGTAGTTCAGGTGGATAAAGGAGATAAAGGTGCTCGGAAGAGATTAGTTGCTGCGGATGGCTCTCTAAATATTCAAGGGCAACAACTTTCTCACCTTGCGGGGAAGGTTTCAGGAACCGTTCTGCTAATAGAAGGGGCAACAACATGGAGTTCTAATAACACTACAGTTTCCACGCCAGAGAAGGTGCACATTGTCAAGAAGAGGAGACAGGAGGGAGAGGAAGGAGATGATACAATGCATACGGAAAAGGCGGCCTCCCTTGAGGAGGGCCGCCGAGCCTGATGAGGACTTTATGCCGGAACTACCATGGGATAGGCGACCCCGTGACAGTTCATGAGCTCCACGCTCTCGTGGAGGATAGTGCGCCGTCGTTTCTTTGTATTGTGGAAATGCAAATTGCAAAAAATCGAGTGGAAGGTTTGGCGGCTTCATTAGGTTTTCATAGTAGTTTTGCAGTAGCTAGTAGTGGGCGGAGTGGAGGTTTATGTATTTTGTGCAAGAATGATGTTAACTTATCAATAAAGAACATTTCGCAATATCACATTGATGCTTGGATTTTGAGCCCAGGTATGGATCAATGGCGCCTTACATGCTTCTACGGGGAGGCCAACAAAAGCTTGCGGTATAACACTTGGGATATTGTGAGGAGGTTGAGGGGGGAGAGCACTTTACCATGGCTTTGCATAGGTGATTTCAATGAGATATTACGCCAGGAGGAATAGATGGGGCCCAATCCTCGAGACAGTGCACAAATGGCGGGCTTCAGAGAGGCAGTAGATGTGTGTGGGCTGTCGGACCTAGGTTATAAGGGTCTCGACTAGACTTTGAGAAGCAAGTGGCAGGAGGAAAATTCTGTAGGGTACGGCTAGACCGTGCTTTGGCGACACCAAGATGGTCTAACTTATTCCCATTTGCTACTGTGGAGCACTTGACTGCAGCAAAAAGTGATCACATTCCGATCCTGCTAAAGACTAAGATGGAAACGGGCTGTCAACAAACAATTGAGAGGAAGCCCTTCCGATATGAATGTGCATGGGATATTGATGCACGCTTTAAAGATACAGTGCAGAAGCGTGGACGGGTGATGGGTCAGCAATGTCAGTGGGAGAGTTGGCACATAAGCTACATTCTGTATCAACTTCCATGACACGGTGGCATAAGAGCACTTTTGGCTCGGGTAGACAGGAGATGCGCTCGTTGCGGAGTCAGCTTGCTACACTCTGGGCAGACCCGCTGCGAACCTGCCCAAGCCAGGAAGAGAGAAAGCTTGAAGAACACATGATTGAACTAGCGTATAGAGAGGAGATTATGGCAAAACAACAATCTCGCATTACGTGGTTGGCTGAGGGAGACAACAACACGAAGTTCTTTCAAAGAAAAGCCAGTGCTCGCCGGGCAAAAAATAGGATAGTGCAACTGAACCGGAATGATGGCACGACGTGTACGGATCCTAGTGAGTTGGCCGGTATGGCAACGGATTTCTATAAAAATTTGTATGCTTCTGAAGGAATGATTGGAAAGGAGGAGGTCCTGTCACATATACCTGTAAGAGTGGATGGTAACATGAATGCATGTCTCATGAAAGCTACAGTAACGAAGAGGTAAAACAAGCTCCTTTTCAAATGTTTCCAATAAGGCCCCAGGGCCAGACGGATCTCACGTGCATTTTTTCCAGAAACATTGGGATTTGTGTGGTGATGAGGTTACAAGGATGATCATCCGAGTGCTTGATGGAGTTGATTCCCCAGAGTAGATAAATAATACGTTCATCGTTTTGATTCCCAAGATATCCAGTCCAAAAGTTTTAGGATAGTTTCGGTCTATAAGCCTTTGTAATGGGATCTACAAGATCGCTTCGAAGGTTTTAGCAAATTGGCTGAAATCTATTCTCCCTGAGATCATCTCTGAAGAACAGTCTGCATTTGTCCCTGGACGTCTCATTACAGACAATTTTATCACGCCTTATGAATGTTTGCACTACATGAAAACTAGAAAGGTGAAGGGGAATAGGTTATGCGCGCTCAAGCTAGATATGATGAAGGCATATGATCGTTTGGAGTGGCCCTACCTACAAGCAGTGATGACAAAGATCGGATTCAGCCCCAGATTCACGGACACGATCATGAGATGTGTGACTTTGGTCTCCTTCTCTGTCTTGTTTAATGGCAGTAGTCTGGATGCTTTCAGACCTTCTCATGGTTTGCAGCAGGGGGATCCTATGTCAGCATACTTATTCTTGCTTGCTGCGGAAGGGCTTTCATGTCTGCTGAAGTCTCAAGATGGTATCCAAGGGTTGGCGGTTGCTCCAAATGCTCCTTTGGTCAATCATCTCTTGTTTGCAGACGATAGTTTACTCTTTTTTTAGGCTAATGATGCCGCTGCTACACGTGTTAACGAGTTGCTCACAACTTACTGTAATGCATCGGGGCAGAAGATTAATGTGGATAAAAGCTCAATATTTTTCAGCTAGTGTGTATCAGATGCCACGAAAGGTTCGATAAAGAATATCCTTGAGGTGCATAATGAGTCTTTAACAGAGAAATATCTGGGGCTGCCCTCAGATGTGGGGAGAGCAAAAGGAGGCTCTTTCAAATATTTGAAGGATAGAATCTGGAAACGAGTGCAGGGGTGGATGGAGAAGTGTTTGTCTTCTGGAGGAAAAGAGGTCCTTATCAAGTCTGTGGCCCAAGCCATTCCGACATACTCGATGGCATGTTATAAGTTACCTCGTGGTTTATGTGAGCACTTAAATAGTCTGATTCGGAAATTCTGGTGGGGAAGTAAGAATGGTCAGAGAAAGACATCATGGGTGTCTTGGAAAACTATGTCAAAACCGAAGTTTATGGGGGGTCTGGGCTTTCAAGATATCGAGCTATTCAATCTAGCTTTACTTGCCCGTCAAGCTTGGAGGTTACTGCAGCACCCGGAGTCCCTTAGTGCTCGAGTTTTGAAAGCTCGATATTTTCCAAACACTGATCTACTACATGCCACTCTGGGATCAGCCCCCTCCCAGGTCTGGCAGTCTCTTATGGAGGGCAGGGACATCCTAGCGCTGGGCCTAATAAAGAGGATTGGATCAGGAACAAGTATAAGTGTTTGGCAGGAAAACTGGATCCTGAGGGATTATAAACTGAGACCGATCTGTGACGTTAGGCAAACCCTCCGGCACTGGTCTCGGAGATATATTGCCATGCAACTTTCCACCGTTCCGTTTATTATGACACGCTCCATCATTGTCATATTGCTAGCATGATCATGTAGTTGACATCGTATTTATGGCAAAGCCACCATTCATAATTCTTTCATACATGTCACTCTTGATTCATTGCATATCCCGGTACACCGCCGGAGGCATTCATATAGAGTCATATCTTGTTCTAAGTATCGAGTTGCAATTGTTGAGTTGTAAGAAAAATAAAAGTGTGATGATCATCATTTCTAGAGCATTGTCCCAAGTGAGGAAAGAATGATGGAGACTATGATTCCCCCACAAGTCGGGATAAGACTCCGGACGAAAAATAAAAAAATAAAAAAAGAGAAAAAAAGAGAAAGGCCATAAAAAAAGAGAAAGGCCCAAATAAAAATAATAAAAATAATATGAGAGAAAAAGAGAGAAGGGACAATGTTACTATCCTTTTCCCACACTTGTGCTTCAAAGTAGCACCAAGATATTCATGATCGAGAGTCTCCTATGATATCACTTTCATATACTAGTGGGAATTTTTCATTATAGAACTTGGCTTGTATATTTCAATGATGGGCTTCCTCAAAATGCCCTAGGTCTTCATGAGCAAGCGAGTTGGATGCACACCCACTTAGTTTCTTTTGTTGAGCTTTCATATACTTATAGCTCTAGTGCATCCGTTGCATGGCAATCCCTACTCACTCACATTGATATCTATTGATGGGCATCTCCATAGCCCTTTGATATGCCTAGTTTATGTGAGACTATCTTCTCCTTTTTTGTCTTCTCCACAACCACCATTCTATTCCACATATAGTGCTATATCCATGGCTCATGCTCATGTATTGCGTGAAGATTGAAAAAGTTTTGAAAATGTTAAAGTATGAAACAATTGCTTGGCTTGTCATCGGGCTTGTGCATTATTTAAATACTTTGTGTGGTGAAGATCGAGCATAGCCAGACTATATGATTTTGTAGGGATAACTTTCTTTGGCCATGTTATTTTGAGAAGACATAATTGCTTTATTAGTATGCTTGAAGTATTATTATTTTTATGTCAATATGAATTTTGTCTTGAATCTTTCGGATCTGAATATTCATATCACAATTGAGAAGAATTACAATGAATTATGCCAACTAGCATTCCACATCAAAAATTAATTTTTTTTACAATTTACCTACTCGAGGACGAGCAGGAATTAAGCTTGGGGATGCTTGATACGTCTCCAACGTATCTATAATTTTTTATTGCTCCATGCTATATTATCTACTGTTTTAGGAAATATTGGGCTTTATTATCCACTTTTATATTATTTTTGGGACTAACCTAATAACTGGAGGCCCAGCCCAGATTTGCTGTTTTATGCCTATTTCAGTGTTTCGAGGAAAAGGAATATCAGACGGAGTCAAAACGGAACGAAATCAACTGGAGAAGTTATTTTTGGAAGGAAACCTACCAGATAGACTTGGACCCTACGTCAGAAGATGAAGGAGGTGCTCACGAGGGTAGGGGCGCGCCCACCCCCTGGGGCGCGCCCCCTGCCTCGTGGCCCCCCTTTGGTCCACCAACGTACCCCTTGCACCCATATATACCTACGTATCCTAAAACTTCTAGAACAGAAAATAGATCGAGAGTTCCGCCGCCACAAGCCTCTATAGCCACCAAAAACCTAATCGGGACCCTGTTCCGGCACCCTGCCGGAGGGGGGATCCCTCACCGGTGGCCATCTTCATCATCCCAGCGCTCTCCATGACGAGGAGGGAGTAGTTCACCCTCGGGGCTGAGGGTATATACCAGTAGCTATGTGTTTGATCTCTCTCTCTCTCATGTTCTTGATTTGGCACGATCTTGATGTATCGCGAGCTTTGCTATTATAGTTGGATCTTATGTTTCTTCTCCCCCTCTACTCTCTTGTAATGGATTGAGTTTTCCCTTTGAAGTAATCTTATCGGATTGAGTCTTTAAAGATTTGAGAACACTTGATGTATGTCTTGTCGTGCTTATCTGTGGTGACAATGGGGTATCACGTGCCACTTGATGTATGTTTCGGTAATCAACTTGCGGGTTCCGCCCATGAACCTATGCATAGGGGTTGGCACACGTTTTCGTTGTAATTCTCCGGTAGAAACTTTGGGCACTCTTTGAAGTACTTTGTGTTGGATTGAATAGATGAATCTGAGATTGTGTGATGCATATCGTATAATCATACCCACGGATACTTGAGGTGACATTGGAGTATCTAGGTGAAATTAGGGTTTTGGTTGATTTGTATCTTAAGGTGTTATTCTAGTAAGAACTCTAGGGTTGTTTGTGACACTTATAGGAATAGCCCACCGGATTGATTGGAAAGAATAACTTTGAGGTGGTTTCGTACCCTACCATAATCTCTTCGTTTGTTCTCCGCTATTAGTGTCTTTGGAGTGACTCTTTGTTGCACGTTGAGGGATAGTTATATGATCCAATTATGTTATTATTGTTGAGAGTACTTGCACTAGTGAAAGTATGAACCCTAGGCCTTGTTTCCTAGCATTGCAATACCATTTACGCTCACTTTTACCGCTTGCTACCTTGCTGTTTTTATATTTTCAGTTCATAAAAACCTATATCTACCATCCATATTGCACTTGTATCACCATCTCTTCGCCGAACTAGTGCACCTATACAATTTACCATTGTATTGGGTGTGTTGGGGACACAAGAGACTCTTTGTTATTTGGTTGTAGGGTTGCTTGAGAGAGACCATCTTGATCCTACGCCTCCTACGGATTGATAAACCTTAGGTCATCCACTTGAGGGAAATTTGCTACTGTCCTACAAACCTGTGCACTTGCAGGCCCAACAACGTCTACAAGAAGAACGTTGTGTAGTTGACATCACCTGTGCTTGCTCCCTTTGCACCGAAGGGGAAACAAGGACACTGCACAGGCCGGCGCCTGCCTGGCGCCCGCCTGATCTTGATCGTCATGGCTTGCGTCACGGGCTCCTCGCGAGGTGCCCCTGCCTTGATCTCTCCGCCTCCTCGCGAGCCTGCCTTATGAGGTTGTTTCTGAGGAAGCTTCCTGTCGTCCACCTTGCAGGGCTTGGCCCCTCGCGAGGGTCTTGAGCTTGAGCTGATGAAGTTGGGCCGCATTGGGTCCCCACTCGAGCAACGCCGCGGGCCGCACGCAGGCAAGTCTGGGGACCCCCATTCCCAGAACGCCGACAGATACGAACCTTTTTTAATAACCCATACAAAACTTGGCACTACAAATTAGTACCACCTCATGTATTTCACGTAACCTAGGATCAGAGCGGGACGGAACCAAGAATATCACCTTTCTTTAATAATAGGGAAATGTTTGGGGCCGGCAGACCGGCCGAAGCTTCCACCGGTTCAGTCCACGCGCGCACACGCGATCCACTCGCGAGCAACCACGTGGCGCGGTGGACCCCGAGATGAACTAGTCCTCCTGTGTTATCCCTTCTTCTCTCCCACGCCGCTCGCTCTTATCCCCTTTTCTCGTATTCTTTTTTCTTCGAGCTCCCGCGCCTTCGCCTGCACATCCTCTAACTGGCAACCTATATTCTTCTTCCTCACATCCCCCTTACACGCCATGGCCATGGGCCACCTACCTCCTCGTCCTCATGGCGCACTCCTAGGTCCCCCAGCTCCTTGGTCGTGCTACTACGCCATTGGCGCGTGCTACAGCCGGCGATTAAGTATACTGCAAGCAGCAGCGGTGACTCGGTGAGGTTTGCAGCAACGACGACAATGCGCAGTTTTTTCTACAACCGGCACACGAAAAAGTTACCATAGGCGACAGGATTTGCTGCAACGAAGACGGCGAAGTTTGTGGCGGCGACGGCGGCACTTTAATGTTTGCTGCAACCAGCAACGGAAAAAGCTACCACCGGTGGTCAATTTTGCTACAACCACCGTTTTTGCTACAACCAGCGATTTTTTGCCCAAATGAAAAAAGCTGCAACCGTTTACATGAAAGCTTCAACCCTACATTTAAAAAGCTTCAACCCGTTTACATGAAATTGCTGGAACCAGCTTTTCTTCCTTGACGATGGCCATGGCGTCTCTCTGTAGCTATTTTTCTGCGTTCTTGGTTGAAGCACCGTCATCGCCATTGTTTTCCCCAGTTGCAGCTTCCTCGCAGCATGGACACAACATTTTTTTGCTGACGGTTCCAACAATCGGCGTCTGGCAGTCTCTCGTCGTTGAAACAAATTACGTTGTCGGTTCCAGCTTTTTGTGCACATAGTTGTAACATCGATGGTGATGGCATCACGGCTTCCACTACTACTCTAGCCTATTGCAACTTTCCTGGCGGTCGGTTCCAGATTTTTGTCACCACGGTTGTAGCACTCCTAGGGTTCGGTTCCAGCATGCATTGCCACAGTCGCATGGTAACCATCTCCAGCACCGGCGGCGGCCTACAGAGCACGAGCGGCGTCCTGGGGTGATATTTTTTGCTACAACCGGAGGCCTTTTTGTTGTGAGCAGCGATGGATTTTGCTACCACTGATGTACATGGTGGCAGCGAGGCTACGAGCGGCGCCGGCGAGTGGTGGTAGCGGGGGCTTGAGCGAGAGCAGAGCGCAGCTGTTGCATGGTGGAGCCGGGGACGAGGGCGGTGACCGGCGACGAGGACGAGCGGCGATGGGGGCGCCGCGGGGGGTGCTTCAACCTTGGTCGCGGGGGGATGGCGGGGCGTCGGAAGTCGCTGTGGGCCGTGCAATTGTGATTGGAGGGGAACAACCAGGAGGAGGACGAAGCAAGGGGGCTCCGTTTGGCCGGTGCGCCGGGGCGCCCTTAATAATAGGGGTATATAATATATATATATATATATATATATATATATATATATATATATATAGGTAAATTATATGGGACACCTAGGTGCCTGGGCACCTAGTTGCCCGTTATAGTAAGTGATATTCATTATGCATGATGTACAATCCACACATATGACTTTTCAAACTTTGTTTGCATGCACCGTCAGCTATAATAGGCAATTATTGCTTTCCAAAAACAATATCCTACTACTTTCCTTGTAATGATTCCTTTCCAAAACGAAAAAGGGTATGTATATTCCTTTCCAAACAAAAAGGGTATGTCTATACGCTGTGATTTTTTAAGGTATTAGATATGACCAAATAATACGAAATATTGTTGCAAATGTTTGTATGTATAATTATGACGTATATTATGCATTCTTCTGATGATTTACTTTTCAAGATATGTAGTGTTAAAAAAATGATACACCATTTTTAATACACGTAAATTATTTTGAGATATATCCGTAGATGATATTGGAGATATACCCAAAATAGTATAATGTACATATACGACAGATATTGGCCATGTATATGAAAAAGTTAGTACATGACTAGGTATACAATTTTTATAGGTATATGAATTAGTACGTGACTAGGTATACGATTTTTATAGGTATATAAATTAGTATGTGACTAGGTATATGAATTAGTACGTGACTAGGTATACGATTTTTATAGGTATGTAAATTAGTACGTGACGAGGTATATGAATTTTTATAGGTATATGAATTAGTACGTGAATTTTTATAGGTATATGAATTAGTACGTGACAAGGTATGCAAAAAATAACACATCAATAAAATACATGTACCATGCATGGACCATTAATTGTTGATTTTCTCTTTCTTGTTTAATGAGGGCATTAAGTGTCCATATCAAGCAATAATTCTTTCCTAATTAAAATGTCAACATTTAACCCATTAGTTTTAGTACTAATACAAGTGCACGCATCTTAGTGTAATCCGACGGTTTGTAGGCATATATATATATATATATATATATATATATATATATATATATATATATATATATATATATATATATATATATATATAAATAGATATAGATGTTGCTACCACTTTCCCCCATTTTGTCGGATGGTACAGAGGCGGAGGTTTTTGCTGGGCTGATGGTTTCTTTAATTCGGGACACAATACTTGTACACCTGCCCTCTCGAGCTGGCCCTCCTTAGGCCAACTCCACCGTGCAACCCTATCCTGTCCGGCCCCGTCCGTTTGGGGTAAAACGGACAAACAAGACGGCCCAGCGCGCGACGGTCTGGACACATCTTGTCTGTTTTGTGTCTGGGCTGACCCATTTCGAGCGTAAACTTGTACCGGGTTTGGGTCGCGACGGACACCAAACGGACGCGCGCCTCGTCCGCGTTGGGGCCGCGTGGCAGGCGGCCACCTACCTCTCACCCGCCCACATCAATGCGCACGAGCGGGCGGCCCCACCTGTCATCCGCACATCGAAAGGTCGCCGTCCTTCTTTAAGTGGGAAGCGTGGACGGGTCGTCGTCCACACTACCCCACGCCACCCCCGGCCTCCTCGAAACCCGACAGCGCCGAACCCAAACCCTAGCAAAGAACTCGTCGGCCAGCCGCCGCAGCCATGGGCCTCTGGAACTATGGCCGCGAAGGCAAGCACAACCGTGAGGCTAGTTCCTCGTCGGGACGCCACCGCGGCTCGGTGAAGAAGGAGGAGCCCGCATCGCCATCGCCACCACGTCGGGCCCCCGCGCCGCCTGCGTTCTCCATCGCGCCCACGACCGCCGGCGAGCGCGACCGGCACTACATCGAGGCGGCCGTCTGCCGCCGGTATTGGGAGACGAGGACGCCGCTACCCTGGAGCGACGTCCACCTCCCCAATAACTGGCACCTGTCGGCCGACCGCGTGCCGATCCCGCCCGTCCCGCGGAGCGGCCGTGCGCGCCGCCAGGAGATCCAGCGCCGCCGCCGCCGCCTCTTCCCGGACGACCTCTACTACGACGAGAGGTACGCCCCGACTCGCCATTGCGGGACACTTGGCTCCGCGATGAGCACGACGTGCGCCGGGCGTCGTTCTTCGCCGGCCCGTCGACGGGGCCGCGGCGGCCACGTGAGCCCCGAGCGGCTCCCCAGGCGCGCGGGCGTACGCGGGTGCGCGGCCTGACGCCCACGCCGTCGCCATCTCCATCGCCACCCCCACCTCCTCGCATGACGGCGGAAGAGGAGGCCCGGCTCATGGCGCGTGTGATGGAGGACTCCAAGCACACGCACAACGAGCGCCAGTGGGCGGACCTTGAGGAGACAATGGGCCTCTCTGCGGCCGGCGACGTCGCCATCCCTGAGCTGGAGATGACGCCGAAGGAGGAGGTGATGGAGGAGCCGCCGGTGGCCGCGTTCCACCCTGACCTGGTGGGCCAGGGGTGGAGCTGGTCGTGCTCCGCTCAGCAGATGGCGGCCGCCCTGGGGGCCGTGAACTAGTGCCCCACGCCGCCGCGATCGCCGGAGCGGGAGGCCTCGCCTCAGGAGGAGGTGGTGCAGGCACCGGCCACCTTCCAGCCCGCCGCCCCCGTGCACCACGGACCGCCGGCCCACCTGTGGACGCCGCCGGACTACGTCGACCTCGTCAGCGACCACGACGACACCGGCGGCCGGTGAAGATGGTGATGGCGACGGCCACGGCATCAACGGGCGCGGCAGGAGCGCACGTGAAGCGTTTTTTTATTTTGGTTTTATGTTAATTATGAAACTGAGCCGTTTAAGTGGACTGAGAAACTGGGCGTTTTGTGGCCGTAACCCCTATATATGTTTTATGTTTTTTTAACTACGTTTATTTACTTTTTTAGTCATTTCATTTAAGTTTTTATATTTTTTTATTCATGTCCACCCCGGACAGGCTTTGGGGTGCGGCCGCACGTTGGACGCACCTACAACCATCGGACAAACGCGGACATGGGCGAACCCATCGGCGCCCCAAAAAGACAAAATCCGCCTAAACCGGACGTCCGCTTGGGGTCGCGCGGTGGGGTTGGCCTTACATGAAAGTGTCCTCTTAGCTAGCCGCCTATAAGGCCAACTCCACCGCACGACCCTAAACGGACGTCCGGATTGGCCGGATTTTGTCCCTTTGGAGCGCCGATGGGTTCGCCCGTGTCCGGCTTTGTCAGATGGGTCGTGCGTGCGCGCACCGCGCGGCCGCACCCCAAATCGTGTCCGGGGTGGACGTGAATAAAAAATATATAAAAGCAACTAGAATGAAATAACTAATAAATAAACGCATTTAAGAAAAACATAAAACATATATAGGTGTCGGCCACAAAACGGTCCAGTTTTCACGGCCACTTAAAAAGGCCCAGTTTCATAATTAACATATAAAAGCAAAATAAAAAAATGCCTCCCGCGCGCTCCTGCCGCGCCCGTCGGTGCCGTGGCCGTCGCCGTCTTCACTGGCCGCCGGTGTCGTCGTCGTCGCTGACGAGGTCAACGTAGGTAGGCGGCGTCCACAGGTGGGCCGGCGGTGCGTGGTAGACGGGGGCGGGCTAGACGGCCGGAGGTGCCTGCACCACCTCCTCCTGTGGCGACGCCTCCCGCTTCGGTGACCGCGGCGGAGTGGGGCACCAGTTCACGCCCACGCCGGCGGCCATCTCCGGAGCAGTGCAGGACCAGCCCCACCCCTGGCCTAGCAGCTGCTGGAACGCGGCCGGCGGGTCCTCCTCCATCGCCTCCTCCCTCCTCTCCTCCTCCTTCACGGCCACCATTTACAGCTCGGGGAAGGCGACGTCGCCGGCGGCAGAGAGTGCCATCGCCTCCTCCAAGCCATCCCATTGGTGCTCGTCGTGGGTGTACATGGAGTCGTCCATGACACGCTGCACGAGCCGGGCCTCCTCCTCCGCTGTCATGCGAGGAGGTGGATGTGGTGGCGGAGACGGGGAAGGCGACGGCGTGGGCGTGAGGCCGCGCACGCGCGTACGCCCGCGCACCTCTTGACGTGGCCGCCGCGGCCCCGACACCGTGCCGGCGAAGTATGACGCGTGGCGTGTGTCGTGCTCGTCCCGGAGCCACGTGTCCCAGAGGTCGGAATCTGGGGCGTACCTGTCTTTGTAGAACAGGTCGTCGGGGAGGAGGCGGCGGCGGCGCTCGATCTCATCGCGGCGCGCGCGGCCGCTCGCCGGCACAGGAGGGATCGGGACCCGGTCGGCGCTGAGGTGCCATCCGTTGGGGAGGTGGACGTCACTCCACGGGACCAGCGTCCTCGTCTCCCTGTACCTCTGGCACATGTTCGCCGCGAGGTACTGCCGGTCGCGCTCGCCCGCGGGCCTAGGGTTGATGGTGAAGGGGGCCGGGGCGGGGGCTCGACGGGAGGAGCGTGGCGGAGACGCGGGCTCCTCCTTCTTCACGGAGCCGCGGCGACGCCCCGAGGAGGAGCCGGCCTCACGGTCGTGCTTGCCCTTGCGGTTCCAGAAGCCCATGGCGAGGTGGGCGGCCGGTGCGGGTTCAGCGCTGTCGGGGTTCGAGGAGGCCGCGGGGTGGCGTGGGGCAGTGTGGACGACGACCCGTCCACGCATCCCACTTAAAGAAGGACGGCGATCGTTCGACGTGTGCATGACAGGTGGGGCTGCCCGCTCGTGCGCATTGATGTGGGCGGGTGGGAGGTAGGTGGCCGCCTGCCACGCGACCCCGACGCGGACGAGGCGCGTGTCCGTTTGGTGTCCGCCGCGACCCAAACCCGCCGCAAGTTTGCGCTCGAAATGGGTCGGCCCGGACACAAAACGGACAGAATGGGTCCGGGCCATCGCGCACTGGGCCGCCTCGTTTGTCCCTTTTGCCCCAAACGGACAGGACCGGCAGGATGGGGTCGCGCGGTGGAGTTGGCCTAACCGTAGCACGTCCTATCGACCACCCCGGCCGGCCAGTATGTGCGTCTGTCCATGCACAACCCATCGAGCGATCGGATTGACTCGCCCGAGCAGCTCTTACAGAATAACAGAAACACGGGGCCTGGGTACGTAGTAGCGCCATGCATGCATCGACGTCACAGGGGCAGACGAGGATGAGACCGGTGCAGTCAGCGATAAAGTGGCTATAGATAAATAGATAGATTGACGTGGGGTGGGGGGGCAGCCAACGAAAGGGCGATAAAGACGTGACGAGAGGGACGCGTCGCCACCCGCGGACGAGCGAGCACCTCGACAGGCCGATGGGATCCCGCGATCGCACGCCGAGAACCCTTTGCGCCCACCGCAGGTGGCGCCCCCGCCCCGAGCTCTTCCTTCCGCCGGTGCGCCCTCCCACGACTGCAGGGGGCCGCCGGCCGTTGGTTGCGCCTTTGCGCGCCCCAAGGTAGTCCGAGCCGATCCCCACACGCAGCGGCCCTAGCGGGGAGGTGCGTGTCTCCGGCCACACGGGCAGGCAGGCGCACGCCCCTCCGCGCCCACCTGGATTGGGGCCTTCACTTCAGTGCGCGGCCTGATACCCCTCTGCGTCTCGTCCTGCGCGCCCTGCTCCGTATCCGGCAGCCCTGTCGGGCATCGGGTTTCCATCGGCACACGGCCGCTCAGCCTCTCTGTTGCCGCTCGTGCGTCGTCTGAGCGCACGATCAATTGCACTTCTGTGAGCCGGCCGGTAGCATAGTATTTTCCCAAGGGTGACGCTAAACCGAGGTACTACCGCGCATTCTTATTAGCCCCGCCGTTGATCAGATCTAGCCATATCCATATCCAACCCGACATAATGCGAACGGGGTAGCTGGGCGAGTTATGGAGGAACAGTCGGGGTGTTTCGCCGTAGAGACGCGCGCGGTAATCGTCCGTCGTGATGCGACTGGCGACCAAACAGGCGCATGTGGTGTTCACGTTTCATCTTAACTGCAGATGCATCCGCTGATCCACACGTACGACCAATGCATGCATGGTACCTCTCTCAGCCCGGTAGCCACGACAATGCATGGTACGTAGGACAATGCCTAGTGTTCATCTCATTCAATACGCTCAGTTAAACTTTAAGCATCATCTACTTCCTCCGTTCCGATAATGAAATTGGAGGGCTTCTATCTACTCTTAAATTCTTCATAGCCCAAGCGGTCCGGTGCTTCTAGATCTAGGAAATCCATGTCCTTTACGAGTGGTTCTTTCTTCTCCTTCTTTCTCCGAGGTCACAACTCAGTTCAGCTGTGGTCTGTATGACTGTAACTGATCGATATGGGGAGCTACTGATTGGCTCATGCTAGCTACTACAGTACACACCAGTCTAGTTGACCTTGCTTTGACTACAGTAGTTCTGTACTGTGCAGGACAGCCACAGCGGGCGCTTACAACTTGAGAATAATTTACTGGTCAGACGGCTGTAGATGCATGTTGGCGTGTTGCGACCGACGCGAATACATGGGAGCATGGTACGTGGTATCGAGTGCATCAGTACTGACGCGTGACTTTGTAAGCTTTCGACAGTAGGCGACTATGCCCATCGAGTCGCAATAATGCAGCAGCTAGCCACTCCTACTACCTATAGCAAAGTATGCGCGCGCTCCGGCGAAAATGGGAGGGAAACCTCTGACGACGGAGGGAGATGCCAGCTAATTTGGCTGGACGATGCCATGTGTTGGTGCTTGTGCTTATCAATTCAGAGGCCCCATGTGTCCGGGTAGATATATGTTGTGGACATGATCCTGTGGGTTCTGGGTTGCAGTTGCACTGGGCGGACACACATGCATGCAACGGACGGTCAGGCTCATAGTCATCGGCCAGCTAGGAGAAAACAAACTTGGGATTGGCTTTTGAAATGGGGCCCAAGAATGGCACCCCATGGCCGGATCAGCTCCCTCTTGATGCTTCAACTTTCAAGCCTATCCTCTAATCTGTATGTACGTGTTTATACCCCGGAATTCAAATCTGTCATGATCGTCTCTGTTGTTCTTGGTCCTACTTTACCGCAACTATGTCATGATTTCATGCAGAAGGAATCAAAATATAAACAACGCCAAAGTCTTTCGCGACCACGCCTGGCCTTAACATTGCCGTGGTAGTCTCCTGCTGCGCAGATGGCGTTGCTTGCATATTATTTGTAAATCGCATCAGCACCTTTAAAAGGAATAGAAAACGGGGGGTTTTCCATCACACAGGGAAGTCAATTTGACTGCTGCTTGAGAACCTTTTGGTCGAGGAAAGGTTAGAGGTACTCGCTACGCTCTAGATTACCTTTTCATGCTTTCTTGTTCCTGTGAGAGTGAACTAGGTTTATAGTGCTATTCCTTCTCGAGCTTCTATTTCTTTCGTTAAGGGAGATCTAAAAATCTTGGGTGCAACGTTTTGCTGCTTTGCCCGAGTGTGCCGCATGTGGCCTTGATCCCTACTCATCCCAGCGGGCAAAGTAAACCCAGTGTCTTGGACAATTTGCCGAATGTCGGCTAAAATGAATGTGAAATTCAGGTGGGCAGTTTGCCACCAGTGATGTTTCAAAAATATATATAAAAACTAGGGCATGCAGAAAATGCACAAAAAAATTCTTATGTTTACGCAAGTAGTAAAAAAGAAAGACTTTTTTTTCTCGGTCGGCATTTTTTATGGCTGCTGGGTTTAGTTTTGGTCTACAGATTTCAGCGAAGGCAGGTTTTAACTTATAATTTTAGAAGCGGATAGATGTTGGTTCTAATTCTATTTAGTCAAAGCATGAGGTATCTATATGACCCAAGATCCACCTCTTGGTTGGGTGCTAGCGTTGTGGAGAAGAACTCTTCGGGGAGGTTCAAATTTTAGTGCTTATGTTTACAAACATTGGTGTGTTAAGTTCTATAGTTGTCATCATGAGGATGTTAGAATACCGTTTAAACCTTCTGTAATCTAACCTTCCCTCTATCTCTTCTTCTCGTTTCCTATTCTGATTCCTCATGTATCGATGAGTCCTAGCAATCATCATAAACTTGTATGCCACGACAGGGGCTGTTCCTGTCTTCCATAAATAAACGCACGCGGCTCCCATCGGGAGTAGGAACGCTTCCACCACATCTTACATGGTATACAGAGCCAGACTCTTCCACAACATCTAGCGATACAGAAAAACAGAATCTCTCGCTATCGATCGTACCATGGCGTCCTCCTCGAGCGCTACCTGCCTCAATCTCGGTGCTCCTCCAACCGAGAGGCTGACAAGGGGGAACTACCTCCTCTAGAAGGCGCAAGTCTTGCCGGCCCTGCGAGGTGCGCAGGTGACCGGCCTGTTAGACGGCAGCGACGCCGCACCGCCAAAAACAGCGCAGATCGAGCAAGCTGACAAGACCACGGCGATAGGGCCAAATCCCCTGTATGGGCCGTGGCTTTCGAAGGACCAGCAGGTTCTGAGCTACCTGCTGAATTCGCTCTCGCAAGGAATTCTTGCACAGGTCATCGGTAAGGAGAATACCTTCGACCTCTGGACTGCTCTCACGACATTATTCGCCTCGCAATCTCAGTCCAGGATAACCAATCTGCGAATCGCTATCTCCAACACCAAGAAGGGCAGCATGTCAAGCAATGCTTTCATCACCAAGATGAAGAGCCTCGGCGACGAGCTTGCCGCGGCTGGGCGCCCTGTGAGCGATCCAGAGATGGTTGACTACATCCTCGTTGGTCTTGATCGGGACTACGATCCTGTCGTTGCAGTAGTCGGCGCCATCAAGAACTCCATCACCGTTGACGAACTCTTCTCGCAAATCTCTGCCTTTGATCAAAGGATGGAGATGCTGGGTGATGGACCAGTAGGGTTTCGTTCGTCAGCAAACGCCATCTACAGAGGGCGAGGTCAGTACCGCGGCAAAGGAGGCCGTGGGCGAAGTAACAGAGGGGGACGCGGTCGTGGGAACCGCCCTTCTCCCTCTCCTACTCGTGGCGGAGGCCATCAACAGCGTCCTCGGCCGCAACCACAACAACATCAACAACAAGAAGGAGACTACCCAGAGTGCCAAATTTGTTACAAGTTCCATCCCGGCGGGGCAAGAGTCTGCTGGTGGCGCTATGAGGAAGATCAAGAAGAGAAGAAGAAGGCGGCAAATCACATCACCAACTCCTATGGGATAGACACAAATTGGTATGCAGATTCAGGAGCCACCGAACACATCACAGGGGAGCTCGACAAGTTAACCATGCGAGAAAGGTACCATGGTGGTGATCAAATACACACGGCAAGTGGAACAGGTATGGATATTACTCATGTTGGTAACTCAATTGTTAAAACTCCCGTAAAAGATCTACATCTAAATAATGTTCTTCATGTTCCCCAAGCATCAAAGAATCTTGTTTCTATTCATCGCTTTGCTCTTGACAATAATGTTCTCATAATTTTTTATCCTCATTCCTTTGTGATCAAGGACTTGGCAACGAGGAGAGTCATTCTTAGAGGAAAGTGTGAGGGAGGCTTGTATCCGCTCATATCATCATCACCTTCATCATGGTCGAATAAGCAAGCATGGAGTGTCACCAAACTTTCCTCGGCAAAGTGGCACAGTGGTTTGGGTCATCCTTCTTCAGTCATTGTCCAACATGCCCTTAGTAGAAACTTCCGTTTGAGTCTAGTGTTGAGTCAATTTGTGATGCTTGTCAACAAGCTAAAAGTCATCAATTACCATATCCCATCTCTACAAGTGTATCCACTGCTCCATTACAACTTATTTTTTCAGATGTGTGGGGGCCAGCCCCTACTTCAGTCGGTAGATTTTCTTATTATGTTAACTTCATTGATGACTATAGTAAGTTCACTTGGATTTATTTGCTAAAGAAGCGGTCTGATGTGTTCCAAGTATTTCTCAATTTCCAAAATATTGTTGAACGTCAATTAAACTCAAAAATACTTGCTATGCAAACCGACTGGGGTGGTGAGTATGAGAAGCTAAATTCTTTTTTCCAAAAGATTGGAATTTCACATCATGTGTCTTGCCCCCACGCTCATCAGCAAAACGGTTCCGCTGAGCGAAAACATCGTCATGTTGTTGAAGTAGGACTGGCATTGCTAGCAAACGCTTCCATGCCACTTAAGTTTTGGGATGAAGCTTTTCTCACAGCCACATACCTCATAAATATTCATCCTAGCAAAGTCATAAACTTTGAAAATCCCATCACACGTCTTTTTGGTGTTAAACCAGATTACAAGTCTCTCAGAGTCTTTGGATGTGCATGTTGGCCGAATCTAAGGCCATACAACACACGCAAGCTTGCGTTTCGTTCAAAAAGATGTGTCTTTCTAGGTTATAGTCCTATGCATAAAGGGGTCAAGTGCCTTGATGTGCCCACGGGCAGAGTCTATATATCTCGAGATGTTGTCTTTGACGAGTCGGTATTTCCGTTCGAATCTTTACATCCAAATGTCGGAGCCCTTCTTCGTCAGGAAATTCTTCTTCTTCCATCCACACTTCGAGATTTTGATCACGGGGGAAACGATTGTGCTAACCAATATGATAATATTCCTGCTGGAACCGGTTCTTCTATTGCACGTGTGCAGGTCCCTGAAGAAAACGGCGCACAAAATGATCAACATGATCAAAATCTGGCTCAAGATGATGCTATATTTCATGTGGAAGAACAAGACAAAGCTGGCGCGGCGTACGAAGAGGATATGGCACCTGAAACTCCTGTATGTCGATCTCCTTTGGATCGCGTACGCAGATCTCCCTTGGATCACGGGCCGGCCAGACAGGAGGGCCAGGCTACAGCGAGCCACCCTGCGCCCGACACGTCATCACAAGGAGATTCTCCCTCGCGGTGCGAGCGCACTCAGCGCATGCAGCCAACAGGCGTGGCGCGCGGGTCGTGCATGCAACCGACAGCGTTGCCAGGTTGCGGGATCTTCTGCGGCGGATGGATCGGCGGTTGCAGACGCAGTGGCCACATCGATGGCTACTGGATCTTCTGCGACAAGTTCTGAAACTTCTCCAGGATCTTCTGCGACAACCAGATCAGTTCAATCCCAAGAACAAAAACATGTCTAATCTCAACCTGCCGCATCAAGAGTTATGACTAGGTTGCACAAAGGTATAAAAAAACCTAAGGTGCGGAACGATGGTACTATACCGTATGGTATGTTGTGTGTTTCAGGTGAACCAACAAGATTGGACGATGCATTAAGAGATCAAAGGTGGAAAAATGCCATGGATGAAGAGTACAGTGCACTCATGAGAAACAAGACTTGGCACTTGGTACCGAATCAGAAAGGAAAGAATATCATTGACTGCAAGTGGGTGTACAGAATCAAAAGAAAGGCAGATGGCTCCATTGACAGGTATAAGGCACGTCTTGTTGCTAAAGGCTTTAAACAACGTTATGGCATTGATTATGAGGATACCTTCAGTCCTGTTGTAAAGGCTGCAACTATAAGAATTGTGCTAGCTATTGCTATATCTACGGGATGGAGCTTAAGACAGCTAGATGTGTAGAACGCGTTTTTGCATGGTGTTCTGGAAGAGGAGGTCTACATGAGACAACCACCAGGTTATGGAAACAGGCAAAAACCTCACTATGTGTGCAAACTTGATAAGGCTCTCTATGGTTTGAAACAAGCACCTAGAGCATGGTACTCCAGGTTGAGTATGCAATTGAAACATCTTGGTTTTATTGCATCAAAGGCTGACACGTCTCTTTTTATATATAACAAGGCAAATACTGTTATTTTTGTGCTCATATATGTTGATGATATTATAGTTGCAAGTTCTTCAAAGAATGTGACTGATGCTCTTTTGCGTGACCTGAGTTCAGAATTTGCCTTAAAGGATCTTGGTGATTTGAACTTCTTTCTAGGCATTGAAGTTAAGAAGGTTCAAGATGGCATAATGTTGAAACAGGAAAAATATGCCACTGAACTTTTGGCTCGGATGGGAATGAAGGACTGCAAACCTTCACCCACACCATTATCCTCTTCAGAACAATTGTCAGCACATGAAGGAGAGCCCCTTAAAGAGGAAGAAAGCACTAGATACAGAAGTGCGGTTAGAGCTTTGCAATACATAACCTTGACACGACCAGATATTTCATTTGTTGTTAACAAAGTATGTCAATATCTGCATGCTCCTACCTCAGTTCATTGGACAGCTGTTAAGAGAATCATACGGTATGTTAAGCACACTGTAGGATTGGGACTACAAATCAGACGTTCAAATTCTACACTTGTTAGTGCTTTCTCCGATGCAGATTGGGCAGGCTGCAGTGATGATAGAAAATCAACAGGAGGTTTTGCTGTTTTCTTTGGTTCTAATCTTATTTCATGGAGTGCCAGGAAACAAGCAACTGTGTCAAGGTCAAGTACTGAAGCTGAATACAAGTCATTGGCAAATGCTACTGCTGAAATTATTTGGCTTGAATCTCTGCTTGAGGAATTGGGAGTGAAGCAACGCCGTATCTCATGTCTATGGTGTGACAATTTGGGTGCTACTTATTTGAGTGCTAATCCAGTCTTTCATGCCAGAACTAAGCATATTGAGATAGACTTTCACTTTGTACGAGAAAGGGTTGCTGAGAAGAAGTTGGAGATACGTTTTATTCCATCCAAGGATCAAGTGGCAGATGGGTTTACTAAAGCTCTTCCAGCAAAACCGTTTGAAGAGTTTAAGAAAAATTTAAATATAGGGTAGTTTAGATTAAGGGAGGCTGTTAGAATACCGTTTAAACCTTCTGTAATCTAACCTTCCCTCTATCTATTCTTCTCGTTTCCTATTCTGATTCCTCATGTATCGATGAGTCCTAGCGATCATCATAGACTTGTACGCCACGACAGGGGCTGTTCCTGTCTTCCATAAATAAACGCACGCGGCTCCCATCGGGAGTAGGAACGCTTCCACCACATCTTACAGAGGAGACAGGGCTGCTTGCGATATGTGCGTGTGTGGGCAATTGTTGTTGTTGTTGTTGTTGTTGTTGTTGTTGTTGTTGTTGTTGTTGTTGTTGTTGTTCTCATTTGTTATGAAACTTTCTAGATAGATGGTAAACAAGAATAGGTTGTCCCCACATCTAGTTGAGCATTCTTCTTTCTTTCCGAAGCAGAAGCAATAGATTTTCCTCGGTGACTAAGAAGTTTACCAAACAAAGATAAAGCCTACCCGCAACAACAACAAAACGAGAACAGGCCAACAAAAACATGGTATGCACATATGTTACTGTCCCGGTATAATGCTACCCAAATGCCGCAAAATGGATGTGTGCATCATCCGATGAAGAAACCAAGGGATACCCTCCTTTCCTTTTTCTGCAAAAAAGATCACATCTATTATAAAGATTCACCAGAAGTACAAAGCATCTCAAACATATTAAAAATTACATCGAGGTCCATGGACTACCGAACGACCATTGCCGTCACCAAAACAAGCCGTCGACACGCCATCGTCGTCACTCCCATATCGGAGCCGGCATGACCTTGTTGATGACAGCCTGGAAGTCTTCATGCACGCGCGTGCCCCTAATTAAGTACCTACGCCATGGAGCTGCGGTCGTTGCGGTTGAATCCTTGAATTGATCGGAAGAACCTCACACCAAATGTCGCCAGCATTCAAGTTTTCAGCAAAGGTTATGACTAACCACATTTGCAATAATTTTCAGGTCTCATGATTACTCATATCAATAGCATAATCAACTAGCGAGCGATAATAATAAATCTCGGATGACAACACTTTCTCAAAACAATGGATACCCTCCTTTTCTTTTTTTGCGAAAATGATCAGATCTATTATAAAGATTCACCGGAAGTACAAAGCACCTCAAACATATTAAAAATTACATCGAGGTCCATGGACCACCGAACGACCATTGTCGTCACCGGAACAAGCCGTCGATGCGCCGTTGTCGCTGCTCCCATATGGGAGTCGGCCTGACCTTGTCGATGATAGTCGAGAAGTCTTCATGCACGTGCCCCTAAGGACCAATGCCATGGAGATGACGTCGTCGCCGTTGAATCCTTCAATTGATTTGAAGAACCTGAGACCAAATATCGCAGTTGCCTATGCACGGCAAGAAGCCCTAACCTTGCCGCCCAAGGAGCTGGCAGGAATCTACGCCAGAGCTCCGTCGAATCGGTCTCAACGGATGAACTTGGGGAGGATCGGAGCCCGGAAAACTGACTCGAAGAAGGAGCGCCGCCATCTGTCCAAACGCCGCCCCTACGAGGACTAGAACCATACCTATCTACTAGAGGGAGTCGAGACACCAGGATTCTCCTCTCCGCCACCAGCCGTTCGAGCGGCAGATGGAAGGGAGACGAATTCACGGGCTCGCCTGTGGAGATCAAGGGGAGGAAGGCTTTCTCAAGTCGCCTTGGGAGAGAGGAAAGAAAAGCCTTGGCGGAGCTTATGTAGCTGGTACCAGATTCCTGGATACCCTCCTTTTCAATGCATGTAACCCAGATGATTTGCTTCTGCTTAAGCTCTCTCCCTCTTAAGGCCTCACCACGCGCTAGCCTAGTTGCACATACTCTTTCTGCTCACGATATCTTCCTCTTGGCTCGGACAACTTCGTTTCTATCTACACGTTCATGAAGGGAATTAAAAGTGTAGTTAATTTTTTGGCATGTACCCTTGTTTTGTTTATTGGGGAGTTACTTATTTGTTGCAGGAGTATTCTTAGATTATTATTGCAACCTTGGTTATGCACATGGTAGTTAGGTTAAGTGCATCTCAAAACAAAATTTACGTTAAGTGCCCGCCTAGTTTGGGATTGATATATCCACTAGAGGGAAAAGATTAGTTACTAACTGTGTTTGACTTTTTCATACCTAAAACCTCGAGATATGTCACAAAGATTAGTTGTCGTTTCGCATGATTCTCCTTTTGTCCAAACATTAGCACAATGATATTGTATCAAAGGAGGCGGTGAGATTGACATTCTGCCCTGTATTATGTAAGCCCAAAAAAGGAGAGAGAAATGAGAAAATGCAAAAGTAGAAGGAAAAGGGAAGCGAGGGAGGATGATTCTATGTCACGGGTCCTATAGATAACTCATTCAGCGAGCAGCACGTACACGGTACACCTTTATCCCTCTATGGTGATCAATGTCGTACGGGCCGGATCAGACCAAGGCCGGCCAAGATGCCATTGCGGCTGCAGACTGCGAGCTCGACGTACGTACGTACGCACGCATGCCTGCATGCAACGCAGAGACAACGATCGACCCCAGCGTGTGATGCAAACATCGGCTTGCAACATCGACCTACTACATTAAAACTCTCACTTCCGCGCGTGCCGCCATGCATGGAACGATCTATCGGTGCATCTCACGCATGCTGGCACAGTGATGCGTGCACAGTGTCTGTACTGCCAGCCACCAACGAAAACGAGTGCGATCCTCTCGGTAACACGCATCTGTCGGAAGGTATACACATTGTCTACAGTGCTCTCAGGACGGTCCGTGCGTGCACGTCCCTAGGCGCTGAGCGCCACTGGCCCCTTCATCTTTTTCGACCGTACTGCTGCTGGGGCTGGTGCCGGGAATCACTTTGCGGAACAGGAGCAACTCCAGTCAGATCGATCGCCACTGTGGAACGATCCACCTTTTTGCCCACGCATCTTCAGTTAATCTCGCCGGGCACACGTACGTTCACTGGGGCGCCAGCCAGGTAGAAAAATAACTGTCCGCGTACCGTACGTACATATAGGAGATCGAGCGAAGTGATGCGTTGCACTGCTGCAGTGCTGCGTGTCAGGTGTGCCTCCGGCACGTACGTTTGCTCGTCCGGCGCGGAGCAGCGGGGGAACAGCACCTGCGTCAAAGGACGTACGCGGGTAGACGACGGATGGATGCGCGCTTGAGAGCCTGCTCTGCGGCATGCGTACGTGCCCGTGTTCTCGCCCGCAGAAGCTGGCTGGCGGCCTGCATCATGCAGGCAAATATTTGATCGTGCATCTCAGAGGATCGATGCAGATGAGAGGCCACTCGGGTGGGTCTCTGGAAAAGATTAGATTGGGTTTGGATTTGGCTTTGAATTGAGATCCGAGGGGAGGCAAAACGGGCAGAGCTGGACGATGACATGTGGCTGCCAGATCGAGCTGCTGTTTTGCCAACAGGCCCTCTGCTCGTGTACAATACAGCTGGGGCCGGGCAGTCACTCGCTCACCATCCCGATATATTTGCATTTCGTTGGTTTGCATTGCGCCACGAGCATAGTTTTAGGCTGGTCACAATGGGGGAAGAACATAAGGTAGTAATTTACACACTTTCCTAGACTATGTTACTACCTTCGTAATGGGTAGGAACATTTATGCAATGTCATGCAACGATCTATTTATTAGGTTATAGACTCATTGTTTTTTAAAGTGTGTGATATTCCGGTAATTTAGCTAGTTATCACAAGCACCTCTCTCTTCATTAAATATGTGCCACATAAGCAAAGTTGTATTGGAGTGTGTGATGTTACTCCTAAGCTCCTCCCCATTGTGACCAGCCTTAAATACCAGACCAACAGTTTAATGTCGGAGACGTGTGACTGGACAGAACGGGACGAATATCCACCACGACCGTTCAATGCAGTTGTCCGTCCGTATGCCGCCATTAAGCAAGCTCGCCGGTCGAGAAACCCACTCCCGCGCCGCACATTGACACCCGGATGCCCCGCCTCGTAGGAATCCGTTATTTAAAAGTGGCCACATCCGGCTAACTCCACACCAAAACACAAGCCCCTCCCCATCCTCCTTTCTTGCACTGCATCCACCATGACTGCAGGCGGTGAAACTCTGTGGGATATCGTTTCCATGGAGACGAAGCACGTTGTGGCCGCCCTTGCCGCCGCCTGGCGGAGCCACCGTACCATGTGGATCGAGGCCGGCTTGCCGGCGAGCTTGCCCAAGGTCTCTGACAACGAGGACGACACTGCGATGGAGACGGGATCCGATGACACTGCCCCGGCTCGCGCACCTGATGCATTCCGGCTGCACCATGGAGTAGGCGCAGGCGCACTACAACGCCGCCATAGCGAAGGTGCAGCTTGAGCCAGCGCCTTTGTCGGTGTTCTAGCAGGCACACGAGAAACAACGGTACAACCTGTTCCTCGTGGAGGAGCACCGGTTGGCGGAGGGCCAGATCTACGGCGAGCGGGCGAGTGAGGAGGCCGTGGCGGCCATGGCCGCGGTGACCCCAACTTCGTCTCGGAGCAGCGTGTTATCCACGACACCATCTGCGCTCATCCACGACACCATCCGCGCTCAAGCCACTGCTCGCCAGGAAGCTACCGCCGCGGAGGCGCGGTTGTAGGCGATCGCGGAGGAAAACAATGCCAGTTGCGCTCCTATGCGTGGCCGACGAACCTTCAGGCGGCCTGGTGGGACGATGATAGCACTGACACCACCATTTCCGTCGTGGACCTCACGTCCACCGGTGACGGACAGGTCGCAGACTACTCTGAGGATGAGTAGGCCACGGGAGGTGGCAGGGCCTTGTGTCCTATGTGGGTCGGTCCGTCTCCCGTGTTTTACTCTTCTTCGCCGTAGACCGCACCTTCACTTCGTCGGTCTTATTGTCGGTGGTAATGAAGACGGCGGATGGAGGACGACACGGGCTTGGACGCCGGGAAGGATATGTTTAAGGCCTGATCATTTTGTATTGTTCTAAATGTTTGAAATATAATGAAAATCCGCCGTGTTTGTGTGAAATCCGTCATATGTTTATATGAAATCGGGCTTGTTTGCACGAATTTCATCTGGTTTGTTGAAAAAAGTTTGAAATGTATGCGGCTACGATTGGTTGGCAGCCTCCCGCATTCATGTCAGCAGACTGGTCCCCCTCTCCGCGGACGGATGTGGAAGGAAATTTGAGGGTTGCCATTGGAGATGCCCTAAGCAGACAAATGTCACATGGGATGAAATCTTTACATTTTGTCACATATAATAGGCAACGCTAGGTGTGAGTAGATTTTTGGCTCCCGAGCTCCATGAAGTTTCAAAAAATTCCTTAAAAAACACATATGCACATAGGGATGTTGTCTACAAGTGTATAAATTTCCATGATGAAATGCATTTTTATACGAGCTAAAAAATCATGAATTTTCGCACAGGAAAAAATCATGAACTTGTATGAACAATACATGTTCTAAAAGTACACATGACCTTTTTTTTGTGTGTGTAGCTCACATCATACACCTATTGTACCATGAAACTTTGCACACTTGTAGGGAAGGTATGCACCACCGTGCACGCATGCATCAGGACATACGTGTGTGTGCATAGCTGGCTCTGCATGGAGCCCTGAACGCACATCGAGCGTCTACACGCGAGACCGGGGCATCGTAGCTTTGGAGCTCTGTAGTCTGCACCCTCGACGACTGTAGACTGTAGTGTACCAGTTCCAGATTTCAGGAGACAGCGACCCCCCCGCCCCCCATTCGCCCAGCTCTGCGCAGCCAGTGGGCGCGCATGCACACGCAGAGAAGTGAGCTCAGATCGGCTTTGCTCCTGGCCGCATGCATGCGTCCCGCTCGCTCCTACTACTACTATTGCATGCATGGTTTGCCATTTGCGTGTGTGCACATTATGAAAAGCTCCTACACTACACCAGCGTTTAGCGTTCTAGCCACAAAGCATCGCAGTTGTGCATTTAGCATTTCCGGCAGACGTTTGACCGGCCAGCGGCGCACGGTCATCAGCTCCCGGGCTGGACGGGTCGTGCATGCATGCATCCATCTGTGATTTGCTGGTCTGCATGCATGCAAGCCCCATGCACGCGGTGAGCCCAGTGGTGGTTACAATATCATGCCCAAAATTGCGTGAATTCTTATAAGGCCGGCCCTGAAATATGTACAAAGCCAGCGCCGACGATTGGTAGAATAGTACCGTACAATATTAGATGAACTAGCCTGAGTTACCAGCCCAGTCACTACGTGCATGCGCGACGTCGGTCTATATATATTGACATGTATTGTTTGCAAAAACCAGATTAATAAGTTTCTTTTAAGTTTGCCAACAAAATTCATGGCGGCTGCTGTTAGTACTAACGGGTAGCTCTCTGTCAAGCTAATCACTCCAAGTACGGACGTAGCTAGCTAGTGTTCGATCCGGCGGGCCTGCAACGGAACTGCGGCAAACGTGCAATGTTGGGCTAGTTAATGGGGGATGTATATATGTGTCTGGTAATGTCTGATACGGTTGGCACAGCCGCAGAGCTGCGCGGTGCTCAGGGAGGCGGATATCCATACATTATCGTGTGGTCAGACCTCTGGTAATCTGGCAGTTCAAGTTAATACGCATCGATCTCTCCCCCGGCCCTCGCAGCACGTACACAAACCGTTGCACGAATCTGGTTGATCTACGACTTGAGTTCATCTCAGCTGTTTAGATGCAGAACCACACATACTTTGTATACGTACGTGCGAACACGATCGAGCTGTATAGAACTTAATTGTTTGGGTAAAGGGCACGCAGCATGCAGTCGCATGCATGTCGACACGGCGCGCTGGCTGAGCTCCTCCTCCCGTGGACAGCTGAGCGCGGTGTTCTTTACAGACCAAGAGAATAACCTTTTTTTCGAGTGTGAGCCTGTCGATCCTGTGCCCGCGCGTTGCGTTCCATGCGATCGTCGGTCGGTGGGTGCAGCAGCGCTCAGGGGCTCTGTGACGGCGCAGTGGTGTCGTGTCGGGCGATCGGTGCGCGCGTACGTGTGGTCGCATGCGCCGGTGGATCAGCCTGTCGCGCGCGCGCACTGATCGAAAAGTGTGCGGCGTGCATGCATGCCTCCGCATGGATAAGAAACAACTTTCCGTGTCAAGAGCATCGGGCACCCCAAACCTTCCTCGGATGTCCGGGCGGACAACCCGATAACGACTGGTAAAAAAAATCGATCCAGACATTCAAAACATTAACGTGTGCATCATGAGCGCTCACTGGCTGCATCCACGTCGGACAAACTAACGACAAAAAAGAAACAGTCGAAGGAAAAAAAAAGAGCGAAGGGTCTCAGCCTCAGGCCCAAAGCCCCCGACCCTCATCCCTCGATTCCTCTCCCTCAGCCGCCGCCGCCGCCACCGCCACCAGCGTCCTCCCCCGCAGCTGGCGCCCCCCACCCCTTCTCTCCTTCTCTCACCTGCGCCCTCGTCCACCTGGGCCTCGTGGTCGTCCATGGAGGTCTGATCCGACCCATGGATGGATGGGGGCGAAACCCTAGCCCCACACCCACCCATGGATGGATGGGGATGGGGCGGCGGCGGCGGCGGCCTTCTCTTGGTGCTTACTGATGTGGTGGTCCTCGATGCCGGCGACGGGTTGCAGCACGTAGAGGCCAAAGGTACTTACGCCCTCCATCCTCCTCCACTCCCCTCACCTCATCTTCTTGTTCTGGATTTGTCGATTTGATTTGTGCGGTTGACTTTTCAAACTGCGCCAAAAATTAACCATTATCTTTTTCTTGGCCATCTGTGATGCATGCTTGATCTGGTTAAAAAGAAGATGACAACAAGTGCTTGATGTAGTCTCATCAGTATAACATCTGCCGCAATTAATGTCTTGATATTTCCAACACTGACAAAGACAAAGTACTATAGACACATAGTGATCTACTCCAACGACTTGGCAATCCTTTCTATTTCAAGTTATGGCTCATGTATCTCCGTAATTGGCTGCAGGTTATCACTGCTACCCCACCTTAGTCCCTGGCAAGTACATGTTGCTACCAAGGAAAATATGCTTTCTCATCAATTTTGCAGCATGCATTAGAAAGTTCAAAGTTTATATCCACGAATAAATTTCTTCATGAGTAAGTGGTGCCTCTTGGTTCATCTACTTTGTAGTTATGACCTTCAGGTGTCTCTCAATTTTAAATTGTGCACTAATCATGTGATCTATCAAAACATATTGGCTACACAGAGGTGCATCAGGATGACCATCCACCATTGTTTCTTTGAAAGCACGCGGCAGAGGCACCCACACCCGCGGTTCAGCAAGATCTACATCTCCAACAACTACACCAATGACTGGGGCATATACGCCATATGCGCCTGCGTTGAAGCTCAGGTAACTCATATAGGTCTACTATTTCATATGATGGCAACCCACACGCTTTGAAACAATCAATTTCTAATGAATCAGTACCTGCATTTGCAAATTGTATCCCAGTGTAACATGTAACGTATATGAAGGAGGACAGAAGACGACTGTTTTCAATTACATGCCGGAGAAGGTACCTGCATATTCACACATAATGAGAT
Source organism: Aegilops umbellulata (assembly GCA_032464435.1). Classification (NCBI taxonomy): domain Eukaryota; kingdom Viridiplantae; phylum Streptophyta; class Magnoliopsida; order Poales; family Poaceae; genus Aegilops; species Aegilops umbellulata. The sequence continues at coordinate 74,896,678 of CP136057.1, read as the reverse complement.
GAGATTGAGCATTTGCATATATCTTACTTACATGTACTGATGAATGCTGCTGTAGGCTGCCAACAGAGAAGAGACGACAGCAGGAGCAGAGCCTCTCTCCTACAAGGCCTTAGACATCTTCTTACAATGCCCATACATATTGCATATTCATATTATTATTTTCCGACAAACTTGCCTTTTCATGGCTGACTCAAGGTCATTTCGGAAGAAAAATCCTACTAAAATGTTTGTGTAGTTGGCAGTCCGGTGATTCCAGCTTATTTGTCTAATTTGATGTAGGAAATGGATTTTTTTGAGTTTGAGTTCTCAGTAATGCTTGTTGCCTCCTGTTGTGATTCTAGGTTGAACTTGCCAAGATGCTACTAAATAAGGGCAGGGGCACTTGTTTGAATACTGGTCAGAACCCGGTGTTGATGACGACAAGAAGAAAAGCTTCTTTGACAAGGTGTTTCTTTGGTTTTATCCTTGAAATGTTGCATTGTTCTGTTGGATGAATGATGGATCTCATACTTGCCATGGATATCTACAAATAAACTACCAAAAATAGATTAGTTACTTTATTGTGACAGGTTTTTATGAAGTCAACGACATTTCATATGCATAAGTGCGTACGAAAATAAAGATTGTTCTTTTCCTACTAAAGTTTTCATTGCGCAGGTTTGCCGACTTAATTCAAGCTATCCTGCTGGACTGACATCATACATCCAGAATGCCAAAAGGCTTTTGGCAGATTCCAAGTCTGGACAAAATCCATACGATGGTTTCACGCCTTCGGTTAGTCTTGTCATGCACCATTTTTTCATGAATTTGTTGGGTTGTTTGAAATGAGCCTTTTTATGTTGTATGTGATCTAAATATTCAATTCAGAACACCCATTTGCTCTTTTTTCCCACTCTGAACTATTGTGAACTGATATGCCTTACCTATCTCAAAGTAGTACATGGTGTTAATAAATGAACTACATTTTCAGGTTCTCTCGGGGGAAGTATTGTCCTTCGGTGATGACAATTTTGTTTAAGCACACAATGTTGCATTTGTTCTTGTAGCTAGTGGGCTTGGCGAAAGACTTGGTTACAAAGGAATTAAGGTACCATGACTTGAGTTCCTAATAGAAAACTTACATCTAAATACTGGTGTCCTTTCTTTCCCTTCATTAGCTGGAATATTGGTTAGGGGAGTAAGAACGAAATATTGTCCAGAGCAAATCCAAATGAGTTTACTGAGTGCTAGCCAGATTATTGCTATTAATGACTATATCAAGAAGTGCTTTATACTTTCGCTTTTATCTCTTTTTGGGTTACAAGCATGCTCACCAAATGTTCATGAAAATGTTAAAGCCAGGGAGTGTACACTCAAGTCTAAAGCATCCTACCAATCTATGCTATCTTTGGATAATAATTTAATTGTGCTTTTGGTCATATATCACTACAGGTTATCATTGGAAAGTCTAAAAGTTGCACAGGAAGATCTCGGCAAATACTTTAAGCCCCAAAGTAACAAAGGTGAGGACCTAAACTGGTGGTACTGGCCTACCTTTCCTTCAGGGAATGACCAGCGGACCTGAAAGATGGTATCGGCAGTTTGATAATTGCAGCCCCAATGGTGCTCTGAGCTCTTTGAACTCAGTCAATGTGGGACCCTTTTGACAGGATGTATGGGAAATATTTCGTTGTTGCTGCAATTAACCTATGCTAAAATGCTGGTGTTAATAACCATGTAAGCGTGTATTTCATTTCTTTTTCTGCAAAGTCATTCGTTGTCACTACTGCATGTATTTTATGCTCACTACTGAAATCTATGATGTCCTTCTGAAGCTAATTGAGAAGTTGTCGGTCAATATGTCGCCTAAGCAATTTAACTTGGAAGTTCTTAAGGATATAGAAAAGGAGGATCAGGGAAACTATGTTAAAGGGTCAAGTTAGGATATTTACTAATTAGCTTGAAAACTCTCAAGGGTCAAGGGAACAATTAACATAGTTTCGTGCTAACTCGATCGACAGATCCTCGGTTCGAACCCCCGAAAGCACACCATTTTTTCGCTCGCTTCAGATTGAACGGGAAAAAAACAAAGACGGGCCGGCCCAGCACCGCGCGGGGATGTGCGCCCGTTTATTAGAATTGAAGAAACGGGCGCAGCGGGCGCCGGCTTTTAGATGGGGCTTTTTGGGTTTTTGATTTTTGTCTGGTTTTTCCTAGGTCTACAAGAAACTATTTATTCTTTGAAGCACAGCTGTGCCTTTGAAAAAACAAATATGTACTTTCATAAGAATCACAATTGTATTTCTCTTGATAGCATAGATTTGCTTCCGCGAGAAGCACAACCCATGCCTCCGCCAGAAGCACAACCTGTGCGTGGAAGAAAAGCACAAGTGTGCCTCCACTAGAAGCAAATATGTGCTTGTACGATAAACACAGATATGTTCGATGAGAAAAGAAACACAACCATGAGCTTCTACGAGAAGCAGTCTTACCACCTCGAAAATTTAATAAGACACGATTTGTGCGTAAAAAACGGTGAAACCACAATCGTGCTTTCTTTTTTTTCTTCTGCCTTTTCTTTCAGTATTCAATGTTTTCCGGTTGTCGATTTTTTTGGGATTTTTTTGTTTTGTTTTTTTTAAACTAATTTGTAGTAGAACAAAATTGAATTTCATCATCCTAGACAGAACCAAAATTAACAAGATATTGTTGTTTAAAATTTATTAAAAGATCTGTTGTTAGGAACCATCCTTTGGAATCAGAATATTTAGACTAATAACACCAAGATGTAGAGAGCAACTTAGCAAAATTATTGTTAGCAAAGAATAATTTTGTACAATGGAAACTCGTGAGGGTCTATAGATCCTCTTTTATCGGGCGACCATTAGAAAAGGTAGATCCTCTTTTAGTTGACAACTATTAACAAAAGTATTGTTAGGCCACGAACATGAGCAAATTGTTTAAACAATTAAGCTGATTTAATAATTGTATAACTCAGTCCGAACGCATGCCCCACCTGCAAAAGAAAGATACAGTTGCTGCAGCTAACTGTTGCAACTGCGTCTATAGAAATCAGAGGAAGCTTATTTAATCAGCCAATTGACAGGTTCAAATTATTGTCAGTGCTAGCCTGCTAGGACCAAATGCACGTGTCCATTCATGCCAATAGCTGTAAATCAAAAAAAAGAAAAAAAATAGACTCGGTAGTTGCGAATACTCCAGGAATAAAGGCGCAAGCATGGCACTTGGCATGATTTATGTAGTACAACGATTGGGTGAGAGGGTTTAATTTTCATATTTCTTTCAGACAAACAGATGGAGATTACATGGTGATGTACGTATATGACAAACCCTTATTTTCTGTAAAGTGGTAGTGCAGATGACCAATGTGGTGTGAATTCCACTTCTGCAGATATCTTGTTGATGGCACTATTTTCTGTCACTATAAAAAATCGTTGTATACTATTGTTACACATGATTTCATAGTTTGCCAAGTATCACAGAATTTGTGGTTGAGTACTTATATCCAAAATCATCATGTACTGAAGTTAATTTATGCATTGTTATTGGAGTTGCCTTAATGTTTCCCGTGCTATCAAGATCTACCTATGCTTTGTTTTTAACCATCTAAAATCATGAATAACCTGAGCCATTATCGTCTATCGGATCGCTTATGTAACCTCTAATACTGTAGCTTGTTGCTTCACATGCGCCTGTTAATATCTACAATCTATGATGTCATTGCTTTTCTCTTCGAGCTGATCTGTTGTCTGAATGTGTTACATTTGTATTGCTTTCTCTTATAGTTCCAGTCAGGAACTTGCACATACACATATTCTTGTCCTTTCAGTTTGATTTATAAGAATGCATGGTATAATGTGACTTGTTTTATCTAGATGTGTTGCATTTGACCATAGATACTGATGTGATAAATAACTATTAAAGATGTAACTTTTAGGTGTGCGGCTTCCTTGGCCAACAACAACTTGAGGTGGCACTTACGAGAATGGATCTTGTCATCATCCTTGGTGGACTGACTCCCAATAAAACCAGGAATGACAAGGGATGATCTGTTCAACAAAAATGCTAGGACTGTTTGCTCAATCTGTCAAGGCGTTGCCAAGAGTGTCCTAATGCAATTGTGAGTTTGATCAGCAACCCTGTGAACTCAACTGCCCCCATTGCTGCACAGGTTTTCTAGAGAGCTGGAACTTATTATCCCAAGCGTCTCCTTGGAGTGACAACATTTGATGTGGCCAGGCCTAACACCTTTGTGGTATGCAGCCTGAGGAAACCATCTTGAATATCTTCTCTTAAAAAGCTTTTACATGCTCAAGCTCAACATCATGTGCTTAGATAGTCTACTTGCAATGCTTATGGCTCTTTCTCATTTACTGTTCCTCTTGTTGCTTTTTTGCAGGCGGAAGTGCTTGGAGTTGATCCAAGAGAAGTCAATATTCCAATTATTGGGACATGCAGGGGCCACTATATTACCCCACCTGTCACAGGTATCTTATGGCGCTGTCATCATATTGGGGATGTAATATTTCCTATTAAGAAAATATCTCTAGCTTCTATGAATATCAACACTTGGAGGATGTAAATTTGCTTTAACTTTGCATTCCGGGAACTTGTACTGGACTTCTACATAACCAGTCAGCAAAGAAAGCCAACCCAGATAATTTTCAGGTATTTATTAGTATTGTTACTTCAGCAAGATATTTTATAGATATTTTGGAATTTACATTCTGATAGTTATGCTGATATCTTGTGTATGTTCAGTTTTCTCCTAGAATTATTTGCTCGGCTTAACAAATCATGTGGCCTTAAAAAGGAAGACATATTTGGTTGTAATTTTTTCTGTTTGACAAAGAAAGATGTGCATCCCACAAGCCTTCAGTTATCTATGAACAGAAAAAAGGATTGTGGAACTACTAAACTATTTTACTTTCTGCCATTTTTCCTTTTCTTTATAGTTTATACAATCAAGAATTAAGTATGACAGTGGTAATGTGGCACCCATGAAACCAGTTAGTGTATGTTCATATATTTATGCTATATTTGTTGTTCAAGAAAAGCTAAGAACTACTCATATTATTATGATTGTCGATTCCATTCAACATAAATCCTTACTAGGCAATTCAAATCTCATCGAATGTGTATTTCACTACACATGCGCTTATCTTCTTCCAAGTTAATAATATGAATTCGGTTGGACCACTAGAAAATATTTTACCTGCAGTTCCCATTGTTGCAGATATTGGTATTTCCTGGTTCTTTCTAAATTTATTCATTAGATAGTCAATGCTTTTCTTATTACTACATTTTGGTCATAACCACATTCTTTAATAGCCACCACCGTAGTACTTAAGTTATTTTTTCTATTTCAGGCAATAGGAGCATACCTTATCTGTTGAATTGTTCAAACCAGAATTAGGCATGATTTTGGGTCATCGAGTTACCCCTTCTACTATATGAGTGAATACTCTCGTGCTGCATTCTATTACGTGTATTCTTTTTTTAACTGGCGCTCATTTGGACTGCATATGCACATTAACAAATGTACAAGCAGGATTAGTGCGTATAGTTACTCAGATTGGGTGTTAATAGAAAACATTCATTATTTACACAGCTATAGGTTTACATTTTGCAAATGACAGTAACAAAAATACTATGACACAAATTCAGGTGATGACCAATCAAGGGAGGCTGTTGATGAGATCAATGACAAGGGAGGTTGTTGATGAGATCAATGACACCAGAGGGACGGACAGGCAGCTGCAAAGCATCTGGCGGAGCAGCCGATGAACAGGAGGAGCAAAGACACCATCTCTTGTGTCATTGTAAACATCTAATGCTAGCAGAGCTTCAGCTGGTGAACAGGAGGAGCTTCATCAACTGTTGGCCGAGCATCAACCTCATGCCCCTCAAGTGTAGAATTGGTTCTATGCCAGTTTGGCTTTACAATTTTCTGTTATTCATACAATATAGTGTTTAATCTGGTTGGGAATAATCCACCACCCAAAGGCATTGAGGCCTAAAATATTGTTGTTTGTTCAAAGGTTGTTTGATTTGTTATTAGTTGTAAATTCTATTGCAAATTCCTTGCTTATATGTGCATGTTCACCAACAATTAGAGAAAAAAGGGGTGGAACGGTTGCTTGTCAAGCTGGCACCGCACAAACTTCCTTCCAGGAGGCGCCACCAGGTGGCGCCCCAACCCCTAGTTGTCTTAAAAGGCCACCAGCCTGCGGCGGCGGCCTTGTTGCAGAGACCATTGAATGGTCTTGTGAGGGTTCCTTCCTCCAGACTCGATGGTTGACTTTGCCGATGGACAACGACTTGACACAAATGAATGGTGGGGCAGCGGCAGCGATTCAAATTGCATGTAGTTGATAGGATTGTGGAAAAGTGCTGGCGACAACACATAGTCGGGGTGAAAGCCTAGGTGCAACTGGTGATCAATAAGCTCCTGCACAATGTGCAACTGGACTAACGACTTGCACATATGATCCTTCGACCACTTCTCACCACAAACAAAGCATAGGCCCTTAGACTTACGAAAATTCCTTAAAGCAGACCATTTATCTTCAGACTGACTTGGTTTCTGAACTTCAACACTTCGTTTATCATCAGAATTGCGATGTTTATATGGTGGCAGTGGCAATGACATTGGCCCTGATCTAGCAGCAGGGACATGATTAATGGGAGTAATGCCCTCACCTAACTCCTCATGCAACAAAGCTAAATCATACGCTGCATCCAAATCGCGTGGTTTCTGCAGAGCTACAGCAACACGGACACCAGGTTTAAGTCCATCCAGGAATCTAGTTGTGTAATGCAGGGAATTGGGCGCCTCTTCATACGCAGATAGTTGATCATACAAATCAGCAAAGCGCTCCACATAATCAGCTACAGATGAGGTCTGAGCTATTCTAAACAACTGATGGAGCAATGTCTGATGTTGATTACGACCAAAACGGTTCTGCGGACTCTGACAGAATTCAGACCAACTTGCTTGCGGTTGTCGACGTTGCATCGATTCCAACCAACAAGCAGCAGCACCCTCAAATTGAGCCGTTGCCAGAGAAATCCATCGGTGAGTCGGTGTACACCACCGTCTGAACTGATCTTCGCAACGCGTCTGCCACAGACGCGGATTGGCACCATCAAATCGCGGCAATTCCAGGCGAGCACCAAATGCAAACAAATCAGCAACATCAAAGGAACTCGACTCACGGCCTAGAGAAGGACGGAACGAAAAATTGGACTCGCGTGCACCTCTGACCGGAGGAGGGACATAAGTATTATGCGCCTTCCCCCGGTGATCGTTGTCGAAGCCGAGGGAATCAGTCAGGCCAACGCTGTGACCATTCCCAGCCACACGTGATGGAGACGGATCTTCATGCGGAGGAGTACTCCCTTTCAACTGGTCGCTGCGGATATGCTCCATCTCCATCAACAACTCGTCGCGGACCCCGTCCACGCACGAAGAGAGCAAGCCGTCGAGGGTCGAGGTATTCGTCGAGATCAGCTTCTCCATGGCCTTGAGGAGATCCGCACCTTGGTCTCGGAAGCGCTTGTCGAGGTCGACCGCGAGATCCGCCCGAAGGAGCTCGTAGACACCGCGCCCATCCTCCGACAACTTTTCCATCGATGCCGCTTGCGCCGATCTCACCACCGCGTCTCGTGATGGTGTTGGGGAAGCGCCAGGCCCGCCGAATCTGATACCAAGTGTAAGGGTCGCGATCGATCTAGATGTGGAAGCTAGGGTTCAAGGCGGAATGGGGAAATTTGGTAGCGTGTTTATCCTCCCAACCTCCCTCACTGCTACAACTACTACAATTTGCCGAAGTCGTCGTCCGTCCAAAGCCAATCCATTCGAACGTTACAAGGGTATTTAAAGTACAGCCATTCTGGGCCGGCATGCCATCTGGGCTTCGTCTTCACCCGAGTGGGCCGCGTCGCAGGCCCACGAGAAGTTTTGAATTCTACCGCCTCTTCTCTGCTTGTTGATAAGCCACAAGTATAGGGGATCGCAACAGCTTTCGAGGGTAGAGTATCCAACCCAAATTTATTGATCCGACACAAGGGGAACCAAAGAATATTCTCAAGTATTAGCAGCTGAGTTGTCAATTCAACCACACCTGAAAACTTAGTATCTGCAGCAAAGTGTTTAGTAGCAAAGTAATATGATAGTGGTGGTAATGGTAACAAAAGAGTAATGAAAGCAAAGTAATATTTTTGGTATTTTGTAGTGATTGTAACAGTAGCAACGAGAAAGTAAATAAGCGTAAACCAGTATATGGAAAGCTCGTAGGCATTGGACCGATGATGGAGAATTATGCCGGATGCGGTTCATCATATAACAGTCATAACATAGCGTGACACAGAACTAGCTCCAATTCATCAATGTAATGTAGGCATGTATTCCGAATATAGCCATACGTGCTTATGGAAAAGAACTTGCATGACATCTTTTGTCCTACCCTCCCGTGGTAGCGGGGTCCTAATGGAAACTAAGGGATATTAAGGCCTCCTTTTAATAGAGAACCGAAACACAACATTAGCACATAGTGAATACATGAACTCCTCAAACTATGGTCATCACCGGGAGTGGTCCCGATTATTGTCAATTCGGGGTTGCCGGATCATAACACATAGTAGGTGACTATAGACTTGCAAGATAGGATCAAGAACACACATATATTCATGAAAACATAATAGGTTCAGATCTGAAATCATGGCACTCGGGCCCTAGTGGCAAGCACTAAGCATAGCAAAGTCATAGCAACATCAATATCAGAACATAGTGGATACTAGGGATCAAACCCTAACAAAACTAACTCGATTACATGGTAAATCTCATCCAACCCATCACCGTTCAGCAAGCCTACGATGGAATTACTCACGCACGGCAGTGAGCATCATAAAATTGGTGATGGAGGATGGTTGATGATGACGACGGCGATGAATCCCCCTCTCCAGAGCCCCGGACGGACTCCAGATCAACCCTCCTGAGAGGTTTTAGGGCTTGGCGGCGGCTCCGTATCGTAAAACGCGATGATTTCTTCTCCTTGATTTTTTTCTCCCCGAAAGCAAATATATAGAGTTGGAGTTGGCGTCGGAGGAGCTCCAGGGGGTCCACGAGGTAGGGGGCACGCCCTAGGGGGGCCCACCCTCGTGGACAGGGTGTGGGCCCCCTGGTCTTCATCTTTGGCGAGGATTTTTTATTATTTTTAACTTGATGTTCCGTGGAGTTTCAGATCATTCCGAGAACTTTTGTTTTCTGCACATAAAACAACATCATGGCAATTCTGCTGAAAACAGCGTCAGTCCGGTTAGTTCCATTCAAATCATGCAAGTTCGAGTCCAAAACAAGGGCAAAAGTGTTTGGAAAAGTAGATACAACGGAGACGTATCAACTCCCCCAAGCTTAAACCATTGCTTGTCCTCAAGCAATTCAGTTTACAAACTGAAAGATAAAGAAAAACTTTTACAAACTCTATTTGCTCTTGTTGTTGTAAATATATCAAGCCAGCATTCAAGTTTTCAGCAAAGGTTATGACTAACCACATTTGCAATAATTTTCAGGTCTCATGATTACTCATATCAATAGCATAATCAACTAGCGAGCGATAATAATAAATCTCGGATGACAACACTTTCTCAAAACAATGGATATCCTCCTTTTCTTTTTTTGCGAAAAGGATCAGATCTATTATAAAGATTCACCGGAAGTACAAAGCACCTCAAACATATTAAAAATTACATCGAGGTCCATGGACCACCGAACGACCATTGTCGTCACCGGAACAAGCCGTCGATGCGCCGTTGTCGCTGCTCCCATATGGGAGTCGGCCTGACCTTGTCGATGATAGTCGAGAAGTCTTCATGCACGTGCCCCTAAGGACCAATGCCATGGAGATGCCGTCGTCGCCGTTGAATCCTTCAATTGATTTGAAGAACCTGAGACCAAATATCGCAGTTGCCTATGCACGGCAAGAAGCCCTAACCTTGCCGCCCAAGGAGCTGGCAGGAATCTACGCCAGAGCTCCGTCGAATCGGTCTCAACGGATGAACTTGGGGAGGATCGGAGCCCGGAAAACTGACTCGAAGAAGGAGCGCCGCCATCTGTCCAAACGCCGCCCCTACGAGGACTAGAACCATACCTATCTACTAGAGGGAGTCGAGACACCAGGATTCTCCTCTCCGCCACCAGCCGTTCGAGCGGCAGATGGAAGGGAGACGAATTCACGGGCTCGCCTGTGGAGATCAAGGGGAGGAAGGCTTTCTCAAGTCGCCTTGGGAGAGAGGAAAGAAAAGCCTTGGCGGAGCTTATGTAGCTGGTACCAGATTCCTGGATACCCTCCTTTTCAATGCATGTAACCCAGATGATTTGCTTCTGCTTAAGCTCTCTCCCTCTTAAGGCCTCACCACGCGCTAGCCTAGTTGCACATACTCTTTCTGCTCACGATATCTTCCTCTTGGCTCGGGACAACTTCGTTTCTATCTACACGTTCATGAAGGGAATTAAAAGTGTAGTTAATTTTTTGGCATGTACCCTTGTTTTGTTTATTGGGGAGTTACTTATTTGTTGCAGGAGTATTCTTAGATTATTATTGCAACCTTGGTTATGCACATGGTAGTTAGGTTAAGTGCATCTCAAAACAAAATTTACGTTAAGTGCCCGCCTAGTTTGGGATTGATATATCCACTAGAGGGAAAAGATTAGTTACTAACTGTGTTTGACTTTTTCATACCTAAAACCTCGAGATATGTCACAAAGATTAGTTGTCGTTTCGCATGATTCTCCTTTTGTCCAAACATTAGCACAATGATATTGTATCAAAGGAGGCGGTGAGATTGACATTCTGCCCTGTATTATGTAAGCCCAAAAAAGGAGAGAGAAATGAGAAAATGCAAAAGTAGAAGGAAAAGGGAAGCGAGGGAGGATGATTCTATGTCACGGGTCCTATAGATAACTCATTCAGCGAGCAGCACGTACACGGTACACCTTTATCCCTCTATGGTGATCAATGTCGTACGGGCCGGATCAGACCAAGGCCGGCCAAGATGCCATTGCGGCTGCAGACTGCGAGCTCGACGTACGTACGTACGCACGCATGCCTGCATGCAACGCAGAGACAACGATCGACCCCAGCGTGTGATGCAAACATCGGCTTGCAACATCGACCTACTACATTAAAACTCTCACTTCCGCGCGTGCCGCCATGCATGGAACGATCTATCGGTGCATCTCACGCATGCTGGCACAGTGATGCGTGCACAGTGTCTGTACTGCCAGCCACCAACGAAAACGAGTGCGATCCTTTTGCCCACGCATCTTCAGTTAATCCCGCCGGGCGCACGTACGTTCACTGGGGCGCCAGCTAGGTAGAAAAAATAAGTGACCGCGTACCGTACGTACATATAGGAGATCGAGTGATGCGCTGCACTGCTGCAGTGCTGCGTGTCAGGTGTGCCTCCGGCACGTACGTTTGCTCGTCCGGCGCGGAGCAGCGGGGGAACAGCACCTGCGTCAAAGGACGTACGCGGGTAGACGGACGGACGGATGCGCGCTTGAGGCCATCTCCACCGCGCGATCCCAAACGGACGTCCGTTTTGTCCGGTTTTTGTTCTTTGGGTAGGGATTTGGGGTCGTGTCCGGGCCTGGTCTGGGATGCGGCGGCCGCGCGCCCAGCGCGCGGACGCATCCTTTTGCCCCATCCTGTCCGCGTCTAGTTTTAAAAAAGGGACGTTTCAAATGCCAAGCCCCAGTTCACGACCCCAGTTCACGCCGGCAACAAAGCCAGCGGCCTACACGACCATCGCCGGCAACACACCAGCGGCCTACACGACCATCGCCGGCAACACAGCCAGCGGCCGGCAACACAGCCAGCCTTCAAAATAAATAGTTGTCCTCGCCGGCCGGCAACACAGCCGACCTCCAAATGAATGTTTTTTCGCCGGCACCCATGCCAGCGGCCCAGCGGGCGGGCGGCACCCATGCCAGCCTCCAAAAAGAACGGCCACGCCGATCGGATGACCTAGTTCAGGCCTTCGGCGTCGAGCATCTCCTTCTGCCTGGCCTCGAACCAGGCCCTCGTCTTGTCGCTCATCTTCGACAAGTCCACGCTCATGATCGCTAGGGCCACCTCCTTTGCTTTGGTGGCGGCATTGGTGGCCTCGATGTCGAGCTGCCTCTGCCTGGCCTTGATGTTGCCGGCCTCGATGTCGAGCTGCCTTTGCCGGGTTGCCTCTTCCATGTCGAGCTGCCTTTGCCGGGCGGCCTCTTCCATGTCGAGTTGCCTTTGCCAGGCCGCCTCCTCCATGTCTATCTTCCTCTTCTTGGCCGCCTCCTCCATCTCAAGCTTCTGTCTTTGGAGGTCCAGGTATTGCTTCATTTGCTCATCCTTACTTTGCCGCTTCTTCTCGTCCCTCTCATCCTTGTGTGACATCATGACATGCAAAGTCTCATGCAAGGCTATGAATGAGGCGTCACGTATGTCGTCCACCTTGGAGTTGGTCTTGCCCCTCGGCCTCTTCAACGCCTCGCCATCCCCACCTCCGGCGAACTTGGCCGTCTTCTTGCCTCTCTTCCTTTGAAGTTCACGGTATTGATCCTTGAACTTAGGGCAATTGTTGATGATCGTCCAACAATGCGTAAGAGTGAATGGCTTGTCATTGTGCCGAGCCTTGAATGCCTCCAAAGATTGAAATGCCTACACCACATGATCAACAACAAGTGAACATGCAAACATATACACGGCCGAAGTCTCATGGCCGTAGCAAGGAAAGGGCTAGATAGAGAAGAGCATACCATGTCCCTAACGCCGAGACCACTCACGGGCCGTGCTTCAACGCTCTCAAATGCGGAACAATACTTGTTGCACTCTTGTTGGATGAACAACCATCTTTTTTGAATCGAACCGATGCCACGGTTGCTTGTAATTTGGTAGGGCTCGAACATCTTCCTTTCATGGAATGTTTTGTGAACTCTCGTCCAAAAAACAATGCCCTTTTGTTGCGCGCCGGTCCTTGGATCTTGGCTAATCTCCATCCAACTTTGGCAAATCAACTTGTCCTCATCTATTGTATATGACCCGGTGCGAATGCTCTTCCGCTTCTTTTGTGCTTCCGCTCTTTGGGTGAGCTCGTCGATGAACAATGGAGCGCCACTAATATCAACGTCATTGGCTTCATCTTCATCTTCACCTTCGACATAGATGTCATCGTCTTCATGCCACGAATCACCATGGTCGTAATCAGCACGGTCGTCGGCCTCTTCATCGGGCACGTACTGGGCGCGGCCATCCTGACTTTGGGTCTCATCGGGGTCGTAAGCACGTCCATGCCCACCCTGGAAGATCACGTCCTCCATGTACTGGTTGTAGAAGGGGTCGTCCACCGTCGGCGTTGAGGTTGGCATTTCGTCAAACAACACGCGGGGGGCCGGCATGGTGCCCGTGAACGGTGCACGCGCCTGCTTTCTTTGCATCTCGACGGAAGGCCGCCCGCCGCTGCTGGACCCAGGTGTCACGTTGAGATCGATGACGGCCGCGGGGCGTGGTGTGGACGGCGCGAACAAGCCCACGTCCGGCGACGCCGAGAAACGGGTCTGGCCGTCGTGCCTGGGCGGAGGAAAGCCGGGCGAAATTGGCGCGGCGCGCGGCGACTGGCAGTGCGTAGGCCGGGCGACCGACGAGCCTGTGCTCGCCGGGCCGGCGGCCGCTGCATGGAACCCCGCCGGACGGCCCATGCCAAGCATGAGGATGGCGTGGGCTTTGTTGACGAGGTCCTCCTTCTCGTCGGCAGCGGCCTTGCGCCGCGCGGCCTCCAGCTCCTCGCGCTGGGCGGCGAACTTGGCCGCGGCGGCATTCATCTTGACGGCCGCTCTCCGTTCCCTCCTCTTCGTCGATTCCGCTTCCAACTTGGCGATCTCCTCCGGCGTGTACTCCGACCGCGGCTTCCTTGGCGCCTTCTTCTTCACCTTTGCGTTCGGGTCGACGGCCAGGCCGCCGGAACTCGGCGGGGCGTCGGCCATGGACGAGGGAGAGAGGGGGGGCGGCGGGAGGGACGTGGGAGGGTTTGGGGAAATGGCGCCAAATGGCCGTCGGGGGGTTTTTGGTTTCTCCCACCGACAGGCGGGCCAGGGGAGGACAAGCGCGCGCGTCCCGCCCGTCCGCGCGCTGTCCGTTTCACCCCAAAATCGGCGTAAGTTTGGGCCGGGGATGGGTCGAAAGCGGACACAAAGCGGACAAAAGTCCGTTTGCTCCCGTGCGCTGGGCCGCCTTTTTTGTACCTTTTACCCTAAACGGACGGGGACGAACAGGATAGGGTCTCGCGGTGGAGATGGCCTGAGAGTCTGCTCTGCGGCATGCGTACGTGCCCGTGTTCTCGCCCGCAGAGGCTGGCTGGCTGGCGGCCTGCATCATGCAGGCAAATATTTGATCGTGCGTCTCAGAGGGAGCGATGCGATCGATGCAGATGAGAGGCCACTCGGGTGGGTCTCTGGAAAAGATTAGATTGGGCTTAGATTTGGCTTTGAATTGAGATCCGAGGGGAGGCAAAACGGGCAGAGCTGGACGATGACATGTGGCTGCCAGAGCAGCTGCTTTGCCAGCAGGCCCTCTGCTCGTGTACAATACAGCTGGGGCCGGGCAGTCACCCGCTCACCACCCCGATATACTTGCATCACGTTTTGTTGGTTTGCATTGCGCCACGAGCATAGCTTTAAAAACCAGGCCAACAGTCGAACCGGTGAGTATGCCGGTTCAGGCTTTCACTTGTCGGATTGCCAGTTCGCTCGGTTCATCGTTTTTTTTTGGGCAACGCTCGGTACATCGTTGATTCGACAGGAAAAAACATCAGTATTTGCCGAAGGGAATCTCCAACGCTGATCCGCAGACCTCCCGCATGCGTTCAGACCGCGCTATCCGGACAACGGAAGCGCATCCAACACAGGGCTGTATCGATACGCGGCGCGGTACGGATGCGACTTCTCACGCAAACCAAAAACAAACATGGAGGCTTTGCGGGAGTCCGGACCACTCCCAAGCCTTCTTCTGACCGCCCTGGCCCATCAAAAGCTCTCCTTCCTCGCCCGCGCTCGTTCCCGCTCAGCGCTAGCTGCCCGCATTCATGCCGCTGTAGAGCGTGCCGCTCAACATTGAAGACGGCTCAGGGCGGACGCGACCTCTCACTGCCTCCGCTATTGAAATGGCGCGCCGGCTGTCGGGGATATACCCCGCGGTGTAAACCGGCCGGAAGTTAACCCGGCCGGACTTGGCGATATTCGTCTGGTGACCCGCCCAGACCTGGCGGTTTACCAGCAACCCGTCGGTACGTTGTAACTTACTGGTAACCCGACGGACGGGTCAGAAGAGTGACGAGACCAGGTGGCCCGTCTGGCGGTTCAGGAAGGCCGGTTCAACTATTGAGGGCCGGTTTAACAGGAAAGGAATATTTACCTTACAAGGAGTTAAGACCGAGACTTGTACCCGGTTTGTATTAGAGATAGACTAGTCCTAACCCTAAAAGGACTCCACATGTAAACCGCCCCTTCAGCATATATAAGGAGGGGCGGGGCTCCCCAAAGAGGGAGGGGTTAGAAGTTAGAAGCGACAAGCAATCAATAATCTCTAGGGCTAGACACAAAGAGCCGGTTTACGGCGTCTCCCTCGGGATGATAATGAGACCTAGCCTCAAACAGCATGTAGGGTTATTACCGGATGATGTTTCCCGGGGCCCGAAGCTGTCTAAATCCTTGTCTTGCGTGTTGATCCGCCCTGCGTCTCTCGTCCCACTCAACCCCTCTCAAGCTACCACATAGATGCGTTGGCCTCGCGACTAAGTCCTAACACTAAGGACATCTGCCGTGACAAATCCACGACAGTTGGCGCCCACCGTGGGGTCTGCGCACGGTGGTGTTGAGTTCTTGAAGGGATTTCTTTAATGGATTGAGAAGTTTGCAATTTTTCGGATGAAGAAGAGCCGGTTTGAAAGGATCTACAACAGTTTTCAAGTTCATCAGAGAAATTACGAAAGCGGATCCAATGGCTGTTACGTCAACATCAGCTATCATCAAAGATCAAGTCTCCGTATTCGTGGATCGGTCAACACTCCGGATCAGAATCAAATCCATCAAGGCCGTGACCCGCCGGACCCGTGAGCCGCCATCGCTCACCTCAGCTTGAGCCGCTTTGCGCCATGAGCCGCTGGCCAGCCTCCGCTTCAACAAACAGCAGCGCCGAGTCACTTCAGACTGCGCCTGCGCCAACCCATTGCCAGCACGGCCGTGCCTCTCCAACCCATCGCCGGTTCGGCCGCGCCTCGCCTCCTCTGGTCGCCATCAACGACCCGCGGCCGCGCCTCTCCAACTCGTCGTCGGTTCAGCCACGCCACCAACCTGCTGATCTGCATGTCCCTACGTCCGCAGTCCTGTTAAACCGCCGTCTGGGTTCGCCTCTGGACCGACTACCCGCAAGCAGTGTGACGGGTCGCCAGTCACAACGGTTAAAGCGACGTATACAAGATTTAAAGACCAAAGGAGAAAATTAGGGTCGTGTTTATGCGCCAGCGCACATCACCAGATGATCCGTTGGGGCCGTGATTAATTTCCATTGTCACTGAGGGTCGAAATCTTGCATCTGAAATCAATCGATACAACGTACAACTCACCGAATCTGAAAGACTTTGACGTTTTTGTCGTCCGTGTCCAAACCTAACTCGGAGCACCACTATTGCATGGCGTGGCACCTTAGGCTTGCTGCCAATTTTTTAAATGGGACAAGTGCGACTAGTACAAGTTGGATCTGAGAAACAATCATCCGGGCGCTCGCATCAAGTCCCAAAACGTATCAGTGTACGCTGTTGCTGCTACTTCCACGAGCGTGGGGCAAAGATCAAAGGAAAAGTACTACTGCAAGTAGTAGTGCACATGAAGCAGATACATCCATGGCAATCAACGTACCCAGAATCGATTCGAGTTCTGAAACTGTTGCCTTGCTGCTATTACTGCACACTGTGTCAAAGCATCAAATCAGATAGAGGATTATCAGTATTCACGTACAGATCATCTGTCGTTCAGAAACATCAGGATAATTACTTATGACAAAGGTATGATTATACCGCGGACATGGAGCGCGTGCCAGTATAGTTTTGCAGTGGCGTTCTTTCGGGCCATGCTGCTCGACAAATACACATGCAAATCGCCGCCCCCGCTGTTCGGTTTACATCCGTCCAACGCATACGGATGATTCACTGTCCGCGCCGGTTTACAAACATCACGGCCGACTCACCCGTCCGCACCGGTTTACCGCCATGGGGCTGGTTCACCCGTGGTTAATTTCAGCTTCATACAATTATCATCAACTTCATGGCGGGTTATTTCCGGCCTAAACACATCAGGTGATATCCATCTAAGATATATTTTATTAGCACATATCAAAGAGCAGTTTATCTTTTCCTTGGTCTGCAATGCTGTTTATGCAGGACAATTGTTCATTACAAATGAGGCGCTATGTTACGGGCACGGAGCACGCGCTAGCAATATTTTGCATCGGCGTTTCGTCCGTGTCATACCACCCGATGAATGAGCATGCGCAAACCACCGTCCCTGTGGTCCGGTTTACATCAGCTTACCGGGACTCGCGGTTAACTCGCCCGTCCGTGCCGGTTTACGACACCGGTGCCGATTTTCCCCATCCGCGTCGGTTTACAATGCCGCGGCCGATTCATTTATCCAGGCTGCCATCCCCCGCAGTCCGGTCTACATCAACATACCGGGCCGCACCTGTCTGCGCGAGCCATTTATTGAGTATGAACAAATCACAGCTTGGGTAGCCCGGTTTTCTTTCAAATTGGAGGCAAATTATCATCAACCGCCGTCTGCACTGGATGGATCAATGGGCAAGCGCACAAATCACCGCCGCTACAGTTTGGTTAACTTCAAAACACCAGTTGGAAGGAACCATTGGCCGAGTTGCTGACATGGTTCATACGGGATCATTTACAACCCGCCGCAGTCACCTCAACCTTCTGTGTATTCACATCGTGTTATCAACACCAATGATATACAAGTTATACCGGTTTATATCACGGTCAAATATGGAGAATCTCAAGCCAACTCCTCGAGTCACCTTGAGACTTGAGGGCTACGATGATATGACGCAGCAAGTCTTGCCAGTTTCAGCCGGTTTAAGAACCCGAGGACGATGGAGGGAAAGATAACCCGATCCCGGAGGCTACTGTTATGTTGATGAAAATTTAAAGGCCGTCAGAAAATTTCCGGCTTAGAAAGTATATGACAGTTACAAAATCCCGACTCAATGAAGAAGTTTCGGATCATCAGAAAAGATTCCGGTTTGAAACCTGGCTGAAGGGAAGTCAGTATCACTGAAGCTCTCAAATATCCGGTTTACAATCCGGTTCAAGAGAAATCTATTCTCCCACAAAGTTCTGAAGCGCTCAAATCCGGTTTAACAATGTCCGGTTCAAAAAGGAATTAACTTCTCGCAAGTTCAAGTTTAAAGGCCGTCAGAAAATTTCCGGCTGAAAGTGAAGATTCCGGTTTAAAATCCGGTTCAAGGGGAAGATGTCTCCCACAGCTTTGAAGCTTTCAATATCCGGTTCAAGATCCCGGTTCAAGAAGAATTTACCTCTTGCAAAAAAGTTAAAAATTACCGAAGAGGACCTGCTGCCATGATGCGCGGTTCAAACATGGGTATCCGGCCTTATTGGCTTGACATATTATTTATCACATGGGGGCTCCTGCTTTGTAAAGCGGGGTATCTATTCTTTATATCATGCGTGGTTACACGGAGTGGATTCGCTTTAGGGCAACCTCCGGTTTACCCCTCGAGGTCACTTCACAGAAGATCAATAAAGTCAGTTGGGGACCTAGTCGACTTGAACCGTAGCTACACCTCCTGGGAGCTTGGTCATGTCTTGACGACGGTAATGCCTTCTGGCTGGCATATTTGCCACTAAGTCAGTTGGGGACCTAATCGACTTGAACCGTAGTTACACCTTATGGGAGCTCGGTCATGTCTTGATGATGGTAATGCCTTCTGATCGGCTTTTTAGCCAGTAAGTCATTTGGGGGCTTGGTCGTGTCCGAACCAATGCAATGCCACTTGATCGGCCCTAGGCCACTAAGCCACTTGGGGGCTTGGTCGAATCCGAACCAATGCAATGCCACTTGGCCGGCGTAACGCCACGTGTCATTTTGGGGTCCTGGCTGACTGGCACCATTGCTACGCCTTCGGGGGGCTTGGTTGCGTCTGACCATGGTAATTCCATCCGACCAAGCTCAGTAGAGCTCTTCTTTTGCAAAAAATTGTTGCCCTTGCTTTTGCTTTAATAGCCTTTCTTGAGAAGTCGCTATTTTATTTGCGTTTTTTAAACCGACAGTACTTTGTACCGGTTCAAACAACTAAATTGGCGGAACACGGTCCATCTTTAGACCAGAGATTATCTGCCCGGGTTAATTTTATGTTACCATCCTATTATGGAGTAATCCGGTGTTTGTCAACCCGGCTCGGCTTTCAACTACAGGTGTGAGTGCATGATCAAATTATAATCCGGAGATTATCTGCCCGGTTTAATTTTCTGTTACCATCTTATTATGGAGTAAACCGGTGTTTATCAACCCGGCTCGGCTTTCAACTATAAGTTGTGAGTGCATGATCAAATTATAATCCGGGGATTATCAGCCCGGTCTGGTTTGACTACAAGTCACCAGTATATATATGGTTAATCCGGTGTTTATCACAACCCGGTACGGTTTTATCATAAACCGGCACAATATGGAAGGAAGTATCATTACTCAAGATTGGGGTTATCACTCTTACTACAAAAAGTTGGTAAACCAACTATATCACATGTATGATATATTTCATATTTGATTATTCTTAAGCGCAGCCTTGGTTATAAACCTGGGTTATATGTTGGGCATTATGACCCGTCCAGCGGTAAACCGCCAGGACACTTTAAACTTGTTGTATGCAGAAACAGGTTGAATAAAGCATGATTATAAATTATCCGGTGTTTGTTAAACCGGCCTGGCTTTAAGACAATAAGTCGCCAGTATGATGATAAATTATCCAGTGTTTATTAAACCGGTCTGGCTTTGGACTATAAGTCGCCAGCATATATTTGGATTGCGCCATTGGAATCATGCGCTTATAAATTATTGGATTATATTATTCAAATAGCCAAACTTGGCTGAATTTTCATTATGATATTGGATGAATAAAGGTTTTCATACGAGATTATATTATCTTGAATAGCCAACATGGCTGGATTTTTATTATGGTTATTAATATTTTGATTAAAGGTTTTCAAAGTCGCTTTAGCGCAATGGTTATCATTTTATACAATTGAAGGAGTAGTCCCGAGTCGCTGCAGGCTTACAACCCGGCACTTGGGGGCTGCATTATTCAAAATTGAGATTACATCAAATATGCAAGTCTCATGTTGCTGCAAGCATGCACCATGACACTTGGGGACTAATGCAAAGTCATTTTTGCTCACCTTATTGAAGACCCAACTCATCACATCATAATGAGCTGGCCCTTGGGGGCTACCAATTGCTCCTGTCAACTATTCAAGGTACAAAGCTTTTTATCTATTATATTGAAGTGTCTACTGCTCAGTTGGTAAAGCACAAGGCTCTTAACCTTGTGGACGTGGATTCAAGCCCCATGATGAGGGGTTACATCATATGATGTTATTTTCATTGAAGTATATATCAAAGTCCCAGCTCAATATTATCTTATTGACCCGGCCCTTGGGGGCTACATTGGTTGAAGTTTTATGGGCATCAATGAATTACAAGTCCCAGGTTGCTGCAAGCATGACAACCCGGCACTTGGGGGCTACAGGTATTATATTATTATCGAAGAAAGATTTTCAAATTCTCTGTTGAGCAAATTAGATTGATCCGGCGTCACCAATCATTATGACCCTGTGGTTGCAACCCGGTGTCATCAATAATCATAAACCGATGTTGGCAACAGTCATGAACTGGTGTCTGCAACAATCATAATCGGGGGTCATCAGTCTTTATAACCCGTCCATTTGGCAATGTTAAACCGGCAAGTTTTCAAGACCGGGATCATCTTCAAACCGACGGAATATCCGATGAATATTTCAAGACCAATGTCTCTTAAACCGGCGCTTTGGAAGCCGACTCAAGTGGATTATTCTTCACAATATTTTTCTATGAGAAACCACTATCAGCAGGTTAAAGTATGAAGCTGGTTATTGATCCAGATTTTTCTAGAAGGAGGGAATAACAAAGATTTAAGGATGATCAGGGTCGGTTTACAAAAATTCTTAACCCGGAGCACAACCTGTCGAATTTGTTCCGGTGTCTATTTGCAGTATAAGTTCACCATGGATAAATCCAAGCTAAACTTGGGGGCTAATGTCGGGGATATACCCCGCGGTGTAAACCGGCCGGAAGTTAACCCGGCCGGACTTGGCGATATTCGTCTGGTGACACGCCCAGACCTGGCGGTTTACCAGCAACCCGTCGGGACGTTGTAACTTACTGGTAACCCGACGGACGGGTCAGAAGAGTGACGAGACCAGGTGGCCCGTCTGGCGGTTCAGGAAGGCCGGTTCAACTATTGAGGGCCGGTTTAACAGGAAAGGAATATTTACCTTACAAGGAGTTAAGACCGAGACTTGTACCCGGTTTGTATTAGAGATAGACTAGTCCTAACCCTAAAAGGACTCCACATGTAAACCGTCCCTTCAGCATATATAAGGAGGGGCGGGGCTCCCCAAAGAGGGAGGGGTTAGAAGTTAGAAGCGACAAGCAATCAATAATCTCTAGGGCTAGACACAAAGAGCCGGTTTACGGCGTCTCCCTCGGGATGATAATGAGACCTAGCCTCAAACAGCATGTAGGGTTATTACCGGATGATGTTTCCCGGGGCCCAAAGCTGTCTAAATCCTTGTCTTGCGTGTTGATCCGCCCTGCGTCTCTCGTCCCACTCAACCCCTCTCAAGCTACCACATAGATGCGTTGGCCTCGCGACTAAGTCCTAACACTAAGGACATCTGCCGTGACAAATCCACGACACCGGCCGAGGGTGCCGCCCGCGACGAGTCTTTGGTGTTCGCGCCTGTTCAATGCCGAAGACACGTGACTAGAAGGAACGGGACGGATATCCACCACGCCCATTCAATGCAACTGTCTGTCCGTATGCCGGCATTTAGCAGGCTCGCCGACCGAGAAACCCACTCCGGCGTCGCGCTTGACACCCGGACGCCTCGTCTCACAGGAATCCGCTATTTAAAGGCGGCACACCTGGCTAACTCCACACCAAAACACAAGCCCCTCCCAATCCTCCTCTCTAGCACTGCATCTGCCATGACTACAAGCGGCGAAGCTCTGTGGGAGATCCTTTCCACGGAGATGAAGCACGTCGTGGCCGTCCTTGCCACCGCCTGGCAGAGCCGCCGTTGCGGATCGAGGCCGGCTTGCCGGCCAGCTTGCCCAAGGTCTCCGACGATGAGGACGACACCATAATGGAGATGGGCTCTGACGACACCGCCCCGGCTCCCGCGCCTCCTGTGCACTCCGGCTGCACCATGGAGTAGGCGCAAGCGCATTACAACGCCGCCATGGCGGAGGTGCTGCTTGCGCCGACGCCATTGCCGGTGTCCTAGCAGGCGCACGAGAAACAATGGTACAACATGTTCCTCCTGGAGGAGCACCGGCTGGCGGAGGGCCAGATCTACGGCGAGCGGGCGAGCAAGGAGGCCGTGGCGGCCATGGCCGTGGTGAACCCCAACTTCGTCGCGGAGCAGCGTGCTATCCACGATGTCGTCCGCACTGAAGCTGCTGCTCGCCAGGAAGTGGCAGCCACGGAGGCGCAGTTGTTGGCGATCGCGAAGGAAAACAACACCAGTTGCGCCTCCTATTTGTCACCGACGAATCATCTGGTGGCCTAGTGGGACGACGATATCACCGACGCCACCATTTCCATCGTGGACTTCACGTCCACCGGCAACGGACAAGTCGTAGACTCCTCCGAGGATGAGTAGGCCACGGGAGGCGGCAGGGCCTTGTGTCCCATGTGGGCCGGTCCGTCTCCCGTGTTCTACTCTTCCTCGTCGGAGACCGCACCTTCACTTCATCGGTCTTATCGCCGGTGGTCATAAAGACGGCGGATGGAGGAAGACACGGGCTTGGACGCCGGGCGCCACCGTTGTAGGACAGGTTTAAGGCCGGGTCATTTTTTTGGTTTTAAATGTTCAAACTGTAATGAAAATTTGTCGTGGTTTGTATGAAATCCGTCATGTTTATATGAAATAGGGCTTGTTTGCACGAATTTCATTCGGTTTGTTGAATTTTTTTTAAAATGTATGTGGCTACAGTTGGATGGCGTCCTCCCGCATCTATGTCTGTGGACTGGCCCCCCTGTCCATGAACGAATGCGGAAGAAAATTTGCTGGTTGCCGTTGAAGATGCCTAAGCAGACAAATGTCACATGGGATGAAATCCTTACATTTTCTCACCAAATAGGCAGCGCTGGGTGTGAGTAGATTTTTGGCCCCCGAGCTCCACGAAGTTTCAAAAAAATCTTTGAAAAACACACATGTACATAGGGATGTTGTCTACAAGTGTATAAATTTCCATGATGAAATACATTGTTATGTGAGCTAAAAGAATCATGAACTTTCCCACACGAAAAAAATCATGAACTTTTATGAACAATGCATGTTATAAAAAGGGGTATACCGTGAAGGTTGAAAACACGATCTGCAAGCCCAACCGCCACCTCCTCCTCCACAAAAAGTTAGGGTTTCTGCCTCCCGCCGGCTTCGTCACAGGTCCGCCTCCTCTCGGGTGGCCCTAGGGCCATGGAGGCACGGTGGATCTCAGCAAGGGCTGGCGGGAGGGTTCCGTTTTTAGTCGTTTCTTTCAGTTATGCTAGGGTTTGTGTCCCGCTCAGGAAGACGAGACGGCGGCAGCTTCCTGAAGATGGAATAAAGGTCTCTCCGCCTAGCCCCCGTTTCGGCGGTGCGTCCAGCATCGGTGGTGGGCGTGTGGAGGTGTGTCTCCGGTGGATCTATTTTTGGTGGATTTGCTCGGAGCTCGTCGTTGTTCTTCTACGTTCGTGTGTCTTCGGATTGGATCCTTCCGATCTACGTTATTCTTCATCTGCGGCGGTTGCTATTCTGGTGCGCTGGTCCTACGGGGCCTGAACACGACGACTTCCCGACTGTCTACTACAACAAGTTGTGCCCGACTCCGACGATGGAGGGGCGATGACGGCGGCGCGCCTTCGGCTCGCTTCAGTGCTTGTAGTCGTCGCTAGGTGGTCTACGAATCTGGTTGTAATTTCTATTATTTTTGGTATTCGTTGTACTGCCATGTTTGAAGATGAATAGACCGGAAATTTTCTCGCAAAAAAAAATACATGTTCTAAAAGTATATGACCTTTTTTGGGTGTGTAGCTCACATCATACACCTATTGTACCATGAAACTTTGCACACTTGTAGAGAAGGTATCACTAGTAGAAAACAGGCCTATTGTCCCGGTTTGTAAGGGCCTTTTGTCCCGGTTCCCGAATCGGGGCTAAAGGGTCGTTACTAATGCCCTGACCCTTTAGTCCCGGTTCTAACCAGAACCGGGACAGATGGGCCTCCACGTGGCCTGTGCGCTGAGCCCAGGCAGGAGGGCCTTTGGTCCCGGTTGGTGGCACCAACCGGAACCAATAGGCATCCACGCGTCAGCATTTCTGTGACTGTGGTTTTTGTTTTTTTAAGGGGGGGGATTGGTTGGGGTTTTGGGGGGTTTTGGGGGGTTAATTTAGGTATTTCATATATTGTGTTAGCTAGCTAATTAGTAGAGAGAAGTGTCCTCTCTTATGCTGTGCTTGGTCGACGCTACGTACTATACATACGTATAGAGAGGACTAGACACGCTAGCTAGCTAGTAAGCAAACGAAGGAAACAGAAGATCGTCATGAACATATATGCATACAGAGAGAAGTGATATCGACCACCTCTCCTTCTCTGAGAGATTGGTCGAACAACAAGTTCTCGTATATCTATCCGACACTACCGGCTACATATATATAATAATTATCTCTTACAAATATAATCTCCTAAATTACGGACGCATGGTCCACATAGTATTCTCCGTCTTCAGCAATCACGTGGTCAAGAAAGAATGCCGCCAATTCCTCTTGAATTGCTCGCATGCGATCTGGTGCTAGGAGTTCATTCCGCATCCGAAACATCTAATTTGAAGAAGGGGGTCAATACATATATATATATATATATATATATATATATATATATATATATATATATATATATATATATATATATATATATATATATGAATGAATGAAACTCAACACAAATGATGGTAATAAAATAAAATTGTGAATATTGTTATTTACGCACTTCATATTGTTCGTCAGAGTAGCCCCGCTCACAGGTCGTGTGGCGGATGGACTCGCAGACGTAGTATCCACAGAAATCATTCCCTTGTTCCTGCCACAACCACTTTACAAGAAATAGAGGTCAATCAAACTGATAAGCAAGAATGCCAAATGGTATTGATGAAACTAGCGCTTCAATCACTAGGAGATTCGCGGAACATGCTACTATAGTACTTACTTTCGGGTGTCTAAATTCCAGCTCCTTCGGCAGTCCCGGAGCTTTTCTAGTGAATTTTCTCCAAACCCTGCCAGACAAAGAAAACAATTACTTGATATCAAAAATGAACAAAGTTGCTGATATGGTGGATAATGATCGATTTAACTTACTTCTCGAGCATTTGAGTCATGTCCGCATACTCCTGGGAATCTTTTCGTCTAGAGTCCAAGACAGTTACTACTCCCTGCTCAAGCCTAATCTCTAGGAGAATATAGTGGTACCTGTGCACGCATGCATAACTCATCAATTACATTACTATAACCTGGACTAATATATAAGGGAAACCGAATATGCACAAGACAGTAACACTCACATGAAGTTGTAAGGAAAGAGTATTATATCTTTGTGTTCATTTATTTTGAATGATCGTAGCAAGTTGGCCTCGGTTTCTGCGGCATGAAATTTAACCTGAGTTGCATCTATGAGATATGTGTTAATGAACCCAATATCACCGACTTGTCTTTTCTTCAATTCGGCGATCTTCAATCTGCATAATTAATATAGCGAGGATAATTATAAATACATGCAATGAAAGAGCTAAGCTATATAGAGAGACTTAATGACAGAAGTAGTAGTACTTACAGACAGTAGCAGGTGACCATTGCTTTATCGAGGGCCAATTGATTGAAAAACTGATAGAACTCCTCAAATGAAATAGGCAACAGATCAATTCCAACGAGGTCATGCTCCGGTTAACTCTCACATACAAAGTACTCCTTGTTGGGGAACGTAGCAGAAATTTAAATTTTCCTACGTGTCACCAAGATCTATCTATGGAGAAACCAGCAACGAGGGGAAAGAGAGTGCATCTACATACCCTTGTAGATCGCTAAGCGGAAGCATTCAAGTGAACGGGGTTGATGGAGTCGTACTCGTCGTGATCCAAATCACCGATGATCCTAGTGCCGAACGGACGGCACCTCCGCGTTCAACACACGTACAGCCCGATGACGTCTCCCATGCCTTGATCCAGCAAGGAGAGAGGGAGAGGTTGAGGAAGACTCCGTCCAGCAGCAGCACAACGGCGTGGTGGTGGTGGAGGAGCGTGGCAATCCTGCAGGGCTTCGCCAAGCACCACAGAAGAGGAGGAAGAACTTGGGAGAGGGGAGGGCTGCGCCAGCACAGGAGAGGAACTCGTGTGTTTGGTCAGCCCCAAGGCCTCACTATTTATAGGAGGAGGGGAGGGGCTGCGCCCCCATCTAGGGTTCCCTCCCTAGGGGTGGCGGTAGCCCCAAAACCCATCTAGGGTTGCGGCCAAGGGGGGGAGAGGGGGAGGCGCACCAGGGGTGGGCCTTAGGGCCCATCTGCCCTAGGGTTTGCCCCCTTCCCCTCTAGGAGGCGCCTTGGGCCTTGGTAGGGGGCGCACCAGCCCACCTGGGGCTGGTCCCCTCCCACACTTGGCCCACGCAACCTTCTGGGACTGGTGGCCCCACTTGGTGGACCCCCGGACACCTCCGGTGGTCCCGGTACACTACCGGTGATGCCCAGAACTCTTCCGGTGGCCAAAACCATACTTCCTATATATAAATCTTTACCTCCGGACCATTCCGGAACTCCTCGTGACGTCCGGGATCTCATCCGGGACTCCGAACAACATTCGGTAACCACATACAAGCTTCCTTTATAACCCTAGCGTCATCGAACCTTAAGTGTGTAGACCCTACGGGTTCGGGAGACATGCAGACATGACCGAGATGTTCTCCGGTCAATAACCAATAGCGGGATCTGGATACCCATGTTGGCTCCCACATGTTCGACGATGATCTCATCGGATGAACCACGATGTCAAGGACTTAATCAATCCCGTATACAATTCCCTTTGTCTATCGGTACGATACTTGCCCGAGATTCGATCGTCGGTATCCCATACCTTGTTCAATCTTGTTACCGGCAAGTCTCTTTTACTCGTTCCACAACACATCATCCCGTGATCAACTCCTTGATCACATTGTGCACATTATGATGATGTCCTACCGAGTGGGCCCAGAGATACCTCTCCGTCACACGGAGTGACAAATCCCAGTCTCGATTCGTGCCAACCCAACAGACACTTTCGGAGATACCCGTAGTGTACCTTTATAGCCACCCAGTTACGTTGTTGGCATACCCAAAGTATTCCTACGGTATCCGGGAGTTGCACAATCTCATGGTCTAAGGAAATGATACTTGACATTAGAAAAGCTTTAGCATACGAACTACATGATCTTGTGCTAGGCTTAGGATTGGGTCTTGTCCATCACATCATTCTTCTAATGATGTGATACCGTTATCAACGACATCCAATGTCCATGGTCAGGAAACCGTAACCATCTATTGATCAACGAGCTAGTCAACTAGAGGCTTACTAGGGACATGGTGTTGTCTATGTATCCACACATGTATCTGAGTTTCCTATCAATACAATTCGAGCATGGATAATAAACGATTATCATGAACAAGGAAATATAATAATAATCAATTTATTATTGCCTCTAGGGCATATTTCCAACAGTCTCCCAGTTGCACTAGAGTCAATAATCTAGTTCACATCGATATGTCATTAACACTCAAGGTCACATCCCTATGTGACTAACACCCAAGAGTTCTGGGTTTGATCATGTTATGCTTGTGAGAGAGGTTATAGTCAACGGGTCTGAACCTTTCAGATCCGTGTGTGCTTTACAAATATCTATGTCATCTCCTAGATGCAGTTACCACGCTCTATTTGGAGCTATTCCAAATAACTGTTCTACTATACGAATCCAATTCACTACTCAGAATAATTTGGATTAGTGTCAAAGTTTGCATCGGCGTAACCCTTTACGACGAACTCTTTTACCACCTCCATAATCGAGAAAATTCCTTAGTCCACTAGTTACTAAGGATAACTTTGACCGTTGTCCTGTGATCCATTTCTAGATCACACTTGTACCCCTTGACTGACTCATGGCTTGGCACACTTCAGGTGCGGTACATAACATAGCATACTTTAGAGCCTACGACTAAAGCATAGGGGACGACCTTCGTCCTTTCTATTCTGCCGTGGTCATGTCTTGAGTCTTGCTCAATACTCACACCTTGTAACACAGCCGAGAACTCCTTCTTTGCTTATCTATTTTGAACTCCTCCAAAATCTTGTCGTGGTATGTGTTTGTTTGAAAGTACTATTAAGCGATTTTGATCTATCCTTATAGATCTTGATGCTCAATGTTTAAGTAGCTTAATCCAGGTTTTCCGTTGAAAAACACTTTTCAAATAACCCTATATGCTTTCCAAAAATTCTACATCATTTCCGATAAACAATATGTCAACAACACATACTCATCAGAAATTCTATAGTGCTCCCACTCACTTCTTTGGAAATACAAGTTTCTCATAAACTTTGTATAAACCCAAAATCTTTGATTATCTCACCAAAGTGTACATTCCAACTCCGAGATGCTTACTCCAGTCCTTAGAAGGATTGCTGGAGCTTTGCATACTAGTTAGCATCTTTCAGGATGGACAAAATCTTCTGGTTGTATCACATACAACCTTTCCTCAAGAAAATCGTCGAGGAAACAATGTTTTGACATCCTATCTGCAAGATTTCATAAATAATGCAGTACCTGCTAATTCCAACAGACTCTTAGCATCGCTACGAGTGAGAAAGTCTCATCGTAGTCAACTCCTTGAACTTGTCGGGAAACATCTTAACGACAAGTCGAGCTTTCTTAATGGTGACATTTACCATCATTGTTCGTCTTCCTTTTAAAATACATCTGTACTCAACAGCCTCACGACCATCGAGCCGTTCTGCCAAAGTCTACACTTTGTTTTCATACATGGATCCTCTCTCGGATTTTATGGCCTCGAGCCATTCATCGGAATCCGGGCCCACCATCGCTTCTCCATAACTCATAGGTTCATTGTTGTCTAGCAACATGACTTCCAAGACAGGATTACGTACCACTCTGAAGTAGTACGCATCCTTGTCATCCTACGAGGTTTGGGAGTGACTTGATCCGAAGTTTCATGATCACTATCGTAAGCTTCCACTTCAATTGGTGTAGGTGCCATAGGAACAACTCCTGTGCCCTGCTACACACTAGTTCAAGTGACGGTTCCATAACCTCATCAAGTCTCCACCATCCTCCCACTCAATTCTTTCGAGAGAAACTTTTCCTCGAGAAAGGACCCGATTCTAGAAACAATCCCTATTGCTTTCGGATCTGAGACAGGAGGTATACCCAACTATTTGGGTATCCTATGAAGATGCATTTATCCTCTTTGGGTTCGAGCTTATCAGCCTGAAACTTTTCCACATAAGCGTCGTGACCCCAAACTTTTAAGAAACAATAGCTTAGGTTTCTCTAAACCATAGTTCATACGGTGTCATCTTATCGGAATTACGTGGTGCCCTATTTAAAGTGAGTGCGGTTGTCTCTAATGCCTAACCCATGAACGATAGTGGTAATTCGATAAGAGACATCATGGTATGCATCATATCCAATAGGGTGCAGTTATGATGTTCGGACACACCATCACACTATGGTGTTCCAGGCGGTATTAGTTGTGAAACAATTTCCACAGTGCCAAACTCATAACTCAGATATTCATTTCTATGATCATATCATAGACATTTTATCCTCTTATCACGAAGATCTTCAACTTCATTCTGAAATTACTTGAACCATTCAATAATTCAGACTTGTGTTTCATCAAGTAAATATACTCAGTATCTACTCAAATCATCTGTGAAGTAAGAGCATAACGATATCCACTGCGTGCCTCAGCACTCATAGGACTGCACACATCAAAATGTGTTACTTCCAACAAGTTGCTTTCTTGTTCCATTTTACTGAAACCGAAGCTTTCAGTCATCTTGCCCATGTGGTATGATTTGCATGTCTCAAGCGATTCAAAATCAAGTGAGTCCAAACGGTCCATCTGCATGGAGTTTCTTCATGCGTACATACCAACAAACACGGTTCACATGTCTCAATTTTTTCAGAAATGAGTGAGTCCAAAGATCCATCAACATGGTGCTTCTTCATGCGTTTTATACTAATATGACTTACATGGCAGTGCCACAAGTTGGTGGTACTATCATTACTATCTTATATCTTTTGGCATGAGCATGTGTATCACTATGATCGAGATTCAATAAACCATTCATTTTAGGTGCAAGACCATTGAAGGTATTGTTCAAATAAATAGAGTAACCATTATTCTCCTTAAATGAATAACCGTATTGCGATAGACATAATCTAATCATGTCTATGCTCAACGCAAACACCAAATAACAATTATTTAGGTTTAACACCAATCTCGATGCTTGATCATATCAACCTTGGAAGCACTTCCAACACATCTCGTCAGCTCACCTTTAGCTAGTCTCCGTTTATTCCGTAGCTTTTATTTCGAGTTACTAACACTTAGCAATCGAACCGGTATCTAATACCCTGATGCTACTAGGAGTACTAGTAAAGTACACATTCACATAATGTATATCCAATATACTTCTATTGACAGCCTTCTCATCTACCAAGTATCTAGGGTAATTCTGCTCTAGTGGCTGTTCCCCTTATTACAGAAGCACTCAGTCTCGGGTTTGGGTTCAACCTTGGGTTTCTCCACTAGAGCAGCAGCTGATTTGCCGTTTCATGAAGTATCCCTTCTTGCCCTTGCCCTTCTTGAAACTAGTGGTTTCACTAACCATCAACAATTGATGCTCCTTCTTGATTTCTACTTTCGCGGTGTCAAACATCGCGAATATTTCAAGGATCATCATATCTATCCCTGATATGTTATAGTTCATTACGAAGCTCTAGCAGCTTGGTAGCAATGAATTTGGTGAAACATCACTATCTTATCTGGAAGATCAACTCCCACTCGATTCAAGTGATTGTTGTACTCAGACAACCTGAGCACAAGCTCAACGATTGAGCTTTTCTCCCTTAGTTTGCAGGCCAATAAAATCGTCGGAGGTCTTATACCTCTTGACGTGGGCACGAGCCTGAAATCCCAATTTAAGCCCTCGAAACATCTCATATGTTCTGCGACATTTCAAAAATGTCTTCGGTGCCTCAATTCTAAACCATTTATCATTACCAAACTATCATGTAGTCATCAAATCGTGTATGTCAGATGTTCGCAACATCCACAGACCACGTTCGAGGTCCAGCACACCGAGCGTTGCATTAAGGACATAAGCCTTCTATTGTCCGCATAATTGCTACTATCAACTTTCAACTATATTTTCTCTAGGAACATATCTAAAATAGTAGAACTAAAGCGCGAGCTTACGACATAATTTGCAAAGATCTTTTGACTATGTTCAGGATAATTAAGTTCATCTTATGAATTCCCACTCAGATAAACATCCCTCTAGTCATCTAAGTGATTACATGATCTGAGTCAACTAGGCCGTGTCTGATCATCACGTGAGACGGACTAGTCATCATCGGTGAACATCTTCATGTTGATCGTATCTACCATACGACTCATGCTCGACCTTTCGGTCTCTTGTGTTCCGAGGCCATGTCTGTACATGCTAGGCTCGTCAAGTCAACCTAAGTGTTTGCATGTGTTCCGAGGCCATGTCTGTACATGCTAGGCTCATCAACACCTGTTGTATGTGAACGTAAGGATCTATCACACCCGATCATCACGTGGTGCTTCGAAACGACGAACTTTCGCAACGGTGCACAGTTAGGGGGAACACTTTCTTGAAATTTTAATGAGGGATCATCTTATTTACTACTGTCGTTCTAAGCAAATAAGATGTATAAACATGATAAACATCACATGCAATCAAATAGTAACATGATATGGCCATCATCACTTTGCTCCTTTTGATCTCCATCTTCGGAGCTCCATGATTATCGTCGTCACCGGCATGACACCATGATCTCCATCATCATGATCTCCATCATCGTGTCTTCATGAAGTTGTCACGTCAACTATTACTTCTACTACTATGGCTAACGCTTTTAGCAATAAAGTAAAGTAATTACATGACGTTTATGCTGACACGCAGGTCATAAATAAATTAAATACAACTCCTATGGCTCCTGCCGGTTGTCATACTCATCGACATGCAAGTCGTGATTCCTATTACAAGAACATGATCAATCTCATACATCACATATATCATTCATCACATCCTTTTGGCCATATCACATCACATGGCATACCCTGCAAAAACAAGTTAGACGTCCTCTAATTGTTGTTTGCATGTTTTACGTGGCTGCTATGGGTTTCTAGCAAGAACGTTTCTTACCTACGCAAAACCACAACGTGATATGTCAATTGCTATTTACCCTTCATAAGGACCCTTTTCATCGAATCCGATCCGACTAAAGTGGGAGAGACTGGCACCCGCTAGCCACCTTATGCAACTAGTGCATGTCAGTCGGTGGAACCTGTCTCACGTAAGTGTACGTGTAAGGTCGGTCCGGGCCGCTTCATCCCACAATGCCGCCGAATCAAGATTGACTAGTAACGGTAAGCATATTGAACAAAATCAACGCCCACAACTACTTTGTGTTCTACTCGTGCATGGAATCTACGCAATAGACCTAGCTCTGATACCACTGTTGGGGAACGTAGCAGAAATTTAAAATTTTCCTACGTGTCACCAAGATCTATCTATGGAGAAACCAGCAACGAGGGGAAAGAGAGTGCATCTACATACCCTTGTAGATCGCTAAGCGGAAGCATTCAAGTGAACGGGGTTGATGGAGTCGTACTCGTCGTGATCCAAATCACCGATGATCCTAGTGCCGAACGGACGGCACCTCCGCGTTAAACACACGTACAGCCCGGTGACGTCTCCCATGCCTTGATCCAGCAAGGAGAGAGGGAGAGGTTGAGGAAGACTCCGTCCAGCAGCAGCACAACGGCGTGGTGGTGGTGGAGGAGCGGCAATCCTGCAGGGCTTCGCCAAGCACCACAGAAGAGGAGGAAGAACTTGGGAGAGGGGAGGGCTGCGCCAGCACAGGAGAGGAACTCGTGTGTTTGGTCAGCCCCTAGGCCTCACTATTTATAGGAGGAGGGGAGGGCTGCGCCCCCATCTAGGGTTCCCTCCCTAGGGGTGGCGGCAGCCCCAAAACCCATCTAGGGTTGCGGCCAAGGGGGGGAGAGGGGGAGGCGCACCAGGGCTGGGCCTTAGGGCCCATCTGCCCTAGGGTTTGCCCCCTTCCCCTCTAGGAGGAGCCTTGGGCCTTAGTGGGGGGCGCACCAGCCCACCTGGGGCTGGTCCCCTCCCACACTTGGCCCACGCAACCTTCTGGGGCTGGTGGCCCCACTTGGTGGACCCCCGGACACCTCCGGTGGTCCCGGTACACTACCGGTGATGCCCAGAACTCTTCCGGTAGCCAAAACCATACTTCCTATATATAAATCTTTACCTCCAGACCATTCCGGAACTCCTCGTGATGTCCGGGATCTCATCCGAGACTCCGAACAACATTCGGTAACCACATACAAGCTTCCTTTATAACCCTAGCGTCATCGAACCTTAAGTGTGTAGACCCTACGGGTTCGGGAGACATGCAGACATGACCGAGACGTTCTCCGGTCAATAACCAACAGCGGGATCTGGATACCCATGTTGGCTCCCACATGTTCCACGATGATCTCATCAGATGAACCACGATGTCAAGGACTTAATCAATCCCGTATACAATTCCCTTTGTCTATCGGTACGATACTTGCCCGAGATTCGATCGTCGGTATCCCATACCTTGTTCAATCTCGTTACCGGCAAGTCTCTTTTACTCGTTCCACAACACATCATCCCGTGATCAACTCCTTGATCACATTGTGCACATTATGATGATGTCCTACCGAGTGGGCCCAGAGATACCTCTCCGTCACACGGAGTGACAAATCCCAGTCTCGATTCGTGCCAACCCAACAGACACTTTCGGAGATACCCGTAGTGTACCTTTATAGCCACCCAGTTACGTTGTTGGCATACCCAAAGTATTCCTACGGTATCCGGGAGTTGCACAATCTCATGGTCTAAGGAAATGATACTTGACATTAGAAAAGCTTTAGCATACGAACTACATGATCTTGTGCTAGGCTTAGGATTGGGTCTTGTCCATCACATCATTCTTCTAATGATGTGATCCCGTTATCAACGACATCCAATGTCCATGGTCAGGAAACCGTAACCATCTATTGATCAACGAGCTAGTCAACTAGAGGCTTACTAGGGACATGGTGTTGTCTATGTATCCACACATGTATCTGAGTTTCCTATCAATACAATTCGAGCATGAATAATAAACGATTATCATGAACAAGGAAATATAATAATAATCAATTTATTATTGCCTCTAGGGCATATTTCCAACACTCCTCCCCCCAGACTCTCTGCAGTTTTTCAAGTACCAATCATGCAATCTTCGCATCATCGTTGTTAGAGATTTTTCATCTTTGACGAGAGGCTTCCCGTACTCGTATCTGTGTATCTGCACGTCCATGGGATCATAATGTACATTGACGGGCAGGAATCTTCAAGATTGCTATAACCAGGCACCATCCTCGGATCGACGATGTCGCTAGGCACCTTGAGCCAGGGGCACGATTGATTCCCTTGTTTGTCGAGCTGGGCAATTTGTTTCCCAGCTGCTCGTCGTTCTTTCATCGTTTGATCACTGACTGTACTTCCCGACCGCTCCGCTTCGGCCCATGTCTTTCCAATAATGCGCTCATAGTTGCCTTTCGGCGGAGACTTGGGTGGTTTTGCCAGGGCAGCCAGAGTGCGCTTCACTTTCACCAGATCTACCTTCTCCTACGGAGGTGGATGTCTCTTTGCTTTCAACCCTTGAAACCAGTCATCCACTTCGGTTCACGCGATCTTCGCGTTCTCCTCCGGGGTCCTCTCATATGGTAACTTCTCTGGAGTCTTAAAAGAAGGACCGAATCTGTATGTCCTCCCGCCTCTGGCTGTACTGCTAGACGCCGGCCGAACAGACGAAGCGCCTGTCTTCTTTACTTGCTTACGAGGCAGAGGAGAAGGACTACGACGCGCCAGAGCAGCTGCCGGAGCGGCGGCGGGTCTCTTCCGCCCTTGCTGACGAGGCGGAGAAGGAGGAGGCTGGCTGCTCGGGCGCGCCGGCGCAGGCGGAGAAGGAGGCGGAGTGCCGCCACGCGCCGGAGAAGGAGCCGGCCGAGGGCCCTGATCGTTACTCGCCGGAGGAGGAGGCGGTGAAGGAGGCGGAGTGCCCTAACTCGCCCGAGGAGGAGGAGGAGGCGGAGGCGTCCAGTTCGGAAGGTTGATGAGCTCCTTCCGCCATAGGCATGGAGTCTTCAGAGAAGAACCCAGCCGAGTCTCCCCTTCTCCGGTAGGGTGGTCAAGCGGGAGGTCCTCAAATCCCTCCGTTATTTCATCCACCATCACCTTAGCATATCCTTCCGGAATCGGCCGGCAGTGAAAAGTTGCGCCGGGTTCATTAGGAAAAACAGAGCCAACAGCCGCCTTGACCTTCATATTAATCCATTGCGTCATAAGGTGGCAATTTTGAGCCTCCGTGAGCATCCACGGGATAGCTGGCAGGAACCGTCAAGACAAGCTCCGGCTGAAGCAGCTCGGTGGAAGCCACGCTGCTTCTCCGCTGAGATGGCGGGGTAGCTTCAGGGGAAACTTCGGCAAGTCGTTTGCTGCAATTTGCTTCTTGTTCCTCTATCGCTTGTACCCTTGCGTGCAGCGCCTGCAGTTCGGTCTGCTGCACTTTCTTCCTCCTCTCGTGGCTTTTGTAACCGCCTGCGTCCAGAAACCCAGCCTTCCACAGAATGGAGCCTGGCGTGCCTCGTGTCCGTCCAGGGTGCTCAGGATTTCCGAGGGCCTTTGTGAGCTCGTCGTTCTCTCTGTATGGAAGGAACGTCCCTTTCTGCGCTGCATCGATATAGTACCGAAGCTTCTTCAAGGGTATGTCAAGTTGCTCGTCCGTCCAGCCCAGAAGAACCAAGTCCGGCAACGGTCTGGCCAGTTCATTGTCTCTGGTTCGATCCCTTTATCAAGCAGATCAGTCTCAGCCTTTTCCCACTTAGGCCGGGCTTTGAGGTAGCCACCTGACCCCGTGCGATGGTGAAGCATCTTCTTCGCAGCATTTTTCTTACTTGTCTCCGACATCTTATTACTCTTATCCGATGTCTTGTGGGCGACAAATGCGGGCCATTGATCTCTGATCTTCTCATATTTGCCCTTGAATTCTGGTGTCTCTTTTTTGTCGACAAACCTTTTCAGCTCATTCTTCCACCTCCTGAATAGCTCTGCCATCTTCTTAAGAGCAGAAGACTTAATTAATTGCTCTATAACCGGCTTCTCCGGATCCTCCTCTGGCGGTAGGGTGAAATTTGCCTTCAGCTCCTTCCAAAGATCATCTTTCTGCATATCATTGACATAAGACACCTCAGGGTCTTCTTCAGCCGGCTTAAACCATTGGTGGATGCTGATCGGGTTCTTGTCCCTAACAAGAACCCCACACTGAGCAGTAAATGCATCCTTCGTCCGGATGGGTTCAATCGGTAGGCCGTCGCGCGCGATTGCTGTGATCTCAAACCTTTCATCCTCGCGCAACTTTTTCTTCGGGCCTCGTCTCTTTACAGAAGTTGTGCTCGATCCGGAGGGCTAGAAAAAAGAAGAAAGACGAGAGTTAATTAATATGTGTATGTACCAAAACAATGAATGCATCAATTAGCTAGTCTCAGCACAGGCTTAACTAATATATTTACCTGGCCGGACTCTGTTCGGTCACCGGAGCCGTCACCCTGTTCTTCCGGACCTGCTTCTTCACCTTGCTGTTCTTCCGGACCTGCTTCTTCACCCTGCTGTTCTTCCAGACCATCATTGTCGTTAAGAAAACACGACATGACATCACCTCCGTCTAAGATTATGTATCGCAACCTCTCTTCTGCTTCCTCGTCTCGTCCGTGCTCCATATTGTTTCTGCAAATATATATTACAACATGGCAATTATTACACAAGCATGACAACGCGTGGATATATTAGTTTGGGTGTACTCCTCAAGAGTTTTCACTGTCGGAGTTATCCGAGAGTGGGTAATATCGACAACGATGAGATACATACATGGGAAAATAATATTATCGGGGAGGGGGTATATATATCGACCCCCCCACGTGTTGAAGTTATCGGGAGGGGGTAATATCGACAACGATGAGATACATACACGGGAAAATAATGTTATCGGGGAGCGGGTATATCGACCCCCCCATGTGTTGAAGTTATCGGGAGGGGTTTATATATCGACAACGACGACATACGTACATGGCAAATAATATTATCGGGGATGGGGTATATCGACCCCCCCACACACGTGTTGAAGTTATCGGGAGGGGGTATATATATCGACCCCCCCTCGTGTTGAAGTTACCGGGAGGGGGTAATATCGACAACGATGAGATACATACATGGGAAAATAATGTTATCGGGGAGGGGGTATATCGACCCCCCCCATGTTGAAGTTATTGGGAGGGGTACGTATATCGACGACGACACACCTGATAAAACATAAGAAAACGAAGAAGAAATAAAAAGAGGAGAAGAAGAAAGGAATAGCTAGAGGAGAAGATCAAAGAAAAAAAAGAAGAAAAAAAGTATTCTATTTTCTCTTCTTCTCCTCTATTCCTTTCTTCTTCTCCTCTTCTTTTTCTTCTTTTTTCTTCTTCTTATTTATTTCTCCTCTTCTTCCTCTCCCCTCTTCTTCTCCTCCTTTCTTCCTCTTCTTATTTCCTTTTTCCTCTCATTCTTTTTCTTCTTCTTCCTTCTTAAAAATACATGAAGTAGTATTGCCTAATTCATTGTTCATATGAATATACAAACATTTACATATTTACAATAATTAATATCACCAAAAAAATCTATGAACAGAAAAAATCCTAATTTTTCTAAAAAAACTATCTTTTGCATATATACATGAACATATATATACACAGAGAATATATATATATATATATATATATATATATATATATATATATATATATAACAAGACCAGGAGGACCGCAGGGTCGGCGGCGAGGATGGCGACGGGGCAGTGGGCGCGCGCTCGGGGTAGGGGGCGCGGGCGACGGCGGCGACGGGCCGGGGCGGCGCGTGTCGGGGAAAGGGCCGACGCGGGCGACTGCGAGGGCGGGCCGGGGCGGCGCGCGTCGGGGCAGGGGCGCGGGCGACGGCGACAACAGGGCGGGCCGGGGAGGGCGGCGTCGGCGTCGCCGGGGGCGGCAACTGCAAGATGAGAGTGAAAATCTCTTAAGTGTGGACTTATATAGTAGAGCCTTTAGTCCCGGTTCGTGGCAGCAACCGGGACTAAAGGTGGGCATTAGTCCCGGTTTGTGCCACCAACCGGGACCAAAGGCCACTTTTCAGCAGCCCAAAGGGCGGGAAGCGGCGGCCTTTGGTTCCGGTTGGTGGCACGAACCGGGACTAAAGGGGGTCATTGGTATCGGTTCGTAGCACCAACTGGGAACAATGCCCCCCTTTAGTCCCGGTTGGTGCCACCAACCGGGACCAAAGGTCTTATGCTGCTGCGCCCGCGTCAAAAGTTTAGTCTCACCTCGCTAGTTGAGAGGGGTGCGTAGTGGTTTATAAACCCCACTGCCGCACCCCTCTTGAGCTTCTCTCCATTGCAGGCTTTCGGGCCTAATTGTCACTGCTATGCCTGTGGGCCTACTGGGCCTCCTGCAGGCCTGAATCCTGGCCCATGTATGGGTTTCTAGTCGTATTCAGGCTGTGGGGGCCCAGTAGGTGGCATTTTTTTTGTTACTTTATTTTTTTATTTTTTGTTGCTTTATTTATTTTATTTTATTTTGTTTTTTGCTTTATTTTTTAATTCCATATGCTTTTAGTTTTAGAAAAATTATAAACTTTTTGTGCCATTAGTTTTCAAATTTGAAAACACTCTTTTTGTTTTTTTGTTTTCTTTGTTGTTTTATATATTTTATTTTGTTTTTTGTTTCTTTATTTATTTTATTTTATTTTGTTTTTTGATTTATTTTTTAATTCCATATGCTTTTAGTTTTAGAAAAATTACAAACTTTTTGTGCCATTAGTTTTCAAATTTGAAAACACTTTTTTTGTTTTTTTGTTTTCTTTGTTGCTTTATTTATTTATTTTTTGTTTTTTTGTTGCTTTATTTATTTTATTTTCTTTTGTTTTTTGCTTTATTTTTTTAATTCCATATGCTTTTAGTTTTAGAAAAATTATAAACTTTTTGTGCCATTAGTTTTCAAAATTGAAAACACTTTTTTTGTTTTATTTGTTGCTTTATTTATTTTATTTTGTTTCTACTTACAACAAAATACTTATTGTTGCTATTTTTATTTTTATTTCAGTTTTTTGTTTTGTTTTCTGCATTATTTATTTTCTTTTGTTTTTTGCTTTATTTTTAATTCTTTTTGTTTTTAGTTTTAGGAAAATTATAAACTTTTTGTTAGTGCCATTAGTTTTCAAATTAGAATAGTTAAAATTTGATTTTTTTTGAAATTTGTGTGAATCACAAGTTTGTTGCCCTCTTGATAGTGTTCTTGGTCAGAACATTGTTGACAAGGAGTGAACCGGGATTAATGGTATTACGAGGGCCAAACCATAAGACATTAAAGCATTTGAAATGAACTCTGAAAAAGTTGGCATAGCATGTGCATGTACAAAATGGAGAATGGTATCACTTTTTCTTCGCTTGTGCCATTTGCTTATTGTGCCGTAACCATGAATAATCTTCATCGTTTATCAGGATGCTTGGGTCAGCCTTGACTTTGAAGGGAGGAATTTCATGAAATTTTCATAATCTTCAGACATGTCTGTCTTGCCCTCCACTCCCACGATGTCCCTTTTTCCTGAAAAAACTATGTGGCGCTTTGGCTCATCGTATGATGTATTCGCTTCCTTATCTTTTCTTTTTCTCGGTCTGCTAGACATGTCCTTCACATAGATAACCTGTGCCACATCATTGGCTAGGACGAACAGTTCGTCAGTGTACCCAAGATTTTTCAGATCCACTGTTGTCATTCCGTACTGTGGGTCTACCTGTACCCCGCCTCCTGACAGATTGACCCATTTGCACTTAAACAAAGGGACCTTAAAATCGTGTCCGTAGTCAAGTTCCCATATGTCCACTATGTAACCATAATATGTGTCCTTTCCCTTCTCGGTTGTTGCATCAAAGCGGACACCGCTGTTTTGGTTGGTGCTCTTTTGATCTTGTTCAATCGTGTAAAATGTATTCCCATTTATCTCGTATCCTTTGTAAATCAATACAGTCAAAGATGGTCCCCTGAACAACAAGTACAGCTCATCACAAACAGTGTTGTCACCTCTGAGACGTGTTTCTAGCTAACTGCTGAAAGTTCTGATGTGTTCACATGTAATCCAGTCGTCGCACCGCTCCGGGTGTTTGGAGCGCAGACTATTCTTGTGTTCATCGACATACGGGGTCACCAAGGTAGAGTTCTGTAAAATTGTGTAGTGTAATTTAGACCAAGAATGCTCGTCCCTACATATTATTGAGTCCGCTCCTAGCGTGCCTTTTCCAGTCAGTCTTCCCTCATGCCGCGATTTTGGGAGACCTATCTTCTTAAGGCCAGGAATGAAGTCAACACAAAACCCGATGACATCCTCTGTTTGATGGCCCATGGAGATGCTTCCTTCTGGCCTAGCGCGGTTACGAACATATTTCTTTAGGACTCCCATGAACCTCTCAAAGGGGAACATATTGTGTAGAAATACGGGCCCCAGAAAGACAATCTCGTCAACTAGATGAACTAGGACGTGCGTCATGATATTGAAGAAGGATGATGGGAACACCAGCTCAAAACTCATTGCGCCACATCACTCCTTATCCTTGGTATGATTTCTGGATCGATCACCTTCTGAGAGATTACATTGAGGAATGCACATAGCTTCACAATGGCTAATTGGACGTTTTTCGGTAGAAGCCCCCTCAATGCAACCGGAAGCAGTTGCGTCATAATCACGTGGCAGTCACGAGACTTTAGGTTCTGGAACTTTTTCTCTGGCATATTTATTATTCCCTTTATATTCGACGAGAAGCCAGTCGGGACCTTCATACTGAGCAGGCATTCAAAGAAAATTTCTTTCTCTTCTTTCGTAAGAAGGTAGCTGGCAGGACCTTCATACTGCTTTGGAGGCATGCCATCTTTTTCGTGCAAACGTTGCAGGTCCTCCCGTGCCTCAGGTGTATCTTTTGTCTTCCCATACACGCCCAAGAAGCCTAACAGGTTCATGCAAAGGTTCTTCGTCACGTGCATCACGTCGATTGAAGAGCGGACCTCTAGGTCTTTCCAATAGGGTAGGTCGAAGAATATAGATTTCTTCTTCCACATGGGTGCGCATCCCTCAGCGTCATTCGGAACAGCTAGTCCGCCGGGACCCTTTCCAAAGATTACGTGTAAATCATTGACCATAGCAATTACGTGATCATCGGTACGCATG
Source organism: Aegilops umbellulata (assembly GCA_032464435.1). NCBI lineage: Eukaryota > Viridiplantae > Streptophyta > Magnoliopsida > Poales > Poaceae > Aegilops > Aegilops umbellulata. Next base: position 74,854,562 of record CP136057.1, on the reverse strand, counting down.
GCGGGCTTCTTTCGGTGATCTGCCTCGCCTTTGAAATGATTGCCTTTCTTTCGACATTGATGGTTGGTCGGAAGAAATCGACGATGGCCCACGTACACATTCTTCCTGCATCTGTCCAGGTATATACTTTCGGTGTCATCCATACAGTGCGTGCATGCGTGGTATCAATTGTTTGTCTGTCCTGAAAGGTTACTGAGAGCGGGCCAATCGTTTATGGTCACGAACAGCAACGCCTTTAGGTTAAATTCCTCTTATTATGCTCATCTCACGTACATACACCGTTTCCATTCCACAGCTGTAAAAGTTCTTCAACTAATGGCCTTATGTACACATCAATGTCGTTGTCGGGTTGCTTAGGGCCTTGGATAAGAATTGGCATCATAATGAACTTCCGCTTCATGCACATCCAAGGAGGAAGGTTATACATACATAGAGTCACGGGCCAGGTGCTGTGATTGCTGCTCTGCTCCCCGAAAGGATTAGTGCCATCCGCGCTTAAAACAAACCATACGTTCATTGGGTCCTTTGCAAACTCATCCCAGTACTTTCTCTCGATTTTTCTCCACTGCGACCCGTCAGCGGGTGCTCTCAACTTCCCGTCTTTCTTACGGTCCTCACTGTGCCATCGCATCAACTTGGCATGCTCTCTGTTTCTGAACAGACGTTTGAACCGTGATATTATAGGAGCATACCACATCACCTTCGCAGGAACCCTCTTCCTGGGGGGCTCGCCGCCAACATCACCAGGGTCATCTCGTCTGATCTTATACCGCAATGCACCGCATACCGGGCATGCGTTCAGATCCTTGTATGCACCGCGGTAGAGGATGCAGTCATTAGGGCATGCATGTATCTTCTGCACCTTCTTTGCTGCGTATGTACTGTCGAGCAATTCGTTATCCTTTGGAAGCTTCTTCTTCAATATTTTCAGTAGCTTCTCAAATCCTTTGTCAGGCACATCATTATCTGCCTTCCACTACAGCAATTCCAGTACGGTATCGAGCTTTGTGTTGCCATCTTCGCAATTGGGCTACAACCCTTTTTTGTGATCCTGTTGAAGGAAATATGCCCTAGAGGCAATAATAAAGTTATTATTTATTTCCTTATTTCATGATAAATGTTTATTATTCATGCTAGAATTGTATTAACCGGAAACATAATACATGTGTGAATATTTGGGATTAGTGTTGAACCTAAATAAGTGTTATTTGGCGTTTGCGTTGAGCATGAATATGATTTGATCATGTTTATTGCAATACGGTCATTCATTTAAGTTAGAGAACAATTGTTGTTCTGTTTACATGAATAAAACCTTCTATGGTTATACACACCAACGAAATGGTTTGTTGGATCTCGATCATAGTAATACACATATTCATAAAATTGAAGCCAAAAGATGCAAAGTTAATAATGATAAGTGCAACTTATTTGTAGCACTGCTGTTTAGGTCATATTGGTGTAAAGCGCATGAAGAAACTCCATGCTGATGGAATTTTGGAATCACTTGATGCTTGCGAACCATGCCTCATGGGCAAAGATGACTAAGACTCCGTTCTCCGGAACAATGGAGCAAGCAACAGATTTGTTGGAAATCATACATACTGATGTATGTGGTCCGATGAATATTAAGGCTCGCGACAAGTATCATTATTTTCTGACTTTCACAGATGATTTGAGCAGATATGGGTATATCTACTTGATGAAACATAAGTCTGAAACATTTGAAAAGTTCAAAGAATTTCAGAGTGAAGTGGAGAATCATCGTAATAAGAAAATAAAAATTTCTACGATATGATCGTAGAGGAGAATATTTGAGTTACGAGTTTGGTCTTCAATTAAAACAATGTGGAATAGTTTCACAAACTCATGCCACCTGGAACACCACAGCATAATGGTGTGTCCGAACGTTATAACCGTACTTTATTGGATATAGTACAATCTATGATGTTTCTTACCGATTTACCAATATCGTTTTGGGATCATGCATTAGAGACAACTGCATTCACGTTTAAAAGGGCACCATCTAAGTCCGTTGGGACGACACAATCTAAACTATGGTTTAGCAAGAAACCAAAGTTGTCGTTTCTTAAAGTTTGGGATTATGATGCTTATATGAAAAAGTTTCATCCTGATAAGCTCAAACCCAAATCGGAGAACTATGTCTTCATAGGATACCCAACGAAGACTGTTGGGTACACCTTCTATCACAGATCCTAAGGCAAGACATTCGTTGCTTATAATGGATCCTTTCTAGAGAAGGAGTTTCTCTCGAAAGAAGTGAGTGGGAGGAAAGAAGAAAACTTGATAAGGTAATTGTACCTTCTCCCTTATTGGAAAGTGGTTCATCACAGAATTCTGTTCTTGTGACTACTACACCAATTAGTGAGGAAGCTAATGATGATGATCATGTAACTTCAGATCAAGTAACTACCGAATCTCGTAGGTAAACCAGAGTGAGATCCGCACCAGAGTGGTACGGTAATCCTGTTCTGGAAGTTATGTTACTAGACCATGACGAACTTGCGAACTATGAAGAAGCGATGGTGAGCCCAAATTCCGCGAAATGGTTTGAGGCCATGAAATCTGAGATATGATCCATGTATGAGAACAAAGTTTGGACTTTGATTGACTTGCCCGATGTTCGGCAAGCAATTAAGAATAAATGGATCTTCAAGAGGAAGACGGACGCTGATAGTAGTGTTACTATCTACAAAGCTAGAATTGTCGCAAAAGGTTTTCGACAAGTTCAAGGTGTTGACTATGATGAGAATTTCTCACTCGTATCTATGCTTAAGTCTGTCCGAATCATGTTAGCAATTGCCGCATTTTCTGAAATCTGGCAAATGGATAACAAAACTGCAATCCTTAATGGATTTCTTAAAGAAGAGTTGTATATGATGCAACCAGAAGGTTTTGTCAATCCTAAAGGTGTTAAGAAAATATGCAAGCTCCAGCGATCCATCTATGGACTGGTGCAAGCATCTCAGAGTTGGAATATACGCTTTGATAAGTTGATCAAAGCATATGGTTTTATACAGACTTGCGGTGAAGCCTGTATTTACAAGAAAGTGAGTGGGAGCACTACAACATTTCTGATAAGTATATGTGTATGACATATTGTTGATCGGAAATAATGTAGAATTATTCTGCAAAGCATAAAGGAGTGTTTGAAAGGAGTTTTTCAAAGAAAGACCTCGGTGAAGCTGCTTACATATTGAGCATCAAGATCTACAGAGATAGATCAAAACGCTTGATATTTTTTTCAATGAGTACATACCTTGACAAGATTTTGAAGTAGTTCAAAATGGAACAGTCAAAGAAAGAGTTCTTGCCTGTGTTACAAGGTGTGAAATTGAGTAAGACTCAATGCCCGACCACGGCAGAAGATAGAAAGAGAATGAAAGTCATTCCCTATGCCTCAGCCATAGATTCTATAAAGTATGCCATGCTGTGTACCAGATCTATTGTATTCCCTGCACTGTGTTAAGCGAGGGAGTACAATAGTGATCTAGGAAGTAGATCACTGGACAACGGTCAAAAATTATCCTTAGAGAAATAAGGATATGTTTCTCGATTATGGACGTGACAAAAAAGTTCGTCGTAAAAGGTTACGTCGATGCAAGTTTTGACACTAATCTAGATGACTCTAAGTCTCAATCTAGATACATATTGAAAGTGGGAGCAATTAGCTAAAGTAGCTCCCTGCAGAGCATTGTAGACATAGAAATTTGCAAAATACTTACGGATTTGAATGTGGCAGACCCGTTGACTAAGATTCTCTCACAAGCAAAACATGATCACACCTTAGTACTCTTTGGGTGTTAATCACATAGCGATGTGAACTAGATTACTGACTCTAGTAAACCCTTTGGGTGTTGATCACATATCGATGTGAACTATGGGTGTTAATCACATGGTGATGTGAACTATTGCTGTTAAATCACATGGCGATGTGAACTAGATTATTGACTCTAGTGCAAGTGGGAGACTGAAGGAAATATGCCCTAGAGGCAATAATAAAGTTATTATTTATTTTCTTATTTCATGATAAATGTTTATTATTCATGCTAGAATTGATTAACCGGAAACATAATACATGTGTGAATACATAGACAAACAGAGTGTCACTAGTATGCCTCTACTTGACTAGCTCGTTAATCAAAGATGGTTATGTTTCCTAACCATGAACAAAGAGTTGTTATTTGATTAACGGGATCACATCATTAGTTGAATGATCTGATTGACATGACCCATTCTATTAGCTTAGCACCTGATCGTTTAGTATGTTGCTATTGCTTTCTTCATGACTTATACATGTTCCTTTGACTATGAGATTATGCAACTCCCGTTTACCGGAGGAACACTTTGGGTACTACCAAACGTCACAACGTAACTGGGTGATTATAAAGGAGTACTACAGGTGTCTCCAAAGGTAGATGTTGGGTTGGCGTATTTCGAGATTAGGATTTGTCACTCCGATTGTCGGAGAGGTATCTCTGGGCCCTCTCGGTAATGCTCATCACATAAGCCTTGCAAGCATTGCAACTAATGTGTTAGTTGTGAGATGATGTATTACCGAACGAGTAAAGAGACTTACCGGTAACGAGATTGAACTAGGTATTGAATACCGACGATCGAATCTCGGGTAAGTAACATACCGATGACAAAGGGAACAACGTATGTTGTTATGCGGTCTGACCGATAAAGATCTTCGTAGAATATGTAGGAGCCAATATGGGCATCCAGGTCCCGCTATTGGTTATTGACCGGAGACGTGTCTCGGTCATGTCTACATTGTTCTCGAACCGCAGGGTCCGCACGCTTAAGGTTTCGATGACAGTTATATAATGAGTTTATGAGTTTTGATGTACCGAAGGAGTTCAGAGTCCCGGATGAGATCGGGGACATGACGAGGAGTCTCGAAATGGTTGAGACGTAAAGATCGATATATTGGACGACTATATTCGGACATCGGAAGGGTTCTGAGTGGTTCGGGTATTTTCGGAGGTACCGGGGAGTTACGGGAATACGAGGAAGAAGCAATGGGCCTTGATGGGCCTTAGTGGGAAGGACCAGGAGGTGGTGCGCGCCCCTCCCAAGCCCAGTCCGAATTGGACAAGGGGTTTGGGGCGCGGCCCCTCTCTCCCTTCCTTCCCCTCTTCCCCTCTTTCCCCCCTTGACCTAGTTGGACTAGGAAAGGTGGAATCCTACCCCCGGTGGGAGTAGGACTCCCGTGGCGCGCCCAAACCTAGGGCCGGCCTCCTCCCTCCCTTGCTCCTTTATATACGGGGGCAGGGGGCATCCCATGGACACACAAGTTGATCTTCGTGATTGTTCCTTAGCCGTGTGCGGTGCCCCCCTCCACCATATTCCACCTCGATCATATCGTTGTAGTGCTTAGGCGAAGCCCTACGCCGGTAGAACATCATCATTGTCACCACGCCGTCGTGCTGACGGAACTCCCCCCGAAGCTTTGCTGGATCGGAGCTAGGGGTGCGTCATCGAGCTGAACGTGTGCCAAGAACTCGGAGGTGCCGGAGTAACGGTGCTTGGATCGGTCGGATCGGGAAGACATACGACTACTTCCACTACGTTGCGTCAACGCTTCCGCTTCGGTCTACGAGGGTACGTAGACAACACTCTCCCCTCTCGTTGCTATACATCACCATGATCTTGCGTGTGCGTAGGAATTTTTTTGAAATTACTACGTTCCCCAACACCTCTAACATGCGATCGAACTTCAGCTTTTCCTTTTGACTTTTGCATTGCGTCCTTGCATCGACAATGACCCGGGGAGATCATCATCATCGGGCACATCGTCTGGTTCCTCTTGATCTTCAGCAGCTTCACCCGTTGCAGCATCATTGGGCACATCGTCTGGTTCCTCTTGATCTTCACCAGCTCCCCCCGTTGCAGCATCACCGTATTCAGGGGGCACATAGTTGTCATCGTACTCTTCTTCTTTGCCGTCTTCCATCATAACCCCTATTTCTCCGTGCCTTGTCCAAACATTATAGTGTGGCATGAAACCCTTGTAAAGCAGGTGGGTGTGAAGGATTTTCCGGTCAGAGCAAGACTTCGTATTCCCACAATTAGGGCATGGACAACACAAAAAACCATTCTGCTTGTTTGCCTCAGCCGTTTCGAGAAATTCATGCACGCCCTTAATGTACTCGGAGGTGTGTCTGTCACCGTACATCCATTGCCGGTTCATCTGCATGCGTTATATATAATTAAGTGTGTCAAAAACCATTACAGAACATTATGAATAGATAATTAAGTGACCAAATTAATATAAGTTCATCATCACATTAGAACAAAAGTACATACATAGTTCTCATCTAACAACATATAGCTCTTCATAGCATCTAATTAATTAAACCATATATTGAAACTATGTAAAACATTTCAATACGAAAACAAACACGATCATAATCGCAACCAAGGTAACAATTGATCCAACGGCATAATGATACCAAGCCTCGGTATGAACGGCATATTTTCTAATCTTTCTAATCTTCAAGCGCATTGCATCCATCTTGATCTTGTGATCATCGACGACATCCGCAACATGCAACTCCAATATCATCTTCTCCTTCTCATTTTTTTTTATTTTTTCCTTCAAGAAATTGTTTTCTTCTTCAACTAAATTTAACCTCTCAACAATAGGGTCAATTGGAATTTCCGGTTCACATACCTCCTAGATAAATAAAATCTATGTCACGTTGGTCGGCATAATTTTCATAAACAATAAATGAACCCATAGTTATAAAGATAATATATACCACATCCGAATCATAGACAGGACGAGGGCCGACGGGGGCGGATACCAAAACCGTCGCACTATATAAGATGCAATAATAAAAGTAAGAAAATGATATAAGTATCTATCTAAACATACAAGTAAGAATATTTTTCCTTTCAGAAAGAAGATAAAAACAAGAGGCTCACCATGGTGGTGCCGGTGATGAGATTGGCGGCGGTGAAGACGGGGGTGGGGCGTGACGGACCGCTAAACCTAGACAAATATTGAGGAAAATGGAGCTTGGAGAGGAGAAAGCTTAAGTAGTGTGGCTCGGGCATTGCATCGAACAGCTTGCGTGCATAGGAGGTGAACTAGAGCACCACCAAGCCCTCTCCCCCTCGGCAAGAAAAAACAGAGCAGTGTGCTCTGCTCTTGCGCGAGGGGGTATATATAGGCACCACCATTGGCCCCGGTTGGTGGCATGAACCGAGACTAAAGGGGGGCCTTTGGTCCCGGTTCATGTCACCAACCAGGACCAATGATCGTGGGCCAGGAGCGAGGCCCATTGGTCCCGGTTCGTCCCACCAACCGGGACCAAAAGGTCCAGACGAACCGGGACCAATGGCCCACGTGGCCCGGGCGGCCCCCTGAGCTCACGAACCGGGTCCAATGCATCCATTGGTCCCGGTTCTGGACTGAACCGGAACTAATGGGCTTACCCAGCCTGAACCAAAGCCCCCTTTTCTACTAGTGTATGCACCACCGTGCACGCATGCATCAGGACATGCGTGTGTGTATGCATGGCTCGCTCTGCTTGGAGCCCTGGACGCACATCGAGCGTCTACACGCTAGGGGGGAGTATCTTGTGATACGGAAGCATAGGTGCTCCCATGATACGGACTTCTGGACCCTCGGTTCTCAGATCCAACGGCATACAAGGAGCTGCTGTAGCTGCTACACGCTAGACCGGGGCATCGTAGTTTTGGAGCTCTGTAGTCTGCACTCTCGACGACTGTGGTAGACTGTAGTGTAACAGTTCCAGATTTCAGGAGACAGCGACTCCCTCGCCTTCCATTGGCCCAGCTCTGCGCAGCCTGTGGGCACGCATGCACACGCAGATAAGTGAGCTCAGATCGGCTCTGCTCCTGGTTGCCAGGCAGACTGCCAGGCCGCGCCGCATGCTTGCGTCCCGTTCGCTCCAATCCGTGGGCGCAGCCGGGGGAGGCCTACTATTGCATGCATGGTTTGCCATTTGCGTGTGTGCACATTATGAAAACTTCCTACACTAAACCAGCGTTTAGCGTTCTAGCCACAAAGCATCGCAGTTGTGCGTTTAGTATTTCCGGCAGACGTTTGACCGGCCGGCGTGCATGCATGCATCCATCTGTGATTTGCTTGCTGGTCTGCATGCATGCAAGCCCCATGCACGCGGTGAGCCCAGTGGTGGTTACAATATCATGCCCAAAACTGCGTGAATTCTTATAAGGCCGGCCCTGAAATATGTACAAAGCCAGCGCCGACCATTGGTAGAATTGTACCGTACAATATTAGATGAACTAGCCGAGTTACCAGCCCAGGCTAACTCACTAAGTGCATGCGCGACGTCGGTCTATTGTTTTCGATCTGGCGGGCCTGCAACGGAACTGCGGCAAACGTGCAATGTTGGGCTAGTTAATGGGGGATGTATGTGTCTGGTAATGTCTGATACGGTTGGCACAGCCGCAGAGCTGCGCGTGCTCAGGGAGTCGGATATCCATCCATTATCGTGTGGTCAGACCTCTGGTAATCTGGCAGTTCAAGTTAATACACGTCGATCTCTCCCCCGGCCCTCGCAGCACGTACAGAAACCGTTGCACGAATCTGGTTGATCTACGACTTGAGTTCATCTCAGTTGTTTAGATGCAGAACCACATATACTTTGTATACGTACGTGCGAACACGATCGAGCTGTATACTGTAAAACTTAATTGTTTGGGTAAAGGGCGTGCATACGCAGCATGCAGTCGCATGCATGTCGACACGGCACGCTGGCTGAGCTCCTCCTCCCGTGGACAGCTGAGCGCGGCGTTCTTTACAGACCAAGAGAATAACTTTTCTTTCCGAGTGTGAGCCTGTCGATCCTGTGCCCGCGCGTTGCGTTTCATGTGCTCGTCAGTCGGTGGGTGCAGCAGCGTTCAGGGGCTCTGTGACGGTACAGTGGTTTCGCGTCGGGCGATCGGTGCGCGCGTACGTGTGGTCGCATGCGCCGGTTGATCAGCCTGTCGCGCGCGCGCGCACGAGTGAAGTGTGATTTAAACCTTAAGTTTGTAGAGCTCGTCACAAATGAACCCTCACCTCTAAATCCCTGAATTCTATACCCTGTCTTCTTTAATCCCGATCGATTTCAACCCTAAACCAAGCCTAGACCTGTTTGGAAACACAATCCCAGTTGGAATCATTCGTTTCTCTCACTGACAATCCGGGCCTACATGTCATCTCCATCTTCTCCATCTATCTCCCTATTCTCCTCTGTTGGCGTGAGTCCATACGAACCGTGCAACAAGGCAGCATACGTGGGTCATGTGCGAACTGGGCGAGTGTGCCGACCACACGCAACCACGCAGGAGCGAAGTGAGCCGGACAGCTCGCCCTATGCGAACAACGGCATCCATGGAGGGCTACCCTCGCGGACAGTAGGAAGGATTCGACAAGGAGCACGGGGAGCCTTCCTTTGGTCGGATGCGGGAGCACATGATACATAGAGTGAGCTCCGGCACCGGGTTGCTCGCAGCTTGCCGGCGACAGAGGAAGCGCGGGGAAGGCGCTCCACGAAACGTAGTAGTGAATGAAGTCGGAGCCGGACAACTCACTGTACACAAACGGCGGCGGCGCGTCGATGGTGGAAAACCTGCTGCAGTTGCCGCTCCACATGTTCCCCCTCCACTCTACATCCGCCTCCAGGGCCATAGCAAGGCGGCACTGCCGCTGGTGGCCTCCAAATCCATCGCCCAACAACCGGCCCGCAGAAGCAGAGGTGCCAAGGAGTACATGCTCAAGAGCAAAGCTGTCTTGGAAGGCGGCCATCATGTTAGCACTTAGCAAGATCAATTTCATGAAACAATCTACGGATTCAATCAATTTAAAGAAATTGGAGATGAACCAAGAGAAAAATATGTGGTACTAACAGAGTAACAGAGAAGGAGAGCATACGTTGCCGCTGATGGTGCAATGCAAAGCTTGTGGTTGGCTTATGCTTCAGTTCACATTGCAGCGACGATAGTTGCATGGTGCTCGCAGGAGCACATGGCGATGAGCAGCAACCACCATCTAGCCCGTCCAGTCGTCATAAACGCAGGACGTGGGCGCACCTGAACTGCGTGCAAGGCGCCGTGCTGGTGCATCCGCCGCCGCCGTGCGCAAGCGCCATGACCAGGTAGGCCGCGTGCACTTCCGTGCCATGCCTTGGACTCCAAACAGTGTCTCGGGCACCTCCTCATCTTGAGAGAGAACGCGGTCTTGGCGCACGGCGGCAACCACGCCAGCCTGCGCTGGCCTCCCACTCTCCCAGCCGATCCTTGCATTAGGCCCTGAGCAGGCATAGCTAGAGGGGGACGTGGATTGAAGATGCACATGACATGTGGGCCATGAAGTAAGTGAGAGTAAAAATTAATCCCGACTGGGATCATCTTTTTTCCTGTGCGCCAAACGGATCTAAGGTCGAGATAGACCGGGATCGGTGAGTACAGGGTATCAATTTCAGGGATTCAGAGGTTGGGGTTCATTTGCGACCAGCTCTACGATCTCAAGGTTTAAAATAGACTTCACTCCGCGCGCACTGATCGAAAAGTGTGCGGCGTGCATGCATGCCTCCGCACGATAAGAAACAACTTTCCGTGTCAAGAGCATCGGGCACTCCAAACCTCCCTCGGATGTCCGGGCAGACAACCCGATGACGACTGGTAAAAAAACGATCCAAACATTGTCTTAAAAGGCCACCAGCCTGCGGCGGCGGCCTTGTTGCGGAGACCATTGAATGGTCTTGTGAGGGTTCCTTCCTCCAGACTCGATGGTTGACTTTACCAATGGACAACGACTTGACGCAAAGGAATGGCGGGGCAGCGGCAGCGATTCAAATTGCATGTAGCTGATAGGATTATGGAAAAATGGTGGCGACAACACATAAGTGACACTGATGGTGGTGCTAGTCGATCACCTAGTCTCGAGATCCGAGGTGAAAGCCTAGGTCAGACCTGAGTTGGTTATACCTGGTAATGGCGATATTTTTATGTCACCTTGTTGAAGGCATTGCTCGGATATTCTCGGATTGGTTCTTTAGGGTGAAAACCTATATTGTAGCCTTGGATGGTTCGATCCGGTGACGACGGCGCTTGAGTGTCGCTCCCTTCCTGAAGGCGTTGCTGTTGAAGAACCCCGTCGTCTCAGTGGTGTCATGACATGATTGGTGCGGATATGGTCATTGTTTGTAGCTTGTCAATCGCAGATCTGATCGCTTTGCGTTTTTTTTCTCTCACCTACACATAGTTTTGGTCTTATATGACTTTGCTATTTGTCGGCGTGTTATTTGTGTGCGTGCGTTGGTGTTGGCTATGTGCATCCTAACTATGCAGAGGCCGGGTGTGTTCTCATTATGTTTGTATTCTCTTGATACTATATTTTGAGTCAATAAGATCCACCCTTTATCGGAAAAAAAATCCGAACTAATCAGCACTCTTAGTATCCAGGTGGATATGAAAAGGCCCAGGCGTGACCGGGCGCGTCTGTCACGCCAGGTAAGACGGGTCTATCTGTAAGGGTCACGATCGATCTAGATGTTGAAGCTAGGGTTGAAGGCGGAATGGGGAAATTTGGTAGCGTGTTTATCCTCCCAACCTCCCTCACTGCTACAGCTATTACAATCGGCCGAAGCTGCCGTCCGTCCAAAGCCAATCCATTCGAACGTTACAAGGGTATTTAAACTACAGCCATTCCGGGCCGGCGTGCCATCTGGGCTTCGTCTTCACCCGAGTGGGCCGCGTCATAGGCCCATGAGAAGTTTTCAATTCTACCGCCTCTTCTCTGCTTGTCGGATGGTGAATAGGGTCGTCGCCTGTTGTCGCTATTGCCTGATCATTTGAAGCGCTACCCGGCGTGCTGACATTCCTCCCTCCTTGAGAGCCGGCTTGACCCCAAGCCGGAGCACGGGGAAACTGCTGCTTCAAATGCTCCAAATCCTCCCATGTAGCATCTGCAGGAGAAGATTCGGACCAGTGAATCAGACCTTGGGCAATAGTTCTTTTACCTTGAGATCGCACCCGCTTTTGCAGTATACTGAGAGGAACTTGTATAGCTGCTCGAACTGTAGGCAATGTCTGACTGGGAATGGTCTCTTGCGGCAAAAACTTCTTGAGCTGAGAAACATGAAAGACAGGGTGTACCTGCTGCTATCAGGAAGATCCAATCGATAGGCTCGACCGCCAATGCGCTCCAGGACTTGAAAGGGCCCATAATATTTGAAGGCCAGTTTCTGATTTGCTCTGGAATATAATGACAACTGAGCATAGGGTTGCAGCTTGAGAAAGACACGAACCCCCACTGCAAAAACCTGTTCATTTCTTTTCTTGTCAGCCTGACTTTTCATACGTTGTTGTGCTCTTAACAAGTGTTGTCTAGCTGTTTCTGTGACTCCTTGGCGAGATTGTAAACAGTCTTGCATTTCCAATGGAGCAATTGTATCAGTTGCAGAGATGCCAAAATATCTGGGAGTATATCCATACAAAATTTCGAAAGGAGATTTCCCCAAAGCAGAATGCCAGTTGGAATTGTACCAGAATTCACATAAGGGCAACCATTTGCTCCATTTGTGTGGTTGAGCACTGATAAAACATCTCAAATAACACTCCACTTGCTGATTCACTCTCTCTGTCTGCCCATCTGTTTCAGGATGATTTGCTGTACTCATATTCAATTGAGTTCCTGTTTTTGCAACTAACAGCTTCTAGAAGTGACTAGTAAAAAGTGGATCTCTAACAGATATGATCACACTAGGCATATCATGCAACTTGTAAACATTATCCAAGAACACCTTAGCCACCTTCTGAGCATTGAAAGGGTGTTTGAGTGGAATAAAATGACCATATTTAGAAAATTTGTCAATCACCACTAAGACACATTTGTACTAAGATGATTGGGGAAGACCATTAATAAAATTCATAGACACAGTATCGCAAGCTTTATGTGGAACTGGCAAGGGAGATAACAGGCCAGGATAAGGAACTCTTTCAGGTTTAGCTTTCTGACATACCAAACAAGATTGCACCTGTGTTAAGATGAACTTCTTCATTCCATGCCAAGTGAACAGAGCATGAATCCTTTTGTATGTCACTGGAAAACCTGAATGACCCCCCAAAGGACTATCATGAAAAGAAGAGATTTTTTTTGATGTAATGCAGGAACAGGGCCAACCCAAATACTCTGCTTATATTTCAGAAGACCATTAACCAAACTGTAAGGTGGTTTAGAAGCTGGTTGCATAGCTAGTTGTTGCATAATTGCCATGGCTCGTTAATCATGTTTATAACTATCAATAATCTCAACTAACCATGTGGGTTGGCTACTGGAAATGGAAAATAACTGAGAACCATCAAGAGGTCTTCTGGACAGAGCATCAGCTGCACTATTTGCTGTACCTTGTTTGTACTGAATTTGATAATGCAATCCAAGAAGTTTAGGAAGACACTTCTACTGCCAGACTGTATGCAGTCTTTGGTCTTGCAAATGAGCCAAACTTCTTTGATCAGTTCAATAGTGAACTATTGAACTTGCAAGTAAGGTCTCCACTTATCCACTGCCAATAAAATAGCCAAATATTCCTTCTCATATACTGACAAAGCCCTATTCTTGGGTCCCAAAGTTTTACTAACAAATGCTAGTGGGTGTCCTTGTTGCATCAGCACTGCACCAATACCATATTCACAAGCATCAGTCTCAATCATGAATGGCTTACTAAAATCTGGTAAGGCCAATACATGAGCAGACACTAGAGCATTCTTAAGTGTGACAAAAGCTGCCTCTGTAATGCTGGTCCACACAAAAGGAACCCCTTTCTTAAGCAGATCAGTTAAAGGCCTTGCAATAATTCCATAATGTTTAATGAATTTCCTATAATAGCCACTCAACCCAAGGAAACCCCTCACTTCCTTCACATTCTATGGAGTAGGCCATTGCTGAACAACCACTATCTTATCAGGGTCAGTAGAAACCCCTTCTGCAGAAATAACATGCCCCAGATATGCTATCTTGGGCTGAGCAAAGTCACATTTAGACATTTTAACCTTCCACTGCTCCTTATGCAAAATAGATAGCACCTCATCCAAATGTTCCCAGTGCTCTTCCAATGTTTTACTAAATATCAGAATATCATCAATAATAAACCAAGGCAAACTTCCTCAAAGCAGGAGAAAGATCAAAATTCATTTGCCCCTGAAATGTTCTAGGTGCTCCTGTCAGACCCATGCCCATTACATTAAATTCATAATTTCCATTATGAGTTTGAAACGCAGTCTTGTATTCCTCTCCTGGTGCTAATCTAATCTGATAATATCCAACTTTCAAGTCTAGCGTAGAAAACCAACAAGCTCCTGCAAGTTCATCCAAAAGTTCATCTATTACAGGCACTGGATATTTCCCTTTGTCTGTGATAGCATTGAATTTTCTATAATCAACTACCATTCTCCAAGTTCCTTCTTCCTTCTTCTTAACTAACAACACAGGAGAAGAAAAGTCACTGTTACTATGCCTAATCATTTCTGAATCCAGTAGCTCTTTAATATGTTTTTCCAACTCATCTTTCAGATGTGGAGCAATCCTGTAGGGCCTAACAGACACTGGTCTTGCCCCAGGAATCAAGGGAATGGTGTGATACTTACGTCTTCTAGGAGGTAGTGTAGTTGGATTTTCAAACACTACAACATGCTTATCCAGCAAAACCTGCAACTCTGGCTGAACAAGTTTCTGTTCCACAGGTCTGATCAGAGAAACAGAAAACACTGTAAATGCCACATATTCAAGTAACAGTCCTTGTAATGTAACTGTATCTCCTTGATAGTAAAAGGACATCCACTTTTGGACCCAATCAACCTGCATAGGACTGTGCTGGGCAAGCCAATTCAGCCCTATAATTCCATCATAACTGGCTAGGGGAAGCAATCTAAAACTAGTAGCAAATTCCACCTGACCACAACTCCAGGAACAGTGCTTTAAAACAGAATCACATTGCAAGGTACCTCCACCAGCTACAGATATTGTCACAGGTTCATGTGTCTGAATATTTGTCAACTTGTGTTGCAAACTGCTGTCAATGAAAGAATGCGTACTGCCTAAATCAACAAGAAAGATAAGTTCCATGCCTTGCAACTCAATCAAAAGCTGCAAGGTGGGTGCATTAGACTGTTTCCCTACAGCAGCAGCAGACAAGTGCATACTACAAACAGACATCTGGTCCTGAGTACTGCTATCAGTGGATGTTGTTTATTCTGATTGAATGTGATCAATAAGCTCGTGCACAATGTGCAGCTGGACTAACGACTTGCACATATGATCCTTCGACCACTTCTCACCACAAACAAAGCATAGGCCCTTAGACTTACGAAAATTCCTTAAAGCAGACCATTTATCTTCAAACTGACTTGGTTTCTGAACTTCAACACTTCGTTTATCATCAGAATTGCGATGTTTATATGGTGGCAGTGGCAATGGCATTGGCCCTGATCTAGCAGCAGGGACATGATTAATGGGAGTAATGCCCTCACCTAACTCCTCATGCAACAAAGCTAAATCATACGCTGCATCCAAATCGCGTGGTTTCTGCAGAGCTACAGCAACACGAACACCAGGTTTAAGTCCATCCAGGAATCTAGTTGTGTAATGCAGGGAATTGGGCGCCTCTTCATACGCAGATAGTTGATCATACAAATCAGCAAAGCGCTCCACATAATCAGCTACAGATGAGGTCTGAGCTATTCTAAACAACTGACGGAGCAATGTCTGATGTTTATTATGACCAAAACGGTTCTGCGGACTCTGACAGAATTTAGACCAACTTGCTTGCGGCTGTCGACGTTGCATCGATTCCAACCAACGAGCAGCAGCACCCTCAAATTGAGCCGTTGCCAGAGAAATCCATCGGTGAGTCGGTGTACACCACAGTCTGAACTGATCTTTGCAACGCGTCTGCCACAGACGCGGATTGGCACCATCAAATCGCGGCAATTCCAGGCGAGCACCAAACGCAAACGAATCAGCAACATCAAAGGAACTCGACTCACGGCCCAGAGAAGGACGGAACGAAAAATTGGACTCGCGCGCACCTCTGACCGGAGGAGGGACATAAGTATTATGCGCCTTCCCCCGGTGATCGTTGTCGAAGCCGAGGGAATCAGTCGGGCCACCGCTGCGACCATTCCCAGCCACACGCGATGGAGACGGATCTTCATGCGGAGGAGTACTCCCTTTCAACTGGTCGCTGCGGATCTGCTCCATCTCCATCAACAACTCGTCGCGGACCCCGTCCACGCGCTAAGAGAGCAAGCCGTCGAGGGTCAAGGTATTCGTCGAGATCAGCTTCTCCATGGCCTTGAGGAGATCCGCACCTTGGTCTCGGAAGCGTTTGTCGAGGTCGACCATGAGATCCGCCCGAAGGAGCTCGTAGACACCGCGCCCATCCTCCGACAAATTTTCCATCGCTGCCGCTCGCCGCCGATCTCGCCACCGCGTCTCGTCATGGTGTTCGGGAAGCGCCAGGCCCGCCGAATCTAATACCAAGTGTAAGGGTCGCGATCGATCTAGATGTGGAAGCTAGGGTTCAAGGCGGAATGGGGAAATTTGGTAGCGTGTTTATCCTCCCAACCTCCCTCACTGCTACAACTACTACAATCGGCCGAAGCCGCCGTCCGTCCGAAGACAATCCATTCGGACGTTACAAGGGTATTTAAACTACGGCCATTCCGGGCCGGCGTGCCATCTGGGCTTCGTCTTCACCCGAGTGGGCCGCGTCGCAGGCCCACGAGAAGTTTTGAATTCTACCGCCTCTTCTCTGCTTGTTGATAACCCACAAGTATAGGGGATCGCAACAGCTTTCGAGGCTAGAGTATTCAACCCAAATTTATTGATTCGACACAAGGGGAGCCAAAGAATATTTTCAAGTATTAGCAGCTGAGTTGTCAATTCAACCACACCTGCAAACTTAGTATCTGCAGCAAAGTGTTTAGTAGCAAAGTAATTTGATAGTGGTGGTAACGGTAACAAAAGAGTAATGAAAGCAAAGTAATATTTTTGGTATTTTGTAGTGATTGTAACAGTAGCAACGGGAAAGTAAATAAGCGTAAACCAGTATATGGAAAGCTCGTAGGCATTGGACCGGTGATGGAGAATTATGCCGGATGCGGTTCATCATATAACAGTCATAACATAGGGTGACACAGAACTAGCTCCAATTCATCAATGTAATGTAGGCATGTATTCCGAATATAGTCATGCGTGCTTATAAAAAGAACTTGCATGACATATTTTGTCCTACCCTCCCGTGACAGCGGGGTCCTAAAGAAAATTAAGGGATATTAAGGCCTCCTTTTAATAGAGAACCGGAACAAAGCATTAGCACATAGTGAATAAATGAAAAATATACAATGTGTATGAAAAAATTGATCATGTATTTACAAAATTATTCAAGCCTTGAGAAATATTAATCAAGTTTTTGAAAAATATGAATATTGCATTTGTAAACTGTTAAATGTGCATTAAAAATGTTTCTCATGTATACGAAAAATGTATACAGAAAATATACAGCGTTTTTATGAAAAACAATTGATCATCTGTTTAGGAATTGTTAATCAAGCATTTAAAAATATGAATCAAGTATTTGAAAAATGCTAATCAAGTATTTGAAGAATGTTAGATATGTATAAAAAATATTTCTCGTGTATAAAAAAATATACAATATTTATGAAAAAGTTGATCATGTATTCAAAAAATATAATCAATTATTTGAAAAATGTTCAAATGTGTATGGAAAATTGGTTTCTCATGTGTATGAAAACAAATGAAAACCGATAAAGAAACGAAAAAAAATAAACGTGAAGAAACCGGGAGAAAATAAGAAAGAAAAACTAGTAATAACCGAGAAAGAACTAGCCGAGTTACCAGCCCAGGCTAGCTCACTAATACGTGCATACGAGACGTCGGTCTATATATATTGCCATGTATTGTTTGACAAAATCAGATTAATAAGTACTCCCTCCGTAAACAAATATAAGAGAATTAGTGATCTAAACGCTCTTATATTTCTTTACAGAGGGAGTATCTTTTAAGTTTGCCAGCAAAATTAATGGCGGTTGTTGTTAGTACTAAGAGCAACTCCAACGGGCCGGGCGACCCAAACGGACGCGCGCTTTGTTCGTTTTTTATCTGTTTGGGTCGGCCAGGCGGACTTGCGCGATCGCATTTTAAAATGGGTCGGCTTGACCGTCTAACGGGGAGGCCGACCCAAATATGCCGGTGTAAAAAAAACAAATTACACGAAATAAACATAATTAAACATAAAGTGGCCGGTCAAACGCCTGCCAAAGTCCACCTAAATCTAATATAAACACTAAATAAAATATTAGAAAAGTCTGCGCCCGCCTACTGCCGCCCCGCACGCTGCCCTAGACGTCGTCGGCCTTGCCCTTGCCCTTGCCGTCGACGCCGCCGTTGTCGGTGAGGTCAATGAAGACCGGAGCACCGCCAGCCCACCCGAACGCGACATCAAATTTGAAAAAAGTTTGTGCAACTTGAAAAAAAGGGAAGAAAAAAAACAGCCAAACGAAGCAAAAAAAAAAAGGGAAAGAAACCAAACATGTTACATTTCCCATAATAAGAAAGAAGAAAGAAGCAAGTGAGCACATCAAAGTATCCTGGCACAATGGTTAGCACCTGTCTGACTGAAACTGGAGCAACGCACATCGAATCTCTCTAGTCGCAACGCACGCATATATTTTTATCATACTCAGTCTTGAATACCAGGCTCTGGGAGCCTTCTTTAGACCATACAAGGCCTTGTCCAACTTGCTTTAGACCGTACAAGGCGAGAACATCAATGTCTGAACTGCTCCATGGACCAACTAGGCGGGCCTGAGCGGCGGGAAAATTTTCAAGAGACCGGTGGAAATGCTTATTTAGCATCTCGTTGCGCGGGAGAATGACCGGCGCGGCGGGAAATATTTCGTTGAGTGGGCCGGGGATCGTCTAACTTAATCCCCTGTCCGCTAGTCGACCTCACGGTGTTGGAGCTGGAGCGACAGCGGCCTCGAGCGGGAGGAGAGACAGAGCCGATCTGAAGTAGAGGTGTAGATCAATGCATTGACGTTTATAGATTATGTAAGTAAGGGTAAAACGGGTTTTGTTTGAAGGAACATACCCATTTGGACGTGCATGCAGGAGCGCGGACGTGTGCTTGTCAGAGATGAAAAAGACAAGCCCAGGTAGAGCCTCCAAGGACGCAAGCAATCCATCCGGGCAAAACGGCCAAAAACTAGCCTAAAGAAATACAGAGCGCAACGACTCGGCCTAAAGACCGACCAGAAACCAGGCAACCGGCCTAATTCTGGTCACAATCGACGGACTGTGAGATTTGACAAGTTTTGTCATTTTTTTTACCTAAATCTAGGTCATTTCTAGGCAAATCTCAGGCGTGCCTTGCTGTTTTGCCGGAAACCCTGGCGAGTGCCTCAGTCGATCTCCTGGGCTTGGGCCTTGTCTCGCCCCGTCGGCTCATTATTCGTTGCGGCTTCAGCAAGAAAGAATACACGTATAGCCTGCCCGTCGACGCTGCAGTACTAAATGATAATATGGGAACCGTTGCTGTGGTCTGCAGAGACAGCAATGGAGTATTTTTAGGTGCATCGGCAATCACTTTCAAACATATACATAACCCTGTTACACTTGAAGCTCTGGCAGTACGTGAGTCACTTTCACTTGCGGAGGATCTATATGTTCAGAAAATACAAGTGGCTTCTGATTGCAAAAAGGTGGTGGATGATATCAAGCAGGGATCGTTGGCCGGGCATGCTGCAATCATACATGAGATCATAGATCGCTCTCGTTCTTTTACTGCTTGTAACATTGTTCATGAGTATAGGAGCTCGAATTTCGAGGCTCACAATCTCGCTAGGCATGCACTTTCTTTAGGGTTTGGTCGCCATGTTTGGTTAGGCCAACCCGGAGACTTGAATTTTATTCCTGTAAATGTTGGGACAGTTTGAATAAAGCCTGGCGAGAATGTCTCAAAAAATGCATTTCACAGTCCAAATTTGGCTCGCTCTTTGATCATGATCAAAAAGAAAATTACAGTTATTATTATTTTGTAGTGTATACAATTTTCAACATAAATCGTACCAAGCCAATTTTGTTAATTTTGCATATTTCCTATAAAACAAAAGAAACTTGGAGATGCCCCAAGCTCACTTGTTTTTGCTGTACAACATGTGTTTTTATTTTACTTTTCATATTAACAAGTACACACAAAAAAAGAGGAAAACATAGTCAATTCAATCTTTCGAGGCAAACAAAAAAGATCGACGAAGAGTCTCATTGCATCACAAAGTCCATGGTGGTGACAACTCATAAATATGGAGCAATTGGCATTGATTTCAACAGTAGTTCATGGGTACAATACACCACTTGAGACGCACAAAAGACATGGAGGTCAGCTGGTCACCAACTCAAGCAAATCAACATCCATGCATTTCAAATCAAGCGGGGTGGATATCCAGGATTCATTCTTTTATAAACACCAAACCAAGGACGATACATCCTATCAAAGCATGATTACCAACTCAGTTCGGTTCTTTGGGATTTATTCCCGAAAAAGGAGCCAACCAGATTACCACTTCAGAGACTGCCAGGTAACAAACACAGAGATTTGAAGCACGTATACTCCTATGATCGGACATTTTACATAAAAAAAGTAACTATAAGCCAAGGTGTCATTGGGCAAACCACCATATATATTCTAAGTAATACAACTACTTAAAACTCAAAATGGTACTAGCAATTATGCTTCCGTTCTACTCCCTTGAGTGACAAACTCTGCTCCCGGCAGCGGCTGCGCTCCCGTTGCTGCAAATACACATCATGAGATCAGCAACATATAAAGTCGCAATGAATCGGGGATATGGAAGGAAGATGGAATCTGGACATGGAAAAATAATTCATGATAACATAGGTCAGTCATGTGTGTGCGCTTCAAATGCCAAATACACAACATGGGTGTATGCCATCGAACAAAGCATTTTGTGCAAATGGAACGACTTATAGTTCAGCCCCTGATACAAACTGATACCAAAAAACTCCCTCTAGAAAACTAGCAATAAATGTTCTACAAAAGAAAACAAGCAAGGAATGTTCTCCTTAAGATTTACTTTTGTGATCACAAACACTAATGTAGCTTTCTTATCGTTCCCCACTTGCGGAACTTGATAAAAATACCACAAGCAGGATATCAAACACCACAACAGATCAAGAGCTAAGAGCTAGCGCAGCAAACCAAGAACGCATCAAGGTACTCGCCGAAAATGATACACATACAAAGAAATTCTACTCTTATCAGTTTAACTTTTGCCCTACACATACACATGGTTGATAGCTAACACTGTTTAGATAACACTACAGAATTTATCCAAGGTTGTACAAACCATACATAGGAACTATATACAAAATAGAAGGATGAGGAGGTGAAGAACTAACCATGGGTAGCCAGCTATCCAGCCATGTCGAAGATGTCGCCACAGTCAACACCGTCCATGCCACGGAGACATCACCAAAGCGGACGTCTATCACACAGTTTCAAGCAGAATATAATGCTCACTCAAGTGACAAATTCTGCTCCTGACAATGGCTGCACTACCGTTGCTGCAAATACACATCATGAGGTCAGCAACACATAATGTTACAGGGAATCGGAGATATGGAAGGAAAATGAAAGCTGGACATGGGAGGGAAGGTATAGAACTTAAGGCTAGAGGTGTCGTCTGAAGAAAAAATTGAGTACACAGTCATAGTCACGTAAACAGGCCAAAGTACGTAAGATAGGCACGACTTGTAGCCCTCCAATAACATAGCTTCACATTTTAAATGCGATAATGATGCAAATAATCAACAACATTTAGGTGCAAATAGGTCAAAGTGCATCTGCTGTTAGATGCACTTTGATGCCAAAAGCCACTAGTCGTGCGGAAAGCAAGAACATTTTATCTCAAGTAGAACATGACTTGATGATGCCATTGAACCAAGCATCTATCCAGCCATAGAATGCTAACATTTACACAAAGTATGAAAATTCTCAGATCTGCTAATAGACTGACTTATAGAGCTCTGCCCCTGATACAAAATGGTACAAAGAAAGTGCCTCCAGAAAACTAACAAGAAATGTGCAATGCAAGGAAAAAATAAGGAATGTCCTCCTCAAGAAACCATAACTACAAGTTGAACTTAATCCACGGATGTGATTCAAACTGATGAAGATTTCTTATATTGTCAGATTACACAAATAGTAGCAGCATAACAGAGCGCTATCATGGATTCAATGACATCATACACTACAGATATCAGCAAGCAGACACTATCCATAGATAAATGTGAACATTTACATTTGGTAAATTGCGAACATAGATGGGGAAACTATCGACTGCAGGCCATGATGCACATCCAGGATGCATACAAAATCCTTAGATCAGAGCTTGACCAAAGGCATACAATGTCAACATCTAGGGTTTTAAAAGTATTACCTGGCCGGGAGAAGCACCAGAGATGGGGGCACTCTCGACAAAGGGGAGGCAGAGGCAGGAAGCTGGGAGAAGCACCGGCGACAACAAGACCAACCTGCTCATGGATCAAGAGAAGTTGTTGTCACCAAATTTATAACTACTTGGAAAAAATTTAAAAGTATACATGTTGGTTCAACATGATAATGGACCTACAGAACAGTAAGCATGTCAAACCGGAATACAATGTCAACATCTAGGGTTTAGAGTATTACCTGGCCGAGGGAAGCACCAGAGATAGGGGCACCGTCGACTTAGGGGATGCAGAGGCAGGAAGCTGGGAGAAGCACCGATGACACCACGACCAACCTATTCATAGATCAAGAGAAGAAGTCGTCACAAAATTTACAAGTACTTGGAACAAATTTAAAAGTATACATGTTGGTTCAACATGATAACATGGACCTACAGAGCACTAAGCATGTCAAAAAGGAATCCCAGTAGCGCAAGATTAAGAACCACGCAGTGTAGTTTTACTTGTTTCCATAAGCAACCCAAATAATAATTGCATCAGGATCTCAATGCAAGTGGTTCAAACAAGTCAAGGAAAACACTACAGGAAACAGCAGTGCTAGCTCTCTTTTATATGACTTGAGCAATATCTAGAAAGGAAAGCCTATGAAATAGTGGCACTCATTATATATGAAAGTGTGCAGACTCGCTTACAAAGAGCACAGAAATAAGCTACAAACAAATAACCATTTTTCTTTGGATGACAATCTATACAAAGAGAGTTTCAATGGAAAATATAGATGCATCTGTCAAGACATTTTAGAACATTCAGCACATTTATATTCACCAGTCCTAGTTTATGATCTATTAACAACTAATATGTGTGGCGTCACCTCAAATAGCATGATAAGACATGAAACTAATAAATGGTACCATAAGGAACAGATCAAAAGCATAGAAGTCACTATACCACACCTCCCACACTATCATGACTTACAGTTGGAGGTGGCAAGTTCATCACAGATTTAGGCTATGAAACTCGGAAAACAGAAGGCCTAGATATCGAACCACCTACTGTCCCAGCACTAGCCTCAGAAACAAAAGCATAAACCAAGGTAGCAGGAAAAGATATTGTTCAAAGTTATATAATGAACAAGGACTAGAGCAGTCTACCATGCTCGCATGTGTTTCGAGCACTCAATCAGATTGATCGTGCAGAAGAACAAGTAAGGTCAAAATACCTTCGAGGGGAGCTCGACAGGCAAAGTGGGTGTTGCCATGCCTGGGGAGATCGCGTCACCGCTCATCCCTCTCCCAGCATACAACTCGCTCACTGGATGACTGAATTCTTTGGCACTTGGTCCATGAGCATAAGCTCAAAGGCTTTCTTCTGCTGCTCTTCAGATAGACCCAATTGACGCCTACATTAAAACATAGCATGTAGAAGACCATAGTTCAAAGGGAGGTATCTGGATATGGAACAAACATAGAGCAAGAGATCAATTAAACATGAACCATACATAGTCCAGCTTTAGAGGAGAAAGAACAGCAATTCAAAACTGATAACTAGAAAGCTGCAACTGATAGAACTAGCACTAAGGGAACTTCAACTGATATCCATTTTATGCTTTTGAAAGCAATTAAAAACAGAGTAAAAAAGAAAAGACTTCCCAACCCATGTTTTCTTACATTATCAGGATAAACAAATAGTAACAGAGAGCTATGATGGATTCAATGACAAATCAGCAAGCCTGCACTACCCATAGATAAATGTGAGCATTTACGTTTGTAAATTGTGAACATAGATGGGTAAACTATCAATTGTAGATCAAGATGCACATCCATCTCAAATGATTGCAGGATGCAAGCAAAAATCCTAGATCAAAGATCAACCAAAGGAATACAACGACAAAGGTGAGTATTACCTATCGATAGAAGTTCCAGAGATGGGGGCACCAACGACAAAGGGGAACCAGAGGCAGGAAGCTGGGAGAAGCACCGGTGACACCAAGACCAACCTGCTCATGGATCAAGAGAAGTTCTCGTTACAAAATTTATAACTACTTGGAACAAATTTAAAAGTACACATGTTGGTTCAACTGGATAACATGGACCTATAGAGCGCTAAGCAAGTCAAAAAGGGAATCCCAGTTGCGCAAGATTAAGAACCACACAGTGTAGATTTACTTGTTTCCAGAGGCAACCCAGATAATAATTGCATCAGGCGCTCAATGCAAGTGGTTCAAACAAGTCAAGGCAAACACTACATGAAACAGCAGTGCTAGCGCTCTCCTATACATGACTTGGTCAATATCTGGAAAGGAGAGCCTATGAAATTGTGCAGACTGGCTTACTCAGAGCACAGCAAGAAGCTACAAACAGCTAAACATTTTCTTTGGATGATAATCTATACAGAGTTTCAATGAGAAATATAGATGCATCTGTAGAAACATTTTAGACAGCAATTGAACATTCAACACATTTTTATTTGGTGAAGCTATTTGGTGAACATTCGCTGGGGGAGAGGTCCCAGCAAACGCACCCAAAGCCACACAATCAAGATCCAACAGATGGCAGTTTCAAATGAAAATTGTACTAAAAAGAAAGAAATGCCATGCATTTTTAAAAATGCCATCACTCTTATCACTATAAATGCCAGCCCAGGAGTTTGCAAATGCCACCCTTGCTGGCGAACAATCGCTAGCTAATAGGGTCCTTTATATTCATCAATCCCAGTTTACGATCTATTTATTAACAGCTAATACATGTAGCATCACCTCAAATAGCATGACAAGACATGTAATAATAAATGGTCTGAAACACAATGAATTGGTACCACAAGGAAAAAAATCAAAACCATAGAAGTCACTATAGCTCACCTCCCACACTACCATGGCTTAGGGTTGGAGGTGCTGAGATCATCACAGGTTTAGGCTATGAAACTCAGAAAACAGAGGGCCCAAAATATCCTACTACCAACTGTACCAGCACTAGCAACACAAACTACAGCATAAACCAAGCACTAGCCACACAAAGTACAACACATAAACCTAGGCAACTGTACATCGATTATACAACAATATCTAGGAGATGCAAAATTGATTTCTAATATCCTCAACAAAATTAAATTCCGTCGACCTACGGTTTTATTCACATAACTAAGCCAACAGATTGAAATACGAAACACACAACCACAAAACAAAACGAAACAACGGACCTGCTCAGAATAAGATTAAAAAATAGGAAAATGGTATCGAACCCTGCACAACATACCACTGAGTTCAAGTTTGTCATTTCTTATCTTGAACGCGTGAAGGTAACGAAGCATTGCCGCATAGCATATGTACACTAATAAGCTAACCTAGCACAAGCATGGCCAGGCAACCAGAGAACCTTTAGAAAGCATAATACTAATACTTAAATGCCTCGCAGAGTAATTAAGCATGGCCGCAATACTCTAATGATGAACGTCATAGATAGCCACGGCTCAATGGCTGGCACACAGCACATATATCTTCAACAATAGCACATGTTTAACAATGCAAAGCAGAAAATACATGATAGATGGCATATAACACATGAATCCTACTAAGGATAGTTTATATACTTCGGTGTCTTGTATATTTTAGCTAGACTGCCCTCATGGTTTTCAACCACACAATCAAATTGATCATGCAAGGAGTCATGCTAGCATTAAACTTCTCTCACAAGCAAAACATGATCACACCTTAGTACTGTTTGGGTGTGAATCACATAGCGATGTGAACTAGATTATTGACTCTAGCAAACCCTTTGCGTGTTAGTCACATGGAGATGTGAACTAATCACATAAAGATGTGAACTATTGGTGTTAAATCACATGACGATGTGAACTAGATTATTGACTCTAGTGCGAGTGGGAGACTGAAGGAAATATGCCCTAGAGGCAATAATAAAGCTGTATTTATATTTCCCTATATGATAATAAATGTTTATTATTCATGCTAGAATTGTATTAACCGGAAACTTAGTACATGTGTGAATACATAGACAAAACAGAGTGTCCCATCTGTTAGCTTAGAATAATGATCATTTAGTTTTATTGCTATTGCTTTCTTCATGACTTATACATATTCCTTTGACTATGAGATTATGCAACTCCCGAATATCGGAGGAACACCTTGTGTGCTATCAAACGTCACAACTTAACTGTGTGATTATAAAGATGCTCTACAGGTGTCTCCGAAGGTGTTTGTTGGGTTGGCATAGATCGAGATTAGGATTTGTCACTCCGAGTATCGGAGAGGTATCTCTGGGCCCTCTTAGTAATGCACATCACTATAAGCCTTGCAAGCAATGTGACTAATGAGTTAGTTGCGGGATGATGCATTACGGAACGAGTAAAGAGACTTGCCGGTAATGAGATTGAACTACGTATGAGGATACCAACGATCGAATCTTGGGCAAGTAACATATTGATGACAAAGGGAATGATGTATGTTATGCGATTTGACCGATAAAGATCTTCCTAGAATATGTAGGAACCAATATGAGCATCCAGGTTCCGCTATTGGTTATTCACCGGAGATGTATCTTGATCATGTCTACATAGTTCTCGAACTCGTAGGGTCCGCACGCTTAATGTTCGATGACGATTTATATATGAGTTGTGTGTTTTGGTGACCGAAGTTTGTTTGAAGTCCCGGATAAGATCACGGACATGACATGAAGCCCTGCGTGTATCGGGTAGTATTCAGACACCGGAAGGGTTCCAGAGTGTATCGGGTACATACCGGAGTACCGGAGGGGTTACCGGAACCCCCCGGGGAAAGATATGGGCCATATTGGATTAGGGAAGTGGGTGGCGCCCCCCTTTCCTTCTCCTACTCCCTCTCCTTTCCCCCTTTCCCCCTCCGGAAGAAGGATAAAAGGGGGGTCGAATCCTACTAGGATTGGAGTCCTAGTAGGACTCCCCTCTCCCTGGTGCGCCCCTTGGTGGCCGGCCTCCTCCTCCCCTCCTTTATATACGGGGGCAGGGGCACCCCAAAGCACATCAATTGTTCTCTTAGCCGTGTGCGGTGCCCCCCTCCACAGTTTACTCCTCCGGTCATAGCATCGTAGTGCTTAGGCGAAGCCCTGCGTGGACCACATCACCAACACCGTCACCATGCTATCATGCTGACGGAACTCTCCCTCGACCCTCTACTAGATCAAGAGCTCGAGGGACGTCATCGAGTTGAACGTGTGCTGAACATGGAGGTGCCATACATTTGGTACTTGGATCTGTTGGATCGTGAAGACGTTCGACTACATCAACCGCGTTAATATAACGCTTCCGCTTTCGGTCTACGAGGGTACGTGGACACACTCTCCCGTCTCGTTGCTATGCTTCTCCTAGATAGATCTTGCGTGATCGTAGGATTTTTTTTGAATTACTACGTTCCCCAATAGGTACTATGGACGTACGTCCGCGAGGCGCTTAGGCCCGAATGGGGGTCCCAAACCTCGCGGAGTTCCTCCAGTACAGGGCTAGCTACGCAACATACCCGTCATCGCCGCTTATTTTGGCTTATCTTTGCAGCGTTATCTTGGACTCTATGGATGACATGTAATAAGATGGTGATTGAGAAGGTCCTTCCAAGGTAGGCATCTGACTCTTTCTTAAATTTCTTGCTTCTCTATAGAACTGGCACCGCGCTCGAAGTAGCGTGACCGTGATCGCCTCGGTCTCATGATGGATGTGCTTCTGGCTACAGCCTATCGATTGTCTCGTCGTAGGGCCGCTTGGTGGTAGCCACTCGTTGTCATAGGGCCGCTTGGTGGCAACCACTAGGTGGCTTTTTTCCGATTACTCTTTCGTTTCCTTGGTCATGATTGTGTTGTTGCCCCAGCCGTTGTTATGAGTAGGATTTCAGATGCTGGTCGTATGGACCGTTGCTTTATCTATAAAGCATGTGAAAGCCTATTTCGAGAGAGGCCAGAAACCGTACATAATACTTTGGCTTCTCTTGAGGTTTCAAACTTATGCACTTCCTCTCTTACTAAGTTTTTCCTTTGTGTCGTACCAATTTTCTGACAAGGGAAAAGCAAACATACATGTTGTGGTGGTAAACGCTACATCTGGCAATTCAAAATATGATACCCCTCATAGCTCTATGGTAAGAATTTAAATAAGTTGTTGAAATCCTGTATATTGTTGATTATTACATGATATGTAGGACTAATGTGAGTATCCTTATTCCATAAGGCCAAAAACAACAACAAGAGAACATCCAGTTCAGAGTTTTCTAGAAACTCACACAACATTGAGAAGGATTCCAGTATGAGATAGATTGCAGTATTAGCACCCGTAAGTAATTTATAATGTCTTCGGTTCAAAATTATTGTGTGAGCCATCATAGTATAATGTACTAATAGTGTACGAACAACGCTTTCAATCAGGATGCAGACCAAAAGGAGGGCATGTTTACAAGAAGTTCTGCCACAAGTACCCAACGTGCAGATTATTGGGGAAAAGAGCTCCTCCGCCATGATACTTTCAAGCTTTGGTATCTCATCACATAATTCATTCTCTAAACAATGCATCCGTGAGCTAGAAGTGAAGATTACAATACAAGCAAGAGACACAAAACAGGAAATGCCACATTGGCAGAAAATCAAAATGTCCTACCTAGTGAACAGATGCAGGAAATCGAAGAGCTCAAAATGAAACAAATACTAGAAATGAAAGTTACCAAGATGGATCAGGAGAGAAAAATCAGAGGTTTTGAAAAAAAGCAGCAAGCAATGGAGGGAATTCTTAGTCGTCTCTTAAGGAAGTCGTCGTAATCTTCGCAGGAGAATGCGTCACAACCCATCAATCACTGATGGCGCACTACTATTTGTCATGATGTCTTATTTCTAATGCTCGATAATATGTCATTTGGATGCTCATTTTAATATGTGGGTCACTGCTATAAGAAATCTCTAGTCCCATTATTATAATAATAAAAGTTGTGATGGTAATGTTAAATTTCAAATTTTCTCTAATTCAAATTCAAATTTTCCTACAAAATCAACTGTGCATATTTTCACGCTATAATAAAACCTGTGACCGTACTGGTGACGGAAATTGTAGCACCCACGTCAGTACCCTCTATACCCACATGTAAGCAGACACATCAGCACTGTCTAGTCCCACATGCATGTAGCCACGTCAGCATCTTCTGGGCCCATATGTCAGCAGCGTTGACCATTCAAAACTGACACCGACTTATTACTGACAGGACCGTTGGCGATAAAACCCTCGGCGGACCCACATGGAAGCAGGCATGTCAGTAACTATTGGCCCACCTGTCAGAATCTTTGACCGGTCAAACTCGTGGACCGATCACCAGTAACTAGATTATCGTCGACAAAAAGATCTTAGGCAACAGATTGGGCTATCATAGGTGACATTCTGGGCCGTCACCGAAAACGGCCATCCGCGACAAATTTTAGTTCCTCAGCTAAGATACGATCTTGCATGATGGAGGAAGTGGTATCGTCAAGATTTTATTTTTTATGACGGCGCTTCGGTGACGGTGGGGGTGAAGCCGGAAAACATCACCAGTGTATTTTCCGTGACGAGAAAGGGTTATACATGACACAAGTGACACGTCGCAAAATAGAGCAAATTTTGTAGTGCAATAAGACAAAAATAATGCTCTTATGCGCATGCTATCATTTAATACTAAACTATACATTTGTTATTTTTATCCTAATGGAATATTTGTGGGGCTTCACTGAGGAGGAACGACGGCGAAGGTGTAAACATATACCGGCAACTAGGTAGATATTTATGTTGTATAATGAATTGTAAGCATCTTGACTACACTTTAAAAATAATCACATCTTTATGTTTTCACGCAACCCCACTAATCACGTTTCTTGTTGCGTGGCATCATGAAAGGTTTCAAGGGATTTGCTGATGTCGTCGGGTGGGTATCAGAGGTGTTTTTCTCTCTCATTGCAATACACGGGCATGTTTGCTAGTATATATATAAAGTGGCTAGGCCAGTAGGCCGGTGCGACGTGGTTACCCCATTAGGGCATCTTCAATGCCGACCCCGAAACCAGACATCGCATCGTCCGCAGACTGCCGGGGGGGGGGGGCAGTCTACGGATACTGATGCGGGAGTGAGCCATCCAACCGTAGCCGCATATGTCCGGTTATATTCGGAAAAAGTTTAATGAAAGTTAACAAATTTGATTCCGCGCTTTCCCTACCCTCTCCGCACCGATTGTCGTCGCCCAACAACCAATCCCCGCACTTTTCACCGTCAGCCGCCACATGGACCCGTATGAAGACCTTTCGAAACCGACGGACGTGGAGGATCCAGAGAAGGTGCTCACCTGCAAGATCAACTCGGCGACACAGCAAGTCGGCCGCATCAAAGTGAAGGCAAAGCTTTAAGAGGGCGGCAGACGGGGTGTAGGGGCCGGTTGGGGGCGAGGACACGGGGCATCGCCGTTGTCGTCCATGCACACGCCACCTTGGCCATAGCAATATAAGCCGCCCTACTTCTACGCCGGCAAGTAGCTCGGCCGACGGTCCCTGTCCTCAACTGCTAGGCACTTGCTGTATTGCGTCGATGTCAATGCAGTGCCACTCTATTTTGCTGACTCAGCATCGCCGTAGCTGGCCTGGTCGTGGACGCTGGGCATTGATCAGCTCAGTGCCCGCTCTCTATTCGTCGGTATATCTCAACCGGGCAAAACGACTTATGACGACGCAAACATCTTGTTGATGGAGATGAGATCCACGACGAAAGCGGAGGCAGCACCATGGCGGACAAGTGGATGACTCATAGACAAAGGTGTACGCCCAACATCCGGATTCGTACACCGAGTAGCCGAAACAGGACACATACGCCAATGAAACATGCCTTCATCCGTTGGATTGACCAGTCGATCCAAAGAAGAGAGGTATAGGAGATAGTTTCAACGTGAAGGAGGATGAATTATTGTCGATGCGTGGTTGACCACTAGCATCGATCTGATCCATGGCATAGAGAAAACAGGCTCAATATTTTGGTGCAACATTCATTCTCGGTTCCATGAGCACAAGAAATTCAAGCCCTGCCGCGACAAATTCATCCTTGATCTTGGGAAAAAGTCGCTCAACCACAATGGTACACCATCCAAGAGGCCATGAGCAAGTATTGCGGCCATTTAAAACAACTAATCGGTTGGTGGTCAAGTGGTGCACAAATCATTGAGGGAGTAAATTGGTCTATGTGTTAGTCATTTGGCCAGTTATGCAACTTGTTAGCCGGATATGCTCTATATCATTTCTTAAGATATGCAACTTGTCGTTGGATATGCCTTGTGTTGGTTATTTGGCCGGATATGCACCTTGTTGACAATGTCCTTTTTTTACAGCCCTTCACTGCGTGCAACTTTATTCGAAGGTGGAGAAGAAGAGCTTCGTCCTCATGCATTGTTGGTAGAAGTTGAAGGGCGACTCAAGTATCAACATGGCATTGCCAATTCCATCAAGACCGTCGGCACCGGCAATGAGGAAGAAATGGGTGATCCAACAGACCCTACAAAAGAACTGCCCAAAAAGATTAGAAGAGGGTCTGAGAGAAGTGGGAGGAGGAGAAGTTGAAGCGGGAAGGGACGTCGGCCAAGATAATGGAGATGTTGGAGGACATCTTCGCAAAAAAGGAGGAGGTATATGTCAAGCGCTATGACGTGAAGGAGGAAACAAAGACGAAGAGGCTTAACATCTTGACGGTGGCGACCGAGCAAAAAGATCAATCTCAAAGAGAAGAAGACTAACCTCGAAGAGAAGAAGTTTGAGTTTGCGGCTGCTTCAAAGGATACCAAGATGTTGACCATGAGGATGGACAAGTCGGATCCCGATAGACGATGATCGTGTGCGTCGTCCATGTTAAGATGTTGAAGTGCTTGGAGGCCAAGAAGGAGGCGGCTGGTGAGGAGGAGGCGGTGGCAGAGTGAGCGAGGAGGCTCGGACAGCCGGTCTGGGAGGGCGAAAATGCTCTTTTTTTATGGTCTGTCGGACTGAAACTTTTGTGATCGGGCGCATATATATGAATATTCGCCTCTTTTTGGTTGTGGTCGGGTACTACGACACCACACTATAATTTGCTTATATTGTTATGCATTTGAAATGAAGGATGGTCGGACCTGCGGGATCGTTCAGGGATGCGGTTGGATGGTCGTTTCCCGTATATGTGTCCGTGGACTAGTGTCGATCAATCCGCGAATAAATAGTGGGTCTACTTTAGAAGGCGGCGGGGGAGATGCCCTTGCGAACGAAACACCCCTACTCTTTTGTTGCTTTTCCCGCAACAACAATATTTTTTTGGGGGGGACGCAACAACAAATATTAGTCAGTGTAAATTGTCTCTACGGATATATATGTATGTTTTGCACATTCTCCATCTTGTGTCCCCTACATGTCAACTTGTGCTGGGTGGGCTGCCGAAGATGGTGTCACTACATACCTAGTTTCTTTTTTCAGGGCAATACCTGTGTAGGTTGAAGTGGTGGTCTCATGGCTTCCGATAGATAATGGACTTGGTATTCTTGTTGCATGACAAGTCAATCAGATGGTCCCTTCTGCTTCACACATGTATTGTCTTTCTTTTCAAAATATGTTGCTACCACTTTCCCCCCTTTTGTCAGATGGTCCAGAGGCGGAGGTTTTTGCTGGGCCGCTGGTTTCTTTTATTCGGAACACAACATTTGTACACCTGCCCTGTCGAGCTGGCCCTCCTTACATGAAAGCGTCCTCTTAGCTAGCCGCCCACAGTATCACCGTAGCACGTCCTATCGACCACCCCGGCCGGCCAGCATCTACGTCTGTCCATCACCATGCATAACTCCAGGGCCGTCTCCAGAAATTCGGGGCCCCGGTGCGGAACGCGAAATGGGGCCCAAAATTTAGCAAAAATTGTATTACTAATATAATTAGACATATTTTCACTTAATATATAGCTTCGAATATGAGTTATGTCATACAATAGTTGAAAATATATTATATAGTAATGCTAACGAGTAAACGTAGTATTGAAATAATAAACTTTCCTTTTGTGAATTGTAATAAAACTGTAAACGGGCCGATATTCTATGGAAAAGCATCGTCTGTTTAGTACTCCCTCCGTCCGAAATTACTTGTTGTAGAAATGATAAAACTGAATATATCTAGAAATAGAAAACGTCTAGATACATTTCTTTCCATGACAAATAATTCTGGACAGAGTAAGTATTTCTTCAAACGAAATCTTTAAATCCATTGACTCTATTCTCACAAAATAAAAATCCATTGAGTCTTAGAATGAAATAGTGTAGGAGATGAGCATAGAACGAAGAATTAGTACTACGATTAGAAATTAGCTTGCGGCTAGTGTAACAATCCTATTAATTTTAATCAAAACTAAATGCCCCTGCTTAACTTATTTTTCGTTCATCTACTTTGATCCGAGGCTTATGGCTACGACTTACCTTGGAAAATATTCTTGTGGTCGGAGGCTGCATTTTTTTTTTGAGACAATGTGGTCAGAGGCTGCTGCAGTAAAGAAACTAGCACTCTCGGCCATAGCGATTAGGCCCATTAGCGTAACTAGCCTGCCTTGTTTCTACTTGCTCTTTACAAACAAGCCGAACTGAGGGCCTATTGGCTGGGTATTAGCGCACCGTAACCTGCGAGGTTTGTTCCGATTAAATTGGATCGAGCGAATCAGCAGAAAAAGGCAGCAAACCAGCGCATGAACCGCGGCCGTTACATGGTTTTCCCTCGATCGGGGCCCCTACGATTTTGGGGGCCCTGTGCGATCGCACCGCTCGCACACCCTTGTCGACGGGCCTGCATAACTCGACCGGGTAGCTCTCTACAGAATAACAGAAACACGGGGCCTGGGTACGTAGCAGCGCCATGCATGCATCGACGTCGGCATTTCCTAAACGGCGCCTGTAGCGCCCGTTCTAGGCTTACTGCTACACGGCGCACACCCCTTTCACCCCGCTGGGCCGGCCCATCTCCTTTTTCCTAAGCGCTAAAAACAGATGTCCTGGCAGAGGATCGAACCAGCCACATCCCTGTCGAGCAAAGCATGACCAACCATCACGCCAACTTGCTTATATGGGAACTACAATCTTTTTCCTCTATTTCCATTCCATTCTTTCCTCTTTTCCTTTTTTTTTCCTTTTTTCGTTTTTGTTTTCTGTTTTCCTTTTTTTGTTCTTCCTAGTTTGATTTTTTTGCTTGAAATTCGTGATTTTTTTCTTAAAAATCAATGAACTTTTTTCAAATTCGATGAACTCGTTTCCCAATTCGATGAACTTTTTTCAAATTGTATGAACTCCTTTTCCAATTTCGATGAACTTTTTTCAAATCCGATGACCTTTTCCCAAATCCGATGAACTTTTTTCAAATTCGATGAACTCTTTTCCAAATTCGATGAACTTTTTTCAAATTTGATGAACTTTTTTCAAAATTCGATGAACTTTTTTCAAATTTGATGAACTTTTCTTGAAAATTTATTAACCTTTTTTAATTTCAATTAAAATATTTCAAATTTGATGAACTTTTCAAATCCGATGACCTTATTCCAAATCCGATCAACTTTTTTCAAATTCGATGAACTCCTTTCCAAATTTGATGAAATTTTTTCAAATTTGATGAACTTTTTTCAAATCCAATGAACTTTTTTCAAATTCGATGAACTTTTTCAAATCCGATGAACTTTTTTCAAATCCGATGAACTTTTTTCCAAATTCGATGAACTTTTTTCAAATTTGATAAACTTTTCTTGAAAAATTAATAACTTTTTTAAAATTTCGATGAACATATTTAAAATTTGATGAACTTTTTTTCAAATTCGCTGAACTATTTTTCAAGTTAGATGAACATTAAATGAAAATGCATTAATGTGTTTTTTGATTTTGAAGAACGTTTTTCAAAACCAATAAGTTTTTTCAAATTTGATGAACCTTTTTTGAAAACCAATGAACGTTTTCAGGTTTGTGTAATTTTCCTCCAAAATGAAGAACAATTTTCAAAATCCATGAACTATTTCAATGTCACGATCTTTTTCCAAAAAAAATCTATGAAATAGAATTGCGCAGCGACATGATTTATGCCTTTGCCGCTGTTACAAATCACTAGTTACTCGATAGATCGAGTGGCTAGCGGACTCGTACCTAAACTGGAAGGTTGTGTGTTCGAGACCTGGAGATTTCTTTTTCCGAATTTTTGTCTGCGAGCTTTTGTGTTCGCTGCTGAGCGCGATTCGTGGGCCGGCCCAACTGCGCGCCGTAGCGAGCGCCAGGGAGAGGTACGGGCGCGTGAAGCGCCCGATAGGAGCTCCCATCGACGTCACAGGGGCAGACGAGGATGAGACCGGTGCAGTGAGCGGTAAAGTGGCTATAGATTGACGTGGGGCGGGGGGCAGCCCACAGAAGGGCGATAAAGACGTGACGAGAGGGACGCGTCGCCACCCACGGACGAGCGACCACCTCGACAGGCCGATGGGATCCCGCGATCGCACGCCGAGAACCCTTGGCGCCCAGCGCAGGTGGCGCCCCCGCCCCGAGCTTTTCCTTCCGCCGGTGCGCCCTCCCACGACTGCAGGGGGCCGCCGGCCGTTGGTTGCGCCTTTGCGCGCCCCAAGTCGAGCCGGCCGATCCCCACACGCAGCGGCCCTAGCGGGGAGGTGCGTGTCTCCGGCCACACGGGCAGGCATCCGCACGCCCCTCCGTGCCCACCTGATTGGGGCCTTCACTTCAGTGCGCGGCCCGATCGCTCTGCGCCTCGTCCTGCGCGCCCTGTTCCGTACCCGGCAGCCCTGCCGGGCATCGGGTTTCCATCGCCACACGGCCGCCCAGCCTCTTTTTTTTTAGCATCAGTACAGACGCAAGCGCTCATATACACGTGCA
The DNA here is from genome assembly GCA_032464435.1 of Aegilops umbellulata. NCBI lineage: Eukaryota > Viridiplantae > Streptophyta > Magnoliopsida > Poales > Poaceae > Aegilops > Aegilops umbellulata. The sequence continues at coordinate 74,818,127 of CP136057.1, read as the reverse complement.
TACACTCATCCCTATCAACGCACACACGCACACCTTACCCTTATGAGCACCTCCGAGAGACTGAGCCGGCATATCATCTTGAGATTTACGAAGTCACCGTAGGCTCATCTTGAGATTTACGAAGTCACCGTAGGCGCCTCGTCGTCGATGGGAACGTCTTCTCCCACTGAAAGCGCACCACCGGAAATTCTGAAATAAATCCAGGAATAATGCGAGCACCAGGATTTAAACCCTGGTGGGTTGGGAATACCACTGTTCACCTAACCAACTCAATCACGGATTGATTCGCGCCGCCCAGCCTCTCTGTTGCCGCTCGTGCGTCGTCTGAGCGCACGATCAATTGCACTTCTGTGAACCGGCCGGTAGCATAGTATTTTCCCAAGGGTGACGCTAAACCGAGGTAGTATATATCTTCCTTCTCCCCACTACCGCGCATTCTTAGCCCTGCCGTTGATCAGATCTAGCCATATCCAACCCGACATAATACGAACGGAGTAGTTGGGCGAGTCATGGAGAAACAGTTGGAGTATTTCGCCGCAGAGACGCGCGCGGTAGTCGTCCGCCGTGATGCCACTGGCGACCAAACAGGCGCATGTGGTGTTCACGTTTCATCTTAACTGCAGATGCGTCCGCTGATCCACAGGAACGAACAATGCATGCATGGTACCTCTCTCAAGAAGAACCGCTAATTTAGCCCGGTGGCCACGACGACAATGCATGGTACGTACGACAATGCCGTGTGTTCATCTCATTCAACACGCTCGGCTCAGTTAAACTTCAAACATCATCTACTTCCTCCGTTCCGATAATGAAATTGGAGGGCTTCTATCTACTCTTAAATTCGTAATGAAATTGGAGGGCTTCTATCTACTCTTAAATTCTTCATAGTCCAAGTGGTCCGGTGCTTCTAGATCTAGGAAATCCATGTCCTTTACGAGTGGTTCTTTCTTCTCCTTCTTTCTCCGAGGTCACAACTCAGTTCAGCTGTGGTCTGTATGACTGTAACTGATCGATATGGGGAGCTACTGATTGGCTCATGCTAGCTACTACAGTACACACCAGTCTAGTTGACCTTGCTTTGACTACAGTAGTTCTGTACTGTGCAGGACAGCCACAGCGGGCGCTTACAACTTGAGAATAATTTACTGGTCAGACGGCTGTAGATGCATGTTGGCGTGTTGCGACCGACGCGAATACATGGGAGCATGGTACGTGGTATCGAGTGCATCAGTACTGACGCGTGACTTTGTAAGCTTTCGACAGTAGGCGACTATGCCCATCGAGTCGCAATAATGCAGCAGCTAGCCACTCCTACTACCTATAGCAAAGTATGCGCGCGCTCCGGCGAAAATGGGAGGGAAACCTCTGACGACGGAGGGAGATGCCAGCTAATTTGGCTGGACGATGCCATGTGTTGGTGCTTGTGCTTATCAATTCAGAGGCCCCATGTGTCCGGGTCAGGCCCGTCGACAAGGGTGTGCGAGCGGTGCGATCGCACAGGGCCCCCAAAATCGTAGGGGCCCCGATCGAGGGAAAACCATGTAACGGCCGCGGTTCATGCGCTGGTTTGCTGCCTTTTTTCTGCTGATTCGCTCGATCCAATTTAATCGGAACAAACCTCGCACGTTACGGTGCGCTAATACCCAGCCAATAGGCCCTCAGTTCGGCTTGTTTGTAAAGAGCAAGTAGAAACAAGGCAGGCTAGTTACGCTAATGGGCCTAATCGCTATGGCCGAGAGTGCTAGTTTCTTTACTGCAGCAGCCTCTGACCACATTATCTCAAAAAAAAAATGCAGCCTCCGACCACAAGAATATTTTCCAAGGTAAGTCGTAGCCATAAGCCTCGGATCAAAGTAGATGAACGAAAAATAAGTTAAGCAGGGGCGTTTAGTTTTGATTAAAATTAATAGGATTGTTACACTAGCCGCAAGCTAATTTCTAATCGTAGTACTAATTCTTCGTTCTGTGCTCATCTCCTACACTATTTCATTCTAAGACTCAATGGATTTTTATTTTGTGAGAATAGAGTCAATGGATTTAAAGATTTCGTTTGAAGAAATACTTACTCCGTCTAGAATTATTTGTCATGGAAAGAAATGTATCTAGACGTTTTCTATTTCTAGATATATTCAGTTTTATCATTTCTACAACAAGTAATTTCGGACGGAGGGAGTACTAAACAGACGATGCTTTTCCATAGAATATCGGCCCGTTTACAGTTTTATTACAATTCACAAAAGGAAAGTTTATTATTTCAATACTACGTTTACTCGTTAGCATTACTATATAATATATTTTCAACTATTGTATGACATAACTCATATTCGAAGCTATATATTAAGTGAAAATATGTCTAATTATATTAGTAATACAATTTTTGCTAAATTTTGGGCCCCATTTCGCGTACCGCACCGGCCCCGAATTTCTGGGGACGGCCCTGGTCCGGGTAGATATATGTTGTGGACATGATCCTGTGGGTTCTGGGTTGCAGTTGCACTGGGCGGACACACATGCATGCAATGGACGGCCAGGCTCATAGTCATCGGCCAGCTAGGAGAAAACAAACTTGGGATTGGCTTTTGAAATGGGGCCCAAGAATGGCACTCCATGGCCGGATCAGCTCCTTCTTGATGTTTCAACTTTCATGCCTATCCTCTAATCTGTATGTGCGTGTTTATACCCCGAAGTTCAAATCTGTCATGATCGTCTCTGTTGTTCTTGGTCCTACTCTACCGGAACTATGTCATGATTACATGCAGAAGGAATCAAAATATAAACAACGCCAATTGTCGTAGTAGTCTCCTGCTGCGGAGATGGCGTTGCTCGCATATTATTTGTAAATCGCATCAGCAGCTTCAAAAGGAATAGAAAACGAGGCTTTTTCCACCACACAGGGGCAGACATTACGCTCAAGCAGGGAAGTCAATGTGTCTGCTGCTCGAGAACCTGTTCGCCTCGGAAAGGTTAGAGGTATTCACTATGCTCTAGATTACCTTTTCGTGCTTTCTTCTACCTGTGAGGGTGAACTAGGTTTTTAGTACTTCCTTCTCGAGCTTCTATTTCTTTCATTTAAGGGAGATCTTAAAATTTTGGGTGCAATGCTTCGCTGCCTTGCCCTAGTGTGTCGCATGTCGCCTTGATCCCTACTCATCGGAGCGGGCGAAGCAAATCTAATGTCTTGGACAGTTTGCCGAATGTCGGCTAAAATGAATATGAAATTCAGGTGGGCAGTTTGCCCCCAGTGACGTTTCAAAAAAAGCTGTTTTACGATGATTGGGTTAGTACTCGGAGTACTTAGCAGTACTTACATGTCTGATCATGTCTGATTTTTATTAGCCGTCAGATCTTGCGGGGAATTTTAATTGATTAAATTTAATATGTTAATTGCGATAAGGGCATAATGGTCCAGGGGAAAATATCTTATCTTGAACCGGTCACCTGAGGACCAGATCCATGTCTACTCGATCCAGTTCAGAATCCTCCTCCGATCTATTCGTCGCCGCTCGCCGCTCCTGACCTTCTCCGTCCTCGACCTGCCCGGCGAGAGGAATAAATTCATCGTCCTCGTCCTCCACCCAACCAAACCCAGCCCCCCACGCCGTCACCGAAGAAGAAGAAGGCCGGATCTGCGCCGGCTGAATCGGCGGCGACCGCGGCGGGCGATCCCATCTCTTCGCGCGTACCATCCTTAAGGTATGAATTCGGCTTGGCGTTCTGCTCGTTCTCTTGGCCGTTGCGCCCCTCCACCGTGCATGCAGTACAACCTCATCCCCACAAGATCCGGGTACGGACTAGAACAACGAATGGAAAGCTTCATCGTGGCATAGTTCCTCTTGAGCTAATCGCATCATGTTTGTTTAAGTAAGATGTTGAGGGTATTGCTTACTTCCTTGACGTTTGAGATGAGATATACTAAAGGAAGATGAGATACTGGTTCCATAGTTCACCTAATTTAGTTTATTAAAGTCATCATCACTTTAGGTTTGCATAGCGCATGAAATCTAGTTTAAAGGAAGATGAGATACTACTTGTTGGACGTTGATGATTGGTTTCCCTCACATGTCAAACCAGTAAAGTTTTTTCCATGCACTTGTCTTTGCCTATGAGCTATTTTACACCTGCAACATTGATAAACAGAAAGATGTTGATGATTGGTTTCCCTCACATGTCATATGCAAGAAGACATGGCGTATGCAAGTGATGAGAGTATGTTCGAGTATCTAAATGTTGTCAGCAAGATGTTTGATAGTGAGGCTGAAGGCTATGAATTCTACAACAAATATGCTCTTGAAAAAGGTTTTAGTGTGAGAAAAAGCTACGTTGAGTGGGATAGATCCAACAAATACATAATTTTAAGGAAATTGTGTGTAGTTGTCAAGGGTTTCGCGAAGAGAAGCACATGAAAAGAAAGATGGAAGATAGAAAGAGGAGGCCACGAAGTTTAACTCGTGTTGGGTGTAATGCTAAATTGGTCATTACGAGACAGGAGGAAACCGGTCGGTGGTTTGTCAAGGATTTCATCGATGAGCACATCCATCCTCTAGCCCCACGGGATCTTTCTTGTCTGCTGCGTTCGCACAGAAGAATTAGCGATGAGCAGAAAGCGGACATTGCGGACATGGAAAAATGTGGAATCCGCAAATACCATATTATGGATATTTTGTGCTTTCAATACGGTGGATTTGATAAGGTTGGATGCATAAAGAGGGACATTTATAATTTCTGCCATGCTAATAAGCAGGAGACAATCAGTGTCGGTGATGCTAATATGGTGATCATGCACATGATGGCGAGGCGAGAGTGAGATGTGGATTTTTTCTTCAAGTACTTGGTAGACGAGCATGGCCATCTGAAGAGACTATTCTGAGCTGATAGTCAATCGCGACTTGACTACGAGGCTTTCAGAGACGTCATTGTTTTCGATAGCACATACAGAACCAACAAATACAATCTGCCATTCGTGCCGTTTGTCGGGTTGAATCACCACCGCAGCACTTTTATATTTGGCTGTTGTATAATTTCTCATGAAACAAGCCAGGCATACGAGTGGATGTTGCGGACCTTTTCTGATTGCATGGCACAGAAGCATCTGATATCTGTGATCACAGATGGGAACCTTGCAATGCATAGAGCAATAAGAGTGGTCTGGCCAGACTCAAACCATAGACTATGTATATGGCACATTCAGCAGAACATTGTACGCCATCTGCATGATGACGACGTAAAGGAGGAATTCAGATATTTCATTTATGATACTTCTTCCATTGAAGAGCATGAGATAAAATGAATACAATTCTTATAACGGAATAAAGTAACCAGTGAGGAGTCTTGGCTGCATCAGATGTATCAGATGAGAAAGTTGTGGTGTGCTCCATATCTTGAGGGGCGTTGTTTCCTAGGATTGAGCAGCAATCAGAGGAGTGAGAGCTTGAACTCTGTGCTACATACACATCTTGAGGGTAAGATGTCGTTGTTTGAAATCCTAGAGCACTATGAGTGTTGCCTTGCGTCGCGACGGATTAACGAAGCTCTCCATGACGTCGAAGCCTTGCAGTCCGTTCCATTTACAGAGGAAAATGCTTCGCCGCTTGAGAAACACGCCGCAACAGTTTTCACACCTAGTGTCTTTAAGATGGTCTTATGGAGCATAGATGTTGTCGGCAAATGTCAGATCAGAGAGATACTAGATGGATCAGAAGATTCCACTTATGTTGTGTCCAAGCAGGAAAGAATGGATAAAAAGTTTGGAGTGCGCATTGAAGAGCAAGGAGGTCTTTTGCACAGGGTGAGTTGTTCTTGCCGTAAGCTGGAATGCGCAGGAACACCATGTTCCCACATTTTTTACATATTGGGAATTTTAAAACAAACAATTCTGCCCGGTTGTTGCGTTCCCACTAGGTGGACTATGAATACAAAATGTGCATACGCACCTACCAGAAAAAACCAGATGTATGACTATTCGGTAAGCCTGCAGAGGTACCGCGAGTTGCGGAATTGTAGTCACGCCGCAAGTTTCCAGGCATGCCACTCTGATGAGGACTATCACCGTCTAAAGATGCTTTTGCAAGCACAACATCATGGCAAGCAATCAAGTTTTGAACAAGCTGACAACAAGGAGTCAACTAATGCTCAGCATAACAGCATTAGGTTTGGCCCGTTGATGCCGCACTCGCAGAAAGTTGATAAGGTTCTGGATCCCGTGCATGTGCCAGGACGAGGTGCACCGAAGAAAAGGCTGCAGGCAAAGACAAAGAAGTCAAGATCACAGAATATCTGTGGATATTGCAAGAAAGCAGGTCACAATCGACGTAAATGCGCTAAATTGCTAGAGGTACGAAATATGTTCATATTTTTTTTGCATGTGTTTTACTCATAATTGATGTCCATGTGATTTATTGTATTCTTCTGTGTAGGATCTCGAGGCTGAACTGTGATATCTACATACAGCATGAACCGACGATGAGCCAGAGAAAGTCGTGTGCCATTCAGCTTTGTGTGACGTGGTCTTTACATTCTATTTCATCGTGACAGTAATTTAGTGAAGTGCGGTTGTACTGTCATGTTACCGTATTAGTTCGACATCTTTCGTATCCATTTTCTGTGTGTATCATTTGATGTCCAACTTTAAGAATGATGATGTATTTCGACAAATTGGGCACTATGATTCTTCACCCTTACTATGGTTGTCATGCATATTCATAATCATCATGCATATTCTTCATTTACAGAGCAATAATGACTGACTTATTTTTTAAATAAGCGGGGCCCATTGGGGTGTGCTTGGAAATCTTTGAAAAACCTCCATGCACGTTCATCTTCGCTGCATGCAAATCGGGCGGCAGACGTTGTGCCAGTAGCTGTCAAGGCCTTGATGAATCACTATTCACATGCAGGTCCCCGACTCTTGCATGCAGGTCCCCGACTCTTGCATGCAGGTCCCAAATTTTCTTGTACATGGTCACCCACATGTGCCAAACATGTGTATGAAAGAAAATTTTGAAAAAAATTATTTTACAACGCCCCCTTGAGGCATAGACCGATGTTTTCAGCAGTCAGTCTAGAGGGCATTATAAATTAAAAAAAATTCAAAAAAATACAAAAACTTGGAAACCTAGTTTTGTTTGTGGAAGAGATCATGTGTGCCAAAACTGAGGTGAATTGGAGGTGGTCAAAAAAATGCACGCATTCCCGGAGGGACCATTTGATCTAACTTAAGCCAGTTTTTGAAAAAACGTGAATTGTTCCACCACCTCCAAATCACCCAAATTTTCTTGTACATGGTCACCTACATGTGCCAAACATGTGTATGCAAGAAAATTTTGAAAAAACTTATTTCACAATGCCCCTTCGAGGCATTGACCGATGTTTTCAGCAGTCAGTCTAAAGGGCATTATAAATTCAAAAAATTTCAAAAAAATACAAAAACTTGGAAACCTAGTTTTGTTTGTGGAAGAGATCATGTGTGCCAAAACTGAGGTGATTTGGAGGTGGTCGAAAAAATGCCCGCATTCCCGGAGGGACCATTAGCCAGTTTTTGAAAAAACGTGAATTTTTCCACCACCTCCAAATCGCCCAAATTTTCTTGTACATGGTCACCCACATGTGCCAAACATGTGTACGCAAGAAAATTTTGAAAAATTTTATTTCACAATGCCCCCTTGAGGCATAGACCGATGTTTTCAGCAGTCAGTCTAGAGGGCATTATAAATTCAAAAAAATTCAAAAAACTACAAAAAATTGGAAACCTAGTTTTGTTTGTTGAAGATATCATGTGTGCCAAAACTGAGGTGATTTGGAGGTGGTCGAAAAAATGCCCGCATTTCCGGAGGGACAGAATATAGAGAGCAGCACACAACAACAACAACACATTCATCGAATACAATAGAAGATATCTCTCCGAATACAATTCATCATTTTAGTCTCCGAATTCAAAAGACCGAACAAAGATAGAACATTACATGTCTTGAGACCGCGAGTAGCGAGTTTGTCTTCACATTACAAGTCGATATCGATCATCTAAACTACCATCACATAGAAGAGAGTTGCGGTCATCACGATGAGCATCATCGCAATGAAACTGGTCTTCATCCGGTTCCTCCAACGCTCCCTCCTCTCTCCCGCTAGATACGGGCGTATCTAGATTCCGCCTCCGCCCTAGTGGTGTACCCTTTGTAACTGTTACCGCTGAAACGGTGAACCTGTCTCCGACACTCCTCCCAGTCGTCGTAGACTCCGGGAACCTTACCCTTGTACACGACATACGACGGCATCTCTATGCACAAGCCAAACAACAGACAATACATAAGCAATACATAAGTATGCAACAAAAGGACCAGAAGAGAAAAGCAAGACATTAATAGCACAATTCATGGTCCTAGTAATAAATAGCATCGATTACATCTAAGTTGAACGACTGTCCAAACCAAAGAGACATAGAATTCATTAAAGTTTAATTACAACATGAGCAAATCAATGTTTCAGAACTACACATAGCATCACTACTTTCGGCTCGACTCATGGGACCGGAGCGTGGATGAAGCCGCCGTCTGTCCTGATGGTCATGAAATCGCGGGCGTTGTCAGCCTGCATTTGTAGCGTTATGTCTATCTCACTGCACAGAACACGGAATGTTAGAAAAAATAAAGAACGATTGATGGCTGCGTTTTTTGCTGTTTTGGCTGATGTTGTTTTGGTGCTGTTTTGGTGCCATTTTGGATGGCTGCAGTGACTTTTTGGTGCCATTTTTGATCTCTTAATATGGTTGCAGTGATCATTAAGTTTAGAGCAAAATATGGCTGTTATTTTTTTGTTTTGTTTCAGAAACAGGACAAACCAAAGGGCCCATGTCTCCCCTCCAGATTTTTCGAGGGCCAAAGGGCAGGACGTTTGAGTTTTTGAGGCAACTCCCCACGTCTCCCCTCCACTGGCAACTCCCCACGACTCCCCTCCACTGGCAACTACCCACGACGCAGGGAACTCCCCTCCTATTCCATTGCCGCTCCATCTTCCTCCCTCTGCCTCCACCATCAAGCAACTCCCCTCTGCCTCGACCATCGCTGGCCAGGAGGGCAATGGCGGAGGAATCGTGGAGCAACTCCCTTCCGTCTGCCAAGAGAATGGCGGAGGCATCATGGAGCAACTCCCCTCCGTCTACCAAGCATCACCAAGGTGAGGCGTCTGGCAAGGAGCCGCTGGTGGTCGACGACGACGTTCCGATCCCTGGGCAGAAGCAGGACTACACCGTGCCGCTCATGGTTGATATCCACCTGAAGAAGGAGAAGCTGGATGTCGTATGCACCAGCAATCCAGACAAAGCCGACAAGAGGATCCGCGAGATCATGAGGAGGCTCGACGGCATGCTTTCTCGGTCGATCGGCATTGATGTCGAGTATACGAGGGAAGACAAACCTCCGCAAATGGCTGCAGTTCTGCAGTTATGCATGGAGGATCTCGTCCTGGTATACCACATCACCGCGGCAACCAAATGGTAAAAACATCCAGTTCTGAAGTTTCTGAAGTTCTGACGTTTCTGTCTAATTAGTAGTTTCTGAAGTTTCTGAAGTAGACGCAATAGTTCTGAATTTCTGAAGTAGATGCAATACTAGTTCTGAAGTTCTGTAGTTTTTGTCTAATTAGTAGTTTCTGTAGTTTCTGAAGTTTCTGAAGTAGATGCAATAGTTCTAAAGTTCTGAAGTAGATGCAATACTAGTTCTGAAGTTTCTGTCTAATTAGTAGTTTCTGAAGTTTCTCAAGTAGATGCAATAGTTCTGAAGTTTCTGAAGTAGATGCAATACTAGTTCTGAAGTTCTGAAGTAGATGCAATACTAGTTCTGAAGTTTCTGTCTAATTAGTAGTTTTTGAAGTTTTTGAAGTAGATAAATTTGATGCACCAGATTAATTTGATGCAGGCCCAAGGAACTCCGCCCGCTCCTGCAGGAGAAGAAGTTGTACACCTTTGTTGGCTTCTCCATTGGAGGTGACAAGGAGAAGCTAAAATTGTCTGGTTTGGAGATCAACCCCGACAAGTACGTCGACATGCAGCGCAAATGGAGAGTTCCAAACAATGGAAAGAAGTGGCAGTCTTTAGCTGAGTTTGCAGCCAGCCTCATCCACCCATCGTACAAGGAAATGAAGCAGAAAATCAACAAGAAATTGGACCACAAACTCTGGGGGGACAGCCCACTGCCAAACAACCTCATTGAGTACGCAACGAAAGATGTGTACGTCACCTACGAGGCATGGAAGAAAATTGAAATCATCAAAGAAGGTTTGAAGCAATGGCAAGAGGCGGAGGATCATTGGGATGACCCCTACTACTGGGGATATTGAGTTGTTTGTGGTATTTTGTGTCTCAGTTTGTAGTTATGTGGTTGAACAAGTTTGCTTTTGTAATGATGAACAAGTTTGCTTTTGTTATGTTGAACAAGTTTGCTTTTGTAATGATGAACAAGTTTGCTTTTGTTATGTAGTTATGTGATTGTTATGATGCTGGTGCAGAACACTTATGGTTGTGATGTGATGCAATATCCTTCAAGTTTTGGTGATCATTTAGTTCAAGTTTTGGTCACATCATACAGAATGTTGTGTACAAGTTTTTGTGATCATTTAGTAGTTTTTTTTATACAGAAGCCTTTCACCATAACAGAACTTTGAAAAGTCCTATATTATACAGTAGCAAGCATCACAAGTTTCAGATGGTTTTGTAGCAAGTATTTTCCAGAAAAGTGGATTGGTGGCACAAAATTGCTACACTCATTCGATCTACCTAGCATTATCAGCATGGATACCATTGAGACGTGAACAGAAACTGGGGTACCTGCGCTGTCCTGCGGTGGTTGAGGAGATGGATCCGGCAGCGGAGCCCAACGGGGGTCGTCGGAATGGCGCCTGACGGCTGGTGCAGGGGCCGGAGGAGGCCTTCGCTCGTCGGAGGGAGGAGGATAGGAGAGGAGCGGGCGGCGCGTGCTCGGCCGATCCCTTTCGGGGGGCGCGGGGGCGGCGGGGGTGGAGTCACCGACGGCGTGCAGGCGCGACAGACAGAGGGGGACGAGTGGGGGATCTCGCGATGGAGGGAGGGAGGCCACAGTGCGAGGGGAATAGGTGGAGTGGGGGAGGGTTCTAATGGCCTACTTTGGATGGGCCTAATTCGGATGGGGCGTCTCGTTGTCTGCGCCTGAGGCATGCATGCATGGGAATGGCGGCAACGTGGGTTTGCATGCGCGGGTGGCCGACGTGAACTTTATATATCCGAACTATGTTATGATTTCTACCCGAAAACAATCTCCCGTGCGACGCGCTCCCGTGCGACGCACGCCTCTCGCGTGATACGCGATTCCGATGCGACTGCGTGCCAAATCTCGGCACGGCATTGCTGATCTTTCGACCAGGTTCGATCCGCCGGCGAGGGCGCCGCCTGGAGCTCGCCGACGTCGATGGGGTGGTGGTGGACGCGTGAATCTGGCCCGAGGACGTTGGGTTCACGATGGGCCGAATGGTGGAATTCTCGTGCCATTTGGCACGTATCTATCGCGGTGGCTGATCGGTGGGGCGACCCCATGGCGGTTCCCGAGGTGACTAATGGCGACAGGGGTGGTGGGGGGAGGGGGAGAGGTTATTAGGCCGACACATCGGCTCTCCGCCACTTCCTCCACCACTCCCTCCCTCTCAGATCTCATCCAAAACAACCGCTGTGACGCGACGCTCCCAGAGCTAGGGTTTGATGACGACGCGAGAGCAGCAGATGTGGGCTCTCGCTGCCGGGGACGAAGTGTTGATGGGGAGGCTTCGGGAACTCAACGACTGGTTCCCGACGGCGAAGGCCCTCAACGACGCATTGGAAATGGTGAGAGACAAGCTCAGGGGAGAAGAAATCCTCCGCTGCTTCCCCAACTACGAGCGCCAGCCGGCGATGGGGGTGCTCCTCTGGGCGATGCTGGAGGCGGAGTCTCTGGATCCAGAGCAGAGGGAGAACTGGAAGGTGTTCCGCTCCCTCCGCTACCGCCTGATCCAGCCGCGGGCGCCGCCGCCGGCGCAGCCATAGGCGCCACCGCAGGCGGTGGTGATGGGGATTCCATCTCCTGGATCCAGATGGCTCCCAGTCGAAATCGAGGAGGACGAAGTGCTTTTTGTGACTCCAAGACACAGGGCCAGGACGCCAGCGACTCCAACCACGCTTCCCCGCCGCTCCCCTCGCTTCCCGAGGCGCTCGCCTCGCCTCCTTGCCCTCTCCCGCCGCCAGTAGGACGCTCGCCGGCTGGTAGCCGTTTCTGGTTAATGGCCTGTGTTGGCCTTTTGGTGGGTTGTTTTTCATGTTGGTTGTGGGTTCTGTTCCGTTCTGTAATGTCTAGTACTTTGTTATGATTTCTACCCATCTATTTGATATGTCGTTGGTTAACTGGAAATTGTTTTTCGACGTTGTATGGTTTTGTAGGCTATAATGATTACGCAAACGTGTAGATGAAAGGCACGAAAAAACAGTTTCAACAAAGACAACATAAATGATTTTTTACAAGTTTTATAGATGGAAACTTCTTTAGATGCAATGCCATCTCACAAACAACTCAGAAACAACTGTATGATTGGTCATAAAACACATGCATTGTTGTCCAAAGAACTGTCTCAAGAATAAATTGTACCATAATTGCGAACATAGTGTGAAACTGAAAAAAATGTTTGTTTGCAACAAAATAATCCTGGTTTGAAGTTTAAACTGGTCTTGTAGTCCTAGGTGCTAGTACTTTATTACAAGTTTTAGAGTGGTTGGGCTTTTTGTTTTCGACTCTGAAAACAATTGAGCCTACTCCATATGGTCTTCTGCACTGCCAAAATCCAGTGACCTCTTGCGTTGCGTCGTTGGAGATTGCGTTGGGCTTGGCGACGACCCATGTGCTTCAATCTTTTTCTCTTTAACATTAATGTAACCATACAACTGAAGTTGTTCTTGGTCTTTCTCCGCCAACTCTCTAGCAAGACCCTCCATTTCTTGGATTCTCACTTCCTGTAGAAAACCATAGGAATTGTATTAGGAAGAAATAAAAAAAGACGTAGCCATAAACTAGATGCATGTAACATTTAAAATTTAAACCTCTGGATCAATGTCATCCTCGGGAAAACAACCCGTAGTTCTATTGTACACAATGTACAGGTGACCTGTCTTGCTGTCATTCAGATCAGAAAGCATTTTTTCTACATCATCTAGTCCTGCAATCAAGAACAATCCTTCTGGCAGCTTCCACGCGGACCCGGCTAAGAAGTAGTACAGTTCTGCTCCCATTTTGCAACCAAAAGAATCTCTCATTTCACTCATAATGAGATCGTAGGTCACTTTGGCGGGTTCAAAAATTTTGACTTCTGCCGGGTGTTCATCAAAGTATGCTCTCGGGACATGTGACATCTCATCATCCCTACTAACAAAAAATTCCATGACCAGCACCTAGTATCTCACATCAGAGTTAATACATTCAATGAGTAAAGGGGCAAACATAATTTTGTATGTTCATAGCAACATTGCGGCGTTGTTACCTGCTTTTGTGGAATGTATCCTTCATGTGGAGTGACTGGGGATTGTGCCATCTCAAACCTTCTCACCTTGTTATGTGGAATGTATCCTTCATGTGGTGTGACTGGGGACTCTGCCATCACAGGTTTCTTATCCTGTGTATGAAACGTCGACAGTGGGTTTACACACAAGTTTTGAAAGGTCATACCATATCTTGGGTATGCATCGTTGCGAGGTACTTACAAGGGGAGAATTGACGATATATTGTTGGGGTGGACTGATGTGGCATTGAACGGGTGACCCTATCGCAATGTCTCGAGTGAATGGCGACTGTGCCGTCTCATGATGCTTAGCCTACATACAATCGCCGACATAAGGTTGCCACAAATTGAAGATGTTTATATCATAGAATACGTAGGTCCTTAATATATAGAATCGGTGCGAGATACTTACAGGGGGAGAATAATTGAAGACATGTTGTCGGGGTGGTCGTGAGATCGCACGGTCTTCTAACATATGTCCTTCCAAGCGGACCTTCTCCAGCATGGCCTTATAATCCATGTCCGACCGCTCCTGTAACAGCTTACTGTCCATATCCGCATGTGCCTGCAACACATAGGCATCCATCCTGACTCGCTCTGTCTGTATAATACTGTCCACAAGCTTCCGGTCCTTCTGCAACGTTTGATGCATTTCCTTGTAGCGTAAGACAAACTTTTTTTCCATGTACTCACAGTCCCTCTTATACTTTTCTTCAATCTCAAGACGCATCTTCGCCATCTTACGGGAAAACTCCTCACGCTCCTCCTTTATCATCCTGTCCACGTATGAACGTTCTTTTTTCAGTTTTTATCTACCTCAGCGCGATCCTTTTGCACCTTCAAGTCGATCTCCCGACGCGCCTCATGCAAAGACTTGTCATACTCCGCACGGTTGTTATGCGCCTCTGAGACCATGGTCCCTACAGCAACACATATACCCATAGTATGAAAATTGTATCCACAACCTCATCCAACTAATTCGAAACAATACGACCGTGAAAAAATAATCATAATCAGTTCGTATGATCAACTACTACAAACTATCAATCAAAAAGCTCTTGCATGACATCCTGTACTTGAATCACACCAGAACTACTCAACTATGGCAAAAGCTGGATTTTCTAATCTCTTCGGAAATTACTTGTTGGTCGAATCAATGGAAAAAATAATCAGCACTGCTATCGAAGATGAGAGAAGCCGTGGAGGAGACCTTTTTAATCCGGCGTCGGTGTGGTTGCTTGAAAAGCGATGGCGCGATCCCGGCGATGGCTATGTGAGGAGAAACAAGGTAGATGGGGGTGGTTAGGATAGGGTAGATATGCGGTAGAATGGGAAGGTATATATCCGTGATTGTCGGGTTAATTAGTTATTTTGAAGTAATGCGCTTTGATGCAAGTTTTTTTTAACGAGCGCGATCTTTTCGGGGCTACCAAAACATGTGCACTGACCGCGGGTCGAACCACATATCACACAAGCCCGAGCCATCGCCGTGCCCGTGCCAACCCGCGGCCCACCATTCTAACTTATTGTTCTCTAAAAAAAGGAAGAGCAATAAATTCATTCCAAGAATTTCCAGAAATAATTGTCAACCCATTTTCGTTGGTAATTACGAGATATGTTTGGCGCAATTAGTGGCTAACTGGGTTCTTTTTTTAGGAATAGTGGCAACTTGGTTTGATACATGCCAAACGTTACGTTTAGATTAGTTGCATTATTTTGTTCATTTTTTACCAAAAAAATCTATACAAAGTGTTAATTGGACAATGTGAACAATGTGGCACGAAGGTTGTCGGCCCAGCCAGTGGATGAAACGGATGGTACATGTACACGCAAGTACGATCTCTGACACGCGCATTTCGGGTCCCTGTACATGTACATGTAAACCAACCCAACATCGATCCGGTTCAGTGGATGCATGCATGCTCTATGTGGCACGAAGTATGTCGGCCGAGCCAGTCGACGGACCAGATCGATGCTACAGGAGGGAATCCATTGTAGACCAACGCTCCATCAATGTCCGGTGTGTGTGCTACGTCCACCGTAAGACAAACATAGTTCCGTCAACCCTAAAACCCTTAAACCCTCAACCCTGATAACCCTAACCCCCCCACACTAAACCGTCAAAACATTCAAATTTTTGCCCCACATGGAAACCATTATGCATGCATTCTCTATGGGGTCATGGGATGCCATGAAAAAAAGTTTGGGATTATACACGCAAGTACGATCTCTGACACGCGCATTTCCGGCCTAGCATGTCAACACCCCGAAAGCACTAGCTGGGTTCCTCACCTGTATGAAACCAACCAAACATCGATCCGGTCCACTGGATGGATGCATGCTCTATGTGGCACGAAGTTTGTCGGCCGAGCCAGTCAACGGACCGGATCGATGCTACCGGAGGGAATCCATTGTAGACCAACGCTCCATCAATGTCCGGTGTGTGTGCTACGTCCACCGTAAGACAAACATAGTTCCGTCAACCCTAAAACCCTTAAACCATAATCCCTGCTAACCCTAACCCCCCCCCCCCACTAAACCGTAAAAACATTCAAATTTTGGCCCACATGGAAACCATTATGCATGCATTCTCTATGGGGTCATGGGATGCCATGAAAAAAGTTTGGGATTATACACGCAAGTACGATCTCTGACACGCGCATTTCCAGCCTAGCATGTCAACACCCTGAAAGCACAAGCTAGGTTCCTCACCTGTATGAAACCAACCCAACATCAATCCGGTTCAGTGGATGCATGCATGCTCTATGTGGCACGAAGTATGTCGGCCGAGCCAGTCAACGGACCAGATCGATGCTACAGGAGGGAATCCATTGTAGACCAACGCTCCATCAATGTCCGGTGTGTGTGCTACGTCCACCGTAAGACAAACATAGTTCCGTCAACCCTAAAACCCTTAAACCTAAACCCTGATAACCCTAAACCCCCCCACTAAACCATAAAAACATTCAAATTTTTGCCCCACATGGAAACCATTATGCATGCATTCTCTATGGGGTCATGGGATGCCATGAAAAAAGTTTGGGATTATACACGCAAGTATGATCTCTGACACGCGCATTTCCGGCCTAGCATGTCAACACCCCGAAAGCACTAGCTGGGTTCCTCGCCTGTATGAAACTAACCAAACATCGATCCGGTCCAGCGGATGGATGCATGCTCTATGTGGCACGAAGTTTGTCGGCCGAGCCAGTCAACGGACCGGATCGATGCTACCAGAGGGAATCCATTGTAGACCAACGCTCCATCAATGTCCGGTGTGTGTGCTACGTCCACCGTAAGACAAACATAGTACCGTCAACCCTAAAACCCTAAAACCCTAAACCCTGATAACCCTAACCCCCCCCCCCCCCCACTAAACCGTAAAAACATTCAAAATTTTGCCCAACATGGAAACCATTATGCATTCATTTTCTATGTGGTCATGGGATGCCATTAAGAAAGTTTGGGATCATTAGTACATATACATGCAAGTACGATCTCTGCCACGCGCATTTCCGGGCTTGCATGTAAACACTCAACCCTAAACCCTGATAACCCTAACCCCTGATAACCCTAAACACTGAACCCCTAAACCCCTAAACCCTAATAACCCTAAACCCCTAAACCCCAAACCGAGTTGACAAGATTTTCTTATTTCTTTATATCATTTATCCAAATCTCACATAACTCACGCGGCCCACCCCTCCCTAAATTCCGCGATTACAGCTCCGCATTCTAACCACCCGGGCCGTCTGCACCTCCCACGACCGCTGCAAGATCAGATCGGAGACGCCGGTCGCCCACGGAATACAGGAGTCGGCGGCCACCACTCGCCGCCCACCGCCAACGTGATCTGAGGGCTCGGACGTCAGTGTTCTTCTCGCCGCCTCTTCCTCGCGTGAACGCGCCGTTTTTCCTTTGCACCGTCGATCGCGCTATACCGACACTTATAGTTTCCGACGCACTAACCGCCGCCATCTACTCGGTGGCACCATCTCCGAGATAAGGTATTAGCTGATCGTAACTCTTTATAATCGTTGTCCGCCGCTGCTTTAGTTGTTGAACCCTCATAGGTTTTGCACCCAAATAGGTTCTGTGCTTAAACCCATAAGTGGATCATATGTTAAATGACCCAGTTAATTTTGTTAAAATTAATGCTCTGCTATTTTTTTATACATTTTCCAATTTTGTTCAGATTAATTGAGCCGGATTTTATCATTGCATACGAGGCAGCAATGTCAGTTTCAGATACGAACCTTCATAATGGAGAAAAGCCCATCTCCGAAACTACCGATGCGGTAAGTAATTGACTATTTATGTACAATCGTTTCGTACACATAATTGATGTGCACTCAGTAAAATTTAATGGAATGTAACAGGAACTCGCCGAAAAGCATGGTCATATGAAGTTAGTATGCTCACAGACAAGGTTCGGAAAAACCATGAAACTGTTGTCAGAAGACCACAAAAAGTACATCATATCAGAAACCAGTCTTGGCGGTCTAACCCAGATGCATGAAGTGACTCTACGGCGCATAATGTTGGTTAGACTAGCCAAGAGCATAGATATGGACACGAAATCTATTACCATCGGTAAAACGCCAATTCCTATAACAAAAGAGGACGTGCAAGGTATATTTGGCATTCCGATAGAAGGGGAGGATATAGAGCCACATATGGAAAATCAAACCGACACAGAATTGTTTACCGCCTATGCAAACAATGGGCAAATTTTGATTTCTGACCTTGAAACGGCGATCCGAGCTTCCAAAGCCCCAGACGGCGATTTCCTGAGATGGTTCATTCTGTACGCAATTGGTACTGTTCTAGCACCAACAACACAACATTATGTGGACTCGAAATATCTCAACCTTGTTACAGATCTTGAAAACCTTCAGAAATTTAACTGGGGATGTTTCACACTTAATCACTTCTTCAATTCCGTTCACAAGTTTAGAAATCGAGATCACGTAAATCTACAAGGAAATCTAATTCTGCTCCAGGTTAGTGCTAGATCACTACTTAATTTCCTTTAATTATTGTTTTGTTGCATATCTGTATGGTGATGAACTAATTTATTGTGTAGTATTGGTACTGGGAGCACGTGCGTAGTGGCTGATTAATGTATGCTTCTAGACCCCCTCCATTGATCGCACGATGGGACGAAATGATGGCTACTTTAAGAAGCGATGCTTATGAGAAAGGAGGTCTTCATAACGGGCTGGTACCTATCTACAATTGAACTTTCTATATCCGATTTGTTATTTGGTACTAATGGTTCATTATATTTTAAAAAAATAGGCTGTCATGGAAATTTGTGCTCCTCAATGACCGTCCGAGAATTCTAATAATTTTCCAAGAAAAAAAGATGAACATGTGCATCAACATGATTCGTATCGAGCACCATCACAAGGACAACAATTTAGTAGCCAGCAAGTATGTACTCCAAAGACTATTTGTTTTTGCAATATCACAAATAGGTGTCATGGAACCTCATTCATTTAGTTCTTGTTATCAACGGGGTTTTATTTTGTTTAGACAGATTGAAATGGTAGTTGAAGTCATGAATGCACGCATTGCTGATCATGAAAAGAAGGTAGGCAGGAAGTTAATGGAAATTGAGCACAGATTTGATGTCAAATACCAGACTCTAGGTGAAGACTTGATCGACATGAAGACTAAAACTGGCATTAATCCTAGGTTGTCGAAGGCCGAGGACGAAATTAAAGACTTAAGGAGGGAACTCCATGTATGTCATACTGTGCATTTTGTATTTTTATGAATATGTTCCTTCATGTTCATTATTGTTTGCATTGTTACAGGGCTTAAAATACGAATTTACAAGGAACCGACAATCAGTGTCACAGAAAGAAGGCGTGCAGGTGATCAATATGGCCCAACATGTTAATATCTACAAGTAACAAACTAATGATGAACTACCTTTGTTCATTGTAGGATCAAGTCAATGTGTGCAATTCATCCCTGACAGGAACTCCTAGGGCTAGCCAATTCACGACAGGGACTTCGAGTACACCAAGTGCAAGACATGTGACGGAAAACAATGAGGAACCACAATTAACTCCGATGAAGCCTGTCTTTGGTAATGATTACAAGTTCACGGATGAGTACATAGAGACAGCCGTTTACATCCGCGGAACATACGACCCTGTTGAAATAGCTAGAATCAAAGACATTACCCTCATAGCAGAAAATCTGAAGCGAAATTTGGACGACAAATACATTTATGGTGATGTAAGCCCATTATACTCTATTCTACATCATTACTGCAACAACTGTCTTATTATTGTATGATTGAAAATTTGGCAGGTTATTATGGCATATGCTAGCATTAGCCAAATTGAGAATGATACTACCTCAATCATATCCCCTCAAGAAACCGAAAAGCTGTTACAAATGAAGGGGGTGGTTCCTGTTGGACGTGCAGCCTCATGGTTAGCTCGTGTAGCAGGAAAATTTGTAGGGCGCCGAAAGGTACACGTTTTCTACACTTTCATAGTTTACGTACACGACAAATTTCGGTTCTCAACCCAACCCAAATTTTACTGCAGGTGCAGGTCCCACTGAATGTACACCCAAACCATTGGATGCTAATGATGTTTAATTTTGACAAAAAAGAAATTCAGACTCTGAACGCCATGAATTATCATTGCGACAAGACCAAGGAAGATTCTCTTGTAAGTGTTCTCTTGCTGCCTCTTTTGATCCGCATGGAACATGAGCTCCCAAAGTACCGTAACCCTATGTATAACTCGTCGTACCCTAGGTGGACTCGATTCAGTTCTGCATTGACGAAGCTGTCAAGAAAGGGTTGATATCACCAGCTAAGAACATCAATTTTGCCGAATGGACCAAAAACGCTATGAGAACATACCACAACAGACCGATGGGTACATGAGGGAGTCCTGGATT
The DNA here is from genome assembly GCA_032464435.1 of Aegilops umbellulata. Taxonomy (NCBI): domain Eukaryota; kingdom Viridiplantae; phylum Streptophyta; class Magnoliopsida; order Poales; family Poaceae; genus Aegilops; species Aegilops umbellulata. The sequence continues at coordinate 74,797,658 of CP136057.1, read as the reverse complement.
AGGGGGTGTTCGGGTAGCCGGACTATACCTTCAGCCGGACTCCTGGACTATGAAGATACAAGATTGAAGACTTCCTCCCGTGTCCGGATGGGACTTTCCTTGGCGTGGAAGGCAAGCTAGGCGATGCGGATACTCAAGATCTCCTACCATTGTAAACAACTCTGTGTAACTCTAACCCTATCCGGTGTCTATATAAACCGGAGGGTTGTAGTCCGTAGGACGAATCATCATCATACACAATCATACCATAGGCTAGCTTCTAGGGTTTAGCCTCCTTGATCTCGTGGTAGATCTACTCTTGTACTACCCATATCGTCAATATTAATCAAGCAGGAGTAGGGTATTACCTCCATCGAGAGGGCCCGAACCTGGGTAAAAACATCGTGTCCCTTGTCTCCTGTTACCATCCGACCTTGACGCACAGTTCGGGACCCCCTACCCGAGATCCGCCGGTTTTGACACCGACATTGGTGCTTTCATTGAGAGTTCCTCTGTGTCGTCGCCTTTAGGCCCGATGGCTCCTCTGATCATCAACAACGATGAGGTCCAGGGTGAGACTTTTCTCCCCGGACAGATCTTCGTTTTCGGCGGCTTCGCTCTGCGGGCCAATTCGCTTGGTCATCTGGAGCAGATCGAAAGCTACGCCCCTGGCCATCAAGTCAGGTTTGGAAGCTTAAACTACACGGCTGATATCCGCGGAGACTTGATCTTCGATGGGTTCGAGCCACAGCCAAGCGCGCCGCACTACCTCGAGGGGCATGATCTAGCTCTGCCTCCGAACAGCGGGGGATGACACCTCCAAGAAACAGCCAAAGCGCCGGCGTCAGCGGCACCGCTCTAAATCCTGCCAAAGCAAAAACGGTGATTCTGGCACCGGAGATAATAGTACCCTGGATAGCCTCGAAGAACACCCTCCCCAGCAAGATTCAGCGTAGGAAGATGGAGAAGCCAGCCCTCATGAGAGAGAGGCAAATCGAGAGGTTGAGGATGATAACTATATGCCTCCCCCCGAAGACGAGGCTAGCCTCGATGACGACGAATTTGTCGCACCATCGGACCCCGCCGAACAAGAGCGTTTCAAACGCATGCTCTTAGCCATGGCGAACAGCCTCAAGAAAAAGCAACAACAGCTTAGAGCTGATCAAGATCTGCTAGCTGATAGATGGACTGAAGTCCTTGCGGCTGAAGAGTATGAACTCGAACGCCCCTCCAAGAGCTACCCAAAGCACAGGCCGCTACCCCGATCAGAGGAGGAAGCGCCTACATCACCACTGCACGACATGGCAGACCGGCCACCTCGCGGCCGCGACAGAGAGGCCTCTCCGCCCTCCACACAAGCTATGCCCCGACGCCGCTCAACTAAGGCACGGGAAAACGCGCCAGACCTGCGAGATGTACTGGAGGATAAGGCAAAGCAAATAAGATCGATCTACGGATCGCGCAGGCGCCCTACGACACGTGACGATGATCTTCACTCCGGATACAACAAATCCGGCAGGGCCGAACACAACAGACATAGCTCCTCTGAGCTGCGTCGTGACATAGCCCAATACAGGGGCGCCGCACACCCACTATGCTTCACAGATGAAGTAATGGATCATAAAATCCTAGAGGGTTTCAAACCCGTAAACATCGAATCATACGATGGAACAACAGATCCGGCGGTATGGATCGAGGATTATCTCCTTCACATCCACATGGCACGTGGCGACGATCTACACGCCATCAAATACCTCCCGCTCAAACTCAAAGGACCGGCTCGGCATTGGCTTAACAGCCTGCCAGCAGACTCAATCAGTTCTTGGGGGGACCTGGAAGCCGCATTCCTCGACAACTTCCAGGGCACTTATGTGCGACCACCGGACGCCGATGACCTAAGCCACATAATTCAGCAGCCAGAAGAATCGGCCAGGCAATTCTGGACACGGTTCCTAACAAAGAAAAACCAGATAGTCGACTGTCCGGATGCAGAGGCCCTAGCAGCCTTCAAGCATAACATCCGCGACGAGTGGCTTGCCCGGCACCTGGGACAGGAAAAGCCGAAATCTATGGCAGCCCTCACGACACTCATGACCCGCTTTTGCGCGGGCGAAGATAGCTGGCTAGCTCACAGAAACAACTTATCAAAGAACCCTGGTAATTCGGATACCAAGGACAAAAGTGGCAGGACACGTCGACATAAGCAAAAGTGCCACGTCAGCAGCGACAGCAATGAAGATACGGCAGTTAACGCCGGATTCAGAGGCTATAAATCCGGTCAGTGGAAAAAGCCATTTAAAAAGAATACTCAGGGCCCGTCCAGTTTGGACCGAATACTCGATCACTTGTGCCAGATCCATGGCACCCCCGAAAGGCCAGCCAATCACACCAACAGGGATTGTTGGGTGTTCAAGCAGGCAGGCAAGTTAAGAGCCGAAAACAAAGACAAGGGGCTACATAGCGACGACGAGGAGGAGCCCAGGCCGCCGAACAACAATGGACAGAAGGGGTTTCCCCCACAAGTGCGGACGGTGAACATGATATACGCAACCCACATCCCCAAGAGGGAGCGGAAGCGTGCGCTACGGGACGTATACGCAATGGAGCCAGTCGCCCCAAAGTTCAACCCATGGTCCTCCTGCCCGATCACTTTTGATCGAAGGGACCACCCCACTAGCATCCGTCATGACGGCTTTGCCACATTAGTTCTCGACCCAATCATCGACGACTTTCACCTCACAAGAGTCCTCATGGACGGCGGCAGTAGCCTGAACCTGCTTTACCAGGATACAGTGCGGAAAATGGGCATAGATCCCTCAAGGATTAAGCCCACTAAAACGACCTTTAAAGGCGTTATACCAGGTGTAGAAGCCAACTGTACAGGCTCCGTAACACTTGATGTGGTCTTCGGATCTCCGGATAACTTCCGAAGCGAAGAGTTAATCTTCGACATAGTCCCGTTTCACAGTGGTTATCACGCCCTGCTCAGACGAACCGCATTCGCAAAGTTCAATGCGGTGCCACACTACGCATATCTCAAGCTCAAGATGCCAGGCCCTCGAGGAGTAATCACGGTCAATGGAAACACCAAATGCTCTCTCCGTACGGAGGAGCACAGGGCGGCTCTCGCAGCGGAAGTACAAAGCAGCCTTTTAGGCAATTCTCCAGTCCGGCCGTTAAAAAGCCAGACGCTGCCAAGCGCGCCCGGAGTAACCTACAACAAGACCATCTGACACGTTCTGAGCAGGCGTAGCAATGCGACCCCAACCCCAGCCATCGCGACATAGCGAAGCTAGTACCTCGCGTACATAATTACGCCCTTGAAATACCATGGGCACAGGGGAAGGGGCACAGTAACGGCATGCCCGAAATACGGCTTAAAACGTACTAGGGGCTGCCGGATTCTTTTTTTACTTTCAGGACTCCACAGTTTGGACGACCTGTTCGGCAATTCAACTGCCACACAAACGATGCAAGATCCAGGGAAGCAGACAAAGCTACGCCGCATTATGGAACTCCCAGGTGGTCTCTATTACGAGCGGTATATCTATTTCGAATACAATTCCGCGGCTTGCCCCTGGTCAGGACTTGTTAAATAATCTAATATCTTTTTGCTTATCGCACTACTTGTATCGTTCGGCTTTGATAAATAGCCTCTTTATAAACAATGCATAGCTTTTTGTCTATTTTTTGCATTATCCTCTTTTAATATATATGTTTATTAAATAACATGATCGCACCCTTACACCATGGTACGGCAAACACGCCAGGGGCTTCAGTACCCTTCGATCTAGTGTGAGAAGTCCGTACACTTTCACAAGTGCGGCACCCCGAACTTATAGCACTATATGCATCGGCTCCGAATCATGATTTGGGTCAATAGTTGGGTTTGCCCGGCTCCTATGTTTTGGTGCCTTACGTTCCGCTATATCGGCTAAGGTAGCACTAGGAGAACCACTGCGATTGTGCCCCGGTTCAGCTGGGTTGAGCACCTCAGTGGAGAAAGCTAAAACTGACTGTCATGATAAGGCGAGAGACCGGTCGCTATTCGAGAGGTTTTTGAGTCCCTAAAGACTTATGCCGCTTCGAGCGAGGAGCTGGCTTTGTCCGGCCAAAGGCATGGATAGCGCCCCGAATTCGGTCTTCCGAACTAGGGGCTTCGCCGAAATTTAAAATTATAAAGTTCTATGGCTAAGTGAGAGTGTTCAAGCATTATAGTCCGATTGCCTGGTTCGTTGTGCTGAGCGCCTCCCTCGAAGGACCCAACCATGGGAAAAAGAGCGCTCAGGTTTATCCCGAACACCCCAGCACTAGCGGCATGGGGGCAGAAGCCGACGACTGGCCATCTCTCAATTTTTGATAAACGGCCGCATAGAGAATAATATTTTAAATTCAATAAGCATTGCTTAGCGCATATGAACAAGTTTTCAGCGCACAGGATAAACACGAGCGAGTTCATTCAAAAATTACATCTTTGGTACATTCATCCGCAATAAGGCGGGCACTTGGAAGAACATCCTTGTAGTAGTTCTCGGGCTTGTGATGCTCCTTCCCCTGCGGTGGCCCGTCCTTCACCAGCTTCTCACCGTCAAGCTTACCCCAGTGCACCTTTGCACGAGCAAGGGCCCTCCGGGCACCTTCGATGCAGACGGAACGCTTGATGACCTCAAGCCTTGGACATGCCTCCACCAGCCGCCGCACCAGCCCGAAGTAGCTCCCAGGCAGGGCCTCTCCGGGCCACAGCCGAACTATGAAGCCCTTCATGGCTTGTTCGGCCGCCTTGTGGAGCTCGACCAGCTGTTTCAGCTGGTCGCTCAAGGGTACAGGGTGTCCGGCCTCAGAATACTGAGACCAGAACACACTCTCCGTTGAGCTGCCCTCTTCAGCTCGGTAGAATACGGCGGCGTCCGATACGCTGCGGGGAAGATCTGTGAATGCCCCTGGAGAACTCCGGGTTCGGGTAAGTGACAAGTAGTTTACTTTTATATTTCTACTTTGCATTAAGAATGCCTTACCCGCTGCTATCTTTTTCATCTCCTCCAACTCTTGGAGGGCCTTTTGGGCTTCGGCCTTGGCACCCTTGGCGGTCTCAAGGGCCGACGCGAGCTCGGATGCTTGCGCCTTTGACTCAAGCTCCAAGCTCTCATGTTTTTTCATGAGAGCCTGCAGCTCTTGCTGCACCTCGCCAACCTGAGCCCCAAGTCTTTCTCGCTCGGTGCGCTCCTCGGCCGTTTTCTTTTTGGCCTCCAATAGCGCCTGCTTGAGGGTCGCCACCTCAGTTGTGGCCCCTACAATAAGCAGTACGATCCTGTTATTCTTTGCAATCACGCCTCTCTATAGGCACCTTTTTCTGTAGGGTATTTCTTACCTTCTTTTTCCTCGAGCTGCCGTTTGGCAAGGCCGAGCTCTTGCTCGGTCCGCCCGAGGTACTTTTTTAGGACATCCACCTGTGCAGTCAATGCGGCGGTGAATAGCAGCGAAGCCTGCATACGCATATTGACTCTTTATTGTTAGACTCCTGCGAAAATTAATAGATCCTCTATTCGGCTTTTCTTTCCGAACGCCAAACAGAGCATCAGGGGCTACTGTCTATGCGGTAATATTTTGACGTATTTTTACTTACCTCGAAGCCTGTCAGAAGGCTAGCGCAAGCTTCAGTCAGTCCGCTCTTGGCAGACTGAACCTTTTGGATCACCGTACTCATAATAGTACGGTGCCCCTTGTCGATGGAGGCGCCGTCAAGCACCTCCAGCAGATGGTCCAGCGACTCCGGTTGGACGGAGGTCGCTGGCTTAGAAGGCTTGCTCCTTTTGGAAGGAGTTCGCCTACCGCGGCTCGGAACTGTTGAAGATTCCGGCGTGGTGTCCGGCACAAAGACGGACTTGGAGCCCTGGGGGGTCTTGTCCCCTTCACTCCTGGAGTTCGGGAGGTTGCCTTGCGGCTCCTCCAGGACCACCTCTTCCTGCCCCGGAGCTTGTCGCGACGCCACTTCGGCGTCATCCGTGGTGCGGGGGGAGACAGCGGGCGGAACGGAGTTCATGTCCGATGAGTCCAGAGAGCCGCCCGACGATTCGTTGTATTCGGCCTGGGGCGGGCTGCATATTCACATTTGACATTAAGGAAAGCTGCGCAACAAAGGAACATCATGAGTTACTCTGATGTCCGAACTTACGATTTCTCCGGACGCTTGGCCCTGTTCGGCCACTCCTCTCCGCTCTCTTCGGCGTCATGGGAGTAGTCCGGCGGAGGGGTCTTCCTTTTCCTAGACCCCCTCGGCCTCCCCTGATGGGGCGGCCTTCTTCTTCTCTTCTCCCTCCGCTGGGGGGGAGAGCTTTCTTCTTCCTCCTCCTTGTTTTCACGAGAGGAGGGCGTCTCGGACTCGTCAGATGACGAGTCCGACACCACCAAGTTACGGGCACTCTTTCGAGTCCCGGTGGTCTTCTTCTTCTTGACCTTCCTCTCCGGCACCACATAAGGTGCCGGAGTCAGCAGCTTCACTAGGAGAGCTGGGGCTAGGTCTTCGGGCAGGGGAGCCGGACAGTTAATTGGTCCGGATATCGCCTGCCAAGCCTGTCAAAGGTAAGGGAGTTTAGATCCCGCATAGAGTTAATCTATGAAAAAGAGCTTAATAATCCTGTCAAAGGCATAGATAGCTTAGCTCGCTAGCGTGACGCTGCGTGCTGTATCCGCGGTCCTCGGAAGCGGATGCGGGGGCCTCGGCGCCTTTGATTAGCACCTTCCAGACGTCTTCATATGACGTGTCGAAGAGCCTGTTGAGGGTTCGGTGCTGCGCCGGGTCAAACTCCCACAAATTGAAATCCCGTTGTTGGCACGGGAGGATCAGACGAACGAGCATGACCTGGACTATATTGACAAGCCGGATTGGCTTGTTTACCAGGGACTGGATGCAGGTCTTCAGTCCGATCACCTCTTCCTCGTTGCCCCACGACAGGCCCGTCTCTTTCCAGGACATAAGCCGCGTGGGGGGTCCGGATCTGAACTCGGTGGCTGCGACCCATTCCGGATCGCGTGGCTCGGTGATGTAAAACCACCCGGCTTGCCACCTCTTTAGGGTCTCCACAAAGGAGCCCTCGAACCAGAGGACGTTGGCTATCTTGCCAGCCATGGCGCCTCCGCACTCCGCTTGGCTGCCGCGCACCACCTTGGGCTTGACGTTGAAGGTCTTGAGCCAAAGGCCGAAATGGGGGCGGACGCGGAGGAAGGCCTCACACACGACGATAAACGCCGAGATGTTGAGGATGAAGTTCGGGGCCAGATCGTGGAAATCTAGGGCGTAGTAGAACATGAGTCCCCGGACGAATGGGTGAAGTGGAAAACCCAGTCCGCGGAGGAAGTGGGGAAGGAAAACTACCATCTCATGGGGCCTTGGGGTGGGGAGAAGCTGCCCCTTCTCAGGAAGCCGGTGCGGGATGTCCTTGGACAGGTATCCGGCCTTCCTTAGCTTTTTTACTTGAACCTCCGTGACGGAGGAGGCCATCCACTTGCCTCCCGCTCCGGACATTGCTGGAGAAGGTTGAGGTGGGAAGAGCGGGCTTGGACGCTGGAGCTTGAGTGCGCAAGAGATGGATTGGCAAAGGAGGAAGAAGGCATAGGTAAAAATGTGGATCCTTATCCCCTTATATGGGCGGATGCGGTTATGCGTCCCCACCTACCTAATAAAACTCGCTTGCCTCCCAAGCGCCGTGGTAAATGGCGCGGTTGGGTTACCCACGTCCGTATTGATGAGAATCCCGTTAAAAGGGGCACATGATCTCTGCTTTGGCAAGACGTGCCAAGGAAACCGCCTCGCTAAACGTGCTGAGGTGGAAAAGTGAAAAAAATTTGTATAAAGAGCTTGGTCGTGGTGTGATGACGCACTGCGGAATACGTCAGCAGATTTGTTCTGTGTTAATATTATTCTCTCTATGGTAATATGTGGAAACTTATTTTGCAGAGCCGGACACTATTCTTGGTGTCTACAATCTTCTATGAAGGACTTGGAGGAGGAACCCGCCTTGCAATGCCGAAGACAATCTGCGCGTCGGACTCGTCGTCATTGAAGCCTGGTTCAGGGGCTACTGAGGGAGTCCTGGATTAGGGGGTGTTCGGGTAGCCGGACTATACCTTTAGCCGGACTCCTGGACTATGAAGATACAAGATTGAAGACTTCGTCCTGTGTCCGGATGGGACTTTCCTTGGCGTGGAAGGCAAGCTAGGCGATGCAGATACTCAAGATCTCCTACCATTGTAACCGACTCTGTGTAACCCTAACCCTATCCGATGTCTATATAAACCGGAGGGTTGTAGTCCGTAGGACGAATCATCATCATACACAATCATACTATAGGCTAGCTTCTAGGGTTTAGCCTCCTTGATCTCGTGGTAGATCTACTCTTGTACTACCCATATCGTCAATATTAATCAAGCAGGAGTACGGTATTACCTCCATCGAGAGGGCCCGAATCTGGGTAAAAACATCGTGTCCCTTGTCTCCTGTTACCATCCGACCTTGACGCACAGTTCGGGACCCCCTACCCGAGATCCGCCGGTTTTGACACCGACAGTACGCATGGCCTCATAAATTATTATTTGCGTACACGAATAAGATTACTGATCTTTAACTAAACATCGCAGGACTTCCTGTGCGGTTTGGACACTGCAGTACATGTTGTCATGGAACGGGGATGAAATGACCGATATTTTGAACCAGGTAATTGAATGCCTAATTTATATTTGTACTTTGTTTAGCTTGAAAGCTATGCTGACGTCAGTGTCGGTTATCCAATATAGGCAAGGATAGATATTTTTAGGTGGAAAATATGTACATCCTTACTGCATTCAAATTGCAATGCACTTCGTCTCGAATCATATAAGTTCCCGATAACGGTTAGCGCTACATCAAGAATATATCATTTATTTCACAAGTCTCATGATTAGAACTAACGCAACACTCTCTCTTAAACAGAAGGAAGTGTACGATGCCCAGCAAGCAGTTCTACCTGATGCTTCAGAAGAGGACGCACAATTAGTCAACAATCCTGATGGTTCCAACGAACCTGACACATCCAACTCCTAGAAGGATACCGGTGCACCCAACTCCCCCGAAAATGGTGCACCCAACTCCCCCAAAAGGAAGAGAGCACGTGGACGCCCGAGAAAGCTAGTCGATCCCGAGCAAGCAGCAAAAACAAAAAGTCTTAAAGAACTAAAACATAAATTTGACAACAAGACCATAGCCAACCAAGTGTCTTCGTTACCATCACGGTCACGCAGAGAGCACAAACCAGCACCAGCTTTATTGAGCCCATTCAAACACAAATAGGTAGCATCAATTGATCATTAATTGATACATGCTCATGCTCATGCTCTACTTTTAGCATCATTTGATACACGTTTTGTTTTTCTTATCAGAAAGTGGAAATAGGTGCTTTTGGCAATCATGAGCACCCTCTACTTATTGCAATATCTAATGCATTGATACATTCTCATGCTCATGCTCTACTTTTAGCATCATTTGATACACGTTGAGTTCTTATCAGAAAGTGGAAATAGGTACTTTTGGCAATCATGAGCATCCTCTACTTATTGCAATATCTAATGCATCATCAGTACAAAGCTTGATTTGGCAATAGGTGGAATCGGCAATCATTTGCATGCTTTAATTTTGTCAAAAATTAATGCATAGTTCAGTTGTAACTGCTCATAGATATGGCAGGAACATGCTGAGTTATACACTAAACATAGTCATGCCAAGCTATAACTACCATAGTCATATTATTAGAATTCCTAGCATGCATCACCATACGGCATAATAACACAGCAACCATAACATAGACCACCGTACGATACTTGAGTTGCTAAGGCCTTGTACAATGCAAGGTGCTTAGGGGAGTTGCTTATAGAAATAAACCAGGCTTTTCTTAAGCACAGGTGCTTATTTGTACAGGGTAGACGCATAACTAGGCGTCTCTCCTGTACAAATAGGCACCGGTGCTTCAGAAAAACACTGTTTATTTTTCTAAGCACCACCCTAAGCATCTAGCATTGTACAAGGCTTAAAGATGCATCACCAAAATAGTATTAACAACTAGGAACACTAAACCAGAGTAACAGCAAACTCTTAACATAAACGGCAGATCAACCACCGCTCAGCATAGGTTCAGACACACCATAGGACATCAGTTTTAGACTCGAACAACAAAGAAACATAGATAACATAAGAGGACACAGCGGTCCTGGGGCAGCAGCAGCACTCTAGCAGCACATCACTTCTCTCCCTTCTTCAATGCATGTTGTAGGGCTCATTGACTTTGACAATCTCAAGGAAGCGTGCGTAGGCAGCATGTTTAGCCAGAGTACTGGCACTACGATTCTTGCCATGTCCATTGCCAGTGCTGAAGGCATGCTGGATCATGCCATCTATGCCGCCACCGATCACCTTGCAACAGAAAGGGCACCCAATCTTGCCAAAGAAATGGTACTTGATCTTCCCAGCAATCAGATGCCTCAGGGTGTACCGGCTCTTGCTGTGCCTGCTGTCCATGTTGTAGTCCACGTCGTTGTCATCCTCCTGTCAATTAGTGAATTAGTACACATAGAACAACTCAGCTAATCTATTATGGTACATTGACTTTAATTACAATGTTTTGAAAGTACACATGTGTAACATGGCAACTATCTATTTGCTAGAAATAAGGCGTATGTGCACATACATAATTGGGCCAAATAAATTGACATGCATAAATATGGACAGGGGAATAGTTGCATTTATAGATTAGTGCACAAGTAGTACATAATTAACACATGAAAGATTACATGAAGTGGCTTGGTTTAATGATATTTGATACTTGTTAGAGGTGTAATTCTTATTGGAATCACAAAAATGGCTTCATTGTACTCCTCCATGTTTCACACAAGGGGGGTTTGTTCTATCTACTGGAATGAAGAAACCATCATTCTTTCTGACAGCGGCAATACTGCTTCTCCAACATTGTTAGACCCTGATAACTTTCAGAAGGAAATTGGTAAAGGAGCTATGGGGTGTCTCACTGCTCAGATTTATGAGAGATGTGGATGTGATCATCTAGATAACATACTGTGGAAAATTGGCTAGATGAAATGTTTTGATTTTTTGGTATCCAGTAGATATGTAATGTCAGCCCATAATTATTAAGGTAGCGATCACTTCCTTTGCAAAATGGAAATCTGTATAGAATTTGCAAATGGATCATCTATGAACATGTGTGCAAACTAATCATCTATGAACATGTGTGCAAATTAATTCATCTACATAAACTAAAATGAATCAGGAACTGCAGCATTTTGTCACTGTCCTGGGGAAGCCAATGGAGAATCCTGCCATATATCCATTGTTTAACCCACTTTTTTCATTAATGTATCCCTGGCATGAACATTTTCTTGTATTTTGGTTCATTACCCCACTTCTTTCATTAATGTATCCCTTGTGAAACTTATGCTCATTTAGTTAACAAGACTAACCCCAATGCCATGAAAAAAAACCAGAGTATCTGCTGGAATCAAAATGTGAATCAGATTTAAAAATCCACATCCAACATGAAGATCTATGCTAGATCCCTACAATCCTACATACGTACAACTAGCACGTCCAAGTGAAATTGATGCTCATCTAGTTAACAAGAAAAACCCCAATGTCATAAAAAAACAGAGTACTACCTCAGATAGCTTGTCGATGGCATCCTCGTCGAAGTCGTTGCCCTTCCTACTATCTAGGTCGAACTCCTTTATGGTGTTCTCCTCCATGAGCTCTTCAATTTCGTCATGCACATTGCGCTTACGCCTTCTCATCTCCTCCTCCTCCAGATCTTCCCCGACCTTGTGCTCGCTGACGGGTGCCTCGACGGCTGCGATGGCAGCGGGAGCAGGCACAACGGTCGCTGCACCGCCAGCTTCCGCCGCTACGGCGGACTCAGCCGATCCACCCACGGCTGCAGCCACGGTAGCAGACTGCTCTGCTCTGATGGTTGCCTCCGGCTCGTCCGCCGCATCTTCACGCCCGCGCTTCATCGTCGGTCGAAGACAGGAGGAGGGAGGCGTAGGAAGGGAGGAGGGTGGTGACGAAGGAGGAGAGGGTGGTGAGGTGGTGAGGAAGGAAGAGAGGGTGGTTAGGTTCGGGAGAGAACGAGGGTTTTCTACCCGATTTGGGGAAGAAAGGCACTGCTCCTACCTCTTGGAGTTACCGAGAAGCCGCGGGTGCCGATTTGACTTGACACACCCACCCGGTCGTCCCGATTCCACGTGGGGACGTGGCGGTCGTGCACGCGGTCGTGCACCTCCTGTGGTTTGCCATCAATTTCTATCGGTCTCACAAGTGGGTCCCCTTGTCATCCACACAACCAAGCCACCACATGTACCACATTTTTCTTTCTCCCCGTCTCGACCACTCCACATCTTTCTTTCTCCCCTTCTCGACCAGCGCCGCCGCCTCCGCCGCCATCTCCCGACGATCCCTCTCTTCGCTGCCGATGCGCGGCCGCCGCCAACTACGGCAAGTACGTGAGATCTCCACTCTTCTTCCCTTCCCCAAACGCGTCTCCCTACGGAGGTGGATCTGAGCCGATTGGTTTGGACTGAAACTTAGTTTTTGGACTGGATCTTGATTTTGTTTATATGGTTTGAGACCAAATCAATCAATTAGTTTGAGCCGCCACTAACACCTACTACTGCTTCAAATCCAAGAGCCGCAGTTGCCGGCCGGAGCTCGTTGGCTCTCTCGAGCTTTGACGCCATGTCTGATCTAGATTCGTGACGTGCCCTCGCATATGGCTTTGTCCACGGTTTGAACCTTTGGATTCAATTCAAAAGTTGAAAACGGTTTGGACTGGGTTGGATGACACGCATGTATAGTTCGGTTTGGTCTAGATTCTACATGAAAATATCTGGATTGGTTTGGTTTTGATGTGTGCCGTGGATTGGACTGGTTTTAGTTTTGATGCCGAACTATTCCCAGGTTTAGATGAGACGGGCATTGCCATTGTTATTGGCATTGCTTTATTACATAGATGATAGAAAATAGATGGATTGGCCATTGCCAGTATAGGTTATCACTATGATTAATTATATGTATGATCTTTGTATTGTACTATGTACAATTCAACTTAGAGTTCAACATGTTCTGTGTAGAATGGAGGAAGCACAATGTGGACGCTGCAACTCACGGTGCCGGACCAGCCTTTCTACTGCCACGTTGTTCGGCATCTACTTCCAGCCTTCTTTTGTTGTTGCAGCGGTAATAATTTATATGAACCTTCTGACAGTACATTTTTTTGTTTTTTTGCTATTTCCACTAATGTATTGTGTCTGCTATTAGTTTTTATCTTACACAGGTCGTACCATGCAATGTGAGATTGGCATTCAATGAGCTCATCGCAGACACCGTGACCTTCGACGCTCTTGGGGGTCCATACACTATGCAGGTCGAGAAGGGGCGAAAGATAACCCAGATAGGAGGACATGATTGGGATCGTTTCATCGCCCGCATGTGTCTTAGTGGGGGTGAATTGATCAGCTTCTCCTTCGGAAGAGATAGGCCTAGGATTTCTGTTATCTATCTAAATTTGATTCCGGATAGTGAGGATGAAGTTCATGAGGAGGAAGATGGTGCTGACTCAGATGATGATGAGAACCCACTTGTTGAATACCTGTATGCCCAAGGACTCAGACTGGGCGACGAGGAAATCAGCAACCTCTGGGACATGCTTCCGCTACGTGAAGACTACCTAGGGAAGCCATCCGTGACCCGCCTCACAAGGACGAATGTTAAACGGCATATCATGGTATGTTACTTAGTGTGGTAATTACATGATATGCATGCTTAGTTAGTGTAGTAGTTCATATGATATGCATGTTGTAGTACTGTGATGAGAGGCCAAGTTTAGAATTCATTTAGTGAAGAATTTTATGACATGCATGTGGTGTAGTAATATGCGATCATATGCTTAGTGTACGCAGTAATCTAATGATATGCCTAATTACTGTAGTAATTTGATGCTTGGCGTATAGTGTAGTGATGTGATGATATATATGCTCAGTGTTGAATCCAATGATATATGTGTCTTGATGTGTATGCTTTGTTGATAATTGCACATGACATGATCATATATCATGTCAACTGTTTTCAGAAATTACCTAAGAGGTTACTTGATAGCTGTGGCATCGACCCGGGCGAAGAAGGCATGGCTGTTGGACTACGCCTTACCAGAACGGGCTCCATCACCAGTTGTGCCTATGCAGTGGACACGGACGGTCGCACTGTCTTGAGCAGGGCAGGGTGGAAGAAGTTCCTTCGTGCCAAGAATCTTCGGGTAGGACATACCATCCTACTCACTGTTGCGAACACCCGTCGCCATGACTTGAGGATGATGATCACCATCCACCTCATTTAGAACTGGGGTGGGCCATGTATCAATGTGAAATGAACTTGTTATGTTAGCTCTTGTTTGCGAGTACTTGTCGTGTATTACCGTACCTATATCTACTCATATCTAGGTACTATTGCTTGTGATGGATTGCAACTATTATTAACTGGTAACTAATGCTCTACTAGCTATGATTATTCCACTGTGTGATGTTTTATGTGCTGTAGTGTGACATGGTAACTGTTATATATGGTAGAGGCTGGTCTCTAAGACCTTGTACAATGCAAGGTGCTTAGGGATATGCTTCCACTGTGTGATGTTTTGTACGTGCCAGGTTGTAGTATGAAATGCTAACTGTTCTATATGGTAGTGGCCGGTCTCTAATTGGACCAACATGTTGAACTATAGTATCAATGGTAGAGGCGTTTTGTTGTGCGCCACATCCAACAGTTCACATAATTAATTATCCAAAGATTAAGGTATGAAACCCTTGGTCCTACATAGCAACATTTCGTTCCAAAAATTAAGGTACTTCCACATTCAAACTAACTAATACTACAAATTCGAAGGAACTACTTAATAAATTAACAGCACATAGGGAAGTAGCCCTGGTCCAACGGCTAGATAAATGACGAACAAAAACTGAAAGAAGAAGGATCAGCCAGTAGCAGCACAGTCAGCCTCCCAGCCTCACAACTTCAGCCAGCCTGGTGAACTCCAGGTTTTTTCCTGCAAAACACACATGTGATGTTGGAGGCAAGAAAATAAATATGCCAGGGATCTTGTCATGGCATCTAATCGCACTGTATGCTAGTGCAAATGATGGAGAACAAAACATCCAACATGAGCAAATTCATAGGAGTTCTAGATCCATGGATACCATCAAGAAAAAATGCTCAGTTTTAATTCAGACACAAGACTTGGTGAAAACATGCATATTCATATCAGCAACATTGATATGGCATGTTTGCAAGCTTGGGTCAGTGACTTGTCTTGTGTTTCATGGCATGACAATAATTTTAACAATAAATAGACATGAAATTGACCCAAACTCATGTACAAAGTTATGCCATATGATGCATGGATTAATTCACACATAAATGACAAAATGCCAACTTTGTATAGAATTTGCAGTACTGAAATATTGTAGTGTGTACTGAAACTGCAGTAGTGAAATAATTCAGTGTGCATCGGTGTGTACTGAAATTGTAGTAACGAAATATTTCAGTGCCTACCGGTGTGTACCGAAATATTTCAGTGTCTACCACTACAACATTACAAATTTTGCCTAGGGCAGTACCGAAATATTTCAGTGCCTACCGGTGTGTACCGAAATATTTCGGTGTCCACCACTACAACATTACAAATTTTGCCTAGGGCAGTTCCGAAATATTTCAGTGCCTACCGGTGTGTACCGAAATATTTCAGTGTCTACCACTAGAACATTACTAATTTTTCCTAGGGTTCATATGATGCCTAGGGTTCACATACATCATAATCCATCCTCCAAATCCATGTACTCAAATATTCATTCAATTCATTGAGATTAAAATGCCATCTAGCATTCCCTCTCTGAGCTATTACGATCAGTATCACCACGATGTAAGCACGAGTAGTAGGAAGATGAGGAGTGGGGAAGCTTACTCTAAACATAGCTATCGCCGCCGTTCAGACGAGGAGAGCGGCGAGGGAAGCGTGGAGAACGGCGGGGAAGCGAGGTCGCGACCACTGTCCTCCTCATCTTGCGCTTCGGAGTCTCCGGTGACTCGGTTGGAGGCTGCACAATCTGCAACGGCACCTCGTGCACGGTGGGTTCCTGATCCAGTGGATGCTCTACCCTGGATCTGAACGCCCACCACCTCCGCCTGGTCCACTCGCTGGACGAATTGGCCTGCTCCATCGCCCAGAGGAGGATCTCGATCTTGTGAATCGGTTGTGCGGGCGGGGGGCAAAGCCTTGCCCTCTCCTTCTTCGTCATATTCTTGAGAGTGGCCATTGCCGTCCAGTTCATCTACCTTGTGTTGTCAAACCAAGAACGGATCTCCCTCAACTTAGCCAACTTGACCTGGTCGCCGCCGGCGATCTGCACGAAGTCGGTGTTCTCGCCGCCGGCCAACAGCTCGATCTGCCGTGTAAGAGGGGGTGGGGGTGGGGGGGTTGCCTGAGTGGAGCGAAGTTGCAGCGGCAAGAAGGAGGAGATGACTGCGGTGGACTTGGAGGAGAGGGTGGAGATGGCCGCCGATGAGTAATTGTGGAAGGTGTAGCACCATGGCGGCGGTTATGCATTCGACGAGAGGGGCGGCGCGTGCAAATTTTTCTAGGACTAAACTGCCCCCAGATTAAAACGCGTCCCCACCTTGTCACGAGTACCGGCCCCACTCGTTTTAGTACTTTCGCGTACTTTCATCGGAGTACTACCCAGTACTTCGTATTTGTCTGCCGTTAGATCGACATCAACGAACGGTTCTAAAAAAGCCCAACCACTCTAAAACTTGTATTCAAAAAATATATAAAAACTAGGGCATGCAGAAAATGCACAATTTTTTTTATGTTTATGCAAATCGTAAAAAAGAAAGACATTTTTGTTTCTCGGTCAGCTTGTTTGATGGGTGCGTTTAGTTCTGGTCTACAGATTTCAGCGAAGGCAGAGGTTTTAACTCTTAATTTTGGAAGCAGGTAGATGTTGGTTCCTGATTCTACATGAGGTATCTATATCACCCATGATCCACCTCTTGGTTGGGTGCTAGCGTTGTGGAGTAGAACTCTTCGCCAGGGTTCAAATTTTAGCGCTCATGTTTACAACCATGTTGGTGTGTTAAGTAGGAATTTAGTAAGATTTATGAATTTGTCGTTGTTCTATAGTTGTCATCAGGAGACAGGGCTGCTTGCGATATGTGCGTGTGTGGGCAACTTCCTGTAATAACAAGAGGCAGTAGGTTGGCGACTTGATGGTGATTTCACAGACACATGAAATCCTATTCTACCCCAAAGGGGGAAATAAAACAAATTATTATTATTATTATTATTATTATTATTATTATTATTATTATTATTATTATTATTATTATTATTATTAACAACAACAACAACAACAACAACAACAATGATAAGCATCTCATTTATTTCTTGCATCTCGTAAATGGTCATATTGTTGTGAATTTCACTAAGCGGTATATTCATTATTACTTTCTCATTTGTTATGAAACTTTCTAGATAGTGAAGAAGAATATGTTGCCTCCACATCTAGTTGAGTATTCTTCTTTCTTTCCGAATCAGAAGCATGACATTCGCCTCGGTGACTTAGCAAAGTAAGATAAAACCTACCCACAACAACAACAAAACGAGAAAAAACCAACAAAAACTAGTAAGCACATGTGTGTTACTGTCCCGGTATAATGTTACCCAAATACAGTAAAATGGATGTGTGCATCATCCGATGAAGAAGCCAGGGGTACCTTCGTTTTCGATGCATGTAACCCAAATAGTTTGCCTCTGCTTAAGCTCTCTTCATCTTAAGGCCTCGCCACGCGCTAGCCTAGTTGCACATACTCTTTCTGCTCACGATATCTTCCCCTTGGCTCAAACAAATCCGTTTCGATCTACACGTTCATCAAGGGAATTAAAAGTGTAGTTAAGTTTTTGGCTTGTACCCTTGTTTTGTTTGTTGGGGAGTTGCTTATATATTGCAGGAGTATTCTTAGATTATTATTGCAACCTTGGTTATGCACATGGTAGTTAGGTTAAGTGCATCTCAAAACAAAATGGACGTTAACTGCCCGCCTAGTTTGGGATTGATATATCCACTAGATGGAAAAGATTAGTTACTAACTGCGTTTGACATTTTCATAACTAAAACCTTGAGATATCTCACAAAGATTAGTTGTCGTTTCGCATGATTCTCCTTTCGTCCAAACATATAATGAAGATTAGCACAATGATATTGTATCAAAGAAGACGGACGGTGAGACCCTAAACCCTATATTATGTAAGCCCAAAAAAGGAGAGAGAAATGAGAAAATGCAAAAGTAGAAGGAAAAGGGAAACGAGGGAGGATGATTCTATGTCACGGATTATATATATAACTCATGCAGCGAGCAGCACGTACACATTTATCCCCCTGAGGCGATCAATGTCGTACGGGCCGGATCAGACCAAGGCCGGCCAAGATGCCATTGCGGCTGCAGCCTGCGAGCTCGACGTACGTACGTACGTACGTACGCACGCACGCATGCATGCAACGCAGAGACGACGATCGACCCCAGCGTGTGATGCAAACATCGGCTTGCACCTACATTAAAACGCTCACTTCCGCGTGCCGCCATGCATGCATGGAACGATCTATCGGTGCATCTCACGCATGCTGGCACAGTGACGCGTGCACAGTGTCTGTGCTGCCAGCCACCAACGAAAACGAGTGCGATCCTCTCGGTAACACGCATCCATCGGAGGTATACACATGGTCTACAGTGCTCTCAGGACGGTCCGTGCGTGCATGTCCCTACGCGCTGCGCTGAGCGCCACTGGCCCCTTCATCTTTTTCGACCGTACTGCTGCTGGGGCTGGTGCCGGGAATCACTTTGCGGAACAGGAGCAACTCCAGTCAGATCGATCGCCACTGTGGAACGATCCACCTATTTGCCCACGCATCTTCAGTTAATCCCGCCGGGCACACGTACGTTCACTGGAGTGGGGCGCCTGCTAGGTAGAAAAATAAATGACCGCGTACGTACATATAGGAGATCGAGTGATGCGCTGCACTGCTGCAGTGCTGCGTGTCAGGTGTGCCTCCGGCACGTACGTTTGCTCGTCCGGCGCGGAGCAGCGGGGGAACAGCACCTGCGTCAAAGGACGTACTACGCGGGTAGACGACGGATGGATGCGCGCTTGAGAGCCTGCTCTGCGGCATGCACCACGCTGGTCTGCATGCTGCCGTGCGTACGTGCCCGTGTTCTCGCCCGCAGAGGCTGGCTGGCTGGCTGACGGCCTGCATCATGCAGGCAAATATTTGATCGTGCGTCTCAGAGGGAGCGACGCGATGCAGATGAGAGGCCACCCGAGTGGGTTTCTGGAAAAATTAGATTGGGTTTAGATTTGGCTTTGAATTGAGATCCGGAGGGGAGGCAAAACGGGCAGAGCTGGACGATGACATGTGGCTGCCAGAGCAGCTGCTTTGCCAGCAGGCCCTCTGCTCGTGTACTGTGTACAATACAGCTGGGGCCGGCCAGTCACCCGCTCACCACCCCGATATATTTGCATCATGTTCGTTGGTTTGCATTGCGCCACGAGCATAGTTTCAAAACGGGGCCACCAACCGAACCCATGAGTATAACGGTTTGGGGTTTTACTCGTCGGATCTTTTTTTAAACACGCAGGCGCTCATATGTACGCGTATGCACATATTCCTATGAACCCAGAAATTTTAAAATAAATTCAGAAATAATGTGAGCACCAGGATTTGAACTCTGGTGGGTTGGGATACCACTGTCCTCCTAACCATCCAAGCACAAGTTAATTCGCAGTTCATCATCAATTCTATAGGAAAAAAATGGTAGTATTTGCGTAAGCAGACAAATGTCACATAGGATGAAATCCGTACATTTCCAGATCAAAATAGGTAGCGGTGAGTGAGAGTGGATTTTGGCTCCGGGCTCCAAGGAGCCTGAAATTGTAAACAAGTCAAAAATCATAATTTGAAGATTTTAAAAGTTTTAAAAATATATACATGTGCATAGGGACGTTGTCTACAAGTGTGTAAATTTTCATGATGATATTACGTTATTATTTTAACTTCTCAAAAACTAATTATGAACTTTTATAATGAAGAGTGCATTTGCTAAAAATACATGTTTTTAAATGTGTAGCTCACACCATAATGTATTTCATCATGAAACTTTGTCACTTGTGGAGAACATCCCATGTGCATGTGCATATTTTTAGATAATTTTTTTAACTTTAAAGTTTGAGTCTAAATTTTTTAATTTTTTGAGCTCCATGGAGCTCGAGCACCATTAGCAATTTCCAGATGTGGGTTGGTTATTGGGGCAAGGTTCTGTGTTTCATCTTGTTACTAGCGACAAGGGATCGAAAATGACCCAGTTCGACATGCTTTCTACGGTTCAATGGAGGGAATTATCCACATGTCTTAAAAGACTGCCATGATTAAAATCTAGAACTAGCGTATCCTTCCGTATCCCTTGGCGGTTGGGGTAAACTCTCCTCTCCGGGCTTCAACAGTGAGTCTGTAGCTTCGCCTCATCATTGCCTTCCGCTCCAGCAGGCGGTGACGGGGAGGGAATATCCCGGTGCCACTGCTCATGTTAGCAGTTTAGCTTAGGGTTTCTTAATCCCCAAAGGGGCGGTGTCGGGCGGATAGCGACGCTTCTTCTTTGGGTTTTCTTTTCATGCTTAGATCCTCCTTGAGGTCATTCGTCTGGACGTTGTCCCTAGAGCTCCGACGTTTTTCTGCCATCTCTTTGAGGTTGTGAGGTTAGGGTTTCTCATCGTGTGGCAATATTTAATGGCAGGGGTTTCAGATCTACTTAAGGGTTCAACGGCAACGATTGCAGCTTGAGGGCGCTTGTCATTTGGGGCGTGAAGACTTTCTGACTGTCATCGACAAGGTCAAGCCGGCTCTGGTAGGGGAGCGGCGCGTCGACGTCGACGTCTCGATCTGACGGTGGTTGTCATTGTTCTGTGGTCTAGGAACCTTGATGTAAATTTTATTATGTTTGAGGTGCTTTGTATTTCTGGTGAACTATATAATAGATGTGGATCCTTTTCAGAAAAAAAAAGTTATGATTGCAAGTTCCCATTTTTGCCTGCCCAGCCGATTGTCTAGTCTGATTTTTAAACCATGGCCATGAGAGAGTAAGAGATGTTACATTGACAGGCTACCAGCTCGAGGGTCCCCGACCGGTGGCCCCAACAGAGCTATAGCATGAGTTACCACATATCTGTACACACAAAACATATGCACAACCGTGCACGCGTGAGGCCATACGTGTATGTATGCATAGCTGGCTCTGCTTGGAGCCTGGACGCACATCGATCGTCTAGACGCGAGACAGGGGCACTCTCGACGACTGTGGTAGACTGTAGTGTACCAGTTCCAGATTTCGGGAGACAGCGACCCCCCGCCCCCCATTGGCCCAGCTCTGCGCATCCAGTGGGCGCGCATGCACACGCTGATAAGTTTAGTCCTTAAGCATCACAGTTGTGCGTTTAGTTTGACCGGCCGGCGGCGCACGGTCGTCAGCTCCCGGGCTGGACGGGTCGTGCATGCATGCATCCATCTGTGGTTTGCTGGTCTGCATGCATGCAAGTCCATGCACGCGGTGAGCCCAGCACGTAGCCCAAAACTGCACGCAGCTGCGTGTCTGCACGTGTTTGTAACGAGTCAGTTAGCTAAGCTAGCTTGCTCGGCTTGAAGGGCTTTGGTAGAATAGTACCGTACACAATTAGATGAACTAGCCGAGTTACCGGCCCAGGCTAACTCACTACGTGCATGCGCGACGTCGGTCTATATATATATTGCCATGTATTGTTTGAAAAAACAAGATTAATAAGTTTCTTTTAAGTTTGCCAGCCAAATTCATGGCGGCTGCTGTTAGTACTGACTGGTAGCTCTCTGTCAAGCTAATCACTCCAAGTACGGACGTAGCTTGCTAGTGTTCGATCCGGCGGGCCTGCAACGGAACTGCGGCCAACGTGCAATGTTGGGCTAGTTAATGGGGGATGTATATATGTGTAGAGGTTTTCCTCCAGGGGTCTGATCTTCACTTCCTGCGCCAGATCCCAAGCCACCCTCATGCCTCTGTAGAACCAATACTGGCTGTAAGCTTTATCGGTGTGAACCCTGGCGATCGCCATCCAGCGGGTCGCCTCCTGCGGCAATTCGCCATCTTCCACCACCACATCCTGCAGATCATCCTCCTTAAGTCCCAGTTCCTCCATCAGTGCTTCAAGGTCGGACGTAGCCGTCCCCGATGCCGATGCGTTAGCAGCCATGATCCTCTCGCTCAGGGTTTGTTGGATCCGCGAGCGGTATTGACCCAAAGGACCCGCCTCTCTGCGCGGCCACTACGTCTCGCGACGCAGCAGGCCACCGTCGGAGAGGCGCGGTAGGGGAGACCGATCTCTACGGGGGATGGCGGCGCCGTCGCCCGAGAGGAGAGAAACCCTAACGAGAGGGGAGGTATGTACCCTTTTGACGCAGGTGTACTGGAGAAGCCCATAATAGGCTATCCTCACGTGTGCATGGGCCGCTCCGGCCTTCGACCGGTCGAACCGAAACTAGGAGGGGCCGGCGCCGGCAATGGTTAGAGTTCACCCGCCGTGCGAACCGTCACCACGACCTGCTGCCCGCCGAGCATCAGGTCAGCGGTGTCTCGCATTGGGAAGTTGCGGCCCTGCCACCACCGTTGCCATAACTCGAAGGAAAGCAAAAGCGATGCAAAGTGCAGCCATTAGTGATTATGTGCTTTAAAATTAGCATGGTGATTAATTAGCACATGAAGACCGGATGTGCACCAAAGGACGCAACTGCATCCATGCATCGGTTAATGGTTTTGCACGCACCTGATTGGTGGTCAGATGTGAGCGTCTCTTCAAACCGTGAACGGACGCGTAGCCTGCGCTAATCCCGCTGCCTCAACCATCGTGGCCGCCATGCCTAATTGCTGCCGTGCCGGTCTGCTACCTGCCGCGCAGGAGCGCCGTGAACTGGCGCGCAGCCGACAGCCTCTGCCGATGAAGAATATCTTCCGGTTCAAAAGCAGCGATTGATTCTTCTCGCCGTATTCACAAGCGATTTGTACATGCATAATACAGAACCAGTTAGATCGGCGATGGATCGTAAGAAGACAAAACAAAAAGGATTGCCGGCGCATGCCCGTGTTTTCCACGGACGGCATAGCGACGAATTCTTCAGCCATCGATTTCGAAGGTGGCCACCGTTCGAGAGCGAAAGT
The DNA here is from genome assembly GCA_032464435.1 of Aegilops umbellulata. NCBI lineage: Eukaryota > Viridiplantae > Streptophyta > Magnoliopsida > Poales > Poaceae > Aegilops > Aegilops umbellulata. Next base: position 74,774,314 of record CP136057.1, on the reverse strand, counting down.
GGCTGTTGCGCGGTTGTGCGCCGGCACTCGCTGCCGACGCTGTGACTCCCCGCCGTGCGGCAGGCTGACTTCATGGGCTCGCCGAGTGCCGGCCCGGCGAGCTGCCGGTTCTTCGCCACCGCCATCTGGTTCCGTGCCGGTAGGAGGAGGGATGGAGTCGAGGCCCGCCATGCGCTATGTCTCCGCCCGGGCTTTCTCTGTCTTGCGCACCGCCGGCTGCTACGGACTGGCCATCGTCCCGTCTTGCGCTGCATCGGTCATCGGTGATCGAATTGCTCTGCCGGTGAGCGGCGCCGAGCGGCCGGACTCAGGCTGTACCCGCGGTTGCTGGTGCCAGATGGCGTCGTCCCTGCAGCCGCGTCGAGGGGCTCTCCTCGCCTCTGTAATTCTCGCGTAACCGCCTTCTCGGGGTGGCCTTTCTCGCTCAAAGGAGAGCAGAGCGCTGATAACGTGATGTGAAACAAGACAAATGAATCTCTGTCACTTTCATTGATGATCTCTGTACATTATATATCCCTGAAGGGACGTGAACGAATGGACATATCATGCGGTTGGAAAAGGCTAACCGCCTGTCGGTTTACAAGGTGGAGATTATCCATAATTAACTACGGCCTTGTTTGGTTCATAAGTCCTAGGATTTTTTTTAGTCCCAACTTATAAGTCCCAAGTCTCTAAAAAGTCCCTACCTGTTTGGTTCCTGGGACTTAACATGGACTAAAAGACCATATTACAATTATAAGTCCCTATAAGTCCCTCCTTGAGAGTCTTATTTCATAAGTCCCAAATACTCACTTTAAGTCCCTATAAATCCCTCCTGTTTGGTTTAGATGGAACTTATAAAGACCTTTTTAAGTCCCTAAACCAATAAATCCCTGAAAACAAACACCTTCTACATCTAATTAATTCTTAACAACAATATCATGCCCAAAACTGCACGCAGCTGCGTGTCTGTATCGTGTTTGTAACGAGTCAGTTAGCTAAGCTAGCTTAGTACTCCAGTTCCGATCGTGTCTTAATTTTTGTCGGCGATGGCGGCGCCGACGATTGGTAGAATAGTACCGTACAATATTAGATGAACTAGCCTGAGTTACCAGCCCAGTCACTACGTGCATGCGCGACGTCGGTCTATATATATATTGACATGTATTGTTTGCAAAAACCAGATTAATAAGTTTCTTTTAAGTTTGCCAACAAAATTCATGGCGGCTGCTGTTAGTACTAACGGGTAGCTCTCTGTCAAGCTAATCACTCCAAGTACGGACGTAGCTAGCTAGTGTTCGATCCGGTGGGCCTGCAACGGAGCTGCGGCAAACGTGTAATGTTGGGCTAGTTAATGGGGGTGTATGTGTCTGGTAATGTCTGATACGGTTGGCACAGCCGCAGAGCTGCGCGTGCTCAGGGAGTCCGATATCCATCCATTATCGTGTGGTCAGACCTCTGGTAATCTGGCAGTTCAAGTTAATACGCATCGATCTCTCCCCCGGCCCTCGCAGCACGTACAGAAACCGTTGCACGAATCTGGTTGATCTACGACTTGAGTTCATCTCAGTTGTTTAGATGCAGAACCACACATACTTTGTATACGTACGTGCGAACACGATCGAGCTGTATAGAACTTAATTGTTTGGGTAAAGGGCACGCAGCATGCAGTCGCATGCATGTCGACACGGCGCGCTGGCTGAGCTCCTCCTCCCGTGGACAGCTGAGCGCGGTGTTCTTTACAGACCAAGAGAATAACCTTTTTTTGCTCAAAAAAGCACTAAAAAGGAACAGAGGCGGGTCCACCACGGGGGGAACGCTAAGGCGGTTAGAGGCGATTGCTTGGCGATCGGGTTCTAGCGCTAGGTTTTAGGGTTTCCTGCTGGGGGTGGTTTTGACTGCGGCGGTGGCTAGGTCTGCGACGGCGCGGCCTGGACGCTGGTCGGTGATCTGCTCATCTCCATCGGGGCGGAGGCCATGGCGGAGAAGTCGAGTAGCAAGGAGGCTGCGGTTCCGGAGACGGCGACAACCCCCAAGTCCAAGCAGGCTCCCTCCAACACGCCGGCTCGGATGCGGGGCGATTCTGACGATGCGGGGGCCAAGGGGTCTCCGGCTGGGAGTAAAACTCCGGATCCGGCGGCAAGTTTGTTTGCAAGACTGGGAGGTATGATGCTGCTGGACAAAGAAGCGGATGGCATGGTGTTTGAGGAAGATGATCAATCTCACCCCAAAGCTTCTCGGTGGTCTGCGGTTGGGAAGGTATGTTCTCACAGGCCCTTGAAGAAATCGATTCTGGAACGCACTCTGATTAGGGCCTGGGGTCTCCATAAAGAAGCAAAGTTCCGTGATATGGGGTCCAATATCTTTCTAGTGGATTTTGGATGTGAAGGAGACTGGAGGCATGTCCTTAATAATGGTCCGTGGCAGTATGACTTTTGTGTGCTCATTATGAAAGATTATGAAGGAAGTGTGAGACCCTCAGAGATGATCTTTGACAAGATTGACATATGGGTCAGGGTGGATGATTTACCTCCGGACAAGAGGACGGAGGCATTTGGGAAAGCTCTAGGCAACTGGCTTGGAGAGGTGGTTAAAGTTGATGCTGACAGAGATGGCCTTGCTCGTGGTCAACATCTGCGAGTGAGAGCTACGATCTCTGTGTTTGAGCCGTTGGTCAGGTGTTTCAAGCTAAAGAAATCTAAAGATGACAGGGATGGTACTTGGTTTGACTTTCAGTATGAGAAAGTACCACATTTTTGTTTTGAGTGTGGTCGTCTAGTCCATGAGGGAGGGGTTTGCAAGCCCCCTGTGGACTCCTCTGACCAATGGGGGGAATGGTTGAGAGCCTCCCCGGGCCGAAACTACCAGGGCAAAGAGGAATCGTCTTTTGTGGCATCGAGTAGGACAAACAGCCTGGGCAGTTCTCACAGTGGGGATGGTTCTCGAGCTCGTTTTGAGCATCCGAGAGTTCGGGATTTTCCCTCCAGAAGGAACCTCAGCGCGGATTTTGCGTCCTCCGGCGAGCGCCACACTGGCGGCGGCTTGGACCGGGGGGAAGGATCATATGATAACAGGGGCGTCGGGAGGAGTCAACTCAGACAGAACATCCATGAGGATCTTCGGGTTGGTTTGGAGCAGAGGAGGGAGAGATATCTGCGTGATAAGTTGACTGAGCAAAGTAATTACCGCAGGTCAGAATCTGTCAGAGTAGGAGGACGATGGGAAGGATTCAACCCTCATGCGGATCGGGAGGGGCATCGTTCTGTGGGGTATGATAGAGACAGCCGGGGCAAGTACCCAATGGATGCGGGCGAGCTACTGGGCGAACCCGGTATGCAGGGACTCGTCGCCGGGGTTACTACGTAAGGCAACACCGGGGGGAGGGCTCTCGACAGCAAGGCTCCTTTTCCCTGGACAGAGAGAGATCTGACAGCAGGAAGAGAGGCACTAGGCAGATGTGGGTGGTCAAGGGAGATTTGGAGAGACAGAGTTCACAAGATGCGTTCATTCGCGAGACTAGACGCAAGACGTCTACAGTGTTTGACCGCATCTCCGGCAGCATTGATCGATCGGCGGACCCTGGTCAGCAGGGCCGCCGGGAGCAATGAATTTCCTTATCTGGAACTGTCGGGGTTTGGGATTGGCCTCGACAGTTGGGGAGTTACGGGACCTTGTTCCGTCTCACAATCCTGCGGTGGTGTTCCTGTGTGAAACAAAGAAGAAGTCTAGGGCGATGGAGCGGATTCGGTGGAGTTTGGGTTTCCAGCATGGGGTGGCGGTAGATTGTGTGGGGCAGAGTGGTGGCTTGGCGTTGTGGTGGCGAGATCATGTCAGTGTCACTGTTCGCCCATGGTGTCAATACTTCATCGATGCCACCATTGTTCACGAGGAGAAGACCGTAAGATTCACTGGCTTCTACGGCGAGCCGAGGACGGAACTTCGGAATAAATCTTGGGAGGCAATCCGGTTCCTGAGATCTCAAGATGGCCTCCCCTGGTTGTGCGCGGGTGACTTCAATGAGGCACTTTTCTATACCGACCAGCGGGGGGGGGGGGGGGGTAATCTTCGTAGCTTTGCACAGATGGAGGATTTCAGGGATTGCTTGGCTGACTGCGGCCTTGCGGACATGGGTTTTTCTGGTTTCCCTTACACGTGGGACAATAAAAGGGATGGTGATGAGAATGTGAAGGTTCGTTTGGACAGAGCGGTCTGCTCTGCTGCTTTCCTTGCTTGCTACCCGGAGTCTGTGGTTGAACACATTGTGACAGAGGAGTCGGATCACCAAGCAATTCTGATTAAGGCCATGGAGACGGCTCCATGTGCCACTACCGGTGTCCCTCGCCCTTTTAGGTTTGAGAAGGTCTGGACCAGGCATGAGCAGTATGATAGTATGGTGGAGGAGGCCTGGGAGGCGGCGGGCTCGGGTGGTGGTGGCCTCGACGATGTGTGGAAGCGCCTTGCTACTGTCTCGGGGAGCATGCAGCGGTGGGCTCGGGAGGTCTTTGGGTCCATCAGGCGGAAGATTGCAAAGCTCAAGAAGCAATTGGAGGAGGCTAGGTCACGTGCTCTACACACTGGTGTGAACCTAGAAGTGCGTGAGATTGAGGATCTGCTGCGGGAGATGTATGAGCGGGAGGAAGTCATGTATAGACAGAGATCCCGTGTGGACTGGCTTAAGGCGGGGGACCAGAATACTAAGTATTTCCAGGCTCGGGCCACCCACAGAAAGCGAAAAAACACAGTTAAAGCTCTGGTTAAGGATAATGGTTCCCGCGCTGTGGTTAATGAGGAGATGCGTGAAGTGGCAGCTTCGTTCTATGAGCAGTTATTCTCGTCGGAAGGTTCGGCTGGTACTCAGGACCTCTTAAACATCATTGATCCGGCTATTTCTGATGATATGAATGCTAGGATCACTGCTCCGATTACCGATAAGGAGATCGAAGCTGCATTGTTCCAAATGGGGCCAACCAAGGCTCCGGGTCCGGATGGGTTGCCGACCCTGTTCTATCAGCGCCACTGGGCGCTTGTGAAGGATGATGTTTGTGCGGCGGTTAAAGGTTTCCTGAATGGGGCTGAAACACCGGATGAGTTTAATGCTACGGTTATTGTCATGATATCCAAAACAAATTCTCCGGAGTTAATGTCGCAGTTCAGGCCTATCAGTTTGTGTAATGTGCTCTATAAGCTTGCCACAAAGGTCCTAGCGAATAGACTGAAGGTCATCCTGCCTGTTCTCATCTCTGAAGAGCAGAGTGCTTTCGTCCCCGGTCGTCTAATTACTGATAATGTGCTCATTGCCTATGAGTGTGTCCATGCTATTAGGACGAGGAAAAGGAGACGGACACTTTGTGCTGTGAAGCTTGACATGATGAAGGCCTACGACAGAGTCGAATGGCGATTCCTGGAAGATATGATGGCTAGACTGGGTTTTGCTCCCCAATGGGTCTCCGTGATCATGCGATGTGTTACTACTGCCAGTTTCTCGGTTAAGCTTAATGGTGGCCTTTCAACACCTTTCCTTCCATCGAGAGGGCTGCGACAGGGGGATCCCCTCTCTCCCTACCTTTTCCTATTCTGTGTGGAGGGTTTCTCGGCTCTGCTCAAACAAGCCCAGAATGACTGTTCAATTAAGGGGGTGTCGTTTGGGGGCACTGGCCCTCATATCACACACCTTTTGTTTGCTGATGATAGCATCGTCTTCCTTGAGGGGTCTGAGGAGAGTATGGCCACTCTCAAGGAGCTTCTTGCTAAATACGAGCCTGCCTCCGGCCAAAAGGTCAACCTGGCCAAGTCCTCCATCTTTTTTGGGAAGGGTTGCTCGGAGGTGAACAAGACCCTTTGGAAACAGACGGTGGGGATTCAGTCTGAGGCTTTGAGTGAGAAGTACCTTGGTCTCCCAACACAGGTTGGGCGATCAAAAGAGGGGACGTTCAAATATCTGACTGAAAGCTCAAAGAAGAAAGTGGTGGGATATAAAGGACAAGGCCTTTCCAAGAAGGCCCGGGAGGTCCTCATCAAATCGGGTCTGCAAGCGATACCTACATTCACCATGAGTTGTTTTCACCTCGCAAAGAAGACGTGCCGGAACCTGACTTCAATCTCTTCTAAATTCTGGTGGGGTGCAACGAATGGTGAACGGAAAGTACATTGGCTCTCTTGGGAGAAAATGTGTGCCCCAAAGAGGGAGGGTGGCTTGGGTTTCCGTGACCTGCAAGCCTTTAACCAGGCCTTGCTTGCTAAGCAAGCCTGGCGGCTCTTAACCTCCCCGGCATCGCTGGTCGCTCGTGTTTTGAAGGCTCGGTATTTCCAGGATTCCTCCATTCTTGCTGCCACTTGCCCGTCCAATGCGTCATACACCTTTCGTAGCATCTTACATGGGAGAGACTTGCTGCGGGAGGGGCTTGTTTGGCGGATCGGGGATGGATCCAGAGTCAATATTCATCATGAAAATTGGATTCCAAGGCATGGGAGACTGCGACCACTGGGTCAGCAGTTCCTCCAGGGTGTTACGAGAGTTGCTGATCTGTTGAATGAAGATGGGACGGACTAGAACGTCGCGAGAGTGGATGAGATGTTTTCAATCTCGGATGCGGCGGATATTAAGCAAATTGCTGTGGGGGGGCGAGCACAGAGGATTTCTTGGCATGGAACTTCACAAAAAATGGTGTGTTCTCTGTTCGTTCGGCCATTCACTTGAGGATGTCTATGGATCGAAGGAAGTTCGGACAGCCGGCCTCGTCTTCCTCTGTTGACAAGCATAAGGCGTTTCTGGCCCTTTCGGATACCAATGCCCCGGGGAAGGTAAAAATCCACTTTTGGCATCTCCTCCAGAATGGCCTTGCTGTGGGTGCGGAGCTTCACCGCCAGCGCATCAAAGGGGGGGTGTTCTGCGCATCCTGTGGGCGGGAGGAGACCATCTACCACAGGTTTTGGTCGTGCCCCCATTCTCGCCTGTTCTGGACGCTGCTTCAAAGGGAAGAGGGTTGTGCTTTGGCCGCCCCCCTGGACTGCGTGAGGACGCACTGGGATCTACACCGATGGCTCCTTGACTGGCTCACTGGAGCTAATGATGAGGAGCGCGAGCTGGTGATGCATGCAGTCTATGGCCTATGGTTGGCGCGGAATGAGGCACGTGACGGAAACAGATTGCGGCCGCACATGAAATAATGACGAGGGTCCTGCAGTTTGCCCGGGAGTGGCGTGGTGTTCATCAACAACGACCTCCGATGAAAGCTGAAAGGCCTCGCCAAAGGTGGGAAGCACCGGAGGTGGGGTGGATCAAGATTAACTCTGATGGCGCTGTCTCAAAAGCTGGTGGTTATGGGGGCGGGGGTGCTGTGTTGCGCGATCATGAGGCGGCTTTCATTGCTGGCAGCTGCTACCACTTCCCTAACATTTCTGATCCGGAGGCCACTGAAATTCTAGCTTGTAGGCAGGCGTTGCGGATGGCACTGGAGATGAACGTGGAGAGGGTACACATCGAGCTGGACTGCTTAGCTGCGGTGCAAAGGGTAAATCGGCAGCAGCAGGACCTGTCTGTCTTCGGCCCTTGGATCAGCGAGATCAAGATGATGTTGGACTCGTGTGTTGAGTTCCGTGTATCTTGGGTGTGTAGATATGCCAACGTTGCTGCTCATAAGCTAGCGCGCTTTGGTGTTGGGGAGGGTGTGTGTTCGAACTGGTTTGGTACCCCCCTGATTGTATCCTGGATGTAATCTCGGACGACATTCCGAGCTATGGTTAAGTAATGACATGGTGCTTTCCCTAAAAAAAAGAGAATAACCTTTTTTTCGAGTGTGAGCCTGTCGATCCTGTGCCCGCGTGTTGCGTTCCATGCGCTCGTCGGTCGGTGGGTGCAGCAGCGCTCAGAAGCTCTGTGACGGCACAGTGGTGTCGTGTCGGGCGATCGGTGCGCGCGTATGTGTGGTCGCATGCGCCGGTGGATCAGCCTGTCGCGCCCGCGCACTGATCGAAAAGTGTGCGGCGTGCATGCATGCCTCCGCATGGATAAGAAAAAACTTTCCGTGTCAAGAGCATCGGGAACCCCAAACCTCCCTCGGATGTCCGGCGGACAACCCGATAACGACTGGTAAAAAATCGATCCAGACATCCAAAACATTAAGTGTGCATCATGAGCGCTCACTGGCTGCATCCACGTCGGACAAACTAACGACAAAAAAGAAACAGTTGAAGAAAAAAAAGAGCGAAGGGTCTCAGCCTCAGGCCCAAAGCCCCCGACCCTCATCCCTCGATTCCTCTCCCTCAGCCGCCGCCGCCGCCGCCACCAGCGTCCTCCCCCGCAGCTGGCGCCAAACGGATCTAAGGTCGAGATAGACCGGGATCGGTGAGTACAGGGTATCAATTTCAGGGATTCAGAGGTTGGGGTTCATTTGCGACCAGCTCTATGATCTCAAGGTTTAAAATAGACTTCACTCCGCGCGCACTGATCGAAAAGTGTGCGGCGTGCATGCATGCCTCCGCACGGATAAGAAACAACTTTCCGTGTCAAGAGCATCGGGCACCCCAAACCTCCCTCGGATGTCCGGGCGGACAACCCGATAACGACTCGTAAAAAAATCGATCTAGACATTGTCTTAAAAGGCCACCAGCCTGAGGCGGCGGCCTTGTTGCGGAGACCATTGAATGGTCTTGTGAGGGTTCCTTCCTCCAGACTCGGTTGACTTTGCCGATGGACAACGACTTGACGCAAAGGAATGGCGGGGCAGCGGCAGCGATTCAAATTGCATGTAGCTGATAGGATTGTGGAAAAGTGGTGGCGACAACACATAAGTGACACAGATGGTGGTGCTAGTTGAGCACCTAGTCTCGAGATCCGGGGTGAAAGCCTAGGTCAGACATGAGTTGGTTATACCTGGCAATGGCGATATTTTTATGTCACCTTGTTGAAGGTTGCTCGGATTTTCTCGGATTGGTTCTTTAGGGTGAAAACCTAGATTGTAGCCTTGAATGGTTCGATCTGGTGACGACGGCGCTTGAGCGTCGCTCCCTTCCTGAAGGCGTTGCTGTTGAAGAACCCCGTCATCTCAGTGGGGTCATGACATGATTGGTGCGGATATGGTCATTGTTTGTAGCTTGTCGATCGCAGATCTGATCGCTTTGCGTTTTTTCTCTCGCCTGCACATAGTTTTGGTCTTATATGACTTTGCTATTTGTCGGCGTGTTATTTATGTGCGTGCGTTGGTGTTGGCCATGTGCATCCTAGCTATGCAGAGGCCGGGTGTGTGCTCATTATATTTGTATTCTCTTGATACTATATTTTGAGTCAATAAGATCCACCCTTTATCAAAAAAATCCAAACTAATCAGCACTCTTCGTATCCAGGTGGATATGAAAAGGCCCAGGCGTGACCGGGCGCGTCTGTCACGCCAGGTAAGACGGGTCTATCTGTAAGGGTCGCGATCGATCTAGATGTGGAAGCTAGGGTTCAAGGCGGAATGGGGAAATTTGGTAGCGTGTTTATCCTCCCAACCTCCCTCACTGCTACAGCTATTACAATCGGTCGAAGCCGCCGTCTGTCCAAAGCCAATCCATTCGAACATTACAAGGGTATTTAAACTACAGCCATTCCGGGCCGGCGTGCCATCTGGGCTTCGTCTTCACCCGAGTGGGCCGCGTCGCAGGCCCACGAGAAGTTTTGAATTCTACCGCCTCTTCTCTGCTTGTTGGATGGTGAATAGGGTCGTCGCCTATTGTCGCTGTTGCCTGATCATCTGAAGCGCTGCCCGGCGTGCTGACATTCCTCCCTCCTTGAGAGCCGGCTTGACCCCAAGCCGGAGCACGGGGAAACTGCTGCTTCAAATGCTCCAAATCCTCCCATGTAGCATCTGCAGGAGAAGATTCAGACTAGTGAATCAGACCTTGGGCAATAGTTCTTTTACCTTGAGATCGCACCCGCTTTTGCAGTATACTGAGAGGAACTTGTATAGCTGCTCGAACTGTAGGCAATGTCTGACTGGGAATGGTCTCTTGAGGCAAAAACTTCTTGAGCTGAGAAACATGAAAGACAGGGTGTACCTGCTGCTATCAGGAAGATCCAATCGATAGGCTCGACCGCCAATGCGCTCCAGGACTTGAAAGGGCCCATAATATTTGAAGGTCAGTTTCTGATTTGCTCTGGAATATAATGACAACTGAGCATAGGGTTGCAGCTTGAGAAAGACACGACCCCCACTGCAAAAACCCGTTCATTTCTTTTCTTGTCAGCCTGACTTTTCATACGCTGTTGTGCTCTTAACAAGTGTTGTCTAGCTGTTTCTGTGACTGCTTGGCGAGATTGTAACCAGTCTTGCATTTCCAATGGAGCAATTGTATCAGTTGCAGAGATGCCAAAATATCTGGGAGTATATCCATACAAAATTTCAAAAGGAGATTTCCCCAAAGCAGAATGCCAGTTGGAATTGTACCAGAATTCACATAAGGGCAACCATTTGCTCCATTTGTGTGGTTGAGCACTGATAAAACATCTCAAATAACACTCCACTTGCTGATTCACTCTCTCTGTCTGCCCATCTGTTTCATGATGATTTGCTGTACTCATATTCAATTGAGTTCCTGTTTTTGCAACTAACAGTTTCCAGAAGTGACTAGTAAAAAGTGGATCTCTATCAGATATGATCACACTAGGCGTACCATGCAACTTGTAAACATTATCCAAGAACACCTCAGCCACCTTCTGAGCATTGAAAGGGTCTTTGAGTGGAATAAAATGACCATATTTAGAAAATTTGTCAATCACCACTAAGACACAGTTGTACTGAGATGATTGGGGAAGACCATTAATAAAATTCATAGACACAATATCCCAAGCTTTATGTGGAACTGGCAAGGGAGATAACAGGCCAGGATAAGGAACTCTTTCAGGTTTAGCTTTCTGACATACCAAACAAGATTGCACCTGTATTAAGATGAACTTCTTCATTCCATGCCAAGTGAACAGAGCATGAATCCTTTTGTATGTCACTGGAAAACCTGAATGACCCCCCAAAGGACTATCATGAAAAGCAGAGAAAATTTTCTGATGTAATGCAGGAACAGGGCCAACCCAAATACTCTGCTTATATTTTAGAAGACCATTAACCAAACTGTAAGGTGGTTTAGAAGCTAGTTGCACAGCTAGTTGTTGCATAATTGCCATGGCTCGTTCATCATGTTTATAATTGTCAATAATCTCAACTAACCATGTGGGTTGGCTACTGGAAATGGAAAATAACTGAGAACCATCAAGAGGTCTTCTGGACAGAGCATCAGCTGCACTATTTGCTGTACCTTGTTTGTACTGAATTTGATAATGCAATCCAAGAAGTTTAGTAAGACACTTCTGCTGCCAGACTGTATGCAGTCGTTGGTCTTGCAAATGAGCCAAACTTCTTTGATCAGTTCAACAGTGAACTATTGAACTTGCAAATAAGGTCTCCACTTATCCACTGCCAATAAAATAGCCAAATATTCCTTCTCATATACTGACAAAGCCCTATTCTTGGGTCCCAAAGTTTTACTAACAAATGCTAGTGGGTGTCCTTGTTGCATCAGCACTGCACCAATACCATATTCACAAGCATTAGTCTCAATCATGAATGGCTTACTAAAATCTGGTAAGGCCAATACAGGAGCAGACACTAGAGCATTCTTAAGTGTGACAAAAGTTGCCTCTGTAATGCTGGTCCACACAAAAGGAACCCCTTTTCTTAAGCAGATCAGTTAAAGGCCTTGCAATAATTCCATAATGTTTAATGAATTTCCTATAATAGCCACTCAACCCAAGGAAACCCCTCACTTCCTTCACATTTTGTGGAGTAGGCCATTGCTGAACAACCACTATCTTATCAGGGTCAGTAGAAACCCCTTCTTCAGAAATAACATGCCCCAGATATGCTATCTTGGGCTGAGCAAAGTCACATTTAGACATTTTAACCTTCCACTGCTCCTTATGCAAAATAGATAGCACCTCATCCAAATTTTCCCAGTGCTCTTCCAATGTTTTACTGAATATCAGAATATCATCAATAAAAAACCAAGGCAAACTTCCTCAAAGCAGGCGAAAGATCAAAATTCATTTGCCTCTGAAATGTTCCAGGTGCTCCTGTCAGACCCATGCCCATTACATTAAATTCATAATTTCCATTATGAGTTTGAAATGCAGTCTTTTATTCCTCTCCTGATAATATCCAGCTTTCAAGTCTAGCTTAGAAAACCAACAAGCTCCTGCAAGTTCATCTATTACAGGCACTAGATATTTCCCTTTTTCTGTGATAGCATTGAGTTGTCTATAATCAACTACCATTCTCCAAGTTCCTTCTTCCTTCTTCTTAACTAACAACACAGGAGAAGAAAAGTCACTGTTACTATGCCTAATCATTTCTGAATCCAACAGCTCTTTAATCTGTTTTTCCAACTCATCTTTCAGATGTGGAGCAATCCCGTAGGGCATAATAGACACTGGTCTTGCCCCAGGAATCAAGGGAATGGTGTGATACTTAAGTCTTCTAGGAGGTAGTGTAGTTGGATTTTCAAACACTACAGCATGCTTATCCAGCAAAACCTGCAACTCTGGCTGAACAAGTTTCTGTTCCACAGGTCTGATCAGAGAAACAGAAAACACTGTAAATGCCACATCTTCAGGTAACAACCCTTGTAATGTAACTGTATCTGCTTGATAGTAAAAGGACATCCACTTTTGGACCCAATCAACCTGCATAGGACTGTGCTGGGCAAGCCAATCCAGCCCTATAATTCCATCATAACTGGCTAGGGGAAGCAATCTAAAACTAGTAGCAAATTCCACCTGACCACAACTCCAGGAACAGTGCTTTGAAACAGAATCACATTGCAAGGTACCTCCACCAGCTACAGATACTGTCACAGGTTCATGTGTCTGAATATTTGTCAACTTGTGTTGCAAACTGCTGTCAATGAAAGAATGTGTACTGCCTGAATCAACAAGAAAGATAAGTTCCATGCCTTGCAACTCAATCAACAGCTGCAAGGTGGGCGCGTTAGACTGTTTCCCTACAGCAGCAGCAGACAAGTGCATACTACAAACAGACATCTGGTCCTGAGTACTGCTATCAGTGGATGTTGTTTCTTCTGATTGAATGTGATCAATAAGCTCCTGCACAATGTGCAACTGGACTAACAACTTGCACATATGATCCTTCGACCACTTCTCACCACAAACAAAGCATAGGTCCTTAGACTTACGAAAATTCCTTAAAGCAGACCATTTATCTTCAGATTGACTTGGTTTCTGAACTTCAACACTTCGTTTATCATCATAATTGCGATGTTTATATGGTGGCAGTGGCAATGGCATTGTCCCTGATCTAGCAGCAAGGACATGATTAATGGGAGTAATGCCCTCACCTAATTCCTCATGCAACAAAGCTAAATCATACGCTGCATCCAAATTGCGTGGTTTCTGCAGAGCTACAGCAACACGGACACCAGGTTTAAGTCCATCCAGGAATCTAGTTGTGTAATGCGGGGAATTGGGCGCCTCTTCATACGCAGATAGTTGATCATATAAATCAGCAAAGCGCTCCACATAATCAGCTACAGATGAGGTCTGAGCTATTCTAAACAACTGACGGAGCAATGTCTGATGTTGATTACGACCAAAACGGTTATGCGGACTTTGACAGAATTCAGACCAACTTGCCTGTAGCTGTCGACATTGCATCGATTCCAACCAACGAGCAGCAGCACCCTCAAATTGAGCCGTTGCCAGAGAAATCCATCGGTGAGTCGGTGTACACCACAGTCTGAACTGATCTTCGCAACGCGTCTGCCACAGACGCGGATTGCCACCATCAAATCGCGGCAATTCCAGGCGAGCACCAAACGCAAACGAATCAGCAACATCAAAGGAACTCGACTCACGACCCAGAGAAGGACGGAACGAAAAATTGGACTCGCGCGCACCTCTGACCGGAGGAGGGACATAAGTATTATGCGCCTTCCCCCGGTGATCGTTGTCGAAGCCGAGGGAATCAGTCGGGCCACCGCTGCGACCATTCCCAGCCACACGCGATTGAGACGGATCTTCATGCGGAGGAGTACTCCCTTTCAACTGGTCGTTGCGGATCTGCTCCATCTCCATCAACAACTCGTCGCGGACCCCCTCCACGCGCGAAGAGAGCAAGCCGTCGAGGGTCGAGGTATTCGTCGAGATCAGCTTCTCCATGGCCTTGAGGAGATCCGCACCTTGGTATCGGAAGCGCTTGTCGAGGTCGACCGCGAGATCTGCCCGAAGGAGCTCGTAGACACCGTGCCCATCCTCCGACAACTTTTCCATCACTACCGCTCGCAGCCGATCTCGCCACCGCGTCTTGTGATGGTGTTGGGGAAACGCCAGGCCCGCCGAATCTGATACCAAGTGTAAGGGTCGCGATTGATCTAGATGTGGAAGCTAGGATTCAAGGCGGAATGGGGAAATTTGGTAGCGTGTTTATCCTCCCAACCTCCCTCACTGCTATAGCTACTACAATCGACCGAAGCCGCCGTCCGTCCAAAGCCAATCCATTCGAATGTTACAAGGGTATTTAAACTACAGCCATTCCGGGCCGGCGTGCCATCTCGGCTTCGTCTTCACCCGAGTGGGCCGCGTCGCAGGCCCACGAGAAGTTTTGAATTCTACCGCCTCTTCTCTGCTTGTTGATAACCCACAAGTATAGGGGATCGCAACAGCTTTCGAGGGTAGAGTATTCAACCCAAATTTATTGATTCGACACAAGGGGAACCAAAGAATATTCTCAAGTATTAGCAGCTGAGTTGTCAATTCAACCACACCTGGAAACTTAGTATCTGCAGCAAAGTGTTTAGTAGCAAAGTAATATGATAGCGGTGGTAACGGTAACAAAAGAGTAATGAAAGCAAAGTAATATTTTTGGTATTTTGTAGTGATTGTAACAGTAGCAACGGGAAAGTAAATAAGTGTGAACCAGTATATGGAAAGCTCGTAGGCATTGGACCGGTGATGGAGAATTATGCCGGATGCGGTTCATCATATAACAGTCAGAACGTAGCGTCACATAGAACTAGCTCCAATTCATCAATGTAATGTAGGCATGTATTCCGAATATAGTCATACGTGCTTATGGAAAAGAACTTGCATGACATCTTTTGTCCTACCCTCCCGTGGCAGCAGGGTCCTAATGGAAACTAAGGGATATTAAGGCCTCCTTTTAATAGAGAACCGGAACAAAGCATTAGCACATAGTGAATACATGAACTCCTCAAACTATGGTCATCACCGGGAGTGGTCCCGATTATTGTCACTTCGGGGTTGCCGGATCATAACACATAGTAGGTGACTATAGACTTGCAAGATAGGATCAAAAACACACATATATTCATGAAAACATAATAGGTTCAGATCTGAAATCATGGCACTCAAGCCCTAGTGACAAGCACTAAGCATAGCAAAGTCATAGCAACATCAATATCAGAACATAGTGGATACTAGGGATCAAACCCAAACAAAACTAACTCGATTACATGATAAATCTCATCCAACCCATCACCGTCCAGCAAGCCTACGATGGAATTACTCACGCACGACGGTGAGCATCATAAAATTGGTGATGGAGGATGGTTGATGATGACGACGGCGACGAATCCCCCTCTCCAGAGCCCAGGACGGGCTCCAGATCAGCCCTCCTAAGAGGTTTTAGGGCTTGGTGGCGGCTCCGTATCGTAAACCGCGATGATTTCTTCTCCTTGATTTTTTTCTCCCCGAAAGCAAATATATAGAGTTGGAGTTGGCGTCGGAGGAGCTCGAGGGGGTCCACGAGGTAGGGGGGCGCGCCCTAGGGGGGCGCCCCCCACCCTCGTGGACAGGGTGTGGGGCCTCTGGTCTTCCTCTTTGGCGAGGATTTTTTATTATTTTTAACTTGACGTTCCGTGGAGTTTCAGGTCATTCCCAGAACTTTTGTTTTCTGCACATAAAACAACATCATGGCAATTCTGCTAAAAACAGCGTCAGTCCGGGTTAGTTCCATTCAAATCATGCAAGTTAGAGTCCAAAACAAGGGCAAAAGTGTTTGGAAAAGTAGATACGACGGAGACGTATCAACTGCCCCAAGCTTAAACCATTGCTTGTCCTCAAGCAATTCAGTTGACAAACTGAAAGATAAAGAAAAACTTTTACAAACTCTGTTTGCTCTTGTTGTTGTAAATATATCAAGACAACATTCAAGTTTTCAGCAAAGGTTATGACTAACCACATTTGCAATAATTTTTCGGTCTCATGATTACTCATATCAATAGCATAATCAACTAGCGAGCGATAATAATAAATCTCGGATGACAACACTTTCTCAAAACAATCATAATATGATATAGCAGGATGGTATCTCGCTAGCCCTTTCTGAGACCGCAAAACATAAATGCAGAGCACCTTTAAAGATCAAGGACTGACTAGACATTGTAATTCATGGTAAAAGAGATCCAGTCATAGTCATACCCAATATAAATTAACAGTAATGAATGCAAATGACAGCTGTGCTCTCCAGGTAGTGCTTTTTAATAAGAGGGTGATGACTCAACATAAGAGTAAATAGATAGGCCCTTCGCAGAGGGAATCAGGAATTTGTAGAGGTGCCAGAGCTCGGTTTTGAAATAGAGATAAATAATATTTTGAGCGGCATACTTTCATTGTCAACATAACAACTAAGAGATGGCGATATCTTCTATGCCACACACATTATAGGCGGTTCCCAAAAAGAATGGTAAAGTTTATACTCCCCCTCCACCAACAAGCATCAATCCATGGCTTGCTCGAAACAACGAGTGCCTCCAACTAACATCAGGTCCCAGGGGGAGTTTTGTTTGCAATTAATTTTGATTTAGTTTGCATAAAGCATGGGACTGGGCATCCCGGTGACCAGCCATTTTCTCGTGAGTGAGGAGCGAAGTCCACTCCTCTTGAGAATAACCCGCCTAACATGGAAGATAAGGGCAGCCCTAGTTGATACATGAGCTATTCGAGCATGCAAAACAGAATGTTTATTTGAAGGTTTAGAGTTTGGCACATACAAATTTACTTAGAACGGCAGGTAGATACCGCATATAGGAAGGTATGATGGACTCATATGGAATAACTTTGGGGTTTAAGGGATTGGATGCACAAGCAGTATTCCCGCTTAGTACAAGTGAAGGCTAGCAAAAGATTGGGAAGCGACCAACTAGAGAGCGACAACTGCCATCAACATGCATTAAAATTAATAAACATTGGATGCAAGCATGAGGAGGATACAACCCCATCATACCACATCATAACCATTTTAATAGGATGTTGGCACGCAAGGTAAACCATTATAACTCATAGCTAATCAAGCATGGCATAAGCAACTATGATCTCTAATTGTCATTGCAAACATGTTTATTCATAATAAGTTGAATCAAGAACGATGAACTCATCATATTTACAAAAACAAAAGAGATCGAGTTCATACCAGCTTTTCTCATCTTAGTCAGTCCATCATATATCATCATAATTGCCTTTCACTTGCACGACCGAATGAAGTGAATAATAATAAGAGTGCACGTGCATTGGACTAAGCTGGAATCTGCGAGCATTCAATAAACAGGAGAAGACAAGGCAATATGGGCTCTGGGTTAAATCAACAATAATGCATATAAGAGCCACTTCAACAATTTAATCATGGTCTTCTCCTATCGACCCCCAAAGAAAAGAAAATAAATAAAACTATTTACACGGGAAAGCTCCCAACAAGCAAAAGAAGAACGGGAAATATTTTTGGGTTTTCTTTTTAATTGTTACTACTACAGCAAGAAAAGTAAACTACTACTAAATTTTTTTAGTTTTTCTTAAGGTTTAACGAGCACACAAGAAGAAAGCAGAAAAGTGAATAAACTAGCATGGATATTACAGTGAAAGAGTATGAGCACCGACATCTAGCAATGAGTGTGTGTAAACATAAATGTAATATCGGTGAGAAATACGTACTCCCCCAAGCTTAGGCTTTTGGCCTAAGTTCGTTTATTGCCAGGGATAGCCTGGCTGATACCCGTAGGTGTAGCTGGGGTCGTACTACGATGAAGAAGACTCTGACTGCCATTGGCTGACAGCCATCTCCGGATCCCAAGAATAAACAAACTGTCGTGGAGGCTCATCTTGTGGTTCCGGTTCCGGGGCTGGTGCAGGATTCCGGTAGGCTTGGACGGCAGCCCACGTAACGAGATAAGGTCCTTCAAAATTAAACAAGGAAGGAGCGGGCAAGGTAATAGTTTCAGGATGATGTTTATGAAAGAATAATTTATATTTGAGCTCTCCTTCCCTGCCCTTAACAATAAAATCATGCGCTAGCATACTCTTTTAATCTAAATAAGCATTGGGCAACATTTTTTTCTTCTTTCTCATGAAGCCTAATAGGTATGTTAAAATGTGCAGCGAGGCGTGAAGCATAAATGCCTCCAAAGATGGGACCCTTAGTACGGTTCATACTTAACCGTCTAGCAATAACAAAGTAGCGTAAAACAGAAAAATCTATGCTAGTGATTCTTGCATCAGAAACCTTCCTGGTTTCTCCCACAGTGATAGTGTTAATAAATGCTTCCACATCTTTACGGTGTGGTTCCTCTAAGGTGCCCTCAGGTGGTATGTTGCAAACCTTGCAAAATTCAGCTAATGGCATCTTTTTAACAATGTCATATAAATGAAACTCTATTGAAGGAGGTGATTCTTTAGGGAAAAAGTAGAAGTTTTGCACAAAAGTATTTGTGAGTAAGAGATAATGATGACGTTGGTCGCGGAGGAAGTCGGTGAGGCCGGCATTCTCGATCAATGAATAGAAATCCTCATAAATCCTGGCTCGTCTCAAGAAGTCATCGGAAGTCCATTCACACGGCCGGACCTCCGCGGTACGAGGCAAATTATATTTGGGCCTCTGAGCTTCTTCATTTTGTTTTTCCTTCGAGCTTCAGCTAGATGAGCCCCTCAAAAGTCTCTTCATTATTTTCTGAAATAATCTGAAATTTTTAGTAACTTCAAACAAAAGTGAACAAAGCTCAACAAAATTGATAGCAACAACTCCTACAAGTGCCTAGAGCCTATATCAAGCATTAGAACTACTTGGAACCATATAAATTTGACATGCAAGCTCAAGAACATGGTCACCTATGCAGCACAAATTTGCAATGAATGAAGCATTAGAACAAAAACTAATTGGACCAATGGAGGAGTCACATACCAAGGAACAATCTCCCCAAGCAGTTTTGCGAGAGGTGCTGTGAGCAAGGAGATAAAAAATCGCAGCAAAGTGAGCTAGAACTCGTGCTTGAGTTGGTTATTCGTGTTTGTGGGAGGAAGAAGAAGAGGATGGGTACAGGAATAAGTGGAGGAGGGCCACCATGGGCCCACGAGGCAGGGGGGCGCGCCCTCCACCCTCGTGGCCAGGTGGCAGCTCCCCCCGCGGTGATTTCAGTACCATAAATCCTCAAATATCCTCGAAAAATCATATTAAATTGGCATGTCATTTGGAGGACTTTTATTTTCGGGATATTTTTATATTGCATGGATAAATCAGGATACAGACAAAAAAATACTATTTTTACTTTATTTCAACTAAATAACAGAAAATAGAAAGAGGGTACAGAAGGTTGTGCCTTCTAGTTTCATCCATCTCATGCTCATAAAAAAGAATCTACTAACAAGGTTGATCAAGTCTTGTTAACAAACTCATTCCGAATAACATGGAACCGGAGAAATTTCGAATAACACTATGTTACCTCAACAGGGATATGCACATCCCCAATAATAAGAATATCATATTTCTTCTTGACAATAGGAAGAGGAAATTCAAAACCTCCAAATATAATCGATGGAATTTTTCCAATAGAGCTGATACTGTGAACTTGAGGTTGTTTCCTCAGAAAGTGTACCGCATGCTCATTACCATTAACATGAAAAATGACATTTCCTTTGTTGCAATCACTAACAACCCCTGCAATATTCAAAAAAGGTCTTCCAAGAATAATAGACATACTATCGTCCTCGAGAATATCAAGAATAAGAAAGTCCGTTAAAATAGTAACGTTTGCAACCACAACAGGGACATCCTCACAAATACCGACAGCTATAGCAATTGATTTATTAGCCATTTGCAAAGATATTTCAGTAGGTGTCAACTTATTCAAGTCAAGTCTACGATATAAAGAGAGAGGCATAACACTAACACCGGCTCCAAGATCACATAAAGCAGTTTTAACATAATTTCTTTTAATAGAGCATGGTATAGTAGGTACTCCTAGATCTCCAAGTTTCTTTGGTATTCCACCCTTAAAAGTATAATTAGCAAGCATGGTGGAAATTTCAGCTTCCGGTATCTTCCTTTATTTGTAACAATACCTTTCATATACTGAGCATACGGATTCATTTTGAGCATATCAGTCAATCGCATACGCAAAAAGATAGGTCTAATCATTTCAGCAAAGCACTCAAAATCCTCGTCATCCCTTTTCTTGGATGGTTTGGGAGGAAAAGGCATGGGTTTTTGAACCCAAGGTTCTCTTTCTTTACCATGTTTCCTAGCAACAAAGTCTCTCTTATCATAACGTTGATTCTTTGATTGTGGGTTATCAAGATCAACAGCAGGTTCAACTTCTACA
Organism: Aegilops umbellulata; assembly: GCA_032464435.1. Lineage (NCBI taxonomy): Eukaryota > Viridiplantae > Streptophyta > Magnoliopsida > Poales > Poaceae > Aegilops > Aegilops umbellulata. The sequence goes on along the minus strand of CP136057.1, from coordinate 74,753,689 downwards.
TCATTATCATTACTAGGTTGAGCATCATCATGAACATCATCATTAACATTTTCACTAAGTTCATGTTCATTACCAGATTGTGTTTCAACATCAGACATAGATATATCATTTGGATTATCAGGTGGTTCAGTAATAGGTTCACTAGAAGTTTGCAAAGTCCTATCATTTTTCCTTTTCTTCCTTTTAGAAGAACTAGGTACATCAATATTATTTCTCTGAGAATCTTGCTCAATTCTCTTATGGTGGCTTTCAGGATACAAAGGTTCCTGAGTCATTCTACCAGTTCTAGTAGCCACTCTAATAGCATAATCATTTTTCTTACTATTCATCTCATCGAGCAATTATTTTTGAGCCTTAAGTACTTGTTCTACTTGAGTGGTAACCATAGAAGCATGTTTGCTAACAAGTTTAAGTTCACCTCTAATATTAGTCATATAATCACCTAAGTGTTTAATCATATAAGTATTATGTTTTAATTGTCTACCAAAATAAGCATTGAAGTTTTCTTGTTTGACAATAAAGTTATCAAACTCTTCCAAGCATTGTCCAGACTTATAGTGAGGAATATCACCTTCATCAAATCTATAGAGAGAATTTACCTTTACTACCTGTGTCGGGTTATCAAGATCAGGAGGTTCTTCAATAGGTAATGGATCAAGATCATATGTTTCTTCAACAGGCGGTAGATTAAGACCATGTATTTCTTCAATAGGAGGTAAATTCTTAACATCTTCAGCTTTAATACCTTTTTCTTTCATAGATTTCGTTGCCTCTTGCATATCTTCGGGACTGAGAAATAGAACACCTTTCTTCTTCGGAGTTGGTTTAGGAATAGGATCATTAATAGGAGTAGGAGCTGGCTCAGGAGGTGCCCAATTACTTTCATTTTTCAACATATTATTCAATATAATTTCAGCTTCATCCGGTGTTCTTTCCCTGAAAAGAGAACCAGCACAGCTATCCAGGTAATCTCTGGAAGCATCGGTTAGTCCATTATAAAAGATATCAAGTATTTCATTTTTCTTAAGAGGATGATCAGGCAAAGCATTAAGTAACTTGAGAAGCCTCCCCCAAGCTTGTGGGAGACTCTTTGCTTCAATTTGCATAAAGTTGTATATTTCCTTTAAAGCAGCTTGTTTCTTATGAGCAGGGAAATATTTAGCAGAGAAGGAATAAATCATATCCTGGGGACTACGCACACAACCAGGATCAAGAGAATTAAACCATATCTTACCATCACCCTTTAATGAGAACGGAAATATTTTAAGGATATAAAAGTAGCGAGATCTCTCATCATTAGTGAACAGGGTGGCTATATCATTTAATTTAGTATGATGTGCCACAACAGTTTCAGATTCATAGCCATGGAAAGGATCAGATTCAACCAAGGTAATTATATCAGGATCAACAGAGAATTCATAATCCTTATCGGGAACACAAATAGGTGAAGTAGCAAAAGCAAGGTCAGGCCTCACTTTATCTCTAAGTGATTCCTTGTTCCATTTAATTAATAGCCTCTTAAGTTCGCGACTATCTCTGCAATCTAAAATAGGGGCAGAAGATTTCATATCAAAAACATACCCTTCAGGAATAACAGGCTTATCTTCATCATCACTTTCATCAATATAATCTGATTCAATTATTGCTTTCTCTCTAGCCCTAGCAATTTGTTCATCAAGAAATTCACTAAGGGGCACAGTATTATCAGGCATAGAAGTAGTTTCATCATAAGTATCACGCATAACAAATGTGGCATCATCAATAACATGCGACATATCAGAACGAATAGCAGAAGCAGGTTTAGGTGTCGCAAGCTTACTCATAACAGAAGGTGAATCAAGTGCAGAGCTAGATGGCAGTTCCTTACCTCCCCTCGTAGTTGAGGGATAAATTTTTGTTTTCTCGTCTTTCAAGTTCTTCATAGTGTCCAGCAGATATAAATCCCAAGTGACTCAAAGAATAGAGCTATGCTCCCCGACAACAGCGCCAGGAATTAGTCTTGATAACCCACAAGTATAGGGGATCGCAACAGCTTTCGAGGGTAGAGTATTCAACCCAAATTTATTGATTCGGCACAAGGGGAGCCAAAGAATATTCTCAAGTATTAACAGCTGAGTTGTCAATTCAACCACACTTGGAAACTTAGTATCTGCAGCAAAGTGTTTAGTAACAAAGTAATATGATAGTGGTGGTAACGGTAACAAAAGAGTAATGAAAGCAAAGTAATATTTTTGGTATTTTGTAGTGATTGTAACAGTAGCAACGAGAAAGTAAATAAGTGTAAACCAGTATATGGAAAGCTCGTAGGCATTGGACCGGTGATGGAGAATTATGCCGGATGCGGTTCATCATATAATAGTAATAACATAGGTGACACAGAACTAGCTCCAATTCATCAATGTAATGTAGGCATGTATTCTGAATATAGTCATACGTGCTTATGGAAAAGAACTTGCATGACAACTTTTGTCCTACCCTCCCGTGGCAGCGGGGTCCTAATGGAAACTAAGGGATATTAAGGCCTCCTTTTAATAAAGAACCGGAACAAAGCATTAGCACATAGTGAATACATGAACTCCTCAAACTATGGTCATCACCGGGAGTGGTCCCGATTATTGTCACTTCGGGATTGCCGGATCATAACACATAGTAGGTGACTATAGACTTGCAAAATAGGATCAAGAACACACATATATTCATGAAAACATAATAGGTTCAGATCTGAAATCATGGCACTCGGGCCCTAGTGACAAGCATTAAGCATAGCAAAGTCATAGCAACATCAATCTCAGAACATAATGGATACTAGGGATCAAACCCTAACAAAACTAACTCGATTACGTGATAAATCTCATCCAACCCATCACCGTCTAGCAAGCCTACGATGGAATTACTCACGCACGACGGTGAGCATCACGAAATTGGTGATGGAGGATGGTTGATGATGACGACAGCGACGAATCCCCCTCTCCGGAGCTCCGAAGAGACTCCAGATCAGCCCTCCCGAGAGGTTTTAGGGCTTAGCGGTGGCTCCTGTAACGCCCCGGATACAACTTTCCATATTTGTAACTCCAACTCTTGCCATTTTTGGCAATGTGATATGTTATTCCCTCCGTGGTTGGGTTTTCCCTTCGTTTTGCATTTTGTCCTTGTCATGCATTTCATGTCATGTCATCATGTGCATCGCATTCACATACGTGTTCGTTTCATGAATTCGAGCATTTTCCCCGTTGTCCGTTTTGCAATCCGGCACTCCTATGTTCCCCGGCGTCCCCTTTTACCTTTTTCCGTGAGCGTGTATTAAACTTTCTCAGAATGGACCGAGGTTTGTCAAGCGGCCTTGGTATAGCACCGGTAGACCGCCTGTCAAGCTTCGGGTCATTCGGAGGTAGTTTGATACTCCAACGGTTAACCGGGTAACCATGGAAGCCTCTTTGTGTTGCAGCCCAACGCCCCTACTAAGTGGCCCAATAACCCATCCTAACCCCCTCCATCATCTCGGTCGTCGGATCACGATCGCGTGGCCGCAAACCGCTCCTCATTTGGAGCTTCCTAGCTCTTTCTACCTATAAAGATGTGTCCCTCCCGGATTTTTCGCGCAGTCCAACCCTAGCTTCTTCCTCCTCCCGCAGCCGGACACGTCCGGACCCCGCCGGACATGTCCGCGCCGCCGCCCCCGCCGAATCGGCATCCGCCACGTCGCTCCCGTCGCCATCCCACCGCCGTGGCCCGCCCGGCCCACGGTCGGCCCGCTCCGGGCCGAGCCGGGCCCGACCGCGCCCCGCGCCGCGCCCTCGCCGCTCGGATCCCGCGCCGCCGCCGGATCCCCGCCTCCGCCGCACCTCGGCCCGCCGCCGCAGCCCGCCGCCGCCACCCTCCGCCGCCCTCGAGCTGCTGCGCCGCTGCGCGCCGCGCGCCGCCGCCGCTCCTCGTCCCGCCGCCGCCGCCCGCGGTTGCCCGCGCCGGAGCGCCCGCGCCGCCGCCGCCTGCTCCGCCATCGTGCCACTCGCCGCCGCCTACCGCCTCCACGCCGGAGCTCGCGCCTCCGTCCCCCTCGTCGCGGATCCGGTCGGGCCGGACCGGATCCGGCCGTCCCCGACCTCCCCGGCGCCGTCCCGTGCCCCCACCGGCCTCCTCCTCGCCGGAGCCACCCCGCCGTCGCCGGAGCCGGGGTGGATGAGATCCACCCGTCCCCAATCCAAACAGCCCCGCTCCGTCACGGATCCCGCCGTCCCGTTGACTTTCCCGGAGGTTGTTTTTCTCTCTAAGTCCCTGAGTTTCCCACATTCTGTTGCATAGTTTGACATGCCATATCTCTCTGTATACTGCTCCGTTTTGGGCGTACAGTATACCATATCGTTCGCCCCGATAAGTGCATCATTTCATCCCATTCCGTCATTTGCATTTGAGCTCATATTGATGCCCGAAATTCTGTTGGAAGAGGGCTATGTGATGTTAGTTCCAGATTCTTATTAGAACATGCACTTTTGTCATTTTTGCCATGATTGATGTGTGCATCCTATGAACTTGAGTACTACATGTGTTCTGTAATATGCCATGCCATCTTTACAGGGGTGTATGCCATGTATTTTTGTGATCTCTGTGGTGACTAGCACAAGCATGCAAACTAGGGATCATATTGTTGCTGATTTCAGGGACTTAGCAATTTCACTAAGTTATTCCCTGCTGTTATTTTTATGCCATGTGTTCATGTTGTTTCAGAGAGATCTATGCCTCTTTTGAGCATGATCAGTCAGGGTGTTTTGAACATATGGATTTGCTCTATCCATCCATGCCTTTGTTTGTAATTATGGAGTGCCATAGCTTGAGTCAATCGAGCTCTACTTTTGCTATAAAATGTTACTGGCAGATTGTTTACATGTTATTCGATTTTGCCAAGCTTGGTGTAGTTGATCCTTGCATGCTATGATGTTATTATTGCCATTACTAGCTTCTATTTCATGTCTTCTTGTTTAATGTATGCTTAGTTTATCATGCAATGCTCTGTACTGAGTGCATCGAGCTCGTAAACATGCCTACTTGTTATCTGTTTTTGACATGTCCAGTTTTCTGCCAAGTCTGAAAACTGTAACGTAACTTGCTTATTTGACATGGGTGTTATTATATTTTCTGGTCCTTTTTGGCTCATGGTAAGTAAGGGACTTTTGTTCAATGCTTTTAGTAGATCCATGCCATGCCATATTTTGCTATGTCCTGTTCCTGTAGCAGGTTGTTTCCTTGCTCTAAACATGTCATCCTGATGTTAATTTCTGGCATGATAGTATTTTCACCAAGTCTGTGAACCTGTTATCTTTTGCACTTTTGCCATGCTTGTTTGAGCCTGTTATGGTGTGATTTAGCCGTAGCTCAGTGTTCATCTTTTGTTGAGCATCTTGAGTAGATCACTGCCATATGCTTTGCTGATATGTTTGGGCGCAGTTGCTTAATTTCTTGTTGCATGCTAAGTGGCATCATGCTGTTAAACGCAGAAATATGTCATTCTTGTTTTGCTTGTCATTTGCAAACCGTGCATTCGATTCCGGTGATCTTTATATCGATTTCATCCGAAATCACCTCACCTTTCCAGTGGCATACTTGGTTTGCCAAGATTATGCCTTGTTCATCTTTTTCCTTCCGGAGCACGCATATGCATTGCATACCACATCTCGCATATCATGCCATGTTTTGCATCATGTTGCTTGCGCATTGCATCGTGATTGATGTTTGTCCCCGTTGCTTGTGTTCTTTCCTTGGGTAGAGCCGGGAGACGAGTACGTGAACGAGGAACCTGTTGAGAACACTTACGAGGATCAAGCTTTCGACAACCCTGAGAACCTTGCAGGCAAGATGACCATACCCTCGAAATCACTTCTATCTTGGCTTGCTAGATTGCTCGCTCTTTTGCTATGCCTATGCTGCGATACCTACCACCTGCTTATCATGCCTCCCATATTGTTAAACCAAGCCTCTAACCTACCTTGTCCTAGCAAACCGTTGTTTGGCTATGTTACCGCTTTGCTCAGCCCCTCTTATAGCGTTGTTAGTTGCAGGTGAAGATGAACTTTGTTCCTTGTTGGAACATGGAGACGTTGTTCCTTGTTGGAACATGTTTAATTGTTGGGATATCACAATATATCTTATTTAATTAATGCAGCTATATACTTGGTAAAGGTTGGAAGGCTCGGCCTTATGCCTGGTGTTTTGTTCCACTCTTGCCGCCCTAGTTTCCGTCATATCGGTGTTATGTTCCCGGATTTTGCGTCCCTAACGCGGTCGGGTGATTTATGGGACCCCCTTGACAGTTCGCTTTGAATAAGACTCCTCCAGCAAGGCCCAACATTGGTTTTACCATTTGCCTCACCTATGCCCTTTTATTTCCCTTGGGTTTCCGGAGCCCGAGGGTCATATTTATTTTAGCCCCCCCGGGCCAGTTCTCCTTCGAGTGTTGGTCCAAACCGAGCGATGTCCGGTGCCCCCTGGGCAATCAGGGTCTATGCCAACCCGACGTCTGACTCATCCGGTGTGCTCTGAGACCGAGATATGTGCAGCTCCTATCAGGATTTGTCGGCACATCTGGGCGGCTTTGCTGGTCTTGTTTTATTACTGTCGAAATGTCTTGTAGCCGGGATTCCGAGACTGATCGGGTCTTCCCGGGGAGAAGGAATATCCTTCGTTGATCGCGAGAGCTTATAATGGGCTAAGTTGGGACACCCCTGCAGGGTTTGAACTTTCGAAAGCCGTGCCCGCGGTTATGTGGCAGATGGGAATTTGTTAATGTCTGGTTGTAGAAAACCCGAAGTTGATCTTAATTAAAATACACCAACCGCGTGTGTAACCGTGATGGTCTCTTCTTGGCGGAGTCCGGGAAGTGAACACGGTGTTGGAGTTATGCCTGACGTAAGTATTTTCAGGATCACTTCTTGATCATAGTTGTTCGACTGTGCTTTTGCTTCTCTTCTCGCTCTCTTTGCGTTGTTAGCCACCATATTTGCTAGTCGCTTGCTGCAGCTCCACCTCACTACCCTGACCTACCGTTAAGCTTAAATAGTCTTGATCTCGCGGGTGTGAGATTGCTGAGTCCCCGTGACTCACAGATACTTCCAAAACCAGTTTGCAGGTGCCGATGAAACCGTGCAGGTGACGCACCCAATCTCAAGGAGGAGCTCGACGAAGATCTTGTTCATTGTGTTGTTTCAGTTGATCAGTAGTGGAGCCCAGTCGGGACGATCGGGGATCTGTGTAGCTTTTGGGGTAGTCTTCTTCTATTTTGGTTCCGTAGTCGGACCTTGATTGTATCTGTTTGATGTAATGCTTTATTCATGTATTGTGTGAAGTGGCGATTGTAAGCCAACTATGTATCCCTTTCCCTTATGTATTACATGGGTTGTGTGAAGATTACCTCACTTGCGACATTGCTTTCAATGCGGTTATGCCTCTAAGTCGTGCTTCGACACGTGGGAGATATAGCCGCATCGAGGGCGTTATAAGTTGGTAATCAGAGCCTTCCCCGACCTTAGGAGCCCCCACTGATTGATCGTTTTTAGCGGCCGAGTTGTGTCTAGAAAAATGTTTTGAGTCATTTAGGAATTATGTATCGGAGAGTTTAGGAATTCTTTTTACTTCCCAGTCTCCTCATCGCTCTGGTAAGGCATCCTGACGTAGAGTTTTGACTCTTCTCTTCTCAAATTTCACTAAAAAAAAATTTAGGATCACGCGGGTATCTTAGAATCGTTCCGATGGTTTTGTGATGACAACATTGTCTTGGTGCCTCCTGTCAGCAGGGGTTTAGTGGAAGTGTCCCGGGGAGTTGAGCTCTGAGGTGTTGTCGTCATAATTTTATCGTTGCAGTTCTGGAATACCTGAGTTTAGTACGCCGACATCGAAAATCTCTTTTGTATAGTTGTTGGTGAGATAACCCTGATAGCCCAGTACTGAGGCGAGTGCGGGAGTATTGCCATAACTCGTATAACGGATGATTTTCGAAGGTTGAGGTAAACGATTTCCGAAGGTTTCTTGGTTATGTGTTGAAGGATGGACACAGCTGGATCTAGGTATTGTTAGTTTGGGTGATATATTTTGTGTCCCCTGTATCCCCAACACCAGATTGCATAACCAGAAAGTTTCGGGAGTTTATAGGTGGGAATTCAAGTAGCTCCTAGGATATATTTCCGACAGATGCATGATATGGGATTGGGTAAATCTCTATCATATGTATTTGTTCCGGCTTATTCTGCAAGCCAATCCTTTGTTTTTGTTTTGTTTTGTGGTATTCGAGTTGCTTCGAAGTCAAGTGTTGATTCCATACCTTTTCTAAGCGGTGTTCTCATATTTCTATGTGGATGCTAATCATTCTTGTTCATCAAGGTTGTCTTTTCAATCCTTTTCAACCGGTGTGCTTCTCTTCAAGTAAATCCGATCATTCCAACATTCGCAAGATCAATTCTAAGCCTTTTCTCAATGGTGTTCGTTTCATCCGGCCCAAGTTGCTTTTGTTTTTCCCACCCTCCCACCCTTTTTCTTCAAGGACTCATATTTCTTAATCAAGTATCCATCTTATAGATGTGAAGTCTCTCCATTCTTTTCTTTCAATGTTCTTATCCGGTGATTTCTCATGAAGACGCTAAGGAAGTTTCAACTTTATCATTGTTCCATTCTAATTTTCTTCTCCGGTGGATTCAATTCAAGCTTTCGGTGTCGATCATACCTTTTTCCTCGTTTCAAATGTTTTCTCGTACCGGTGCACCTCTTAATCATCCACTTCTCGCTATTCAATTGTTCCGGAGTGATGAAGATATCTCAGAAGATACAAGTTTCCATTCTCAATTCACTCAATTTCTTTTGAGGATGCTATCTCATTCAAGTCATTTAATTCAACCGGTGCAATCTCTCTTTTCAAGCAATCATTCAACGGTGTATCTTTTGAGTGGGCCCTAACCCACAGGTCTTTTCCCAGGATCTTACCTGACTCTTCTAATTATCCCGAATTTATTCTCTAATTCTTTTCGAAGCTTGACGTAAGAATGAATTTTCACCAGTCATATGTCTTTCTCCAAAATCTTTCAAACTCTTTTCATCGTTGGTTCAACCTTTCCAATTTTCATTTCGAAGTGCCTCAACAATTCATGCTGGTGTTTCTCATCGTCATTCTAGACATCTGAAGACCGAATAAGAGTTTCTCTTTAATCTTGCTCCATTCTCTTCAAGATTCATGGTTCTAGCTTGATGCCATCCTCTCATATTTGTTTTCGATTGTGAGAATTCTTTTCACCCATCCGGAGCATTTCAGAGGTCATTTCAGTTTGATTCTCCGGAGTCATCATCTCAGAATTATTCATTCAAGCGTTCAGCTCTTGTTTTCCAAATCTTACCAGTGCATCATTCAAGTATTCTCTCATTAGTTCATGATCTCTGTGTTCACTTGTATCTAAATTCCCTCAAGTATCAACGTCATTTTCTAATTCTTCCCGGTGTTTTTTATCGTTACTTCGTTCATTTTCAATTCTTACGGTGGTTCGTTCAAGAGTTCTCTTCCTTCATTATCATATAGATTCATTCGTTCTTTCCAATCCTACCGGTGGTTCGTTGAAAACCTTCCCAAGTTTGCGCCATATCTATCTTAACCATTTCTACGAGAATAAGTAGTATGACAAATCCATTGCTTGTCATCAATTTAATTGGTGCAGGATGAGCATAATGTAATTCTTATTCTTGTTTCATCGAGTAAATTCAATTCCTTATTCCGGAGGTTCATCAAAATTCTTGATTTCATTTGTTCATTTTTCTTTCCGGAGTTCCAAGTTTTCTCGGTTATATCATCTCAAAGCTCCATCTAAATCATTGCAAGGCTTCACCTTGTATTTTCAACTTCTCTTTCTTTCTATCATCCTTTTATTACCGGAGTTCTTCATGGAGGCTCTACATGGTGGTTCATCAAGGATTCCTTTCATTCTCGTTTTGTTCTTCAAGATTTCTCTCGGAGTTATGATCCGCCAAGCTATAATCTAAAATAAACATGGTGTTCCAACACATGTTTTGTTTTGAGGAGTTCAAGTATTCTTCATCTTGCATTTCGAAGTGCAATTCTTTCTACCTTATCTTTTGAGATGGTGTTATGTCATCCTTGGCAATTTCTTCTCGTGCTTCATGATTCACATGTTGTCAAGAATGAGGTATTTAAATCCATCAATCTCTTCATTGGAGTTATCTTGGGTTATATTTCACCTAAAGCTTTCCCTAAGGATTGTTGCTTTTTATGGTGCTTATAAATGACCCAAGTTCTTTGTTTGTTCTCCCGCTGAAATAAGTTTCTCGTCTCCTTGTTGATATCAATCCAATCATTTGTTTCCTTTGGTGGCAGAAGCTCACCTCATAATTTTGAGATGTTTCCATAAGGCCGCTACAAGCTTATTCGTTTCGTTGTTGGTTTTCCAACAACTCTGTTCTATCCTTCTTGGAAGGGTGCTCTCCAAGATCATTTGTGGCAGAAGTTGTTATTTTCTTCTATTCCAATGAGCTATTTTCTATTCTTTCTTCCGGAGGCATTGTGATGTTTTCTTCAACCCATCATCTCATTTTGGAGATCATGTTCTTTTCCTTGCTTATACATTCAACCGGAGTGTCGTGTCCTTCATTCAAGTTCTATCATCTTATCAAGTTTATCCTCTCTTCTCAACCGGAGTGCTGTTTGGAATCATTCTTACACCTTGTGTCATTCTTATAATTGTTTTCGAGGCAGTGTGTTGTTGATTTCGTCAAGTATCATCCCATCTTCTCAAGTTCATGTTAATTCCTTCCATTTTCTACCGGTGTGCTTTCATATTAATTTTGATCCGTTAAGCTCTTGTTTCATGTCCTTCAACCTACAAGGTTCTCGCAATCTTCCTTGTTCCTCTTGCTGAACGGAGTGTTTTAAATTTTGTTCACCTCTGTCGTGTCATTTCTTCAAGCTTTGCGACCTCTCAAGGTTCTTTGGTTTCATTCATTTGTCAAAGAAGCAACTTAGTTTTACCTCTTCCTCTTCTTCCCCCGTTTTCCCTCCGGTGCCATCCTAGATCTCGGGACGAGATCCTCTCGTAGTGGTGGAGTGTTGTAACGCCCCGGATACAACTTTCCATATTTGTAACTCCAACTCTTGCCATTTTTGGCAATGTGATATGTTATTCCCTCCGTGGTTGGGTTTTCCCTTCGTTTTGCATTTTGTCCTTGTCATGAATCTCATGTCATGTCATCATGTGCATCGCATTCGCATACGTGTTCGTTTCATGAATCCGAGCATTTTCCCCGTTGTCCATTTTGCAATCCGGCACTCCTATGTTCCCCGGCGTCCCCTTTTACCTTTTTCCGTGAGCGTGTATTAAACTTTCTCGGAATGGACCGAGGTTTGTCAAGCGGCCTTGGTATAGCAACGGTAGACCGCCTGTCAAGCTTCGGGTCATTCGGAGGTAGTTTGATACTCCAACGGTTAACCGGGTAACCGTGAAATCCTCTTTGTGTTGCAGCCCAACACCCCTCCTAAGTGGCCCAATAACCCAATCTAACCCCCTCCATCATCTCGGTCGTCGGATCACGATCGCGTGGCCGCAAACCGCTCCTCATTTGGAGCTTCCTAACTCCTACTACCTATAAACATGTGTCCCTCCCAGATTTTTGGCCCAGTCCAACCCTAGCTTCTTCCTCCTCCCGCAGCCGGACACGTCCGGACCCCGCCGGACATGTCCGTGCCGCCGCCCCCGCCAAATCGGCGTCCGCCACGTCGCTCCCGTCGCCGTCCCACCGCCGCGGCCCGCCCGGCCCACGGTCGGTCCGCTCCGGGCCGAGCCGGGCCCGACCGCGCCCCGCGCCGCGCCCTCGCCGCTCGGATCCCGCGCCGCCGCCGGATCCCCGCCTCCGCCGCACCTCGGCCCGCCGCCGCAGCCCGCCGCCGCCACCCTCCGCCGCCCTCGCGCTGCTACGCCGCTGCGCGCCGCGCGCCGCCGCCGCTCCTCGTCCCGCCGCCGCCGCCCGCGGTTGCCCGCGCCGGAGCGCCCGCGCCGCCGCCGCCTGCTCCACCACCGCGCCGCTCACCGCCGCCTACCGCCTCCACGCCGGAGCTCGCGCCTCCGCCCCCCTCGTCGCGGATCCGGTCGGGCCGGACCGGATCCGGCCGTCCCCGACCTCCCCGACGCCGTCCCGTGCCCCCACCGGCCTCCTCCTCGCCGGAGCTCCTCGCCGGAGCCACCCCGCCGTCGCCGGAGCCGGGGTGGATGAGATCCACCCGTCCCCGATCCAAACAGCCCCGCTCCGTTCCGGATCCCTTCGTCCCGTTGACTTTCCCGGAGGTTGTTTTTCTCTCTAAGTCCGTGAGTTTCCCACATTCTGTTGCATAGTTTGACATGCCATATCTCTCTGTATACTGCTCCATTTTGGGCGCATTGTATACCGTATTGTTCGCCTCGATGAGTACATCATTTCATCCCATTGCATCATTTGCATTTGAGCTCATCTTGATGCCCGAAATTCTGTTGGAAGAGGGCTATGTGATGTTAGTTCCAGATTCTTATCAGAACATGCACTTTTGTCATTTTTGCCATGATTGATGTGTGCATCCTATGAACTTGAGTACTACATGTGTTCTGTAATATGCCATGCCATCTTTACAGGGGTGTATGCCATGTATTTTTGTGATCTCTGTGGTGACTAGCACAAGCATGCAAACTAGGGATCATATTGTTGCTGATTTCAGGGACTTAGCAATTTCACTAAGTTATTCCCTGCTGTTATTTTTATGCCATGTGTTCATGTTGTTTCAGAGAGATCTATGCCTCTTTTGAGCATGATCAGTCAGGGTGTTTTGAACATATGGATTTGCTCTATCCATCCATGCCTTTGTTTGTAATTATGGAGTGCCATAGCTTGAGTCAATCGAGCTCTACTTTTGCTATAAAATGTTACTGGCAGATTGTTTACATGTTATTCGATTTTGCCAAGCTTGGTGTAGTTGATCCTTGCATGCTATGATGTTATTATTGCCATTCCTAGCTTCTATGCCATGTCTTCTTGTTGAATGTATGCTTAGTTTATCATGCAATGCTCTGTACTGAGTGCATCGAGCTCGTAAACATGCCTACTTGTTATCTGTTTTTGACATGTCCAGTTTTCTGCCAAGTCTGAAAACTGTAACGTAACTTGCTTATTTGACATGGGTGTTATTATATTTTCTGGTCCTTTTTGGCTCATGGTCAGTAAGGGACTTTTGTTCAATGCTTTTAGTAGATCCATGCCATGCCATATTTTGCTATGTCCTGTTCCTGTAGCAGGTTGTTTCCCTCCTCTAAACATGTCATCCTGATGTTAATTTCTGGCATGATAGTATTTTCACCAAGTCTGTGAACCTGTTATCTTTTGCACTTTTGCCATGCTTGTTTGAGCCTGTTATGGTGTGATTTAGCCGTAGCTCAGTGTTCATCTTTTGTCGATCATCTTGAGTAGATCACTGCCATATGCTTTGCTGATATGTTTGGGTGCAGTAGCTTAATTTCTTGTTGCATGCTAAGTGGCATCATGCTGTTAAACGCAGAAATATGTCATTCTTGTTTTGCTTGTCATTTGCAAACCGTGCATTCGATTCCGGTGATCTTTATATCGATTTCATCCGAAATCACCTCACCTTTCCAGTGGCATACTTGGTTTGCCAAGATTATGCCTTGTTCATCTTTTTCCTTCCGGAGCACGCATATGCATTGCATACCACATCTTGCATATCATGCCATGTTTTGCATCATGTTGCTTGCGCATTGCATCGTGATTGATGTTTGTCCCCGTTGCTTGTGTTCTTGCCTTGGGTAGAGCCGGGAGACGAGTACGTGAACGAGGAACCTGTTGAGAACACTTACGAGGATCATGCTTTCGACAACCCTGAGAACCTTGCAGGCAAGATGACCATACCCTCGAAATCACTTCTATCTTGGCTTGCTAGATTGCTCGCTCTTTTGCTATGCCTATGCTGCGATACCTACCACCTGCTTATCATGCCTCCCATATTGTTAAACCAAGCCTCTAACCTACCTTGTCCTAGTAAACCGTTGTTTGGCTATGTTACCGCTTTGCTCAGCCCCTCTTATAGCGTTGTTAGTTGCAGGTGAAGATGAACTTTGTTCCTTGTTGGAACATGGAGACGTTGTTCCTTGTTGGAACATGTTTAATTGTTGGGGTATCACAATATATCTTATTTAATTAATGCAGCTATATACTTGGTAAAGGGTGGAAGGCTCGGCCTTATGCCTGGTGTTTTGTTCCACTCTTGCCGCCCTAGTTTCCGTCATATCGGTGTTATGTTCCCGGATTTTGCGTCCCTAACGCGGTCGGGTGATTTATGGGACCCCCTTGACAGTTCGCTTTGAATAAGACTCCTCCAGCAAGGCCCAACATTGGTTTTACCATTTGCCTCACCTATGCCCTTTTATTTCCCTTGGGTTTCCGGAGCCCGAGGGTCATATTTATTTTAGCCCCCCCGGGCCAGTTCTCCTTCGAGTGCTGGTCCAAACCGAGCGATGTCCGGTGCCCCCTGGGCAATCAGGGTCTATGCCAACCCGACGTCTGACTCATCCGGTGTGCCCTGAGACCGAGATATGTGCAGCTCCTATCAGGATTTGTCGGCACATCCGAGCGGCTTTGCTGGTCTTCTTTTATTACTGTCGAAATGTCTTGTAGCCGGGATTCCGAGACTGATCGGGTCTTCCCGGGGAGAAGGAATATCCTTCGTTGATCGCGAGAGCTTATAATGGGCTAAGTTGGGACACCCCTGCAGGGTTTGAACTTTCGAAAGCCGTGCCCGCGGTTATGTGGCAGATGGGAATTTGTTAATGTCCGGTTGTAGAAAACCCGAAGTTGATCTTAATTAAAATACACCAACCGCGTGTGTAACCGTGATGGTCTCTTCTTGGCGGAGTCCAGGAAATGAACACGGTGTTGGAGTTATGCTTGACGTAAGTATTTTCAGGATCACTTCTTGATCATAGTTGTTCGACCGTGCTTTTGCTTCTCTTCTCGCTCTCTTTGGGTTGTTAGCCACCATATTTGCTAGTCGCTTGCTGCAGCTCCACCTCACTACCCTGACCTACCGTTAAGCTTAAATAGTCTTGATTTCGCGGGTGTGAGATTGCTGAGTCCCCGTGACTCACAGATACTTCCAAAACCAGTTTGCAAGTGCCGATGAAACCGTGCAGGTGACGCACCCGAGCTCAAGGAGGAGCTCGACGAAGATCTTGTTCATTGTGTTGTTTCAGTTGATCAGTACTGAAGCCCAGTCGGGATGATCGGGGATCTGTGTAGCTTTTGGGGTAGTCTTCTTTTATTTTGGTTCCGTAGTCGGACCTTGATTGTATCTGTTTGATGTAATGCTTTATTCATGTATTGTGTGAAGTGGCGATTGTAAGCCAACTATGTATCCCTTTCCCTTATGTATTACATGGGTTGTGTGAAGATTACCTCACTTGCGACATTGCTTTCAATGCGGTTATGCCTCTAAGTCGTGCTTCGACACGTGGGAGATATAGCCGCATCGAGGGCGTTATAGCTCCGTATCGTAAAACGCGATGATTTCTTCTCCTTGATTTTTTTATCCCCGAAAGCAAATATATAGAGTTGGAGTTGGCGTCGGAGGAGCTCCAGGGGTCCACGAGGTAGGGGGCGCGCCCTAGGGGGGGCGCCCCCCACCCTCGTGGACAGGGTGTGGGCTCCCTGGTCTTCATCTTTGGCGAGGATTTTTTTTATTTTTAACTTGACGTTCAGTGGAGTTTCAGGTCATTCCCAGAACTTTTGTTTTCTGCACATAAAACAACATCATGGAAATTCTGCTGAAAACAGCGTCAGTCCGGGTTAGTTCCATTCAAATCATGCAAGTTAGAGTACAAAACAAGGGCAAAAGTGTTTGGAAAAGTAGATACGACGGAGACGTATCACTTGTCGGATGGTGAATAGGGTCGTCGCCTGTTGTCGCTGTTGCCTGATCATCTGAAGCGCTGCCCGACGTGCTAACACTATCCCACCACAAATTGCACCAAATCTATTAAACCCTTCGCCCTCCTTCCGCCTCTCTCCGGCATTTCCTACGTCTGAGCCCTCGCCGTCCATCACGCTTGCTCCCCATCCTCGCCGCCGGTCCTGATCCGCCGCCCTAGAGGCCTAGACGCCGTCCAGCCCATCCCCGACTGATGCATCTGAGGTTGCGTCCGCGTCATCCATCGGCAACCCATCCTCCGCGACGCCGCGCAAGCCAGAGAACATCGCTCAGAGGGACCGATGACGGAGGCAGCGGGAGAGGGAGACGACGACGTCACAGGAGGCGGATGATAACATCATATATCCCAATCCGAGCAAGAAGAAAAGGAATCCAAAGATGGCAAAGGCAAGAGGTCCGGCATTCTTAACTTTTAAAGATATCTTGTTGGTCAAACCACAAAAGAATATCGGTTCGGTTGTCCGTGCAAAAAGAAGATTTTCTGCCCTGCCGAACCGGCAATTGAGCCTCCACGCTCACAGTGCCGTCGCTGCCACGTAGGCAGCCTCCGGCTTGTTCTCCACCGCTCCATCTTCTCCTTGTCCGCCACCTTCAACTCATCTTTCGGCCGCTGCAACATCTTGTAGCGGACGGCTTGCACGACATTCTTGCGTCGGCATCCAAAACCTCCAAATTCAAGGTCAACATCTTGGCGTCCTCCGCATCCATTGTGATCTTCACCTTTTTCTTTGCCAGCATTACCCTCTTCTCTTCGATCATGGCCTTCTTCTCCTCAACCTTAAGCTTCTTCTCGGTCGCCACCATCAACAATTTGAACCTCTTCGTCTTTTTCTCCTCCTTGATGTCGGAGCGCCTGACGTATGCCTCTGTCATGGATGATGTCCAACATCTCCCTATCCATGTCATCATACGCCGGGTCCCCCACTTTAGGCATATCAGCGAATAGCGTGCGGGCACCCATCTGCTCCTCGTCCGTTGTCCGCTCCCTGACAAGTTGTTGCTACAAACACTCCGAGAGCACCGCCGCCGCGTTTACATCGACGATGTAAGGAACTTGCATGACGGTGGTTGTCGTGGACTACCTACCGAACTGCTTGTTGGCGTAGAAGTGCAAAGCCTTGTAATGCTCCAGCCATGGCAGTGTCAGTATGGTGGGTGCCACTATCTGGGCACCACAGCCCAGGCCACGACCTCCACCACATCCACAACCAGCATGCCCACCGTGTCAGGACCCTGATCCTAAGCCACATCGATCTAGCATGTAACACATCATATCACTTTGCGGCCTCACGCACGGTATTCCCACGGGTGCCACCTTACCTGGCCTGGGACCGTTTGCGCCTTTTGGCTCACGTATATGATAGTGTCGCTAGCATCCATATGACAGAGAACCCGGGCCGACATGACTAGTCGTGAACCCAAAGTGGCACTAACTTACGGGGACAGGCATACATGAATCAACATCGAGCATGTCGGTCAGCAGCGTGCGAATCCGGGCTGTAGCACTGGGCTAACAGGACTCCGGTGAACCGGGCTGTAGCAGGCTAGGCAGGACTCCGGATGTCACTACGTGACATTTCCCCGAAGGGACAGACACAGGAACGAAGTGAATCACATGCCGGCCAGTCAAGTGTTCCGGAGCAGTAGTGCTGGGCTAGCAGGACTCCGGTGAACCGGGCTGTAGCGGACTACTATGGCTCATGGAAGCATAAGACTACATTTCCCCATAAGAGAGGCTACCAAGGATAAACAACTAGGTTGTCGGATCCCACACATACCAAGCATTTCAATCATACACACAATATGCTTGATATGTGTAAATACAACATGGCATCGCAGCATAACTCTACGACTCAAGTATTTATCATTAGGCTCCGAGGAGCCAAGTATTACAATCATGGTCTCATGACCCAACATACAGAGCATACAAGCATCGAGCGGAAGCATAAACATGTCTGAGTACAGACAACTACAAATGAAAAAGGCTGAGAAGCCTGACTATCTACACGACCCTCCCAAGGGTACAAGATAGTAGGTGAGGTAACAAGCTAAATGTCGAATTCCACGCGGAACTACTAGCGAGACTGACGTCTCTCTGCAAAACATAAAATAGGCAAACGCGAGTACAAATGTACCAGCAAGACTTACATCTGAACTAGCTACATATGCATCAGTATCAACAAAGGGGGTGGTGGAGTTTGACTACAGCAAGCCAGCTTTGACTCGGTGGCTATCCTAAACCACGACTGCTGGTAACTCTTTTGAAGTGGCGCACACGAGTCCACATATTCACCATATCAATACACCACTATGGATCCGCTCCTGTCTCCCTACGAGAAGGCCATCCATAGCACTCGCACTTATCTTGCGCATTTTAGAGTATCCACTTTCACTTGTCTATGAACTGTACACGCAACCCAGAAGTCCTTTACCGCGGACACGGCTATTCGTATAGATGATGTTAACCCTGCAGGGGTGTACTTCTTCACACACGCTCTCGCCACTTACCACTATGTACATGTCGTGTATCTCAGCAACCTTCAAGCGGAAGCCTGGCGAGGGAGTCGGCCATGACCTGACTAACCACACAAGTCTCTAGTCCAGGTTTATCGCCTATTCGGGTTCCATCCGCAAGGAGATCCGGCCGGGGTGTCGCTCACGGCCCCAAACGATGTGAGCAGGGTTCCCAAGCCCACCATCCGGGTGCCACTTGGTACACCGTGCCACTGTGCCTAGTCTGTCCCAAGCCCACTTGTATCGGGTGCCACTTGGTAGACTAATAACACTACCTACAAACACCAGAAACTAGTTGCAACTCCTGTACAGAGATCAGGTTGATTAATAAGTCGAGAGGGACACTTAAGCATTCCAATGCGTGGTAGTAACTGTTCATGGATCACAAACACAGAACTCAGTTCCTGAGGACGGCTGCAATGAGACAACCCACCATGTACTCCTACATGGCCTCTCACCGCTACCTTTACCAAATCGTGTTCACACACTTAGCTCTCAACAGTAGGACATGTTCACCACATTCCAATTCATCCCCGATGAATCAGACCTGACTCAACTCTAAGCAGTAGCAGGCATGACAAACAAACATGAATGAGTAGGCACATCAAGGATCAAAAACTCCTACTCATGCTAGTGGGTTTCATCTATTTACTGTGGCAATGACAGGTCATGCAAAGGAAAAGGGGTTCAGCTAACGCAACATGTAACAGTTGAATCGTTGTTGTCCTAATGCAGTAAAAGAGAGCAGGAGCGAGAGAGTGGGATTGTATCGGAATAAGCAAGGGGGTTTTGCTTGCCTGGCACTTCTGAAGATAGTATAGTTCTTCATCGGTGTCATCGATCTCATCGTCGGAACTACGTCCACTTAGAGGGGACAAATACCAGCAAACAAGGAAGAACACAATCAATGCAATGCGATAATATGATGCATGATTATGACATGGCAAAATGCTGTGATTTGAGATAATGCAACTACCAATGATTTAAATGAAGTTGGTTTGAACCAAAGGTTCAAATTCAAACTCCATATGTGATTATTTAAATGCCAACATTTGATTTGACCTAATCAGCAGGCATAAGTTGCTCAAACATGCATGGAAATAGCATAAATGGATAGATTGGATTTTTTTTAATAATTTTTCATATATAAATCTTTTCACTCCGAGCTATAGTTTATTTTCTATTATTTTTAGAAGTTTTAAACATTTTTTGAAATAAATAAATCATTAACTGATTTATTTAAAATCCCAAAAAAGCATTGTTGCATCAGCATGATGTCGGCGTGAGGTCAGCAAGTCAACAGGCGCGGTCCAGGTTAAATCTGACCAGTGGGACCCACTGGTCAGTGGCCCATTGTCATTTGTGTCACGGTCATGTGGGTCCGGTCAGCGGCCACGTCAGCGCGGTCAACTCTGACGTGTGGGTCCCGCTTGGTTATAAACTAATTTGAGCAGAAATAAACCGGGGTTAATTAGGGCAGGGGCCCCATGTGTCAGTGAGCTAGGGGGTTAGTTAGTGGCGTCTTTAGCCGTAATGATGGTGCCACATTGGCACGGCCGGGGTTAGGCCGCCATCGACCATCCAGTGCGGCGGCGGCTCGCCGGGGTGGCGCTACGGGCAGCGGCTGGGTGCGCTGAGGGCACCAGGAGGGAGCCCTCGCTCGCGCGCATCTAGGGGTGTACGCAGCTGGGCGCAGGGAGGCTGGGGGCGACGGCGGCGACCACTTTGGCTGTGGCCGGAGCTACGGCGTCGAGCGGGACGGGGCTGCAGAGCTCGAGCAGCTGGTCAAAGGGGCTCTCTGGCCTCCTGGCAGAACGCTGGCCGCAGTGGCGTGCTCGGCTTCGAGCTTCAGTGGCTCTGACCATGGTGGCGATGAGGTACAGTGGCGGCGAGCGTCGGAGCTCATGGGGACGATGTCTACGGCGAGATATAGACCACGGGGTCATGGGGAAACGGTGGAGGAGCTCACCGCGGGGTCGACAGAGGTCTCAGAAGGCTTGGGGAGGCACCCGACGTCGTGAATCGACGGTGAGGTTGTCGGCGGCCGGAGGTTGAAGATGAGGCCGGGGACGACGCTGCAGGGCTCCCGCGGGCGCGTGCGTCGGCATGTAGCTCCACGGCGTTGTGGCGGACCTCGTGATCTCACTGGTTGGGCAAGTGGTGGCCTGTAGCCATGACTCTGGCGGCGGCGTCAGCGAGCTCCGCTCGGGGAGAGAGCAGAGGAGGGGGAAGCGCGTCCAGAGGGAGAGGGGGATGGACGAGGGGGTCGAGGCGGCGCCGAGGAGAGGACGCGAGGCGTCGCGGTGGCCAGGCGACACAGCCAGGCAGCCTGGTGGCGTGGCGCCCCCGCGCGCGCCATGCGATGTCCCTCCTCTGCCTACTGACAGAGGTAGGGGTGACTGGCACCAGGCCAGGTGGGCCGACCCAGTGCAGGTGAGTGGCCTCTAGCCTTTCTCTCTCTCTCTCTCTCTCTTTCTGTTTTCTGTTTTTCTATTTTTCTGCTGTTTGTTTGATTTAGTAGAAATACTAAACCAATTTATTAAATGCTGAAAATATACATGGGCACTTCTGAAATTAATTCCAACAGCCCAAAAATACTTTCAAGATTATTTGGACATTTAAAAATATTTATAGGATTTTAAATGTCCAAATTCAAATACTTATGAATTAATTCAAGAATCCAGAGTGTCCTAGAAAAGTGTGCACCATTTTTTGCAGAGGTTCTGGACCAATTCAAAAAATGATGAACATTTATGAAGGGCATTTCAGGTTCATTGATAATTATTTTAGTAAACCCTAGTTGAGTTAGGAGGTACAAGAGGTTTATGCCATCCCCATTTCAAGTTTAAAAGAAATTTAGGCATGATGCAACAACCAAGCTAGTCTAAGTGCATAGCAAGGTTAGGGATGTTACACACCGCCACCAGCACGCCCTTCGCCGGCCTTGTGCTTCTTGAGTGTTTCCTCCTTTACGGTCTTCGCTTTGACGCGACGATTTCTCCACGTCGCCGAGTTGATGTTTCACGCGAGCTTGATGCTTGGATCCTCCTGCACCTCTATCACCTCCATCTCCGGCAGGCTATCCTCTGGTTCCATGCGTCGGCGGCGGAAGGGAAGAAGAGAGGGGGAGAAAAGGGCAAGAATTGAGTGAAGAACGGCGGGATGGAAGAAGAGAGTGGAGATTTTCCCACGAAAACAATGCGGGCAGCTACAAAAACGCGGGATCCGCCTTCCTTTTGGGTGGGCCAGGAGTTTCAGAGTCCGACGTGCCTCATGTGCGGACCCCCGTAAAGATCTTCATGTTTAGTTCCGGTTTGCGGGAACATCATGGTCCGGACTACTCAGCAGACGGATGAGAGTAGGCGTTGGATAACTTCTGAGATCAGGACAGCTGCGGCCGGATGGATGCTACCTGTTTGAGGGTCGGCGTTGGAGATGCCCTCATGCAAGATGCTATCTGCGCATTTAGACTGCAGCCGAGTGTACGTGCATATGTATAAGGTCTTGGCAAATTCAAAGTGGATATAGCTTTTCTTATGCCTACGCATATGCGTGTCTACCGGGTAGCATGGTGCCGTAGCAACCACGGTGGACTCCAACTCTGTATGTGAGTGTTGATGGCTCTAGCTAATAACCACCAAGTCAAGCTCATTTGGTCGACCTCTATCTGGAAACCGTGCTATTTGACCGTTCCTTTAGTTAACGTATGCATGGCCAGTATAATTTATTTCAAAGGAAAGTAAAATTTTTAAAATGAATTCTTAAAAATATTGAGAACAACCAAGAATTTCAAAAAAAAAGATTCATAGAAATACGAAAAGGTTCATCAATTTTGAAAAGACGTGCACGATCATCGATTTAGAAAAAACAAACATTGAATTTCAAAGAAAGTCCATTGATTTAGAAAAGTAGTTCATCTATTTAGAAAAAATATTTATTTCTTTTAAATCATAAAGTTCATCGAATTGGGAAAAAGTTCACCGGTTTTGAAAAATGTTAATCAATTTTTGAAAAAAATCACGAATTAAGAAAATTTCATCAAATTTGAAGAAATTCATCAATTTTGAAATAAAATTGTGCAATTTGAGAAAAAAAGAAAAAGAAAAAATCATAGAAAAAACGGCAAAACGGAACAAAAAACCGGAAAGGAAACAAGACATGTTACATTTCCCATAATAAGAAAGGAGAAAGAAATGAGTGAAAACATGAAAGTATCATGTCACAGTTGTTAGCGCCTGTCTGACTGAAACTGAAGGTCTTCAGTTCAAATCTCTCCACTCGCAACGCATGCAGATTTTTGAACGTTAGAGTGAAGAAGAAGAAAACAAATGGGCAAAGCCCAGGACGGCGGGGTGGTGTGCGTCGAGTTGCGAAAAGCATTATAATGCGTGCCTTAAGTGACGAATAGGGATCACCAGAATTAGGAAATTATCACGAGAGCTTCTACCATGCGCCTTAAGCCCCAGGGAGAGAATAGCTGGCGCTCATGCGAAACCCTCATGGGCCGGCCCAACAAAGCAGGCGATCAATTGATCGCTCACTTGCTCGCCAGTTTTCCCAGTTCGATGGTACCCATGGACCGGTTGTGGTTGCTGGTCCACCATTGACCGGTTAACCATTCACTATTGACTTTTTGAGAATTAGAAAAAATCACAAACACAAAAAAGTTCACCGAATTCAAATTTAGTTCGGAAATTTTATTTTTTTTGTTAGGATTGCCAAAAATATTGTGTATTTGCAAGAAAAAACAATGATTTGAAAAATGTTCATTTTTTTTTTTAAATGCTGATTTTTTTTAAAAATCATCTACTTTGAAAAAAATTACCAATTTGAAAACTTCATCAATTTTGAAAAAAAATCATGAATTTGGAAAAAGTTCACGAATGTAAAGTTCATCAATTTTGAAATCAAAATCATGAATATGAAAAACAAATCAAGGATATTTGGAAAAATCACTAATTTGAAAAGGGTTCATGGATTTTAATAAATGTTTGCGTCATTTAAAAAAATCACGAATGTGGAAAAACTTCGTGTATTTGTAAAAAAATTGTCAAATATGAAAAAAATCATGTATTTTGGGGGAAAGTTTATGAATTTACAGAAAAGGGTTGTTTGTAAAATTTAACAAATACTCCATTGTACCCATCAATATTGATAATGCTACTGCCCTTGACTTAGCCGAGAACTTTGGATGCAGAATTGAAAGCCTTCCATTACATACTTGGGATTACCCCTAGGAACCACCAAACCCTCTGTGCCTGATCTTATGCTAACCATAGCCAAAATTGATAAAGACTATCTGGAGTTGCAAATTTCATGAATTATGCTGGCAGATTGACATATGTTAATTCGGTGGCTGCATCTATGCCAATTTTTGCTATGTGCACATTCAAGGTTCATTATACAGTCTTGGAGCATGTCCACAAAGCTGCGAGGAATTTCCTCTGGTATGGAAATGATATAAAAAAGGGGGAAATGTCTTGCTAGTTGGAAGATGATTTGCAAACCAAAAAAACAAGGTAGACTTGGTGTCCTAAATCTCTGAATCTATTATATTGCTACGATGATCAAGCACATTCACAAGTTCTACAATCATGGGAACATCCCATGGGTCAATTTGGTGTGGCGGGCATATTATTCTAACAACAACATACCTCATGCATGCACCAACAAATGATCTTTCTGGTGGAGGAATTGTGTAAGTTTAACTGATTTATACAGAGCTATGGCAACTTGCAAAGTAAACAAAGGAGACTCTGTTCTGTTATGGGAAGATGTATGGAAAGGTTGTATTCTTAAAAGGAAATGGGTTGAACTACACTCATATGCGACAAACACCAACATCACAATCCAGCGGGCAAAATATATGATTGACCATAGTAGCATGTTCCAACTACCTCTATCTATGATTGCTTATGGTCAATTAATCAGCCTGTCTAAACACCTTGAAGAAATTAGAGATAACCAAGAACATGATAAATGGGTTTTTATGTGGGGAAACTCCAAGTATTCTGCAAAGAAAAATCTATGAAATCCTTATGGGAAATCAAGAAGCCCCCTTGCCAATGCAATGGATATGGGAATCATGTTGCCTCCCAACACATAAAGTTTTATGTTGGCTGATGCTCAATGACAGAATAAACACCTGTGATTTACTCACTAGAAAGAACTTCACACTGGATAGCACATAGTGTATATTATGCAGAGATAATCTGGAAGACAGAACTCACCTGCTATTCAGCTGCACATTTAGTCAAGGTTTTTGGTGGAGTATTGGTATTGAATGGAACACTGATCTAAATATACGCATGATGATCATGGAAGCAAAGCAAAGATATAGTTGGGACTTCTTCATGGAGGTCTTAATCACTGGTAGCAGCTGGGCCATATGGAATTAGAGAAATGACAAAATATTTGAAGACATCCCATGCTCCATCACAAATTGCAAGATCAGTTTCAAAAGATATTTCCAAGACACTATGATCAGGGCTAAGCCTAGTATCAAGGAGGGTATGTTGTCATGGCTAGACAATATGTAAATTATCATATTGATGTATTAGATCTAGAATAATTGGATATAACTGGCACAGTCATGCCTTCCATGTACTTTGTTTTTTAACCCCTAACTACATAATAAAAAAGATCACGGTAGGGATATTTCCCTAGTAGTTGGTCAAAAAAAAAGTTCATAGATTTCAAAAAGTTTTCAAAATTGAAATAAAATCTGTCCATTTAAAAAATAAAAATAAAAAGAAGGGCGAAACGAAAACGAAAAAAGGAAAAAAAGAATGAAAAAAACAAGCCAAAACCATGCATGAAAAAAACAAAAGAAAAAACACCCAGAAAATCACCGCCGAACCAGAACCAGTGGAAAAAAATACTTGGGTCGGCCCATATAGGAATTAACAATGTGTCCCCGCAAGGTTCACTTTTGGTGGGCTGGGAGCCGCCACGTGTTGCGTGCTAGGCTCTTCCTCTAGATTTATTTTTATTTGTATTTTTTGTACGTGTCTTCAGCTTTTAGATGATTTATTTTTTTGGTCTTTTTTAGCTTTTCGGTTTTTCCCTGGTTTTCCTTAGGTTTTGGGCAAAAGAATCAAAAACAAATTGCGCAAAAAACACGTAGTATTTGTTTTTCCGCGAGAGGCACATACATAGTTCTCGTGGATGCATGAATTTAAATCCACGAGAGGCATGGTCATGCCTCTCGGAAAAGAAAAAAATGTTTTTATTCCTTCCGCAAGAGGCATAGATTTAGTTTTCGTGGAGGCACAGATTTGCTTTCGCGAGAGACACAATTGTGCTTTTCGTAAAAGAAAAAAAACATGTTTTCTTTTTTTTTTCCTTCCGTGAGAGGCACATATTTACTTCTCATGGAGGCATGGATTTGCTTCGCTCGGAAAAGGAAAAATAAATATATTTTTTCTTTCCATAAGAGACACGAATTTACTTCTCGTGGAGGCACACATTTGCTTCCTCGGGTGCCTCGCAAAAAAGAAAAAAAAGAGTTTTTTCACGAGAGGCACATGTTTACTTCTCAGGGAGACACGAATTTGCTTTCGTGAGAGGCACATCCATGCCTATCGAAAAAGGGAAAAACTTGTTTCTATTTATTCTTCGAGAGGCACAAATTGCCTTCTCATGGAGGCACGAATTTGCTTCCACGAGTGGCACAGAAAAGGGGAAAATGTGTTCTTTTCGCGAAGATACATATTTGCTTCCGCGAGCCTCTTTGGAAAGAAAAAGAACGTGCTCCTCGCTCGGTTTCAATCATCCAATTTTTTTTTGTGAAAACAAAGTTCATTCAAACCTATCAACATAGGGTCTAGTTTTGAAAATCTCAACGCGACGGACCCAACGATGAAAACAGTTTGATAGTTGGACGCACGGTTTAAGAGATAAAACGTTTTGAAAAAACGAATCTACGAAAAAAAGGGAAACTCGTGGATTACGACAAGTGGCGCATAAAGTGACCTTTCAAAAGAGTACTTCTTAATTAGTGATTTTGCCTATATGCTAAATGACCTAAAACCGGTGCCTTAATGCTAGATAAATTCAGGAATTATCCGGGGCGTGGTGAGCATGAAAATGGGCCACAGGTCAGAACTTCATTTTTCATTTCACCTTTTGTTTTCTTTTCTTTTTAATTTTGTCCATACTTTCAAATAGTCTATATATATACGCATTAAAAATTTAAATATGTATAGAAAAATGTTTCTCATGTATACTAGAAATGTATAAAAAAATATACAATGTGTATGAAAAAATTGATCATGTATTTAAAAAATTATTCAAGCCTTGAGAAATATTAATCAAGTTTTTACAAAATAGGAATATTGCATTTGAAAACTGTTAAATGTGCATTAAAAATGTTTCTCATGTATGCCAAAAATGTATGAAATATACAACGTTTATGAAAAACAATTGATCATCTGTTTAGGAATTGTTAATCAAGCATTTTAAAAAATATGAATCAAGTATTTGAAAATGTTAATCAAGTATTTGAAGAATGTTAAATGTGTATAAAAAATATTTCTCGTGTATAAAAAGATACAATATTTATGAGAAAGTTGATCATGTATTCAAAAAATATAATCAAGAATTTGAAAAATGTTAAAATGTGTATGGAAAATTGGTTTCTAATGTGTATGAAAACTAATGAAAACCGATAAAGAAACCAAATAAATAAACGCAAAGAAACCAGGAGAAAATAAGAAAGAAAAAAACTAGTAATAACCGAGAAAGAAACAAAGGAAATGATGGAAAAACAAAGGAAAAAGAAAATAAAAACAAATGAAAACTGAGAAAGAAAAAGGAAACCGAGTGAAGAAACAGAAAAGTGAAACGAAAATGAAAAACCGTAAGAAAAAAACACCTAGCGAACGAGATTTTTTCTTAAATGGGCCAGCTGAGTAGGTATACGTGGGGGATAAAACCTTCAACGAGGCGTATGTTAGTCTCAGTGTAAGCGAGATAAAATATTTGCGAATTATCAGAGCCACAATTTGGTTTTGATACGAGGAATAATTGGTGTTGAAAAGGATCTAATGTTTTATTTGTCAGTACATTATAGTATTTTGCTCATATAACATCACTAATGTATTCTTAACTCTTTTTTGTTGGGAATGATGTATTTTTTAACCCTAACTAGATTTAGATGACCTTTTATTTCTTAGTGACTCAACTGCTTTGTAGTGTCTAGTGATATTGTACTCCAGATTTCAGCATCGCGACCCTCTCCCTCCCCCCGCCGCTGTCGCCATCTCATATGTCGAACCCAGGTAAAAAACATGAGAGCTTTTGTGCTACTTTGTGAAAGGAGGTCCAACTGTAAGATAAAAAGATTGGAGGGAGTAATGATCTTGAAGACCCCACCATGACGAAGCTTGACCGAGCCTTATATAATTCTATGTGGGGCGACATTTTGGCCAATTGACCGACCAAACTATCATGATTCTTCAAGATATTCTTGAAGTTTTTTTTTCTGATCAGTATGGCTAGCAATACAACTTTTAAGAGTTTCTTCAAGAGTATTTCTATTGCTACCATTAGCTACACCAAAATTATTTGATGCTCCTCCATTATTAGGATAAGGAAGTTTAGGAGCATAGCTATTGTTTTTCCAATTGGGATTATAGCTATTACGAGCAATAAAATTCACAGCACTAATATCTTCATCAGTGATGGCATTGACATTTACCTCTTCTTTACCTTCCATCAAAGAGATAAGTGCTTCTAGCTTGGTTGTCAACTCGGAGCTATTTTCTTGTATGCATTCACCTTCTTGGTGGTGGTTCTTTCAACATGCCATTGGGCATGGTTCTCTTGCATATCATCTAGTATCTTCTTGACATCTTCTATGGGTTTTCCCATGATTGTTCCTCTCTTGCACTGTATCAAGTATAGTTTTTGACATATGGTTCAAGCCATTATAAAACATAGGATTAACCATTCCTCCATTGCATGATTGGGGCAGTTTCTTATAGCTTCTTTCATTCTATCCCACACAAACACTAGTGGTTCACGTTCCTCTTGCTTGAAACCTATAATCTAAGAACGCAATTGCATGATTTTTGCAAGTGGGCAAAACTTGGATAAAAATTTGCTGGAACAAGCATCCCAAGAAGTAATATTGCCTTTAGGCAAAGCTAAAAGCCATTCTTTAGCTTTTTCTCTCAGAGCATCTGGGTCATAATCCTTTATGCATGTCATGTTGCACAATTCAGTAAAATTATGTAAATGCATACCTGCATCATCAGAAGCAGAGCCTCCAAATTGGTCCTGTTGAACCATGGAAACTAAGTTCAGTTTGATCTCATATTCTGCAGTTGCAACATCAAGTTGTGCTATAGGTTCACGATTTCACGCATGAAATTGTTGCTAGGAGTAGAAAAACTCCCAAGATTACGAGCCGTGGTAACTTTTTAATTTTTTCTACTCACAAGACTTGCAACAAAATAAAACTAAAACAAAAACTGAAAAGTAAAGACAAAACTGAAAATTGACTTTAACAAAAACTCTAAACACAAAGACTAGGAATACTAAACTCCTCCCCAGCAACGGCAGCAGAAAAAGGGTTTGCTATCTCCTTTTTGTTGGCCTGGTATTAGAACTAAAAAGAGTATCCTGCACCTATTTCCCCAGAGGTGACCCTGGATTATCGAACCCACGAGAGGATGATTCCCTTGAAGCAATGGTTTCTAGCAAGCTTTTGCTGAAGTGTCAAATCCAGCTTTTGACCGGATCAACAAGCAAATATTAACTCAAACACTTATAATAAAAAGAAGGTATGGGGGTAAGGTCTCAATGCTTGCAACCATGTATTTGTGTTGGGATCAAAATGGTATTAGTTTGTGCTCGGGAAGTCACCCATCAAGAGATGCTTGCTTCGTTTGGAATGGAAGATGTATCCAAATAACATCCTGACCGGCACGAGTCCTGCATCAAGAACCAGTTGTCCTACCAAAGGCCCTATCCGTCTCGCGGGGTTGCCTCGATAATTAAGATAATAACATCAGACAAAAGCTTTGGACGTTCAATGACTACATATCATGAATCCCTAAGGATATGATCCTTGTTACCCTACTAAACCTTACTGTCACCAGTGTTCGGTATAACACTTCATGATCCCCTTTCTCCTAGCCTCACCAGTGCTCGATCTCCGTGATCCTAGGTACCTACAGGCATGTAGATCGCGGACATGACAAGAGATACTTCATGATGCAATTTTATTTCACACATACAAGACATTGTGCCAAAGACTTCCATTGATCCCTTCACCAAATACCTGGGTTTGCAAGGCTCATGTCTCACCCCATACCTTACCGGACTACTCACACATGGAGATCAGATCGCGAGAAGAAATCATTAAAGAACACATCTTGAGATTGATTGATTGCAATATGTCTTACATTATATGCCTTGTGTGATGCACGATTACAAGTATGAACTAAATGAGAGAGGGCTATGGTCATGGCGATGGCTATGGAGGTGAAGATGGTGGTGGTAGGGTTTGTGGATGAAGATGATGATGAATGGGTTGTCGTTGTGCTCGGCGCTCCTTTTCTGCCTCCTATGTTAACATTTTGACGGGGTCGCCTTAATAAAAGTTGTTCAGGCGGACGAGCTACCTCGGTGTCCACACCAAGTGACCGCTCATCCGAGCACTCACGATCGTATGGAACACCGTCTTTTTCTGTGGAGCCCTCCTGGCACTTCCCGATGATTTGTTCCTTCACCATTTCCTTTCCTTTCTCCCATATGATATCTTCCCTTTTTAGCCCAATTCCCGTGGAAAAGAATATGAAAGAGAGGATTTGTGGAATCCTTTTCATCCATTGGTCATAGCGGCAATATCAGAGCGAATATTTGTCTTTTGGTGAAATATCTCGGTTAAAGAAGGTTAAAATGAGTGTAACAATATCACTCATCAGTGATGGCGATGTACTCCAACAAATCCGTCATCTTCATCAACACCTTGATGATGTCTACTACACAACTTATTCTTGTAGACTCGTGTTTTGGGCCTCCAAGCGCAGAGTTTTGTAGGACAGCAACAAATTTCCCTCAAGTGGATGACCTAAGGTTTATCAATCCGTGGGAGACGTAGGATGAAGATGGTCTCTCTCAAACAACCCTTCAATCAAATACAAGAAATATCTCCCAACACACCCAATGCAATGGGAAATTGTATAGGTGCACTAGTTCGGCGAAGAGATGGTGATACAAGTGTAGTATGGGTAGTAGACATAGGTTTTTGTAATCTGAAATTATAAATACAGCAAGGTAGCAAGTGATAAAGCAGAGCACAAACAGTATTGCAATGCTTGAAAACAAGGCCTAGGATTCATACTTTCACTAGTGCAATCTCTCAACAGTACTAACATAGTTGAATCATATAACAATCCCTCAACGCGCGACAAAGAATCACTGCATATTTCTTATCTAGCGGAGAACATAAGATGAAATTGTTGTAGGCTACTAAACCACCTCAAAGTTTTCTTTTCCGATCAATCTATTGAGCCATCCCTATAAGTGTCACAAACAACCCTAGAATTCATACTAAAATAACACCATATGATATGCATCAGCCAACTCTAATGTCACCTAGATACTCTAATGTCACCATATCCGTGAGTTGATTATTCGATAAGCATCAAACAACTTCGGATTCATAATATTCAATCCAACACAAAGAACTTCAAAGAGTGCCCCAAGATTTGTACCGGAGAAAGTAGGACAAAAATGTGTATCAACCCCTATGCATAGATTACCCCAACGTCACGATAATCCACATGTTGAGTACCAAAACATATATCAAGTGAATCAACAGAACACCCCATC
Organism: Aegilops umbellulata; assembly: GCA_032464435.1. Classification (NCBI taxonomy): domain Eukaryota; kingdom Viridiplantae; phylum Streptophyta; class Magnoliopsida; order Poales; family Poaceae; genus Aegilops; species Aegilops umbellulata. Next base: position 74,722,335 of record CP136057.1, on the reverse strand, counting down.
GTCACCACCGGTATCCACATGCAAGACATACATCAAGCGTTCTCAAATCCATAAAAGTATTCAATCTGATAATAGTGAAAACTCAAAGGTAAAAACTCAATTCGTCACCACAAGATAGAGATGGGGAAAACACCATATGATCCAACTAAATTAACAAAGCTCGCGCTACATCAAGATCATGCCAAATCGAGAACACGAGAGAGAGAGAGAGAGAGAGAGAGAGAGAGATCGAACGCATAGCTACTGGTACATACCCCTTAGCCCCGAGGGTGAACTACTCCCTCCTCGTCATGGAGACCGCTGGGATGATGAAGATGGCCTCCGATGATGATTTCCCCCTCCAGTAGGGTGCCACAATAGGGATCCGGATGAGATCGCTTAGGTACAGAGGCTTGCGGTGGCAGTGTCAAAGTTCTAGGTTTATTTCTAGGGGTTTCTCTATTTATAAGAATTTTCAGCGTTGGAATCACGTGAAAAGGAGTTACGATGGGCCCACAAGCCACTTGGGCACCATCACCCCCTAGCTGGGCCCAAGTGCGTTGTGGACGCCTCGTGGCTCTTCTGGTCCTCCCACGAAACTTCAAGGGTCTCTTTTGTAGGGGAACGCAACAGAAAACAAAAAAATTCCAACCTGCGCACCAGCCCAGGACCACTATGAAGATGCATACAGGTTTTGATCTGATCATTACCGACTCGTAGCATAGAGGAAGGGGAGTTGATGGAGATCGTTGGTGCAGATCCCCGCAGCTAGGATTTTACAACCTCCCAACCGTGAGGATGTACTCCCCTGGACAGCTCCTCGGGCAGTCCCTCGAACAGCCCTCCGCGCGGCCCTCGGACAGAAACTAGATCAGTCCCTTGGACAGCCCTTCGGGAGGCACATGGTCAGATCCTTGGAGAGAACCTCAGATAGAACCTCAGTGTATCTCTCGAACTAAGATCAAAAATATGACCTCTCTACCGGGTTGCACACATATGGTGTCAACTATCCAGCAGGGCTTCACTGTCCAGAACTAGGCCCTACCGAAGACTAGACATCCTTTTGGTGTACGAAACTATTTTGCGGAGAGGGAGATAGAAAGCCAGATCATTGCATGGCATGTGTTTGAGAGATACTGAGTGAAATGGAGAGCTCTCTCCGCCTCTATTTATAGTGGGAGGCAAGGGGTAGAGGGCACTTGAAAATACCAAAAATCCCTTGGATATTTTCCACCCAAAAGCCACCAAAAGTGGGAGGAAGCCCCTTGGGTGGGCCCCCCATACCAGGATGTTTTGGGCTGCCAGAAAGGGGGCCCCACCTCCCCAAAACATGCTCCACAACTTTAGGGACAAAGCCCGAAAAGGTGGCTTTCCAAAAAGCCAACAAAAGGGGGTTGTACCCTAATAGTGTTACACTATTCATGACAACTTTTCATGAAATATTTTTAGTGTCTAAAAAATCCAGATGGTCCTGAGCATTTTTGGCACCTACTAAAAAAATCTTGACTCATTCGAAAACAATTCCGGTATGTAGTTTGTCTCCGAAATGTTTCTGGTTTTACTCTCTGAAACTTTTCTGTCGTCTCCAAAACTTCTGCGGAAACAATCTCCCGGACTCCCTGTCTATTACTTAGCAGATAGATGACCCTTAAGTGTGTGACCCTATAGGTTAGGTGAAGTATAGACATGACTGGAACTCTTTTCGGTCAATGATCAATAGCGGAACCATGGACATCGATATTGATCCCTGTACACACACGAATGAAGATTCGAGTGAACCTGTAGTTGCCGTGTGCTATTCCTGTTGCTTTACGATATGTTACAAACACCCGAGGTGAGATTTATCGGCATCCCCATGGATCAAAAACTTTGTCCACTATGCTAGTTTCCTCGTTACTAGTTTTGTACTCTTTGCTCGTTTCTGCATTCTGGCATCCCCGTGATCAAATCACGATGTGTCTGGCCAGACGATGATGGATATCGTAACATCAAGAGGGCCCAAAGAATATCTCTCCATCGTTGGAGGAGCAAATCCCAATCTTGAGCTATCCAATTCCTTATCATACTTTTCCATGAACCCGTAAGCCGCCGTAATAGCCACCCATTTACGGATGACGTTTATCAAACCCCAAAGTTCATGAACCAAGCATGAAGGAATTCGATACTCTCATGGTCTAAGGAATTATGCAAACGTTAACTTTCTTTGCGTTATTTACCATTAACTTGTGACAAACATATCTCATAGCATAACATCAATCGGGTCGATTCAACACAAGTATTCTTCTAACATTGTGTCCTCAAAGTTGCTGGCATAGTCATGCCCATAATCAGAAAAACAGGATCATCATGCAATACTTGAGCTAGTCTTAGAGGCATGACTAGGAACACACTTTACCGTTTAATATATCACATGTGCAAATGAGTTTCCCTCTGAGCCTCATGGTTATTGTAGACTCGAGAATAATTGCAGTTATAGCATGGAACATAAACATCAATCACAAACTTGGAGATACAAAATAACTATTATTACTGCCTCTAGGGCATATCCGCTATACTTATGTTGTAACATCCCAAATTTCTAATTTGAAATTTTATACATAGATCATTCCCGCATATCATATTTTATTGCATTTCGTTTCACGATCCTCGAAATCCTAAGCAACTCAAAGACCCTCGGAGAGAGTTGGGGATTTCCCTGTTTTCATATTTGAGTTTTATCAAATATTGAAATGAGGGTTATTGGTTTTAATTTTTTTCTCCGAAAATATTTCATATTAAAATATATGAGAGGAGATAATATGACTTCTCCAAAATAATTGAAATATTGGAGGAAAAATATTAAAATCAAATATTGGATTTTATTCAGAGTTTATTGCTATTTTATTTGAATTAGAAAAATGCACGTTTTTCAAAGTTGCATTTTAGGGCCAAGAAAATGTTCATCTCGTTCTAAATATTTTATTTAGACGGTGAAAATTTGTTTTGGCATTTTTAGATTTTTATTTTACTTTCTAGGATTTATTTAAGTTTCGGAGAAATTATTTAAAAAAAATCTTCAGCGCCCGGCTAGGCCGAAGCCCAACCGAGCCAGGCCGGCCCAACCGCCCCGCGCCGCCGTCTCCCTCCAGGAGACCGCGACCGCCACCGCCTCGCCGAGTCCGACCGGGATTTTGTCCCCGCGCCGCCTTGCCTCCTCCCCAAGCCAGCTGCCCCCTCCTTATATACGCCGCCCCCGACCCCCCCACCACCACCCGACCCCCGCCGCCTGCTGAAGCCGCGGCCGCTGCCGTGTAGCACCACCCACCGTCGTCGTTTGCCGCCGCCGCCGCCTGCCGTCGCCGCCCCGCACCACTCGCGCACCCGCCGCCGCAGCCGGACCCCGCCGGAGCCTCGCCGGAGGTATACGCCGCCGCCGCCGTCGTTCGGTTTTATTTTTAAACCGATCCGGATTTTTAGAAAACCCTAGTTTCGTTTTTTAGAATAGATTGGTTTTTTTCCAGTTTAGTTTAGTTAGCGGACGTTCGTTCGTACGTTCGTTTTAACGAACGGTGTTCACTCGTTAGCCGCAGAAAGCGAACGTTCGTTCGTTAGCCTGTTCGTCAGTTTTCTTTTTCTCGGATTTTCCGCGATTATTTTCGATCGCGATTTCTGATCTGATTTTCGTTTTAGTTTATCTTTTCGCTCGTTTATCGGAATCAGGCGATTCAAGCGCCTAGATCTTCGTCTCGAAACCCTCTTTCTGTATAATCAACTTGAACAAGATTTTGGTACTGTAAATTTAACTTTAGTTCAGATTAGTAAACATATCTTGTTTCTTTTACAGTTTGAGTTCCGTTGCTCCGTTTGATTTGATTCTTTTTGCAAAATGGATTTTTTAAGTTGAACTTTCTGGTTAGATCTTCTTATTTGAGATTTACCCGTGCTTCTTTGCTTGATTGATTAGGTATGCTATTGTTTGCTTGCGATAGAACACCCGGAGTGCGAAGCGTGCTACTACGAGTCTCTAGGTTTTGCGGATCATCAGCAAGGCAAGTAACACATTGATCATACTATTTTCATACCTAGTTTTTATGCATTAGCTCCAATCCTCAAACATTGCATGATTAGGATGTGATTAACATGTGGATTGGGAAGTAGTTGATGAGGTAGAACCTATTGCCCTGTTATTATCAAAACCTTGGGAGTTACTTCTACGTATTGCTTATATTGCTATGTTATGCTCGTAGACGTGGTTTGGGTGAGTGAATCCATGACAGATGTGAGATTGTTAATTGATGGTTCAACTGAAGGTGGCAACTTTAATACACATATGGGTGGATTGCTTGTCGGTCACCTGGAGAACCCAGTGTTGTCGATATCCCGGAGTACCCGTGTGATAATCCTAAGGTCCGCCACCCAGGCTCAAAGGGAACTGAGATATTTCATGCTAGAAACTTCCGTGTGCAGCCACAAGCTATTATGGGCTCTAGCATAGTTGAGTAAGTTGCATGAGCTCTTGAAGAGGTGGATCAACAGGTAGACGGATGTAGGTTGGTATGGTCTGCCCGGAGTGAAGAGTTAATGTTTCTGAAAGACTGTGTCTCGGTCATCCGTTTCTCAAACACCCTGCAGTGCGAGAAAATCCAACGGAGGAGATCGAGTCTTGTGGGGAAAAGTGCGCAAACCTCTACAGAGTGTACAATCTAATCATGGTTAGCCGTGTCCCCGGTTATGGACAGTCTTGAGTATCTAGTACTTGGATTATCATATGTATCTCATCACTCTAAATTAATATTGTTGGGTTGATAATTACTTCTAATTGGGATTGAGTTGGAGGAACCTTCTCAATGATGTTTCAACTACCATGATAGTTAAATAAAATCTATTCCTTTGTTGTAGGGAAAATTGGCTTTCCGCAAAACTATAACCATAGAGCTTTCCACCAGCCAAATATGCATGTAGTGATAGCATTATTCTGTTCTTGCTCTACCGTGTTATATTGCCATCATATTCCATGTGCTGACCCGTTTTCGGGCTGCGACGTATCATGTTGCAGACTTTTCAGACAAGGAGTAAGGTTTGTTAGGTCGTTGTCGTGCAGCTCAGTTATGCCGTTGGAGTTGATGGACTCACTTTATCTTCCAAGCCTTCTGCTGTTATCGTATTAGATGGCCTTAAGCCATATTTATTGTAATAAGTTCTCTTTTGAGACATTCGATGTAATAAGTGTGTGATTGCTACTCTATTATAAATCCTTCGAGTACTGTGTGTGTCAGCATTAGCGATCCAGGGATGACACTGAAGCACAGAGACTTGACCATTTGAGGTCGGGTCGCTACAAGATGGTATCAGAGCACACGCTGAGTGTAGGACACGACCACTAAGCTAAAAGCCCTAGATCACTATTCTCTTCTCATTTCTGACTCCTCTCCATTTTCTACTCTTTAGGATGGCGGATCCAAGGATCAAGTTCACGCAACCGGATGAAGACACCCCTTTTGGACGTCACTTGAAGGAAGTCGCTAGGTACCTGAACATCGGAATACCAAGCTTCACCGGGACTTACAACGCAACTTTACCAGAAGAGGAACGATGGATGATTCAAGTTCAAGTTCTAGGAAGGACATTCACGCCAGTCACTAAGCCCATAGAGTTTTCCTTTGATGCACCAACCTGGAGTCTAGGAATAAGTATGGCAGCTCACATCACCATGGGATGCATTGGAGAAGTTTACCATAAGGAGCTTAAGGATACTATCTACCAGATTTGTGGACGCCGAGATGAGCAATGGGAGATGATCAGCACCAGGAAGGATAGGTCAATCACAGCTTTCATCCAGGAGTTAAACCATCACATTCGTCGCTAGGAGAATCAGATGTGCACAGACATGATAGATTGGAAGAAGGCGAAGACAAGGATCAATGAGCTGGAAGAAGAACTTAAGTCTACACGCGATGGATATGAGGAGGACATTGCCACACTATTGGAGAAGAATGACGACCTGATAAAGAAGATCGGAGTATTCATGGGAGACCCCGCGCCAGGAGGAGAGGACGACGACTCAACTTGCCCGGAGAACTACATCATCATCGATGACACCGACTCCGACCCCAGCGGAGATGACTTTGAAGACGAAGCTGGAGCAGACATCATGGAGTCCTCCATCGATCAAAATTTCTAGATGACTACCAAATGATTAGTAGTATTCCCCCATGTATATAGTATAGTCCGAGCACCTTTGTAACGATATATTAGATAGATTGTATGCCCTTGCTTGATTGATTGAGTGAAATGATTGTGTTTGTCTCATGTGCATATTGGTAGTGTTTCTCTCATTAGACCTCATTCTATTCTAATCTCTCCCCTCTAAACCCATCATATGCCTCCGAGACGTGACACCGGATTTACCTTCCCGCCGGAGCTCACTCAGTTGATCCAGCACCAGAATGCCCTGATGCAGTTGTTAGTTCAGAACCAAGGCAACAACAATAACAGCAACAACAACAACCCACCGCCACCACCACCACTTGATAACCTAGACCGTTTTCTGAGGTTGCAGCTACCGGTGTTTTCCAGTAGCACCGAGCCTATAGTAGCAGATTGTAACATCCCGATTCTCGGAATGTTTAAGAAAAAGTTTTTCAAAAATCAGGGCGAGAAAATATCATTTGTTTTATTTGTTTAACAAATCTTAAATTGACCTCTTATAAATTTGGAGGATTTAATTTGCACTAATGCGAACCTAAATTAAATTTGAGTTTTATTGTTCTCTTTTGACCGTATAATTTTCTCTTGTCTTTGGCATATTAAATTATGTGCCTTTGCATTTTTTGACTTCATTTGATTTTTGTTTGATGTTCTATTCTTTTTAGATTTTTCCTTTTAGGAAAATCTAATTCATTCCTCTCTCAAACTCTATGAAAATTCCCTTGCTCATCTCTTCCGTAGGTGCAGCCACATTTTTTATTTTGCCACCTCTCTTCTCTATTTTTTTTCATCCAAATGGGCTAAGTCCATTTTTCTTCTTTTCTCTTCCAACTTGGGCTGAATGAAGTGGCCCATCTCTCCTATAGCAGCTAGCGAACCCCTGCGCTCCTTCCTTCCTCTGTACGTTCACAAAACTCCAATAGGAGAGAAACAGCCACCCAAGATTGAATGATGCCCTCCTTAACTCCCTTAATTTCTGACTGTTTCCAAAGACGTAGATACATAGATGCGTGTCGTGCTTTTCTCTTCCACCCTAATCGCTCCATCTCCTTCTCCACTCACACTTTCACGCACATCAGTACAGAGAAGATCAAATGTACAGCAATAAATCGTTCCCTCCTCTAACTTCCCTTATACCTCATTCCGTTCCAAAACTGAAGGAACCATTCTGTGTGCCTGCAGCTCCTCTTCCACTTCGCTAGTCTCCCTGCCTCTCCCTTCTGTTTCTCTACAGAAACTCTCTCTCCAAAGAATGGTGCTCCATGGACGCCGGTGCTCGTTGCCGGTGACGTAGACCATCTCCATCAGCACCCTTGCGCCCCAAGGTCCATCTCCACACCACAAATCCATTCAGAGAAGAACGAACGCGTCTCGTAGGCCACACGCGAAGAATTCAGCATGTTTGTCTACACTGTTCATCGAGTTCGTCGGATTGATTCGTCGCACTCGGTGAGCTTCTATCCAATTCCTTTTGTGCACCATTAAAATATCACTCAAGTTATCTCCTAGACATCGTGGTTCCTCCTATTTTTAGCGTTGGTCGCGTTGATGTTATCCGTCGCATAAACCGTAGGTGATGGTCATATTTCCATCGCTTTTGTTCATCGTTTGATCTTGACCACAATAGAGGAAATGTCTTATATGGTTGTAGCAATCCCATAGTGGAGTTAGATTACTTGTTTCGTTAATCGAGTTTTATTATAGATTTTTGGTTGGTGATCGGACTATTTATTAATATGTTATTTTTCTTGTGTTCTTGATACGAGTAGGAGTGTGTGCTAGCTATTTCATAATTTGTGTGTGTCATATGGTTTACTAGATTTAGTTTACTCTTGTTTAAATTGCTAAAATAGTTGTACATCGTTCCGGCTCGATAATTTGTGGTAGCACGTATTTCCCTTTTATGAATGCGTACTAATATTTATGAATTATAGTCATGTGTAGTGTTTTGTGTTTTTTTTAATATAGATTGATTTTGAGTTACTAAATATCAGATAATTTTGTAGTCATGTGTTATGCGAGTGTACAAGTTTTTGTGAACGTTTATCACGCGTAGAAGTTGATTGGTGTATTTGATTATCATTGTTCGTACATGCTTGGCGGGTGTTATTATTTTAATTACATTTAGATCATTATTAGTGAAATATTTATTTATTATTTCAGTAGTATTTGGTGCTGTTTATTGTTCTATATTGAGAATGGGTACACATTTTTGGTGATATCTCCATGCGTTGAACATTGTAGAATTATTGTCTTTGCCTGATTTCTTTAATTGTGAAATACTTAATGTCTTGACTATTTAATTTTGTTTAGCATGAATATATCTTAGATATGTTTTGCATATTCATGTTTATCCATGTTGCATGTGTGTTTATTTATATTAGTTTATTACCATGCCGTGTTAACAATTGCTTACAGTAAAATTCATGTTTGGTTGTATGCGTACCTTTCTAGTTTGCATTGTATGAGTACACATATGGTTAGCCTAGATTTACATTATAGTAGTTTGTTGATCTGGTACATTCTTTTATTGAGCAACTTCTTGCTTGTTCAATACTATGCCATTTGTTGGGATTGTATAAATGAATTTCATAACATGTGTGTAACGACTCGTGTGTTGTATGATGCTTAGTTATGTACCTTTTATATATTTGCAAGTGTATGATGACTACATAGAAATGCATGTCATCTTGTTATGCATGCTTCTATATAACACATGTTGATTTGGTTGATGAGATGATCTAGTTGTATACTTTCCTACGTGCTTTAGTATGCTTCCATGTTCTCATTTATCATAACTAGCATGGTAATGTTGTATGCTAACGTCGTGCTTGATCTTTAGGTCACTTGTTATCAACTAGGTTATCTCATAGTTACACGTTGCATTTTATTAGTAGCATATTTTGGTATCTCGTATCATGATCATCCATGCTTAGCATCATATCTGGTTTAGCTTACTGTTGCATTTGTGGTATGCCTAAGTCTACATATCAAGTCATGCTAGTTATCTTTAATGTGTTATTATATTCCATGTTTTATAATTGTACTTGTGTTGCTCATATATGCTTGACTTGTCTCATGTTAGTGTTATGAGTTTTTGGCACATGTTGCATTAGCTCATCACATGATTAGGATAGTTTACCTTTTAATAGTTGAGTTGTGTATTTCTCATATGCTTAGTGCACATTGTTGCTTTGTTGTTAATCATGTTGTGGTAATTTATTTGCTAGATGTAATTGGATATTAGTTGTTTCCTTTACTATAAAGAGTGTCCAAGTTTAGTATCTTCTCATGGTCACTCATATGTTTAATGCTTGTGTCATTAGATAAGACCTCTTCACGATTCTATACTCACATCCCTTGTGTGAGATGTGTGTTATTATTAAGGTGTTTAATTAGTTTCTACCTTAGTGTTGGTTTGTCTTCTTTTATAGAAAGGCTTGCTAATAGTTGTTATGATTGATGTTTAGTCTTTGCTTGTTGTTGACCATTATAAGTATTTGGATTCATCCAGATATTTATTATTGGTTGATTGTTACTCTTAATCATATCATGCTTAGGGTAGCTGTTCATCCTTTTGTTCCATGTGTTGTATAGTTTCTTGTTAATTGTTTGATAAATGAATTTGTTTGATATAATGGAGTTGATCCTATGTTATTTTAATGTGCTTAGGGCTAGACCTAGATCAAATCAATTCATGTTGTTGAATGATGTTGATTGCTTAACTTGTTGCCCTTATGTTTGTTATATAGTAGTTCCCTTTATTTAGTCGTGATTTGTAGTGGGCACTACTATTGGATAGTAGCATAGTGCATACTAGAACATCAGTCTTGATCGCCAAGCCTTCTTTAGATGGGTCAACCTAACCATGTCATTTCACTGAATCATCTCCCTCACCTCCCGATCATGCTACCTCATTTTGAATCTACATCTTGATCAATATCTTGCTATCCATCCACTCTTAAATTGTTTTGGATGTTATTTGGATTTGTTATTGCTTTGGTATTTATTTGTTTGTCTTTTTCTATCATTACGACGAGTAGGGAGTGACGACGGTGATGGACATGGACAGAAACAGGTTACCGAAGAAGGACTCAACAACGAAGGCATGCCTCCTTCTTTGATCATACTTATCCTACGGTTTACAAAATTGCATTGTGTTTTATGGTTACTATATGCATGCTATTTTAATTCTCGTAGCTAGCGTGTCGATTGACACATTACCCTGATCCGCTTGTCGCCTATTCACTTGACACCTGAGTAGAAGTATATGGTTCCGGTAGAGTAGAAATGCTTAGCCATGCTTATCACCCTATAGGTTCTTTGTTGAATGACCTCTGAGTCATTGACAGTTGAAACTTAACGCTGAGCTAGGCCGTTGGCCCTTGTTGACCTTCTCTATCCTCTTCTACTCTGGGTGAAACTTACCATCTAAATATTGGTGCGGGCGACAGCTGAATCAAGGATTGAAGGAGTGATTGGCTGCCGTTCACAAGTTGAAGGGGGCAATCAGTCGTCCGTGCCGCATGAGGCCTAATAAGTCTTGGATTTGAAGATTGTGATAACAGTACAGCCACATGCTATATGGGCACTCGCTTGGTTAATTAGTTAGTTCACTCTTATTGTCGTCGTCGCCGTACCGCAGATGGGGTAGCTGCCTTGTGAGGAGTATCCTCGGCACAAAAGGGGGGCCCGGACTATGAACTACGGTTACTTCCGTGTTGAAACCTAGTGGGCTTGGCACAGTAAGTTTGGTCTAATGAAAGACCTCGTCACAATCTCCCTGCCGGTATACCCAATGGTGTACTACGCTAGTGACGGCTAGTGGCAACAAGTCGGGATTGTGTCATGTGGGTAAAGTGTACGACCTCTGCAGAGTGTAAAACTATTCGAATAGCCGTGTCCACGGTCATGGACAACACATGAATCTTTCTTGACGTACAGGACCTGTCTTTCTTATTCCCTCTTTGCCCTATTCTTGAAACCTATGAAGGATGTAAGTTGATCGAGGATCCTCACTTGATGAAAGTTGTTCTGGAGATAAAACATGTTTTCATCTAAAACTGCTTTCATCCAACTACTTTATTTGTTAAACAAAATTAGCTTTATGCAAATGAGCCATACAGCCTTCCTTTGAAGCCACATGTAGCTATTAGGACCTTCCCCGTGGGAGGCATGTTGAGTACGTAATGTACTCATGGCAATAATTTTGTTGACAACAGAGTTCCATGAAGACGAAGGTGATGACTACGACTACTATGGCGATCTATAGGAGTGAGGTCACGTGGACTACATCGACTGCCTGTGGCTGAGATGGAGTCACTATGCATTTTACTTTCCGCTGCTTTCTGATTGTAAATGTCATGAGACATATCACTTGGTATGTCTTGTGACAAATATACTACTTGTAATGCTTTTACGTATTCTGCAATGATATCATTTCACTGTGTTGTCAACAATGATCCTGGGGTTGACAAATATACACAGGAGGGTCTGAAAGTTAATTCCAGATTCTCATAGAAGTGGTATCAGAGCCGATGTCGACCTAGTCGCGTGGCCTTAGTTAGGAATGGAAAGCCTTAGGGACTATTATTCTAAGAAAAACTATTGTGAAAATGATCATTGTCGTACTCTTCTCCTTCACTATTGCTATTGCCATCTCATCTTATTCAATTGGAATTTAAACTCTACTTCTCTACCATCTTCTTTGTAGTATGTGAAACCCTTTTCCCTGCCCTTGGTGTTGAAAAGTCAGAAGCTTCACACAATGTGCCGAGAATTTCAAGTAACTTCAACCCCTGGAGCTTTGAGTAGCAACATTTTTTCAACAGAAGATACTTCGAGACCTCAAGAAGGCAACAACCATCGATCATGATCCAAATATCAACGTCGAAGATTAGCCCCAAGATTTATTGTGACCATCCATATAGGATTAGGTTGGTTAACACCCTTGTAGTGATATAACTCGTAGCTCAGAGACGCAAAACCTTTCTTGTGTGAGTAATGTCTGCATATTTTTGGTGTTTTCCTATGCAGTCATACTAAAACCCTATTTGCCAAAATGAGTTGCTTTTGAGTTTTATTTGGTTAGCTTCATGGTTATCTTGGTGTTATTTTTATCTTCTGGGGTATCTCCGCCTTGTGTAGGAATTTTTTACTCGTCTTATGCTCTTTGTCTCTTCTCTATAAAGTTCACCTTAAGATGAACGAAGCTGCAACAACCCGCTTGGAGGTTGACTATCAATGTGAACCCCATGGAAAACCTCTTTTAAGGGGGGTAGTAGACAATGATTGTGTCAAAATTGAAGATTTGAAGACCTTCATTCGCCAGGAAGACAAAGATTGAAGACCTTCACTACACCAACTATAACGTTAAAACTTGATGGATCAATTAGTCCAGCCGGACCAAAGCTTCACCTACAGAAGAAGAATAAGACTGAAGAATGTTCAACCAGTTACAGAAGCTATCCGATTACCATCGCCAAGATCGAAGGCTTGTTTACAAGACTTGAAACCTAGATGAATTATGACAAGGGAAGTATCTCCAATGAAGACCCAAAGCTACCTATCACCAAGATCAGAATGAGAAGTGATTCCACAAGTTTCTGAGAACTATGTCGAAGACGAAGCTAATCCAAACCCATTCTCTTTAGTCAACCCAAATCTCGGGGACGAGATTTCTTTTAAGGGGGGTAGATCTGTGACATCCCGATTCTCGGAATGTTTAAGAAAAAGTTTTTCAAAAATCAGGGCGAGAAAATTTCATTTGTTTTGTTTAACAAAGCTTAAATTGACCTCTTATAAATTTGGAGGATTTAATTTGCACTAATGCGAACCTAAATTAAATTTGAGTTTTATTGTTCTCTTTTGACCGTATAATTTTCTCTTGTGTTTGGCATATTAAATTATGTGCCTTTGCATTTTTTAACTTCATTTGATTTTTGTTTGATGTTCTATTCTTTTTAGATTTTTCCTTTTAGGAAAATCTAATTCATTCCTCTCTCAAACTCTATGAAAATTCCCTTGCTCATCTCTTCCGTAGGTGCAGCCACATTTTTCATTTTGCCACCTCTCTTCTCTATTTTTTTCATCCAAATGGGCTAAGTCCATTTTTCTTCTTTTCTCTTCCAACTTGGGCTGAATGAAGTGGCCCATCTCTCCTATAGCAGCTAGCGAACCCCTGCGCTCCTTCCTTCCTCTGTACGTTCACAAAACTCCAATAGGAGAGAAACAGCCACCCAAGATTGAATGATGCCCTCCTTAACTCCCTTAATTTCTGACTGTTTCCAAAGACGTAGATACATAGATGCGTGTCGTGCTTTTCTCTTCCACCCTAATCGCTCCATCTCCTTCTCCACTCACACTTTCACGCACACCAGTACAGAGAAGATCAAATGTACAGCAATAAATCGTTCCCTCCTCTAACTTCCCTTATACCTCATTCCGTTCCAAAACTGAAGGAACCATTCTGTGTGCCTGCGGCTCCTCTTCCACTTCGCTAGTCTCCCTGCCTCTCCCTTCTGTTTCTCTACAGAAACTCTCTCTCCAAAGAATGGTGCTCCATGGACGCCGGTGCTCGTTGCCGGTGACGTAGACCATCTCCATCAGCACCCTTGCGCCCCAAGGTCCATCTCCACACCACAAATCCATTCAGGGAAGAACGAACGCGTCTCGTAGGCCACACGCGAAGAATTCAGCATGTTCGTCTACACTGTTTATCGAGTTCGTCGGATTGATTCGTCGCGCTCGGTGAGCTTCTATCCAATTACTTTTGTGCACCTTTAAAATATCACTCAAGTTATCTCCTAGACATCATGGTTCCTCCTATTTTTAGCGTTGGTCGCGTTGATGTTATCCGTCGCATAAACCGTAGGTCATGGTCATTTTTCCATCGCTTTTGTTCATCGTTTGATCTTGACCACAATAGAGGAAATGTTTTATATGGTTGTAGCAATCCCATAGTGGAGTTAGATTACTTGTTTCGTTAATCGAGTTTTATTATAGATTTTTGGTTGTTGATCGGACTATTTATTAATATGTTATTTTTCTTGTGTTCTTGATACGAGTAGGAGTGTGTGCTAGCTATATCATAATTTGTGTGTGTCATATGGTTTACTAGATTTAGTTTACTCTTGTTTAAATTGCTAAAATAGTTGTACATCGTTCCGGCTCGATAATTTGTGGTAGCACGTATTTCCCTTTCTTTGCATGCGTACTAATATTTATGAATTATAGTCATGTGTAGTGTTTTGTGTTTTTTTAATATAGATTGATTTTGAGTTACTAAATATTAGATAATTTTGTAGTCATGTGTTATGTGAGTGTACAAGTTTTTGTGAAAGTTTATCACGCGTAGAAGTTGATTGGTGTATTTGATTATCATTGTTCGTACATGCTTGGCGGGTGTTATTATTTTAATTACATTTAGATCATTATTAGTGAAATATTTATTTATTATTTCAGTAGTATTTGGTGCTGTTTATTGTTCTATATTGAGAATGGGTACACATTTTTGGTGATATCTCCATGCGTTGAACATTGTAGAATTATTGTCTTTGCCTGATTTCTTTAATTGTGAAATACTTAATGTCTTGACTATTTAATTTTGTTTAGCATGAATATATCTTAGATATGTTTTGCATATTCATGTTTATCCATGTTGCATGTGTGTTTATTTATATTAGTTTATTACCATGCCGTGTTAACAATTGCTTACAGTAAAATTCATGTTTGGTTGTATGCGTACCTTTCTAGTTTGCATTGTATGAGTACACATATGGTTAGCCTAGATTTACATTATAGTAGTTTGTTGATCTGGTACATTCTTTTATTTAGCAACTTCTTGCTTGTTCAATACTATGCCATTTGTTGGGATTGTATAAATGGATTTCATAACATGTGTGTAACGACTCGTGTGTTGTATGATGCTTAGTTATGTACCTTTATATATTTGCAAGTGTATGATGACTACATAGAAATGCATGTCATCTTGTTATGCATGCTTCTATATAACAAATGTTGATTTGGTTGATAAGATGATCTAGTTGTATACTTTCCTACGTGCTTAGTATGCTTCCATGTTCTCATTTATCATAACTAGCATGGTAATGTTGTATGCTAACGTTGTGCTTGATCTTTAGATCACTTGTTATCAACTAGGTTATCTCATAGTTACACGTTGCATTTTATTAGTAGCATATTTTGGTATCTCATGTCATGATCATCCATGCTTAGCATCATATCTGGTTTAGCTTACTGTTGCATTTGTGGTATGCCTAAGTCTAGAGATCAAGTCATGCTAGTTATCTTTAATGTGTTATTATATTCCATGTTTTATAGTTGTACTTGTGTTGCTCATATATGCTTGACTTGTCTCATGTTAGTGTTATGAGTTTTTGGCACATGTTGCATTAGCTCATCACATGATTAGGATAGTTTACCTTTTAATAGTTGAGTTGTGTCTTTCTCATATGCTTAGTGCACATTGTTGCTTTGTTGTTAATCATGTTGTGGTAATTTATTTGCTAGAGGTAATTGGATATTAGTTGTTTCCTTTACTATAAAGAGTGTCCAAGTTTAGTACCTTCTCATGGTCACTCATATGTTTAATGCTTGCGTTATTAGATAAGACCTCTTCACGATTCTATACTCACATCCCTTGTGTGAGATGTGTGTTATTATTAAGTTGTTTAATTAGTTTCTACCTTAGTATTGGTTTGTCTTCTTTTATAGAAAGGCTTGCTAATAGTTGTTATGATTGATGTTTAGTCTTTGCTTGTTGTTGACCATTATAAGTATTTGGATTCATCCAGATATTTATTATTGGTTGATTGTTACTCTTAATCATATCATGCTTAGGGTAGCTGTTCATAATTTTGTTCCATGTGTTGTATAGTTTCTTGTTAATTGTTTGATAAATGAATTTGTTTGATATAATGGAGTTGATCCTATGTTATTTTAATGTGCTTAGGGCTAGACCTAGATCAAATCAATTCATGATGTTGAATGATGTTGATTGCTTAACTTGTTGCCCTTATGTTTGTTATATAGTAGTTCCCTTTATTTAGTCATGATTTGTAGTGGGCACTACTATTGGATAGTAGCATAGTGCATACTAGAACATCAGTCTTGATCGCCAAGCCTTCTTTAGATGGGTCAACCTAACCATGTCATTTCACTGAATCATCTCCCTCACCTCCCGATCATGCTACCTCATTTTGAATCTACATCTTGATCAATATCTTGCTATCCATCCACTCTCAAATTATTTTGGATGTTATTTGGATTTGTTATTGCTTTGGTATTTATTTGTTTGTCTTTTTCTATCATTACGACGAGTAGGGAGTGACGACGGTGATGGACATGGACAGAAACAGGTTACCGAAGAAGGACTCAACAACAAAGGCATGCCTCCTTCTTTGATCATACTTATCCTACGGTTTACAAAATTGCATTGTGTTTTATGGTTACTATATGCATGCTATTTTAATTCTCGTAGCTAGCGTGTCGATTGACACATTACCCTGATCCGCTTGTCGCCTATTCACTTGACACCTGAGTAGAAGTATATGATTCTGGTAGAGTAGAAATGCTTAGCCATGCTTATCACCCTATAGGTTCTTTGTTGAATGACCTCTAAGTCATTGACAGTTGAAACTTAACGCTGAGCTAGGCCGTTGGCCCTTGTTGACCTTCTCTATCCTCTTCTACTCTAGGTGAAACTTACCATCTAAATATTGGTGCGGGCGACAGCTGAATTAAGGATTGAAGGAGCGATTGGCTGCCGTTCACAAGTTGAAGGGGGCAATCAGTCGTCCGTGCCGCATGAGGCCCAATAAGTCTTGGATTTGAAGATTGTGATAACAGTACATCCACATGCTATATGGGCACTGGCTTGGTTAATTAGTTAGTTCATTCTTATTGTCGTCGTCGCCGTACCGCAGATGGGATAACTGCCTTGTGAGGAGTATCCTCGGCACAAAAGGGGGGCCCGGACTGTGAACTACGGTTACTTCCGTGTTGAAACCTAGTGGGCTTGGCACAGTAAGTTTGGTCTAATGAAAGACCTCGTCACAATCTCCCTGCCGGTATACCAAATGGTGTACTACGCTAGCGACGGCTAGTGGCAACAAGTCGGGATTGTGTCATGTGGGTAAAGTGTACAACCTCTGCAGAGTGTAAAACTATTCGAATAGCCGTGTCCACGGTCATGGACAACACATGAATCTTTCTTGACGTACAGGACCTGTCTTTCTTATTCCCTCTTTGCCCTATTCTTGAAACCTATGAAGGATGTAAGTTGATCGAGGATCCTCACTTGATGAAAGTTGTTCTGGAGATAAAACATGCTTTCATCTAAAACTGATTTCATCCAACTACTTTATTTGTTAAACAAAATTAGCTTTATGCAAATGATCCATACAGCCTTCCTTTGAAGCCACATGTAGCTATTAGGACCTTCCCCGTGGGAGGCATGTTGAGTACGTAATGTACTCATGGCAATAATTTTGTTGACAACAGAGTTCCATGAAGACGAAGGTGATGACTACGACTACTATGGCGATCTATAGGAGTGAGGTCACGTGGACTACATCGACTGCCTGTGGCTGAGATGGAGTCACTACGCATTTTACTTTCCGCTGCTTTCTGATTGTAAATGTCATGAGACATATCACTAGGTATGTCTTGTGACAAATATACTACTTGTAATGCTTTTACGTATTCTGCAATGATATCATTTCACTGTGTTGTCAACAATGATCCTGGGGTTGACAAATATACACAGGAGGGTCTGGAAGTTAATTCCAGGTTCTCACAGAAGTGGTATCAGAGCCGATGTCGACCTAGTCGCGTGGCCTTAGTTAGGAATGGAAAGCCTTAGGGACTATTATTCTAAGAAAAACTATTGTGAAAAGGATCATTCTCGTACTCTTCTCCTTCACTATTGCTATTGCCATCTCATCTTATTCAATTGGAATTTAAACTCTACTTCTCTACCATCTTCTTTGTAGTATGTGAAACCCTTTTCCCTACCCTTGGTGTTGAAAAGTCAGAAGCTTCACACAATGTGCCGAGAATTTCAAGTAACTTCAACCCCTGGAGCTTTGAGTAGCAACATTTTTTCAACAGAAGATACTTCGAGACCTCAAGAAGGCAACAACCATCGATCATGATCCAATCATCAACGTCGAAGATTAGCCCCAAGATTTATTGTGGCCATCCATATAGGATTAGGTTGGTTAACACCCTTGTAGTGATATAACTCATAGCTCAGAGACGCAAAACCTTTCTTGTGTGAGTAATGTCTGGTGTTTTCCTATGCAGTCATACTAAAACCCTATTTGCCAAAATGAGTTGCTTTTGAGTTTTATTTGGTTAGCTTCATGGTTATCTTGGTGTTATTTTTATCTTCTGGGGTATCTCCGCCTTGTGTAGGAATTTTTTACTCGTCTTATGCTCTTTGTCTCTTCTCTATAAAGTTCACCTTAAGATGAACGAAGCTGCAACAACCCGCTTGGAGGTTGACTATCAATGTGAACCCCATGGAAAACCTCTTTTAAGGGGGGTAGTAGACAATGATTGTGTCAAGATTGAAGATTTGAAGACCTTCATTCGCCAGGAAGACAAAGATTGAAGACCTTCACTACACCAACTATAACGTTAAAACTTGAAGGATCAATTAGTCCAGCCGGACCAAAGCTTCACCTACAGAAGAAGAATAAGACTGAAGAATGTTCAACCAGTTTGTTCAACCAGTTACAGTAGCTATCAGATTACCATCGCTAAGATCGAAGGATTGTTTACAAGACTTGAAACCTAGAAGAATTATGACAAGAGAAGTATCTCCAATGAAGACCCAAAGCCACCTATCACCAAGATCAGAATGAGAAGTGATTCCACAAGTTTCTGAGAACTATGTCGAAGATGAAGCTAATCCAAACCCATTCTCTTTAGTCAACCCAAATCTCGGGGACGAGATTTCCTTTAAGGGGGGTAGATCTGTAACATCCCGATTCTCGGAATGTTTAAGAAAAAGTTTTTCAAAAATCAGGGCGAGAAAATTTCATTTGTTTTATTTGTTTAACAAAGCTTAAATTGACCTCTTATAAATTTGGAGGATTTAATTTGCACTAATGCGAACCTAAATTAAATTTGAGTTTTATTGTTCTCTTTTGACTGTATAATTTTCACTTGTCTTTTGCATATTAAATTATGTGCCTTTGCATTTTTTAACTTCATTTGATTTTTGTTTGATGTTCTATTCTTTTTAGATTTTTCCTTTTAGGAAAATCTAATTCATTCCTCTCTCAAACTCTATGAAAATTCCCTTGCTCATCTCTTCCGTAGGTGCAGCCACATTTTTTATTTTGCCACCTCTCTTCTCTATTTTTTTTCATCCAAATGGGCTAAGTCCATTTTTCTTCTTTTCTCTTCCAACTTGGGCTGAATGAACTGGCCCATCTCTCCTATAGCAGCTAGCGAACCCCTGCGCTCCTTCCTTCCTCTGTACGTTCACAAAACTCCAATAGGAGAGAAACAGCCACCCAAGATTGAATGATGCCCTCCTTAACTCCCTTAATTTCTGACTGTTTCCAAAGACGTAGATACATAGATGCGTGTCGTGCTTTTCTCTTCCACCCTGATCGCTCCATCTCCTTCTCCACTCACACTTTCACACACACCAGTACAGAGAAGATCAAATGTACAGCAATGAATCGTCCCCTCCTCTAACTTCCCTTATACCTCATTCCGTTCCAAAACTGAAGGAACCATTCTGTGCGCCTGCAGCTCCTCTTCCACTTCGCTAGTCTCCCTGCCTCTCCCTTCTCTTTCTCTACAGAAACTCTCTCTCCAAAGAATGGTGCTCCATGGACGCCGGTGCTCGTTGCCGGTGACGTAGACCATCTCCATCAGCACCCTTGCGCCCCAAGGTCCATCTCCACACCACAAATCCATTCAGAGAAGAACGAACGCATCTTGTAGGCCACACGCGAAGAATTCAGCATGTTCGTCTACACTGTTCATCGAGTTCGTCGGATTGATTCGTCGCGCTCGGTGAGCTTCTATCCAATTCCTTTTGTGCACCTTTAAAGTATCACTCGAGTTATCTCCTAGACATCGTGGTTCCTCCTATTTTTAGCGTTGGTCGCGTTGATGTTATCCGTCGCATAAACCGTAGGTCATGGTCATATTTCCATCGCTTTTGTTCATCGTTTGATCTTGACCACAATAGAGGAAATGTTTTATATGGTTGTAGCAATCCCATAGTGGAGTTAGATTACTTGTTTCGTTAATCGAGTTTTATTATAGATTTTTAGTTGTTAATCGGACTATTTATTAATATGTTATTTTTCTTGTGTTCTTGATACGAGTAGGAGTGTGTGCTAGCTATTTCATAATTTGTGTGTGTCATATGGTTTACTAGATTTAGTTTACTCTTGTTTAAATTGCTAAAATAGTTGTACATCGTTCCGGCTCGATAATTTGTGGTAGCACGTATTTCCCTTTTATGCATGCGTACTAATATTTATGAATTATAGTCATGTGTAGTGTTTTGTGTTTTTTATATAGATTGATTTTGAGTTACTAAATATCAGATAATTTTGTAGTCATGTGTTATGCGAGTGTACAAGTTTTTGTGAACGTTTATCACGCGTAGAAGTTGATTGGTGTATTTGATTATCATTGTTCGTACATGCTTGGCGGGTGTTATTATTTTAATTACATTTAGATCATTATTAGTGAAATATTTATTTATTATTTCAGTAGTATTTGGTGCTGTTTATTGTTCTATATTGAGAATGGGTACACATTTTTGGTGATATCTCCATGCGTTGAACATTGTAGAATTATTGTCTTTGCCTGATTTCTTTAATTGTGAAATACTTAATGTCTTGACTATTTAATTTTGTTTAGCATGAATATATCTTAGATATGTTTTACATATTCATGTTTATCCATGTTGCATGTGTGTTTATTTATATTAGTTTATTACCATGCCGTGTTAACAATTGCTTACAGTAAAATTCATGTTTGGTTGTATGCGTACCTTTCTAGTTTGCATTGTATGAGTACACATATGGTTAGCCTAGATTTACATTATAGTAGTTTGTTGATCTGGTACATTCTTTTATTGAGCAACTTCTTGCTTGATCAATACTATGCCATTTGTTGGGATTGTATAAATGGATTTCATAACATGTGTGTAACGACTCGTGTGTTGTATGATGCTTAGTTATGTACCTTTATATATTTGCAAGTGTATGATGACTACATAGAAATGCATGTCATCTTGTTATGCATGCTTCTATATAACACATGTTGATTTGGTTGATGAGATGATCTAGTTGTATACTTTCCTACATGCTTAGTATGCTTCCATGTTCTCATTTATCATAACTAGCATGGTAATGTTGTATGCTAACGTCGTGCTTGATCTTTAGGTCACTTGTTATCAACTAGGTTATCTCATAGTTACACGTTGCATTTTATTAGTAGCATATTTTGGTATCTCGTGTCATGATCATCCATGCTTAGCATCATATCTGGTTTAGCTTACTGTTGCATTTGTGGTATGCCTAAGTCTAGAGATCAAGTCATGCTAGTTAGCTTTAATGTGTTATTATATTCCATGTTTTATAGTTGTACTTGTGTTGCTCATATATGCTTGACTTGTCTCATGTTAGTGTTATGAGTTTTTGGCACATGTTGCATTAGCTCATCACATGATTAGGATAGTTTACCTTTTACTAGTTGAGTTGTGTATTTCTCATATGCTTAGTGCACATTGTTGCTTTGTTGTTAATCATGTTGTGGTAATTTATTTGCTAGAGGTAATTGGATATTAGTTGTTTCCTTTACTATAAAGAGTGTCCAAGTTTAGTATCTTCTCATGGTCACTCATATGTTTAATGCTTGCGTTATTAGATAAGACCTCTTCACGATTCTATACTCACATCCCTTGTGTGAGATGTGTGTTATTATTAAGTTGTTTAATTAGTTTCTACCTTAGTATTGGTTTGTCTTCTTTTATAGAAAGGCTTGCTAATAGTTGTTATGATTGATGTTTAGTCTTTGCTTGTTGTTGACCATTATAAGTATTTGGATTCATCCAGATATTTATTATTGGTTGATTGTTACTCTTAATCATATCATGCTTAGGGTAGTTGTTCATCCTTTTGTTCCATGTGTTGTATAGTTTCTTGTTAATTGTTTGATAAATGAATTTGTTTGATATAATGGAGTTGATCCTATGTTATTTTAATGTGCTTAGGGCTAGACCTAGATCAAATCAATTCATGTTGTTGAATGATGTTGATTGCTTAACTTGTTGCCCTTATGTTTGTTATATAGTAGTTCCCTTTATTTAGTCGTGATTTGTAGTGGGCACTACTATTGGATAGTAGCATAGTGCATACTAGAACATCAGTCTTGATTGCCAAGCCTTCTTTAGATGGGTCAACCTAACCATGTCATTTCACTGAATCATCTCCCTCACCTCCCGATCATGCTACCTCATTTTGGATCTACATCTTGATCAATATCTTGCTATCCATCCACTCTTAAATTGTTTTGGATGTTATTTGGATTTGTTATTGCTTTGGTATTTATTTGTTTGTCCTTTTCTATCATTACGACGAGTAGGGAGTGACGACGGTGATGGACATGGACAGAAACAGGTTACCGAAGAAGGACTCAACAACGAAGGCATGCCTCCTTCTTTGATCATACTTATCCTACGGTTTACAAAATTGCATTGTGTTTTATGGTTACTATATGCATGCTATTTTAATTCTCGTAGCTAGCGTGTCGATTGACACATTACCCTGATCCGCTTGTCGCCTATTCACTTGACACCTGAGTAGAAGTATATGATTCCGGTAGAGTAGAAATGCTTAGCCATGCTTATCACCCTATAGGTTCTTTGTTGAATGACCTCTGAGTCATTGACAGTTCAAAACTTAACGCTGAGCTAGGCCGTTGGCCCTTGTTGACCTTCTCTATCCTCTTCTACTCTAGGTGAAACTTACCATCTAAATATTGGTGCAGGCGACAGCTGAATCAAGGATTGAAGGAGCGATTGGCTGCCGTTCACAAGTTGAAGGGGGCAATCAGTCGTCCGTGCCGCATGAGGCCTAATAAGTCTTGGATTTGAAGATTGTGATAACAGTACAGCCACATGCTATATGGGCACTGGCTTGGTTAATTAGTTAGTTCACTCTTATTGTCGTCGTCGCCGTACTGCGGATGGGATAGCTGCCTTGTGAGGAGTATCCTCGGCACAAAAGGGGGGCCCGGACTGTGAACTACGGTTACTTCCGTGTTGAAACCTAGTGGGCTTGGCACATTAAGTTTGGTCTAATGAAAGACCTCGTCACAATCTCCCTGCCGGTATACCAAATGGTGTACTACGCTAGCGACGGCTAGTGGCAACAAGCCGGATTGTGTCATGTGGGTAAAGTGTACGACCTCTGCAGAGTGTAAAACTATTCGAATAGTCGTGTCCACGGTCATGGACAACACATGAATCTTTCTTGATGTACAGGACCTATCTTTCTTATTCCCTCTTTGCCCTATTCTTGAAACCTATGAAGGATGTAAGTTGATCGAGGATCCTCACTTGATGAAAGTTGTTCTGGAGATAAAACATGTTTTCATCTAAAACTGCTTTCATCCAACTACTTTATTTGTTAAACAAAATTAGCTTTATGCAAATGAGCCATACAACCTTCCTTTTAAGCCACATGTAGCTATTAGGACCTTCCCCGTGGGAGGCATGTTGAGTACGTAATGTAATCATGGCAATAATTTTGTTGACAACAGAGTTCCATGAAGACGAAGGTGATGACTACGACTACTATGGCGATCTATAGGAGTGAGGTCACGTGGACTACATCGACTGCCTGTGGCTGAGATGGAGTCACTACGCATTTTACTTTCCGCTGCTTTCTGATTGTAAATGTCATGAGACATATCAATAGGTATGTCTTGTGACAAATATACTAATTGTAATGCTTTTACGTATTCTGTAATGATATGATTTCACTGTGTTGTCAACAATGATCCTGGGGTTGGCAAATATACACAGGAGGGTCTGGAAGTTAATTCCAGGTTCTCACACAGATGATTGGCTATGCCGTATTGGAAGGGAGTTGACCACCGCAGGTTGCACAGATGCTGAGAAGGTGCACTTTGCCGCACATCAATTAGATGGACCAGCAGCCTCATGGTGGGAGAATTATACGGCCACTTTCCCCATAGCCAACGTTACTTGGGATCAGTTTCAGCAAGCTTTCCGTACAACCCATGTCTCAACTGGAGCTATGAGCATGAAGAAGCGTGAGTTTCGCAACTTACGCCAGGGGAACCGTACTGTGGCTCAGTACGCGGATGAGTTTAGCAAGTTATCTCGCTATGCCCCTGATGATGTGGCCACAGATGTCGCGAAGCAGGAGAAGTTTATGGAAGGGCTGAATGATGAGATGAGCATGCAGTTGATTGTGGCAACATTCAACAACTACCAGGAGTTGGTAGATAAGGCTCTTATGATTGAAGGGAAGCAGCAGTAGATTGAGAGCCGTAAGAGGAAGTATGGACAAGGAAGGTATAACTCAGGAGCTCAGCAGAAACCTCGCCTAACCCCGAACTCGGGAGGGCTTGTTCATAACCATGGAGGTCATAACCACAACGGAGGAAGTTCACACAACCACAATGGTTCCAAGAATGGGACTGGGAATGGAACAAGCAACAATCAGAACCGCCCCAATCCAGCCACACCCGCCAACAGAGACCTAAGTCACATTACTTGCTTCAAGTGCGGGAAGACTGGACACTATGCCACGAAGTGCCTTGAAGCAAAAAATGGAAACGGTAATGGGAGCGCTGGGAAGAAGCCCAATCCATTTAACAAAGGACAAGTGAACCACGTTAACGTGGAGGAGGTTGAAGAGCAGCCAGACGCGGTTATTGGTAAGTTTTTGGTTAGGTCTTTTACCGCCCTCGTTCTTTTTGATACTGGTGCATCACATTCATACATATCAAGGGGATTCGTGGATAAGTTTAAACGACCAACCCAAACCCTTAGGACCCCTCTGTTAGTGAGTTCACCTGGAGCTGAGTATATGGCTAGCCGATGGTGCGATCAGATACCCATAACCATTGGTAGCCATGTCTTCCCGTCAGACCTGATAATTTTGTAGTCAGAAGGATTGGATGTGATATTAGGCATGAATGGATGTGAAAGTATGGAGGAAGCATTGACTGTGCTAGTAAGTCGATTTATCTCACCACCCTTGAGGGAAAAAGGATTAAGTATGTATCTAGGCATGCGCCTAGGAGGAGCCAAGTAAATACCCTCACAGGAGTTGTTCAGGAGGAAGTGCCTGTAGTGAAGGATTACCCGGATGTTTTTCCAGAGGAGTTACCAGGCATGCCACCGGATCGAGACATCGAGTTTTTGATAGAATTGTTGCCACGCACCGGGCCCATATCGAAGCGACCATACCGGATGCCCGCAAATGATCTGGAGGAGATTAAGAAGCAGATCAAGGAGTTATTGGAGAAAGGTTACATTCGACGGAGTTCATCACCATGGGGAGCCCCAGTGCTTTTGGTTGAGAAGAAGGATAAGTCTCTAAGAATGGTTGTTGATTATCGTGCGTTGAATGAGGTGACGATCAAGAACAAATACCCACTGCCAATGATCAATGATTTGTTTGACCAGCTGCAAGGAGCTAAGGTGTTTTCAAAGATCGATCTGCGATCAGGATATCACCAGTTGAAGTTTTGAGAGAAGTATATACCAAAGACAACATTCACCACACTGTACGGGTTGTATGAATATATGGTCATGTCATTTGGACTAACTAACGCCCCTGCTTACTTCATGAGCATGATGAACAAAGTGTTCATGGAATATTTGGATAAGTTTTTTGTGGTGTTTATTGACGATATAATGGTATACTCGAAGAATGAGGAGGAGCACAAGGAGCATTTACGTTTAGTTCTCGAGAAACTCAGGGAACACCAGTTGTATGCCAAGTACAACAAATGTGAGTTTTGGTTGAAGGAAGTCGGATTCCTTGGACATGTTATATCAGGAGAAGGTGTAGCAGTAGATCCCACCAAGGTTTAGTCAGTCACTGAATGGTTGGCACCCACTTCAGTTAGCGAGATCCGCAGTTTTCTTGGACTCGCGGGATACTATTGGAGATTCATTGAGAATTTTTCCAAGATTGCGAAGCCAATGACGGAGTTAATGAAGAAGGATACCAAATTTAAATGGACGGAAGAATGTGAGGCAAGTTTTCAGGAGTTAAAGAAACATTTGACTACAACCCCAATGCTGATTCTGCCGGATATACGCAAGGATTTCCAAGTGTATTGCGACGCCTCTCGCCTAGGACTTGGAAGTGTGCTTATGCAGGACGGAAGAGTTGTTTCGTATGACTCACGATAACTAAAACCGCATGAATTGAATTATGCCACACATGATTTGGAGTTAGCAGCTGTAGTGCATGCGCTCAAGACTTGGAGACATTACCTTATTGGAAATCATTGTGATGTGTACACGGATCATAAGAGTTTGAAGTACATTTTCACACAGAAGGAGTCGAACCTTAGGCAGAGGAGATGGTTGGAGCTTATAAAGGATTATGACATGAAGCTTCACTATCATCCAGGCAAGGCCAATGTCGTAGCAGACGCTTTGAGTCGGAAGAGTTATGCTAATACCCTAGTAAGCACGGGATTGCCAAAGGAGTTAGCAGAGGATCTCAGGGAACTTCGATTGGAGATTGTTCCTAGAGGTTTTATTGCAACAATGGAGGTACAATCTACATTGTTAGGAAAGATTCAAGAAGCTCAGAAGGATGATAAAGAGATTGCTGAGATAAAAGAGAGAATGGGCAAAGGAAAGGCCAAAGGTTTTCGTGAGGATGAGCACGACACCTTATGGTTTGAGGACCGTGTTTATGTACCCAATAACACAGAGACCAGTAAGTTAATACTCCAGGAGGCTCATGACTCACCATACTCGATACACCCCGGAAATACCAAGATGTATTTGGATTTTAAGGAACGTTTCTGGTGGACTGGTATGAAGAAGGATATTGCCGAGTATGTAGTCGTATGTGATGTATGTCAAAGAGTGAAGGCTGAGCATCGAAAGCCAGCAGGATTGTTAGAGCCTATGCCGATACCCGAATGGAAGTGGGATAAACTTGGCATGGATTTTATCACTGGATTGCCCAGAACCAAATCAGGATACGATTCTATAAGGGTAGTAGTTGATCGATTGACCAAAGTGGCTCACTTTATCCCAGTGAAAACCACCTATACAAGTGCGAAGTTGGCCAAGATATACATGACCAGGATCGTATGTCTGCATGGAGTTCCGAGGACCATAGTATCAGATAGAGGAACACAGTTTACGTCAAAGTTTTGGCATCAACTTCACTAGACTTTGGGAACGAGATTGGAGTTCAGTACAGCATTCCACCCGCAGATGGATGGACAGACCGAGAGAGTCAACCAGATTCTGGAGGACATGTTGAGGGCCTGTGCGCTAGATTATGGATCTAGTTGGGATGACAATTTGCCCTACGGGAGTTCTCATACAACAATAGCTATCAAGCCAGTTTGAAGATGGAACCATTCGAAGCCCTGTACGGACGAAGGTGCAGAACACCGTTGATGTGGGATGAAGTAGGAGACCGACAGTTGTTTGGACCAGATTTGATCAAGGAGTCTGAAGAGAAGGTTAAGTTGATTCGTGATAGACTAAAGGTAGCTCAGTCCGGGCAGAAGAGTTATGCAGATTCGAAATGCAAGGAGGTAACCTATGAGATTGGAGACATGGCATATCTGCGAGTGTC
This sequence comes from Aegilops umbellulata, assembly GCA_032464435.1. Lineage (NCBI taxonomy): Eukaryota > Viridiplantae > Streptophyta > Magnoliopsida > Poales > Poaceae > Aegilops > Aegilops umbellulata. The sequence continues at coordinate 74,694,295 of CP136057.1, read as the reverse complement.
ACCTCTGTGAGGAGTGAAACGTTTTGGAGTCAAGGGAAAGTTAGCCCCGAGATTTGTAGGACCGTATCGAATTTTGAAACGTATGGGAGAAGTTGCCCACAAGTTGGAGTTACCTGAAGGACTGTCAGGAGTTCATGATGTGTTTCATGTTTCACAGCTGAAGAAGTGTCATGCTGAGATGGCCGATATACCGTTACAAGATACAGTGCCCTTGGAGGCGATTCAGTGGACAATGATCTGACCTATGAGGCAAAGCCAGTCAGGATTCTTGAATTTGCCAGCCGAGTCACCCGCAGCAAGGTTATCAAGTTTTGCAAAGTTCAGTGGAGCCACCATACCGAGGATGAAGCCACCTGGGAGCGAGAGGATGATCTTCGCAAAGACCACCCACACCTATTTTCTAGCCAACCGAATCTCGAGGGCGAGATTCATCTTAAGGGGGGTAGGTTTGTAACATCCCAAATTTCTAATTTGGATTGTTATACATAGATCATTCCTGCATATCATATTTTATTGCATTTCATTTCGCGATCCTCGAAATCCTAAGCTACTCAAGGACCCTCGGAGAGAGTTGGGGATTTCCCTCTTTTCATATTTGAGTTTTATCAAATATTGAAACGAGGGTTATTGCTTTCAATTATTTTTCTCTCCGAAAATATCTCATATTAAAATATATGAGAGGAGACAATATGACTTCTCCAAAATAATTGAAATATTGGAGGAAAAATATTAAAATGAATTATTGGATTTTATTCGGAGTTTATTGCTATTTTATTTTTGAATTAGAAAAATTGCACATTTTTCAAAGTTGCATTTTAGGGCCAAGAAAATGTTCACCTCGTTCTAAATATTTTATTTAGACGGTGAAAATTTGTTTTGGGATTTTTAGATTTTTATTTTATTTACTAGGATTTATTTAAGTTTCGGCGACATTATTTAAAAAAAAATCTTCAGCGCCCGGCTGGGCCGAAGCCCAACCGAGCCAGGCCGGCCCAACCGCTCCGCGCCACCGTCTCCCTCCAGGAAACCGCGACCGCCGCCGCCTCGCCGAGTCCGACCGGGACTTTGTCCCGGCGCCGCCTTCCCGCCTCCCCAAGCCAGCCGCCACCCCTCCTTATATACGCCGCCCCGACCCCCACCACCACCACCCGACCCCCGCTGCCTGCCGCCGCCGCGTAGCGCCGTCCGCCGTTGCCGTTTGCCGCCACCGCCGCGTGCCGTCGCCGTCCCGCACCACCCGCGCCACCCGCCGCCGCAGCCGGACCCCGCTGGAGCCGCCCCGCCTCGCCGAAGGTATATGCTGCCGCCGCCGTCGTTCGGTTTTATATTAAACCGATCCGGGTTTTTTTAGAAAACCCTAGTTGTCGTTTTTTAGAATAGATCTGTTTAGTTAGCGGACGTTCGTCCGTACGTTCGTCTTAACGAACTGTGTTCACTCGTTAGCCGCAGGTAGCGAACGTTCGTTCGTTAGCCTCTTTGTCAGTTTTCTTTTTCTCGGATTTTCCGCGATTATTTTCGATCGCGATTTCTGATCCGATTTTCGTTTTAGTTTATCTTTTTGCTCGTTTATCAGAATCAAGCGATTAAAGCGCCTAGATCTTCGTCTCAAAACCCTCTTTCTGTTTAATCAACTTGAACAAGATTTTGATACTGTAAAATTTGACTTCAGTTCGGATTAGTAAATGGATCTTGTTTCTTTCGCAGTTTGAGTTTCGTTGCTCCGTTTGATTTGATTCTTTTTGCAAACCGGAGTTCTTAAGTTGAACTTTCTGGTTAGATCTTCTTATTTGAGATTTACCCGTGCTTCTTTGCTTGATTGCTTATGTATGTTATTGTTTGCTTGCGATAGAACACCCGGAGTGCGAAGCGTGCTACTACGAGTCTCTAGGTTTTGCGGATCATCAGCAAGGCAAGTAACACATCGATCATACTCTTTTCATACCCAGTTTTTATGCATTAGCTCCAATCCTCAAACATTGCATGATTAGGATGTGATTAACATGTGGATTGGGAAGTAGTTGATGAGGTATAACCTATTGCCCTGTTATTATCAAACCCTTGGGAGTTACTTCTATGTATTGCTTATATTGCTATGCTATGCTCGTAGACGTGGTTTGGGTGAGTAAATCCATGACAGATGTGAGAGTGTTAAGTGATGGTTCAACTTAAGGTGGCAACTTTAATACACATCTGGGTGGATTGCTTGCCGGGCACCTGGAGAACCCAGTGTTGTCCTAGGATATCCCGGAGTACCCGTGTGATAATCCTAAGGTCCGCCACCCAGGCTCAAAGGGAACTGAGATATTTCATGCTAGAAACTTCTGTGTGCAGCCACAAGCTATTATGGGATCTAGCATAATTGAGTAAGTTGCATGAGCTCTTGAAGAGGTGGATTAGTAGGTAGAGGGATGTAGGTTGGTATGGTCTGCCCGGAGTAAAGAGTTAATGTTTCTGAAAGACTGTGTCTCGGTCATCCATTTCTCAAACACCATGTATTGCGAGAAAATCCAACGGAGGAGATCGAGTCTTGTGGGGAAAAGTGTGCAAACCTCTGCAGAGTGTACAATCTAATCATGGTTAGCCGTGTCCCCGGTTATGGACAGTCTTGAGTATCTAGTACTTGGATTATCATATGTATCTCATCACTCTAAATTAATATTGTTGGGTTGATAATTACTTCTAATTGGTATTGAGTTGGAGGAACCTTCTCAATGATGTTTCAACTACCATGATAGTTAAATAAAATCTATTCCTTTGTTGTAGGAAAAAATTGGCTTTCCGCAAAACTATAACCATAGAGCTTTCCACCAACCAAATATGCATGTAGTGATAGCATTATTCTGTTCTTGCTCTACTGTGTTATATTGCCAACATATTCCATGTGCTGACCCATTTTCGGGCTGCAACGTATCATGTTGCAGACTTTTCAGACGAGGAGTAAGGTTCGTTAGGTCGTTGCCGTGCAGCTCAGCTATGCCGTTGGAGTTGATGGACTCACTTTATCTTCCAAGCCTTCCGTTGTTATCGTATTAGATGGCCTTAAGCCATATTTATTGTAATAAGTTCTCTTTTGAGACATTCGATGTAATAAGTGTGTGATTGTTACTATGTTATAAATCCTTCGAGTATTGTGTGTGTCAGCATTACCGATCCAGGGAGGACACTGAAGCACAAAGACTTGACCGTTTGAGGTCGGGTCGCTACATATGTTCCGAAAATTTGTCAAAAAGTTTCAGCCCATTCTGAGAACTTTTATTTCTGCACAAAAAACAACACCATGGTAGTTCTGCTAAAAACAATGTCAGTCCGGGTTAGTTCCATTCAAATCATACCAAAGCCATATAGAATTGCTATAAACATGCCATGAATACTTCATAAATTATAGATACGTTGGAGACATATCAATATCCCCAAGCTTAATTCTTGCTCGTCCTCGAGTAGGTAAATGATAACAGAAATAATTTATGAAGTGTGAATGCTAGAATAGTGCTCAAGTTTGATCAATGATAACCCTAATCACTTTTTCTAGCATCATTATATATCATAAATAGTAGCTCATCTCATAAAACTCATCTTGATAAAGTAGCAATCGATTCACATGTTATGGTTCAAACAATGCATTCTCTTGAAACTTAACAACCTATGTTCTTAGTCGCCAAACAATTGCAATTCAACTTATTTTCAAGAAAGTCTAAGTAAGAGCTCCATGGAAGTGCATCTAGTGCCCCTTAGTGATTTTGGTGTATTGAAGACTTATAGGTTAAGCATCTAATGTGTTTATGCGTGTACACAGGTCTATAAGTCTATGAGGAGTTTGATATTTACAGTAAAAGTCGACCCCTAAAAAAGAAGTTCTTCGACTGAAGACTTTGATATTCTGAAGACTTTCTGAAGACTTTGAAAGTGAAGAAATTGGTGTGACCTTGAAGACTTGGTATTCGTTCGAGGAACGTGAAGCGTGAAGACTTTTTTTTCGTAGTTTCGTTTTTCGCTTTCTTGAGTCATAGGAAACACCGTACTGTTAAAGGGGGTCGAGGAAATACTAAGTAGAAAATTTCCATGTGATGCTCAACTCAAATCCTACACCTACCAATCCCTTCAAGTGAAGCCATTGGAAATCTCATACAGTTCAGTCAATTTCTTCAGTGACAGAGACGCAGTTCTTCTGGTCACTGAGGACTTTGCTCTGACTGAGGAGTTAGGAATTCGCCAGTGTGAATTGCCTACACAGTGAGGAACATGATAGCCCTGAGGAATTTGTACTCCAAATTTCCGACCGTTGCTGTGCTACGTGCCAGCTGTCCTAAAATATCTTGTCCACCTAACGGTCATATCATTGAAGGGCATTTATGTCTTATCATGTCGGGCTGCTCTCTAGGCTATAAATAGACGCCCCCTACAACCACTAGCTGGTTGGCTGCTCAGCGAGAACTTGACACTTGTCATTTGAGAGCAACCCATCCTCCGAGGACTTTGAGCGAAAATCATCAAGTGAGGAAAATCCAAACCCAAACCCAAAACACCTACAAACCCAAAGTGATTGAGCATCACTGAAGAGATTGATCCTGCGTGGATCCGACGCTTGTTACCTTTGAAGACTGTGCTTCTTCCAGACGGTTAGGCGTCAAGGTCTAGAGCATCCAAGAGGAATTGTGGATCACCTAGTGACCAAGTCTGTGAAGGTTTGGAAGTCACCTGAAGACTTACCACGAGTGATTGGACGAGGACTGTGTGTCCTTAGTTCAAGGAGAATACGGTGAGGACTTGGTGTCCCGAGCTGCGTGCTCAGGACTGGGTGTCCGGGACTGTGTGTCCTCGAGTTTAAATACTCAGCCGCTCCAACCAGACGTACAACTGAGACAGCAGTTGGAACTGGTCTACCAAATCATTGTCTTCACCAAGCTTACTGGTTCCATTTCCTCAACACTTTCATTTCCTCATTACTGTGTTGTATGTTTGTTCATATCTGTGTTTCAAGACTTTGACTGAAGACTTTCACAAATTCCTCAGTTCAATTTCTTCAGTCTGTTTGTTTTCATCTAGTGTTATCCTGTGTTTACGCTTTCTGTACTCTGAGTTTGTCTTCATTTCATCATGATGACCATGCATGTATTCTGCTATGTTTACCTCTGAGTACTTATTCCGCTGCTTGTAGTTCTTTGCTAAGGAATTTCCTCACGAGCAAATTCCTTAGTGAAGAATTTGATAAAAATCTCCTATTCACCCCCCCTCTAGTCGATATAACGCACTTTCAATTGGTATCAAAGCAAGGTACTCCCTTGTTCTGTGTGATTTTGGTTTAACCGCCTGGAGTTTTAGTTATGTCGACCGCAGGTATGATCAAGGTCTCTGCTGGGTGTCCTACCTTTGATCGGACGGACTACCCCTACTGGAATAACAAGATGCGCATGCATCTTGAGGCAATTGATAACGATCTCTGGTATGTTGTGGAAAATGGTGTTCCCTCCGTCTCACCCTCACTGAACGCTACCGATGTGAAGAGATTCAAGCAGCTTGATTCCCAAGCGAAGAATATCATATGTGGCCATCTGAGTAAAGGACAGTATGGTAGAGTGAGTGCTTTGGAAACTGCTAAGCTTATCTGGGATAGGCTGTCCAAAGTCAATGAAGGAGTTTCAACTCAGCGTGATTCTCGAGTTGATGTTCTTCGCAATCTCTTCAACCGCTTCAAAAGACTCGACAATGAAAATGTTCAACAAACCTTCGATCGCCTCACTGACATCTCAAATGAGCTTCAAGCACTTGGTGCCACTGACATCACCGACCATGAGGTGGTGAAGAAATTGCTGAGATCGCTTGATTCCTCATTTGACACTCTGGCACTGATGATCCAAGAGCGTGCTGATTACAAGTCACTTGACCCCGCTGATATCCTCGAGAGGCTTAACACTCATGAGTTCCAGCTTGCTGAAAAGAGAGATCTCTATGGTTCGAGCTATGGCAGATCACGTGCACTGAAGGCCAAAGTAGTATCAGAATCCGAAGATGAAGACTCTGGTAGCAGCCTTGGTGACCCTGAAGAACTGAGTCATGATCTAGCACTGCTTGTGAAGAAATTCCAGAAGTTCTCAAGACGTGGTCGCTTTGGAAAACCCTCAAGGAGCAATGATTCCTCATCCAGTGACTACAAGAAGAGGCTTTGTCACAAGTGCAAGAAGCCAGGACACTACATTCAAGATTGTCCTCAGTGGGAAAAGGAATCAAAGAAGAAGAAATACAAGGATTACAGTTCTGATGATGCGAAGAAAAACAAGAAGTCCTCAAAATCCTCATCATCAAAATCCTCAAAATCTTCATCTCACAAAAAGAGTAGCTCCAAGAAGGCTCGGGCATTCATTGGCAAGGAAATGGACTCTGAAGCTGAATCTGAGGAACAAGAGGAAGAAGAAGCGTCTGAGGATTCTGAATCTGGTGTGGCAAGCTTAGCCCTCGATTCATTACTTGAGAAGCTAAGAGAAAGTTATGAGGATCTTCAAAAGGAGCGCGATTCATTACTTGCTCAACAAATCAGCGCTGCTCAGGAAGAATTTATTCCTCCATGTTTAAAATGCATTGAACGAGAATCTGCTAATTCTTCACCTGAATGTTCAAATGCTTCAAATGTTACAAATTCTTCACCTGTCTCTGCTATCACTAATTCCTCATCTAAGGACATTGCTAGTATCACTGACGATGCAGGGCTGAAGGAATTGTACATGACAGGCATGTACAAAAGCCTCAAAGGGCATCAGGCTCTTTGTGATGTGCTTAAAAAGCAAATCCTCAACAGGAACCCTAGGAAAGAGGGTATTGCCTTTGAGAGGAAACTCAATGCGGATGGTACATATTGGAAGCCTGAGCAGTACCCCAAAACCACATGGGTTGCTGCAAAGGGACCTCCAGTTGATCCATATGATTTATCTGGCTATACATGTGAATGTTCTCATTCTTCTGATGAGTCATTTGACTCCAACTATAAACTGTTCAAAAATCAGAATGGTGAAGTATTTGCTAGATATGTTGGCACTAACTGCAGGAACGGTTCTCCTATGAAGAAAATCTGGGTTCCCAAAAGTTGCCTTGAAAGTCTTCAGGTGAATGTCCTCATGACACCACCTGTGAAGAAAAGGAACCCCAGATCAAATTCTTCATATGGACCAAATTCTTCATATGGATCCAAGTCCTCATACAGACCAAATTCCTCAAGAGGATCAAATTCCTCACATGGATCAAAGTCCTCATATGAACATCATCGTGCTAACAACTCTGTTTCGCAGGGAAGAGTCAAGGGCTATGAATATGAGCATTATTCTTCAAATTATTATGTTCATAAGTCCTCGAAGAATTTCTCTGCTTATTCATATGCTTACCCTAACCCCTCTTATGTGAAACGAAATGGTTTGGCTGCTTTGCCACCATTCTCATATGGAGCTCGCAGAATGATGAACTCTTTGCCACCCCTTCAGATGTGGGTTGTGAAGAAAAGAACTAATCTCTTCTGCAAGGTCAGGTCTCCAGACGTGCTGTAACATCTGAAGAATTTGCTGGGGACCTGACAAAAATGCCTGAAAGGACGCAGGCTAACCATGATGAAATGAACTTTCATTTCACACGTCCTCCCTCTGTTTTACCGGTTCTACTGCTTGATGAAATTGATCTGATGAATTGTGATATCATATTCTTCACTACTGAAGTATATGAGGTTCGTAAGTTGCACTGATTCATCTGCAGGATGATCAACCCAAAGCCACTGAATGAGTACTTGATAGTGGATGTACAAATCACATGACCGGTGACAAGAATCTGTTGATGGATGCTCCCTTATCAGCATCACACATGAAGCATATCATCTTCGCTGATAAAAGCAAAAGTCAGGTATTGGGTCTAGGTAAGGTTGCTATCACAAAGGATCGACACATGGACAAAGTCATGCTTGTTGAGTCCTTAGGATACAATCTTATGTCTGTCTCAATGCTTTGTGATCTTGATATGGTTGTTGTCTTCGGCAAGTATCGTTGTGTTGTGATTATGGAATCTGACAAATCCAAAGTCTTCGAAGGCTTTAGGAGTGGAGACTTGTATATTGTTGATTTCTCTGCAGATTCATAACCTGCCGTGTGCCTACTTGCAAAAGCTTCAGAAGGATGGCTATGGCATCGACGACTTGGTCATGCAGGCATGAGGAATCTGCACACGCTTGCGAAGAAGAAGCATGTCATTGGCATTGAGAATGTTAAATTCCTCAAGGATCACTTATGCGGTGCCTGTGAAGCTGGAAAGATGACCAAGGCCAAGCATCCAGCGAAGACTATCATGACCACTACTCGTCCATTCGAATTGCTTCACATGGATCTCTTCGGTCCTAACCATTATTCCTCTGTCTCTAATGAAGCATCTCAATATGGTTTTGTTATTGTTGATGATTACTCTCGTTACACATGGGTACACCTTGTCTCTTACAAAACTGAAGTGCAGGAAGTCTTCAAACGATTTTCCTTGAGGGCTTCAACTAACTTTGGTGTGAAGATCAAGCACATCAGAAGTGACAATGGCACTGAGTTCAAGAATTCGGGTCTCGATGACTATCTTGATGAACTTGGTATTACTCATGAATTATCTGCTCCTTATACTCCTCAACAGAATGGCGTCGTGGAGCGCAAGAATAGGACTCTTGCTGAGATGGCTCGCACTATGCTCGATGAGTACAAAACCCCTCGTCATTTCTGGGTTGATGCAATTGATACTGCGTGCCATATCATCAACAGAGTATATCTTCACAAATTCTTCAAGAAGACTGCCTATGAACTCCTCACTGACAAGAAACCCAATGTGAGTTATTTCAAAGTCTTCGGTGCTAAATGCTGGATTAGAGATCCTCATCACAACTCTAAATTTGCACCGGAAGCACATGAAGGTTTCATGCTTGGTTACAGAAAGGACTCGCACACCTACAGAGTCTTCAACAATGTTCTTCACAAGATTGTTGAAACTGTAGATGTGCGCTTCGATGAAACTAATGGCTCGCAAAGAGAGCACCTACCTTCTGTGTTAGATGAACCAGCACCTGAGGAATCGATCAAGCACAAGGCTACTGAAGATATCATTCCTACTGAAGAATCTGCTGAAGAATTCGTTCCAGAACGTGAAGAACGTCGAGCTGATGCACCTGAAGAAAATGCTGAGGAAATTGATGCTGAAGAAAATGCTGATCAAATTCCTCAACGGCAACCAACTCACCCTCGCGTTGCAAAAGAAGTGCAAGTGGAGAAGATCATCGATGACATTAGAGCACCAGGTCCTCTCACACGCTCAAAAGCTTCACATCTATCTAACTTTTGTGGGCACTTTGCTTTTGTCTCTATCACAGAGCCCACTAAGGTAGATGAAACATTTCTGGAGCCTGAGTGGATTCAGGCCATGCAAGAAGAATTACATCAGTTCAAGCTCAACAACGTATGGGAACTGGTCAATCGTCCAGATCCTCGCAAGCATAACATCATTGGTACAAAGTGGATCTACCGCAATAAGCAAGATGAAAATGGTGTTGTGGTGAGGAATAAGGCATGACTAGTAGCTCAAGGCTACACACAGGTTGAAGGAATTGATTTCGATAAAACTTTTGCACCTGCTGCTAGACTTGAAGCTATTCACATATTACTTGCTTATGCTAACCATCATGATATCATCTTATACCAAATGGATGTGAAAAGTGCATTCCTCAATGGTAAGATTGAGGAAGAAGTATATGTTGCTCAACCCCCAGGTTTTGAAGATCCAAAAACATCCTGACAAAGTCTTCAGACTTAACAAGGCCCTCTATGGCCTCAAGCAGGCCCCACGGGCGTGGTATGACACATTGAAGGAATTCTTCATGAAGAAAGGCTTCACACCCGGTTCACTCGATCCCACTCTTTTTACTAAATCATATGATGGTGAACTGTTTGTGTGCCAAATATATGTTGATGATATCATCTTTGGCTGTACTGACCAACGTTATAGTGATGAATTTGCCTATATGATGAGTGAAGAATATCAAATGTCTATGATGGGAGAATTGAAATTCTTCTTAGGTCTACAAATTCGTCAACAGCACAATGGGATATTCATATCTCAGGAGAAATACCTCAAGGATGTCCTGAAGAAATTCGGCATGCAAGATTGCAAAGGTCTCAAAATTCCTATGCCCACAAATGGTCATCTATGCATTGATGAAAATGGTACTGACTTCGATCACAAGGTATACCGCTCCATGATTGGCTCTTTATTGTACTTATGTGCATCTAGGCCAGACATAATGCTTAGTGTGTGCATGTGTGCACGATTTCAAGCTGCACCGAAGGAATCACACCATACGGCTGTGAAGCATATTCTTCGATATCTAGCTCACACACCAACACTAGGATTATGGTACCCCAAGGGCTCAGATTTTGACCTCATTGGATATTCTGATTCTGACTATGTTGGTGACCGTGTGGATCGCAAGTCAACATCTGGTACTTGTCATTTCCTCGGACGGTCCTTGGTCCTCGAAGAAACAGAACTGTGTATCACTGTCTACTGCTGAAGCTGAGTACATTGCTGCTGGTTCTTGCTGTGCTCAACTACTATGGATGAAGCAAACACTCAAGGACTATGGAGTCAACGTGAAGAATGTGCCTCTTCTCTGTGACAATGAGAGTGCCTTCAAGATTGCTCACAACCCAGTTCAGCACTCGAAGACAAAGCACATTCAGATTCGTCATCATTTTCTTCGTGATCATGTGTTGAAGGGCGACATTTCTATTGAGCATGTGAAGACTGAAGAACAGCTAGCCGATATCTTCACTAAGCCCTTGGATGAGAAGAGATTTAGCAAGTTGCGGTGTGAGCTAAACATCTTAGAATCTTCGAATGTACTTTGACAATGCACTCATCCTAACAATTATGCATAATTGATGACTTAGATGTGCAACACATGAAGAAACGTTTTTCTTCAATCAATGAAGAATAACACTGTAAGTGTGAAGAAATTAATGAAGAATTTGATTCTCAGAACCCTACGACAATGTACGCGGTGTCTGAAATCATCATTCTTACACGGTGGGTCACGCCACCACAAAAGTTGAAAATCCTCAATTTCAGTTTTTTTTCTCATTTTTGAAATTCCTCAGTTTTTCAAATTCTTCAACTTCGCAAATTATTCATTTTTGCCGTCGTTTTTCTTCATTGGCTATATATATATATATATGAGTTTATGTCCTCTACAGCATTCACTTATAGCTTTTTCTTCAAGTTGAATCTTTTCTGCTAAGTGAATGTGATCGGACCCTTCCCCTCTATGCTATACTCAATCCAGTCCATTCACAAATTCTTCATGTGCGTTCTATTTGAAACTCGTTCAAATTCTTCACTGTGTCCTTGTCAGCTGAAGAAATTGCGAACGGAACGTTAAAACTGATATTATCCAAACTTTTGTTTTTGCCGCTCAATCCGTTCCACTTCCCACGATGGATTATTTTACTCACCCACGATCTTACACGATCTCCACTACACAGTACGTGGGTGACACATGTCAAGTGAAGGAGAACGGCTAGGGGCACGTTCGTCCTAAATCTTCGGACGAGCAGTTTTTCACTGCGGCTATAAATACCCCTCCGTCGCCGTCCTCACTTCCTTTACCCCGCTCGACCTCACTTCCCCCGCTCGAGCTTCCAAACCCTAGCGCCGTCGCTACTCCATCGCCGCCGGTGAGGAAGAGCTTCACTGCCTCGACCTCGTCGCTGACGTACTCGCGCCGACGGCGGAAATCTTCACCTCCGCCGCCGCCGTAGACGTCTTCCGCCGCCAAGTTAGGGCGTGGAAGATCTGCATTGACGAACTTCACTGTTCCAATTCACAGTTTGTTGTGTTCTTCATTCAGGGTAATTAAAAGCTATTTTTACTGCCCTCTTTGATTCGAAGTTTTTCTACAAAATCTTCAAAGGTGTTTTTATTCTTCAAATCCTCACACACAAAACACCTCACTTGTTCTCTGTTCTTGATTCATTTCCCTAAGTCTAAATTTCTTCAAGATTCCTCAATTGTGTGGATTCTCAATCTATACAACTCTGGAACCTAAGATATATATGGAGCTTAGTGAAATTCCTCAAGACGAATCTGGTCAAATTCCTCAAAACTTGTTCTTTATGAAAAACCCTCTGAGAACGCATATGACCTCTTCAAATTCCTCGCAACTATACTCTGTTCACAGGTACACATGTCCGCTGCTGAATCCTTAGGTTCTCATCAACTTAACTCATTTGCAGCGTTCCTCGAAGAAAAGTTGCATACTTCTTCAGAGAATTCCATTGTTCAAATTCCTCATCTGAAGAAAATGGCTGAAGGTAAAAGGCCACAGAAAGGAGGAAAGAGACCAGAGGTCATGACTGCATTTGAAATCCCTGAGGACATTTATGCTGGGTACTGCACACCTCCTGAAGAAGATAGAAATCAGCGCAAGGTGCGCATACAGAAGATTGAAAGGAGATGGTCAAGAGAATGGAGGGAGTACAGATATGTTACTCCTAAGTACATGAAGAAATTCGCAGTAAACCCTCCATGTCAACGCCCTCCATTGGCACCTGGCCAAGTAGCTGATCCCTCTAGCATCAGAAGAGGTGAGGAATTTCCTCAAGAATGGGCCAAGTGCCAGCGTAAACTGCAAAAGCAAGCAAAATAAGTAGTGAGGAAATTTAATGAAGAATCTGCTGCTGCTGCTGCTACTGAGGTTTCTGCCAAGCCAAGGAAATCTATGATGAAGAAGCCCGCTCGCAAACCAAGTGCTTCACCTTCAGCGCCCTCACGGCCAGAATCTTCAAAATCTTCAAAATCTTCAAAGCAAATTCCTCATGCTGCTCCTGCTCCCACAAAGTCCTCAGCTCCTGTGCATCTGGCATCATGCCAAAGGACTACAGGCATCTCTATTGCCACTGGAGTCTCCGCTCGTTCTTCGGCTGCACCAAATTCCTCAGCTGGATCTTCCTTGCTAAAGAAAAAGGCTACCGCTGGACGCGGCACTCGCCCAAGTCCTAAGAAGCAAGTGGTCTTCTCTGTTCCATCTGATGATGATGATGCTGATGAAGAAGAACTCACTGAAATCATCAGGGACCGCCAAGAAAGGGCTGCTAAAGCCAAAGGCACACCTGTGCCCCTGCTTTTAGATCCAAGGGCGATCCTAGACTATATTGATCTCTGGCACAAGGATCCCAACACACCTATGCCTGACTTCAAGCTGACACCTGGCCAAAGTCACATGATGACTCACTTCATCCAAGAGGAGAAGTGGAAATATCATCGGGCCAGAGAGATCAAGAAGACCCAGTACCGCAAAGAGAAGTTACTGAAGAAAAATGTTGTTAAGATGACTCCTGATGACTCTGCTCCAGCCACTGACGAAATTGCCAGGGCATCCACTAGTGGTGCGCCTGAAGAAAATGAAGAGATCAGGGCAACTGCATCAGTTGTGCCTGAAGAAAATGAACCAGATTCCTCAGCTCCACCTGCACGAACTCCAACTCCAATTCTTCCCTCTGCTTTAGATGTGAAGAAAACCAAGGCTGCAGAGCGAGCTGCTGTGAAGAAAGGAACGCATCAGCTGCTTCAGAATCTTCAGCTCCCAAGAAGATGAAGCCAATGACAAGCTCATTTGCAAATCCTATTGATGCCATTCCTATCTCCTCCATGCCATCAAAGGACCTTGTTCCTTTTGGTGAAGATTATGCGATCCCAAGTGGATCTGATGAAGAAACTCAGTCTGCTGCTTCCTCAGAGCAGATTGATGAAGAAATTGAAGTGGATACACTCCCTTCAACCCCAATAGTCTCATCACCAATGCCTCAGTTTGATGCTGAAGAGGCTGGTGTTGAAGAAATTGATGATGAAGATGTGGATATTGGAAGCACAACTCCAGTAATGAATGATGACTTTTAGGAAAGTCAGCATCCAAATTCCCCACTCTTCACCCCACTGCAGCAAATTCCTCACTCCCCTGCACAAACTGTTCAAATGGGCTCTGAAGAAACTCATCCTACTGCACCTGTAAATGAAGGAATTCCAGCCACTAGTGCTAAAGAAACTGCTGCTGAAACTGAAAAGGTGACTGCACCTGAGGAGGAACCAGAAATTCCTCAGCCTGAAGAACCTGAGCTTGTGATTCCTGAGGTTGTGATGCAACTCACTGACACTCCTCTGCCAAGGCCAAAGGATCCATTCTCAAGGAAACAGAAATTCAAGGATGAAGACTTCTATGGCGAGCACGTATTCCTCACTGAATACAATCCTTATGACTCTGCTCGCATAAGGAAGAGGCGTTTCTGGACAGACAGCCAAGCAAATTTCTATTCCTCAGTACTTTTCAACAAAGACAAAGTCTTCGACCATGCACATATTCCTCACGTGGATATGGAGTCTATGCCGTGCTTCACGCCAGTCCTCAGTGTTCTTCACGACGCTGGGCTACTTAATTTCTGCACTGATATATGCGATTGGAATGAAGAACTCATTCTTCAGTTCTATGCTACACTGCACATCACTGGCAACTCTGAAGATGTCAATTCATGGGTTCTGGACTGGATGACTGAAAATACTCACTACAAGGCCCCAACATCTGAATTGCTCCGCTGCCTTTCTCTTAGTCCACCCACTGAAGATGCGCGTTGCGTGTATGATGAACCTGAACTGTCAAATCACTATATGCAAGTGCTCATGAAGCCTCTGAAGTCAGGGCAATCACCTCGTACCAAATTCCTCGTCAAGGAATTGCTGTATGTGCCTAGGACTGTCTATCGCATTCTGACGAAGACAATAAGTCCCATCAAAGGACACGATTCTTCTGATGAAGAAATTGTTGGCATTATGAAGAATATGCTTTTCAACATCATACATGGCGTTCCCATAAACTTTCATGATTTCTTCATGAGGACTCTGGCCAACATTGCTATGTCACCATTTGAGCTGAAGCCTTATGCACCTTGGATTATGAGATTCATCAGGACAAGGTCTTCACTCAACTACAAGGCTGAAACTCTCAACCACTGCAGCTACTTGCCTCCTATTGAAGTCCTCAAAAGGACATTTTCCTCAGCTGATGAAAAGGGCAAGGCCACTGCTGTGATAGATGAAGGCATTCGTCCATTGGATGGTCAATTTCGCAAGGCTGTTTCTTATTCCACCAATGACGACTCTGCCACACATGACTCTGCTGCTAACACTGCCAAGCAAAATCCTCAAGCCACAGCACCCAGGGTTATGACTGATCGTGAGTTACTCCTGAGTCTTCATCAAAAGGTTGATCACAATCACAAATGGGTCAAGCGTCAGTTTGGTTCAATTCTTCAGAACATGACTGCCACATATAATGCAGTGAAGAAAAACCATTACTACCTTCATGAAACCTTCAACCGCACCTGGGCTGTTCTGTCTCAAGTGTATAGTGCTGAAGATTTGGAGAACATGGGCCTCAAGGAAGAATTTGCCTGGTCGGCACCTCCGCCGAAGAAATTCAAGAAGGTCAAGGTTCCTTCTTTGGTGGCCAGTTCATATTCTTCATCGTGCGACACTGATGAAAATGAAGACTTGGACGACACTGCAGCAGGCCCTACTTCAACAACCGACCCCAACAACGCTGGCGCTCCTCCATCAACTTGAATATCTTCAGGGGCGTTAGTCCTCAGTTTCGATCCTTTTGGTCATTGATGACAAAGGGGGAGAAATCTGAGTTAGTCTTCAAGCGGGTCTATAATAAGGGCGTATTTTTTTAAGTTGCTACTCTCGTTCTTCCGAAACTTTTATTGGATCGAGTTGTAATCTTAAACCCTATGGTGCTCGGTGCTCTGATACTTCGATACATGCTTGAGCTCTGATACTTTTGATGCGCTATTCTGCATGCTTATTCTTCATTAATGTTATCGCACGCATGCTGAATTGCATCAGGCACCATATTTCATCATGCATTTCAAATTCTTCATATCATATATCAAATGCGTGTATGAATTACAAGATATAGGGGGAGATCTCCATGATTCAACTCTTCAAGTGTGCATTGCCTCAAAAGCAAATTCCTCACTATGCACAACTTCAGGGGGAGTTCCTCTATATCTTGCAATCACATTCCTCAATATTAGTTTCTACACATCATATATTTATTCCCGTTGAAAACTTAACCTATATTGTCATCAATCACCAAAAAGGGGGAGATTGTAAGTGCATCTAGTGCCCCTTAGTGATTTTGGTGTATTGAAGACTTATAGGTTAAGCATCTGATGTGTTTATAAGTGTACACAGGTTTATAAGTCTATGAGGAGTTTGATATTTACAGTAAAAGTCGACCCCTAAAAATGAAGTTCTTCGACTGAAGACTTTGATATTCTGAAGACTTTCTGAAGACTTTGAAAGTGAAGAAATTGGTGTGACCTTGAAGACTTGGTATTCGTTCGAGGAACGTGAAGCGTGAAGACTTTTGTTTTCGTAGTTTCGTTTTTCGCTTTCTTGAGTCATAGGAAACACCATACTGTTAAAGGGGGTCGAGGAAATACTAAGGAGAAAATTTCCATGTGATGCTCAACTCAAATCCTACACCTACCAATCCCTTCAAGTGAAGCCATTGGAAATCTCATACAGTTCAGTCAATTTCTTCAGTGACAGAGACGCAGTTCTTCTGGTCACTGAGGACTTTGCTCTGACTGAGGAGTTAGGAATTCGCCAGTGCGAATTGCCTACACAGTGAGGAACATGATAGCCCTGAGGAATTTGTACTCCAAATTTCCGACCGTTGTTGTGCTACGCGCCAGCTGTCCTAAAATATCTTGTCCACCTAACGGTCATATCATTGAAGGACATTTATGTCTTATCATGTCGGGCTGCTCCCTAGGCTATAAATAGCCGCCCCCTACAACCACTAGCTGGTTGGCTGCTCAGCGAGAACTTGACACTTGTCATTTGAGAGCAACCCATCCTCCGAGGACTTTGAGCGAAAATCATCAAGTGAGGAAAATCCAAACCCAAACCCAAAACACCTACAAACCCAAAGTGATTGAGCATCACTGAAGAGATTGATCCTGCATGGATCCGACGCTTGTTACCTTTGAAGACTGTGCTTCTTCCAGACGGTTAGGCGTCAAGGTCTAGAGCATCCAAGAGGAATTGTGGATCGCCTAGTGACCAAGTCTGTGAAGGTTTGGAAGTCACCTGAAGACTTACCACGAGTGATTGGACGAGGACTGTGTGTCCTTAGTTCAAGGAGAATACAGTGAGGACTTGGTGTCCCGAGCTGCGTGCTCAGGACTGGGTGTCCGGGACTGTGTGTCCTCGAGTTTAAATACTCAGCCGCTCCAACCAGACGTACAACTGAGACAGCAGTTGGAACTGGTCTACCAAATCATTGTCTTCACCAAGCTTACTGGTTCCATTTCCTCATTACTGTGTTGTATGTTTGTTCATATCTGTGTTTGAAGACTTTGACTGAAGACTTTCACAAATTCCTTAGTTCAATTTCTTCAGTCTGTTTGTCTTCATCTAGTGTTATCCTGTGTTTACGCTTTCTGTACTCTGAGTTTGTCTTCATTTCATCATGATGACCATGCATGTATTCTGCTATGTTTACCTCTGAGTACTTATTCCGCTGCTTGTAGTTCTTCGCTAAGGAATTTCCTCACGAGCAAATTCATCAGTGAAGAATTTCATAAAAATCGCCTATTCACCCCCCCTCTAGTCGATATAACGCACTTTCACTCCACATACTCAGTTATCATATAGTTTTCTATGATTGCTAATACTTAAAGCATGTTTTTAAAACAAATAGCATCCATCGAACACGGAGAAAGATAGGGGCTTAATGTTTTGCCTCGCAACTTATTTATCATAGAGATAATTGTCAACAATAATAATTCATGATCAAATATATTTGAATGGCCATATGTGCCTAGATCTTGCCCACCACATGATTTTTGCCAACTAAAGAATAGGTTTGGATAAGAAGTTGACTCAACAAAAATTAAATTAACAGAAACAGTAAAAGATAAGCCCTTCGCAAAGGAAGCATGGATTTGCAGAGGTGCCCGAGCTCAAAGCTTAAATCAGAGATGAATACATTTTGAGAGGTGTACTTTTCCTGTCAATGTTACGACCGAGAGTTCTCAATATCTTCCATGCTAAACAAATTATCGACGGTTCCCAAGCGGAAAGGTAAAGTCTACTCCCCCTTAATCATTCAAACACAAGCCATGGCTAGCCGAATCCTCGGACGCCCTCCATACAATCAAGTTTTCGGGGAAGTTTCTTTCATCATTAAAAAATCATTTTGATTACAGGACTGGGCATCCCAATTACCAGCCTCTCTCGTGCAATGACAAGTGAATAAACACCCATCGGGAAAATAACCCGCTTAGCATGGAAGATACTGACCACCCCTATCGCTTCATGAGCGGTACAAGCACACAAAACAGATGTTTGTATGAAGATTTAGAGGTGGCACATGCAAATTTACTTGGAACGACGGGGTAATACTGTATATAGGTAGATATGGTGGACACTCATGGAGGAAACTTGGCTCAAGGATTTTGGATGCACAAGAAGTATTCCCGCTTAGTACAAAAATTTTGGCTAATAAAAGATTCTAAACAAGCACCACATGTTGGAGGATCCATAACAATATAACTTCGACGCAAGTATACCCAACCATTACTCATTAAGTTGTCTTCCTTGTCCAACTTGAACTAATTTTCTCAAGTTTGAAAATAATTAATGGGTATTCACAATCATAAAAGACGTCCAAGATAATGTATTTATATGTGAAAATTCTCTACCATATACTATTTTTCATGAATTGCTAGTATGACCAATATTATGATTGTCAAACTTCAATATATTGTGCTTTATATACCAAATGTAAAATATTTCTAAGCATGAGACAAGCATATGAAGCACATATAATTTCTGATTTATGATATTTTCAATTATTTCAACAATTTACTCGTAGGATATAAGTGAAGAACGAGAGTAAATGACAAACTAATCCAAAAAGATATAAGTGCAGATCAAATGAGTAGTTACATAATTAAGTAGCTATGTGAGGACTCTCTCTCATTCAAGATTTCCACATACATGGATTTTATTAAAATAGAAAGCAAAACAAAAATAAAAGGATACACTAAGGATAGTGATACGTCTCTAACGTATCTACTTTTCCTAACGCTTTTCCTCTTGTTTTGGACTCTAATTTGCAAGATTTGAATGAAACTAACCCCGGACTGACGCTGTTTCAGCAGAACTACCATGGTGTTGTTTTTGTGCAGAAATAAAAGTTCTCAGAATGGAGCAAAACTTTGCGAGGATTTTTTATAAAATAAAAGAGAATTTCTGGAGCCAAGAGCCACCGAAGGGGGGCACCTGGGTGGGCACAATCCACCAGGGCGCGCCAGTCCTCCCAGGTGCACCTAGGTGGGTTGTCCCCCTGGTGGCTCCACAGACCCTGAAACCGATGCTATAAAATCCTATTTCTCCAGAAAAAATCAGGGAGAAAGAATTATTGCGATCCATGAGACGGAGCTGCCGTCACCTCATGTTCTTCATCGGGAGGCCAGATCTGGAGTCTGTTTGGGGCTCCGGAGAGGGGGGGTCTTCATTCTTCGTCATCACCAACCCTTCTCCATCGCCAATTCCTTGATGCTCCCCACCGGGAGTGAGTAATTCCTTCGTAGGCTCGCTGGTCGGTGAGGAGTTGGATGAGATTCATCATGTAATCGAGTTAGTTTTGTTAGGGCTTGATCCCTAGTATCCACTATGTTCTGAGATTGATGTTGCTATGACTTTGCTATGCTTAATGCTTGTCACTTTGGGCCTGGGTGTCATGATTTCAGATCTGAACTGTTTATTTCATCACCATTATATCCACATTCTAGATTCGATCTTGCAAGTTATAGTCACCTACTATATGTATGATCCAGCAACCCCGGCCCGTAGTGACAATAGTCGGGACCACTCCCGGTGATGATCGTAGTTTGAGGAGTTCATGTATTCACCTTGTGTTAATGCTTTGTTCCAGTTCTCTATTAAAAGGAGGCCTTAATATCCCTTTGTTTCCAATATGGACCCCACTGCCACGGGAGGGTAGGACAAAAGATGTCATGCAAGTTCTTTCCATAAGCACGTATGACTATTTACGGAATACATGCCTACATTATATTTATGAACTGGAGCTAGTGCCGTATCGCCCTAGGTTATGACTGTCACATGATGAATATCATCCAACAATTTACCGATCCAATGCCTACGAATTTATCTTATATTGTTCTTGCTAAGTTACTGTTGCTATCGTTACCGTTGCACTTGCTATAAAACTACTGCTATCACTGTTACTGTTACCATTGCTGCTGCTACTATTATCAAAACTATCATATTACTTTGCTACTGATCACGTTGCTGCAGATAATTAATCTCTAGGTGTGGTTGAATTGACAACTCAGATGCTAATACTTACAAATATTCTTTGGCTACCCCTGTGTCAAATCTATAAATTTGGGTTGAATACTCTACCCTCGAAAACTGTTGCGGTCCCCTATACTTGTGGGTTATTAGATAGCACACATCATGTGAAGAAGCAAAAACTTAGGCTCAACTGAGACTAACCGATAATTGTTGTTAAAGAAAGGTGGGACGCCTACCGGGGCATCCCCAAGCTTAGATGCTTGATACTTCTTGAAATATTAACTTGGGATGCCTTTGGCATCCCCAAGCTTGAGCTCTTGTGTCTCCTTAATTCCTCTCATATCACGGTTTCTCTAAATCTTAAAAACTTCATCCACACAAAACTCAACAAGAACTCGTGAGATAAGTAAGTATAAATCAATGCAAAACCTTATCATTCTCTACTGTAACAAACAACTAAAATTATAATTTGACATTGCATACTAAATGCCTCTACATATTTAAAACTCCTATCCTCAAATAGAATCATTAAACAAGCAAACATATGCAAACAATGCAAACATAACAACAATTTGTCTAAACAGAATAGTCTGTAAAGGATGAAAAGAATCCATACTTATTTAACTCAAAAAATTCTGAAAATTTTACCATACTATAGAAAATTTACCATAGCTTACTGTGTCAAAATTTCAAGATTTTATCACATTCTAACTTTTCATAAGAATTCAAACAATATCAACAAACTTTCTATTTTGAAACAATAACTCATATACTTGCAAACTGAGCATGGTAAAGGCTATACTTGGCACTTTTATTGAAACAAAAGATGCAAAGCACTATTCTGAATAACATCAAGCAAATCTCAACAAAAAAATGATGCTCCAAGCAGAGCTCATATCATGTGATGAATAAAAATATAGCTCCAAGTAAGGTTACCGATAATGTTGAATACGAAAGAGGGGATGACATCCGGGGCATCCTCGAGCTTGGATGCTTGGGTCTTCCTTGAATTTTAACTTGGGGTGCATTAGGCATCCCCAAGCTTACGACATTGTCATCCTTATTCTCCTCATATCGATTTCTCACCAAAAACTTGAAAGCTTCAATCACACAAAACTTAACGAAACTTCGTGAGATGGGTTTGTATGATAAAGAGTAAATCATTCACTTTGGTACTATCAAGACAAGATTCATATTTTTTCTCACACAATGCCTACTATACCCTATCATTTCTACAATTTATATTGACCGATATAAGCCATAGGAACTAGAAAACAAGCAAACTATGCACAAAAAACAGAATCTGTAAAAAACAGAACAGTCTGTAATGGTCTGAACAATGAATATACTTCTGCAACTCCAAAAAATCTAAAAAATAGGATAATGTGGGAAATTTGTATATCAATCATGTGTCAAAAATCAGATCATGAGCACGTTTCGGTGAATTTTACAAATTCCTGGATTAAGAGCAAAAGTTTCTATTTTTGCACAGAATCAAGTCAACTATCATCCACACTTAACCCAAAGGCTTTACTTGGTACTTTATTAGAACAAAATCTATAAACATGATTAATACAGTAGCTTAATTTTGTGAACACACAAAAACAATAGGTAGAAATATTGGTTTGTCTCCCAACAAGCGCTTTTCTTTAATGTCTTTTTAGCTAGGCATGATGATTTTTAATGATGCT
This sequence comes from Aegilops umbellulata, assembly GCA_032464435.1. Taxonomy (NCBI): domain Eukaryota; kingdom Viridiplantae; phylum Streptophyta; class Magnoliopsida; order Poales; family Poaceae; genus Aegilops; species Aegilops umbellulata. The sequence goes on along the minus strand of CP136057.1, from coordinate 74,672,165 downwards.
CGCATAAAAGTAAAGAATTGAAACATGAAGAGAGCATCATGAATCACATGGAAAGAACATTTAAGCCTAACATACTTCCTATGCATAGGTATATTGTGAGCAAACAATTTAAGGGGACAAGAATCAACTAGCATAGGAAGGCAAACAAAGCGTGACTTCAAAACTTTCAACACATAGAGAGGAAGCTTGATATTGTTGAGATATGTAAGCATATGGTCCTATCTCAAAATAATTTTCAGTAGCACCATGAATGAATTCAACAATAGAACTATCACATAAAGCATTCTTTTCATGACCTACGCGCATAGAAATTTTATTACTCTCTACATAAGCAAATTTATTCTCATTCATAATAGTGGGAGTATCATATGAAACTCGAATACTATTAACTGTTTCCACATTAAAAGAGTTATGTTCAGTAAAAGTATATTCATAATTATGACAAGTTTTATAAATATAAGCATCACTAATTTTTATAACATAAGTATCATCACAATAATCAGCATAAGTAGCAACTTTGTTCTCATCATAATCAATTGAAGCCTCTTCCAAGATAGTGCAATCATTACTAAACAGAGTCATGACCTCTCCAATCACTATAATAAGATTCAACACCCTCCAAAATAGTGGGACATTATTACCTAGATTTGACACTCTTCCAAACCCACTTTCATAAATATTGCAATCATCATAAATAGTAGGTATGCTATCATCATAATAAATTTGCTCATCAAAACTTGGGGGACTTAAAAGATCATCTTCATCAAACATAGCATCCCCAAGCTTATGGATTTGCATATCATTAGCATCACAAATATTCAAAGAATTTACACTAGCAACATTGCAATCATACTTATCATTCAAAGATTATATGCCAAACATTTTATTGAATTCTTCTTCTAACACCTTGGCACAATTTTCTGATCCATCATTTTCAAGAAAGACATTATAAAGATGAAGGATTTGAGGCAACCTCATTTCCATCTTTTTTTTGTTTTCTTTTTATAAACCAAACTAGTGATAAATCAAGAAACTAAAAGATTCAATTGCAAGATCTAAAGATAAACCTTCAAGCACTCAACTCCTCGGTAGTGACGCCAAAAAAGAGCTTGATGTCTACTACACAACTTATTCTTCTAGACTCGTGTTGGGCCTCCAAGCGTAGAGTTTTGTAGGACAACTACAAATTTCCCTCAAGTGGATGACCTAAGGTTTATCAATCCGTGGGAGGCATAGGATGAAGATGGTCTCTCTTAAACAACCATGCACCCAAATACAAGAAATCTCTTGTGTCCCCAACACACCCAATACAATGGCAAATTGTATAGGTGCACTAGTTCAGCAAAGAGATGGTGATACAAGTGTATTGTGGACAGTAGATATAGGTCTTTGTAATATGGAGTTATAGAAACAACAAGGTAGCAAGTGATAAAACAGAGCACAAACGATATTCCAATGCCTGAAAATAAGGCCTAGGATTCATACTTTCACTAGTGCAATCTCTCAACAGTATTAACATAATTGAATCTATAACAATCCCTCAACATGTGACAAAGAATCACTCCAAAGTTCTTATCTTGCGGAGAACTGTTGGGGAACACAGTATTTCAAAAAAATTCCTACAATCACACAAGATCTATCTAGGAGATGCATAGCAATGAGTGGGGAGAGTGTGTCCCTGTACCCTCGTAGACTGAAAGCGGAAGCGTTAAGTAACGCAGTTGATGTAGTCAAACGTCTTCGTGATCCAACGATCAAGTACCGAATGCACGGCACCTCCGCGATCTGCACATGTTCAGCTTGGTGATGTCCCTCGAACTTCTAGATCTAGCTGATGTCGAGGGACAGTTTCGTCAGCACGACGGCGTGTTGACGGTGATGATGAAGTTACCGATGCAGGGCTTTGCCTAAGCTCTACAACGATATGACCGGGGTGGAAATATGTGGAGGAGGCACCGCACACGGCTAAGAAATCAACTTGTGTGTCTATGGGGTGTCCCCCTCCCCCGTATATAAAGGAGTGGAGGAGGGGAGGGCCGGCCCTCTCTATGGCGCGCCCCGAGGGGGATTCCTACTCCTAGTAGGAGTAGGTTCCCCCCTTCCCTAGTTGGAGTAGGAGAAGAAGGAAGAGGGAGAAGGATAGAAGGAAAGGGGGTCGGCCCCCCTCCCAATTAGGATTGGGCTTGGGGGGCGCGTGCCTCCCACTTGGCCACCTCCTCCTCTCTCCCACCATGGCCCATTAACTCCCGGGGGGTTCCGGTAACCCCATGGTACTCCGGTAAATGCCCAAACTCATCGAAACCATTCCGGTGTCCAAACATAGCCTTCCAATATATCAATCTTCAGTTCTCAACCATTTCGAGACTCCTCGTCATGTCCGTGATCACATCCGGGACTCCGAACTACCTTCGATACATCAAAACACATAAACTCATAATACCGATCGTCATCGAACGTTAAGTGTGCGGACCCTACGGGTTCGAGAACTATGTAGACATGACCGAGACTCACTTCCGGTCAATAACCAATAGCAAAACCTGGATGATCATATTGGTTCCTAAATATTCTACGAAGATCTTTATCTGTCAAACCGCATAACAACATACGTTGTTCCCTTTGTCATTGGTATGTTACTTGCCCGAGATTCGATCGTCGGTATCATCATACCTAGTTCAATCTCGTTACTGGTAAGTCTCTTTACTCATTCCGTAATGCATAATCCCGCAACTAACTCATTAGTTACATTGCTTGCAAGGCTTATAGTGATGTGCATTACCGAGAGGGCCCAGAGATATCGGTAATGCACATCACTATAAGCCTTGGAAGCAATGTGACTAATGAGTTAGTTGTGGGATGATGCATTACGGAACGAGTAAAGAGACTTGCCGGTAACGAGATTTAACTAGGCATTGAGATACCGACGATCGAACCTCGGGCAAGTAACATACCGATGACAAAGGGAACAATGTATGTTGTTATGCGGTTTGACCGATAAAGATCTTCGTAGAATATGTGGGAACCAATATGAGCATCCAGGTTCCGCTATTGGTTATTGACCGGAGATGACTCTCGGTCATGTCTACATAGTTCTCGAACTCGTAGGGTCCGCACGCTTAACGTTCGATGACGATCGGTATTATGAGTTTATGTGTTTTGATGTACCGAAGGTAGTTCGGAGTCCAGCATATGATCATGGAAATGACGAGGAGTCTTGAAATGGTCGAGACATAAAGATTAATATATTGGACGATGTTATTCGGACACCGGATGAGTTCCGGGGGTCACCAAATAAATATCGGAGTGCCAGGGGGTTATCGGAACCCCTGGGGAAACTAATGGGCCAACATGGGCCTTGTGAGAGAGAGAGAGGAGAGGAACCTAGGGCTGGCCATGCGCCCCCCTTGAGGAGTCTGAATTGGACTTGGAGGGGGCGGCGCCCCCTGTCGGTGTCAAAACCGGCGGATATCGGGTAGGGGGTCCCAAACTATGCGTCTAATGTCGATGGTAACAGGAGACGGGGGACACGATGTTTACCCAGGTCCAGGCCCTCTTGATGGAGGTAATACCCTACGTCGTGCCTGATTGATCTAGATGAATATGAGGATTAGAAGAGTTGATCTACCACGAGATCGTGATGGCTAAACCCTAGATGTCTAGCCTATATGATTGTGTTTGCCTCTACGGACTAAACCCTCCGGTTTATATAGACACTGGAGGGGCCTAGGGTTGTACAAAGTCAGTTTACAGAGGATGGAATCTTCATATCTGAATGCCAAGCTTGCCATCCATGCAAAGGAGAGTCCCATATGGACATGGGAGGAAGTCTTCTGTCTTGTATCTTCATGGCCCATTAGTCTGGCCCACGTCACATAGCCCGGACACCCGAGGACCCCTTAATCCAGGACTCCCTCAGTAGCCCCTGAACCAGGCTTCAATGACGATGTGTCCGGCGCGCAGATGGTCTTCGGCATTGCAAGGCGGGTTCCTCCTCCGAATACTCCAAAGCAGCCTTCGAACACAGAAAACGTGTCCGGCTCTGCAAAACAAGTACCACACACAACTGCTGAGAGTATAATATTTCATGAGTCCCATCCACTGACAACTTTTGCAGTGAGACATTACGTCCCTGCCTGGTCATTATTTCGGACTATTTTTAGCCTCCCGCTCCGCGTTTCAAGGTGCGGTTTCCATTGGCACGTCTTGTTGAAGCAGAGATCGTGTTCCCTTATCACGGGATCCTCATCAATATGGACGTGGGTAATCCAACCATGTTGTTGGCGACCCCTTGGGAATAGGCGAGTTTTAAGGCCCATGAGGAGGCGCTCAATATTCTTTGCCTTTATAAAGGGGCACATACCCATCTTTCTCCCCACACGCCTACCTCTTCGTCAACCTTCCCAACCTCAGGCTCCAGCGCCCAGGATTCGATTTCTTCCATTGTTACCAGGCCCTCTAGTTATGTCCGGATCCATCTCCCAAGGTAGGTGTGCAGCCTCCTCGGTCACCAAGGAGGATATCGTGAAGCTTCGGAAGGCGAGGTACCTGACTGCAGAGATCCCTCACATGCTCCCCACTAAATGGCAGGTCATCCCTATAACAAAACCAGGCGAGAGGGTTGTATTCATCTCGCACTTCCTCTGTGGGCTAGGGTTACTCTTCACCCCTTCGTTCGCGACCTCATGTTCTATCACGGGCTAGATTTTCACGATCTAGCTCTAGACTCCTTTCTCCACATCTCGGCGTTCGTCGTCGTGTGCAAAGCCTTTCTCCGCATCCCCCCACACTTCGGCCTATGGCTCAAGACTTTCAATGTGAAGCCAAAGGTACTTAACGGGGAGCAAGTGGAGTGCGGCGGTGCTATGGTGAGCAAGTGATACGTCTCCAATGTATCTATAATTTATGAAGTATTCATGCTATTATATTATCCATCTTAGATGTTTTATATGCATTTATATGCTATTTTATATGATTTTTGGGACTAACCTATTAACCTAGAGCCCAGTGCCAGTTTCTTTTTTTCTTGTTTTTGAGTTCTACAGAAAAGGAATACCAAACGGAGTCCAATTGACGTGCCAATTTTTGATGATTTTTTATGGACCAAAAGAAGCCCCCGGAGTAAAATAGTTGGGCCAGAAGAGTCACGGGCCGTCCACGAGGGTGGGGGTTGCGTCCTACCCACTGGGCGCGTCCCCCTATCTCATGGACGACTCGGAGGCCCCCATGACGTTAGACCTATGCCAAAAATTCCTATAAATACAAAAACCTCCAGAAAATAACCTAGATCGGGAGTTTTGCCGCTGCAAGCCTATGTAGCCACCCAAAAACCAATTGGGACCCTGTTCCGGCACCCTGTCGGAGGGGGGATCCCTCACCGGTGGCCATCTTCATCATCCCGGCGCTCTCCAAGACGAGGAGGGAGTAGTTCACCCTCAGGGCTGAGGGTACGTACCAGTAGCTATGTGTTTGATCTCTCTCTCTCTCTCTTGTGTTCTTGATTTAGCACGATCTTGATGTATCACAAGTTTTGCTATTATAGTTGGATCTTATGATGTTTCTCCCCTCTACTCTCTTATGATGAATTGAGTTTTCCCTTTGAAGTTATCTTATCGGATTGAGTCTTTAAGGATTTGAGAACACTTGAAGTATGTCTTGAATGTGCTTATCTGTGGTGACAATGGGATATTCGCGTGATCTACTTGATGTATGTTTTGGTGATCAACTTGCGGGTTCAGTGACCTTGTGAACTTATGCATAGGGGTTGGCACACGTTTTCATCTTGACTCTCTGGTAGAAACTTTGGGGCACTCTTTGAAGTTCTTTGTGTTGGTTGAATAGATGAATCTGAGATTGTGTGATGCATATCGTATAATCATACCCATGGATACTTGAGGTGACATTGGAGTATCTAGGTGACATTAGGGTTTTGGTTGATTTGTGTCTTAAGGTGTTATTCTAGTACGAACTCTATGATAGATCGAACGGAAAGAATAGCTTTGTGTTATTTTACTACGGACTCTTGAATAGATCGATCAGAAAGGATAACTTTGAGGTGGTTTCGTACCCTACAATAATCTCTTCGTTTGTTCTCCGCTATTATTGACTTTGGAGTGACTCTTTGTTGCATGTTGAGGGATTGTTATATGATCTAATTATGTTATTATTGTTTAGAGAACTTGCACTAGTGATAGTATGAACCCTAGGCCTTGTTTCCTAGCATTGCAATACTGTTTGTGCTCGCTTTTATCATTAGTTACCTTGCTGTTTTTATATTTTCAGTTTACAAAAACCTATATGTACCATCCATATTGCACTTGTATCACCATCTCTTCGCCGAACTAGTGCTCCTATACAATTTACCATTGTATTGGGTGTGTTGGGGACACAAGAGACTCTTTGTTATTTGGTTGCAGGGTTGCTTGAGAGAGACCATCTTCATTCTACGCCTCCCATGGATTGATAAACCTTAGGTCATCCACTTGAGGGAAAGTCGCTACTGTCCTACAAACCTGTGCACTTGGAGGCCCAACAATGTCTACAAGAAGAAGGTTGTGTTGTAGACATCAAGCAGTTTCTGGCGCCGTTGCCAGGGAGGTGAGTGCTTGAAGGTATATCTTTAGATCTTGCAATCGAATCTTTTAGTTTCTTGTTTTATCACTAGTTTAGTTTATAAAAGAAAACTACAAAAAAAATGGAATTGAGGGTGCCTCATATGCTTCATCTTTTTAATATCTTCCATGAAAATAAGGATTCCGATAATTGTGCCAAAATGCTAGAAGAAGAATGTAGTACAATGTTTGGCACTAAATCTTTGAATGATGAGCATGGTTGCAATGTTGTTAGTACGAACTATTTGAATATCCATAGTACTAATCATTATTGCACTAGTCATGATGAAAATGTCTCTTATAAGCATGTCAATTTTTGTGGAGTGCATAGAGTTTGCAAGTACACACCAAATAGGGAAGATAGATTTTGCAAGAGGCATAAGTATTTAGAAACCAAATGGTTGCAAGAAAGGCTAGATGTTTGTGCTGAAAATTTAAATTTTCTTAGTCATCCTTGTGAACTTTACAATGAACCTGGTCATTTAAATATCCAATGCAAATTGTTTCATGATCGTATCGTGTCCAAATATTGTGATGACTTGATTTCCCTTGCGCATCATAATGAACTTTGTTTGCTTGTGGGTTATGAAGAAATGGCACGTATAACTAAGGATATGCCCGAATTTGTCCTTGATAAAGTTCTTGATTTTGATCTAGAGGAAATTTATATGTATTGTGCGGTGAATTGCATTGAAAATCCTTATATTGCCAATTACATAAAGACAAGAAAGAAAATAGAATATGAAGAGAATACTAATGAAAGGGAAGAGATTTCCCAATATCCTCCTATTCTTTCTTATGATGAATCAGGTAATGAGGAGGAGCTTCCTATTCAACCAATCTCATTAATCAGGTAACGAGGAGGAGCTTTCTACTCAACCAAGCTTGGGGATGCTATGTTTGATGAGAATGACATGTTTGATAATTTATTTGCGGCAATTAATGTTTGTCCCAAGCTTGGGGATGCTATGTTTTATGAACATGATATGTTTAACCTCCCAAGTTTTGATATGCAAATTTATTATGATGATAACATGCCTCCTATTTATGATGGTTATATTGATGAAAGTGGGTTTGGAAGAGTGTCAACTTTAGGAAGTAATGATCCCACTATTTTGGAGGGTGTTGAATCTTATTGTGACAATTATGAAAGTGGATTTGGAGAGGTCATGAATTTATTTAGTAATGATTCCACTATCTTGGAAGAGGTTTCAATTGATTATGATGAGAACAAAGTTGCTACTTATGATGATTATTGTGATAAAACTTATGCTATAAAGAGTAGTGATGATTATATTTATAAAAATTGTCATGATTATGAGTACCCTTTCTCTGAACATTACTCTTTTATTGTGGAAACAATTTATAGTATTCAAGTCTCTTATGATGCTCCCACTATTATTCATGAGAAGAAATTTGCTTATGTGGAGAGTAATAAAAATTCTATGCTTGTAGATCATGAAAAGAATGCTTTAGGTGCTGGTTATATTGTTGAATTCATTCATGATGCTACTGAAAATTATTACGAGGGAAGAACATATGCTTGCAGGAATTGAAATAATATCAAGTTTCCTCTCGATGTGCTTAAAGTTTTGAAGTTATGCTTGTTTTGCCTTCCTATGCTAGTTGATTATTGTTCCCATAAGTTGTTTGCTCACAAAATACCTATGCATAGGAAGTGGATTAGACTTAAATGTGATAGTCACATTCTTCATGATGCTCTCTTCATGTTTCAATTCCTATCTTTTATGTGAGCATCATTGAAATCATCATGCCTAGCTAGGGGCATTAAACGATAGCGCTTGTTGGGAGGCAACCCAATTTTATTTTAGTTTCTTGCTTTTTGGTTCTGTTTAGGAATAAATAATCCATCTAGATTCTGTTTAGATGTGGTTTTATGTCTTAATTAGTGTTTGTGCCAAGTAGAACCTTTGGGAAGACTTGGGTGAAGTCTTTATGATCATGCTGTAAAAAAACAGAAACTTTAGCGCTTACGAGATTAGCTAAAACTTTTTACTGGAGAGTGCTATTTAGTTGACTCTTTTTGAAGATGATTACTAGACAAATTCCTCAGGTTCACCAATTTAGTTTAGAATTTTTGGAGCTCCAGAAGTTTGCGTTAGTTACAGATTACTACAGACTGTTTTGTTTTTGACAGATTCTGTTTTTCATGTGTTGTTTGCTTATTTTGATAAATCCATGGCTAGTAAAATAGTTTATAATGTGGAAACAATTTATAGTATTCGAGTTTCTTATGATACTCCCACTATTCCGAATGAGAAGAATTTTGCTTATGTGGAGAGTAGTAAATTTTCTATGCTTGTACATCATGAAAAGAATGCTTTATGTGATGGTTATATTGTTGAATTCATTTATGATGCTACTGAAAATTATTATGAGGGCGGAACATATGCTTGTAGGAATTGCAATAATATCAAGTTTCCTCTCTATGTGCTTAAAGTTTTGAAGTTATGCTTGTTTTGCCTTCCTATGCTAGTTGATTATTGTTCTCATAAGTTGTTTGCTCACAAAATCCCTACGCATAGGAAGTGGGTTAGGCTTAAATGTGCTAGTCGTATTCTTCATGATGCTCTCTTTATGTTTCAATTCTTATCTTTTATATGAGCATTATTGAAATCATCATGCCAGGCTAGGGGCGTTAAACGTTAGCGCTTATTGGGAGGAAACTAAATTTTATTATTGTTCTTTACTTTTTCTCCTGTTTAGTAATAAATAATTCATCTATCCTCTGTTTAGATGTGGTTTTATGTTTTAATTAGTGTTTGTGCCAAGTAGAACCTTTGGGAAGACTTGGGTGAAGTCTTTGCGATCTTGCTGTAAAAAATAGAAACTTTTGCGCTCACGAGATTAGCTGCCATTTTTTTTACTGGAGAGTGATTTTAGGTTGATTATTTTTGCATATGATTAATAGACAAATTTCTCACGTCCACCAATTTATTTCAGAATTTTTTGAGTTCCATAAGTATATGTTTGATACAGATTACTACAGACTGTTCTGTTTTTGACAGATTCTATTTTCATTGTGTTGTTTGCTTATTTTGATGAATCTATGAGTAGTATCGGAGGGTATGAACCATACATAAGTTGTAATACAGTAGATATTACACCAATATGAATTTAGAATGAGTTCACAACAGTACCTAAGTGGTGATTTATTTTCTTATACTAACGGAGCTTACGAGTTTTCTGTTGAGTTTTGTGTTATGAAGTTTTCAAGTTTTGGGTAAAGATTCGATGGACTATGGAATAAGGAGTGGAAAGAGCCTAAGATTGGGGATGACCAAGGCACCCCAAGGTAAAATTCAAGGACAACCAAAAGCCTAAGCTTGGGGATGCCCTGGATGGCATCCCCTCTTTCATCTTAGTTCATCGGTAACTTTACTTGGAGCTACATTTTTATTCACCACATGATATGTGTTTTGCTTGGAGCGTCATTTTCTTTTGTTAGGATTTGGTTTATGTTTGAATAAAGTATTTAAGATCTGAAATACTTAAATGAGAGAGAGTCTTCACATAGCTACATAACTATTTAACTACTCTTTGATCTTCACTTTTATCTTTTTGGAGTAGTTTGTCATTTACTCGTGTGCTTCATTTATATCCTATGAGTAAATCGTTGAACGAGTTGAATATCATAAATCTGAAATATATCTTTCATATGCTTATCCCACGGGGAGTAATGACTTCACATATAAGAATTAGAGGTGGTAAATTTATTGAAGGTTAGCAAACATTGTATTGGTCACTTGAACAATGCATGAAAGAATATTGAAGGAAGAGAGATTTCACATATAAATATACTATATTGTACATCTTTTGTAATTGTGAGCACTCATTAAAATATGACATGCTAAAAAGTTGATGTTGGACAAGGAAGACAACTTAATGGGTTATGTTTTCCTATATCTGAAACGTTATACTGTCTTGGATCATCCAACATGTTGAGCTTGCCTTTCCCTCTCATGCTAGCCAAATTCTTTGCACCAAGTAGAGATACTACTTGTGCTTCCAAACATTTCTTAACCCAGTTTGACATGAGAGTCCACCATACCTACCCATGGATTGAGTAAGATCCTTCAAGGAAGTTGTCATCGGTGCACGGATGTACCAAGAGCCAAGTGCCAGTTTCTGTCTTTTCCTTGTTTTGAGTTTTACAGAAAAGGAATACCAAACGGAGTCCAATTGACGTGTGAATTTTTGATGATTTTTTATGGACCAAAAGAAGCACCCGGAGTAAAAGAGTTGGGCCAGAAGAGCCCCGGGCGGTCCACGAGGGTGGGGGCGCGCCCTACCCCCTGGGCGCGTCCCCCTATCTCGTGGACGACTCGGATACCCCCTTGACATGATATCTATGCCAAAAATTCCTATAAATACAAAAACCTCCAGAAAATAACCTAGATCGGGTGTTCCACCGCTGCAAGCCTCTGTGGCCACCAAAAACCAATCGGGACCCTGTTCCGGCACCCTACCGGAGGGGGGATCCCTCACCGGTGGCCATCTTCATCATCCCGGCGCTCTCCATGACGAGGAGGGAGTAGTTCACCCTCGGGGCTGAGGGTATGTACCAGTAGCTATGTGTTTGATCTCTCTCTCTTGTGTTCTTAATTCAGCACGATCTTGATGTATCGCGAGCTTTGCTATTATAGTTGGATCTTATGATGTTTCTCCACCTCTACTCTCTTGTGATGAATTGAGTTTTCCCTTTGAATTTATCTTATCGGATTGAGTCTTTAAGGATTTGAGAACACTTGAAGTATGTCTTGCATGTGCTTATCTGTGGACAATGGGATATTCACGTGATCTACTTGATGTATGTTTTGGTGATTAACTTGCGGGTTCAGTGACCTTGTGAACTTATGCATAGGGGTTGGCACACGTTTTCATCTTGACTCTCCGGTAGAAACTTTGGGACACTCTTTGAAGTTCTTTGTGTTGGTTGAATAGATGAATCTGAGATTGTGTGATGCATATCGTATAATCATACCCACGGATACTTGAAGTGACACTGGAGTATCTAGGTGACATTAGGGTTTTGGTTGATTTGTGTCTTAAGGCGTTATTCTAGTACGAACTCTATGATAGATCGAACGGAAAGAATAACTTTGTATTATTTTACTACAGACTCTAGAATAGATCGATCAGATAGGATAACTTTGAGGTGGTTTCATACCCTACAATAATCTCTTCGTTTGTTCTCCGCTATTAGTGACTTTGGAGTAACTCTTTGTTGCATGTTGAGGGATTGTTATATGATCTAATTATGTTATTATTGTTTAGAGAACTTGCAGTAGTGAAAGTATGAACCCTAGGCCTTGTTTCCTAGCATTGCAATACCGTTTGTGCTCACTTTTATCATTAGTTACCTTGCTGTTTTTAGATTTTCAGATTACAAAATTCTATATCTACCATCCATGGATCTCACGCAAGATTTCACAGCCTTCTTCAGGGGACACAGAGCGTTGAAACGCCCTGTCACACTGCAATGATGCAACTCGCCATTGACAATAGTCATGGACTTGGATCACCGGATTATCTGCCAGGCCAGAGTCTCATCCTCTGGTAACTCGCCCCGGTTCAAGTACGCAACGTAAGGAAGCGTCCAATTCGGAACGATATGAAGAGCTTCTACCAATTGAGCCTCTGGATCAGGAATAGCCAAATCCTCTTCACCAGGGAGCTTGACCGACGGGTTGTGCAGCACATCTAGGAAAACATTGGGCGGGACCGGTTTGCGTTGAGAGCCCAACCGGCTTAAAGCGTCCGCCGCTTCATTCTTTCGGCGGTCCACATGGTCCACCTGATAACCTTTGAAGTGACATGCAACAACATCCACCTCATGGCGATATGCTGCCATGAGTGGGTCCTTGGAATCCCAAGTGCCAGACACCTGCTGAGCCACCAGGTCCGAGTCACCGAAGCACTTAACTCGGCTTAGATTAATCTCCTTAGCCATCCGGAGACCATGTAGTAAGGCTTCATACTCAGCTGCATTGTTAGTACAAGGGAACATTAAGCGGAGAACGTAATAAAACTTATCACCTCGTGGGGAAGTTAACACGACTCCAGCCCCCAGTCCTCCAATTGCCTGGACCCATCAAAATGGATAGTCCAGTATGTGTGATCCGGCTTCTCTTCAGGTGTTTGCAGTTCTGTCCAATCATTGATGAAATCGACAAGTGCTTGAGACTTGACCGCCGTCCGAGGCACGTATTTCAACCCGTGCGGCCCAAGCTCTATAGCCCACTTGGCAATCCGGCCAGTCGCTTCCCGGTTCTGGATTATTTCTCCCAAGGGAGCGGAACTGACCACTGTGATGGGGTGTCCTTGGAAATACTGCTTAAGCTTCCGGCTTGCCATAAAAACTCCATATACCAGCTTCTGCCAATGTGGATACCTTTGCTTGGATTTAATGAGCACTTCGTTGATATAGTAGACCGGACGCTGAACCAGATGCTCCTTGCCTGTTTCCTTTCGTTCCACCACAATAGCCACACTGACCGCACGAGCTTTAGCGACGACATATAGTAGTAATGGCTCCTTATCAATTGGAGCGGCAAGCACGGGCAGATTGGCCAACTGCCGCTTTAAATCCTCAAACGCTTTATGAGCAGCAGAACTCCAGATGAATTGATCCGTCTTCTTCAACATCTGATACAAAGGGATCGCCTTCTCACCAAGGCGGCTGATAAACCGGCTCAATGCAGCAATCCGGCCTGCCAAGCGTTGGACATCATTGATACACTTTGGCTTAGCCAGGGAGGTGATTGCTGTGATCTTCTCCGGATTAGACTCAGTTCCCCTAATAGACACTAGAAAATCCAATAACTTGCCTGCCGGTACACCAAAGACACACTTGGCCGGGTTGAGCATCATCTTGTACGTCCTTAGGTTATCAATGGTTTCCTTCAAATCGTCAACCAGAGTCTGCTTCTCCCTTGACTTAACCACAATATCATCCACATAGGCGTGTACATTACGGCCAATCTGTTTATGAAGGCAATTTTGCACACACCGTTGGTAAGTTGCCTGGGCACTCTTGAGCCCAAAGGGCATAGATACATAGCAGAAGTCTCCAAAGGGAGTTATGAACGTCGTCTTGTCCTGGTCCTTAACTGCCATCTTGATATGATGATAACCAGAATATGCATCCAGAAAACTCAAACGCTCACAACCCGTCGTAGCATCAATAATTTGATCAATACGGGGGAGGGCAAAAGGATCTGTTGGACAAGCCTGGTTAAGATCTGTGTAATCCACACACATGCGCCAGGTGCCATTTTTCTTAAGGACCAGCACCGGATTAGCCAGCCATTCAGGATGGAAAACTTCAACAATAAAGCCAGCTGCTAAGAGCCTGGCCACCTCTTCTCCAATAGCTTTGCGCCTTTCTTCGTTAAACCGGTGGAGGAACTGTTTCACCGGTTTGTACTTAGGATCCACATTAAGAGTGTGCTCAGCGAGTTGCCTCGGTACACCTGGCATGTCAGAGGGCTTCCATGCAAAAATGCCTCGATTCTCACGGATGAACTCGATGAGCGCGCTTTCCTATTTTGGATCCAAATTGGTACTGATGTTGAACTGCTTGGACGAATCGCCAGATACGAAGTCAACAAGCTTAGACTCAGCGGCCAATTTGAACTTCAGGGCCGGATCATGCTCCGTAGTTGGCTTCTTCATCGGAGTCATGTCTGCCGGATCAACATTGTCCTTGTAATACTTCAGCTCCTCCGTGGCACAAACCGACTCTGCGTAGGCAGCATCACCTTCTTCACATTCCAAAGCGACCTTACGGCTTCCTTGAACCGTTATTGTCCCCTTGCGACCCGGCATCTTGAGTTGCAAATACACATAACAGGGCCGTGCCATAAACTTGGCGTAAGCCGGCCGCCCAAACAGGGCGTGATATGGGCTCTGGATCTTTACCACCTCAAAAGTCAAAGTCTCTGACCGGGAGTCATGATCATCTCCAAAGGCCACTTCCAGAGCTATCTTGCCAACAGGATATGCTGACTTACCAGGTACCACATACGACGGTTTAATATTTTTATCTGTTAACCCCATACGACGGAAGGTCTCATAATATAGGATATTGATGCTGCTTCCTCCATCCATGAGTACCTTGGTGAACTTATAACCTCCCACCTGAGGTGCCACCACCAACGCTAGTTGACCCGGATTATCAACCTGGGGAGTATGATCCTCTCTGCTCCATAGGATTGGCTGTTCAGACCAGCGTAGATAACGGGGCACGGCTGGTTCAACAGAGTTTATTGCTCGCTTATGAAGCTTCTGATCTCGCTTGTCCAGGCTAGTGGTGAAAACATGATATTGCCCACTATTCAACTGCTTCGGGTGACTATGATAACCCGACTGCTGCTGCTGCTGGTTGTAACCACCTTGGCCATTCTGATGACCTTGATTGTTATGTCCGCCCTGATTATCATTAAACCTTGAACTGGAATTTCCTCCGCCGTAACCCGGCCCGGATCCTGAGCCACCACCTGATCTGTGGTCATACTGGAAAGCATTAGAGTTCTTGAACTCCTGCATAATGTAACAGTCCTTCCAAAGGTGATTGGCTGGCACCTCCTTCGTCCCATGCTTTGGACAGGGCTGGTTTAACAGATAAGACAGGCGGTCCGGATTAGGATTAGGCGCTCCACAGCGATTTGGTGTTTTACCCTTACGTCGCTGGCCCTTGTCCTACGTGTTGGTATTAGCCACAAATTCCATGCTGCCATCCTCTTTACGCTTGCCTCCGTTTCCATGACCTGCCGGGTTATGCTGCTGTCGTTCGGAGTTGCCATTCTTCTTTCCCTTCCCTGCCTTATCGTCATCAGACTCGGGATCCTTGGTACTATCAGAATCAGCATACTTCACTAACGCAGCCATGAGGCTCCCTATATCATTGCAATGGCGCTTCATTCGTCCCAATTTCAACTTTAGAGGCCCAAACCGGCAGTTGCCTTCCAAGGTTATAACCGCTGTGTCGGCATTGACACGGTCTGATGAGTGCAAAATTTGTGAGACCCGGCGCACCCAACGAGTCATTGATTCTCCTTCTTCCTGAACACAGGCTGCTAAGTCCACTATTGACATGGGCTGTTTACATGTATCCTTGAAGTTCTGGATGAACTGGGCTCGCAATTGGGCCCATGAACTGATAGAGTTGGCCGGCAAACTTTTTAACCAACTACGGGCCGTTCCTTCAAGCATCATGGTGACGTACTTTGCACACGCCGCATCACCCACATCCAGCATCTCCATGGCCATCTCATAGCTCTCTATCCATGTCTCTGGAGGCTGATCAGCAGTGTCATTCGGCACCTTGCGCGGGCCCTTAAAATCTTTGGGCAGACGCACGTTGCGTAAAGCGGGGACAAGACAAGGCACCCCCAAAGAGCTAGAAGAAATGTCAGGCTCGACCGAGGTAGTTGGACGAACCGGCATAAGCTGGCGAGCCTCGTACTATGCAGCTAACTCGGCCTCCCTGCGCACTCGAGCCCGGTCCACCACTTCCTGGGCATCACCAACACCACCCGCCGGGTTGTTACCACAGGGTACTTCACGATTTCATGCATTACTTGATACACCCGGTTCCTCCATACGCCTGCTATAGCTCCGGCTTGGACGAGGGGTGGAATGAATTCGGTCACGACTATATGAATACGCTTCCTGCTGGACCAAAGCTGTCCGAAGAAGCTCCTTAACCCGGCGCGTTTCCACCGCCTGCGGCGAATCACCTTCAATTGGGATGGCCTCCAGCCGTGCAGCAGCAACAACAAGGTTATCCATCGGGTTGGAATAGTGACCCGGAGGCGTCGGGACAGCCGGAGGTACAATAGCGTGTTGACGAGGCGGATCCATCAAGCAAGGGTGAATCGGCGCGCCTGTCCCTGGTGCTCCCACCCAGTTTACCACCGGCAGGTTGCTGGTTCCTCCTCCTGGGGTGTTGAAGAGATCTCTAGCTTCGAAAACTTGAGGCAAACGAGATCGTATTTCCGCTTCAGGACCTCATGGGATGCATTCTGATCCAGCATAAGTCGGTAAGCTTGCGCATCCAAAGCGGCCCGCTCTACGGTCATCCTGGCATTCTCAGCTGCTAGGTCGGCCTTGGCTTGAGTGATCTGATCCCTCACTTGCGCAATTTCCACGTCGTGGGCGTTCTTATCCGCTGGATTAGCCTCTGCCATGAGCGTAGCCAACACATCAAACAGATCAGATATAATTTGAGCCGGCGGGTGCATAGGGCCTCCTGCCCCGACTGCCGTCGCCGTTCCTGATCCGGAGATCATTGCTGCTGCGGTCGAAGAGTGGATTCCTGCTTGTGTCCCAGCCATGAATATTCCGACCCGGTTTGGCAGATCCGAGGGGTTCGGAATACTGTCGCCATCGGAACAGCCCCCAATCCGGCCATCTTGTAGCTGATACAAAGATTCGGTTTTTCCGGTTGATGACTCATCGCCGGAATAAACGACGGTCTCGGCACCAGATTCCGATCCATCCTCATGACATCCTCCATGGATGACTCCCACGAAGGCACGCTTCATGGCCGGTTTAGCCTGGGCAGATCGCGCACGCTGAGCCGTTTCGACGAGGTTGGTGCAGATGTCCGGCTCACGGCCCGGTTCACCGATCTTGCCAATGAAGACGTGTATGCCACCAAAGGGGACCCGGTACCCGTACTCAATTGAGCCGGCTTCGGGGCCCCATCCTGCATCGTCGATGTAGAGCTTGCCGCGACGACTCTTGGTCATCCGGCCCACAGCGTAGCCCTTGAGTCCTTCGAAGTTGCCCTCCAAGAACTTGAAACCATCGTGCGATAGCCCCATGGTGGGTGCCAACTGTCGTGGTTTTGTCACGGCAGATGTCCTCATGAAAGGACTTAGTCATGGAGCCATCGCGACGGGTTAGCTTGAAGGGGTTAAAGCGGGCACAGGGATGCAAGAGAGTTTATACTAGTTTGGCCCCTTCGATCAACGTAAAAGCCTACGTGTAGTTGTGATGGAATTGATGGGGTTTCGATGACTAGGGAGCAAACAAGCTTCGCCTAGATCTCGAGTTGTTGTGTGTTGTCCTTGAACTGCCGCCGGGTCGTCCCCTTATATGCATGGGTGACGCCCGTCGGTTTACAGAGTCCCAACACCGGCTCATAAACGTGTCCGGTTCGGTCTCTACTTACTTCTACCTTACAATGCAAGTTTACATACTAATGCCGGTTTACAGCTACAGGCTTTAAACCAACTATGGGCCCTGGGCCCTCATCTGCCTTCTCGGGCTTTAACATTCTTTAACTACTGACGAAGTTAACCCGACCCAGATAGGTCGGTTTACGCTCAGTAGTAATATCCCCAACAGAACCCAATCGAGCGATTCCTTCGCTACTGCTGTTAACTGAAGTCGATTGATGCTGCCTCTGGGATGAATAGTGAGCATTGCGGGGGGGGGGGGGTTGGATGAACAGTGAGCGGTGGCGTTGCCTCTGGATGAACATGACCCCATGGTGTGGTGGAGGGCTGGATGAATAGTAGACGGTGGATGGGTGCTCGTGGAGGGGTGGTTGAACAGGACCCCGTGGTGTGGAGGGCTGGATGAACGGTGGACGGTGGAGGGGTGCCCATGGAGGGGTGGTTGAACACGACCCCGTGGTGTGGAGGGCTGGATGAACAGTAGAAGGTGGAGGGGTGGTTGAACAGTAGCCGGTGGAGTAGCGCACGGTGGAGGCTGGATGAACAGGAGCCCGTGGAGGCTGGAGGAGGTCGACGATGGAGATGAACAGTATCCCGGGGAGTCCCGTTTTGCGGTACGCCACACCCCTCCCGATGAACAGGACCCCCGTTTCGACCGTAGGAGGTCCGTTTCGTCCGCTTTGTGCTACGCCACACCCCTCCTGATCGACAGGACCCCCGTTTCGATCGTAGGAGGTCCGTTTCGTCCGTTTTGCGGTATGACACACCCCTCCCGATCAACAGGACCCCCGTTTCAACCGTAGGAGGTCCGTTTCCTCTGTTTTGCGGTACGCCAGACCCCTCCCGATGAACAGGATCCCGTTTCGAACGTGGTCGGTCGAACACAAGGCCGTTTCCTCCGTTCTGCGGTACGCCAGGCCTCGTTTCCATCGCCTGTTCCGCCCAAGCCCTCCCGATGAACACGACCACGTATTCCGTTCTGACCCAGCCGGTTGGCTCCCACGCGTTCCGTTGCCTCCCGATGAACACGACGCATTCCGTTGCCCCCCATGAACACGACGCATTCCGTTGCCTCCCCATGAACACGACGACGACGCTGTTTCTCCGTTCCGACCCAGCCATGTACACGAGCCCTGGCCGTACGTATGCGCGAGTAGGCGTTCGAGACCCCGCCCGTATGTACACATACGTGGCCGTATTTTCTTTCTTGCACCCTGGCCGCTGTACGTACGTGTACATGCTACGTGTGCGCCTCTACTACGACACGTACGTGCCTCTACTACGACACGTGCGCGCCTCTACATCCACCAGTATATATGTACGTACACGTTCGCGACTAGAATGACAACGCTACGTACGCTTCAACCAGGTGGGTCCCGACTGTCAGGCACTTCCTTGCCTGCGAAGATGTAGCTGGTGGGTCCCCGTAGTCAGGGGGGCGAATCGTTTTTTTTTGCCCGAACGCATTTCCTTGCGTGCGAAGATGTAGCCGGTGGGTCCCAGTAGTCAGGGGGAAACGTTTTTTCACGAAATACAGTGGCCCCTCCGGTGGGTCCCAGCTGTCAGGTGGAGGAATAATTATTTTCCGCGTAATAAGGAGGCACTTCCTTGCTGCGGCTGTGGCCCCAGCTGTCAACCTCTCCACGTACAGTCCACGTCCGATGGAAGTCGTTCCTTGACCACGTTGACCACACCGCGCCGAGAGCACCAGGGCGGTGGACGACGGCGAGGCCTAGGAAGGGGACGACGGGGAGCCAGGGAAGACGTGGCAGTGGAAGCCCGCGCGGAGAGGAGTACGAGGGTTCACTGGTTCGGCTGCGGTGTGAGGCTGCCGTCGCCGCAGGGCCCGGCCAGCGGTGGGAATAGTAGGGGCGGTGAGGCCTCCGCGGCAGCACAGCCAGCCACGGGAGGAAGGAGCATGCGGCACGACCGGCACTGATTTGGGCGGCTGGAGCAAGAAGACCAGAGGTTGAAGAAGCACTACGGCCGTTGGATGGACATCGTACGGTCACTGGAGCTAGAATCGTTCATATTGACTAAAGTTGATAAAGGCCCCCGTCCCAGTCAACTTAGTAGGCCCACAAGTCAGCCTCCCACCATGGTGGGTCCCAGCTAGCAGGGGGAGTATTCATTTTTGTGCGTAATAAGGAGGCCCTTCCGGTGGGTCCGAGCTGACAGCGGGGGGCACATTTTTTTTCGTGAAATACGTTGGCCCGTCCGGTGGGTCCCAGCAGTCAGGGGGAACGTTTTTTTCGCGAAATAAGGTGGCCTGTCCAGTGGGTCCCTGCTATCAGGTGGAGGAATAATTATTTTGCGTGGAATAAGGAGGCACTTCCTTGCGGCCGCCTGGACCCAGCTGTCAACCTCTCCACGTACAGTACTCTTCCGATGGAAGTCGGTCGTTGACCATGTTGGCCACGCCGCGCCGAGAGCACCAGGGCGGTGGTCTGGACGACGGCGAGGCCTAGGAAGGGGACGACGCGGAGCCGAGGAAGACGCAGTAGTGGAAGCCCGCGCGGAGAGGAGTACGAGGGTTCACTGGTCCGGCTGCGGTGTGAGGCTACCGTCGCCGCAGAATAACAGGGGGTGTGGGTGAGTAGAGGGATGGCCTGGCCAGCGGTGGGAGTAGTACGGGGCGGTGAGGCCTCCACGACATCACAGCCGGCCACGGGAGACAGGAGCACGCGACACGACTGGTGCTGCTTTGGGCGGCTGGAGCAAGAAGACCAGAGGTTGAAGAAGCACTACGGCCGTTGGATGGACATCGTACGATCACTGCAGCTAGAATCGTTTATATTGACTAAGTTGACAAAGCCCTTGGTACACATCAACTTAGTAGGCCCACAGCTCGGATTTGGCAGAGAACATATAGCCCATTTGCGATTTGTAAGAATGTACATCCCATTTTTTAATTCTAATGGAATTTACCACAGCTAGTTTATAGTTTGTTAAAAGTACAACCCAACTTTTAGCTAGGACAACAATTAATAATTTCAAACAACCGCTCAAAACAGAATTAAAAAAAATTCCCACATTTTGATGGGATCGGAAATATTTTTATCCAAAATTTCTAGTCAGGTTAAATATAATTTCAAAATAAAGTTGTATTACGTTAAAATCCAACGAAATATTGCGCGCCTAACAAGTAATGAAATTAAAATTTTGAAATTCCAAAAATAATATATTTTTCAAACTAATTACGTGTTTGGTGCATAGTAACTGTCCAGTTATTATAATTACTTCCCATTTATTATTTCTTAAAGTCCATTTTCTTGTTAATCCTAATGCGTACCTCCTAGGAAAGTTTGCAGCCCAGCGGGGCGGAGAATAACAAGTTGACCCGGATATTGTGTACAACTGTCGGCCCAGTTGCATTGCTGATCTTGGAAAAAAAAGGCCTGTGTAGTACAGTACAACCTAACATGGTTACTCAGCTCACATTCAGCGACACCGGAAAGGCCCAAACAAGGATTCTGTACAACTTTTTGAAGTCACTGAGCTCAATTAATAACTTAAGAAAATTGTTAGATTACAGTGGAACCAAATTAAAAGTTGTCATGAGCAAATAAATAATTCAACGGGTCCCACTTGTGCGTGTGCGCGTGCGTGTGCGTGCGTGTGTGTGTGTGTGTGTGAGAGAGAGAGAGAGAGAGAGACCCATCGGTCGATGCTCGTAAATACATCTTTAAGCCATATGCATTGCTGATGCTCAGTAAAAACTTATATAGTTGACACAATCATATAGAACATCATAGCACACTGAACTTGCATACAAAAATTTCACGCAGGCGGCACAATCAGGATGGAAGCAGTGGATCGCTACGAGAAGGGCTATGTTGAAACCAACGAAGTTGTACATAACGGTTCATCGTCTTTATCAATGACGGGGAAATATCTTGAATGTTGTGCAAAGAAAACAGAAAGACAACGCAATAAGTTCTGCTAGCACATTAAGTTGACGTACAACCATTTCTAAAAAAAGTTTAGGTACAAAATTAGAACAGGTCACAATCAAATGTACTGGCATATCAGTGCTTCACACCCATAGCTCGAATTTAACTAGTATCTGACAAGATTCAGTTGTTACCTCAAATTAGAGCACATCCAGGCAGCCAGCCCTGCCTCTTCTCCCAAAGAAGCAGTGGCCTCCGCCGCGCGATGGAGTAGGCCCTGTGCCATCCATCGTTCCGAGCAACACAGGGAAAGTCTGATGTTGACTCCTGTAATGGACGTCGTCGACAGACCCTGGCACCAGCGGCGGCAGCAGGACTTTGATTGATGGATTGACCACTTCTTCGACATGCACGAACACTCGATACAGGTCTCCCTAACGTGGTACGCGGCGGCCTTGGTGGCGACGAATAGTACAACCCCAGTTCCTGCACCGGTATCTCAACACCAATCACCTCCGGTATGGTGGACGGCTTCTTCATCCATGCCATAACCATCAGAGCCCAGCTGTCTGGAGGAACAAACATACTTACTAGCTCACCTCCAAGGTCGTTGATAAGCTCGTTCATGGACTCGCTGTTCCAAGCACGTCGAGGCATGCCGTGGAAGGTAAGCTTTGTTAAAAACTCAAGCTCAGAGGGCACCGAGCCCCATCCTGGGTGCCACCGATCAAAGCTCACCAGCGCGCTATCGCAGAACAAACGCCGGGAAGATTCGAACACACGACTGCAGTCGAAAATTGTCCGGAACCTGACGAAGAAATCAGCCAGTGGCAGACAGACTTCGACGAGCAAGTCAGTTATTTGGATGTCGTGCGCAATGCCAAGAGCTTTGACAAGGTCGTCCGGCGAGACGGGAGGCCGGTCGTCGTTGATGGTTACCATGAGCACTTTGCCGACAAACTGGTCATCAAGCGCCGCCATGCCACTGTTGAGCGACAGCACGCAGCGACCAAAGGCAGGACGGACCTCAGGATCTCCGGGTCGAAGATCCGCGTTGACCGGCGACATGATAGTGCGCTTGAGTACAAGGAGTATAGGAGGGGGATTTCGGGGAACTGGAGTAGGAATCGAGATTCCAGAGGTTGGGGAGGGGCGGGAGACTGGGGATGAAAAGTTAGCATGAATTTCGAGCACGCGCCAATATGCTCTCGGCACGCAAGCGCACGAAAACACCGGTGGCGCCCACATGTCGGCCTAAGAGTCCTTATTCTTTATTTTTTGGAGAGCCCGGCCTTTTTTCAAGATCTTTTGAGAGCCCGGCCTGAGAGTCATAATTGACCCGTTTGGCATTGCGTTACTACTTGGCCCATATTCAACGACACCTCACTAGCCCAAACAAGTGTACATCATCGAAAAGACACTGAGCTCAAATTATATAACTTGAAAAAAGGAGATATACTCTGAACACTAGAGAATGGTGATGCCCTCATTTAGCCCAACAGTAGTTCGAGACAATAAATAGTTCGAAACAACGATATATACAACATTCAAACACTGACTAGTGACTACTACTGACATAAACAACAAGACATGATAGTTCATAAGAAGTCTTGCTACACCACCAAAACGCACCCATCTGCAGCGCTCAGACTCTCATGATCCAGACGGGAATGACATTCTAAATAGAAGCAACTATTACATAGTAAGAGTGACATAGACGAGGATGACCAAATGACAAGGAATATGCATAACAAAAGAAAGAACTACCCATCCAGAACCAGCAACAAAGACAACAAATTCATTCGAAGAGATGATCCAACACCATCATAATTTGTAGCCCCGCTTCAGCGACCAGTGATCCGGAGACACCAGTACTCCACCCTTTCGATGCAACAGCCCAATTACCTATCAACCTGAAGGCTTGAACCACATCACTGCCTGTCGTAATTGAGACATCCAAGGATCAAATTTAATCCGGATGCCTTTGTCATTCTCACCTTCTTTTGGCTGCAGGCTGTATCGTTGACAATCACGGGAGTTTGCTCCCTAACTCCTAGGGCTTGCTGTGTAGACACAGTTTTCCATAGCAAACAGAGCCTCTCTGCCATCAAGGTCCTTGCCAACGGTGATCTGCTAGTTAATCGGATAATTGAGTCCGAGAAACAGAGAGTGTGAACCAAGGCTGTTTACCCGCCTCCAACTAAAAAATCCTAAAGGCCCCAACAAGCTGGTATCCTGCTCATAGACGTAACAGCCACTGTCCGGATACTCACGTATTACACGGTGCTTGTATACAGTGGGGTTTTTGCAATATAACTTTTCCGGCTTATGTGTCCGAATGATCATCAGTCTTTTGTCGTCATTTGATCGAGCGAGGAACGAGTTGTGCTTCCCTGTTTTTGGCAAAGGTGGTGTGATTACAAAGGGCAGTAACTGTAGGGACACTGCATCATATCAAAAAGGACAGGCATTGTTAATGTAAGATCAGCATTGTTCAGAGTATGAGTAGGATAATGCAAGAAACAACATTGATATGTCCCTGTTGGAACTGGGAGGAAAATACAGGGAAATGTATACTGGGTTCGAAAATATAGAAGTGCCATGCATGGTTATACTCATGTTTTCTCGCAATCGATTCTTCACAGGAAACTACCATGTCATGCATGTTATGTAATCATGTTCTGTCCTCACAAGCAAATTCTTCAAGGTAACTAACAGACCATGCATTGTTATATACTTGTGTTCTATGGGCAAAATTTTGTGAGGATACTATTCTAGCCATTGATTGCTGAAGGGCGAATATAGGTATGTACACATGGTAAGCATTGCAGGATTTCACTACTTCCAAATATAGAGTTCTCCATATGCACATTTACTTCCCTAATGTATGGTTACATGAAACCAACAGTGTGGTGCATGTTTCTTCATCATGAAAATGAGGAAACTAACATGGCCATTGATACACACTCATATTTAGTAGTAGTATATAGATTACTGTAAAATAAGGATAATATCCATATATTCCTAAATGATTATTCAGGGTACAAATTGGCTATAATGACATGGTCACAATCGCATGAATTAACTCATTCCAAATATAGCTGATTTACGGCGTCTCTAATACATTGCCATAGTTATACTCAAATTCTGCTCAAACATATATATGCCAATCATCACAAAAAGTTCAAACAGTGTCATGGCGTCATCATTAACATGAGACAGAAACAACTTACACGCGCCGTCCCAGCAATATGTGGTGCCATCTGCTTTTTCGATCGCGTAGATGATGCCATTGTGTTCAATAGCATCACAGAAGGTTGTATCAGCTTTGACGATGATCCACTGCGAGCCGAGTTGTCTCCAGCTAAAGAATGCACTGGCGTAAAGACAGGCGAGTCCGCGGTCGAACAAGGCAATTAGCTTGAAGTCTGCGTAATTCGCATGTCGTGTGGGCACTTGGCAGATTACAATCTTCTGCAAAACAAGGTCCGTCCAACTGACGTAGTAATCTAGATGACTTGGACCGCGATTGTAATACTCTATATAATCCAACGGAGGAAGGATAATCTCATGGGAGGTCTGGAAGTTCACGAGCACCAACTTTTTACCGTCTTCTCTAAAGGCAACCATCTAGTGGGAGTTCATGCCAACCCAGTACATACCTGCTAAGAAGTTTCGGGCGATGGTGATCGGATCGATGTCGAGGGAAATGATGTATGGTGACCCACTACATACCTGCAAAGAAGTTTTGGCTAATGGAGATCGGATTGAAGTCGAGGGGCATCATGCACGCCTCTGTATCATGGTGAGCCAATCTCGCAAGACCAGATAGCAGCAAGCAGGGTGTCTTGAAAAGCTTAGGCCTCGCTTCGACGATGGCCGTGTGCATGTCCCTCGAGCATGCAGCCAGCCGCAGGGCGCTCAACATATCCATACACGAACAACAGAGGTCGAGGATGTCACTGGGGAGATTGCTCCAATCGCGGCTCATATGGATGCTGCGCGGTTCGCGTTCGGCCATGGTGTAGTTTGGAAGGGGGCTTGATTTACGGGGGAGAAGGATGTCGGTGCTGGAGCGGCTAGTGAGGGAATAGTGGTACTGGGGGAGGCGAGTGAGGCGACGTTACACGGGGGCACAGTGAGATGGAGACGGAGACGGAGATGGAGTGGTGCTATGGGAGCAGAGAGGGAGACGAGGCGAGGCGCCAATGTGCTGTACAACGGCGGTGACAGACTGCACAGTGCACAGGGTGAGGCTGACTTTGGTAGCCCGAACACGCTGCATGTACTAGTGTCAGGCGCAGGGTGTTGTCAGTTCACTGTGAGGACCGGATGAATAGTATTTTAACCATCAAGTGTACCACAGCTGTACTACTACTACTACTACTACTACTACTACTACTACTACTACTACTACTACTACTACTACTACTACTACTACTACTACTACTACTACTACTACTACTAGGAACATGAGTACTCCTGTATTGTATAGCGGAAATAGGTCTCCCGTGCTAGCATGCGTGTTCACTTCATCGTCCAGGTATCATCCATATTGCGAGCAGAACCAAATTCTCGTGCATGCCCAATCAACGCCCTGCCGCGTGCATGCAGTGGTCGTTCTGGTGCATCAAGGACGGCATGCAGATCATTCCACACTTGAGAAGAGGAAAAATGGATAGGTAGAATGCAGCATCAGAGGAAGAGAACACTGGCTAACGAGGCTGGGAGGGGATCGAGCAGGAAGTTAATGCTCCACGCCTAAAGGTTTTGGGAAAACCTGATTTTCATAAGGTGACTTATACTCACCTAAACGGAGGGAGTATTCCTTAACCAGAGAATGTTGTGTCTCCCACTCACGCGCTCAAAAAAAAAACTACGACACATTTTTTATATCTGTTTGCATAGGTCCCACCTATCAGGAAGGATGGGCACGTACACGAACATGTACGACTCATTAGTCTACTCGCATAGCCTTTTCATTTAGTCTACCTAGCCGTCTAATCAACTGCCTGCACGCCACTTCTCCCATTTATTTCTCCATCGGGAACCGATTCTCCTCGGCTTCTTCACATCCCCTTCGTCTTCATTTGCATCCAAACCCCACTGCGTTCACATTGTTTTAACCTCTTTAAATAATCATCTACTACTTCAGTTAGACTAGCCATCTAATCCTAATTCTCCAAGCCATAGCCCTCCGTTCCAGCGGTTCCAAATGGCAAAAGAGATCGAGATGCAGGTTTTTAGCATCCAACATGTCCTCGTCGAAGGCTCAATGCGCATAGTTGCCACCGTCACCGTCCACCCAAGGGTTGTTCGGCAGTGGATCAACAATGTATCCAACTCCCTCGAAAAGGTAGAGACGAGGGTCATCGGTCTCGACGCAGAGTACACGGAGCGTGCCCCTGGGAAGATCCAGTGCACCGCCGTCCTTCAGCTGTGCCTCGAAGATGATGTTTTGGTGTACCACATCATACACTCGCCCTCCATACCAGGTGAGCTTCACGATTTCTTGTCCCGGGAGGACGTATACTTATGTGGGGCAGCCATCGAAGGGGACAAACAGAAGCTGGATCCATACAACCTTGATTTGAAAAGCATCACTGACCTACAAACAAGAATCAAAATTCCTGTAAAAGTTTGTGATAAACAGACACCATCCCTATTCGACATAGCAAATTCTGTGCTCGGTACAAATCTTCAGAAGGGTGATGAGACGGTGGCATTAAGGTCGTCTGGATGGGAGAATTATACCTTGATGTACGAGCGGATAAAATATACTGCCCTCAATGCCCGTGTGAGTTTCGAGATAGCTGCAAGGTCCAAACAGCTTGTTGCGAAGCCGTCTCCCACAGAGAATGAGAAGAAGAAGAATAATAAGAAGAAAAGGTTGCACCAGCAGGAGGGCATTATGGATGGATGAACTATTTCCTGTCTTGTAAAAAATGTATTCCCTCTCGGTGTATATTGATATAGATGGACTATTTCGATGGTGTGCATGTCTTTGGAACAGAGTAGTAGTGTGGCTCCGCTTGACTATAAGGAACTATTTGTCCGCATATATAGCTTTCTCTGCTACTCCTTCCAGTGATCGGTATGCAGTGCATGTGTCCATAGACATGTTAGCTTGTCCATGGAAGTTCAACTACGACGACCATCACGTTTCATATCGCGATTCCCATGGTGCCTCTCCAACCCACGTCACCACGCCTCCCGACGTGCGCCTCACCCCTCTCGGCCGCATCGCCCCTCCGCCTTTGTGTGCATGACATGTGGGCCACCTAAAATGCGGCGAGCATCAAGTTTCTACCACAGCCACCCGCGATTCCCACGAAGCTGCTCGAACCCATGAAACCACACGTCCCCCGACCTGCGGCTCACCCCTCTTGGACCCACTGCCCCTCTGCCTACGGGAGCATTACAAGTGGACCAGTCACCTATCGGGTCCACATGTTATTGACTCAAAGGTAGGTTTAGTAAGGCGCTGAAGCTCAGTCCTGATGACCCTGAGAGGGAAATGTAACTCCTGCGCCAGGGCTTGTGGTGCTCCCGCAGCACGAACTCGTGCCAAACTCGAGATTTGTTTCTTTACTATACATGCACGCAACAATTTAATGGACATTGTAATCTCAACATGTGATGGGGAGATCTAAATTTGAATTTGAAACTTATAAAACGAAGGATTCAAAACAAATAAACTAGGAGAGAGGGAGTATATCGTAGGTTGTGTCCCATACAAAATAAGTCCCCTGGTTTGTCACCGCGAAGATGCGGTTAGAAAGGAGCACAGCGTCTTCCTACTCGTACGGCAACAAATCAGCCGCAAACAGCATGGTCCGCCTTTGACCGCCATGTGCAAGGTTCGTGCTATCTTATTCAATCTCACCGTCGTTCCATCGTACCAATTCATGCGGTGTCCCGTTGCATGGCTGATCCTAATGTTGGACAAAGGTTCTACGGGAACGGTGTCACTGTTGTAAATGTTGTGCAAATTGATGTTGGTACCCTCCCGTACATATGCAAGCCAATCTCCACTCGCACCGAGCCTAACCTGTGAAACAATGGGCAGGGGGAGAATTAGGAAATGGACACATAAGTAGTCTTTAGAATGCATTTACTACGTGATCAAACTCATCTTACCTGCTCATCGGAGGAAATCTGAGTGCCCCTCAACGTCGGCATCTCAAGGGGCGTCAACTTGCAACTATGGCCACGCCGCGCTGGAGAGACCCCCAAGGAAACATCCTCGTGCGTTCCATGGAACATCAATATGCATTGTATGAGTAGTTTATCTTGTGAGAGAAAAGGATGAACGAGGGAAGGCCTCTAGAGATAGAGATGGACACTACTACTACCAATGTGCTGGCCTGTGCGTTGCAATGGATCCAAAGTAGTAGAATAATACTTGTTCATGTGCTTGAAATATAAACACTCTAGTTTTGATATACATGTGTTAGCAGACATGACAGCTTGTCCATGGAAGTTGAACCACGGCGACCTTCACGTTTCTTGTTTCTACCACTGCCACACCCACACGCGATTCCCACGACGCCGCTCCAACCCACGGCACGACGTCCCCCGACGTGGACATGGATCCTCTGACGTGGCTATCACTGCCTTGCCCTGCCTTTCCTTCGCTGACAGGTGGGACCCTCGCTTACGGGTCCCACATGTCAGTGACATAATGGTAGGATTGTTCGCGTCAGGGGATCCTCATCCCCCCGACGTGCCCCTAATCCCTCTCGGCCCCACCGCTCCTATGCCTTTGTGTGCATGACATGCGGGCCAGCTGAACTGCGGCGACCATGAACTTTCTACCACAAACACACTCGAATGGACACGGTTTGCCTGCTCCGCTACTGTGCTCCGATCCGTACTCCCGCACCATCGATTTTCATCCAGCGGTTGTGACACATTTCGTCCCAGGCATCAATCCTCACCTGGAGTACTTATGTAATACAGGTAGTACCCTCCGGTGTGGCCATCTACGCCTCGTAATGCCCCGACGCCCAGCTGTGGCACCCTCGCCACGGCCACGCCACCACCGGCCGGTTCATCTCGAACGAGTGAGTCGCGAACCACGCCACCACCATGAGAATGACATGTGGGCCAACCGCATTTAAGGTCCGCATGTCATTGACTCATAGGTCGGGCACTAAGCCACTGAAGTTCGGTCCCGTGTGCCTCGAGAGGGAAATGTAACTCCTGCGGCAGGCCTTGTGGTGCTCCCGCAGTACGAGCTCGTGCCAAAACTGGAATTTGTTTCTTACTACTACCAACTAGTACTAGTAAGGTACACGTGCATTGCACGCATGAGATTCTGGTGGTTTGTGAATTATGCTTCTACATGTGGAGCTTTCTGGATTCTAACATGTGGCAAAATCTGGTGGAATGTAAGGTTAGGCAAGTTCGATTAACTTAGGTGAGCGTTTGGTTCAAGCCACACCTTAGGCAAGCCACACTAAGGCCCCACATGACATACACACAAAAATGTGGCAAGATTCCCTTAGGCTTGCCAACTTGTGGCTCTCATTTTGAAGAACTAATAACTTTGCCTAAGCTTAGTTGTGGCAAAGTTAGTCATGAATTAACTTCAACCATGGAGTCTTCTAGATTATACATGTGGCAGAATCTGGTGGATGATATCCAACGGCCAGTAGTTCTAGGATTTGCCATCTTTGTACCGTCGGATTGGCTTCATCCAACGACCAACTTTCAAAGTTTTTCACACACTATATAGGGGGTATAATTATAGATGTACCGGTCCGTTGCAATGGATCCAAAGTATATCTATTTAGTGGAGTTCACTCTAAACACATTATCTATTTATTTTTCTCTAACCTTCCGTAGCCATGCAACCAAGCCACATAAGCTTCATGGGTGCCCCCCACATCATATTATTCATACTACGTTGATTGGAAAAAAGATACATCACCCAAAACAAGATCTTCCCTTTTTTGTTCCTACGATGTTGCGTCGTGCACGTACCTACTAGTTGTATAGTGGTAGTACTAGTAATATAGTATTAGGAGTACAAACTTGGTACTAGTAGGAGTAGTACTAGCACAGAATGCTCCTACTCTATCAGCGAGCCTCGTCTGACACCAAATTTCTAGGCTTCCGTGCTACAGCTAGATCTTCCCCTCGTTTTTGTTTTCCAACACGGTGGCGGGCGGGGTGTCGGTTTGCTCAACGGCGGTCCCACATCAAAGTGAAAATGCTAGGCAACACGCCTTCTGTTGGGGATATTGCTATTTGGGGTAAACCGGCCTACAGGGCCCGGGTTAGCTCCGTCAATGGACCCAAGATGTTAAAGCCCAAGGAGAAATAGAAGGGCCCAAGGCCTATAATCGGTTTAAAGGTTTATGGCCGTAAACCGGCCTGAGGTAAACTTGCATTGTAAGTTAGGAATAGAGAGACCAACCCGGGCACGTTTATGAACCGGAGGTTGGGATTTTGTAGACCGACGGGCGTCACCCGTGTATATAAGGGGACGACCCGACGACGGTTTAAAGACAGAGAACAACAACTCGAGGTTTAGGCGAAGGTTATCGCTCCCTAGCCCTCGAAACACATCAATCCCATCACAACTAGACGTAGGCTTTTACCTTCATCGAAGGGGCCGAACTAGTATAACACTGTGTCCTTGTGTCCGTTTTAACCCCTTCAAGTTAACCCGTTGCGATGGCTCCACGACTAAGTCCTTTCGCTAGGACATCTGCCGTGACAAATCCACGACAGTTGGCGCCCACCGTGGGGCTATCGCGAGATGGTTTCAAGTTCTTGGAGGGCCGCTTTGAAGGACTCGAGGGCTACGCTGTGGGCCGGATGACCAAAAGTCGTCGCGGAAAACTCTACATCGACAGCACAGGCTGCGGCCCCGACGACGGCTCGATCGAGTACGGGTACCGGGTCCCTTTTGGCGGCATACATGTTTTCATCGGCAAGATCGGTGAACCGGGCCCCGAGCTGGGCGTCTGCACCGATCTCATCGAGACAGCTCAGTGCACGAGATCGACCCTGGTTAAACCAACCAGGAAGCGCGCCTTCGTGGGAGTCATCCACGGAGGAAGCTACGAGGAAGGATCCGAATCCGGTGGCGAAACCGCCATCTACTCCGGCGATGAAACATCAACCGGGGAAACCGAGTCTCTATACCAGCTGCAAGATGATCGGATTGGGGGCAGCTCCGATGGCGACAGTATTCCGGACCCCTCTGGTCTGCCCAATCGAGTTGGGATCTTCATGGCTGGAACACAGGCGGCGCCACCTTCATCAACTGCGGCAGCAGTGATCTCCAGATCGGCAGCGGCAACAGCTGCGCGGGCAGGGGGCCCTGCGGACTCACCAGCCCAAGTATTGTCAGATCTGTTTGACGCACTGGCGGTGCTTATGGCGGAAGCCAACCCGGTGGATCAGGAGGTTCACAATGCCGAAATTGCCAAAGTGAGAGAACAGATCACTCAAGCTAAAGCGGGGCTGGCAGCAGAAGAGGCCAGGATGACGGTAGAGCGTGCCGCTTTAGATGCACAGGGTTACAAGCTCATGATGGACCAGAATGCATCTCAGGAAGTCCTGAAGAGGAAATTCCGATCTCGATTGCCCGCAGCCCTCGATGCCAGAAATCTCTTCAGCACCCCTGGGGCGGGGGCCAATAATCCGCTGGGGTAAACCGTGCGGAGGCAACAGTTGGCGCTCCGGTTCAGCACCGTATAATAAACCTGCCTCGTCACAACACTGGTACACCACAGGCCGTGGCAACGCCATCGGGCCATTATTCCAACCCGATGGATAACCTCGTTGCGGCGGCAGCTCGGTTGGAAGCCATTCCGATCGAAGGCGATTCACCGCAGGATGTAGAGACAAGCCGAGTCAAGGAGCTCCTTAGGACCGCTTTGGCCCAACAAGAAGCATATTCGCAAAGCCGTGATCGGATTCACTCCACCCCTCGCCCCAGCAGGAGCTATAATAGGCGCATGGAGGAGCCGGCTGTTTCAAGTAATGCCAGGCGTGAAGCGCTCCACGGCAACAATCCGGCGGGCGTCGACAATGCTCAGGAGAATGTGGATCACGCCCGTGCGCAGGAGGCCGGATTAGCAGCGCAGCATCAGGCTCGTCAGCTTACACCTATCTTCCCAACTGCTACGATTGAACCGGGGGTGGTTTCTAGTTCTTTGGGAGTACCGTGCCTTGTTCCCGCTTTGCGCAACGTACGCCTGCCTAAAGACTTCAAAGGCCCCCGCAAGGTACCAAACTACACGGCAGATCAGCCTCCGGAGACATGGGTGGAGAGCTATGAGATGGCTATGGAAATGCTGGATGTGGATGACACGGCGTGTGCGAAGTATTTTACCATGATGTTAGAAGGGATGGCCCGGACTTGGCTAAAGAGCCTACCGCCTAATTCCATCAATTCGTGGGCCCAGTTGCGAGCCCGGTTTATCAAGAATTTCAAGGACGCGTGCAAACAGCCAATGTCGATAGTCGACCTAGCAGCTTGCGTTCAGCAAGAAGGGGAATCAACTACCCATTGGGTACGCCGGGTATCAGAAGTTTTGCACTCGTAAGATCGCATCAACGCAGACACCGCCGTGGTGCTGTTGGAAGGCAATTGTCGGTTTGGCCCTTTGAAGCTAAAGTTAGGCCGGATGAAGCGTGATTGCACGGATATGGGAATGCTCATGACCGCTTTAGTGAAGTATGCGGATTCTGACAGTACCAAGGATCCTGACTCTGGTGACGACAAAGCAGGGAAGGGAAAGAAGAATAGCAACACCAAAGGCCAACAGCATCAACCAACAGGCAATGGAGGCGGAGGTAAGCGTAAACCGGATGGGAGCGCGGATTTTGTGGCCAACACCAGTGCACAGAACAAGGGCCAGCGACGTAAGGGGAAACAGCCAGGTTTTCGCGGAAATCCCGGTCCTAATCCGGAGCGTTTGAACTTTTTCTTAAATCAGCCCTGTCCGAAGCACGGAACAAAAGAGGAGCCAGCAACCCATCTTTGGAAGGATTGTTACATCATGAGGGAATTCAAAGGCTCAAACATTTTCCAATATGATCACGGCTCTGGCGGCGGTTCAGGTTCCGAATCAGGGTACGGCGGCGGAAATTCTGGTCCAGGGTTCCATGGTAATCCGGGCGGACAGAACAGCCAAAACAATCAAGGTAATCAAAATGGTCACAGCCAGCAGCAACAGCAGCAATCAGGTTATCAGAGCAACCCGAAACAGTTGAGTGGTGGACAGTACCATGTTTTTACTACAAGCTTGGATAAGCGGGATAGAAAGCTTCAGAGGCGGGCAGTTAGTGCTGTTGAACCGGCCACGCCTCACTATCTGTGCTGGTCGGAACAACCAATCATATGGAGCCGAGAAGATCATCCTCCCAGGGTTTATAATCCGGGCCAGTTAGCATTGGTAGTGGCGCCTCAGGTGGGAGGTTATAAGCTCACCAAGGTACTCATGGACGGAGGGAGCAGAATTAACATCTTGTATTATGAGACCTTCCGTCGCATGGGACTGGTGGATAAGGATCTCAAACCGACCAATACAGTGTTCCACGGGGTGGTGCCTGGCAAGTCTGCGTACCCTGTTGGTAAGATAGCCCTTGAAGTGGTCTTCGGCGATAGTCATGATTCCAGATCAGAGACGCTGACGTTTGAAGTGGTTAAAATCCAAAGTCCATACCACGCTTTGTTCGGACGGCCAGCCTATGCAAAATTTATGGCACGGCCCTGCTATGTATATCTGCAACTCAAGATGCCGGGTTACAAGGGCACTATAACGGTTCATGGGAGCCGTCGAATCCCTTTGGAATGCGAGGAAGGAGATGCGACTTATGCAGAATCGGTTTGTGCTACGGAGGAGCTAAAGCAGTACAAAGACATTGTTGATCCGGAGGACATGACTTCACTAAAGAAGCCAACTACGGACCACGATCCGGCCTTGAAGTTCAAATCAGCTGCCGAAACTAAGCTTGTTGACTTCGTACCTGGCGATTCGTCCAAGCAGTTCAGCGTCAGTGCAAACTTGGACCCAAAATAGGAAAGCGCGCTCATCGAGTTCATCCGTGAGAATCGGGACATCTTTGCATGGAAGCCGTCTGACATGCCTGGTGTACCGAGGCGACTCGCTGAGCACACCCTTAATGTGGATCCTAAGTATAAACCGGTAAAACAGTTCCTACGCCGGTTTAACGAAGAAAGACGTAAAGCGATTGGTGAGGAAGTAGCCAGGCTCCTGGCAGCTGGTTTTATTATCGAGGTTTTTCATCCCGAGTGGCTTGCTAATCCGGTGCTGGTTCTTAAGAAAAACGGCACCTGGCGCATGTGTGTGGATTACACAGACTTGAATAAAGCTTGTCCAGCGGATCCTTTTGCTCTCCCCCATATTGATCAAATCATTGATGCTACCGCAGGTTGCGAGCGTTTGAGTTTTTTGGATGCCTATTCGGGTTATCATCAGATCAAGATGGCAGTTAAGGACCAGGAGAAGACGGCGTTCATTACTCCCTTTGGAGCCTTCTGCTATGTTTCTATGCCCTTCGGGCTTAAGAGTGCGCAGGCTACTTATCAACGGTGTGTGCAAAATTGCCTCCACGAACAGATTGGTCGTAATGTACATGCCTATGTGGATGACATTGTGGTCAAGTCACGAAAGAAGGAGACCCTGGTTGACGATTTGAAGGAAACCTTCGATAACTTGAGAGTGTACCAAATGATGCTCAACCCAGCTAAATGTGTTTTCGGTGTACCTGCAGGCAAGTTGTTGGGATTCTTAGTGTCCCATAGAGGAATTGAGGCCAATCCGGAAAAGATCACAGCCATCACCTCCCTGGCCAAACCGAAATGCGTCAATGATGTTTAGCGCGTGTCCGGGCGGATTGCTGCGTTAAGCCGGTTTATCAGCCGCCTCGGTGAGAAGGCGATCCCCTTGTATCAAATGCTCAAGAAGACAGATCAATTTGTTTGGAGTCCGGAGGCTGATAAAGCGTTTGAGGACTTGAAGCGACAGTTAGTCAATCCGCCAGTGTTGGCAGCCCCCGTAGATAAAGAGCCACTCCTGTTATATGTTGCTGCGAACGCCAGAGCGGTCAGTGTGGCGATTGTGGTAGAACGCAAGGAGGCTGGGAAAGAGCATCCGGTTCAGCGTCCGGTTTACTATATCAGCGAAGTGCTTATCGAGTCCAAGCAAAGGTATCCGCATTGGCAGAAGCTGGTATATGGTGTTTTTATGGCAAGCCGGAAGCTGAAGCAATATTTTCAAGGGCACCCCATCACGGTGGCTAGTTCTGCTCCTTTGGGTGACATCATACAGAACCGGGAGGCGACCGGTCGGATTGCCAAGTGGGCTATCGAGCTTGGGCCGCACGGTTTAAGATACGTACCCCGGACGGCCATAAAGTCACAAGCACTTGTCGACTTCATAAATGATTGGACAGAGTTACAAGCACCTGAGGAGAAGCCAGATAACACATATTGGACTATTCATTTTGACGGATCCAGACAATTGGAAGGCTCGGGGGCTGGAGTCGTTTTAACTTCCCCACGAGGAGACAAGTTTTGTTATGTCCTCCGTTTAATGTTCCCCTGTACAAACAATGCGGCTGAGTATGAAGCTTTGCTTCATGGTCTTCGGATGGCTAAAGAGATGAATCTGAGCCGCGTTAGGTGCTTTGGTGATTCGGATCTAGTGGCTCAGCAAGTATCTGGCACCTGGGATTCTAAGGACCCGCTCATGGCTGCATACCGTCGTGAAGTAGATATGGTGGCAGGGCATTTCAAAGGCTATCAAGTGGACCATGTGGACCGCAGAAAGAATGAGGCAGCAGACGCTTTAAGCCGCTTGGGCTCTCAGCGTAAACCGGTCCCACCCAATGTTTTCTTGGATGTATTGTATCACCCATCGGTACAGCTACCCGGTGAACTGGAGTTAGCTATTCCTGATCCGGAGGCTCAATTAGTGGCGGCTCTTCACGTCATCCCGGATTGGACGCTTCCTTATCTGGCATATATGAACCGGGGTGAGTTGCCAGAAGACGAGACCTTGGCTCGGCAGATAGTACGGCGGTCCAAGTCTATGACCATTCTCAAAGGGGAGCTACATCATCGCAGCGTGTCAGGAGCGCTGCAACGGTGCGTATCCCCTGAGGAGGGGTGCGAGATATTACGTGAAATACATGAAGGGGATTGCAGCCACCACGCCGGTTCAAAATCATTGGTGGCTAAAGCGTTTCGCCATGGTTTCTACTGGTTAACTGCTCATGATGATGCAGAAGACCTGGTCAGGTTATGTGATGGTTGCCAGAAATTTTCCAGACGAGCGCACATACCGGCTCAAGAATTGAGGATGATTCCAATTACTTGGCCGTTTGCGATTTGGGGGCTCGATATGGTTGGGCCTTTTAAACGTTCCAAAGATAAGAAGACCCACCTATTGGTGGCGGTTGACAAATTTACAAAGTGGGTGGAGGCAGAACCTGTCAGTAAATGTGATGCGGCCACGGCGGTTCAGTTTATAAAGAAGGTGATCTTCCGGTTTGGTTTTCCACATAGCATCATCACAGATAATGGTACCAATCTATCCAAAGGTGCCATGAAAGAGTTCTGCGCACGTGAGCATATACGGCTTGATGTTTCTTCGGTAGCTCACCCACAATCTAATGGTCAAGCAGAACGAGCGAATCAAGAGATTTTGAGAGGTATCAAACCCCGGCTTCTGGTCCCTTTGCAAAGGACGCCGGGTTGTTGGGTTGAGGAGCTACCTTCGGTATTATGGAGCATCAACACCACGCCTAACAGATCCACGGGGTTTACGCCATTTTTTATGGTCTATGGAGCAGAGGCGGTTCTCCCAAGTGATATACGACATGACTCACCTCGTGTGGCAGCTTATGTTGAAGCGGACAACGAGCAGGCACGACAGAACGCTCTTGACTTGTTGGATGAGGAACGTGACTTAGCAGCTGCCCGTTCAGCGATTTACCAACAAGATCTTCGCCGTTACCACAGCCGTCGGGTTAGAACCAGAACCTTTCAGGAGGGGGATTTGGTGCTCCGGCTCATCCAGGATCAGTCTGATATGCATAAATTATCCCCGCCTTGGGAAGGACCTTTTGTGATCAGCAAGAATCTGAATAATGGGTCATACTACCTGATTGATATTCGAGAACGCAAAGATTCACGCACATCAGAGGAGGAGACCAGCAGGCCGTGGAACATAGCTCATCTTCGACCTTATTATACATGAGCCTTGGGCTCTGTTTATGTACATATCATGACCATGTATATATTATGATCTATATAATTAACCGGAGCCTCGAGTAAAGCGGGGTCTCTGCTTTTCTTCACATCATGCGTGGTTACACGGAGTTGATTCGCTTTAGGGCAACCTCCGGTTTACCCCTTGAGGTCGCTTCACAGAAGATCAACAAAGTCAGTTGGGGACCTAGTCGACCTGAACCGTAGCTACACCTCCGGGGAGCTTGGTCATGTCTTGACGACGGTAATGCCTTCTGGCTGGCACATTTGCCACTAAGTCAATTGGGGACCTAATCGACTTGAACCGTAGTTACACCTTATGGGAGCTCGGTCATGTCTTGATGATGGTAATGCCTTCTGATCGGCTTTTAAACAGCCAATAAGTCATTTGGGGGCTTGGTCGTGTCCGAACCAATGCAATGCCACTTGATCGGCCCTAGGCCACTGAGTCACTTGGGGGCTTGGTCGAATCCGAACCAATGCAATGCCATTTGACCGGCATATTTGCCACGATTCAGTTAGGAACCTAGTCGACTTAAACCGTAGCTACACCCCTTGGGGGCTTGGTTTTTTTTGTCTTGACGATGGTAACGCCTTCTGAACGGTTCATAGCAACCACCCTTTGCATGCGTTTTACTATTGCGTTTTCCTCTCGTATTTGGTTGTTTGTTATCTTCCTTTTTGTGGTGTTTTTGTTCTTTGGAACGACAAATACTTTTAAACCGATTCAGCTGACACAGCCTGGTCCATTTTTTTAACCCGGAGGCAAGTTGCCCAGTTTGGCAAAGGCGCAGCACGGTTCGTATGGTCGAAAGACCGTCCTTTGTACCCAGTAAAGGCAGGAAACACAAGTTGCAAAAAGTCATGGCAAGGGCATCAGTACCCGTGCACAAAGGCGCATTCAAAGGCGGAAGTATTAACTATCTTATTACAAGGCAGCGGAGTGCCTGAATATATTGTTTTTGACGGATTAACGTCACCAATTAAGGTGAACCGGAGCTTTGATTACGCCTGTTCGCCGCCTCGGTTCGAAGGTTGTGGATCATCTTGCGCCGCTTCAGCCTTCTCATGGCTACCCATTGGCTGGAAATCAGCAGTGGTCCAGTCGATTCCCATTAACGCTTGAAAAACAGCTTCTTCATGAATCAGCAAAGACGGTTCAATGTCAGGGGCGTAGGTGTGCTTACGGATTGGAGGAATAAGGTTTTCCGCTTCAGGGATCGGGGCAGCTACTCGCTTGTTCCGGTTATCATATTGGGCCTGATAATGTGTCAGATCTGCTTCTTCAGCCAATTGACAAGCTAGGGGGCGTACCGCCCGGTTTATCGCCCTCAAGTCATTTTCGCCGAAATCTGAACCGTCTTCTTTCAAGCTGGGATATCCTTGTGCTGCTTCTACAGGATCAAAGTCTGGTACCCACGCTTTGGCCCGGATCAAGGCAGTGATGGCCCCGGTTCGAGCAGCTGATCTTTTTAACTCTTCAATCCAGGCAGGAAGCATGGATAACCTTTTTAACGTGTCTTGAATCAGAGACGGTGCGGGGTTGTTATGCGATGCAGTGGTGATAGCTCTCTGTGCTCCGGTATACAACTGTTCAATCAAAGTATAAGCAGCTTTGAGTTTCATCCGCACATCAGAACCCAAGTGTCCAATACGTGTGCCTGCAGTGTTTCAAGATGGATTACAAACCGGACATAAGATATAGCAGACAAGGTGCAAATTGGAGGAAGGGCATCGAAAGAAATTTACCAAAGACGGCAGAGGTCATGGAGTGTATTTGTCGCTTTACGGTGGATAATTCATCAACCACCGGTTTGAGAGCAGCTTCGGCATTTTCAGCCCTTTTAATCAAAAGAGCCTTTTCAGTAGTCCAATCAGCTTGTTCCTGTTTGCGGTTTTCCTTCAGCTGTTCCATAATGTTTAAGGCATTGGTCAATTCTTCCTTCGCTTTTGCAGTTTCAGCCTGCTGGGTTTTTAGGATTTCCTGAAGGTCCGAGGCTTGTTTCTCTTTGGTCTTCAGATCCCCCTGCAGCAGGTCATCAGCAGTGTTCAGAAAATATTGCACGGTTTGGAAGTATCAACCACACAAGCAAGTTATGTGCTCGATACTTGGGGGCTAATGCGTACTTGATCTTAACGCATGTTTTACATTACAAAAGTCTCAAGATTAATACAAGTATTTAAACTTGGCACTTGGGGGCTAATGGTTATTTGATGATGTTTTCTGGTTACGACCTATGTTGAAGCCCTGTTTTTTTTGTGTCAAACCGGACCTTGGTTGTCAAGGCAGCATGATTCGGATTACCATCTCGGATTGGAAGAAATTGAGAAGCTAAGTTGCAATAGAATGAAGTACAAGAGAGTTACCTCAAGTTTTTCTTTCATCATCCTGATCATGCCAGCTTCATAATCGCGACTGGTGTACAGTCGGTTCAGGTACCCAGAGTAAAGATCTGGGGCGCTTAAAGCGGCATACGTTGAGGAATCAACGTCCCATTTGCTCTTTATGGCCGAGATTTCTTCCTTAGCAGTATGCTTGGCTAAGGTAGCAGAGTTCCTCGGTTCAGAGCGACCAATGCCGGTAATCACAACATCATCATCTTTGGAATCGCTGCTCTGCATTGGCACTGTCGGTTTATCAACAGTTCCAGAAGGGTGGATGGATTCCTCAACCCAAACAGGACTGGCAGGCTGATCGGTATGGCTGGCAGGGTTGGTAGGCCTTTCTTCAGCATAGGCGTCATCTTGTGGAGGTAGATAATTCTGAATGTCTTCACGAACTAGAGCATCAGCACCAGGAGTTTTCTCTGGTTCAGGAGCGGCAGTTCCTTCGGCCGGATTATCCAGACGAGCCTTCTTGCTCGGTCTAGGTTTAGCCCTGGGAGAGACCCAAAGATTGAAAGAACGGTGCAAGATGGATTAAGAAACCCATATGGAAATATGTTGTGATCGGTCCAACCTACCCAATAACTGTCTTTAGCGGCGGCAGT
Source organism: Aegilops umbellulata (assembly GCA_032464435.1). Lineage (NCBI taxonomy): Eukaryota > Viridiplantae > Streptophyta > Magnoliopsida > Poales > Poaceae > Aegilops > Aegilops umbellulata. Next base: position 74,631,206 of record CP136057.1, on the reverse strand, counting down.
TGAGTGGCTGAAGATTCACCAGAAGATGAATGGGAAGTGACCTGATAATCGGAGTCAGATGGATTAAGAGGCTGACGAATTAAACCTGCTTTAGGAGGAAAGCTAGCGCATAAATCGGAGACCTCTGAGCGGCGTTTCCGAACCGGGCTGTTCGGTAAACTGGCGGAGGTAACTACCTGGCCACTATGCCGGGTGGTGCGACGAGCTTCATGTTGCTGGGTCTTCACAAGAAATTTGGGATCCAGGTAAGCAAGAGGATGAGAAAATTTAACTTTCCGGTTTGTTTGGCGAGGTTTTTTCAAAGGCAAAGGAACTGTATCAGAAGAAAGAATAGTTACCTCTGGGCCTTCAGCATTACTCGCTTCAGCGTCGTCCTGACAAATATCATCATCAATAAGACGTATGAAAAGTAAGCCAACTGAATCGAGGTCTACCTCAAGGTCCGGGTTACCCACATCATCCTCATCGAATTCCGGGGTAGAGGAAGTGGTGTTCCTTTTCTTCTGAGCAGGCTTCTTCACCCTTGTTTTGGGTCGGGTTACCTTTTCTGTTGGCTCTTGAAGCTTCTTGCTCCAAAACGGATCATCTCCCTGTTTCAGAAAGGACTGGAGTTAACAGTATATATATAAGGAGATCATAAATTCTATAACAAACAGAGGTGAGATGCTTACAGCAGGTGGTTTATTTGTAGCACAAAAGGGAAGCAGGCCGGTTCGGGCGCAAACATATTCTGGTTCATTCAGCATCTTTTTCACAGCTTCAGTAACTTCGTCTTCCGTCAGCTGAATGTTGCAGTGCCTCAAAGGGTCATTAACCCGGCCCGTGTATTTGCACATTAAACCGGAGCGGATACTAAGGGGCAGGATGCTCCACGAAATCCAGCAACGGGCAAGGTCTACTCCTGTTAAACCGTTAGCCATGAAGGCTCTGAGCTTGGACAGTTGAGGGGCATACTTACTCCTCTCTTTGGCGGTTAGCCTTGGGGGGAAGGGGTGTGTATTGCTAAGTCTCTCTGGACGGAAGCCAGGCAGAGGATTTTCTTCAGCAGGGGAAGTATCCTTGCAATAGAACCAAGTGTGATTCCATTCTTGCGGATGACTATGTAGCTTGGCGTGAGGATAAGTCACTTCTTTCCTCTTTTGAATCGCCATACCACCCAGTTCCATATTAGGGCCGTCGGTGAATTCAGTACGTCGGTTCAAATGAAAACAGTCTCGGAACAGCTCTACAGTAGGTTCCTCCTAGAAGTACACCTCACAAAGCACTTGAAAATGGCAGATATTCGTGACTGAGTTTGGACCAACATCTTGTGGGCGCAACTTAAAATTAGCCAGGACGTCTCGGTAAAATTTTGAACCGGGTGGATCAAAGCCCCGGGCCAGGTGATCCGCAAACACAACAACTTCTCCTTCCTGTGGGGTAGGAGGACATTCATTCCCTGGAACCCTCCAATGGATGGCATTTTTGCTACTCAAGGCGCCAGTCAGAACTAAGTTGTTTAATTGGGTCTCGGTGATGCGAGAGGGAACCCAGTTGCATTCGTATACCTGTTTTGCCATGAGGAAATCTACAAGACAAAGGTATTCCGGTTTGAGAACAGATGTGATTGTAAACAGAAGATGCTCTTATATAGACCGGAGTTATCTAGAATGATATCATCTGGCGGTTCATCAAGGGGACTAATGGATATATAGTTTGGGTTGTTCGCTCTGCTAAAAGTTAAACCGACCAGATCTAACAGTTATGAATATGAAAGCAGAAACAGATCCCGTACGGATTCTTTCAAAACAATGGATCTACAGCTAGGGCAAAAAAGAAGTAGAAATATGAGATTCTTTCAGAACAGCACAAGTTCAACAAGCAGGGAAATGAGTGGGATCTAAGGAGATGAGTACAGATTTATGGCGAATACTGAGAGTGACTTCAAATCACAATATAAGTATCATAATCTGTTCACAAAAAACTTGCTATGGAGATGAACAATGAACAGTGGCAGGATAAGGATGACAAACCCTAGAACAGATCTAAAGCAAGAAGAACAGGAGCCTTACCGGGATCCAAACGGATGCGGAGGGTCGCCGCGGTACTCTGGTCCGGTCAGGTTGATGCAGCGGCCTGAGTTGATGCAGCGGCCTGAGTTGATGCAGTAGCTGACGGCGGCGGCGGAGCTCCGAAGTCTGAGTCGCGAGGAAGACGAAGAAGGAGACGAAAGGGAGGAAAGGAAGATGGCCTTCTAGTCCTATTTATAAGGCGCGGCGCGCGTGCCAGGCGCGCGAATCCAGGAGCCGGAGATTTCGAGAGCCCGGCTGTCGCTTTGATTATTGCGGATTTAGTAAAAAGAAACGGTAACTTCGTGCTGACGTCATATCGGTTTACAGCGGCAAGAGGAGACGACGAAACGGCGGTTTAACAGTTACTGGAAGACATTTGAGGACAGAAATTCTTATTAAGGATTGACATGAACCTGTTCAAATCAATCTGGGGCCTAATGTTGGGGATATTGCTATTTGGGGTAAACCGGCCTACAGGGCCCGGGTTAGCTCCATCAATGGACCCAAGATGTTAAAGCCCAAGGAGAAATAGAAGGGCCCAAGGCCTATAATCGGTTTAAAGGTTTATGGCTGTAAACCGGCCTGAGGTAAACTTGCATTGTAAGTTAGGAATAGAGAGACCAACCCGGGCACGTTTATGAACTGGAGGTTGGGATTTTGTAGACCGACGGGCGTCACCCGTGTATATAAGGGGACGACCCGACGACGGTTTAAAGACAGAGAACAACAACTCGAGGTTTAGGCGAAGCTTATCGCTCCCTAGCCCTCGAAACACATCAATCCCATCACAACTAGACGTAGGCTTTTACCTTCATCGAAGGGGCCGAACTAGTATAACACTGTGTCCTTGTGTCCGTTTTAACCCCTTCAAGTTAACCCGTTGCGATGGCTCCACGACTAAGTCCTTTCGCTAGGACATCTGCCGTGACAAATCCACGACACCTTCCCTAAGCTATGTGTCTTGCCGGACGTGCCGTGTTGTACTCCCGATTCCCGGGCGTGTGGGGGTGCGACGCGAACGCGGCAGGCCTTTTCCTTTTACCAGCAATGTGCCCGTGCGTTGCGACGGATCCAAAGCAGTAGAAGAGTAGTATTTGTTCACAAACTTGAAAGAAATCACTATTGTTTTGATATACTCCTAATATATTACTCCCTCCGTACCTAAATATCTATCTTTTTTGAGATTTCAAATGGACTATCACATACGGATTATATAGACATATTCTAGTGTTTCTAGCAAGATGCCCGCGCTTTGCACAAAGTTGATGGAAAATGTAAGCACAACTTATAAATTGACGGATGGAGTACTAGCTATAGTGATGCATATAATTAAGCAAAGGGATCGCACATTTCGGTATTGACTGGAACGAGAAAGCAACAACACAATTAGAATTAAGGTCATGATGATGCGATCGCAGTGGTGGTTATAGAAGGCAAGAAGAAAGATGGATCCACAAACGTACGACCTCCTCCTCCTCAACTTAGTGCGCCGGGCCACCGACCGGCGGCTAAGGAGCGGCGGCTTTTGTGGCGAGGTCGAGGTGCTTCTCAGCAAAGGCATCCAAGGCTTCCAACCGGATGGGGAAGGCCAACGTCGTAGCGTCCTCACTGGCCTTGTAGATACATATGTACACGATTTGCTCGTATACATGGATGTGTAGGTCGACGAATTCTTGCAGGGCGAGGCGCCTCATGGCGAGTGCGACCTCCAGGTGGACATTCTTCGTGGCGTCGGCGGGCAGTCGCAGGGCCACCAGTGCTTGAAAGAGGTTTCGGCCATGGAGGCCGATTAGGGTGGCAAGCAATGAGGAGCCCGGGCGCGCGGGCTGGAGGAGTACGGCGATGTCGTCCGCGAGCTTCTTGAGGACGGTGAACTTGTTGCTGGTGGCAACGATCATCTGGTCCAACTGAGAGTCGTAGTTGGCCGCTCACGCGCATCGCCGCCATGGGTCTGGAGTGAGCTCTTTTGCACTTAGTGTAGGTGCTTAGGCAAATGCTTAGGTGCGTACAATGTGGTAGATGCATTGGAATGGAGGGGTGCCTTTACATGAGGGCAATGAGGGCAAACTGCGTTGCATTCACATCGTGCAGCCTCTTTTCCCGGACCTCCTCCCATTACTTCCCTCATGCATTAATTGAAGGAGGATGCATTGGCCGTTCAACATATCGGGAACCGCTACTCCCTCCCTCGTCTGCATTAAAGCCGTATCGAGAATTGCGTCGCCCACTGTCAAATCGAATACTCCCTCTGTCTAGGTGAGTATTAAGTCAACTTACGAAAACCAAATAGTAAAAACATAGGCGTGGTGCATTAACTCTCACGTTCTTTCTTATTTTTTACATAAATAGAGGAATCAACCAAGAATTTCAGGGTGCTTAGTTTTGTCAAAGAATTCCAGGGTGCTTAGTTTTATTTGAGGGGTGGGTTGTGCACTTGTGCTGGACACCATTATTGTGACAAGCCTTTTTAATAGTACTATATGCATAATTTGGCGACGAGCGCTCTCTATATGTACCACCTTTTTTTAATTTCAAGTTTTGCTCTATGGCGCAATCCATCGATACTACTACTGTACAAAAGTAGAGTATATCCATTTTTTAAAAGGCTAGAGGGCGGGGCAGTCTAGCTCAGTCGGTTTCATGAGAGGCGAGGGCCTTTGTGATTTGACGGCTCATTACTGCTGTCAAATCGAATAGTACTGCGCCGCCCGCTGCACGCCCGGCGCCTCCATTAAACCCCTCCGTTAAACCCGCATGCAAACCAAGAATCATACTCCGGCCACACGTTTGTTCATGAGCGGGCCGGAATTAAACGCAACACCGGCCGAGCTCCTCCTGTCCGCCCTCAGTTTAAATGAGACCAGACGCCGGCCAAGCTCCTACCGTCCGCCCTCTATTTACACGAGGCCAGACAGATAGCGGGCAAGAATCGCACCCCTCCTCCCCTCCCCCATCTCCTCCTTCACCATTTTCTCCACTCTTCCGATGGCTTCCGATGAGCCGTTCTCCGGCATATTACACGGCTGGGTGGCCTGCCGAGCCCTTCGGATATGGGCGAGGCCGCTCGGTGCTTCACCAACCTCGCTTGGCCCGACGGAGCCAGTTGCCACCCCAAGCAGGCGCGTGGTTCAGCAACTCGCCCTCCAGTTCAGCTCGATGAGGAGTGGCGAGTTGCTCCACGCCGGCACGGCGGCGAGCACACCGGTACGAGCGCCATCGCTGCCGCGTCGTACCGCGCCACCAGTGTCTGCGGTGGCCGCGCCTCCCGTGTCTGTGGGCGCGCCTCCCGTGCCTGCGGCAGCGCCATGCAGGCAGAGACAGAAGCCGGGTGCGTGGAGAGTGACGAGTCGGTGGCCAGTGAGGGAGTCCGGGATTAGGGGGTGTTCGTCCATCCGAACTATACCTTCAGCCGGACTCCAGGACTATGAAGATACAAGATTGAAGACTTCGTCCCGTGTTCGGAGGGGACTTTCCTTGGCGTGGAAGGCAGGCTTGGCGATGCGGATATTTAGATCTCCTATCATTGTAACCGACTTTGTGTAACCCTAACCCTATCCGGTGTCTATATAAACCGGAGGGTTTTAGTCCGTAGGACAACAACTCCAACATACAACAATCATACCATAGGCTAGCTTCTAGGGTTTAGCCTCCTTAATCTCGTGGTAGATCTACTCTTGTACTACCCATATCATCAATATTAATCAAGTAGGACGTAGGGTTTTACCTCCATCAAGAGGGCCCGAACCTGGGTAAAACATTGTGTCCCTTGTCTCCTGTTACCATCCGCCTAGACGCACAGTTCGGGACCCCCTACCCGAGATCCGCCGGTTTTGACACTGACATTGGTGCTTTCATTGAGAGTTCCTCTGTGTCGTCACTATTAGGCCCGATGGCTCCTTTGCTCATCAACGACGATGCGGTCCAGGGTGAGACTTTTCTCCCCGGACAGAGCTTCCTCTTCGGCGGCTTCGCACTGCGGGCCAATTCAGTTGACCGCCCGGAGCAGATCGAAAGCTACGCCCCTGGCCATAAGGTCAGGTTGGGAAGTTTAAACTACACGACTGACATCCGCGGGGACTTGATCTTTGACGGATTCGAGCCACAGCCAAGCGCGCCGCACTGTCTCGATGGGCATGATCTAGCTCCGCCGCCGAACAGTGTCCTGGAGGCCGCACGCGTGTTGGTTCCGACCCTTAATTCGGAGCCTACTGCGCCGATCGAGGATGAGCGGTTGGATGCCACCTCAGGGGCTGCGATCTCAAAGGCGACCGAGCCGAACACCAGCCCCGCACTCTGCATGACCCGTGACTCCGAATCCCCCGCGCCCCTGCCGATCGAATCCGATTGGGTGCCGATCATGGAGTTCACCGCCGCGGACATCTTTCAGCACTCGCCCTTCGGAGACATCCTGAACTCACTAAAGTCTCTCTCTTTATTAGGAGAGCCCTGGCCGGACTATGGTCAGCAAGGATGGGATACGGACGATGAAGAAATTCAAAGCCCACCCACCACCCACTTTGTAGCCACTGTCGACGATTTAACCGACATGCTCGACTTCGACTCCGAAGACATCGACGGTATGGACGATGATGCAGGAGACGAACAGGAACCAGCACCTGTAGGGCGCTGGAAGGCCACCTCGTCATATGACATATATATGGTGGACACTCCAAAAGATGGAGATGGCGATGGAAAATCGGGGGATGACACCTCTAAGAAACATCCCAAGCACTGGCGTCAGCGGCGCCGTTCTAAATCCCGCCAAAGCAAAAACGGTGATTCCGGCACCGGAGATAATACTACCCCGGATAGCGCTGAAGAACACCCCCTCCAGCAATACTCGACACAGGTAGATGGAGAAGCCAGCCCTCATGAGAGAGCGGCAGACCGAGAGGTTGAGGACGATAACTATATGCCTCCCTCCGAAGACGAGGCAAGCCTCGACGACGGCCAATTTGTCGTACCATCAGACCCTGCCGAACAAGAGCGTTTCAAACGCAGGCTTTTAGCCACGGCAAGCAGCCTCAAGAAAAAGCAGCAACAGCTTAGAGCTGATCAAGATTTGCTAGCTGACAGATGGACTGAAGTCCTTGCGGCCGAAGAGTATGAACTCGAACGCCCCTCCAAGCGTTACCCAAAGCACAGGCTGCCACCCCGATTAGAGGAGGAAGCACCTACATCACCAGCGCATGACATGGCCGACCGGCCACCTCGTGGCCGCGACAGAGAGGCCTCTAAGCCCTCCACTCAAGCCATGCCCCGACGCCGCTCAAAACATGCTAAGGCATGGGAAAACGCGCCAGACCTGCGAGATATACTGGGGCAAGGCAAACAAGATCGATCTATGGATCGCGCGGGCGCCCCACGGCACGTGACGACGATCGTCACTCCGGATTCAATAAATCCGGCCGGGCCGAACACAATGGACAAAGCTCCTTTGAGCTGCGTCGTGATATAGCCCAGTAGAGAGCGCCGCACACCCACTATGCTTCACAGATGAAGTAATGGATCATAAAATCCCTGAGGGCTTCAAACCCGTAAACATTGAATCATACGATGGCACAACAGATCCTGCGGTATGGGTCGAGGATTATCTCCTTCATATCCACATGGCCCACGGTGATGATCTACATGCCATCAAATACCTCCCACTCAAACTTAAGGGACCAGCCCGGCATTGGCTCAATAGCTTGCCAGCAGACTCAATCGGTTCCTGGGAGGACCTGGAAGCCGCATTCCTTGACAACTTCCAGGGCACTTATGTGCGACCACCGGACGCCAATGACCTAAGCCGCATTCCTTGACAACTTCCAGGGCACTTATGTGCGACCACCGGACGCCAATGACCTAAGCCACATAATCCAGCAGCCAGAGGAATCGGCCAGGCAATTCTGGACACGGTTCCTAACAAAGAAAAATCAAATAGTCGACTGTCCGGACGCGGAGGCCCTAGCAGCCTTCAAGCATAATATCCGCGACGAGTGGCTTGCCCGGCACCTGGGACAGGAAAAGCCGAAATCTATGGCAGCCCTCACAACACTCATGACCCGCTTTTGCGTGGGAGAAGACAGCTGGCTAGCTCGCAGGAACAACTTAACCAAGAACCTTGGTAATTCGGATACCAAGGACAAAAGCGACAGGTCGCGCCGGAACAAGCAAAAGCATCGCGTTAACAGCGACAACAACGAGGATACGGTAGTAAATGCCGGATTCCGAGGCTACAAATCCGGTCAGCGGAAAAAGCCATTCAAAAGAAATATTCAGGGCCCGTCCATTTTGGACCGAATACTCGACCGCTTGTGCCAGATACATGGCACCCCTGAAAAGCCAGCAAATAACACCAACAGGGATTGTTGGGTGTTCAAGCAGGCAGGCAAGTTAAGAGACGAAAACAGAGACAAGGGGTTGCATAGCGATGACGAGGAGGAGCCCATGCCGCCGAACAACAGTGGACAGAAGGGTTTTCCCCCACAAGTGCGGACGGTGAACATGATATACGCAACCCACATTCCCAAGAGGGAGCGGAAGCGTGCGCTACGAGACGTATACGCGCTGGAGCCAGTCGCTCCAAAGTTCAACCCATGGTCCTCCTGCCCGATCACCTTTGATCGAAGGGACCATCCCACTAGCATCCGTCATGGAGGGTTTGCCGCATTGGTTCTTGACCCAATTATTGACGGATTTCATCTCACAAGAGTCCTCATCGACGGCGGCAGCAGCCTGAACCTGCTTTACCAGGATACAATGCGGAAAATGGGCATAGATCCCTCGAGGATCAAGCCCACCAAAACGACCTTTAAAGGCTTCATACCAGGCGTAGAAGCCAACTGTACAGGCTCAGTTACACTAGAAGTGGTCTTCGGATCCCTGGATAATTTCCGAAGCGAGGAGTTAATCTTCGACATAGTCCCGTTCCGCAGTGGCTATCACGCACTGGTCGGGCGAACCGCATTAGCAAAGTTCAATGCGGCACCGCACTGTGCATACCTCAAGCTCAAGATGCCAGGCCCTCGAGGAGTAATCACGGTCAACGGAAACACCGAACGCTCCCTCCGAACGGAGGAGCACACGGCAGCGCTCGGAGCAGAAGTACAAAGCAGCCTCTCTAGGCAGTTCTCCAGTCCGGCCCTTAAAAAGCCGAACATTGTCAAGCGCGCCCGGAGTAACCTACAACAAGACCGCCTGGCACGTTCCGAGCTAGCGTAGCAATGCGGCCCCAACCCTAGCCCTCGCGATATAGCAAAACCGGTGCTTCGCGTACATAACTACGCTCTTGAAATACCATGGGCACAAGGGGAGGGGCACCATCACGGCACGCCCAAAACACGGCCTAAACCGTACTAGGGGCTGCCGAATTCTTTTCTAAATTTTTTCTTACTTTCAGGACTCCACACTTCGGACGACCTGTTCGGCAATTCAACTGCCGCACAAACGATGCAAGATCCAGGAAAGCAGACAAGCCATGCCGCATTATGAAACTCCCAGGTGGTCTCTATTACGAGCAATATACCTGTTTTGAATACAATTCCACGGCCTGCCCCTGCCCAGGGCATGTTAAATAGTCCAATTTCTTTTGCTTATCGCACTATTTGTAACGTTCTGCTTAGATAGCAGCCTTTCTATAAACAATGCATAGCTTTTGTCTATTTTTTGCATTTTCCTCTTTTTATATATATGTTCATTAATGACATGTGGCACCCGTACACTGTGGTACGGCAAATACGCCAGGGGCTTCAGTACCCATTAATATGGTGTAAGAAGTCCGAACACTTCATAAGTGCGGCACCCCGAACTTATAGCACTATATGCATCGGCTCCGAATCATGATTTGGGTCAATAGTTGGGTTTGCCCGGCTCCTATGTTTTGGTCCCTTACGTTTCGCTCTATCGGCTAAGGTAGCACTTGGAGAACAACTGCTATTGTGCCCCAGTTGAGCTAGGCGGAGCACCTCGGTAGACAAAGCTAAAACTAACTGTCATGATAAGGCGAGAGACCGGTCGCTGTTCAAGAGGTTTTTTGGGTCCTTAAAGACCTATGCCGCTTAGAGCGAAGAACCGGATTTTGTCTGGCCAAGGCATGGATAGCGCCCCGAACTCGGTCTTCCGAATACTAGGGGCTTCGCTGAAATTTAAAATTATAAAGTTCTATGGCTAAGTGAGAGTGTTCAAGCATTATAGTCCGATTGCCTTGTTCGTTGTGCTGAGCGCCTCCCTCGAAGGACCCAAACATGGGAAAAAGAGCGCTCAGGTTTATACCGAACACCCCAGCACTAGTGGCATGGGGGCGAAAGCCGACGACTGGCCATCTCTCAATTTTTTGATAAACGGCCGCACAGAAAATAATATTTTAAATTCAACAAGCATTGTTTAGCGCAAATGAACAAGTTTTCAGCGCACAGGATAAACACGAGCGAGTTCATTCGAAAATTACATCCTTGGTACATTCATCCGCCACAAGGCGGGCACCCGCAAGAACATCCTTATAGTAGTTCTCGGGCTTGCGATGCTCCTTCCCCGGCGGCGGCCCGTCCCTCACAAGCTTCTCACCGTCCAGCTTACCCCAGTGCACCTTTGCACGGGCCAGGGCCCTACGGGCACCTTCAATGCAGATGGAGCGCTTGATAACCTCAAGCCTTGGACAGGCCTCCACCAGCCGCCGCACCAGCCCGAAGTAGCTCCCAGGCAGGGCCTCTCCAGGCCACAGCCGAACTATGAAGCCCTTCATGGCCTGTTCGGCCGCCTTGTGGAGCTCGACCAGCTGCTTCAGCTGGTCGCTCAAGGGCACAGGGTGTCCGGCCTCAGCGTACTGAGACCAGAACACCTTCTCCGTTGAGCTGCCCTCTTCGGCTCGGTAGAATGCGGCGGCATCGGATATGCTGAGGGGAAGATCTGCGAATGCCCCTGGAGAACTCCGGATTCGGGTAAGTAACAAGTAGTTTACTTTTATATGTCTGCTTTGCATAAAGAATGCCTTACCCGCCGCTATCTTTTTCACCTCCTCCAACTCTTGGAGGGCCTTCTGGGATTCGGCCTTGGCAGCCTTGGTAGTTTCAAGGGTCACCGCGAGCTCGGACGCTCGTGTCTTCGAGTCCAGCTCCAAACTCTCATGTTTTGTCATAAGAGCCTGAAGCTATTGCTGCACCTCGCCGACCTGGAACTCAAATTTCTCTCGCTTGGTACGCTCCATGGCCGCTCTCTTCTCGGCCTCGGACAGCGCCTGCTTGAGGGTCGCCACCTCAGTCATGGACCCTACAATAAGCAGTACAATCCTGTAATTTTTTTTGCAATTGCATCTTTTTACATATATTTTTCTATAAGGTATCTCTTACCTTCTTTCTCCTCGAGCTGCCACTTGGCAAGGCCGAGCTCTTGCTCGGTCCGCTCAAGACCCTGCTTCAGGGTACCTACCTCCGCAGTCAGTGCGGCGGTAGCAAGCAGCGAAGCCTGCATACGCATATTGACTCATTTTTATTAGATTCCTGCGAAATTATTTGATCCTCTATTCGGCTTTTCTTTCCGAATGCCAAACAGAGCATCAGGGGCTACTGTCTATGTGGTAATATTTTTACATATTTTTACTTACCTCGAAGCCTGTTAGAAGGCTAGCACAAGCTTCAGTCAGCCCGCTCTTAGCGGACTGAACCTTCTGGATCACCGTACTCATAATAGTACGGTGCTCCTCGTTGATGGAGGCGTCGTTAAGCACCTCCAACAGATTGTCCAGCACCTCCGGTTGGACGGAGGCCGCCGGCTCAGAAGGCTTGCTCCTCTTGGAAGGAGTTCGCCTACCGCGGTCCAGAACTGTTAAAGATTCCGGCGCGGTGTCCGGCTCAAAGCCGGACTTGGAGCCCTGGGGGGTCTTGTCCCCTTTACTCCTGGAGTCCGGGAGGTCGCCTCGCGGCTCCTGTAGGACCACCTCCTCTTGCCCCGGAGCTTGTCGCGACGCCACTTCGGCGTCCTCCGCAGTGCGGGGGGAGACAGCGGGCGGAACTGAGTTCACGTCCGATGAATCCAGGGAGCCGCTCGACGACTCGTCGAGTCCGGCCCGGGGCGGCCTGCATAATTACATTCAACATTAGGGAAGACCTGTGCAAACAACAGGGATATTATGAGTTACTCTAGTATCCGAATACTTACGATCCCGCCGGGCGCCTGGCCCTTTGCGCCCACTCCTCTTCGCCTTCGTCGGCGTCAGGGGAGTAGTCCGGCGGAAGGGTTTTCCCCTTCTTGGACCCTTCGGCCTCCCTAGTTGGGGCGTCCTTCCTCTTCTTTCCTCCCCCCGCTGGAGGGGGAGAGGTCTCTTCTTCCTCCTCCTCGTCTTCACGGGAGGAGTGCATCTCGGACTCGTCGGACGACGAATCCGACACCACCACATGACGGGAACTCTTTCGAGTCCCCGTGGCCTTCTTCTTCTTGGCCTTCTTCTCCGGCACCACGTAAGGCGCCGGAGCCAGCAGCTTCCATAAACGAGCGTCTGCTGGGTCTTCGGGCAAAGGAGTCGGACAGTTAATTGGTCCGGACTTCACCTGCCATTCCTGTCAAAGGTAAGGGAGTTCAGATCCCGCATAGAGTCAAACTATAAGAAACAAATGTCGTGTAAAAGGTACAGATAAGTCACCATGCTGGCTGTGCGCTGCGTGCTGAATCCGTAGTCCTCGGATGCGGATGCGGGAGCCTCGGCGCCCTTGAAAAGCACCTTCCAGGCGTCTTCGTACGTCGTGTCGAAGAGCCTGTTCAAGGTTCGGTGCTGCGCCGGATCAAACTCCCACAGATTGAAACCCCGTTGTTGACACGGGAGAATCCGGTGGACGAGCATGACCTGGATTATATTGACAAGCTTGAGCTGCTTGTTCACCAGGGACTCGATGCATGTCTGCAATCCGGTCACCTCTCCTTCGTCACCCCACGACAGGCCCGTCTCTTTCCAGGACGTGAGCCACGTAGGGGGTCCGGATCAGAACTCAGGGGCTGCGATCCATTCCGGATCACACGTCTCAGTAATGTAAAACCACCCTGATTGCCACCCCTTCAAGGTCTCCACAAAGGAGCCCTCGAGCCATAGGACGTTGGCCATCTTGCCCGCCATGGCACCTCCGCACTCCGCTTGGCTGCCGCGCACCACCTTTGGCTTTACGTTGAAGGTCTTGAGCCAAAGGCCGAAATGGGGGCGGACGCGGAGGAAAGCCTCACACACGACAATAAACGCCGAGATGTTGAGGATGAAGTTCGGGGCCAGATCGTGGAAATCCAGGCCATAGTAGAACATGAGCCCCCGGACAAATGGGTGGAGAGGAAAGCCTAGTCCGCGGAGGAAGTGGGGAAGGAATACGACCCTCTCATGGGGCTCTGGGGTGGGGAGAAGCTGCCCCTTTTCAGGAAGCCGGTGTGCGATGTCTTTGGACAAGTATCCGGCCTTCCTCAGCTTTTTGACATGGCCCTCCGTGACGGAGGAGACCATCCACTTGCCTCCCGCTCCGGACATTGCTGGAGAAGGTTGAGGTGGGAAGTGCGGGCTTGGGCGCTGGAGCTTGAGTGCGCAGAAGATGGATAGGCAAAGGAGGAAGAAGGCGTAGGTAAAAAGGTGGATCCTTATCCCCTTATATGGGCAGATGCGGCTATGCGTCCCCACCAGCCTAGTAAAACTCGCTTGCCTCCCAAGCGCCGTGATAAATGGTGCGGTTGGGTTACCCACGTCCATATTGATGAGAATCCCGTAAATGGGGGACACGATCTCTGCTTTGACAAGACGTGCCAAGGAAACCGCCCCGCAAAACGCGCTGAGGTGGAGAAGTGAAAACGATTCAAATAAAGGCTTGGCCGTAGTGTGATGTCATGCTATGGAATATGTCAGCAGATTAGATTTGTGTTAATATTATTCTCTCTATGGCAATATGTGGAAACTTATTTTGCAGAGCCGGACACTACTCTTGGTGTTTACAAATCTTTTATGAAGAACTTGGAGGAGGAACCCGCCTTGCAATGCCGAAGACAATCTGCGTGCCGGACTCGTCGTCATTGAAGCCTGGTTCAGGGGCTACCGAGGGAGTCCGGGATTAGGGGGTGTTCGGCCATCCAAACTATACCTTCAGCCAGACTCCAGGACTATGAAGATACAAGATTGAAGACTTCGTCCCGTGTCCGGAGGGGACTTTCCTTGGCGTGGAAGGCAAGCTTGGCGATGCGGATATTTAGATCTCCTATCATTTTAACCGACTTTGTGTAACCCTAACTCTATCCGGTGTTTATATAAACCGGAGGGTTTTAGTCCATAGGACAACAACTCCAACATACAACAATCATACCATAGGCTAGCTTCTAGGGTTTAGCCTCCTTAATCTCGTGGTAGATCTACTCTTGTACTACCCATATCATCAATGTTAATCAAGTAGGACATAGGGTTTTACCTCCATCAAGAGGGCCCAAACCTGGGTAAAACATTGTGTCCCTTGTCTCCTGTTACCATCCGCCTAGACGCACAGTTCGGGACCCCCTACCCGAGATCCGCCGGTTTTGACACCGACAGCCAGCTTCTCCGTGTCCGCCGCCATCATCGAGGAGAAGTAGAACACGGGCGGCCACCGCCACTAGGGACCCATGAAGGCCACCGCCGAGGCGACGACCGCGGATTCAGGTGGTTTCTTTGCTGCTTCGTCTCTTCCGAGGACCTTCGTCGACCCCGCAAGTGTCTGACGGACATGAGGAAGACAAAGGGATCCGCGGGCGGCCATTTAGAACTAAAATAAGTCTAGATACATCCATTTCTAGGACAAGTATTTCCGGATGGAGGGAGTATTAATTATACAAGAGAGCCGGATTGGCACCTCTTAGTTCATGTAAATGTAATGAAATCCATCATGTTTAAATGAAGATCCGGCTTTTTTATACGAAATCTTTCATGCTTATATGAAATCAGTCCGTGTTTGCACGAATTTCATCTGGTTGGTTAGAGCTGTAAAAATGTATGCCGCTGGCGTTTGATGTCGTCCTCCGCTTAAGGAAGCGAGAGGAAATTTGCCGGCTGCCGTTGGAGATGCTCTTTATGCTGGAAATAATAGAGTGACATCCAGTCCATTTGAGTTAATTGCCTATATGATTGTCCCTCTATAAAAAGTTAATTGCATTTAGAGTGTACACGTGACTTGCAGGGTGGCTACAGCTTCGTATAGAAAGTTAAAAAGAAACAAGTCCATCCTTAATCTTGTATTCTAACTACTCTGTGGGTTCCACTGTCAGTACAGTAGCGAAAGAAGTATATATTAAATAAGTAGCGTAATATATAATATAAAAATGTAAAGTTAAAAGACAGAATTCGAACTCATGTCATCGCGTTGCGAGCATCTGTCGCTAACCAGCCCAACACATTTTTGTTGTAGACCATGCCGGAGATATATCTCCATGTCTACTCTTATATATACTCCATTCATTCCTAAATATTTGTCTTTTTCAGATTTCAAATGGACTACCACATACGGATGTGTATGTAGACATATTTTAGAGTGTAGATTCACTCATTTTGCTCCGTATGTCTTTTCAGGAAGGGGTCAGATTTGTCCTTGATTTATTTATGAGGTATCCATATGGCACTGCACCACCAAGAAAAGAGGGTAACATCAAAATTATGGACTACTTTTTTGAGTATGTTGGTAAGGTCCGGTCATAGTCACTTGTTGAAATCTCTAATAAGACAAATACTCCCTCCGTCCGGAAATACTTGTCATCAAAATGGATAAAAGGAAATGTATCTAGACGTATTTTAGTTTTAGATACATCTCTTTTTATCCATTTTGATGACAAGTATTTTCGGACGGAGGGAGTAGAAAACAGAGTTGGTGATGATGGTGTGCGTGCCATCCTGCAATATAGGCCGTCTAATTTATATCTAACGGATAGGAAAGAAACTATGGCAATTTTGCAAAAATATACCCACATGTATCTCCACGTTCGCAAATAAGGCCTTCCCTCGTTCAACCTTTTCTCTCACAAGATAAACTACTCATACAAATGCATCTTGATGTTCCGTGCAATGCACTGGCAGCTAGCTAATTTCTTTTAAAATATTTGCTGCGATAATTGGGTTTAAGTGATATATTTTATGTCTGCCCCGAATGATTTCAGATTCACTAGTAGTAACAAAGAAAAGGTTGCCTTGTTAATTAACAGAAAACAGGGTGAAAACTATCACATGAGGCCAGTAAAAACAAGGCACACTGGGTTCAGCGTCATTGTCACTACAGTTGTGCGCGCGCGAGAAGTCTACATATCGAGGGGGCTACCGAGCGAGGCACCGAGACACAATGTTTGAGAGAGAAACCAATTGACAGATTATGATCAGATCGAGTTGTCACCCTTCTGCTATCATTGTTGGGGGGAGGGAGAGAAAGATGTATCAAGAGTGTGCGCGGTAGGCACAGAGGCACAACTAGCGAGTGTGTGTGTGTGTGTGTTTGAAAGAGGAGTAGATAGATTATTATCAAGATCGATGTGCCACCCTACTCCTTCGGTGCCGGGTAGTGTGTGTGTGTATGTTTGAGAGAGAAGCCAGTCGATAGATTAGTATCAAGATCGAGGTGTCACCCTACTCCTTCGGTGTTGGGAAGTGTGGGTGTGTGGGGGGGGGGGGCAGTGACACTCACATATCTCTACTCTTATAAAAAACAGAGTTGGTGATGATGGTGTTCCTGCCATCCTGCAATATAGGCCATCCGATTTATATCCGACGAACACGAAGGAAACTATGGCAATTTTGCAAAAAGATACTCAGACCCCTCTCCGCATTTGCAAATAAGGCATTCCCTCGTTCATCCTTTTCTCCCACAAGAAAAACTTCTCATACAAATGCATCTTGATGTTCCGTGCAACGCATGGGCATCTTGCTAGTAGGGAGAAGGAGTTTGTGTGACACATATCTAGCTATATTAAGGGATAGGTAGATAGCATATGTGTGAGAGACATTATTATACTTTGAGACATTAGTAGTTGTGGGTGGGCGGAATTAAAGGGGTGGGCGTGTTAGACATAGAGAGCGTGTGTGTTTCTCTGTGAGAGACTTGTAGGGCGGGGTAGAAAGATGAATTTAACCCTGACGGAAGGAGAGAAATACATGAAGTGCGCGTGTGTGATTCCGATGCCCACAGGGAAATGAGATATGTATGCGTGTGAGAGAGATTGCACAATTCATTCATGTATCACTATCTAGCAATCTTGGACGTGCATCGCTTGAACATAAGTCAATATCTACTTCATATCGTGGCCAAAGGTACAATATCGATTCAACGCTATAAATATTGGACACTCACATATCACATTTTTTTCTATTTAAATAAACCTTTTCAGTTGTGCATGCCAAAGTTACAGTGATGTTTCTTCAAACAACCAATGTAGCTATCATGTACATGCACCATTGTTACTCTTGCATTCAAATTCATTAGTCTTGGATGATTTAAGTTTCTATTTTGAAGTAATATATGTAATATTCATATATAAATTCAACGGGTACGCAATTTATGAAATGGAGGCTATGTAATCATATGAGGTAACACTTTTAAGTAGCTGACTACAATATCCATTTCTTTTTGTGCGCCTCCACACTAACACGTCAATGCATTATGTTTAAAGTAAATAACCAATGGCACTAAATTGTCTATTTACACGAGAAATACATAGGATGAGCGTTTGATCCATTTTTTGTGAACGCGCCACTACACCCGTACGATTGGCCGCGCCCGTGTGAACGTCCAAGTTATCGGCGCATCATCCCGAGTTATTGTCTTTTTTTCTGGGGTGGACTTCACACCAGTTATTAACTGCTGACGCGTGCCCCGTGTACACAGTCTAGCATGACCTTCCCGCTAGCATGGTCCAAAATTAGTTGAAACTGGATACGAACAATCCCGCGGGGGGCAAAATCTCCCGAATCCTTCTAAAATTTCCGCCGCCTTAGTCTTTAGCATGCGAAATCTGCCTTTTGTCCTTGGTGCACGGAGACCAACAGTTACAATACCACCCTCATCTACATGATAGGTCAGGGCTGCTTTGGTAACTTCCGGTTCCCCCACTACACGGCACCCCCATTTCCTCTCCCCCTCCTGCAAAAACGACTAACTCCACAGCACGAGAGCATCTTACATCACGCCGTCTGTACTTCATTGCCCTTTCTCCCCTCCCCTGTCGAAACCCTAGACTACTCATCCACCGGCGTACCATAGCCCATTCACTGCCAGCGGCGTCCACCTCGTCGGATCTGCTTCTGCAGCCACATCTACCCCTCCCACCTCCCCTAGAAACAAGTAGACTGCTCATCCACCATTGTACCACAGCCCATTCAGTGCCGGCCTTGTCCACGGCACCGGATCTGCTTCGTCGGTACTCTCATCAACCGCTGCGCATCTGCAGCGGCTCATTCGTACTCCCCACCGCAGACGCTTCGTCCACACCCCACAGAGCCGCCCCACAGACGCCCACGTCGACGGCCTCTGATCCTCTTCGCCGACACCTTCCTCAACCCTACCGGAGCCGCTTCGCCGACACTTTCCTCAACCCTACCGGAGCCGCTCCGACACCATCGTCAACCCTACCGAAGTAGCTTCTCCTATACCATTCTCAACCCTACCGGGGCCGCTTTGCCAACTCACAAGTCCACAGCCTCAGATCCGCTTCCTCGCACCCTCATCCAACCTACCGGAGCAGCTTCTGACGCCCCGTCCACGGCCGCAGATCCGCATCGTCGACACCATCCTTAACCCAACCACCGGAGCAGCTTCTGACGCCCCGTCCACGGCCACAGATCCGCGTCGTCGACACCATCCTTAACCCAACCACCGGAGCAGCTTCACCTATGCCCTCGTCCACGGCCACAGATCCGCTTCTCCCACACCGTAGTCCACCCTACCGGAGCCGCTCCACAAACACCCTACTCGACGGTTCTAGATCTCCTTACCGGACCCCGACAACCAGCGCAACATCATCACCCTTGACGTTTCTAACCTGATTGCCACCGTCTGGAGAGATGCCAAGCACCCGCCACGGCCTAGGTACTTGTCACCTCTAAACCCGTCCAGCATCACCTGCCCGATGTACTTCATATATACTAACTGATCGCTGTTACCTGTTATGCAACTGGCAAAAATTACAAGGACGATGTTTCTTCTGGATCTAACAGCTTGGCCAACCAAGATCCTAGACTGAGGCATTGTTGTGATCTTGTAAGCACGTCTCTCTCTTTTGTATTGTTCAGTGCCTGCCAGCGTGCTTTGCTAGGATTTTCGACCAGTAATCCCTTTGTGCAGACAATGATTTCTACTACTAGCTGCTAAATTAGATATGTAGATGTCATACATGATACTACCTCGTACCTCTGTTCCTAAATATAAGTCTTTCTAGAGATTCCACTATAGGCTACATACGGAGCAAAATGAGTGAATCTACACTCGAAAATGCATCTATATACATCAGTATGTGGTCCATACTGGAATCTCTACAAAGACATATATTTAGGAACAGGGGCATTACATTACACAAAATCGTAGGTGGCATGTAGGAATTCCAGTGCACTACATTAGGCTCCCTTAGAGTGCCTGCTAGTCCAACATACAGAGTCATGGCTAGTTTATGGTACGCACACAATCGTTAATTGGTGGTTTAAATATGCGCAAGGGATATGCAATGTAGTATCATGTAGAGATGTTTGAAATTAGCCGTGTCAACTTGCAGATAGGGTTACTCAATGAAAAAGTACAAGATGTATGTGGCAATTTCATGGAACATCACAAAAAAAGGAGAGGTAGCGGTGAGCCTATACAGTGTGCTATGGTACGTCACTCCATTGCAATCATCGTGACATGTTATTTGTATGCCAGTTCTATTAGCCAAGTTTTTTAGGGACAGTTATTACGAGTTATGCTAAGAAAATAAGCACCTGTCAATATAAGCTCCATGTAATAAGCCAACCAGTTCTTTTAATTGCTTTTTCAACTTATTTTTGGTATGATCAGTCGAAAGTCTAGATTGCATTATATTTTTTTCACTTTGCTGCCATTTGGAAATTAATTTGACATGCAAACATCACAAATTGAACCCAGC
This sequence comes from Aegilops umbellulata, assembly GCA_032464435.1. NCBI lineage: Eukaryota > Viridiplantae > Streptophyta > Magnoliopsida > Poales > Poaceae > Aegilops > Aegilops umbellulata. The sequence goes on along the minus strand of CP136057.1, from coordinate 74,611,077 downwards.
GCAGTAATTAATATGATCGGAAAACAGACCATCACTATTTGCTCAAAATGCAAATACAAAGATACCATCTACTTGGCACAATCTAATTTGGTCAATGTTTTCCATAGAGATGCCATTGCCTAATTTAAACGAAGAACGCATGACCCACATTTAAATGAAGAACAATTATTTATTGAAATTTGATGGTCCAAGTGGCTGGTTATTATCGTATAGCAGCACCACCTGAAAGCATCATATAGCAGCAGCAGCAGCTCATAGCAACTCATCATACAGCAGCAACAGTCTGCAATTCATCATATACCAGCAGTAGCTCATAGCAATTCATCATATAGCAGCAGCTTGTAGCAACTCATCATATAGCAGCAGCAGCAGCTCATAGCAATTCATCATATATCAGCAGCAGCTCATAGCAACTCATCATACAGCAGCAGCAGCTCATAGCAATTCATCATATAGCAGCAGCAGGAGCAGCTCATAAGAATGCATCATATAGCAGCAGCAGAAGCAGCTCATAGCAATTCATCGTCTAGTGGATCAGAATGAAAATTTGGCAAAAAGTCAGAGGAGATCCTCACCTTGTTGGATGAGCTCATCCTTCAATAGCACCTCAAGGCCATGGCCTGGGAGGAGGGGAGGGGAATAAGGTGCCTTCAGCCGTAGTGTGGCATCAGCCGTAGTTGTGCAGCGCCCGCCGGAGTAGTGCGTTGGACGAACCACAGTGGAGCAGCTACTGGAGACCATGAGAATGAGGGGCGGCGCCAGAGGGAGGAGCAGCCAGGGAGATTTGCCCCTACCCGCCGGCCATGTAGCCTAGCTGGACATAGCATCGTCGAGGACCAGGCCAGATGGGACCAGTGGCGATGGATCGCTGGAGGAACCGTAGTGCTGTAGGCAGGGGATCGAGGTAGAGGGAAAGGGGAGAGGAGATGCAAGCGGGCAGGGCAATGAATGCTTGCGTGTTTGTTTTTACTTGAGGTTCAGGTGTGACACGGGCGTCAACAGTTGCATTTTGAGTGTAATATAGGCAGACAACAGAGTCATTTCACTATTCCCCTTCCCTTCAATTTTTAGTGAGGTTCTACCCGAAACACCCCCTCCAAAGCGAAATTAGTTAAGCCCAAGCCCATAACTCAAAAATGACTTCTTTACATTTTTATGGCTTATTTTGACAATATGCCCTGAAAAGGCGAAATCAAACTGGCCCTTAACCTGCAATTCAATTGTGCGTGCAATGATGAATCACTCCTGCCTGCTATCTATACATTTAGGCATCATCATATATGGCATAACCTAATACATGTGCATTCCATTGTAGAATCTGGAATATGCAATGTTTATGCTAGTTCATACGTTGCACATGATGTTTAAATGCCCCTTAAATCTGGTCAGTCAAGTGATGGTCTTTAAGCCTCATTCTTTGCTTCTTTTCTTGATATGTAAGATTTGCTCACACATCTGTTCAATTGCTTGTTTGCATTAGCCAGCCATACTAGGACTGTTTGCTTTTATTACTTGTTGTTCTTGACCTAACACTCTAACAGAGCTTGTCAACGATTTAAACACTAAGGGTTGCTGTAGTGGGGCCTTGTCTAACTCATAGGTGACATAAAGGTTTGGCTGTACACTACAGTAGGCTCTCCAAGAGTACCTGGAGATCCAGTTCGAAGGTATGCGTAGTTTTTACATAGTGCATACATAGTAAATGCTCATTTCATTGTGTGCAAGTGCAAGAGATGCGGCATGTTTCATTATGTGGTGTTTTTTTGTTATAATCTCATCCTTTTGGGTTCACAGACTGGAAAGTATGCATATTTATCTTCCAAGGAGACGAGTAACTAGTTTGCGTCACCTTGTAGAGGGGGTGCAATGAAGATAAGATTGAGGATTTCCAAGTACAAGGTGTTAGGAAGGAGCCTTGCAAGAGAAGTAGGAGCTCCGCTGAGCCTCTTCAACCTGCTAAGGTAAGTCACTGTATGCAACTCAACAGTTCAATTCCTTGTTTGTTTCAGGCATAGTTAATTTTCTCTTTTCAATTGCTTTATTTGTCCTCAGTTAATGAGATGCCCAAATAGTCATGCCTGATGTTCGGTACTTGTATCACTATTAGTTGACATAATTAAAGTCCTTACCATTTAATTACTCTACCGAAGTGTGCGTGAAGCTTTGAAGTCTATTAACCAACTATTATTGCATGAGGCTCACAATCTAGTTTATACTACGCTAATAATTGCATAGTTTTGCCTGCTGTAGTATGTTTGTATGAAACCCTCTGCTGTTCATTATGATCCCTAAGACTTTAATTGAGGCACAGAATGGCCAACTGCTTGCTTACTTATACGCAACGTGTTGCCTAAATTTGTAACTTGTCTGTGTTTTCGATTGGGCCCCAACATCATGCTCCTCTGGTGAGCTAAGAGGGATTTCTGTATGCAGGCTGCACCGACTATCTTTTTTATAATTTTTAAAATATCACCTGCTTATGCTTCATGACGTGTAACATTTTTTTGAAAGTGACGTGTAACATTATTGTTAGTCCTGTTTTGCCATGTAGTACAAAATAGTGTCTTGTTCGCTTCACTGTTGTAACTATATTTTTGCCCTACTCATGTGTACTTACAGAAACATTTCAGGATGAAGTGACATCAACACAAAGATCTGCGAGCAGTGCGGCATGGCCGTTACTGAATGATTATGGATTGGAATTGGAATGTGCTGATGTTCTCGAGCATCAACTAGAGGTGGCAAGACAACGTGTACATGATTGTCAACGTATAATCAACAAGTTGAGACTTGACATGCAGGTATTAGATGCAGGAGTCAATAAAAATGAAACAAGACACTGAGGTAACCATGAAGGAATTGGAGATTTTGCAGATGACCAATCCTATTTTCTAAAGAGATTATAGTTCAAATGGAGTTAAGTTGATGCGCATCCATGATGTATGAGCTGTATTTGCCCAGTGTATGTAATTTGTTGTTTGTGTATGCTTTATTATCACCTGTGCCGAACCATAATGCCCAGTGGGTATAATCGGCTGTAATTTCTTTATTTTATAGTGTAGGATTATTCTACCTTTCTATGCCTTGATCTCTTTGTTGTATAGTGTATGCTTTTTAGAGGTGATAGTATTGAGTAGGATAATTATTTGAATATGCTATATCGTTCAAACGGGGGCCAACTCGCCCGACGATGGCCCTTCACGGGCCGTCGGATCCATGGGCCTTCTACGTCTCGTAGGATCCACGGGCCTTCTACGTCTCGTAGGATCCATGGGCCTTCTATGTCTCGCAGGATCTGTCGGCGTTCTGGGAACGGGGGTCCCCAGACTTGCCTGCCTGCGGCCTGCGGCGTAGCTCGGGTGGGGGCCCAACGTGGCCCATCTTCACCAACACAAGACCCAAGACCCTCGCGAGGGGCCAAGCCTCGCGAGGCGGACGACACGGCGCTTCCTCAAGCACGGCCTCCTTAGGCTAGCTCGCGAGGAGGCGGAGAGATCAAGGTGGGGTACCTCACGAGGTGCCCATGACGCAAGCCATGACGACCAAGGGTGCCAGGCGGGCGCCAGCCCGCGCAGTGTCCTCCCTTTCCTCTTTGGTGCAAAGGGGGCAAGCGCAGGCGAGAGGATCAAGCAAAGGCACCCATTTCGGTGCAACGAGACCAAGACCAGCTCCACGACAAGGAGGAAGTCACTGTGGAGCCCAAGCCGGCGTCATCACCAGAACCTTTGGCAGGCGAAGACCAACTTTAGTCAGGATAAGTGTACCCGATGTTCCCCTTCAAATTGGCCAATTGTTGGCGCCCTTCCCACTCAATATTTGGGAAGAGGCCCAGGGCCTTTGCCTATAAATAGGACTAGCCACCCCCAGAGTAGAGGCATCTGGATAGGAAGAAGCTAGGATCGAACCGAGCATCCAGAGAGAGAGAAGGGCGGTCGAACTCCCCCTAGCAGTTCATCCCCTAGCCAAGAACAGACCCTCGCGAGGTCGTTCTTCCTTGTACTGTTCTTCCTCATCAGCCCAAGAGGCAATCCACCACACCACACTGGAGTAGGGTATTACACAACAATGGTGGCCCGAACCAGTATAAACCTTGTGTCTCTTGTGTTGTTCTCGCAGTAGTTTTAGATCCATACGAGAGGGAGAGGTAGAGGGCACGATCTCCGTGCGCACCCCAGAGTTCGAACCTTAAGGGTCTGCCGGAACCCGTGATCCGACATTTGGCGCGCCAGGTAGGGGTGCGCCGGAATCTGCCTTCCCATCGCTCCGTCTCCCGTTACGTCGTCGTCATCATGTCCGGCGACCAGCCGAGCAACCAAGGCCCATGGGCGGCGTGGCCCATCTGCACGGAGCCTCTCGCTCCGGGCGACCCCATGCCATAGGCAGCTCGCGGTCCGCAGGGCGCTGCGGGCCGCGGGCGATGCAGGCAAGCTTCTGTGACCCTCACACCGCGACAGGCGCGGTCGGCGGCGAGGGCCTCCAACCACGCCGCGGCTACGACACCGTACACCCGCCGAGAACAGGCAAACTCAAGGGTCGCGCTCATGGTAGCACGGGAGCTGTTGCAGTGCAGGCTACTGGAAGGCGGCCGCGACGTGCTACTGGAGCGGGTCACCGAGCTCCTGGGCTTCGCAGCTTCGGGGGCTCACCCCTTCTGTGTCCAGCTTCCGCCTCAAGTTCAGGGCGGCGCACGAGGGGGCCCCGCGCGCCCGCGCGGGCCTCAAGACTACCCCAACACCGGCGAATCCGCCGTCACCAGACCGACGAAGGCGCTACCCCCGCCCCCGGCGTGTGGAGGAGAGGGGCTCAGTGCGGCCCACGGCGCCAGCGGCCAACCACGCTACCACCCCGCGGTGGGCACGACAAGCAACGCTGCATGGCGCATGGAGCACTACAGCGCAGCATTCGGGGTGGCGGCGTCAGAGGAGTACGTGCCCCACATGATGGACCAAGGACACGCTCACGAGGGCGAACAGGGCTCACTCTTCAGCCCCAGCTGGGAGGACGAGACGCCAGAGGCCGAGCCCCTCCAGGAACCCCGGGACGGCCCCGTCGGTCACACTGGAGGCAACAACTATCGGGTACCATTAATTCCTCAAGAGCAGGCATAAGCTAATCATGGGTCACAGGCGATGCAGGTCGCCGCGACAAGCAGCTGCCCCGCCCCTGCGGTCTCCTTTCCCTCGGGAGGAAGACGCAGGGGGCTGCAGGAAAGGGGCAGAGATCCTACCTCACCACCGCGGCGTTCAGAGCAAGGCGTTCTTAGAAGATAGGCCCTCCGCTGGGGAGGCGCCCGAGGGCCCGCCCCTGGCGGAGGACCCGTGGTCGTCGGGGGAACTGCTGGCGACCGCTCTACCCCACCGGCGGCGTCCTGGTTTCCGGTCGTCGTTGGTGGCACTAGAATGTGGTGCAAGGCGGGGCCCTCGTCAGGCGATATGAAGAAAGGCCGGTTCCTGTGAAGAAGGCCCAGTGCCTGTGAAGCTCGCCGCCCCGTGACACTCTCACGTAATAATGAGTGGGGCTGTGCATGCCCCGAAGTCTCAGGGGTGCCGTCCTCAGGCCCTGGGGCTCCCTCCCACGCCCAGTGGACAGCACTTAGCTCCGCGCTGGTGAGAAGACGTCGAAGACTAGATTAGGTGCCGGACGCAGCCTTTTGTTTGCTTTCATTGCCTTCTTCCTTTGGTTGTAACCTTTTTCCCCGCTGGATTTAAGTTGAATTCGAATTTGAGCTTTGCGTGCGTTCGGGGAAGTGGTGCTTGGTTTTGTTTGAATCGTTTCCCGCGTTCTGGTCACCATCTCACCACAGCTGCCTCCCCTCACGAGCCCCTCGTGAGCCGGGCCAGGCTCAGCTCGAGCACAGCCCAGAATGCCGCTGTTGCTCCCTCGCGAGGTGACCTTTGGTGCTTGCGGAGATTGCTTTCTCATGTAAGGCCCAGAGCCTGTGAAGAAGGCGAACGCCTGTGAAGACATCCCTCTCGGGAGAAGGCCCAGAGCCTGTGAAGAAGGCGAACGCCTGTGAAGATATCCCTCTCGGGAGAAGGCCCAGAGCCTGTGAAGAAGGCGAATGCCTGTGAAGATATCCCTCTCGGGAGAAGGCCCAGATCCTGTGAAGAAGGCGAACGCCTGTGAAGATATCCCTCTCAGGAGAAGGCCCAGAGCCTGTGAAGAAGCCGAACGCCTGTGAAGATATCCCTCTCGGGAGAAGGCCCAGAGCCTGTGAAGAAGGCGAACGCTTGTGAAGACATCCTCTCAGGAGAAGGCCCAGAACCTGTGAAGAAGGCGAACGCCTGTGAAGACGTCTTGCTCGAGGAAAAGGCCCGGAGCCTGTAAAGAGGGCGAGCGCCTATGAAGACGTCTCGCTCGAGAAAGGGCACGGAGCCTGCGAAGACGCCCCAAGCCTGCGGGGTTTCCTGTCGGCAACGACCCCGCCTCCCGAGGTTTCAACTACCCAGCGCCCGGGACGTGACGCCCTCCAGAAGGCAGCTCCGGAGCCAGCTAGGAACAAGGGCGAACAAGCCTACCGTTGGACGCGCGTACGATTTAATCACTGCAGATACATTAGATACAAGTTCATACATGAGGGGCTTCTCCTCCCAAAATGCTCTCACAATCGTCGGGCCAAACGCCTGAGTTCTATCTATGCAGGGTAAAAAGACGAGGATAGTACATGGTCAATCTGACAAATCCCCCAATGCGTCCTCAGAGGCGCCTCCCGAGCTGTCGTTGGCGTCGCTGAACTCACCTTGGTTGTCTACGCCCCCATCAGCGGCATTGGGGTCTTCCACCACGCCACCTTCGTCGACGCCCACGACCACGCCGTCGTCATCCAAAGTGAAGGCCCGGACGAGAGCATCTACGTTGCTCTCCACCCATTCAGCCAGGTCGCCTCGAACAGCTTGGGGAACTAGGGCGATGGCGGCGTCGAAGTCGAAGTGGGGATCCATGTTTCGAAGATGGATGAAGACGCGGGAGAAGGCGCGCCCGAGCAGGGCGCGGCTCCTCTCCTCCACCAACCTATCGGCTCTGGCCGATCGTGCCTCCAGCTGTGTCACCACGGTGGTGAAGAACTACAGGTTGCCGGCGTAGTTGATCGTGGGCGGCTCGCCCACGGCAGCCTCACAGATGTTGCCCAGGGCAATGTTGGCCCTATCCCGGAGCTTGGTGAGCATGGGGCCGTGCTGGTGCTCCAGAACTTGCCGCTGGCGTATCTCGTCGGCATTCTGACGCTCGACGGCCATGGCCTCTTCCACACGCTGGCGTAGGCGGAGCACCTCGGCCCGGGAGGAGGCCGGCTCTTTCTGCGCTACCTCAAGGGCGACCCGGGAGGCATCCGCTCGCCGCGTCGCCTCATCCCGCTGGGCCCTCAAGGCGGCGGTTCTACCCTCAGCTTCGACTCGGATCATCCCCAGCTTCCCCTCGAACTCACGCTCGAGGCCTTGGCGTGTTGTCGCCACCCGATGGTAAACCTCCTCCAGGACGCGCGTTTCTTGCGCGGCGACATCGCTTTCCGCCTGCGTCACCAGGCGCTCCCTCGTCTCCAGCTGCTCGAGCTCGCGAGCGCGTTCAGCGGCCTCCAGCACCAACGCTTCCTCGCGCTTCCGAAGCTCAGCCGGGTCGCCAGAAGCCACCTCCATCGATGCAAGGGCTACCTCGCGCAGCTCCGCTTGCTCCTCCAACGAGCGACACCAGGCCAAGAGCTCCCGAGCCTGTTCTTCTGCTGCTCCTCGCCGTTGGTCTGCTCCTCGGGCCTGCTCAACGGCCTGAGACCGAGCTGCCAGAGAGGCCTCCAGCGACGCCTTCGCCTCTTCGTCATCAAGGACGCGATGACGACGCGCAAGGGCAGCGGCTGCCTCCAGCTCGCGCCGCTCGACAGCCAGGCGCAAGCCCTCGGCTTCCAGGCGCACGTCTTCCTCAGCAAGCTCCTGCCCAAGCAGGTCTACGGCACCACTCGCCCTCCGAAGGAATTCGTGGCGACGGGCACGGCACTCCCGAGCACGCTCAAGCACGTCTGCCGCGCCGTCATCCGCCCCAAGCAGGCGTCGAGAACCTCGGATCATCGCTCCGGCCCCGGGCAGGGGGCTGGGGGCTGGCGCCTTCCCGACGGACGGCCGCGCCACATCAGAAGCCCGACTTGAGTCCAACTAGACCTCAGGAGAAGGGCCCCGGAGGTGCCTCAGCCGGCCGCAGCCCGCGACCAAACGGGGAGCCCACGGCAGGTTGCCTATGTCGAGGGAAGGCCCGTGGAAGGAGATCGCAGGGGCGGGAGAGTCGCCGCGTGCTACACGGCGGTCCGCGCCGTCACCTGCCCAAATCACAAGGGCAGTGCCGCTCGAGACACCCAGGGGTGGTGGAGGAGAGGGAGTCAAGGAGGGCGTCGGCCCGACGACTTCATCGAGCTCAGTAGGCAGAGGCCTGCAGGGCAAGGATCAGCGGATGCGGCAAGCAAGATAAGGAACAGAAAAGGAGAAGACTTACTCATCAACAGCGAAGTACTTCCGGCGCTTCAGCAAGCGGCAGGGGAAGTCGTCGCCCAAGGCCTCCCTTTTTCTCCGGAGGGCCTCAAAGTCCACACGGAAACGGCCCAGGAGAGATGCACATGAACCAGCCTACGAAGAGGACGGAGCGCCATGGCCACTCGCGTCGAGGGCGCATGCCTAGAACGCACGGGCAGTTGCCTCATCAGAGATCCCAACAGGGGGCTCAGGAGCCTCGGCCTCAAGCACCGGAGGCGGCGACGCCCCACCCGTGGCCTCGGGAGCGCGGACCTCGTGAGCTGCCCCGTCAAGAGCATCGCCAGGTGCGGTCACATCGTCCGCGGCTCCCTCGACCCCCGCTGTCTCCTGCCTCCCTGCGCCACCACTCGAGGAGGATTCACCCAGGCCGACCGGAAGGGAAATCACCACCACAGGGTTCTCGTGAGGCCCCTGGAGGCCAACAGGGTGTAGCCCCCACTCGTCGAAAGGGGGCATTTGCCTCACGAAGTCATCCCTATTGTGGCAGAGGTACAGCAAGGCTCCCCCCTGCCGGACACCTCCGGGGTTGGGATCGCCTGTCAGGACCAAGAGCACCCTCCTCAGCACCTCGGGCGTCAGGTCTTATCCCTGAAGCCTCATGCGGTCGCCATGCCCGCTGAAGGCCCACATTCTACGAGAATGGCATTGGAGAGGGGCAATGCGGCGCAATAGGAACTCCTTCACCACTTTGGGCGCCGTTACGCCAAGCTTCTTTAAGGACATGAAGCGATGCCAGACGAAGGCGAGCCAGGGACTTACGAGCGTCTCCTGGCCCCAGCCCGAATTAGGCGCAGCAGGCGATGTCGGCTTCGCGAGCCGGGGGCTGGGCACCCCGACATCAATGTACAACCACCGCTCGCGGAACTCGGCTGAAGGCGGAGGGAGGTTGAAGTCGATACCAGAGGTTGCGGTCTTGGACAAAGCCACAAAGCTCACGCATGCCGAGCATTGCGTGGGGTCGACAAGATGCAAGGAGAAGAAGTGGCGCAGCAGGGCAACAGAAGGAGGGATGCCCACCATCGCCTCACAAACAAAAGAGAAGACAGAAAGAAGAGCTATGGACTCAGGACCCATATGCATCATGTGGATCTGATAATGATCAAGGACGGCGTTGAAGAAATCGGAGAAGGGAGGCACCAAACCCGCCCACAAGGCGTTGGCAAAGTAATGGACCTCGGTGGTTATCCTATCAGTGGGGAGGTGACACGTAGGCCACGCCGTCGTCGTCCCGCACTCGTTGAAGGCGGTGGCTAGAGCCGGATTGAGCTTGTCCAGGCACTCCAGGTTGAGTATGATTGAGCGGCCGACAGCAGGCGCCAACGGCGGTAGCGGGCGAGATGGAGCCGCAGGCTTCTTCCCCTTCCCTTTCTTTGGGGCCATGGCGGCGGGCGGAAGAGAGGAGATGTGAGATGGGATTGGAAGCAAGGGTCTGAGTTCGAAGGGAGGAAGAGCAGGAGACGGTCAAGCAACAGGGAGAAGGGCGGCTGTGTACGACTGCGGGGCAACCTAACGCGGCGCAGAATAAGGGAGCGTGGGTAAACAGTGCCGCCCACGTCCAATCAATCGCCACGCGGCGCCCGAGGCCGCAGGCTGTTAGGGCCCGCGGCGCTTCGCCCTTGCCCTTTCGCCTCTCGGCACGGCCAAGTCCGTGCGCGCCTTGGGCCCGGGGGCTACTGTCGGTGTTCTGGGAACGGGGGTCCCCAGACTTGCCTGCCTGCGGCCTGCGGCGTAGCTCGGGTGGGGGCCCAACGTGGCCCATCTTCACCAACACAAGACCCAAGACCCTCGAGAGGGGCCAAGCCTCGCGAGGCGGACGACACGGCGCTTCCTCAAGCACGGCCTCCTTAGGCTAGCTCGCGAGGAGGCGGAGAGATCAAGGTGGGGTACCTCACGAGGTGCCCATGACGCAAGCCATGACGACCAAGGGTGCCAGGCGGGCGCCAGCCCGCGCAGTGTCCTCCCTTTCCTCTTTGGTGCAAAGGGGGCAAGCGCAGGCGAGAGGATTAAGCAAAGGCACCCATTTCCGTGCAACGAGACCAAGACCAGCTCCACGACAAGGAGGAAGTCACTGTGGATCCCAAGCCGGCGTCATCACCAGAACCTTTGGCAGGCGAAGACCAACTTTAGTCAGGATAAGTGTACCCGATGTTCCCCTTCAAATTGGCCAATTGTTGGCGCCCTTCCCACTCAATATTTGGGAAGAGGCCCAGGGCCTTTGCCTATAAATAGGACTAGCCACCCCCGGAGTAGAGGCATCTGGATAGGAAGAAGCTAGGATCGAACCGAGCATCTAGAGAGAGAGAAGGGCGGTCGAACTCCCCCTAGCAGTTCATCCCCTAGCCAAGAACAGACCCTCGCGAGGTCGTTCTTCCTTGTACTGTTCTTCCTCATCAGCCCAAGAGGCAATCCACCACACCACACTAGAGTAGGGTATTACACCACAATGGTGGCCCGAACCAGTATAAACCTTGTGTCTCTTGTGTTGTTCTCGCAGTAGTTTTAGATCCATACGAGACGGAGAGGTAGAGGGCACGACCTCCGCGCGCACCCCAGAGTTCGAACCTTAAGGGTCTGCCGGAACCCGTGATCCGACAGGATCCATGGGCCTTCTACGTCTCGTAGGATCCATGGGCCACCGACTCATTTATGGGTCTTGTACGGACCTTTAATGGGCCATAGATGGGCCTTTAATGGAAATCGTACGTTTTATGGGCTGACCATAATGGTCCGTTAATAGGCCGTACTTGGTGATGCTATGAAAATAGCCCAACAGACTAACGGTCCACAAATGGGCCGACTGTAACGACGGGCTGAATTTGGCCCACAAGTGGAAAATGACAGTAACGGGCCGTAAGTAACTGAATGCTGCAAATGAGCCCAAGAATAAATGGGCCCTCGGAAGGCCGAAAGTTAACTTGGGCTGGAAACGGCCCAACGGAATAACGGGCTGTTAATGGGTATAAAGTGATACACTATTCATTACGGGCCTGTTTCACCACGGGCCGCTAATGGGTGTAAAGTAATACACTTTTCATTACGGGCTAGTTTCAGCACGGGCCGCTAATGGGCCAAGAGTTACAAAGGGCCTCATATGGGCCGAAAGACGTCATGGGCTATACATGGGCCAGAAGTGAAAACAAGCTGGAATCATATTGGATGGCCCATATGACGCTACTAGGCCTAATTCGGATAGGGCGTAACGGGCCTTGCGTTAGCGGGCTGTAAATGGGCTATATGCGAACATGCCATTAGCTGGCTTTCCATGGGCCGGCCCGCCAGCTTTTGACCAAGTCAAACGGGCCGGCCTTTTCACAAGAATGGGCCACTGTTGGGCTGTGCCACATGTCGATGTATCATAGGCGCCTTCTTTCCAGTGAGTGGATGACATCTGTCCCAACGATGAGCCGACACGTGTTTCCTCTAGCCAATGATGATTTTACACGTGGAAAATCCCCATTGGTCAGGGCTGTTAATGGGTTATCGGATCCAAAACCCGACCCGATAGCTTAACGACGTTCCGTTATGGTGGATGCCACGTGTCGGTCACCCTTGATGAAAGCACTTCTGTGACGCGCGATTTATCGTCATGGAAGTGGACACTTCCGTGATGATAATTTTGGTAATGTCATGGAACACTTCTAGACAGCACAGGTATGACTATCTTGATTTTGTCATAAATTTGTCATGGATGTACATGCATGACCAAAAACGCGACCTACTGTGACAAAGACGTATCATCACGGAAGTGTATTTTTTTGTAGTGATATCACCGAACCCCGCGGCACCAAATGGGCAGCCGCACCTATGTTCCGATCTGGCCCTCCATTGCAGCTTGCATCGTGGATAAATAAGGGGCTAGATTGGGGATCGGTTGATGAAGTACAGACGCTGCAAAGTCGTATCTGAAGTATCCTCGAAAGGGACATTTGCCTTATCAACGTGATCCAAGTGATGCTTGTCTGCCGGATCCTCCCGTGCCAACGATGACCTCTCCGTATGTGGGAGTTCAGTCTGGAAGGACCGCAGACCCTTCAGAAATTCTTCGGCACAACACACGAAGGGATGTGGAAACTATTCTTCAAGACTCGAAAGAAGTGGCTGGACACATCAGAGGACATCGGTCTCCACTGCAACCATCCGGATACCTCGTTAAGCACCCAATTTCTGATAGCAACTCGGTTGATTATCCCATAGCGACGTACTGAGAGCTCTATCTTTGACGAGGGATGGATAAAGAAGGCAGAACAAATTAGGTGTTCAGCTCCGCTTCCTGAAGACTCGGCCGATCCTGTGTTGACGAGGATGCTGGTCCTGGCACCATATAAGTGCCAGTGCAAGAGGATAAGAAGAAGAGCGAAGAGGCCGAAAGCGGCCTCCACTCTTCAGGTATGCCGGACACTATGTCCGGGGATATTGAAGCTCCCTCTTTGAGAGACGAAGGGGAAGGAGAAGGCGATATCCCTTCCCCCCATGGGAAGGAAAGGACCGCGTCCGAAGACCTAGAGGTGGAAGCACCCAAAAGAGGGAAGGTATCCCCCACCATATGGTTTGGGTTCCGAAGCTGATGTCGTCGCAAAGCACCTCTCTTGGGAAAAGCCCTTGCCGAATCATAAGTGAACAAGGATGCTCTAGACATATCGTGTTCTTTTCGGGTTGCAGGGGTAACATTAAACTATATGCTTGAAGTTCGGCCCACAGTCCACCCCGACAACCCTCCTCGTCAGGGGAGTTATCTCTGGGGATGATGGAAAGCGAGACGCCTTCTCATGCTTCCTCGCCTCTTAGGGCAGACGACTTTGAGGTGTCATCTCGGAGAATCTCCCTTGACCGTCAAGCGGCGTGGGGGACAAAAACAACGCCCAAGGGTGGTACTTCGATCATCAAGGGTCCAGGGGGCGCAGCCCCTATGGGGGCCAGCAATGAAGGCCCCAAACTATCCGGCTTATAGCTGAAGACGACTCTAGGGACGAGCCAATGTATCCCTTTGGAGGGAATGCATACTCCCGCAGCAGCCTCCAGGAATCCGGAGGCGCCGGATACTCTGAGGAGCATATTACAAAGTGCGTCCATCTTAGAGGAACATCTTACCTTAATAGGTATGGTAGTTGAAAGGGTTCTGTCCATGAGAAGCGGATGGAATGAAGCTTTCCTGGGCCTGTTGAGAGGCTTCGTGGTATGCAATGTAATAGCTTAACTATTTTTACATGCACAATGCGCCCGTGTACGGATAGTAGCCCCTGAGGCTCTGGTCGGCTTCCACAGGGAGGCGATCAGAGGATCCAAAAGATATGCTCAGGAAGTAACCTAATAATTTGAACACAGGCTGTTACGTCCGTGGCGACCGCCCAAGCTACGGAAGTTGTAGATTTAAAGCAGAAACTTGAGTTAGCGGATGAAGACAACACTCTTATTAATAGGCGGCTCGACGAGGCACAAGGTATGTGTTGGGGAAGCTTGTTTATGCATGTATACTAGTATGAGCACGAGGCTGAAAAATCATATACCGTGACATGCATACCTATAGAAGGTGCTGCCATGGTTGAGACCCTTCAGGCTGAACTTGCCCGGGCCAAGGAGCAGGCCAGAGTGAGCGACACAGCTGCCAAGAAGGCGTCTGCAGATTTAAAGGTCGAACAGGCCGCTCAGCGCCAGTGCCAGGAGAAAATATCTACCATGGAGCAGGATCTGAAGGATGCCACTAGCAGGTGCAAATATCTCGAGGAGGATAACAAAGCCAAGGCAGCCAAACTCGACAAGGCCTTACTAGAGGCGAAAGAAGCGCGATCCGAGTCTAGAGCGGCTTGGGAGGAGATCCGACAGGCTGGGGAGATAGCGGCTGGTAAGCCCTTTATTTTACAGACTAAGTTCGGCGATCTAGAGTATGCTCTGCTTAACCAAATGTGGAGTTCTCCAGACGTGTTCTTGGATTTGCCGAAGAGTGTTTCCACCGCGGCGCAGTTTTTCCAAGCACAGGAGGGACATGCTGCGGAGAGGCTTTTCTTGTCGCACTTCAACGTGGCAAGGCGTCCGGTGCTGCTGAACGAACAGATGGCCCAGTGGGCCGAGCTACACAAGATGTCGGGAGCTGCCATGAAAGACGTCGTGGTTCGGCTATGGCCAGTTGAACCCGTTTCGAGAAGCTATTTTGGCTTGGTGCAGCGGCTTGTCGATGCAGTGTCGCATATTAACGCCGTCAAGCGGTCGGTGTGCATAGAAGGTGCCCGAATGGCCTTCGCCTGTGTCAAGATGTACTGGGCCAAGATGAAGGCCACCGATATTGCAACCAAGGGTCTTCCTGGAAGCAAGGACCATCACACGCCGGAGCATTATTTGGAGGACGTCCTAGAGGGCGCCCGCTTGATAGAGGGTTAGTGCTCGAAGGATATTATGTTTGAGTAAGTGTACCGGAATTGTGAAAACAATATTATGATACTTGAAAGCTTTGTTATATACCTTTTCCGTTATTTCCTCATGTGCGGCCGTTTCTTATAACCTGAAAGTTTGCCACTCGTCGGCTTCGGCCCCCTCGCATATAATACGGGGGTGTTCGTAATAGCACCTGATCACTCTTGACAAAACGTCTCGGTTCGGAACGGAGGTGTCAGTGTGTCGAACTAGGCAATCGGACTATAGGGCTTTAACACCTTCACTTAGCCATAGGAGTTTTACGGTGGGTCTACGATATAGCCCCTGGTATGTACGCAGTTATTCGAATACGGTTGCATTACATAGGTGACCAGAAAAACGGTCCTTCATGTAATACGGAAGAAATCGCAAAAGATTCTGATAAGTCATCAAGTGGTTGACCAGCTGGCGCCTCATCATGACAGTCAGTTTTCGGCTTTCTCTACTAAAGTGTTTGACCAGGTGAACCGGAAACACAATCGTAGTAGTTCTTCCTTTACTACCCTAGCCGATAAGACGGAACATAGGGTAGCAAGCACAGGAGCCGGGAAACCCAACTATTGACCAAAGACATGATTCGGAGCTGATGCATATAATTCCAAACTCGTGACGCCGTAGTATGCTATAGAGCTATTCAGACTTTTTCGGCAACCCATATGTTGCCGTATCAAGCCCTTGGCAATTTGTGCCGAGGTGTCTGCGTGAAACAACCGAAGAAGCAAGGTACGCTTGTATGCAAAAAAACGAATACTGAAGATGGATTATGTTCACTAAAATCTGATGGATATGTTGAATGTAATCTTACAGATTATGACACCACCACCCAGGCCATTTTACGTGCCAGGGCTCGAGGGCTTGGAAAAAGGCTTTGTACAGGTTTCAAATGGAGATTTTGGTCTGCGAAATATCCTTTAGACCTTCTGTCGCACGTCTGCGCTGCCTATGCTTCCACGAGAAAGGATTCCTTAAAGAGAGCAATCCCCGGTTATTTGTAGGAAAGCCAGGCTCATAAAGTGTCCTTTCCGGTCCATAGGGCTGACAGGTATTGATTCACCTGTGGCAAAAAGATAAGAGAATAGTTAGAAAAGAGAAAAGGCTAGGGTCTGTATGAACCGCTTCATAGGCATGTCCGTATTGTGCCCCCGTCGATGACCAAGGTATTTTGAGTGCATAATTATGTATGCACGGTGCAAACTTAGCGGGTATAAGAGGCGAGCAATAGAGGCGGAGCTGCTAATCCAGCTCAAAAATTGACATGTCCTGTGTAGTAGAGGTCGGCGGTATAATGACCGATGAGATATGCGGCATGAGGAGGTCGCTTTGTATTTCGGCTGTGATTGCCACGGTGTGCCCCTCGGAGTGGAGGGAGCGTTCCGTTTTGCCGATGATCGTTATGGTGCCGCGTGGACCGGGCATCTTAAGCTTTAAATAGGTGTAGTTTGGGACCGCATTGAAACGAGCAAAAGCGGTGCGCCAGAGCAGTGCATGGTGGCTAATGCAGAATGGAACAATATCGAAGATCAAGTCTTCGCGTAATAAGTTTTCCGGTGAACCGAAGACGACTTCCAGTGAGATTGAGCCTGTGCCACGAGCTTCTGCACCGGGTATGACTCCCTTGAAGGTAGTTGTGGTGGGCTTGATCCTTGAAGGGTCAATGCCCATTTTGCGGACAGTGCCTTGGTAGAGTAAATTGAGGCTACTGCCGTCGTACATGAGGACTCGCGTGAGATGGAATCCGTCGATAGTTGGATCGAGGATCAGAGCTGCCGAACCTCCGTGACGGATACTGGTTGGGTGGTCCTTGTGATCGAACGTGATCGAGCAGGCCACCCATGGGTTGAATTGTGGGGCGTCCGGCTTTATGGCGTGGTTGTCTTGTAGTTCGTGCTTGTGCTCCCTTTTAGAGGTATGCGTCGCGTATATCATGTTTACTGTTTTTACTTCGAGGGGGAATTGCTTCTTTCACCCAGTGCTCAGTAGACGAGCCTCCTCCTCTTCACTGTCACTCGGTGCCCTGCTACCTCTTGAGCACTGCGTTGGATTTCCCCGAAGAGGAGAGGATGATGCAGCAAAGTAGCGTAAGTATTTCCCTCCGTTTTTGAGAACCAAGGTATCAATCCAGTAGAAGGCTACGCTCAAGTCCCTCGTACCTGCACAAAACGATAGCTACTCGCAACCAACGCGATTAGGGGTTGCCAATCCCTTCACGGTCACTTACGAGAGTGAGAACTGATAGAGATAATATTTTTGGTATTTTTGGTATAGAGATGCAAAGTGAAAATTAAAAAGCAAAGTAAAAAAGCAAAGCAAGATTGAAGTGATGGAGATTGATATGATGAGAATAGACCCAGGGGCCATAGGTTTCACTAGTGGCTTCTCTCAAGAGCATAAGTATTCTACGGTGGGTGAACAAATTACTATTTAGCAATTGACAGAATTGAGCATAGTTATGAGAATATCTAGGTATGATCATGTATATAGGCATCACGTCTGAGACAAGTAGACCGACTCCTGCCTGCATCTACTACTATTACTCCACTCATCGACCGCTATCCAGCATGCATCTAGAGTATTAAGTAAAAAATAGAGTAACGCTTTAAGCAAGATGACATGATGTAGAGGGATAGTTTCATGCAATATGACAAAAACCCCATCTTGTTATCCTCGATGGCAACAATACAATACGTGCCTTGCTGCCCCTTCTGTCACTGGGAAAGGTCACCTCAAGATTGAACCCAAAGCTAAGCACTTCTCCCATGGCAAGAAAAACCAATCTAGTAGGCCAAACCAAACTGATAATTTGAAGAGACTTGCAAAGATAACCAATCATACATAAAACAATTCAGAGAAGATTCAAATATTATTCATAGATAGAATTGATCATAAACCCACAATTCATCGTTCTCAACAAACACATCGCAAAAAGAAGATTACATCGAATAGATTTCCACGAGAGAGGGGGAGAACATTGTATTGAGATCCAAAAAGAGAGAAGAAGCCAACTAGCTAATAACTATGGACCCGAAGGTCTGAGGTAAACTACTCACACTTCATCGGAGAGGCTATGATGATGTAGAAGCCCTCCGTGATGACGACCCTCTCCGGCGGAGCTCCGGAACAGGCCCCAAGATGGGATCTCGTGGATACAGAAAGTTGCGGTGGCGGAATTAGGTTTTTGGCTCCGTATCTGATCGTTTGGGGGTACATGGGTATATATAGGAGGAAGGAGTATGTCGGTGGAGCAACAGGGGGCCACGAAGGAGGGGGCGCGCCCTAGGAGGGGGGGCGCGCCCCCCACCCTCGTGACCGCCTCTCTTGTCCCTTGGAGTAGGGTCCAAGTCTCCTTGATCACGTTCGGTGAGAAAATCACGTTCCCGAAGGTTTTATTCCGTTTGGACTCCGTTTGATATTCTGTTTCTCCGAAACTCTGAAATAGGCAAAGAAACCGCAATTCTGGGCTAGGCCTCCGGTTAATAGGTTAGTCCCAAAAATAATATAAAAGTGGAAAATAAAGCCCAATATAGTCCAAAACAGTAGATAATATAGCATGGAGCAATCAAAAGTTATAGATACATTGGAGACGTATCAGGCATCCCCAAGCTTAATTCCTGCTCGTCCTCGAGTAGGTAAATGATAAAAAGAAATTTTTTGATGCGGAGTGCTACTTGGCATAATTTTAGTGTAAATCTTCTTAATTGTGGTATGAATATTCAGATCCTAAAGACTCAAGACAAAAGTTTATGTTGACATAAAAATAATAATACTTCAAGCATACTAACAAAGCAATCATGTCTTCTCAAAATAACATGGCCAAAGAAAGTTATCCCTACAAAATCATATAGTCTGGCTATGCTCTATCTTCACCACACAAAGTATTTAAATCATGCACAACCCCGATGACAAGCCAAGCAATTGTTTCATACTTTAACATTTTCAAAACTTTTTCAATCTTCACGCAATACATGAGCGTGAGCCATGGATATGGCACTATATGTGGAATAGAATGGTGGTTGTGGAGAAGACAAAAAGAGGGGAAGATAGTCTCACATCAACTAGGCGTATCAACGGGCTATGGAGATGCCCATTAATAGATATCAATGTGAGTGAGTAGGGATTGCCATGCAACGGATGCACTAGAGCTACAAGTATATGAAAGCTCAACAAAAGAAACTAAGTGGGTGTGCATCCAACTCGCTTGCTCACGAAGACCTAGGGCAATTTGAGGAAGCCCATCATTGGAATATACAAGCCAAGTTCTATAATGAAATATTCCCACTAGTATATGAAAGTGATATCATAAGAGACTCACTATCATGAAGATCATGGTGTTACTTTGAAGCACAAGTGTGGTAAAAGGATAGTAACATTGTCCCTTCTCTCTTTTTCTCTCATTTATTTATTTATTTTTTGGGCCTTTTTTATGGCCTCTTTTTTTCGTCTGGAGTCTCATCCCTACTTGTGGGGGAATCATAGTCTCCATCATCCTTTCCTCACTTGGGACAATGCTCTAAAAATGATGATCATCACACTTTTATTTTTCTTACAACTCAACAATTACAACTCGATACTTAGAACAAAATATGACTCTATCACTACAAAAAAATACACTTCCGTGATGATACGTGTTTGTCACAGTTGGTCGCTTTTTTTGTCATGCATGTACATCCATGACAAATTTATGACAGAATCAAGATAGTCATACATGTGCTGTCGTAGAAGTGTTCCATGACATTACCAAAATTATCATCACTGAAGTGTCCACTTCCATGACGATAAATCGCGCGTCACAGAAGTGCTTTCGTCAAGGGTGACCGACACATGGCATCCACCGTAACGGAACGCCGTTAAGCTATCGGGTCGGGTTTTGGATCCGATAACCCGTTAACAGCCCCTACCAATGGGAATTTTTCACGTGTAAAATTCTTATTGGCCAGACGAAACACGTGTCAGCTCGTCAGTGGGTCAGATAGGCGCATATGATACGCTGACACGTGGCACGACCCAACAAAGGCCCATTCCTGTGAAAAGGCTGGCCCGTTTGACTTGGTCAAAAGGTGGCGGGCCGGCCCATGGAAAGCCTGTTAACGGCCTGTTCACATATAGCCCATTTACAGCCCGCTAACCCAAGGCCCGTTACGCCCTATTCGAATTAGGCCCAGTAGTGTCATCTGGGCCATCCAATATGATTCCAGCCCATTTTCAATTCTTGCCCATGTATGGCCCATGACGTCTTTCGGCCTATATGAGGCCCTATGTAACTCTTGGCCTACTAACGGCCCGTGGTGAAACTGGCCCATAATGAACAGTGTATCACTTTACACCCATTAACGGCCCGTGGTGAAACTGGCCCGTAATGAACAGTGTATCACTTTATACCCATTAACGGCCCGTTATTCCGTTGGGCTGTTTCTAGCCCATGTTATCTTTCGGCCTTCTTAGAGCCCATTTATTCTTTGGCTCATTTCCAGCATTCGTTTACTTATGGCCCGTTACTGTCATTTTCTGCTTGTGGGCCAAATTCAGCCCGTGGTTACAGTCAGCCCGTTTGTGGTCCGTTAATACGTTGGGCCGATTTCATAGCGTCATCAAATATGGCCTATTAACGATGGCCCATTATGGTTGGCCCATGAACGGGGGATTCCAACTCTAGCTCGTTTACGGCCATAATGCGGTCTGTTTGGCCCATGTTTGGCCAATCGATTATACGGCCCATATAAGGCCCATTGATAATACGGCCCGCAGAAGGCCCATTGTTTCTACGACCCGTAGAAGGCCCATTGTTTCTACGGCCTGTAGAAGGCCCACTGTTTCTACGGCCAGTAGGAGGCCCAGTGTCACTACAGTAAATATTAGCCCATGGTTATTGTGGCCTAGTTTCAAAAAATAGGTTATTGCAGCCACTAGTTAATCGCGGAAAAAGAACTGCAATGACTACAAGCAAACAAATAAATAAGACAACAAGGAAATAAATAAGCAAGCAACTAATGCTAGGCTATCACGACTATTACACATATTACATCCACTGGGCATCAAAGTTCGCCACCAGTGCAAATATAGGGAACAAAGCAGCATATCATATACATTGGCCGTCAAAATTGGCCACCAGTGCAAATAAACGCGGCAGCAAAACAAGAGCATAACTGAAACAACTTCAGAAGAGCTCAAGAAACGTTATCCTGGGTATCCACCATGCTGGCAATAAGCTTAGCAAGCTGATTAGCTTTGTCATGTTTGGTGCTAAAATCCTCCAACGCTTGTTGTTGCACCAGAAAGTATGCATCTGAATGCTCCAGGGACTTTCGCAGTCCTTCCGCTTCTTGTCACAGCACAGCTGATCGATGTCTTTCAGCTTGTAGTTGAGACTCAAGAAACTGAACTGATTCAGACAGTGAGTTTGAATAGCTTGTGCAAGCGGTAGTGGCCAGTAACTCCAACACTAAACCAAGACAGGATGTGTCACTATCCTGAACCTTATCTGCATTACTTCCTTTACCATTGCTTAATAAGGCACTCTTCCCCAATATTCTGTCAGTATTCTAAAAGAAGAAACAAGCAGACACCTAACAAGTTTAGCATGTACTAGTATATGAAACTCATTTCGGTGAACCAGTTCATTAGAAAGGTGGATAGGATTAAACTACCAAGTCTTCTATTGCCAAGTACTAGTACATAATAAAAGCATCAAACAAACATATATCTATGTCCTATGGTAGCAATGGAATCTTAAATTAGAACAGTTGTTCTTCAGGTTTAGGCACTTGTTCTACATGAATAGAGTACAGTAAGACGCAAGAATATAATACTTCAAAATAGAAAATGAGCTCATAGACCTTACCACATTCTTGGTTCAGGACCAGTACAGAACAAGGCATTCCCAGTCATCGTCCAGTAAATGTGTCTCAGGAGAACGTAAGGGAATTTGATGAGTTTCTTTGCCAGTGAAGTACGTTTTCTTCAGGTAATTCCGATACTACCACCAAGCATTCTTGAACATAGCAGAGGTATTAGGACAGGTTACCTCATCCTGAGTTTCCAAATCGGTCCTTCTCTATAGAGAAAAATGGGAAATTTGTTGTATTATAACCATCATGGAGGTAGGATGTATGGGACGAAGCAAAGTAATTGCCATGAATAACATTACATACACATAACTCCTGGACAAACACCTGCAACTGGCATTTTCCTTCATCTTCAGTATAATATTTCCAAGATGGGAAGATACGCACATACGATTTAACTACATCAAATGCGATAGATGCTAAACTACGACTAGCTGGTTGTGCTTCCTCCACAGGAATAGGCGTACTAACTAGTGGAGTTGGGGTTCGTCGTGATAGTACTGGCTCTTTGGGCACTGGAGCTGCCTTACTAACTGCTCTTGTTTGGGAGCTCTGTGGTGGAGATGGTGTTGTGTCAACAGGAACTGGGTTACTATCGGCTCGGGTAGGGGTTAGATTGGGTGAAGCTGGTTCTCTATCCATCGTAGTAGGGGTATAATCTGCGAGAGTTTGGGTTATGTGTGGTAAGGCTAGTTCTTGTGCATGTATAACCGGGGTGCTATCTCCACCAAGAGGTAGCACTGTTTTATTTGAAGACCGTGTTTTTAGTCCGCTAGATACTGGCATCACCCTGTCCAATTCAAATGGCTGATAAACAGGAAACATAGTGGAATGTACAGACATTGTATGAGAGACATATGCAATAGATAGTGTGGAAAAAAGAGGGCATGAAATAGTTGACATGTATATTGTTTAACTAAAACAGATAGCATGACATAATTTCACATATATGATGTTTATCTAAACTGGATAGCATAGCATAACATAATTCAAAGATATGATGAATAACTAAACAGGATCGCATGACATAATTCACGTACATGTTATCTAAGTAATCAGGATCGCATCATTTAATTCACATATGTGATTTATATGCTAAACAGAGGGCATTCGATATGATGTCTGAACTAAGAACATGGTGTTGAATATTGTGTATATGATATCTAAACTATGCAATGCAAGACACCGTATGCATGATATGAGCAGTATAACCGTGCCAAGTTAGAGCATACACCTCAGTGGGGGAATAGGACTCGTCATCTATCTCTGAATCCATCTCTGAGGAGCTATCGGGACCCAACAAGAGATCTGCTTCGACAGGTAGCACTGTCTGCTCTGAAGGCCTTGTTTTCACTCCAGATTTTTCGATCTCCCACCCAAATGGCTGATTCACAGGAAGAGTAGTTTAATGTACAAATATTGTCGACAAATGGAAATGTAATGAAGAAAAGGATGGGCAAGATATCATTCAAATATATGATGCCTGGTTAAACAGGATGGCATTGCACATTTCACATATATTATGGCTGGCTAAAAGACATCAGACTGCATAATTCCCATATATGATATAGAAACTAAACAGGTGGCATTACAGAACATGTCTAAACTAAGCAGATGACATATATGATGTCAAAAGTAGGCACTGCAAGGCAACATATGCATGATATGACTAACATCATCATGCCAAGGTAGAGCAAACACCTTGGCGGGTAAATAGGAGTGGTCAGCGGCGTCCGAATCCGCCTCAGAACAGATATCTTCCTCTAGACTACAATCTGGAGAGGGGTGGGGAGGGTTTGCCATTGAACCCACCATGGAGCAATGTCTGCATGACACTGTATTACCGCGCAAAACTCTTCTTTTTTTCTCTACATGTTCAGCATGACTGTGTACAATATCTGACATGCATACGAAAAAATATGGTGAGATTATGTAAGGAGAGCATGCAGAAATTTAGAGTGATGGTAACAACCAGTGGATTGATGTTTTTTCGTTGAACCAAAATAGCCCTAATGGATCAACGTGAATGTATAGTATTAAGTGATGCAACAAGTGTACAACCTCTTTGTCGTAGCCGTGTCGACCTCAGCATCATTGGGTTGGTCGCTGAAGCAGTTGAGGCAGAGGTGGCTGTCGGAGGTGTGGAGGAAGATCTGAGGAATCTGTAGACGGCGTCCAGGGCATTGCTCTGTTATGATGGATCGTTCTATCGTTGGAGCAGCTCCGGTCAGCCGTAAGACGTCAAGGCTGAAGTAGCACAAGACAGACATCGTCAATCTCAAGTGGGATTCTAATAGCATCTCCAATAGATGATGTAAAATGGATGTAAAATTAACATCACCAAAAACCACCTGACTACAACAGATGAGGTAAAAACTGTTGACTCTGAAATTAACTGTCGAAACTGAAATTTACTATGGAATCTGAATGCTACTGTCGAAACTGAACGCAATGGTAGCAGAGAGGCACTTGACATGTAGTTTAGGGAGGGCCTGCAATTAATCTTCAACCTGCACCCCCCCTAAGCCGCCAGCCACCACCGGTCGAACCGTCGGCCCCAGCGCCGCCTCGCCGCCTCGAAACAACTCGCCACCGCCGCCCCGGCCAGCCCTCTAGGCCCCCCACCCTAAACCCTAAGATAGATAGTGCGGTACCTCTCCGGCAAGCCCCCGTCCCCGCTGCGGGTGGTTCTTCCTTAACTCCGGCGAGCCCCCCAACCCCTAAAAATTGACTGACCCAAAAGTCGATTCAGTCGACTGAAGTGTGGCTTAATCGGAGCAGAGCAGCAGCACGAGCGAGGGGGAGAGCAGTAGCAGCAGCTGGGCGAGCGAGTGATCGAGCGAGAGCCGGAGCAGCAACAGCAGATCCGGCTGGTATGGCCGCCGCCGCCGAAGGGGCCTCGCACTGGGGGAGAGCCGCCGTGGAGACGTCGCCCACGGCGCCGTCTGCAAGGTAGCCGCTCCATGGGGGTGCGGGATGGAGCACCGTCGGCGCCGGGAGGTCGAGTTAAGGAGAAGGTGCGATGCGATGAGTGTACAACCTCTTTGGTGGCGCCGAGTAGGCCTCGGCTTCGTCCGAGGAGTCGGTGAGGATGCTACGGTTCTGGTGGAGCAGGTTAAGGCGGCGCTGTGGGGATGGAGCAGCCGCGATAGCCGAGGCGATCATCGGAGCAGCTCCTTGGAGGTGGAGGACAAGGCGGCTGAACCGGCGGGACGACGAGATGGACGACGGATCCTCATCCAAGGAGGTGAACGAGGGACGTCGAGCTGTTGCGGTGGACGACGTCGTCGGGGAAGAGGCTCCGGCTGGGCAGCGGTGACGTAACGAATGGAGGAGGGTGGGGTTTCGCGGCTGGAGCGGAGAGGTTATGGCGGCCTAGGATTTCGAATGGCGAAAAGGGGGTGATGGGAGGGGTGAAGCATGACTTAGGAACGCGCTTGTCCAAAATGTAGGGTGTGTTACAAAAGTACCCCCCACCGATTTGAACTAGCGGCGCTTTCGGCTCAGGGTTAGAAGGGGGATTTCGTGTGTCGGGATTTGGCAGCTGGAGGGAGTTTTCGCGCGCGTTGTAATTTCGGGATAGCAAGGCGCGGGTTGTGAAGGCGCCACTTTTGGGAGCACGATATCTGAATTTTTGGGATATAACAAGACGCGGGTTGAATTTTAGGGACAAGCCTAATGTGTCGTAATATTGTACTTGTACGTACCAAATCAATTCACACTTCCCTCAACCAAAAAGAAAACGAAAAAAAATAAAACTATCCACACCACACAAAGAGAGAGTCTTGCCCCGTTTTACTATACAAATGCTATTCAAAGCTACTCCCTCCTTCTATCTATATAGGGCCTAATGCGTTTTTCGATGCTAACTTTGACCAAATATTAGAGCAATGATATATGACATGCAACTTACACAAAGCACATTGTGCAAGGTTCTTTCAATGATATAATTTTCACATTGTGCATGTCATGTACTATTAATCTTGTCAATAGTCAAAGGCGGTCTTAAAAATCTCATTACGCCCTATATAGATGGAAGGAGGGAGTATGAATCCATGTTATGTCTGATTAAATTTTTTCGCTTGCTGTATAATGCATGTAACCTACTCATACCAACATTTTAGTGCATTCCAAATGTCTATACTACCGCTACAATTCGAACTAAATTTGAATTCGTTTCTCTATTTCAATAAGAATCTACAATCATGATTGTTGCCAACTTCAACCATCATAGTTTCCTTACTATCCGCCAGATATAAATCAGACGGCCTATAATGCAGGATGGCAGGTACACCATCATCAACAACTCTGTTTTTTATAAGAGTAGAGATAAAATATATTAAATGTAGTATACGATGTTCATAACCACACCATGTGTATCACTGTTATTTATATTCACACATCCGTCGGTTTGAAACACTATGATAAATTCTTCAAATATCTAAATTCGCTTTTTATAATGAAGTATATATGATCTCTATTCGTCTTTTACACCCACACAACCCTCTTATCTTGCAGCTAGCGCTAAATTTCTCTTGTGCATGCACACGCCCGCATCCCTCTCACCCTCCCTCAGCATTCTCTAGCTCCATCGCGCAAATTCGTCTTTTCACTTTAGGTCATTCACCCATGGTGTGTGTAGGCCCCCCAGCTCCTTCTTTCCGGCAGACATCGATCGATATGCCTCTCTAGCCAGTTGTGCCTAGCACAACCACAAGCTTCCCCTCTTCTCTTGTCACCGTCCATGTCTCACTCCCACCACTCTTTTCATCATTCTCGTACTCGCACACTCCTCACCCTCGATATAGTATGCCTCTCGTACCACCTCCTACATGCATCCCTCTCTCTCTATCCTTCTCCTCGTGCCTCATTTGCTTCTAACACACACATGCATGTATACTGATCGATCTCCCAACATATACCTAGATCGACTTTAACTACCCCCCCCCCATCGATCGACGTACCTCACAAGTTATTTCTCTCCTTTCTCTTACAAAGGGTGATTGATCTTCCTATGTAGTTATGTCTGCTTACCACAGCCACATCGTCCCCGCTCATCATTCGTGCATGCCTCCTGACCCGTCTCTCACACGCACGTGCATAGACAACAAGCAGCCATCTCCTCTCTTATTGATATTGTGGGCGTGCCCTCCGTTTGTCTAGCAAGCCTATCCCACCATTTGTTAGAAGCAACTCCACTACCACCCCCTCCAACACTCTAGCTCTGTCTCTCTCCCAACCTTATTCATCTCCTGCACATATGCATGGATGCCGATCGATCTCCCTTAATACATGAGACAGATCGATCTCCTTAATACATGAGGTAGGCCTCTCTCCTCCTCCAGACATATACCTGCCATTGTACCTCTATAGTTAATTGGGCCTCCCTCTTCCCCCTCCACAAACCGATAGTCGAGCGCTGCAGGTAGGTATCCATGCCACAGAGACAAACTGCACATGTCCCGTCTCACGTTCCAGTAGGCCAGCCACTCTATATCTTTGACGTGGGCACAAACAAATTCGATGGCACTCTTTATCAATCGCACATGCACACACACACACACACACACATCATCCCTCTCTTCAATTCTATGGACACCTCAAGCCGATGATACCTCCACTCTCTTCTCGTGGATCGCCCCCTCTATATATATGTTATATCCAGGACTCTATTTCACACACATTGCATATGTTAAATTTTTTGATTGACCGCCCCCCCCCAACACACACACACACAAAACTCTCAAGAACCCACACATTATATCTCTCTAGGTTTGTATCTCTCTCACACAACCCCACGTAGGTGGTGTACGTATACAAGAAGAGAATAGGTGCACCGTGCATGTACTCACGCTTTGTGCCCAGCCACACCCGCGCGGGTACACGGTGGAGCTCATTTCTTTACGAAATGGCAGCCCACGTGGTAATTTGAACGCATGTAGCGGTTATTTACCTAGGGAGGTCGTGTACCACGCGTGCACGAAACAAAGTTCGACTTGACGCGTTGCCGCGTTATTTTTAAATAAAGTTATAGCGCTCAATGGCACGTACACAGAATATAAAATGATTTTTATGGAGGTAAAGGTAGTCCGCTCTTCAGATTATCTCACACAAGGCTCCGGTGGCCTCTCTCTCTCTCTCTCTCACCGTTGGTCATTGATCCGGCCGCATCCCGTCCGCCGGGGGAAAGGGAGTGCGGTGGCCTCTCTCTCTCACCGTTGGTCACTGATCGGGCCGCATCCCGTCCGCCGGGGGAAAGGGAGTGCGGTGGCCTCTCTATCTCTCTCACCGTTGGTCACTGATTCGGCCGCATCCCGTCTGCCGGGGGAAAGGGAGGAAGTGCATCGTTTCTCTATTCGACGGCGCCGAGCCAGCACGTCCCGATCTGCGGTACACGCCGTTCTCTCTGACCAAGCTCCGACGCGGCAGGGCCTACGCCACCTGCTCGCAGATTCCTCCCGCCGCCGCTCACCTAGTTACATCCCAACGACCTCCAGGTATCCCCTCCGGCCTTGCTCCACTGCCCGTTTTCCCACGTTGCTGCGTGTGGATCTTCTATAGTTCTTTGCCCAAAACGTAGCTCGTCCGGCATACTTTCCATATTGCATTCTCGTCCTCACACCGTTTTAGACAAACACAACCGTGTTGTTATCTTCCCTTAGGACAAGGAATATGCTTCTTTTTTGTCGTCGCATGTGTCATCAACTGTTATTGGCCAGTAACTGTTTCCTTTCTACCTCTTTTTTGCAAACAGGGCTATCCATTTCGCCTCGTTGCTATTGCGACCTTTTGGTGAACTGCACAAATCACTTTTTTCTTAAGAGTGTTTTGTGCAGTTGTACTAAAATGTCACACGGGCAACGTCTCTACATTTTAGTGCGACTGCACAAAGGGAGATTGGTTTTGCTCTATCCTCCTCATCCAACTCTGAGCCTAATCTTCTCCAACTAGTTAGTCTTAAGAGAGACTGCAAAGGTGACCGTCTTCTATTTGTGTGTTTATTGTTTCATCAGCAGTCCTCTATTATCGTAATCACACTTGATATCTTTGGAACAGGGACGCTCAGCTCTATTTTAGTGGAACTGCACAAACTGATCGGAATGTTGCATGCTCCAGACAGCTACTTTTTTCCCAACATGCCTTGTTGATTTAGATAGAGCTGGGGGGACGTTGCTGCCAATGAAAGCATGGATCAACTTTAATTTAACACCTTCTCACAACTTTGTCTTCAGTTGTGATGTAATTATTAGCTCTGATCTGCTAATAATTGACATGCATTAGCAAGGAAGTTAGTTTTTTATTGTTTCTGAAAGAGCATCGATGGCAAGACACGCGAAACAAAAGCTAAAAGCTCACACCATCGTACAATTTCATGTCGCTGGAAAATTATTTGTATAGTACGTCAATTATGTAAACAAATAATGGAAGCTTGATAGCATTGCCAGAAGCCTCTTCATCATCCGGGTCCATGTGCCATGCACGAAATTATACTCCTTCGTTCCTAAATATTTATCTTTTTACAAATTTCAAACGGGCATATTTTAGAGTGTAGATTCACTCATTTTGCTTCATATGTGTACTCCCTCTGTTCCTAAATATTCTATTCGTCTTAACAGAGATTTCAACAAGTGACTACATACGGAGCAAAATGAGTGAATCTACACTCTGAAATATGTCTATATACATCCGTATGTGCCAGTCCATTTGAAATCTCTAAAAAGACAAATATTTGAGTAGTCACTCGTTGAAATCTCTAGAAAGACAAATACTCCGGAGTATATTTAAGAACCAAGGGGGTAGTGCACAACCGCATGAGAGACTCAGCCCGGTCGTTGCGCCGCATTAATAGTGAGTAATGAGCAGTCAAATCATAAGCCCCACCTTTCCCACTGTAAGTTGCTCTGAAGAAGCAACCATCAATACGCTCTTATTTGAATCCGCTCATACTACTCCATCCTTCACAGTTTATACAACGCGCTCCAGAAAAAAGAAAAAAATCTATGGGACCAAGGCGATGTGACACCCCCAAAATTTTAAACATGATTTGTCTATTAAATTCTTGCCAGGAAATTAAAATTTTCATTTTTTTGGTTTTTCTTTTATTTCAGAACCATCCTCTCTTTGATTTTTCTGGAGTTTTTACCCCAAGTAATAAATTTCCAAATATATATTTTTGGACTCATTTATCCCCTCAAAAAAACATCTCTTTTATCAGTGGATTTATTTGCATAATTATTTCACTCTGAGATTTATTCTTTAAAGTGAATTTTCATTAGTTTTAGAGCTCTATTTGAACTACAACCCTTTGATA
The DNA here is from genome assembly GCA_032464435.1 of Aegilops umbellulata. Classification (NCBI taxonomy): domain Eukaryota; kingdom Viridiplantae; phylum Streptophyta; class Magnoliopsida; order Poales; family Poaceae; genus Aegilops; species Aegilops umbellulata. Next base: position 74,581,012 of record CP136057.1, on the reverse strand, counting down.
AATTTATTTAAAAAATTTACCAAAATTTGGGGATGTCATGTGATGTTTTTAAATCACTTTTATGCAGAAACATCCTTTATTCATGGGATATTTTGAGCTCTACCCCAAGTTTTCAAAACTGGTCCAGATGGCAGTATTGCACTACAACCCATTTAAATATTTCTTTCTAGCCTCCACCAAAATTAGGGGATGTTAGTAGTAGTATATCATTCAATATTATGCAATAACATATTGATATCCTTTGAAAAATTTGAGTGAATCAACCTCATTTTCATTCTGGCCCAGTTGGGTGTTTTCTACTGCATCCCTATTTGTTTTTGCTCTAGTAACCATGAGCTTTCTCCTGCTTGTAGTACACCATACCAAACCCTTAAGTCCAGGAGGTTGGACTCATTGGAGCATTTTTGGTTCATGAAATAATGCCATTTACCTCCTGTCCAGAACTGAAGTTTTGCAAAACTTGCACTAGCAAGATTTTGTTTTTGACAAACTAACCTTACCACCCTCTTTAACATCTAAAGAGACACTGGCCTGGAGTTTGTGGCCACCCCAAGAGTTGCCTAGATGTCCCTAGCATTTTGTCAAATACCTTGAGTGCATGGACAGTTTTGACATGGTTTTGTCTTTGCACTGTGACCTTGCACCTCTGGACAAACTAGCATGTCCACTAACCTCCTTACTAACTCTAACCTGGTCCTGTTAAATGCCAGCCTCGCTCAAGCACTCTAGGCTGCCCTGGCATTCTGCCGAGCATGTCGCGTGCGTGCGCTGGGCGCGCCCAGAGCGTGCGTTTTGCACGTGCGTGCGCCCGAGCCGCCGCGTCGTGCCCCTGGCCCTTGCTCGCCTGCAGAGCCACGCTCGCCCTCGTCCACACATCGGAGCCCTCCAAGCCAGCCCCTGGAGCCCTACAGCGCCGCCGTCAGGTCGGGCGCGGCGGCTAGCGGCTGGCCACAGTGGGCTCCTGCCCCGGACGGCGCCGCCCGAGCCACCCCAGCACGCCAGCTGCCCTCTGGAGCAGCACGAGCTCATCCGCGAGCCGTCTCCTAGCGCCCGTCGCCGCCATGTCGCCCTACAATCTACAGAACGGCGGTTCGTCGTTCTTATCCACGGCCACCATCGGAACCGACCCCGATCGCCTATTTAAGGAACCCCCGAGTTTGCCAGACCCTCAGGCAACCTTCAAGCCAACCCCCTGGAGCTCCCCTGGCCAGCAATCGACGGTGGGAAGCTCTCTTCCCCATCTCCGGCAGGTTCGGCCACCGCCACCCTCCGGCTCCGCTCGTCGCAAACAGAGCCTTCCCCATCATTCCGGCGCCACCGTTCGAATCCCTATGACCGTGCGGAGCCACCCGAACCCTCAGCTACGTCGAGGAACCACCGTAGCCCAAAGCCCCAAACCTTCTGAAGCCACCGGCCGCTGCGAAGCTCACCGCCGGCGACTCCCTCCACCCCCATCGATCTAGCGACCACTGGGAGGACCGCCCCGGGCTGGCGGATCCATCCCTGCCCTCCAGAGCCCGTGAGGAGCCGCCAATCGCCGGCGACGATCACCGGAGCCCCGCCCCGCTCGGACAGAGGAGGGAGAAGAGGCGCGGCGACTGGTCAAACCAGACCAGTGGGCCCCCTGGACCCACTGTCAGTGACCCCGAGCCGGACCGCGTGTTTTAAGTGAAAGCACAAACGACCAAAGTACGTCTCCTCTTCCCGAAGGCGTATTCTTATTTGAAACGTTTTCTTTTTCTATTTTATTTTAAAAACAGAGTTTGACTAAAACTTTGACTGGCTATAACTTTTTAAATATATATCCAAATGATTTGATTCTTTTTCTGTTGTTTCCCAAACATTGTCTAGTTTATTTTCATATTTATTTCAGAATTTTCCAAGCAACTTTTTTGTACTGTTTTTAAAGTATGTGTTGATTTCAATTTTTGGAGAGGGAAGAAAACTTTCAAAAGTTTTGAGTGCCCCCTGCCTCTCCACGACTTGAAGGCAAGCATTCTGAACCCTGGCATAATATAGTTGTGTGTTGTTTGATACGATCGCAACACCACCTCGACACGGAGTTTCGTTAGTCCATATGTGGATATGATCATACTTATAAATGCATGTTGATGATTCCGTGCTATTTGATACGTTGTGATAGTACTCACCATCGTATGCCTTTCATGCATACCGGAAGGAATCCGGTAAGGCCTCGGTCTTGGGTAGACATGAGCTTACCCTTAGTTCCTCGTCGAGACGGTTGTGTCCGGTATGGCATGATGAGGTATGATGGATGGTGATTCTGTCTATCGGTTGAGATATATTTGTTATACTAATCATGCAGGGAACACTGAAACCTCCTGAGACGACCATAGATTGTGTCTTGTTCCGGTAACCCCCATACTTGTTTCGTACTACCACTTGTCCCTGCCATAGGAAGGGTACGGTTTAGTAAGTTGGCAACCCCTTTCTAGCACACACTGTACAGAGAGGCCATGGTGGAAGATACCGACTGCAGCCAGTAGGCATGCCACCTGGTCCGGGGGCATGGGTGTTTCGGTTGTAGCCGAAGGGGTAGCTCCCCTAGTTGCGCGCGGTATAAATTTTGTGATCCCATGCTATTCGAGGTTGTAGCTTCCCCACTTAGAGTTTCGCTTAACAGGTGTCGTGGGTGATTCCAGACACCGGTAAAGATAAGCTGGTGTGTGCGAGTCAGGTGTGTTTTCAACTAAAAGACCGTAGCCGGGATTAGTCCTGATGGACTAAAGGAATCCGTTACTCGTGGGTAAAGAGTACACCCTCTGCAGAGATTATATCTATTCGAATAGCCGTGTCCATGGTTAAGGACTACAGTCTGGGATGGGTCAAGTGTCGGTCTTAGTGTCGGTATTCGGAGGAAAAACTACTAAACCAGTACATTGATTATGACATGTGACATACGATGATATTGATTATTATTATTGTGGACTAACCATTTGTATTATTTGAATTAATGAGTATCCCTGGGACGGTTCTACCTCCTGGATATTTTTTTTGACACCTGAAACAGTAGGAGAGCCTCATACTGCAAATTTAATAAAAGAATGAAAGTATGTTACATGAGATCATTTACAAATCATCCCCTTTGGGAATGAGGGTGGGGGGACCTATTACAGGGAATTAAGGAAGGATGAAAGAAAGGGTTTATGTCTATCTCCTACTCTATAAGTCAGGAGAAAAAGATCTACCTTTAGTCTAGAAAGCCAAGAGGCTTGAGATGGGAGCACTCCTCTGAAGTGTTTATTATTGCGCTCCTTCCAGATGCTCCAGGCAGCAAGCATAAAGATTTCCATGAACAGAGGTTTATTCCAAGAGATTTTAGCTTGTTCCACCCAATCTAGACGTGTAGGCGCCGCATGGCCCATAATCTGGAGCTTATCCCAGCATTCAAGGCTAAAGGTGCATTCCAAGAAGAGATGCTCCACTGTCTCATTGCTGCAATTTGTGCATAGGAGGCATCCAAAGTCATTGCCAATTTGTGCATAGGATATTCACTGTGCTTATTCTTATATAAGCCCTTTATGTGGTGTCGCTCAGACGCCCGACTGTGGCATGCTTATTATTTGAATTTACTTTATAAGCCCTTTATGTGGTGTCGCTGAGACGCCCGACTGTGGCATGTTTGTCATTCCTTTACTTTATAAGATGTCAGATCACGGGTTCCGGCAGACCCTTAAGGTTCGAACTCTGGGGTGCGCGCGGAGATCGTGCCCTCTACCTCTCCGTCTCGTAAGGATCTAACTACTGCAAGAACAACACAAGAGACACAAGGTTTATACTAGTTCGGGCCACCATTGTGGTGTAATACCCTACTCTAGTTTGTGGTGGGTGGATTGCCTCTTGGGCTGATGAGGAAGAACAGTACAAAGGGGGAACGGCCTCGCGAGGGCCTGTTCTTGGCTAGGGGATGAACTGCTAGGGGGAGTTCGATCGCCCTTCTCTCTCTCTCTCTCTAGATGCTGGATTCGATCCGATTGCCTCTACCCTGGGGGTGGCTAGTCCTATTTATAGGCAAAGGCCCTGGGCCTCTTCCCAAATATTGAGCGGGAAGGGCGCCAACAATTGGCCAATTCGAAGGGGAACATCTAGTACACTTATCCTGACTAAAGTTGGTCTTCGCCTGCCAAAGGCCCTGTGGTGACGCCGTCCTGGGCTCCATGGTGACCTCCTTCCCACCGTTGGACTGGTCTTGGTCTCGTTGCACCGAAATGGGTGCCTTTGCTTGATCCTCTCGCCTGTGCTCGCCCCCTTCGAACCAAAGAGGAAAGGGGGACGCTGCGTGGGCTGACGCCCACCTGGCACCCTTGGTCGTCATGGCTTGCGTCATGGGCACCTCGTGAGGTACCCGCCTTGATCTCTCCGCCTCCTCACGAGCCAGCCTAAGGAGGCCGTGCCTAAGGAAGCGCCATGTCGTCCGCCTCGCGAGGCTTGGCCCCTCGCGAGGGTCTTGAGCCTTGTGTTGATGCAGATGGGCAACGCTGGGCCCCCATTTGAGCCACGCCGCAGGCCGCAGGCAGGCAAGTCTGGGGACCCCCGTTCCCAGAACGCCGACAGTAGCCCCCGGGCCCAAGGCGCGCACGGACTTGGCCGTGCTAAGAGGCGAAATGGCAAGGGCGAAGCGCCGCGGGCCCTAACAGCCTGCGGCCTTGGGCGCCGCGTGGCGGTTTGACAGGACGTGGGCGTCTCCACTTCCCCATGACGCCTCGGCAACTGCATGACTTGACTAGTCCCTGCATGTATAGATATGGGTCATTATTACCTGCGGTCGTGGTGCTTGACGGTTGGCCTCTTCTGGCTATAAGTGCGAGGCCACACAAGCTCCGCCAGTCCATCCCTTCCCACTTCTCTTCTTCTTCCTCTCCTTCGCCGCTGCCGCTCGCATGGCTCCGAAGAGGTTTTCAGCTGTGGAGAAGGGGAAGGCTAGTCGGGCGGGGCCCGACTCCCCTCCGGCCAAGCACGGCTGGGGTCGTCCCCGCAAGCATCCCGCGGTCCCCGCTGTGGCTCCCCGTGGGCACACGGGTGATTCTCCGTGTGGTGGTGAGCGCTCGGCTGCCATGGGGAGGCAGGCTATGGTTGCGCGGCCTCCCAGGCCGCGCTTTCGCTCGATGGAGGTGCTGCCGGAGTTCGTCGTGTGGTCGGCGGACCCGACCAGCACCTGGCTCCAGCTCCCTCGCTTCTTCATCAGCGAGCTGCCGGACGGCGCCCGGTGCGGCTTCTGGCTCCAGGCTGACGGCTGCTGCAGTAGGGCCTCTTGGGTTTCGCTCGAGGTCTCCTCTACTAGGAATGGGGCCCTCACCCGCGGCTGGCAAACGTTTGCCCGCGCGCGCGGCCTGGGCGAGCGGTGCACCCTGCACTTCAAGTTCGACGGCGACAGCACCCTCTACGTGAGGGTGTTTGGGGAAGATGGTCGCCGCGCAGGATGCTGCCCTGAGGACGACGATGGAGGAGACAGCGCCCACTCTGCTGGCGGCGCCCGAGGCTCCCCAAGCTTCGGCAACTTCTCTTCAGGCGGCTCCTCCAGCGGTGGCCGCAGCCAGCCCCCTCGCCTCCGCGCTTGCTTGGGGGGTGGCTGTTCATCCGCCCGTCGTCGCGCTCCGGTGAAGCGCGAGAGGGAGTCCGCCTGAGCTTCGGAGGCACCCGGTGTCGCCTCAGCAGGCCGATGTGGGGCGGGCCGCGCCGGGCTCGCCCTTCCCTTTTCCTTTTGCTCCTTGTGCAAGATAAGACAGCTGCATGGAGCCCCGTGGGGGCATGTTGAGAATCATTGCCGTTGTAGCCATTACCTTGATTTTGTTGTTGCGTTTCTCAACCATTTACCCTTGCATAGTTAGTTTGCGGCCCCAGCCGGGGGGCGACCGACCCAGGCCCTGTGTGCATGTCGCGGTGCCCGAGGGGCACGGACCAGAGGGGTGCTCCTGTAGAGAGCCCGGGCCGTGAAACCTTTAAGAGGCTAGAACAGAAACGCTCGCGAGGGCGTTTGAATCCCATCCCTCGCGAGGCCTTCATGAGAGAAAATCAAAACGAGGAGCGAAAATCGACAAACCACAAATCAACAACGGCGACAGCTTCGATAAGACTTCAAATGCAAGTAAAATACGTCAAATGCGGAAAGCAAATGAAAAAGGCGCATCCGGCACCTAGTCTAGTCTTCAACGTCTTCTCACCAGCGCGGAGCTAAGTGCTGCCACTGGGCGTGGGAGGGAGCCCCAGGGCCTGAGGCCGGCGCTCCTGAGACTCCGGGGCGTGTACAGCCCCACTCATTATTACGTGAGAGTGTCACGGGGCGGCGAGCTTCACAGGAATTGGCCTTCTTCACAGGCTCCGGGCCTTTCTCCTTAGAGGTAACAAGCTTCACAGGCATTCGCCTTCTTCACAGGCTTTGGGCCTTTTCCAAAGGAGACGATCTTCACAAGCGTTTGCCTTCTTCATAGGCTCAGGGCCTTTTCCAAAAAGGGGCGATCTTCACAGGCGTTCGCCTTCTTCACAGGCTCAGGGCCTTTTCCAAAAAGAGGCGATCTTCACAGGCGTTCGCCTTCTTCACAGGCTCAGGGCCTTTTCCAAAAAGAGGCGATCTTCACAGGCTCAGGGCCTTTTCCAAAAAAGAGGCGATCTTCACAGGCTCAGGGCCTTTTAGGGGTAAAACCTCCGGAGGTGCTGGATGTTCCACGCGTTCTGGATCGGCTCCCCTTCTCGAGTCTCCAAGCGCACGGAGCCAGGCCTGGAAACATGAACAACCTTGAATGGGCCCTCCCACATGGGAGAGAGCTTATGCAGCCCGTCCCTGGAGAGGTCCCGCCCGAGTACGAGGTCTCCTACCTCGAGGGTCCTGGGGTGGATGTTACGGTAGTGATATCGTCGTAGCGCCTGCTGGTACCTTGCCGCTCGCAGCGCGGCTTTCCGGCGGCGTTCCTCCCCCAGCACGAGGTCCATCCCCCGCATGGCGTCCTGCTGCACCTCGTCGAACGCCAGGACCCGCGCGGAGCGACGCCTGACCTCGTGAGGAAGGACTGCTTCAGCTCCATAGACCAGGAAGAACGGGGTTTCCCCGGTTGGTTTGGTCGCGGTTGTGCAGATGCACCACAGCACGGATTGGAGCTCGTCGTACCAACCCCTGCCGCAGGCCTCCAGCTTCTTCTTGAATGTCCTGGTCTTGAGGCCTCTCAGGACCTCCGCGTTGGCTCGTTCGGCTTGCCCATTGCTTCGCGGGTGTGCCACCGAAGCGTAGCATATCTGCGTTCCAAGGTTAGCACAGTATGTTTTGAAGAGATTACTGGTGAACTACGAACCGTTGTCTGTGATGATGCGGTTCGGCACCCCGAACCGGCTCACGATACCCCTGATGAACTTGACCGCGGAGCCTGCGGGGATGGTACGGACAGCCTCCACCTCTGCCCACTTGGTGAACTTGTCAATGGCGATGTAGAGGTAACGGTAGCCCCCTGGCGCCCGGGGGAACGGGCCCAGAATATCCAACCCCCAGACTGCGAATGGCCACGAGAGGGGTATAGTCTGCAGGCTCCCCGCTGGTTGATGGATCTGCTTGGAATGGAACTGGCAGGCCTCACAAGCCTTTACCAATTCGATCGCGTCGTTGAGCGCGGTGGGCCAATAGAACCCACTACAGAATGCTTTGCCGACGAGGGTTCGTGATGATGAGTGGTGTCCACAGTCTCCTCCGTGTATATCCCCCAGTAGTTCCCTTCCTTGCTCCCTGGAGATGCAGCGCAGAGATACGTCGTTGGGTCGCTTCCGGTAGAGTTATCCGTCTCTGATGCAGTATGTCGTGGCCTGTCGCGCCACATGTTCTGCTTCCTCTTCCTTCTCTGGCAGGGCCCCATGTGTCAGGTAATTCCGGAGCTCGGTGATCCAGCGTTCCTCCTGAGGTTCCATCGTTAGGAGAAAACGTGCTCCTGAGAGCGGTCCACAGGCCGGGGCTCCCGAGGCTGGCGGCTGAGGGAGCTCCTCTCGAGGCTGAGCTGTGCTTGATAGCGTTGGATGCGCTGAAGGCTTGAAGAGCCGTTCTTCGAAGACGCCTGGCTCCTGCGGCAGCCGCCTGGATGCCCGTCCGGCTATGTTGTCAGCTTCTTGGTTGGTGCCACGGGGCACGTGCTTCAGCTCCAGCCCCCAGAACTACTTTTCCATCTTGCGGACCTCTGCTAGGTAGGCCTCCATGTGTTCATCCTTCGGCTCGTACACCTTATTGGAGAAGTTGACTAGGGGCTATGGGTCGCCTTTGACGGTGAGGCGCTTTACTCCCAGGGCCGCTGTGGCCTTCAACCCGGCTATTAGTCCCTCATATTCTGCTATGTTGTTGGAGACCTTTTCTCCTTGCTGGAAACAGAGTTGTACTGCATAGCAAAGCTTATCCTGAGTGGGTGATATTAGCACAGCACCAGCCCCCGCGCCGTGCCTGGAGAATGCCCCGTCGAAGTACATGACCCAGCCTTCTGGCGCCTCGCTCCCTGGGGAGAGGGAGCGATCCTCGTCATCCTTGAGGCCTGGCGCCTCTGTCCATTCCGCCACGAAATCCGCCAATGCGGCTCCTTTGATGACCCTAGTTGTGCTGAACTCGAGCTGAAACGCTTGCAACTCTATGTTCCACTCAGCGACCCTTCCGGCTGAGTTAGGGCTCCTGAGCACCCTCTCCAGGGGGTACGATGAGACGACCTTGATCGGGTGAGCTTGGAAGTAGTGTCGCAGCTTGCGCGAGGCCACCAGCAGCGCGAGGAGGAGCTTTTGAGGCATCGGGTATCGTGCCCTCGCGTCCTGTAGCACCGTGCTAACGAAGTAGACCGGGTGCTCAACAAGGCTGAGAGCAGCTTGGGTCGCGGCGCCCTCGGGAGGTGAGGGCACCTCACGAGATGCTGTGGCCTCGGGAGGTGGACCATCCGGGCATGATGCCTCTCCTGGCTCTGGCGCGTTCTTCGGCGGTTGATCCTCCCCATCTGCGGTTTTGGCTTCCTCGGGCCTTCCCTGTTCCCGTCTTGTCTGGCCTCGGGCTGCCGCTATGGTCTTGGACTGGCGCTCCTCCCTAACCGCCACCAGTGATGCGCTGGCAGAGTAGGGGGTGGCAGCAAGGTAAAGCAGCAGAGGCTCTTCAGGGCGCGGAGCCACCATGACTGGGGGGCTGGTTAGGTACCTCTTGAGATCTTGAAACGCCCTATCTGCCTCTTCAGTCCATTCAAAGGGTCCCTTTTTCTTCATCAGCTGAAAGAAAGGCAGCGCTCGTTCCCCCAGCTTGGAGATGAAGCGCCCTAGTGCGGTCACACGCCCAGCGAGCTTCTGCATTTCTCTGAGGGTCTTTGGCGGACTCATGTCCTCGATCGCCTTGACCTTCTCGGGGTTGGCCTCGATGCCACGGTGAGATACGAGGAATCCCAAAAGCTTGCCCGAGGGAACGCCAAACACACATTTCTCCGGTTGAGCCGCAGGTTCGCTGCGTCGAGGTTCGCGAAGGTCTCCTCCAGGTCTTGTATCAAGGTCCTGGCCTCTCGAGATTTCACCACAATGTCATCGACGTATGCTTCAACATTCTTCCCGAGCTGCGGGCCCAAGGTGATGTGCATCAGCCGCTGAAAGGTTGCCCCTGCGTTGCGTAGTCCAAATGGCATGCATGTATAGCAGTACACCCCGCACGGGGTCAAGAAGGCGGTCTTCTTAACGTCTTCTATTGCCATCTTGATCTGGTGATATCCGGAGAAGGCATCCAAAAAGTACAACAGGTCGCACTCGGCGGTGGAATCGACGATCTGGTCGATGCGAGGGAGCGGGAACGGATCTTGCGGGCATGCCTTGTTGAGGTTGGTGAAGTCGACACACATGCGTTCCTTCCCCCCTTTCTTGGGTACAACGACAGGGTTGGCCAACCAATCTGGGTACCAGACCTCGCGAATGACTCCAGCGGCTTCCAACTTGCAGGTCTCTTAGACGATGAAGGCCTGCTTCTCTGTGGACTGTCGCCTGGCTTTCTGCTTCACAGGGCGCACATTTGGGCACACGTTGAGGTGGTGCTCGATGACGTCCCTGGGGATCCCTGCCAACTGATCGGGCTCCCAACCAAACACTTTCTTGTTTGCATGCAGGAACTTGACCAGGGCCTCCTCTTGCTCAGGCCCCAGGTTGGCGCCAATGGAGAAAGTGGCGCTGGAGGACCCGTCCTCGTCAACGAGTATCTGCTTGGTTTCCGCCTTGTCCTGGGTGAACAACTTCTTCTTCTTGGTAGGCGCAGCCCCCCTTGGGCTCAGGAGTCCCCGCGTCGGTGGGCTGTGCCGATGCCACCGTCTTGAAGGCGAGCTTGAGTACTCGCAGGGCGTCCCCGGTGTCTCCGTGCACAGTGAGGGTACCGTTGCTCCCGGGCATCTTCATGAGGTTGTACGTCGGGTGCGTGGCGACCATGAACTGAGCCAGTGCCGGGTAGCCGAGGATGGCGTTGTAAGGGAGGCCAATGGGGGCGATGTCGAAGTCAACCATCTCCGTGCGGAAGTTGTCGTAGGTGCCGAAGGTCACCAGGAGCCGGATCTGTCCCAAGGAGTCGGACGACCCGCCCCCGACGCCTGAGAAGGATCGGCTAGGTTGCAGCCGCTCCCGGGGTATGCGGAGGAGGTTGAAGGTCTCGACCGAAAGCACGCTGAGGCCTGCGCCGCCATCGACGAGGGTTCTGCTGACGGCCACCTGGCAGATGGTGGGGGTGCACAACAGGGGGAGCGCGCCCGAGCCGGCCAAGTTAGCGGGGTGGTCCTCCGAGCTGAAGGTCAGGCCAACCTCGCGCGCCGCCCGGTCCGTGGGAGCCCCCTGCCGTGTGGAAACGACGCCGATCTGGCGGGCTAACGGCTTGACGTGGCGGCTCGTTGGTGGCGCCTGCGAGCCGCCCACGAGGGCCACGACGACCGGGAGCGTCGACGTTGTGGTGCAGCAGCCCAGTCGCATAGACAGGCGCCGGGATGGTGCTTGCTGCTCGCCTCCCGTCGGGCCGGTGGCGGTGTTGACGGCGGGCGACGGGGAACGGCGAGGACGTCCACCAGCGAGAGCCGCTGGTGTGACGCGAGCTTGACGGGCGCCGTACATGGATGCGGCAGCCGGAGGAGGACAGAGCGGCGGAAGGCAGACTCCGGCGCACCCCTACCTGGCGCGCCAAATGTCGGATCACGGGTTCCGGTAGACCCTTAAGGTTCGAACTCTGGGGTGCGCGCAGAGATCGTGCCCTCTACCTCTCCGTCTCGTAAGGATCTAACTACTGCAAGAACAACACAAGAGACACAAGGTTTATACTAGTTCGGGCCACCATTGTGGTGTAATACCCTACTCTAGTTTGTGGTGGGTGGATTGCCTCTTGGGCTGATGAGGAAGAGCAGTACAAAGGGGGAACGGCCTCGCGAGGGCCTGTTCTTGGCTAGGGCATGAACTGCTAGGGGGAGTTCGATCGCCCTTCTCTCTCTCTCTCTCTCGATGCTGGATTCGATCCGATTGCCTCTACCCTAGGGGTGGCTAGTCCTATTTATAGGCAAAGGCCCTCGGCCTCTTCCCAAATATTGAGCGGGAAGGGCGCCAACAATTGGCCAATTCGAAGGGGAACATCTGGTACACTTATCCTGACTAAAGTTGGTCTTCGCCTGCCAAAGGCCCTGTGGTGACGCCGTCCTGGGCTCCATGGTGACCTCCTTCCCACCGTTGGACTGGTCTTGGTCTCGTTGCACCGAAATGGGTGCCTTTGCTTGATCCTCTCGCCTGCGCTCGCCCCCTTCACACCAAAGAGGAAAGGGGGACGCTGCGCGGGCTGGCGCCCGCCTGGCACCCTTGGTCGTCATGGCTTGCGTCATGGGCACCTCGTGAGGTACCCGCCTTGATCTTTCCGCCTCCTTGCGAGCCAGCCTAAGGAGGCCGTGCCTGAGGAAGCGCCATATCGTCCGCCTCGCGAGGCTTGGCCCCTCACGAGGGTCTTGAGCTTGTGTTGATGCAGATGGGCCACGCTGGGCCCCCATTTGAGCCACGCCGCAGGCTGGCAAGTCTGGGGACCCCCGTTCCCAGAACGTCGACATAAGCCCTTTATGTGGTGTCGCTAAGATGCCCGACTGTGTCATGCTTGTCATTTAAATTATGTTATAAGCCCTTTATGCGGTGTCGCTCAGACGCCCGACTGAGGCATGCTTTATATTATTATCCCTTCGAGGCGTCGCTTCAGACACCCGATCGGTGCATTATTATTTTACTCTCTGATTGCATATTCATATTTGACATGAATAACCTGCTTGCATGCATCATGATTTTTATTCATGACTGATGTTGTGATCATAGAGTATTTCAGAGCATGATTATTCATTCGTTATATTATACCCATGTTCTCAATGTTTGCGAGTACATTCAAAAGTACTCACTGGCTTATCCCTGGCTATTGTCTTGGCCAGATTCCTTGCGTGGAAAGGAGCATTGCGATGACAGCCCCGGAACCTATGCAAATGGAGATAGCAGCCTCGCGAAGATAGGAGTTAGCCTGGTCAGCTATTACTGTGGGAAATGGAGTCCCATAGCCACTGATGACCCGCAAACTGCTTCCGCCATCAACCACTAGAAACCATTTGTTGTACTCATAGGCCAGAATGGTCTTGTACTACATATCTTGTATTTTGCTTGGAGTTTCTGCATCAAGTTGGTGCCTCATCAACTAACAGTAATCCTGGGGCTGGTGAGCACAAGGGCCATTTTCTGGGAAATTAATGTCCCGAAAATCCGGTCCTGACAGGCGACTAGCGATCGGCCTGAAAAATAGCATTGGTAGTTATAGCACGGCGTCTATTACTAGAGGGAATAATGCGTACGCACATGCATGCAGTGCTTCCACCCCGAGTACACACATGCATGCACTCCGTAGTAGTACAGTACATGGAGAGAAAATTGTGGACTTGATTGCAGTTACCATGCCCTAATTAATTGAGCATTAAACCAAACGCGTCTAAAGTCTCTCTGGTGGTGGAAATGCATTGAGAGAAATGCATCATAATGAAGCACGCCCTGTAAACTATGACGGAGGGTGGAGTAGTATGAAGGTGCAAAACCAAGTAGAGTACCCGTACTAGTACTGCGCTTGGCTCTTCGCCCCTTCGTGAAGTCGAACAATGATGATACTCCGCATGTTGGGTACTACAGTGTATGCTTCTAACAATCTGACACCGAATGGACTGATGCATGTCCACCGAGGGTAGGTTGCATTAGTCAAAAGGTGTAAGCGAGATTCACCTTGTCCTGCAAGCTTCTCCTCGTTCTGCGAGTTGACGGGACACACCAAAAAGTAGTGCTAGTCCATACTCCCTCCTTTCCGGTTAATATGGCTTAATCTTTTTTGCGAGTAAATGAGAGAGCTTTATTCATATATATAAGCATTCTTAGGACGATCAGCCAAGACACTGGTCACTAGGAAGCCAAAAAAAAGAAGTAGGAAGCGAGGTGTTTCATCAAGCCAGCTCTCGGCCACATTCAAAGTGCAGCAAGCACGGTTCGCACGAAGATGCACCGCAAGGTTTGCTGACCTATTTACATGCTGAATAACAAAAAAAGAGGAAATATTACTGAGCGCTACTATTTGTAATAGGATATGAGCCAGAATTAAGCGAGAATTGTGGCGAGTGTTCCATGCAATCAACTTCCATTATCACATGCGAGAACCCTCGAAGAGAACCAAATGTCTTGAAGATTGCTTTATCACATTTTAAAATTATAATAAGAGTGCAGACGCTCCTCCATCCGGTTCCTAGTACTAGTATAGTACGTACCTTTATGGACTATAGTAGTAGTACTACTCCTAGTAAACTTTGCGCTTGGCTGGCTGTTTGGGAAGTCGAACAATAATAGCACTATTAGTATAGTGTATGCTTCTGGCAATCTGGCACCGAATTAACTGTTGCACGTCCACCGCCTGAGCGAGGGAGACCTTGCATTAGTCAAAAGTTTCTCCTTGTCCTGCGAGCCACCGCGCGCAAGCTTCTCCTGTCCTGCAACCTTCTCCTCGTTCGACAAGTTAACGGGACACAACAAACTAATGCTAGTTCATGCTGCCTCTTCTCCGGTTAACATGGCTTAATTTCAAATGAGATAAATACACTGTTTGTCACTGTATATTTGTAAAAATACTGTCAGTGGACTTCATAATACGCTCATTGCGCTCAATATATATATTTTTCGGTGTTCATACGGTCACTAGCTCACCCTGACTGAGTATGTGTGTGCATGCACGTGTAGGTTGAGCACTTGAGCGTGACCGTGCATGTTTCTTCGGGTGCTCGGACATGCATGCATTAGGGTGTCGCGCGCATTTTTGCGTCCATGTGTGCGTGTGACTGTTGCATACACGTAGGGGGGTACGTGTAGGGGCCACTAAGGAGCAGTCAAATCACACAGTAAGTTAGTCGGAAGAAGCCACCATCATTTCACTCTTGAATGACACGTACCCAATATAAAATGGTTGATATGGAGAGAAAAAGAAAACCACTATATATAAACTAGCAGGGTGTGTGTGAGAGACGGGTCAGGAGGTGAATGGCACGTGGCCCCAGGGGGTGGCTGGCCCACCTATCATACAGCCAAAGGCAGGTGCAGTAGAGGGCCGAGGAGTAGTACGAAATCCTACGCACCTACGCACGCTAACCAAGGGCTGAGTGATCACTCGAATCGCAAGATCAGTTGACTAGAAGCTACGCTAGACCCATGGAGGCGATGAGCGCGAGCATCAGCCGGCTGTGCCAGATGGTCCACGACGCCGGCCTGCGGCCCGGCAGGTAGTATTGCTTGAGGCCGACATGGCGAGGGGGCGCTTGGACGATAGCTTCGTCTCCTTGTTCGATGAGGTCCTCGTCGGTTTCCTCGACAAGTTCACCGTCGTCAAGAAGCTTGCGGACGACTTTGACGTAAGCCTCCAGCCGACGCGCCCAGGCTCTGCCCGCCACCCTCAACGGCCACTATGCTAATAACCTCTTCGACACACTGGTGTCCCTGCGACTGCCCGCCGTCGCGCCGGAGAATGCCCACCTCGAGGTCGCACTCGCCACGCAGGGCCTGGCGCAGCAAGACACCATCGACATAATCACCCACGCCTACGCGCAAATCGTCCACAAGGACTACTACATGCAAGAGGAGGACGATAGGACGCTGGCCTTCTTGGAGCGCAGGGCAACCTTGGACGGCACTGTTCAGAAGCACGTTGAGCTCGCCGCCAACGCCGCTGCTCCTCACACGTCGGTTGGTGACCCGGCGCACTAGGGCGTGAGGATGTCGTTGAACGTTGATGGATCCGTATGTATTTTTATTCTTCCGTCAAATCCATGTAGTAGTATATGATACTACAGTAATTATCTTACCTTCCGCATCAACTTCATAATTTTCGTACGTACTCCATGCATGAAAGGCGCCAGAACCAAACTTCTCATTACTCTAGGCAAAATCGTTATTTTCTATCTATCGGTCGCGCCATGGAGCAGAACCAAATTTACAAGTTACGAGTTCAAAAGGAAAATCCTGCCGTGTTCACGTCGCACCCCCACACGGTTGGTCCAGCACACCGCTCAAGCGGGAATGCGTGCGGTGTTGCATTTTCACTTACAAGTGGGACCGCAGTTGAGCAAACCGACTATCGGCAAACCCCCACCCCGCCCACCGCGCGATGGCTGAGAAAAGAGGACTGGAGGGAGAAGAGATGGCTGTAGCACGGACTCCAAGAAAATTGGTGTCGGATGGGACTCGTGTGGGTGGCATGTGCCGTACTGCTAGACGTGAATGCTAGTTATGGCCCATGCCACCCCACTATATCGAGCCTATATCGAGGTACGTAGAACAAATTTCCTGTAGTCCGTGCTCAGCCCTCCTCTATCTCTCTTCTCAGCCAGCCAGCGGACGCACGGATCCCATCGTTTGTTTGCTCACATGCGGCCCCACATTTCAGTGAAAACGCAAGAGGACCCACTGAACCTGCACATCTTTCACCTCGACGTGCTGGTGATGAAAAACGAATCCAATAAAGATCTTCGGTGGCCGCTTTTGGAGTTACTCAAGAGTAGTAAGATTCTATTTACAGTTTAACCCAAGATGCACATCTCGTGGCTTCAACTACCACTCTATTTTCTTTCATGACACGACCTGGATGCTGGATGTCCCACGTGTCGGCAAAAGGAGGAAGAACCCGACCAAATCTTCGGTTCTGCTCTCGGATTAGACTAGTTGTGCTAACTTAAAATTCTTATTGTGTACTCCCTCCGTTCCAAAATACTTGACTTCCATTTGTCCAAAAATGCATGTACCTATATACTAAGACATGTCTAGATACATATATATTTTGACAAATAGAAGGCATGTATTGTGCAACGGAGGGAGTAGAATGGATGTACCTATATACTAAGACATGTCTAGATACATATATATTTTGACAAATAGAAGGCATGTATTGTGCAACGGAGGGAGAAGAATGGATGCAAGTTTTGTATTGGGAAGAAGAGTACATCCATATATTGATAGAGCGCAGTTTAGTAGATGTTCTATCACTTTTAGCTAGTATAGAATAGAGGCTAGACATGAGACTAGATGCGAGGAAGCAACGTCTAATTCTTTACACTCGAAGAAGAAAGAAGCACACAAGATTGAGCCTCCGCAGATCAACAATGAATGCATCGAGAAGGCACTAATCCAACTTACAGGAGTAGTAAAATGTATTCTTGTGGCTCTTGTTTTCTTTGGTCTTGCTTTATAGTCAAAATTATCGTTGGAGTTCGTGCAAAATGGAGGTCCGTTTGGGGTCGTGCGTTGGAGTTGGCCTTACAAGTGGGACCGCAGTTAAGGAAACCGACTATCGGCAAACCCCCACCTCGCCCACCGCGCGATGGCTGAAGTTAGAGAAATGACGAGGTTGAAGAGCTTGCTCTCGCACGGACTCCAAGAAATAATATGGTGTCAGATGGATGTCGTGGTGGTGGCGTGTGCCGTACTCCTGGACGTGAATGCTTGTTCTGGCCCATGCCACCCTACTACTCCTACTACTTACTCGTACTATATAGTATACTAGTATCGAGGATTCGAGGTGCTGGTTACGTACAACGAACACATTAACATATGGCTACAGTAAAAACACCCGCCCGACGCGCGAAGCATGTGAAGCTAGTACAAATAGTGTACTACTATTGTTGATTGGCCTCATCCGATAACCTGTTGCAATGCACGTACAATTATGTATTCAGCAAATATATTTTTTGCCTCGTCGCACCACTCACTCAGAGAAGCGACTCGAAAGCCATTCATAAATTTAGTAAGTTTATCACAGGCATATCATTTTATTACATAGTACAATAGGTCATCAACCCACATCGACAACGAGGATACATTATAAATACTAAAGTTTTCACCACACAACAAATAACAATCAATGAAAAGAACTTCAACTCAACCATTCCTCGGCGTTGGAAACGCTTGCTTTGAGCCACAAGTGATTCTCTGGGACGGGCCATGCATTGTCGATCTAGAGACCAACGCAGGACTGATCATCCAGGCTGAAGCGGCCTACTATATCAGTACCAGGGTAGGGAACCACCCAAATGTCCGAGGTATAGACACAGCTGCTTCTCATAAATTTGTCAACAGCAGTTGGATCGCCTTTCACCATCATCGGATAGTTTTGTCCAAGGAAGAGCGAGTTTTCTCCAAGACTATCAATTCTGTGCCAGGGAGAAGGAGTTGGCGCTAGCACACTAGTATCCATCCCGAATACCATGCAACGGGTGTTGGAATAGGTCCGGAGAGTGCGACCATGGGAGACTACACCTGCTTCCTTAGCAGTAACATCATCAGTGGGTTGTATACACACCAGAAGAGGTGATCCCTCGGAATTAGTTGCCAGGCATCACAGAGTATATCGGCGCTGCTCGTCCTCATGCTCATGATCGTCACCATCGTCATCTCCCCCTTGGTTATAAAAATCTTCAAGTATAGGTGGTGGGATGTTCACAGGACCTTGGAAACACAAGAAGAGGTTAATTGGTAAAGGGAAACTTGCTAACCCGCATGCATGTGGATGAAACAATTATAATTACGGTGGAAGACAAACGTACCAAAACAACGAGGATGACATGCAAAAATAGTGCCACGAGTGGTGGCAGAAAACACAAGGCCCTCGTATTGAATTGCATCATAGTACTCATCCGTGTACAGAAACTGATTTTTTAGCAATATCCATCGAGTGAAACCATCAAGGACGGCAACAAGCTTGTTGAAGATAGCAACAACATCATAGTTTTTGTAATTCCAAGAGCGGTTGGGAACTCGACAAATTGCTATCTTCCGTAGACGACAGTTACCATGATCATATTTGAACGTGCGTACATTACCGGTGTGCTCAACCTCTGGGCAGTGTGCTGAGATTTTTGGAAGTGGAACCCGGTGATGAGTGTACACATTCACAACTTCCCACTCGCAATTCTACCCAATATAAACAACCAAATCTCCATTTGCGCCCACCCAAGCCTTGCCCTCAAGCGATGGCATCTTAACATCACACGTATCATTATCAAGCGGCATCAACTTGCACAGGGCGAGGTCTCCGTCATCCCGGCGCCAGTCATCAGGGTCACGGCGAAGAAGATAGGGGAGATCAAACCGCTCCTTGACCCTTGGGTTCCTTGCAATGATGTTATTAGTTGAGTCGAGAATGGGCTTGAACGAACCTGCCATGCTAGCCGAGGTGATGATGTCACACCGATCAATGAGTTCCTCCACCACGTCATCTTTCAGATCGGGGCAAGAATAACGGGGTCGTTTCCGGCCTGTTCCCTCCATGGAGAAGACGATCGAACAACGGCAGAAGAAAGGGTGAAGGGCTGAAGGAAAATGGAGGAGGGAGAGGAAGAGCGTGCGACAGCAGTTCCAAATCGAGAGGGAAAGGCGAAGAGTCGGTGGACGGTTGCGAGTTTGCCACGGTTCACAAAGAGGCGCCCCGGCCTACACGTCCATTCGGAAATACTCCTACTACTCGCCGTCGTCTCACTGATATGTTGGAACGGGACCACATGTCAACAAAACATGGTGTGTAATTTCTCGTGCAAAATGCGATCTGGCCGCGTTGGCCCGAGGTGCCGCATTAGTTATCGATCTTTATTTTTTTAATGGCGTGCCGATCAGTTTTGAAGCACGACTAACTGGTACTGTATGCAGAGAAAATATAAACTACTCTACCACTACCCCACCTCCAGTACTAGTAATATAAAAAAGATATATAGGCTGGAGCTTCTGCGCTTTCTTGCTCAGGGCTGCCCACTTGCTTCTCACACTACCACCCTCTCTCCAGATCTAAAAAAGACGGACCCTCTGTCGGATTTCGGGTTTCGGCAGACCCTTGAGGTCGAGCTCTGGGGTGCGCGCGGAGATTACGCCTCCTACCTACCTGTACCCCTTCGCCTCGCAAGGATCTAAGCTACGAGAAGAACAACACAAGAGACACAGGGTTTATACTAGTTCGGGCCACCGATGTGGTGTAATACCCTACTCCAGTGTGGTGGTGTGGTGGATTGCCTCTTGGGCTGATGATGATGAACAATACAAGGAAGAACAGCCTCGCGAGGGTCTGTTCTTGGCTGGGGGGATGAACTGCTAGGAGGAGTTCAGCCACCCTTCTCTCTCTCTCTCTCTCTCTCTCTCTCTCTCTCTCTCTCTCTCTCTCCGGTCTGATTGCCAATCGATCTCTCCTCTACCCTGGGGGTGGCTAGTTCTATTTATCGGCAAAGGCCCTGGGCCTCTTCCCAAATATTGAGCGGGAAGGGCGCCAACAATTTTCCATTTTGAAGGGGAACATCTGGTACACTTATCCTAACTAAACTTGGTCCTCGCCTGCCAAAGGCTCTGGTGGTAACGCTGGCTTAGGATCCACCATGACTTCCTTCCTTCCGTTGGACTAGTCTTGGTCTCGTTGCACCAAAACGGGTGCCTTTGCTTGATGCTCTCGCCTGCGCTTGCCCCCTTTGCACCAAAGAGGAAAGGAGGGCACCGCGCGGGCTGGCGCCCGCCTGGCGCCCTTGGTCGTCATGGCTTGCGTCATGGGCACCTCATGAGGTACCCCGCCTTGATCTCTCCGCCTCCTCGCGAGCCAGCCTGATGAGGCCGTGCCTGAGGAAGCTTCGTGTCGTCCGCCCCGCGAGGCTTGGTGCCTCACGAGGGTCTTGGGTCTGTGTTGATGAAGATGGGCCGTGCTGGGCCCCCTTTGAGCCACGCTGCAGGCCGCAGGCAGGCAAGTCTGGGGACC
The DNA here is from genome assembly GCA_032464435.1 of Aegilops umbellulata. Classification (NCBI taxonomy): domain Eukaryota; kingdom Viridiplantae; phylum Streptophyta; class Magnoliopsida; order Poales; family Poaceae; genus Aegilops; species Aegilops umbellulata. The sequence continues at coordinate 74,560,734 of CP136057.1, read as the reverse complement.
CCCGTTCCCAGAACGCCGACAGTAGCCCCCGGGCCCAAGGCGCGCCCAGAATTGGCCTTGCAGGGAGGCGAAAGGGCAAGGGTGAAGCGCCGCGGGCCCTAACAGCCTGTGGCCTTGGGCGCCGCGTGGCGGTTGATTGGACGTGGGCGTCTCCGCAACCGCGTGAGTTGATAAAGGAGTGGCATCTGCCCAGGCTTTGCTTTTTTCGCTTTCTCTGGTTGCTGCTCAGATCCCCTTTATTGCGCCCCTCCTTCCTTCCTCCAAATCTCCAGATCTACTTCGACCGCGTGACCTAGGAAGCCATGGCGCCTCGTCAGTCCCCGGCCGGAGCTTGTTACTCGTCTGCCTTAGAGTCGCCAAACGTGTCGGAGGTGAGCCTCGCCTGGTTGCGCCGGATGGCGGCGGCACAGGGCATCGACGGGGCGAAGGTGTTCAAGGCCGGCTCCACCACCCCTGAGGGCCGAGGGAGCACCTTTTATCCGCACTTCGTAAGCTCCATTGCTGCTGGCCTGGTGCCTCCCTTCTCCGAGTTCTTCCTCTCTGTCCTCCGCCATTATAAGCTACAGGCTCTTCATCTCCATCCCAACTCCGTACTTCTCCTGGCGATCTTCGCCTATTACTGCGAGGCTCATGTAGGGGTGCAGCCCTCGGTGGCCTTGCTGCGCCACTACTTCTCCCTCCGGACCTCTCGCGGTCCTGCTTCCGTGTGCGTGAGCTTCGTCGCGTACGGTGGCGCCATTGCCGTTACGAGCCCCAGGAAAAGGATTGAGGGCTTCAGGAGCAAGTGGGTCTTGGCTGATGCTCGGCGCATCCACCCTCGGCTGATCTTGCCCACGGAGCAACCCACGAGCTCCAGCGATTGGGGTCGAGCGGAGCTCGCGGACCCCCGCGCGAAGCCGGTGTTGGAGAAGATGGACGCGGATCTGAGGCTGACTAACACGGCGACGGAGAAGCTAACCAGCACGTCGCTGCTGAGGGAATTCCTGGAGCACCAGCTGGCTCCGCTTCGGCAGTACTCACTTCTGATATGGAGGCCCCATCCGAGCCCCGCGGCCTTGGCCGGCGAAGATCTGGCCGCGATCCTCCAATCTCTGGTCGGGGTCGATGTGGCGAGGTTGGAGAGCGCTCCTACGCCCTTGTTCCTCCGCGACGACTGGGAGCAGGTGGTGGATTCCATGTTTGTCTTCAACGGGGACGGGCTCGTGCCCACGGAAGCTCCCAGGGAGCCAGTGGGCGTGTCCTCCGACGACTCCAGCGAAGAGGAGGACGGAGGAGAGCGGGAGAAAGGGCCTGACTTCGAGGCGACTGACGGAGAGTCGAGGGCTCCCCTCTCCCGGCGCAGCTCCCGCGCTCTCCGCCTCTCTCCGAGCGATGACGACGAGGATGATGACGTGCTAGGCGGCGGGAGCTCGCCCCCAATCCCGAAGAAGGACAGGACCGGCCTGATCTCCCGCGGGTCTGCCCCGACCCCGGGGCGGTCCGCAGACGCGCCTTCCGCTTCCGAGGTTGACCCTTCCAGCCGGCTTTCGGGCTTCAAATTTGGCTGGAGGTAGCTTGAGCTCGCCGGCGACGACCCGTAAGCGCTTGACTCTTGTCTTTGTTTCTTGTTCTGCTGCTGAGGCTTGACATCTGCGTCTCTTGGATAGGCTAGCACCTGCAGCAAAGAAGCCGAAGGGGGCTCCTGAGGTTCCTTCCGGGGCAGCGCCTCTGCCCGCGAAGGAAGGTGACCGCGACGCACGGGCCTCTCCTGCCCGGTCGTCCTCGCGAGGCCTGGCTGAGCTGGCTAGGGCGAGCTCAGCCCCCATGGCCCAAGTGACTCCTGAGGTGCCTTTGCCTGCCGCCGCCGCCATAGTCGTCGGGGCGCAGCAGGCTCCACCTCAAGATGTTGTGGTCATGCCGCCGCCTTCTCCTCCTGCTCCACTGACTGCTGTCTCTCCGACTCCTCCTGCCGTTCTAGATCGTGTTGCTGCCGAGCTGGACTGGCTCTGGCAGGATCTTCTTGGCGCCGACCCTCGCTTGGTGGCCGGGCGCTTGGAGCTGGCTTCAGGATGGATTCGCTCCGATGCTTCGGTTCGGGCGACGCTGGTCCAGGCCTCGACGGCTTGTGATGAGGAGAGGCAGGCCGCCCTTGAGGCGAAGGCTGCTCGTGACGCAGCCCTGGGGGAGGCGGCCGACGTCCGTGGTCGCTGCAAGGTGCTGGAGGACGAGCTGCAAGGCCTGCGGGACCAGCTCGCGAAAGAGGCCCGCCTTCGCCAAGAGCAAGAAGAAGGCGTGAAGGCTCGCGAGGCGGCCGTCGAGGGCCGGGAGGCCAAGCTCAAGAAGTTGGGGGCGAGAAAGGTCGAGCTGGACGACAAGGCTCGGGTTCTTGCCGAGGACCGCGTGACCTTCACGGAGATGGAGAAGAAGGCTCTCTCCTCGCTGAAGACCCTTTACGAGAGCGGCCTGGAGAGCCCGCTGGCCGGCGCCGAGGACGGCCCCGCCAAGCTGCTTCCCTTCCTGGTTCACGCTCTTGAAGATGTCGCCCTTGGCCTTGGCCCCACGGCCGAGGCCGAGGTGCGTGTCCTGTCTTCTGCAGCGCTGACGCGGGTCTGCACCCACATCTACCTTCGCGATCCCAGCGTCGACCTCGACAGCCTGCTGGAGCCAGCAAGCGGCGAGCGTGCCGCTGTTGCTGCCGAGGCCGTGAAGGGTCGCGCGAAGGCTCTGCTGGGGAAGTTCCAGGCCTTCAACACCAAGCCGAAGCGAGGCGCTGCTGACCCTGCTGCTCCATGAGGCGAACCCACTCCGCGTTGCTCCACCGCCGTCAAGTGATTCCGTTGTGGCTCCTGTCCTGCTTTTAATTCCTGCACATGCACCATGCCTCGAGGAGGCGTTTAAACTTGCGGCTGGCATTGAGATAATAGTGTGGACTGTAATATTTGCTTTTGAACTCCTTAAAATTTTAAGATGGCGATCCTCTCTCGCCTTTGCTCCCCTTTCTTCTCTACGTCCTCGGGTCCCGGCCCTCGAGCTGGTCTCAGCCGTCGCTGGTATGCCAGGGCGCGATGCCGTGAACAAGGACAGAGGGTGAGGGCTAGAGGGCCAGTAGGAGCCCTGAGTCGCGATGCTTAGGCACCCCCCCTTTAACGTGCAAGCAGTTCGCGTGGTTGAGAGTAAAGGAGGTTGTCTTTGGAATTTACGCTTTTCCTTCCTACTTGCTTATGTTCTACGCCGGCAGAGCCCGGCCCCGCGCGTACCTCACCGAGCGTTAGCCCTGACCGGAAACCAGGACGGGACTAAGGAGTGAGGGGCTACGTGACAAGTTAGGCTCCTGAGCCGCGATGCTCAGGAGTCCCCCTTGGCGCACGAACAGCAAGTAGGGAGGTGAGATGTGGGTGGATCTACCATTCTACGTCTGCAAAGCCCGGCCCCGCGCATACCTCACCCAGCGTTAGCCTTTCGGAACTAAGGAGTGAGGGGCTACGTGACCAGTTAGGCTCCTGAGTCGCGATGCTCAGGAGTCCCCCTTGACGCTCAAACGGCCTTCGTACCTTGGCTCCGCTCGGGGAGAGACGCATGACGAACCAAGCCTGGGGGGGCCTGGCTGGGTGGCGTGCGTCTGGGCGTGACCCAGGCGCAGCCCCCGTGCCCAGCCCCCTCGCGCGGCACTCCCGGGGGGAGGCGTTGCGATGAGGCTAGACACTGAGCTCTGGGCTCCCTGAGTTTGACGCGGCCCGGGGGCCACCCTCAGTTGTTTATCACCAGCGCGGAGCATAGCGCTTCCGCACGTGTACGGGCATAGCAGCTCCTCGGCAGTGTCGTCAGCCAGCGCGGAGCATGGTGCTTCCACTGGTACATGGGAGGGGGATCCCCTCCGGGAGGAGCCCCCGGGGCGTGTACAGCCCCGCCCTGACACGTGGCTGGCACGGTAGGGCCTGGTGAGGTGTATTTGGGCACCCGTGAGCCAGCGCGGGACTCACGGGGCCCTACCTCTAGGCGGGTTGCGCCTGGCGCTGGGCCTTATCTTGTGATGTGTACCTGCAAATTGGGTTAGATGCCTGCACTCTACGTCCTCGGGTCTCGGCCCTCGAGCTGGTCTCAGCCGTCGCTGGTATGCCAGGGCGCGATGTCACGGACAAGGCCAGAGGGTGAGGGCTAGAGAGCCGGTAAGAGCCCTGAGTCGCGATGCTCAGGTACCCCCCCCCTTTAACGCGCAAGTGGTCGGCATGGAGAAGAAGAGGTGTCGTGGACCGGCATCAAATAATCAAGCATGGTGGGTTGAATGCATAGCCGGAAATAAACGCGAAAGGGATACATGCCGCTGGGTCTGACCCGAGTGACTTGGGGATGATGCAGCCCGAGGGGCGCCCCCAACAAAGTAAGCTAACGACACGAAATAAAAGGGATACATGCCACAGGGACGGACCCACGCGGCCTGGGAATAATGCAGCCCTGGGAGGCGCTCCCAGCTGGAAACGAAATTTGAAAGAGGTCACCTGATGATGTTGAGGACGAAGCAGTGTTGGTGCAGCAGACTCGGTGGGCTGCGGAAGCCGATCCTCACAAGCCCCCAGGCCCTGGGGCCTCGGGAGGCTCCAGAGGCGCTGGTGGCTCCTCGCGGACCATCTCCATCTCCGCCAGGGCAGCGGAACGCCTCGCCTCTTGAGCTTCCATGATGCCCCTCATGAGGCGCTGGTACGTGGCAGTCGTGTTCGGCAAGCCGTAAGGCATGCGAACGTGGATGTGGGGTGGACCTTCGCAGCGCCCCACTCGCGAGGGCCAGAGGCGCTCCAGTGAGGCGACTCGGTTGAGCCCTGGTACGTCGATGCAGACGCGCAGCCCACCATCCTCGCCTGGCTGGGGAGCCACAGCTGGTAGGCGGCGGCCGCCTCTCATGACTCTTGACGCCTGTAGCTCTTGAATGGCCTTGCTGACGAACTCCTGAGGGTCTGGCCCCCCTTGCCTTACTCCTTCTTGAGGGAAACGTGCTTCGAAACACGCCTCCACGTGGTGCCCAAGCGCCTCCCTCGTGACCTTAGCCAGGTCGGTGGCCCTCCAGGGGAGAGCCCCCGAGCCCTGCCTGAGGAGGGCGCCGGGCGCGCTTTCCTATGCGATGGAAGGAGGTTCCCCCTGGGCAGGCGCAGGCCCTGAGGGTCCTGCCTCCTAAGGGACCGGGCCAGACGATGTCTTCTTCTTCTTGGGGGTGGTCTCGGGGAGCCTCCTGCTTCCGCGATCTGGGTCTTCCAGTGACGCGGCCTGAAAAGCTCGTTCCAGGGAACACACCGCGTCCTTCTCTTCACAGGGCACCATGATGACTCCACCACTCCCTGGCATTTTAAGGACGTTGTAGCCGTGGTGAGTCACGGCCATGAACTTGGCCAGCGCCTGGTACCCAAGGATGGCGTTGTACGGCAGGCGAATGTGAGCGACGTCGAAGTCGATGAGCTCGGTGCGGTAGTTGTCGCGTGCTCCGAAGGTGACAGGGAGGCGGACCTGCCCGATCGGGATCGTGGAGCCGTCAGTGACTCCGAAGAAAGGCTTGGTTGGCCGAATCTGGTTGTAGGGCACTTGGAGATTGTTGAATGTTTCCACGGACAGGACGTTGAGCCCTGCCCCGCCATCGATGAGGGTCCTGGTGACCACCACGTTGTTGATGATTGGGGAACAAAGCATCGGGAGGACTCCGGCTGTGGCCGCACACTTGAGCTGATCCGTTGAGCTGAACGTGATGGCGCACGATGACTACCTGAGAGGGCGTGTCGCTTCGAGCTTGGGGAGGACTGCATTCACTTCGCGGGCGAACTGCTTGAAGATGCGCTGAGAGGCTGGGGCTTGAGCTCTGCCCAGGATGCAGGCGATTGCGCGTGGCTCCTGGAAGCCCCCAGCCCCCTCGTCCTGGTGGCGGTCCTCGTTTCTCCTTAGCTGCGGCGGCAACGGAGGGAGGCCTGCGTTGCCTTGCGGGCGATCCTCGCGAGGCGGATCCCTCCAGTCTCCCTCGTGAGGCGGGTCTTGCCAGCGGTCCTCGCGAGGTCGATCGCGCCACCCTTGGCGTGGGCCGCAGTCTTCCCAGCGTCATGCGTTCCTTCCTCCTCCTCGACCGTAGCCCCGGTCGGCACGATCAGGGCGACGGCCGATCCTTCCTTCTCGCACGGCTCGGAGCTCTTGACATTCTTTGGTGTTGTGGGTGTGGAGGTCGTGGTACACACAGTACCGACTGCCCTTGGAAGATTCGGGCTGATCTCTGCCCCGCTTGGTGTCCGGTTCTGCCGCGAGCACGGCAGCCCCCTTGCGCTTCACATCCTTGGCCTTGGACTTCTTCTCTTCTGGGTCTGCGGCAGGTAGCTTGAGGAGGGAGAGACGCCCTTCCTCTGCCCTGGCGCACTTGGTCGCCAAGTTGAACAGCTCCAAGGAAGTGCACAAGTCTTCATGCATCGCCAGCTCCTCCTTCATCTTGACGTCGCGCACGCCGTCGGAGAAGGCTGAGATGATGGCCTCCTCGGACACCTTGGGAATCTTGAGGCGTGCGTTGTTGAAACGCTGGATGTACTTTTGCAGGGTCTCTCCGGGCTGTTGCTTGATGCGGCGCATGTCGCTCACGGCGGGGGGCCGGTCGCGACTACCTTGGAAGTTGGCGATGAAGCGGGTGCGCATCTCGTCCCAGGAGGAGATCGTGCCTGGGGCCAGGTTCAGGAGCCAGGTGCGGGCCCCGTCCTTGAGCGCCATGGGAAACCAGTTCACCATGACCTCCTCATCTCCGTTGGCAGCTTCGATGCCCAGCTCATAGAGCTGGAGGAACTCCGCAGGGTCGGCCGTGTCGTCGTAACGAGGAGGCAGGTCTGGCTTGAACTTGCCAGGCCACGCGACGTTGCGCAGCTCGGTGGTGAAGGCACGGCAGCCCGCCGTGGCCATGGGAGGCCTTGGGTGACTGAGAGCTTGGTCTTCCAGGTCCACGCGCGCTGCAGCTGGGAGCAGCGCGGGGTCTTGATGTGCGGGAGCAGGAGCATGGTCGCGACGTGCTGGAGCAGGGAGCGCCCAGGCGGCTTCTTGCGGGTGAGGAACTTCTTGGTAGCTCTGCTCTTGCCGCGCTGGCGCCTGGCGGAGCGGGTTCTGCCCAGGGGCCACGCGCCTTGCAGCCAGGGCGTATTCTTGGTGAGGAGGCGGCTGGGGCGCCCCCGGAGCTTCGTCGCCCGCGCGGGGCGGGGTGCGGTGCAGCGGAACAGACGGCGCAGGACAGCCCCCCGCGGCGCGGACGAGCTCGGCAACGCGGTCGAGCCACTCTTCGTAGACGTCATCGACGGGACGGTAGCGCAGGAGCTCGTTTGCCGCGATGAGCGCAGCTCGAGCCTCCATGGGTGCGCGGAGCACGCGGGACGAAGAACCAGCTGGGGTGAGCGACGGAGTAGCGGTGCGGCCGTCTTGCCGCACGGACGGATGCTGAGACGACGCTTGCTGCTCGTTCCTCGCCGGGCCGGTGGCGGCGTTGATGCCAGGCGACGGGGAACGGCGAGGACGCCCACCGACAGGGGCCGTCTGGGCGACGCGGGAAGCGAGAGCGGCTCGGCGCTCGGCGCGGGCCCGACGAGCATCAGACATGGACGCGATGGTCGGAGGAGAAACGGGCGGTGGAAGACGAATTCCGGCGCACCCCTACGTGGCGCGCCAAATGTCGGATTTCGGGTTCCGGCAGACCCTTGAGGTTCGAACTCTGGGGTGCGCCCGGAGATTACGCCTCCTACCTACCTGTACCCCTCCGCCTCGCAAGGATCTAAGCTACGAGAAGAACAACACAAGAGTCATAGGGTTTATACTGGTTCGGGCCACCGATGTGGTGTAATACCCTACTCTAGTGTGGTGGTGTGGTGGATTGCCTCTTGGGCTGATGATGATGAACAACAGAAGGAAGAACAGACTCGCGAGGGTCTGTTCTTGGCTGGGGGGATGAACTGCTAGGAGGAGTTCAGTCACCCTTCTCTCTCTCTCTCCAGTCTGATTGCCGATCGATCTCTCCTCTACCCTGGGGGTGGCTAGTTCTATTTATAGGCAAAGGCCCTGGGCCTCTTCCCAAATATTGAGCGGGAAGGGCGCCAACAATTGGCCATTTTGAAGGGGAACATCTGGTACACTTATCCTGACTAAAGTTGGTCCTCGCCTGCCAAAGGCTCTGGTGGTGATGCTGGCTTGGGCTCCACCATGACTTCCTTCCTTCCGTTGGACTGGTCTTGGTCTCGTTGCACCGAAACGGGTGCCTTTGCTTGATGCTCTCACCTGCGCATGCTCCCTTTGCACAAAAGAGGAAAGGAGGACACCGCGCGAGCTGGCGCCCGCCTGGCGCCCTTGGTCGTCATGGCTTGCGTCATGGGCACCTCGTGAGGTACCCCGCCTTGATCTCTCCGCCTCCTCGCGAGCCAGCCTGATGAGGCCGCGCCTGAGGAAGCTCTGTGTCGTCCGCCCCGCGAGGCTTGGTCCCTCGCGAGGGTCTTGGGTCTGTGTTGAGGAAGATGGGCCGTGTTGGGCCCCCTTTGAGCCACGCCGCAGGCCGCAGGCAGGCAAGTCTGGGGACCCCCGTTCCCAGAACGCCGACACCCTCTCTCCCTCCTCACCGGTGGTCACAGATCCGCCGGGGAAGAGAAGGACGTGCAGCGTTGACGCACTCTTCGTCGGCGAGCGAGGTCACACACTAACGACAAGGCCGTCCTCTCAGACCTAGCGCCCGCGCGGGATGGCCTCCGTCCCCAAGCTCGCTGCCGTAGTGTGTGCGGAGGACGACGACCACGAGGGAAGCCACTTCCCGCCGACCCTCAGGTATGCTACCTCTTTTCGAGCCATAACCTTGTTCTATTGCCCCATCTGCTACGTCGTCGCATGTGGATCTTTTTCCACTCCACCATCTTCCCAATTTGCTATCCTCTACTTTGTTGGCCCCGTAGACGAAAACCATAATTTGCACTATTAAAGGAAACCCTACTTCATGCAGACTAATCCATGTCTGGGTTGAATAAGGAAAGGAAGGGAGACTGTACTATCCAAGAGAGTAGGCATCGAACGCGCATCTAGGTTGAGAAGGGGAAAATCAGTAGCTAAGGAACGAGTCTCGTGTCTCTTGGTTGAAGAAGGGTAGAAAGGCATGACAACGCAATAAAAAATGACCAGGTCAATCGGTTTGTTGTCCTCGCATAGGAAAAAGGTGGCTAAAGAGAACAAAAATGGGACTGTAATCCACATATGCTGCCTGGATATTTGTTGCTCTGGGAAACCATACCTCCCTTGCCACTCTGCGTCCGTGGAGGTACATCGTACTGGTGCGCCCACTGTCCAAATGGGCCTCCCATGCTCTTATTGCCACTTTTTTTGCTGTTAGGGTTTAACGCCAGCAGTCAAGTCAAGCAATGCTACTGCTAAAGTGATGCCACATTTAACTAATGCCGCTCTCAGTCTAATGCCACCCATAAATTTAAGCAATGCCATTTAATGTCACTGGATTATTTCAGGGTTAGCTGTTGATTGTGGATGTATTAAAGATTTTTCAGCTAAGGCATTCTAATGCTATTGCACAGCCAGTATACTAGATGAAACTTGTTACTACCTTCAGATTTTTGCACTGTTAATGCTTATAGATTACATATCTCACTTTCATGACATAAGTTAATTTTTTTGTACAGTGTCACCAAAATGCCAAGGCGATGATGTCATTTTATTTTGGTTAAACTGCACAGACAATTATGAAGACAAGAAGAAAGGTCAAGAGTGGGCACCTCCTCCTCCGGTTGTTCTCTTGAGGAGGTCTGTATGTTTGTCTCTAATGCCTGTCGACTACATACCTGACATCATGATGTAATGTTAAGTCATTTCCTTTTGTACAGTGTCACTGAATTGTCAAGGTGGTGACGGCGTTTTATTTTAGTAGAACTGCACAAAATTTGCTTAAAAGAAGAGGAAAGGTCAGGAATGGCTCACTTTTCCAGAAAAAACTATGTATGCCTTCCTCACATCAGCCGTTGTTGCTTTATTTATTCCTTCAAACAGGTGGTTAGAAACAGTCTTGCTACCTTTTCCAATTAAGAAATTGGAATGCTTATATTTGTGAGTCTATGCTTCAACTAGTGCCACTTTTAGAGTAATCACACTTTCAATATCTATGCAAATAGGGATGCTCGATTTTAGTGGAACTGCACAAAAAGTCCAACTGGTTCAATATTAGGAGCATGTTTTTTCCCCAACCTTTATATCCAATTGGTGGCACTATGAGTTGTTCATTATGAAGGTACATGGTTTGCTACTATCTTGCTACTCTTTTTGTACTGTCATTAGATAGTAATACTAGTGGTTTGCATGTGAATTTATTGGCAGGGTGGACCTACATTGGAGGTGCAGGACAGGATTCAATGATTTGATGCTCAATTTCGGTTGTATCGATTCCACCTCTTCCATCATTGCGAACATGGATATCCTTGGTCTGATGAAGAATAGGCGCTATATTTCTGCTCTGAACCAGCAAATCAATTCAGTATGAAATTTTCCAGGGCAAAACATAACTGTATCAGATTGTCCAGTGCAGAACATGACAGATGCTAAGCGGAAGAGACATGTTTAAACCGAAAATACAAGGTGTGGTATATGTTTACTAGTTGCTTGATATTTGTGCAGACAGAGATGTCTGCCCGTTGCTATTTGGCAAACAAACAAAGTGCCCGCAATTTTGGTTGAACTGCACAAGAGAATAGTATAGTCACTGCATGCAGTGCCATTTGAAAATAGACACAGAAAGATTGGATAGTCACTTCATGGATTGCAGAAAAGTAGTACTGTACTATTTATTGTCCAACACTAGGTGCTTCATTGCTTTGGTCTGATTATACAATGGGCATCATTTTGCCTAATTTAAAGTTTGTATTCCGAAAATAGTCTCGCCGTGTGATCGAGAGAAGACCAAATCATATTGCAGTGGATGTTCCTCCATCATGTGTGGTTCATTCTCATGGTTCCAGCTGTTGGTGAAACCACTTACGTTTGCAAGAGGAATTGTAGACTTCACAAAAAAATTGTCTTTCAGTCTGTACTGAATGTTGGCCAAGAGAAGCATCCATGTTAGTAGGAAGAACAGATGTTTTTTCTAGATCTTTGCTTTTGGAGCTACATATTTGTATATGATCTCTGAATCATTGAGATGCATTAACATGTTGATCTTATGTATGGGAATCGTACTAGTTAGTTTTAGTTGCGACGCAAGATCCGAAGTGGCTGATCTTTGCTTTTGGAGCTACATATTTGTATATGATCTGTGAATCATTGAGATGCATTAACAGTTACTTATTTCTGTTCGCTCAGTGTTTACAAGTTACTGATCGATCACTAGCTAGCCTACAAATGCGCTCCTGGCAGTTTTATTTGCGACGCAAGATGAGAAGTGGAAGTTTTTTGAATAAAAATGCCTACCTCTGAAGAAACTGACAAGCTACACTATCGATCCTACACGAATAAAAATGCCTACCTCTGAAGAAACTGACAAGCTGCACTATCGATCCTACACGGATAAATAGCAGATCACGCACGTACTACCTCCTTTCCAGTTTGCAGGGCTCAATTCAAGAAACGACCTACTCGATCCTACACGAATAAATAGCAGATCACACACGTACTAGTACCTCCTTTCCGGTTTGCAGGGCTTAATTCAAACCTCTCACCAACCAAGGTACTCCCTCCGTCCGGGATTTATTAGTCCCGTGAGCAAACCAGCAAGACCAAGGCATGGCAATAATTAACGGCATGCAGAAGTTTAAGCCTAATAAATTCCAGTGATTTAAGTGGCTGCATACGTGCCCTCGGCTGCGACTCGTTGCATGCTGCTTCGCGTACTGCCTGCGAGCGATTCTGAGTGCCTGCATGCAGACGGCCATAATTAAGGTAGCTAACTGATGCGAAAAAAGATACGCTTTAAATCCGTGGAATCATTATTGACAAGGAGGGAGATGATTCAAGTGCACTCATTTGACCGCCATGCCGGCGTGCGACCCAGACGGGACGGGATGGCACGGTCATAATTTCAGTTTCTCTAGTTTTCCACGGCAAACTGGCACGCTAAGCCATTATGCATTGAATTCCGATGACCGTCGCGCTACCTTCCGCCTATAAGTATTGTTTCCCGGCCTTCTTAGGTGCCACCGTGACCCAACTTGCCATATCCTCATAATCCCCCACCGGCCCAACGTCGCTCGCCACGTCCGCCATGCCCCCGCCCGTCCACGGTAGGCGACGCCGGAGGCAGTCACCGCCGGAACTAGTGTTCGGGTTTTCACCGGAAGGCAGATGGAGGGAGGAGGCATTCTATCTGTCTTTAGATGGCAATGCGGAGATCGAGGAGTTGTTGGAGCGCGACCGCATGGCGGAGGAGCAGGAGTTGTTGGAGCGTGACCGCCTGGCGGAGGAGCAGCGTATCGCCGATTTGCGCCGCCAGTGGGACATGGAGCACCAGCGCACCGACGCTCTGAGTTGCGAGCAGAGCGCCCGCAACTAGGCCGACTACGTGGAGGCCGGCGCCCGGCAAATAGCCCTGGAGGCTGTCCGGCACGCACGCGTTCGCGACGCCGATTTTTACTACCAGCTCGTCAAGTGGGTTTCCCGCTTGGAAGCTGAAGCTTCGGTGGACCACGCCGGCCTGGAAAGGGCCAACGCGCGCGAGCAACGCGCCCTACCGCACCTCTGGCAAGTCCGAGGCGAGGCGGAGGACGCCGGTGCCGGCGTTTAGCATGGACAGCAGATGGCGGCCGGCATCGTCTAGTTAGCTAAGAGTAAGTTAGTACTTGTACGCTACTAGAGTGTTAGTGGGAGTAGATAGTTCACTTGGCTATGATGGTTGTCAACATGGAAGTTCAGTACTCTATATGTGGATCAGACCTGTTACTTTGCTCTGAATGTTGAAATTTCCGTTTGAACTTATGGAATGGGCTGTTATTTTTTTAAATGGGTTGTATTTGTCCTCCACGGTTTAGAGGCTGACTTGTGGGCCTAGCAAGTTGATGCGTACACAATCAGGAGATGATTGTATGTGGAGAGGATGACAGCAGGGACCCGCCAAGGTCATGGCAGTACGCAAGCAAGTGCCTCCTTATTTCAAGCCAATAAAAAAATGGCTCCTCCTAGTGGATTTCTGACATCTGGATCCCATGCCATTGTCAACGTAGTCAATAAACGAGAGAATTGCACAACGAGCGGCTGACACCAGGGACCCAGCGGCTCGCCCAGTTTTTTTTTGGTTAAATTTGATAAATGCCCCTCCAAATCTGGTGTATCCGAGAAATGCCACTGCAATTTCCAAACTTTGAAAAATGCCATTTCATGCCATTTCTAGTGGCATTTTTCGAAGTCTGGAGTGGCGTTTTTCAAAGTTTGCAAACTACAGTGGCATTTTTCAAAGTTTGCAAAAATTGCAGTGGCATTTTTCAAAGTTTGGAAATTGCAGTGGCATTTTTATGAATCGCCATAATTGGAGTGGCATTTATCTAATTTGTTTTTGAGACAGAAGCAGGGTGTCAACTGGGCTGTGCGAGACACTCTGTCCTGTCTAGACAACCTTTTCTTTTATGTTTACCACAGACCAGCCCAGTAGTTTTTTTTTCTTTCTGAAAATGGCTAGCCCAGTTTTTTGTGATTTGTCAAGTAAGTCGCTTTATCAGGCCTGTTGGGCTGCAAATCTTTCAAGACGAGGAGAGTGGCCTATCAGTAATGAGAAATGGGTTGTACATTTTTAAAACACATCAAACCAGCAATTATTTTCAAATATCTTTTTTTCATTTCGAGATTTTAAATTGCATTGATTTTTATGCATGGAAAATTTATTGGATTTTATATTGATATACATTTATTTTTAAAATCAGTCTGAATGTGACTCGAAATTTCGGGATTAAAATCAGTTCAGACCGCACCGACATATGCAAAATTTCGTATAATTTTTTAACCGTGGCCACAATATGGGCTGTAATGCTAACATAAAGAATATGGGCTCCAAAAAAACCCGTAAGAATTAGCAAATGGGCTGTAAATTATTTGAAATAATGGCCGATGGGTTGTATGATGTTTTCCACATATTTGAGGCTTTCCACAGATGGCCTGTGTACTGTTGGCTGTCCATCCAACGACCGTCGTGCTTCTTTAATCTCTGCTCTTCCTGCTCCAGCCGCTCAAACAAGCGCCGGCGGGACTACCTGCTCCCTCCTCCCCGCGACCGGCTGAGCTGCCGCGCAGGCCTCACCGCCCCATCGTACTCCCATTGCTAGCCTAGCCATCCCTCTACTCACCCATACCTGTTGTTATTCTCCGGCGACGGCAGACGAACCAGTAAACCCTCGTACAGTAGCACTCCCCTCCGCGTGGGAAACAAAAACAACGGCCGAGTCTTCCCTGCCTCCGTGTCGTTCCCTTCCTAGGCCTTGCCGTCGTCCACCACCCTGGTGCTCTCGGCGTGGCGTGGTCAGCGTGGTCAATGACCGACATGCATCTGAAGTGGACTGTACGTGGAGAGGCTGACAGCTGGGTCCACGGCCGCACGCAAGGAAATGCCTCCTTATTAAGCGCAAAATAATGATTTCCTCCACCTGACATCTGGGACCCACCGAAACGGCCTCTGTACTTCGCGAAAAAAATGTTACCGCCGCTGACAGCTCGGACCCATCAGCTATATCTTCGCTCGCAAGGAAGTGCCTCCTTATTACACACAAAAAATGAATACTCCCCCTGCTAGCTGGGACCCAGTATAGTGGGCCTACTAAGTTGACGGGGACGAAGGGCTTTCTCAACTTAGTCAATTTGCACGATTCTAGCTCGACTGACCGTACGATGTCCATCCAACGGCCGTAGTGCTTCTTCAACCTCTGGTCTTCTTGCTCTAGCCGCCCAAAGCAGCGCCGGTCGTGCCCTGCCTCCCGTGGCCGGCTGTGCTGCCAAGGAGGCCTCACCGCCCCCATACTACTCCCACCGCTGGCCAGGCCATCCCTCCACTCCACTCACCCACACCCCCTGTTATTCTGCGGCATCGGCAGCGCAGCCGAACCAGTGATGCTGTCATCCACCGCCGTGGTGCTGTCGGCGCGGCATAGTCAATGTGGTCAACAACCGAATTCCATCGGAAGACTACTATACGTGGAGAGGCTGACAGCTAGGTCCACGGCAGCCGCAAGGAAGTGCATCCTTATTATGCGGAAAATAATTATTCCTCCACCTGACAACAGGGACCCACCGGACACCCACTAGTATATCGCGAAAAAAACGTTTGCCCCTGACTGCTGGGACCCACCCGACGGGCCACCGTATTTCGCGAAAAAAACGTTCCCCCTGCTGTCAGCTCGGACCCACCGGAAGTGCCTCCTTATTACGCACAAAAAAATGAATACCCCCTGCTAGCTGGGACCCACCTTGGTGGGAGGCTGACTGTGGGCCTACTAAGTTGACGGGGATGGAGGGCTTTGTCAACTTAGTCAATATGCACGATTCTAGCTCCAGTGACCGTACGATGTCCATGCAACGGCCGTAGTGCTTCTTCAACCTCTGGTCTTCTTGCTCCAGCCGCCCAAAGCAGCGCCAGTCGTGCTGCCTTCTCCTGCCTCCCGTGGCCGGCTATGCTGCCGCGGAGGCCTCACCGCCCCCTACTATTCCCACCGTTGGCCAGGCCCTGCGGCGATGGCAGCCTCACACCGCAGCAGAACCAGTGAACCCTCGTACTCCTCTCCGCGCGGGCTTCCACTGCCATGTCTTCCCCGGCTCCCCGTCGTCCCCTTCCTAGGCCTCGCCGTCGTCCACCGCCCTGGTGCTCTCGGCGCGGCGTGGTCAACGTGGTCAAGGAACGACTTCCATCGGACGTGGACTGTATGTGGAGAGGCTGACAGCTGGGTCCATGGCCGCAGCAAGGAAGTGCCTCCTTATTACGTTCAAAATAATTATTCCTCCACCTGACAGCAGGGACCCACTGGACGGGCCACCGTATTTCGCCCCCCTGACTGCTGGGACCCACCAGCGACATGTTCGCACGCAAGGAACTGCCTGACAGTCGGGACCCACCTGGTCAAAGCGTACGTAGCGTTGTCATTCTGGTCGCGAACGTGTACGTACATACTGGTCGATGTAGAGGCGTGCACGTGTCATAGTAGAGGCGCGCACGTAGCATGTACACGTACATACAGCGGCCAGGGTGCAAGAAAGAAAATACGGCCACGTATGTGTACATACGGGCGGGTTCTCGAACGCCTACTCGCGCATACGTACGGCGAGGGCTCGTGTACATGGCTGGTTCGGAACGGAGAAACAGCATCGTCATCGTGTTCATGGGGAGGCAACGGAATGCGTCGTGTTCATGGGGAGGCAACGGAATGCATGGTCGTGTTCATCGGGAGGGCTTGGACGGAACAGGCGATGGAAACGAGGCCTGGCGTACCGCAGAACGGAGGAAACGACTTTGTGTTCGATCGGCCACGTTCGAAACGAGATCCTGTTCATCAGGAGGGGTCTGGCGTACCGCAAAACGGAGGAAACGGACCTCCTACGGTTGAAACGGGGGTCCTGTTTATCGGGAGGGGTGTGGCGTACCGCAAAACGGAGGAAACAGACTTGTGTTGGAGCGATACGGTCGAAACGGGGGTCCTGTTCATCGGGAGGGGTGTGGCGTACCGCAAAACGGGACTCCACGAGATACTGTTCATATCCACCGTCGACCACCTCCAGCTTCCACGAGCTACTGTTCTTCCACCGTCGACCTCCTCCAGCCTCCACGGGCTCTTGTTCATCCAGCCTCCACCGTGCGCTACTCCACCGGCTACTGTTCAACCACCCCTCCACCGTCTACTGTTCATCCAGCCCTCCACACCACGGGTCCTGTTAAACCACCCATCCACCGTCTACTGTTCATCCTGCCCTCCATGGGGTGGTCCTGTTCATCCAGCCCTCCACGGGGTCCTGTTCATCCAGCCCCAACCGGCTCGATTGATCGGGGTCCTGTTCATCCAGAGGCAACACCACGGGGTCATGTTCATCCATCCCCGCCAGGAACTGTTCATCCACCCCCCCCCCCCCCCGCAACGCTCACCGTTCATCCAAAGGCAGCATCGATCGGCTTCAGTTAGCAGCAGTAGCGAAGGAATCGCTCGATCAGGTTCAGTTAACAGCCATCGATCGATCACTCGGGTTTAGTAACGCGTAGCCTGCAGTGCAATCGCTCGGGTTCAGTTAGAGCCCAACGCCTCGCCCGAGTTTAGTTAGAGCCAACGCCTCGCACACACGCGCGTACGTGTATGAGAGAAACGCGCATCGCTCGGCCCCCGACCTCCCACCGTAACCGGGAACTCCCCGAAATTTTCCTCCCCCTCGCTTCTAACACGGTTTTTTCAGTCATGGACGGCCCAAAGAATGTCATGCAGCTGCGTCTCCGGCCCGCCCAGGATGAAAATCCCATTTTCTGTCATGATTTTTTGTCATAGAAGTAGGAACCCACCGCATCTATGATGATACCGGGTTTTGTCACAATTATCGTCATAGAAGTGTCATATGTATGATAGAAAAAAATTTCGTTCGGCCCAAAATGTCACGGATGTGTCTTTTTTTTGTACTGTATATGAATGCCTCTGGCGGTGTACCGGGATATGCAATGAATCAAGAGTGACATGTATGAAAGAATTATGAATGGTGGCTTTGCCACAAATACGATGTCAACTACATGATCATGCTAGCAATATGACAATGATGGAGCGTGTCATAATAAACGGAACGGTGGAAAGTTGCATGGAAATATATCTCGGAATGGCTTTGGAAATGCCATGATAGGTAGGTATGGTGGCTGTTTTGAGGAAGGTATATGGTGGGTGTATGATACCGGCGAAAAGTGCACGGTATTAGCGAGGCTAGCAATGGTGGAAGGATGGGAAAAAGTGCATATAATCCATGGACTCGACATTAGTCATAAAGAACTCATATACTTATTGCAAAAATTTAGAAGTTATCAAAGCAAAGTATTACGCGCATGCTCCTAGGGGGATATATTGGTAGGAAAAGACCATCGCTCGGCCCCGACCGCCACTCATAAGGAAGACAATCAATAAATAAATCATGCTCCGACTTCATCACATAACGATTCACCATACGTGCATGCTACGGGAATCACAAACTTCAACGCAAGTATTCTTTAAATTCACAACTACTCAACTACCATGACTCTAATATCACCATCTTCATATCTCAAAACAATTATCATGCTTCAATCTTTTCTTAGTATTCAACGCACTCAAAAGAAAGCATATTATTTTTAAGCAATTTACCATGCTATTAAGACTCTCAAAATGATCTAAGTGAAGCATGAGAGATAAATAGTTTCTTTAAAACAAATCCAACACCATGCTCTAAAAGATCTAAGTGAAGCACATAGAGCAAAATTATAACGCTCAAAAGATATAAGTGAAGCACATAGAGCAAAACTACATAGCTCAAAAGATATAAGTGAAGCACATAGAGTATTCTATCAAATTTTAATTCATATATGTCTCTCTCAAAAGGTGTGTACAGCAAGGATGATTGTGGCACACTAACAAACAAAGACACAAATAATACAAGGCGCTCCAAGCAAAACACATATCATGTGGTGAATAAAAATATAGCTCCAAGTAAAATTACCGATGGAAGTAGACGAAAGAGGGGATGCCTTCTGGGGCATCCCCAAGCTTTGGATTTTTGGTGTCCTTGGATTATCTTGGGGGTGCCATGGGCATCCCCAAGATTAGGCTCTAGCCACTCCTTGTTCCATAATCCATCAAAAGAATTTACCTAAAACTTGAAAACTTTACAAGACTAAACTCAATAGAAATCTCATGAGCTCCATTAGAGAAAGAAAACAAAAAACCACTTCAAGGTACTGTAATGAACTCATTATTTATTTATATTGGTGTTAAACCTACTGTATTCCAACTTCTCTATGGATTATAAACTATTTTACAAGCCATAGATTCATCAAAATAAGCAAACAACACACGAAAAACAGAATCTGTCAAAAACAGAACAGTCTGTAGTAATCTGTAACTAACGAAAACTTATGGAACTCCAAAAAATCTACCAAAAGTGGACGTCCTAGACAATTTGTTTATTGATCACCAGAAATTGGAATCAGTATTTTATCACGTTCTGGTGATTTTTAACAATTGTTTTCGTGAACAGAAAGTTTCTGGAAATTACAGCAAGATCAAATAACTATCATCCAAGAAGATCCTATAGGTTTAACTTGGCACAAACACTAATTAAAACACAAAACCACATCTAAACAGAAGGTAGATGGATTATTTATTCCTAAACATAAACAAAAACAAAAAACTTAAAATAAAATTAGGTTGCCTCCCAACAAGCGCTATCGTTTAACGCCCCTAGCTAGGCATAAAAGCGAGGATAGATCTAGGTATTGCCATCTTTGGTAGGCAACCCATAAGTGGCTCTCATGATAGTTTCATATGGCAATTTTATTTTCTTTCTAGGGAAGTATTCCATGCCCTTTTTTAATGTAAATTTAAATCTAATATTCCCTTCCTTCATATCAATAATTGCACCAACCGTTCTAAGGAAAGGTCTACCGAGAATAATAGGGCAAGTAGGATTGCAATCTATATCAAGAACGATAAAATCTACGGGCACATAATTCCTATTTGCAACAATAAGAACATCATTAATTCTTCCCATAGATTTCTTAATAGTGGAATCCGCAAGATGTAACTTTAGAGAGCAATCATCAAAATCACGGAAATCTAGCAAATCACACAAGGTTTTGGGGATAGTGGAGACACTAGCACCCAAATCACACAAAGCATAAAACTCATGATCTTTGATTTTAATTTTAATAGTTGGTTCCCACTCATCATAGAGTTTTCTAGGGATATAAACTTTCAACTCAAGTTTTTCTTCGTAGGATTGCATCAAGGCATCAACAATATGCTCGGTGAAGGCTTTATTTTGACTATAAGCATGTGGAGAATTTAGCACGGATTGCAACAAGGAAATACAATCAATTAAAGAGCAACTTTCATAATTAAATTCCTTGAAACCCAATATAGTGGGTTTATCAACATCTAGGGTTTTATTTCTTTCAATCCCACTTTTATCAATTTCATCATCAAGATCTAAATACTCCGAATTTTTGGAACGCCTTCTAGGTAAAGGAAGATCATATTCAGTTTCATCAAGATTCATATTGCAAAACAAAGATTTGATAGGGGACACATCAATAACTTTAAGATCTTCATCTTGATTTTCATAGGAATTGGAAGAACACGCTTTAATAAAGGCATCTTTCGTAGCACGCATCCTAACGGTTCTTTCCTTGCACTCATCAATGGAAATTCTCATGGCTTTGAGAGACTCATTGATATCATGCTTAGGAGGAATAGATCTAAGCTTTAAAGAATCAACTTCAAGAGAAATTCTATCAACGTTCCTAGCCAAATCATCAACTTTAAGCAATTTCTCTTCAAGCAAAGCACTAAAATTCTTTTGTGAATTCATAAACTCTTTAACACTATTCTCAAATTCAGAGGGCATCTTATTAAAATTTCCATAAGAGTTGTTGTAGGAATTTCCATAATTATTAGAAGGATTACTAGGATAAGGCCTAGGATTAAAATTCCCTCTATACGCGTTGTTACCAAAATTATTCCTACCAACAAAATTCACATCCATAGATTAATTATTATTCTCAATCAAAGTAGACAAAGGCATATCAATAGGATCAGAAGAAACACTCTTAGTAGCAAATAATTTCATAAGTTCATCCATCTTTCCACTCAAAACATTGATTTCTTCTATCGCATGCACTTTTTTATTAGTAGATCTTTCAGTATGCCATTGAGAATAATTAACCATAATATTATCTAGGAGTTTAGTAGCATCTCCTAAAGTGATTTCCATAAAAGTGCCTCCCACGGCCGAATCTAAAAGATTTCTAGAAGCAAAATTCAGTCCGGCATAAATTTTTAGTATAATCATCCATAAATTCAAACCATGAGTAGGACAATTACGTATTATTAATTTCATTCTCTCCCAAGCTTGTGCAACATGTTCATGATCAAGTTGTTTAAAATTCATAATGTCGTTTCTAAGAGAGATGATCTTAGCGGGAGGAAAATACTTAGAGATAAAAGCATCTTCGCATTTGTTCCAAGAATCAATACTATTTTTAGGCAAAGACGAAAACCAAGCTTTAGCATGATCTCTAAGCGAAAAAGGAAAAAGCTTCAATTTAACAACATCATTATCAACATCTTTCTTCTTTTGCATATCACATAAATCAACGAAGCTATTCAGATGAGTAGCGGCATCTTCACTAGGAAGGCCGGCGAATTGATCTTTCATAACAAGATTCAACAAAGCGGTATTGATTTCACAAGATTCAGTATTGGCAAGAGGAGCAATCGGAGTGCTAAGGAAATCATTATTATTGGTATTGGTGAAGTCACACAATTTGATAGTATCTTGAGCCATAGCGACAAACAAGCGATCCAACACACGAGCAAACAAAAGGCAAGTGTATAAAAGGCAAACGGAGAAAGAGAAGGAGAAGGAGATTGGGAAAGAGAGGGCGAATAAAACGGCAAGGGTGAAGTGGGGGGAGGAAAACGAGAGGCAAATGGCAACTAATGTAATGCGAGAGATAGGGATTGTGATGGGTACCTGGTATGTTGACTTTTTGCGCAGACTCCCCAGCAACGGCGCTAGAAATTCTTCTTGCTACCTCTTGAGCACTGCGTTGGATTTCCCCGAAGAGGAGAGGATGATGCAGCAAAGTAGCGTAAGTATTTCCCTCAGTTTTTGAGAACCAAGGTATCAATCCAGTAGGAGGCTATGCTCAAGTCTCTCGTACCTGCACAAAACGATAGCTACTCGCAACCAACGCGATTAGGGGTTGTCAATCCCTTCACGGTCACTTACGAGAGTGAGATCTGATAGAGATAATATTTTTGGTATTTTTGGTATAGAGATGCAAAGTGAAAAGTAAAAAATCAAAGTAAAAAAGCAAAGCAAGATTAAAGTGATGGAGATGATATGATGAGAATAGACCCGGGGGCCATAGGTTTCACTAGTGGCTTCTCTCAAGAGCATAAGTATTCTACAGTGGGTGAACAAATTACTATTGAGCAATTGACAGAATTGAGCATAGTTATGAGAATATCTAGGTATGATCATGTATATAGGCATCACGTCTAAGACAAGTAGACCGACTCTTGCCTGCATCTACTACTATTACTCCACTCATCGACCGCTATCCAGCATGCATCTAGAGTATTAAGTTCAAGAAAACAGAGTAACGCCATAAGCAAGATGACATGATGTAGAGGGATAAATTCATGCAATATGATAAAAAAAACCATCTTGTTATCCTCGATGGCAACAATACAATACGTGCCTTGCTGCCCCTAGTGTCACTGGGAAAGGACACCGTAAGATTGAACCCAAAGCTAAGCACTTCTCCCATTGCAAGAAAAACCAATCTAGTAGGCTAAACCAAACTGATAATTCGAAGAGACTTGCAAAGATAACCAATCATACATAAAAGAATTCAGAGAAGATTCAAATATTATTCATAGATAGACTTGATCATAAACCCACAATTCATCGATATCAACAAACACACCGTAAAAAGAAGATTACATCGAATAGATCTCCACGAGAGAGGGGGAGAACATTGTATTGAGGTCCAAAAAGAGAGAAGAAGCCAACTAGCTAATAACTATGGACCCGAAGGTCTGAGGTAAACTACTCACACTTCATCGGAGAGGCTATGATGATGTAGAAGCCCTCCGTGATGATGGCCCTCTCCGGCGGAGCTCTGAAACAGGCCCCAAGATGGGATCTCATGGATACAAAAAGTTGCGGCGGTGGAATTAGGTTTTTGGCTCCGTATCTGATCGTTTGGGGGTACGTGGGTATATATAGGAGGAAGGAGTACGTCGGTGGAGCAACAGGGGGCCCATGAGGCAGGGGGCGCGCCCTAGGAGGGGGGCGCGCCCCCCACCCTCGTGACTGCCTCTCTTGTCCCTTGGAGTAGGGTCCAAGTCTCCTGGATCACGTTCGGTGAGAAAATCACGTTCCCGAAGGTTTTATTCCGTTTGGACTCCGTTTGATATTCTGTTTCTCCGAAACTCTGAAATAGGCAAAAAACAGCAATTCTGGGTTGGGCCTCCGGTTAATAGGTTAGTCCCAAAAATAATATAAAAGTGGAAAATAAAGCCCAATATAGTCCTAAACGGTAGATAATATAGCATGGAGCAATCAAAAATTATAGATACGTTGGAGACGTATCATGCCCCCCTGTTTGTGTTTGGTATTGAGCTTGCCGGCTTGTTTGAAAACCCAACAATTTCTATTGGTATGGTTGGCGGGTTTGTCAGGGATGCCATGGATATGACAGGGCCGATCCAGTATCTTGTCTAGACTGGACGGGCCATCTCTGTTCGTCTTAAATGGCTTCTTCTGCTAATCGAGTTTGGAGCCACTAAATCCGGCGTTGACCATTGTGTCTTGGGTTCCTACATTATTGTTGCGACACTTGACTTTATTGCATCGTGTCTTTCCATTGCCTTCCCTGACTTCGGAGGTGCCAGGATCGCTTGCGCTATTGCTTCTACGAGCGATCCAGCTATCCTCTCCCGCGCAAAAGCGGGTCATTAGTGTTGTGGGAGCTGTCATGGACTTAGGATTTTCTTGGCCGAGGTGGCGGGTGAGCCACTCTGGCAGACGCTATGTTTAAAGGCCGCGAGTGCTTCGGCATCCGGACAGTCGACAATTTGGTTCTTTTTTATTAGGAACCTAGTCCAGAGTTTCCTGGCTGATTCTCTGGGTTGCTGGATGATGTGACTGAGGTCATCGGCGTCCGGAGGCCGGACGTATGTGCCTTGGAAATTGTCGCGAAAGGCATCTTCCAAGTCTTCCCAGCTGCCAATGGAGTTCTTTGGGAGGCTGTTTAGCTAGTGCCGGGTTGGTCCCATTAATTTTAGTGGGAGGTATTTAATGGCATGGAGATCATCACTGCGGGCCATGTGGATATGGAGAAGAAAATCCTCAATCCATACTGCGGGGTCAATTGTTCCATCATATGATTCAATATTCATGGGTTTAAATCCTTCTGGGAATTTGTGCTCCATTACTTCATGAGTGAAGCAGAGGGGTGTGCGGCGCTTCTATATCGGGCCAAGTCGCGACGTAGTTCGGATGGAGTCCGTCTGCGGTTTTCCGCCCGGACGTGGTTATGCTTGTTGCGTTTGGCTAGATAGCCGTCACTGCGCGTCGGTGCATGCTCCCGCAATCCGTAGATCGATCTAGTCTGACCCGCTCGATGTTCCAAGTCTTGCCGCAGGTCATATGTATATCCCGAGTTGTTGTGTCTCTATTTTTACGGTGGGATAGTATGAGCTGGTGTTCGGCTTGAGTTGCTGTTGGGGATATTACTACTGGGTGTAAACCGGCCTACCTGGGCCGGGTTGACTTCATCAGTAGTCCAAAGGTGTTAAAGCCCAGAGGAGTGACAAAGTCCCAAGGCCATAGTCGGTTCAGTATCTGTAGCCGTAAACCGGCGTGTATATAAACTTGTATTATAAGTTAGGAATAGGGAGAGACCAACCCGGATACGAATATAAACCGGAGATTGGGACTCTATGAACCGACGGGTGTCACCCGTGTATATAAGGGGACAACCCGATAGCGGTTCAAGGAAAGACAACCATAATTCGAGGCCTAGGCGAAGCTTGTTTACTCCCTAGTCATCGAAACCCCATCAATTCCATCACAAACTAGATGTAGGCTTTTACCTTCATCGAAGGGGCCGAACTAGTATAAACTCCCTGTGTCCCTTGTCCACTTTAACCCCTTCGAGTTAACCCGTTGCGATGGCTCCACGACTAAGTCCTTTCGCTAGGACATCTGTCGTGACAAACCCACGACAGTTGGCGCCCACTGTGGGGCTATCGCACGATGGTTTCAAGTTCTTGGAGGGCCGCTTTGAAGGACTCGAGGGATACGCCGTGGGCCGGATGACCAAGAGTCGTCGCGGCAAGATCTACATCGACGACGCAGGCTGGGGCCCCGAGGCCGGCTCAATTGAGTACGGGTACCGGGTCCCCTTTGGTGGCATACATGTCTTCATCGGCAAGATCGGTGAACCGGGCCCTGAGCTGGACGCCTGCACCGACCTCGTCGAGACAGCTCAGCGTGCACGACCTGCCCGGGTTAAACCGGCCGTGAAACGCGCCTTCGTGGGAGTCATCCATGGAGGAAGCTATGAGGACGGATCAGGATCTGGTGGTGAAACCGTCGTTTACTCTGGCGACGAGTCATCGACCGGAGAAACTGGGTCATTGTATCAGCTACAAGATGGCCGGATTGGGGGCTGTTCCGATGGCGACAGTATTCCGGACTCCTCCGATTTTCCCAACCGGGTTGGAATATTCATGGCCGGTACTCAAGCAGCACCTCACTCATCGACTGCCGCAGCGATGATTTCCGGTTCAGCGGCAGCAACGGCTCCCGAAGCAGGAGGCTCGATGCACCCGCCGGCTCAGGTGTTATCCATCTATTCGACGCATTGGCTGCACTCATGGCGGAGGCTAATCCGGTGGATCAGGATGCTCATAACGCAGAGATCGCAAAGGTGAGAGAGCAGATTACCCAGGCCAAAGCGGATCTGGCAGCAGAAGAGGTCAGGATGACTGCGGAGCGGGCCGCTTTGGATGCCCAAGCTTATAAGATCATGCTGGACCAGAACGCCTCACAGGAAGTCATGAGGAGGAAATACCGATCTCGTTTGCCCTCAGTTTTTGAAGGAAGGAACCTTTTCAACACCCCCGAAGCGGGAATCAATAATCCGCCGGTAGTAAACCGGGCGGAGGCACCTGCGACAGGAGCGCCGGTTCAGCCCCGTTTAATAGATCTGCCTCGTCATAATGCTGGTGTACCGCAAGCCGTGCCTACACCTCCGGGTCACTACTCCAATCCGATGGACAACCTCGTTGCAGCTGCGGCACGGCTGGAGGCTATTCTGGTTGAAGGTGATTCATTACAGGCGATCGAAACGCGCCGGGTTAAGGAGCTCCTTAGGACGGCTTTGATCCAACAAGAAGCGTACTCATACAGCCATGACCGGATTCATTCTACCCCACGTCCGGCACAGAGTTATAGCAGGCGTATGGAGGAACCAGCTGTGTCAAGTAACGCGCGGCATGAAGCACCCCGTGGCAACAATCCGGCTCCCGATGCCCAGGAGGTGGTAGACCGGGCCCGAGCGCGCAGGGAAGCTGAGTTAGCAGCGCAGTATTAGACTCATCAGTTCACGCCGGTTCGTCCCACCACTTCGGTTGAACCGGGGCTTACTTCTAGCGCTTTGGGAGTGCCTTGTCTTGTCCCTGTTTTACGCAATGTGCGCCTGCCCAAGGATTTCAAGGGCCCGCGCAAGGTGCCAAACTATACGGCGGATCAACCCCCAGAGACGTGGGTGGAGAGTTATGAGATGGCCATGGAGATGCTTGACGTTGATGAGGCGGCGTGTGCAAAATATTTTACCATGATGCTTGAAGGGACAGCCCGCACTTGGTTAAAAAGCCTGCCGCCCAATTCTATCAGCTCATGGGCCCAGTTGCGAGACCGGTTCATCAATAATTTCAAAGACACGTGTAAGCAGCCCATGTCAATAGTGGATTTAGCTGCCTGCGTCCAGGAAGAAGGAGAATCCATGACTCATTGGGTGCGCAGGGTCTCACGAGTTCTGCATTCTTCAGACCGCATCAATGCGGACACCGCAGTTATAACCTTGGAAGGCAATTGCCGGTTTGGGCCTTTGAAGCTGAAGTTAGGATGAATGAAATGCCATTGTACTGACATGGGAACCCTCATGGGCGCTTTGGTGAAGTACGCTGATTCTGATAGTACGAAGGATCCCGAGTCTGATGATGAAAAGACAGGGAAGGGAAAGAAGAACGGCAACTTCAGAGGTCAGCAGCATCACTCAGCAGGAAACGGTGGCGGAGGCAAGCGTAAAGCGGATGGCAACATGGACTTTGTGGCCAATACTAACGTGTAGAACGGGGGCCAGCGACGTAAGGGCAAAAGCCGCAGTGGAGCGCCTAGTCCTAATCCGGAACGCCTGAACTATCTGTTGAACCAGCCCTGTCCAAAGCATGGGACAAGGGAGGAACCAGCAAACCACCTTTGGAAAGATTGTTATATTATGCAAGAGTTCAAGAGCTCCAATGCCTTCCGGTATGACCCCGGCTCTGGTGGTGGTTCTGGATCTGGACCGAGTCACGGTGGAGGAAATTCCGGTTCAGGATTTAATGGTAACCCGGGCGGACATAACAATCAGCATAATCAGAATAACCAGGGTGGTAACAATCAGCAACAACAGCAGTCGGGTTACCAGAGCAATCCAAAGCAGCTAAATAGTGGGCAGTATCATGTATTCACCACTAGCTTGGACAAGCGGGACCGGAAGGTCCAGAAGCGGGCAGTCAATTCTGTTGAACCGGCCGTGCCCCGGTATCTGCGCTGGTCAGAGCAACCAATCATATGGAGCAGAGAGGATCACCCTCCCCGGGTTGACAATCCGGGTCAGCTGGCTTTAGTGGTGGCACCTCAGGTGGGAGGTTATAAGTTCACCAAGGTACTCATGGAGGGAGGTAGCAGCATTAACATCCTGTATTATGAGACTTTCCGTCGAATGGGGCTAACAGATAAGGAACTCCGGCCTTCGAATACGGTGTTTCATGGTGTGGTACCTGGCAAGTCAGCATACCCCATTGGGAAGATAGCATTGGAAGTGGCCTTCGGAGATGATCACGATTCCCGGTCCGAGACGCTGACGTTTGAAGTGGTAAAAATCCAAAGCCCGTATCACGCCCTATTCGGTAGACCGGCCTATGCGAAATTCATGGCACGCCCCTGTTATGTATACTTGCAACTCAAGATGCCAGGTCATAAGGGGACCATCACGGTTCACGGAAGCCGCAAGGTCGCTTTAGAATGCGAAGAAGGAGATGCGGCTTACGCAGAGTCGGTTTGTAGCACCGAGGAACTCAAGTATTACAAAGACAACGTTGATCCGACGGATATGACTCCTTTAAAGAAGCCTACTACGGAGCATGATCCGGCCCTGAAGTTTACGTCAGCCGCGGAGACTAAGCTTGTTGACTTCGTACCTGGCGATTCGTCCAAGTAGTTCAGCATCAGTGCCAATCTGGATCCGAAATAGGAAAGCGCGCTCATCGAGTTCATCCGTGAGAATCGGGACATCTTTGTGTGGAAGCCTTCTGACATGCCTGGTGTACCGAGGCGACTCGCTGAGCACACTCTTAACGTGGATCCTAAATACAAACCGGTGAAACAGTTCCTCCGTCAGTTCAATGAGGAGAGGCGAAAAGCTATTGGAGAAGAGGTGGCCAGGCTCTTAGCAGCTGGTTTCATTGTTGAAGTTTTCCACCCTGAGTGGCTTGCTAATCCGGTGCTCGTCCTTAAGAAAAACGGCACCTGGCGCATGTGTGTGGATTATACTGATCATAATAAAGCCTGTCCCGCAGTTCCTTTTGCCCTCCCCCGTATTGATCAGATTATTGATGCTACGGCGGGTTGCGAGTGTTTATGTTTCCTGGATGCATATTCCGGCTATCATCAGATCAAAATGGCAGTTAAGGACCAGGAGAAGACGGCGTTCATAACTCCTTTTGGAGCCTTCTGCTATGTGTCTATGCCTTTTGGGCTCAAAAGTGCCCAGGCAACCTATCAACGGTGTGTGCAAAATTGTCTCCACAAACAGATTGGCCGTAACGTGCATGCTTATGTGGATGATATCGTTGTTAAATCGAGGAAGAAGGAGACTTTGGTCGATGACTTGAAGGAAACCTTTGATAACCTGAGGACGTACAAGATGATGCTCAATCCGGCCAAATGTGTCTTTGGTGTACCAGCAGGCAAGTTATTGGGTTTTCTGGTGTCCAACAGGGGAATTGAGGCTAATCCGGAGAAGATCACGGCTATCACTTCTCTGGCTAAACCGAAATGTATTAATGATGTTCAACGTTTGGCTGGCCGGATTGCCGCGTTGAGCCGGTTTATCAGCCGCCTTGGTGAGAAAGCGATCCCGTTGTATCAGATGTTGAAGAAAACGGATCAGTTCGTCTGGAGTTCTGCCGCTGATCAGGCTTTGGAGGATTTAAAGCAGCAATTGGACAATCCGCCTGTACTCGCCGCCCCCGTTGACAAAGAACCATTATTGCTGTATGTCGCTGCTAATGCTCGTGCGGTCAGTGTAGCTATAGTGGTGGAGCGGAAGGAGGCGGGCAAAGAGTACCCGGTTCAGCGTCCGATTTATTATATCAGCGAAGTGCTTATTGAGTCCAAACAAAGATATCCGCATTGGCAGAAGCTGGTATACGGAGTTTTCATGGCAAGCCAGAAGCTGAAACAGTATTTCCAAGGGCATCCCATCACAGTGGTCAGCTCTGCCCCTTTGGGTGATATCATCCAGAACCGGGAAGCAACAGGTCGGATTGCCAAGTGGGCTATAGAGCTTGGGCTACACGGTTTGAAATACATGCCTCGGACGGCGGTGAAGTCCCAAGCACTTGTCGATTTCATCAATGACTGGACAGAGCTGCATGCCCCTGAAGAGAAGCAGGATCACACATATTGGACCATCCATTTCAACGGATCACCGCAATTGGAGGGCTCGGGGGCTGGAGTCATATTAACTTCCCCACGAGGTGACAAGTTTTGTTATGTTCTCCGCTTAATGTTCCCTTGTACTAACAATGCAGCTGAGTATGAAGCCTTGCTCCATGGTCTCCGGATGGCTAAAGAGATGAACTTAAGCCGGGTTAAGTGCTTCGGTGACTCGGACCTGGTAGCTCAACAGGTGTCTGGTACTTGGGATTCTAAAGACCCACTCATGGCTGCATATCGTCGTGAGGTTGATGCTGTTGCTGGTCATTTCAAGGGTTATCAGGTGGACCACGTGGACCGTCGGAAGAATGAAGCAGCGGACGCTTTGAGCTGGCTAGGCTCACAGCGTAAACCGGTCCCGCCCAATGTCTTTCTCGACATACTACACAACCCATCGGTTCAGCTACCTGGAGAAGCAGATTTGGCTGTTCCTGATCCGGAGGCTCAGTTGGTGGCGGCACTCCACGTCATTCTGGATTGGACACTTCCCTACCTGGCGTACATGAACCGGGGCGAGTTACCAGAGGATGAGACTCTGGCCAGACAAATAATACGGCGGTCCAAGTCCATGACAATCATCAATGGCGAGTTGCATCATTGCAGTGTATCAGGAGCATTTCAACGTTGTGTGTCTCCTGAGGAAGGCTGTGAAATTTTGCGTGAGATCCATGAAGGGGATTGTGGTCACCACGCTGGTTCAGTCTTTGGTGGCTAAGGCGTTTCGCCACAGTTTCTATTGGCTGACTGCCCATGCTGATGCGGAGGATCTGGTCAGGCGATGTGATGGTTGCCAAAAATTCTCAAGACGCGCTCATGTCCCGGCTCAAGGATTGAGGATGATTCCAATTACTTGGCCGTTTGCAACCTGGGGGCTGGATATGGTTGGGCCTTTCAAAAGGTCCAAAGACAAGAAGACCCACCTCCTGGTGGCGGTTGATAAATTTACAAAATGGGTGGAGGCAGAGCCCGTTAGCAAGTGTGATGCAGCCACTGCGGTTCAGTTCATCAAAAAGGTGATTTTCCGGTTTGGCTTTCCACACAGTATCATCACAGATAATGGTACCAATTTATCTAAGGGTGCCATGAGAGAGTTCTGCGAACGAGAGCACATCCGCCTTGATGTTTCATCAGTGGCACACCCGCAGTCCAATGGTCAAGCAGAAAGAGCTAATCAGGAGATCTTGAGAGGCATCAAACCCCGGCTTATGGTTCCCTTGCAGAGGACGCCGGGTTGTTGGGTCGAAGAATTGCCCTCTGTGTTATGGAGCATCAATACCACGCCCAACAGATCAACTGGATACACGTCGTTCTTCATGGTTTATGGGGCAGAGGCGGTTCTCCCTAGTGATATCCATCATGATTCACCCCATGTTGCGGCTTATGTTGAAGCGGACAACGAGACGGCTCGACGGGACGCTTTGGACTGGTTGGATGAAGAGCGAGACATTGCGGCTGCCCGCTCGGCGATTTACCAACAGGATCTTCGTCGCTATCACAGTCGTCGGGTCAGGAACAGAACCTTTCAAGAAGGAGATTTGGTGCTTCGACTCATTCAAGATCAAACCGATATGCATAAATTATCCCCACCTTGGGAGGGACCTTTTGTCGTCAGCAAGAATTTGCATAACGGGTCATACTATCTGATTGATATTCGAGAGCATAAGGACTCACGTAAGTCAGAAGAGGAGACCAGCAGGCTGTGGAACATAGCTCATCTTCGGCCTTACTATACTTGAGCCATTGGCTCTGCTTATGTACATATTATGACAATGTATATATTATAATAAATCGAATCCTCAGCTAAAGCGGGGTATCTGTTCTTTTATATCATGTGTGGTTACACGGAGTTGTTCTGTTTTAAGACGGCCTCCGGTTTACCCCTTGCAAAAATTATCAATATCACTTGGGGGCTCGGTCATGTCTGAACCGATGCAACACCTTTTGATAGGCGAAAGCCACCAGATCACTTGGGGGCTCGGTCGTGTCCGAACCGATGCAACACCTCTTGATCGGCGAAAGCCACCAGATCACTTGGGGACACATCAAGTCTGAACTGGTCACGCCTCTTGGTCGGCCTACAGGCCTTAGAGTCACTTGGGGGCTTGGTCGAACCCGAACCATTGCCATGCCACTTGGCCGGCATAATGCCACGAGTCATTTGGGGACCTGGCCGACTGGCACCATAGCTACACCTTTGGGGAGCTTGGTTGCGTCTGACCATGGTAACACCATCTGATCGGCTCAGTAAAGCCTCTCTTTTTGCAAAAAGTTTTATCATTGCTTTTGCTTTAAATAGCCTTTCTTAAGGAGTTGCTATTTTATCTTAGTTGCGTTTTTTAAACCGACGGTGCTTTGTACCGGTTCAAACAACCAAGTTGGCGGAACACGGACCATTTTTAAACCGAAGATTATTTGCCTGGTTTGATTTTTTCTGTTCACATCCTTTTTTGGAGTAACAAAAGGCTATTATGATCAAAGCACGGTTTACACAGTAAGCCGGCGTTATATATACAGGAGCTGTTTTCTCCCATGGCGGTTTAGGGTTATCAAACCCCCGTTTCAAGATTGGCTACACGCCTACTTCGTGCCCAATAAATGGCAGGTATTTCGTATCACAAAATTTGATCATATTTGCAAGTCTCCTTGCGTATCTACATAAAGATTCATAAACCGGATGGCGGTACAACCGCCCTGGTAGTTTAAGATTTTATGATTGCAGGAGATATAAGTTGGCAATATTGACCTTCCAAATAAAGGTATCAGCACAGATGCACGAAGGCATCTCAAGAAGCAAAAAGTATTGTCTATCCTATTACAAGGTAGCTTGGTGCCCAAATGAGATCATTGTTTTCTTGACAAGATATAACAAGGAAGCTAGTTAAAGCTGCCTTCGGTTCACACCTGCTGGCCACCCCGGTTTGATTGTTCTGGATCATCCTGCGCCGCTTCAGCTTCCTCGTCTCTACCCAGCGGCTGGAAGTCAACAGTGGTCCAGTCGATTCCCATTAATGCTTGAAAGACAGCCTCTTCATGGATCAGTGAAGACGGTTCAATATCAGGGGCGTAAGTATGCTTACGGATTGGAGGAATCAGGTTTTCCGCTTCAGGGATTGGTGCAGCCACTCTTTTGTTCTGGTCATTATACTGAGCTTGATAATGCGACAAATTTGCTTCCTCTACCAATTGGCAGGCCAGAGGGCGCACCGCCCGGTTTATCTCTCTTAAATCCTCTTCGCTGAATTCTGAGCCATCCTCCTTCAAGCTGGGATAGCCTTGAGCCGCTTCAATAGGATCAAAATCGGGCACCCATGCTTTGGCCCGGATTAAGGCATTGATGGCTCCGGTTCGAGCAGCAGACTTTTTAAGCTCATCAATCTGAGCAGGGAGCATTGACAGTCTCTTCAGCGTATCTTGGATCAAAGTGGGTGCTGGATTATTGTGTGACGCAGTTGAGATAATCCGCTGCGCTCCAGTGTACAGCTGCTCGATTAAGGTGTAGGCGGCTTTCAGTTTCATCCGCACATCTGACCCCAAGTGGTTAATGCGAGTGCCTGTAACGTGATCAGCAGTTTACAAACCTGGCTGTTTATAAGAGGATCACGATTATTATACAAGTCGCAAGAAGCTTACCAAAGATGGCGGCAGTCATTGCGTGCACTTGTCACTTTACGCTGGTTAATTCATCAGTTATCGGTTTAAGGGCAGCCTCCGCATCTTCAATCTTCTTGGTTAAAGCGGCTTTTTCTGTGGCCCAGTCAGCTCGTTCCTTCTTGAAGCCCTCCTTCAGCTGCTCCATGGTGCCTAAAGCGCTGGTTAACTCCTCCTTGGCCTTGGAGGTTTCAACTTGCTGGGACTTCAAGTTCTCTTGAAATTCGGCGGCTTGGTTCTCTTTGACCTTCAGTTCAGCCTGCAATCCGACAGTTATATGGTTTAACCAATGAAGTACCAACCACATAACAAGTTATGCGCTTTGTACTTGGGGGCTAATGCCTATTTGATTTACAGCTATCAATTAATTATCAAAGTCCCAAGCTCAAAACAAATATTCAACTTGGTACTTGGGGGCTAATGGCCATTTGCTCTAATGATATTTCGGATGCTACTGTATGAAGATTAAAGTTTCGGTTTCAACTATATTAAGTTGAACCGACCCTTGGGGGCTATATCAGTGAACTTTGGAACATTGAGTTTTATGACAAGACCCGATTCAATTATACTAAAGTTGGACCGGACCTTGGAGGCTACAGTGGTGATAAACAAGAACAAGTACATGGAGATTACCTCAAATTTTTCCTTCATCATCTTTACCAGATTGGCTTCATGATCACGACTAGTATATAGCCGGTTTAAATAACCAGAATGAATATCTGGGGCGCTGAGAGCAGTGTATGTTGCCAGATCAACATCTCATTTGCCTTTGCTCATGGCAGAAAATTCTTCTTTGGCAGTATGCTTGGCTAAAGCGACGGGATTCCCCGGTTCAGAACGACCAATGCCAGTGATTATGACTTCATCATCCTTAGACTCGCCGGTTTGAACTGGCGCAGTCGGTTTATCGGCAGGTTTGGAGGGACTGGTGGTTTTCTCAATCCGGATGGGACTGGCTGGCTGGTCAGCAGGACCGGAGGTGTTAACAAAACCTTCTTCAGCAGTAACACCTTCATCCTGTACTAGTGGGTCATTAACCACATCTTCATGGATGACCGCTTCAATGTTTGGGGTAGCATCCGGTTCAGGAGCAGCGTCTTCCTCAGCTGCCTTATCCAGGCGAGCTTTCTTACTTGGCCTCGGTTTGGCCCTAAAAAGAAGCAGCAAAATCAAAGACAGTACATATTGAAAGCTACAAAAATCAACAACGTTATGATAAGTGCAAGCTTACCCAAGCACGGTTTTAAGTGGAGGCAGCTGGGTGCCAGTTGACTCGCCAGAAGATGAGTGCGAGGTGACCTGATAATCGGAGTCAGACGGATTAAGCGGTTGACGAAAACAGTCCGCTTTAGGACAAAATTTGACAAGCAAATTAGAGACCTCTGAACGACGTCTCCGAACCGGATTGTTCGGTAAACTGGCGGAGGTAACTACCTGACCGCTGTGTTGAGTTGTGCGGCGCACCTCATGCTGTTGGGTCTTCATAAGAAAGTTGGGATCCAAATAAGCAAGAGGATGAGAAAATTTAACTTTGCGGTTTGCCTAATGGATTTTATGTGAAGGCAGAAGGCTTGAGTCAGAGGAAAGAACAATTACATCTACATCGTCAGCATGGCTAGCTTCGGCATCATCCTGACAAATATCATCATCAATAAGGTGTATAAAAAGTAAACCGAGGGAATCAAGTTCTGCCTCAAGGTCCGGATTACCCACATCGTCATCAGCGGGCGGATCAAAGGAAGCGGTGGTTCTCCTTTTATGAGCAGACTTCTTAACGACCTTGGTCTTAGGCCGGGTTGGTCTGTCCGGTTTGTCGGCTTTCTCTTGTGGGATTTTCTTGCTCCAAAATGGATCATTACCCTGCATCAAACAGAGGTCGGCATCAGTAATAGACGAGTTCAATAGCATCAAAGCTAGTACAAAGGAAAAATGCAGACTCACGGCTGGCGGTTTGTTGGTGGCGCAAAAAGGAAGCAGGCCAGTACGAGCGCAGACGTGCTCCGGTTCGTTCAAAATTTTCTTCACAGCTTCTGTGACTTCTTCATCAGTAAGCTGGATGTTTACATGCCGCAGCGGATCGTCAACACTTCCCGTATATTCACACATCAAACCGGAGCGTCGACTGAGGGGCAGTATACTCCAGGATATCCAACAACGGGCAAGATCAACTCCAGTTAAACCGTTGGCCATGAAAGCTCTGAGCTTGGACAATTGGGGAGCATACTTACTCCTCTCTTTGCCAGTTAACCTCTGAGGAAAGGGGTGAGTGTTGCTAAGCCATTCCGGACGGAGACCAGGCAATGGATTCTCTTCAGCAGGGGAGATATCTTTGCAATAGAACCAGGAATTATTCCACTCCTGGGGATGACTGTGCAGTTTCGCATGAGGATAAGTGACTTGTTTCCTTTTTTGAATCGCCATACCACCCAGTTCCATATTGGGGCCATCAGTAAACTCTGTGCGACGGTTCAAGTGAAAGCAGTCTCGGAACAACTCAACTGTGGGTTCCTCTTGGAAGTACACTTCGCAAAGCACTTGGAAGTGGCATATATTAGTAACGGAGTTGGGACCAATATCTTGTGGGCGCAGTTGAAAATTGGCTAAGACATCCCGATAAAACTTTGAACCGGGCGGACTAAAGCCCCGGGCCAGGTGATCCGCAAAAACAACAACCTCTCCTTCTTCAGGGGTGGGAGGACATTCTGTGCCTGGAACTCTCCAGTGGATGGTGTTTTTACTGCTTAAAGCGCCGGTTAGAACTAAGTTGTTCAGCTGTGTTTCCGTAACACGGGAAGGAACCCAGTTGCATTCGTATATTTGCTTGGCCATGAGGAAATCTACAAGACAAGTAATTCCGGTTCAAGTATGTGTTGATTAAACCGGATGCATATCTACTTAAACCGAAGGCAGTCCTATCTGAACCGGAGTTATGCAAGGTGGCAATGTCTGGCGGTTCAAACAAGGGGACTAATGATATATACTGGTCCTTTACATTGTCTACGCCAAAGTTAAACCGCCGGATCTAAACGTTTGAAAGCAATTGAGGGTGTACAAATACAGAAACAGATTTCACAAGCCTTCTCTACAACGATGGATCTAAAGCCAGTTCAGAAAAAGGAAAATATTTAAAAGCTTAAGGCAGAACAATATTGATCCAAAGAGCAGAAAGGTTGTTGGGATCTATGAACTTAAGTATGAATCTACAAGACGAATGCTAAAGGCCCATCGGTAATCACAGTAGGGTTTTCTTGGATCTGTCCAGAGGTATGAGCAAGAGTACGAACAGTAAGCAAGAACACGGCAAGAACATGAAACCCTAGTACAGATCTAGGTTGATAAAAACAGATATCTTACCGGAGCTGGGGGAGACGCGGAAGGACGCCGTGATTTTCTGGTACGGTCAGGTTGATGCAGCGGCCCAAGATGATGCAGAGGTCAGCGGCGGCGGCAGAGCTCCGAGTCTGGCGGCGCGAAGAAGACGAAGAGAAAGGGGATGAAGGGGAGAAAAGGAAATGACCCCTCGGCCCTATTTATGGGGCAAAGGACAGGTGTCAGGCGCGTGAATCCAGGAGCCACAAATTTCGGAGTTGTTGCCTCGATTATTGCGGATCTGTTAAACGAAGAAGGCATCATAAAAGCTAGCTTCAGGATGACGTCATGCCGGTTTACAGCAACCAAAGAAGATGACGATACAACGGTTCAACAGATACAGGAAGATGATGAAGACAAAGATTTTGGCTAAGGATTGACATGAACCCGTTCAAATCAATCTGGGGCCTAATGTTGGGGATATTACTACTGGGCGTAAAGTTGCCTACCTGGGCCGGGTTGACTTCATCAGTAGTCCAAAGGTGTTAAAGCCCAGAGGAGTGACAAAGGCCCAAGGCCATAGTCGGTTCAGTATCTGTAGCCGTAAACCGGCGTGTATATAAACTTGTATTATAAGTTAGGAATAGGGAGAGACCAACCCGGATATGAATATAAACCGGAGATTGGGACTCTATGAACCGACGGGTGTCACCCGTGTATATAAGGGGACAACCCGATAGCGGTTCAAGGACAGACAATCATAATTCGAGGCCTAGGTGAAGCTTGTTTGCTCCCTAGTCATCGGAACCCCATCAATTCCATCACAAACTAGACGTAGGCTTTTACCTTCATCGAAGGGGCCGAACTAGTATAAACTGTTGGAAATATGCCCTAGAGGCAATAATAAAAGCATTATTATTATATTTCCTTGTTCATGATAATTGTCTTTATTCGTGCTATAATTGTGTTATCCGGAAATCGTAATACATGTGTGAATAACAGACAACAACATGTCCCTAGTAAGCCTCTAGTTGACTAGCTCGTTGATCAATAGATAGTCATGGTTTCCTGACTATGGGCATTGGATGTCAATGATAACGAGATCACATCATTAGGAGAATGATGTGATGGACGAGACCCAATCCTAAACATAGCATAAGATCGCATAGTTCGTTTGCTAGAGTTTTCCAATGTCAAGTATCCTTTCCTTAGACCATGAGATCGTGTAACTCCCGGACACCGTAGGAGTGCTTTGGGTGTGCCAAACGTCACAACGTAACTGGATTACTATAAAGGTATACTACGGGTATCTCCGAAAGTATCTGTTGGGTTGACACGGATCGAGACTGGGATTTGTCACTCCGCTTGACGGAGAGGTATCATCGGGCCCACTCAGTAATGCATCATCATAATGAGCTCAATTTGATCAAAGTGTTTGATCACGGGATCATGCATTACGGTACGAGTAAAGTGACTTGCCGGTAACGAGATTGAACGAGGTATTGGGATACCGACGATCGAATCTCGGGCAAGTAAAATACCGATTGACAAAGGGAATCGTATACGGGATTAATTGAATCCTCGACATCGTGGTTCATCTGATGAGATCATCATGGAGCATGCGGGAGCCAACATGGGTATCCAGATCCCGCTATTGGTTATTGTCCGAGAGCCGTCTCGGTCATGTCTGCATGTCTCCCGAACCCGTAGGGTCTACACACTTAAGGTTCGATGACGCTAGGGTTGTGAAGATATGTATATGCAGTAACCCAAATGTTGTTCGGAGTCCCGGATGAGATCCCGGACGTCACGAGGAGTTTCGGAATGGTCCGGAGGTAAAGAATTATATATAGGAAGTGTTGTTTTGGTCATCGGGACAAGTTTCGGGGTTATCGGTATTGTACGGGGACCACCGGAGGGTCCCGGGGGGTCCACCGGGTGGGGCCACCTATCCCGGAGGGCCCCATGGGTTGAAGTGGGAAAGGATCCAGCCCAAAGTTGGCTGGGGTGCCACTTCCCCAGGGCCCATGCGCGCCTAGGGGGGGAAACCCTAAAGGGGCGCCCCCTTGCTTGGGGGGCAAGCCCCCCACCCCTTGGCCGCCGCCCCTCCTAGGAGATTGCATCTCCTAGGGACGGCGCCCCCCCTAGGGGGCTATATATATGAGGGGAGGGGAGGGGCAGCCGCACCCTTGCCCTGGAGCCTCCCTCTCCCTCTCCAACACCTCCTCCTCCTCCATAGAGCTCGGCGTAGCCCTGTCGGAGTACTGCCGCTCCACCATCACCACGCCGTCGTGCTGCTGCTGGAGCCATCTTCCTCAACCTCTCCTTTGCCTTGCTGGATCAAGAAGGAGGAGACGTTACGCTGACCGTATGTGTGTTGAACGCGGAGGTGCCGTCCGTTCGGTGCTAGGATCTCCGGTGATTTGGATCACGTCGTGTACGACTACCTCATCCCCGTTCGTTGAGCGCTTCCGCTCGCGATCTACAAAGTGGTATGTAGATGCAATATCTCTCCCATGACTCGTTGCTTAGATGAACTCATAGATGGATCTTGGTGAAACCGTAGGAAAAATTTTAATTTTCTGCAACGTTCCCCAACAGTGGCATCATGAGCTAGGTCTATGCGTAGTTCTCTATTGCACGAGTAGAACACAATTTGTTGTGGGCGTAGATGTTGTCAACTTTCTTGCCGCTACTAGTCTTATCTTGCTTCAGCGGTATTGTGGGATGAAGCAGCCCGGACCAACCTTACACGTACGCTTACGTGAGACCGGTTCCACCGAATAACATGCACTAGTTGCATAAGTTGGTTGGCGGGTGTCTGTCTCTCCCACTTTAGTTAGAGCGGATTCGATGAAAAGGGTCCTTATGAAGGGTAAATAGAAGTTGACAAATCACGTTGTGGCTTTTACGTAGGTAAGAAAACGTTCTTGCTAGAACCCTAATTCAGCCACGTAAAGCTTGCAACAACAATTAGAGGACGTCTAACTTGTTTTTGCAGCAAGTGCTTTGTGATATGATATGGCCAAAGTTGTGATGAATGATGAGTGATCTATATGTGATGTATGAGATGTTCATGCTATTGTAATAGGAATCACAACTTGCATGTCGATGAGTATGACAACCGGCAGGAGCCATAGGAGTTGTCTTTATTTTTGTATGACCTGTGTGTCATTGAGAAACGCCATGTAAATTACTTTACTTTATTGCTAAACGCGTTAGCCATAGTAGTAGAAGTAATAGTTGGCGAGCAACTTCATGGAGACACGATGATGGAGATCATGATGATGGAGATCATGGTGTCAAGCCGGTGACAAGATGATCATGGAGCCCCAAGATGGAGATCAAAGGAGCTATGTGATATTGGCCATATCATGTCACGTTTATTATTTGATTGCATGTGATGTTTATCATGTTTTGCATCTTGTTTACTTAGTACGATGGTAGTAAATAAGATGATCCCTCATAATAATTTCAAGAAGTGTTCCCCCTAACTGTGCACCGTTGCGACAGTTCGTTGTTTCGAAGCACCACGTGATGATCGGGTGTGATAGATTCTAACGTTCACATACAACAAATGTAAGACAGTTTTACACATGCAAACACTTAGGTTGACTTGACGAGCCTAGCATGTACAGACATGGCCTCGGAACACAGAAGACCGAAAGGTCGAGCATGAGTCGTATAGAAGATACGATCAACATGAAGATGTTCACCAATGTTGACTAGTCCGTCTCACGTGATGATCGGACACGGCCTAGTTGACTTGGATCATGTAATACTTAGATGACTAGAAGAGGGATGTCTATCTAAGTGGGAGTTCATTAAATAATTTGATTAAGATGAACTTTATTATCATGAACTTAGTCTAAAATATTTACAATATGTCTTGTAGATCAAATGGCCAACGTAGTCCTCAACTTCAACGCGTTCCTAGAGAAAACCAAGCTGAAAGACGATGGCAGCAACTATACGGACTGGGTCCGGAACCTGAGGATCATCCTCATAGCTGCCAAGAAAGATTATGTCCTACGAGCACCGCTGGGTGACGCACCTGTTCTCCCTGCAGAACAAGACGTTATGAACGCTTGGCAGTCACGCTCCGATGATTACTCCCTCGTTCAGTGCGGCATGCTTTACAGCTTAGAGCCGGGGCTCCAAAAGCGTTTTGAGAGACATGGAGCATATGACATGTTCGAAGAGCTGAAAATGGTTTTCCAAGCTCATGCCCGGGTCGAGAGATATGAAGTCTCAGACAAATTCTTTAGCTGTAAAATGGAGGAAAATAGCTCTGTCAGTGAACACATACTCAAGATGTCTGGGTTGCACAACCGCTTGACTCAACTGGAAGTTAATCTCCCGGATGAAGCGGTCATTGAAAGAATCCTCCAGTCGCTTCCACCTAGCTACAAGAGCTTTGTGATGAACTACAACATGCAGGGGATGGTAAAGACCATTCCTGAGGTATATGCTATGCTGAAATCAGCAGAGGTAGAAATCAAGAAGGAACATCAAGTGTTGATGGTGAATAAAACCACTAAGTTCAAGAAGGGCAAGGGTAAGAAGAACTTCAAGAAGGACGGCAAGGAAGTTGCCGTGCCCGGTAAGCAAGTTGCTGGGAAGAAGCCAAAGAATGGACCCAAGCCCGAGACTGAGTGTTTTTATTGCAAGGGAAGTGGTCACTGGAAGCGGAACTGCCCCAAATACTTAGCGGACAAGAAGGCTGGCAAAACCAAAGGTATATGTGATATACATGTAATTGATGTGTACCTTACCAGTACTCGTAGTAGCTCTTGGGTATTTGATACCGGTGCAGTTGCTCACATTTGTAACTCAAAGCAGGAGCTGCGGAATAAGCGAAGACTGGCGAAGGATGAGGTGACGATGCGCGTCGGGAATGGTTCCAAGGTCGATGTGATCGCCGTCGGCACGCTACCTCTACATTTACCTACGGGATTAGTTTTAAACCTCAATAATTGTTATTTAGTGCCAAGTTTGAGCATGAACATTGTGTCTGGATCTCGTTTAATTCGAGATGGCTACTCGTTTAAATCCGAGAATAATGGTTGTTCTATTTATATGAGAGATATGTTTTATGGTCATGCTCCGATGGTTAATGGTTTATTCTTAATGAATCTCGTACGTGATGATACACATATTCATAGTGTGAATACCAAAAGAGTTAAAGTTGATAACAATAGTCCCACATATTTGTGGCACTGCCGCCTTGGTCACATAGGTGTCAAACGCATGAAGAAGCTCCATGCAGATGGACTTTTAGAGTCTCTTGATTATGAATCATTTGACACGTGCGAACCATGCCTCATGGGTAAAATGACCAAGACTCCATTCTCAGGAACAATGGAGCGAGCAACCAGCTTATTGGAAATCATACATACCGATGTGTGCGGTCCAATGAGTGTTGAGGCTCGCGGTGGCTATCGTTATGTTCTCACCCTCACTGATGACTTGAGTAGATATGGGTATATCTACTTAATGAAACACAAGTCTGAGACCTTTGAAAAGTTCAAGGAATTTCAGAGTGAGGTTGAAAATCAAGGTGATAGAAAGATCAAGTTTCTACGATCAGATCATGGAGGAGAATACTTGAGTCACAAATTTGGCACACACTTAAGAAAATGTGGAATAGTTTCACAACTCACGCCGCCTGGAACACCTCAGCGTAATGGTGTGTCCGAACGTCGTAATCGCACTCTATTAGATATGGTACGATCTGTGATGTCTCTTACCGATTTACCGCTATCTTTTTGGGGCTATGCTTTAGAGACTACCGCATTCACTTTAAATAGGGCTCCGTCGAAGTCCGTTGAGACGACACCGTATGAATTATGGTTTGGGAAGAAACCTAAACTGTCATTTCTAAAGTTTGGGGATGCGATGCTTATGTCAAGAAACTTCAACCTGAAAAGCTCGAACCCAAGTCGAAAAAATGCGTCTTCATAGGATACCCTAAAGAAACTATTGGGTATACCTTCTACCTCAGATCCGAAGGCAAGATCTTTGTTGCCAAGAATGGATCCTTTCTAGAGAAAGAGTTTCTCTCGAAAGAAGTAAGTGGGAGGAAAGTAGAACTTGATGAAGTGTTACCTCTTGAACCGGAAAATGGCGAAACTCAAGAAAACGTTCCTGAGGTGCCTGCACCAACTAGAGAGGAAATTAATGATGATGATCAAGATACTTCTAATCAAGCTCCTACTGAAATTCGAAGGTCCACAAGGACACGTTCCGCACCAGAGTGGTACGGCAACCCTGTCTTGGAAATCATGTTGTTAGACAACGGTGAACCTTCGAACTATGAGGAAGCAATGGCGGGCCCGGATTCCGACAAATGGCTAGAAGCCAT
Organism: Aegilops umbellulata; assembly: GCA_032464435.1. Taxonomy (NCBI): domain Eukaryota; kingdom Viridiplantae; phylum Streptophyta; class Magnoliopsida; order Poales; family Poaceae; genus Aegilops; species Aegilops umbellulata. The sequence continues at coordinate 74,517,725 of CP136057.1, read as the reverse complement.
GAAATCCGAGATAGGATCCATGTATGAAAATGAAGTATGGACTTTGACTGACTTGCCCGTTGAACGGCGAGCCATAGAAAATAAATGGATCTTTAAGAAGAAGACAGACGCGGATGGTAATGTGACCATCTATAAAGCTCGGCTTGTCGCTAAGGGTTATCGACAAGTTCAAGGGGTTGACTACGATGAGACTTTCTCACCGGTAGCGAAGCTGAAGTCCGTCCGAATCATGTTAGCAATTGTCGCATTCTACGATTATGAAATATGGCAAATGGACGTCAAAACGGCATTCCTTAATGGTTTCCTTAAGGAAGAATTGTATATGATGCAGCCGGAAGGTTTTTTCGATCCTAAGAATGCTGACAAAGTGTGCAAGCTCCAACGCTCGATTTATGGGCTGGTGCAAGCATCTCGGAGTTGGAACATTCGCTTTGATGAGATGATCAAAGCGTTTGGGTTTACGCAGACTTATGGAGAAGCCTGCGTTTACAAGAAAGTGAGTGGGAGCTCTGTAGCATTTCTCATACTATATGTAATGACATACTTTTGATGGGAAATAATATAGAACTCTTGGACAGCATTAAGGCCTACTTGAATAAGAGTTTTTCAATGAAGGACCTTGGAGAAGCTGCTTATATATTAGGCATCAAGATCTATAGAGATAGATCAAGACGCCTCATAGGTCTTTCACAAAGCACATACCTTGATAAGATATTGAAGAAGTTCAATATGGATCAATCTAAGAAGGGGTTCTTACCTGTGTTACAAGGTGTGAAATTGAGCTCGGCTCAATGTCCGACCACGGCAGAAGATATAGAAGAGATGAGTGTCATCCCCTATGCCTCAGCCATAGGTTCTATTATGTATGCCATGCTGTGTACCAGACCTGATGTAAACCTTGCCGTAAGTTTGGTAGGAAGGTACCAAAGTAATCCCGGCAAGGAACACTGGACAGCGGTCAAGAATATCCTGAAGTACCTGAAAAGGACTAAGGAAATGTTTCTCGTTTATGGAGGTGACGAAGAGCTCATCGTAAAGGGTTACGTCGACGCTAGCTTCGACACAGATCTGGATGACTCTAAGTCACAAACCGGATACGTGTATATTTTGAATGGTGGGGCAGTAAGCTGGTGCAGTTGCAAGCAAAGCGTCGTGGCGGGATCTACATGTGAAGCGGAGTACATGGCAGCCTCGGAGGCAGCACATGAAGCAATTTGGGTGAAGGAGTTCATCACCGACCTCGGAGTCATACCCAATGCGTCGGGGCCAATCAAACTCTTCTGTGACAACACTGGAGCTATTGCACTTGCCAAGGAGCCCAGGTTTCACAAGAAGACCAGGCACATCAAGCGTTGCTTCAACTCTTTTCGTGAAAAAGTTCAAGATGGAGACATAGAAATTTGTAAAGTGCACACGGATCTGAATGTCGCAGATCCGTTGACTAAACCTCTCCCTAAGGCAAAACATGATCAGCACCAGAACTCTATGGGTGTTCGATTCATCACAATGTAACTAGATTATTGACTCTAGTGCAAGTGGGAGACTGTTGGAAATATGCCCTAGAGGCAATAATAAAAGCATTATTATTATATTTCCTTGTTCATGATAATTGTCTTTATTCGTGCTATAATTGTGTTATCCGGAAATCGTAATACATGTGTGAATAACAGACAACAACATGTCCCTAGTAAGCCTCTAGTTGACTAGCTCGTTGATCAATAGATAGTCATGGTTTCCTGACTATGGGCATTGGATGTCAATGATAACGAGATCACATCATTAGGAGAATGATGTGATGGACGAGACCCAATCCTAAACATAGCATAAGATCGCATAGTTCGTTTCCTAGAGTTTTCCAATGTCAAGTATCCTTTCCTTAGACCATGAGATCGTGTAACTCCTGGACACCGTAGGAGTGCTTTGGGTGTGCCAAACGTCACAATGTAACTGGGTGACTATAAAGGTATACTACGGGTATCTCCGAAAGTATCTGTTGGGTTGACACGGATCGAGACTGGGATTTGTCACTCCGCTTGACGGAGAGGTATCACCGGGCCCACTCAGTAATGCATCATCATAATGAGCTCAATGTGATCAAAGTGTTTGATCACGGGATCATGCATTACGGTACGAGTAAAGTGACTTGCCAGTAACGAGATTGAACGAGGTATTGGGATACCGACGATCGAATCTCGGGCAAGTAAAATACCGATTGACAAAGGGAATCGTATACGGGATTAATTGAATCCTCGACATCGTGGTTCATCCGATGAGATCATCGTGGAGCATGTGGGAGCCAACATGGGTATCCAGATCCCGCTGTTGGTTATTGCCCGAGAGCCGTCTCGGTCATGTCTGCATGTCTCCCGAACCCGTAGGGTCTACACACTTAAGGTTCGGTGACGCTAGGGTTGTGAAGATATGTATATGCAGTAACCCGAATGTTGTTTGGAGTCCCGGATGAGATCCCGGACGTCACGAGGAATTTCGAAATGGTCCGGAGGTAAATAATTATATATAGGAAGTGCTGTTTTGGCCATCGGGACAAGTTTTGGGGTTATCGGTATTGTACCGGGACCACCGGGGGGTCCACCGGGTTGGGCCACCTATCCCGGAGGGCCCCATGGGCTGAAGTGGGAAAGGATCCAGCCCAAAGTGGGCTGGGGCGCCACTTCCCCAGGGCCCATGCGCGCCTAGGGGGGGAAACCCTAAAGGGGGCGCCCCCTTGCTTGGGGGGCAAGCCCCCCACCCCTTGGCCGCCGCCCCCCTAGGAGATTGCATCTCCTAGGGCCGGCGCCCCCCTAGGGGGCTATATATATGAGGGGAGGCGAGGGGGCAGCCGCACCCTTGCCCTGGAGCCTCCCTCTCCCTCTCCAACACCTCCTCCTCCTCCATAGAGCTCGGCGTAGCCCTGCCGGAGTACTGCCGCTCCACCATCACCACGCCGTCGTGCTGCTGCTGGAGCCATCTTCCTCAACCTCTCCTTTGCCTTGCTGGATCAAGAAGAAGGAGACGTTACGCTGACCGTACGTGTGTTGAACGCGGAGGTGCCGTCCGTTCGGTGCTAGGATCTCCAGTGATTTGGATCACGTCGTGTACGACTACCTCATCCCCGTTCGTTGAACGCTTCCGCTCGCGATCTACAAAGTGGTATGTAGATGCAATCTCTCTCCCATGACTCGTTTCTTAGATGAGCTCATAGATGGATCTTGGTGAAACCGTAGGAAAATTTTTAATTTTCTGCAACGTTCCCCAACATAAACTCCTTGTGTCCCTTGTCCACTTTAACCCCTTCGAGTTAACCCGTTGCGATGGCTCCACGACTAAGTCCTTTTGCTAGGACATCTGCCGTGACAAACCCACGACAGTTGCCGTTTTGTCCCGGCCACGTAGTGGTCGGTCCGCCACGTTACACGCTGATTGTACGGGCTCCAGTGCCTCGTTGTCGAATTGAGGTAGCAGCTTACGCTTCGGGTAGCTTTTGGTTGGCCGTGCAAGGCCGTATTCCTCAGCTGCCAGGACATTAGTCCATCTGTCATTGAGTGTATCCCGTTCGGCTTGAAGCCGTTGGTGCTTCCTTTTCAGGCTCCTCGCGGTTGTGATGAGTTGTTTCCTAAAGCATTCCTGCTCGAGGGGATCCTCTGGCATGATGAAATCTTCATCACCGGGGCTTATGTCGTCTTTGGAGGGTGGTATGTAATTTTTGTGCTCCGAGTCCTCGCTTCTTCATGCTCGGGTATTGGTTTGACGGGGGCGTCTGGGTCTTCGGCGTTCTCCGGAGTGTTGTTGTCTCCATTGCCGGTATTGCTTTCCTTGCCACGGCGCGATTTTGAACGGCGTCGCTGATGCCGCTTCTTTGGTGTTTTATCAATGTTGTTGTCCTTGATTGGATCCTTACTGCCCTCACCGCCATCCTCTATTGGCGTATCTACCATGCATACATCGAATGTGGAGGTGGCCGCCCAGCGTGTGGTGTGCGGCGCGCTTTGTTCGTCTCCGACATCAACATCCATATCGTAGATGTCTTCGGAGTTACGGTCAAGCATGTCGGTAAGGTCCTCGACAGTGGCTATGAAGTGGGTGGTGGGTGGGACGTAAAATTCCCTGCTCTCAACCCCTAGTCTAGGTTGGGTGTAGTTCAGATGTTGCTCCTCCGTAATGACGAGGGATCGCATCAAGTCCAGAGCCTTGCTTAAAGGCGAGGTTTGGCCAAGGAGAAGAGAATCCGTGGAGTAAGGAGGGAAGGAAACTCCTTGGCCGAGCTCACACGATGCTGACTTCGAGGGTTCCGAGCCAGTGTCCGAAGAAGAGTCCGGCTTCATGATGGTTGCCAGCGACACTACTTCCTCCGGCTCTCCCGTACTGGGCCTAGTGGCCGCGGATAGTCCGGCGCCCTCAGGAATCCCATCTTCGGACCTGGCGACGCGCTCCGGATCTAAGGCCAGAGTGGAGGTTGGAGTCGTGAACCCTTGGAAGATCAAGTCTCCTCGGATATCAGCAACATAGTCCAGATTTCCAAAACTAATCTGGTGACCTGGGGCATAGCTGTCGATCTGCTCTAGGTGGCCAAGCAAGTTGGCCCGTAGTGTGAAGCCGCCGAATACGAAGATCTGGCCGGGGAGAAAAACCTCCCCCAGGGCGGAATTGTTGTAGATGGCTGATGGAGCCATCGAACCTTCTGGCGACGACACCGCGGAACTCTCAATGAAAGCACCAATGTCGGTGTCAAAACCGGCGGATCTCGGGTAGGGGGTCCTGAACTGTGCGTCTAAGGTCGCTGGTAACAGGAGACGGGGGACATAATGTTTACCCAGGTTCGGGCCCTCTTGATGGAGGTAATACCCTACTTTCTGCTTGATTGATCTTGATGAATATGAGGATTACAAGAGTTGATCTACCACGAGATCGTGATGGCTAAACCCTAGATGTCTAGCATGTATGATTGTGATTGCCTCTATGGACTAAACCCTCCAGTTTATATAGACACCGGAGGGGCCTAGGGTTGTACAAAGTTGGCTTACAGAGGAAGGAATATTCATATCCGAACGCCAAGCTTGCCATCCACGCAAAGGAGAGTCCCATCCGGACACGGGAGGAAGTCTTCTGTCTTGTGTCTTCATGACCCATTAGTTTGGCCCACGTCACATAGCCCGGACGCCCGAGGACCCCTTAATACAGGACTTCCTCACCCCCCCCCTCTCTTTCACTCTCCCTCTCTCCCTCTCCTTCCTTCCCCCTCTCTTCCCTTGTTTGAAACCTACTAGGAATAGGATTCCTAGTAGGAATCCTACTAGGGGCGCGCCCCATGAGGGCCGGCCGGCCTCCCCCTTGCTCCTTTATATACAGGGGCAGGGGGCACCCTAGAACACACAAGTTGACAGTTGTCTTAGCCGTCTGCGGTGCCCCCCACCACAGATTTCCACCTCGGTCATATCGTTGTAGTGCTTAGGTGAAGCCCTGCGTCGTTAAGTTCATCATCACCGTCATCACGCCGTCGTGCTGACGAAACTCTCCCTCGGCCTCAGCTGGATCAAGAGTACGAGGGACGTCACCGAGCTGAACGTGTGTAGATCATGGAGGTGTTGTGCGTTTGGTACTTGATCGGTTGTATCACGAAGAGGTTCAACTACATCAATCGCGTTACTTAACGCTTCCGCTTTTGGTCTATGAGGGTACGTGGACACACTCTCCCGCTCGTTGCTATGTACCTCCTAGATGGATCTTGCGTGTGTGTAGGAATTTTTTTGAAATACTACGTTCCCCAACAATCGCTTCATACAAAGGCTTGCGGCGGCGGCGAAGTTCTAGGTTTATTCTAGGGTTTTCTCTATTTATAGGAATTTCCAGCGTTGGAATCATGTGAAAAGGAGTCACGATGGGCCCACAAGCCACTTGGGCACCATTACCCCCTGGCCGCGCCCAAGTGCGTTGTGGCCGCCTCATAGCTCTTCTGGTCCTCCCACGAAGCTTAGGGGGTCTCTTTTGTTCCTGAAAAATTATCAAAAAGTTTCATCCCATTTTGGGAACTTTTATTTTTGCACAAAAAACAACACCATGGTAGTTCTGCTGAAAACAGCGTCAGTCCGGGTTAATTCCATTCAAATCATACCAAAACCATACCGAATTGTTGTAAACATGGCATGAATACTTCATAAATTAGATACGTTGGAGATGTAACACTCCATCATCCATATTCAACGATCCACTCTCCCGCAACCCGTTGTACCCCTTACTTGAACATGGTGCTTTATGCTTCATATTATTACCAATGATGTGTTGTCATCCTATGATGTTTGAGTAGATTATTTTTGTCCTATGCGTAATTGGTGAACTGCTATGATTGGTTTAAATTGCTTGTGGTTATGTTTTTGTCCTTTGGTGCCCATCATATGAGCACGCGCGTGGATCACACCATAGGGCTAGTTGTGTGTTGATAGGACTATGCATTGAAGGGCAAGAGTGTCGAAAACTTCTTCCTACCATAGAAATTGATGCATGCGGGATTGAAGGGGGGCCAATATATCTTAATGTTATGGTTGAGTTTTACCTTAATGAACTTTAGTAGTTGCGGATGCTTGCTAATAGTTCCAATCATAAGTGCATAGAATTCCAAGTAAGGGATGACATGCTAGCAGTGGCCTCTCCCACATAAAAACTTGCTATTGGTGTAGTAACTTAGCCAATTGCTCTCGGACAATTCCGCAAATCCTACCACTTTCCACACTCGCTATATTAACTTTATTGTTCTTTTATTAAAACAACACCTAATTTTTATTTCCATATTTTTATTATATTGCAAACCTATCCCACTACACCTACAAAGTAGTTCATTAATTATTCTAGGTAAAGCAAATGTTGGTGTGCGTAATTTGTATTGGTGGTCAACAGAACTTGAAGAAAATATAAATTCTACCTTTAACTCCTCGTTGGATTCGACACTCTTATTTATCGAAAAAGTCTACAAACGATCCCCTATACTTGTGGGTTATCACGTCTCCAACAAATTTACTCCACCAGAAGCTCTTCATGATCAACTCAAACCGCCTAATAAGAAGGGTAGTATATAAAGAAGAAGGCCTCCTACCTTCATGTTACGTCCGCAAAGGAAATTTGGGATAGCCTATTGTTGGTCAATTCCGGAACCACCAAGCTTCAACTCTTAAGATATGAAATGGCCGAGAGTGAAATGCACTTCTTTGTATTGGAACCAAATGAGGAGTCTCAAGCACTATTAATGAATGAAATTGATAAAATTTTGTCTTTTCTAAAAAAGGAAAAAATATTGTACATGGTTGACTTGTATGGGCTATATTATCGTAATTTTAAGTTGTTACCTGTGATAGGCACACGTTAATCGGTTGCCACAAGCACAAGATTTTTACATATATTCTCAAAATGAAAGCAATAAATATCTTGACACTCCATTGCATATGAGGTGTTACATGGTTTGGAATATCTCCAACTCTTATGCCACGAGGGCACTGAATCCATGCCCTAATCCTTTCTGAGTTCACTACATTAGGTGGTTCTGGAATGTGACCCACTTATGGTTTGGGATATCCCCAACTCTATCATTTCCATTATAGTGACTAGGACATTACAGACTGCTGGAAGACTACTATATCGTTTGGTGAGAATTGGGTGACACGGTTCGCGTTCCATGGTCATCCTGGTGGCATGGAAGCTCTCGAAAGAGTGAAATGCTTGATTCCTTCAAAACAAGTCTTCCATGTTGTTGATGAGGGAGTCCTAGACTAAGGGGTCCTCGGGCGTCCAGCATGTTGGACATGGGCCGGCTAATGGGTTGTGAAGATACAAGACCGAAGACTCTCTCCCGTGTCTGGATGGGACTCTCCTTGGCGTGGAAGGCAAGCTTGGCGACCAAATATGAAGATTCCTTTCTCTGTAACCGACTTTGTACAACCCTAGTCCCCTCCGGTGTCTATATAAATAGGAGGGCTTAGTCCGGAAAGATAGACAATTATAGTCATACAGGCTAGATTTCTAGGGTTTTAGCCATTACGATCTCGTGGTAGATCAACTCTTGTAATACTCATATTCATCAAGATCAATCAACCAGGAAGTAGGGTATTACCTCCATAGAGAGGGCCCAAACCTGGGTAAACATTGTGTCCCCTGTCTCCTGCTACCATCGACCTTAGACGCACAGTTCGGGACCCCCTACCCGAGATCCGCCAGTTTTGTCACCGACATTGGAGCTTTCATTGAGAGTTCCACTGTGCCATCCTCAAAAGGTTTGATGGCTCCTTCAATCATCTACAACAACGCTGTCCAAGGACAGGTCTTCCTCCCCGGATAGATCTTCGTGTTCGGCGGCTTCGCACTGCGGGCCAACTCGCTCGGCCATCTGGAGCAGATTGATAGCTACGCCCCTGGCCGTCAGGTCAGATTCGGGAACTTGAACTACGTCGCGGATATCCGCAGAAACTTGATCTTTGACGGATTCGAGACCAGGGCAGTCGCTCCCAGTCGCCATGATGAACGTGACTTAAATCTGTCATCGGGCCATACCCGGGATATTGCACTGGTAACCGCTCTGGCCCTAGATCCGGAGCAGATCGCGCCATCCGAGGATGGGAAGCTCAACCCCGCCACGGAAGCCGCATATTACACAGCGTTGGAGCCGCACACAGACCTAACCTCTAGTGATGTCTGTGTCACCGGAATCTCGGACTCGTTTCCGGCGATAAGTTCCGAACCATGTGTGTCCGCGTATGTCGAGCTAGATCGGTCATCGATCACCAAATTCAGTGACGTGGACATCTTCCGGCACTCGCCTTTAGGCGACGTGCTGAACTCATTAAAAAAGACGTGTTGAACTCATTAAAAAATCGATCCTTAGCGGGGAACTCATGGCCGAACTATATCCGGTTCGAACTGGAGGCTGATGACGGGGAATTTCGCTTCCCACCCGCCACCCACTACATAGCCACTATCGTGGACTTGACCGACATGCTCGATTACGGCTCCAAAGACATCAACAGTATGGACGACGATGCAGATGAGGAGCATGGCCAAAACCCGCCGTTTACCGGACGCTGGACGGCCACTTCTTCGTACGACGTATACAAGGTGGATACACCTAAAGAGAATGACGACGAGGACAAGGAAAATCCAGTTGAGGATGAGCCTCCTAAGACACAACCAAAGCGCCGGCATCAGCGGCGCTGCTCTAAATCCCGCCGCAGCAAGGATAGCAACACTCGCATAGGAGACGGTAACACTCCGGACGGTGCCAGAGACAGAGAAGATCCCGACGAAAAAACGGCCAGACAGGGCGACCGGGAAGATGGGAAAGTTACCCCTCATGAACAGGACATAAACGATGACTCGGAGGGCAGCACTTATCTTCCACCCTCCAAGGATGAGACGAGCCTTGCCAACGAGGATTTTATCGTTCCTGAGGAACCTCTCAAGCAAGAGCGCTTCAAGCGCGAGCTAATAGCCACTGCAAGGAGCCTGAAAAAGAAGCAGCAGCAGCTTCAAGCTGACCAAGATCTACTCAACGACAGATGGACTGATGTCCTAGCAGCCAAAGAATACGGCCTTAAGCGCCCAACAAAAAGTTACCTAAAGCGCAAATTGCTACCTCAGTTCGATGATGAGGCACCGGAGCCCGTACCATCATTGCACAATGCGGCTGACCGACCACCACGCTGTCAGGATAAAGCGGCAACTCAAGCCGAACACCAGCCCGCCCCACCTCGCCGTAAGGGCAGAGATAAAGCAGCTCGGGGTTATACATATGACCTTCGGCAGGACCTGGACAGTAGAGCAGGACATACCAGATCGATCTACGGATCGCGAGGACGTGCCCCGACACGTGACGACGGCTATCTATTCGGACGTGACAAGCCTAGTCACGCCCGGGCCGAAAACCGCAGACGGACTCCATCGGAGCTACATCGCGACGTGGCCCGAAATAGAGGCGCCACACACCCTCTTTGCTTCACTGACGAAGTAATGGATCATGAATTCCCAGAAGGGTTTAAACCCGTAAATATGGACAACTGATCCCGCGGTTTGGATCGAGGATTTTATTCTCCACATCCATATGGCCCGCGGAGATGACCTTCACGCCATCAAATACCTCCCACTCAAACTCAAAGGGCCAGCTCGGCACTGGTTAAATAGTCTGCCAGAAAACTCTATTGGCAGCTGGGAGGACTTGGAAGAAGCCTTGTTTGACAACTTCCAAGGTACATATGTCCGGCCACCAGATGCCGATGACTTAAGTCACATAGTTCAACAGCCTGGAGAATCAGCCAGGAAATTCTGGACTAGGTTCCTAACTAAAAAGAACCAGATCATCGACTGTTCGGATGCCAAAGCCCTTGCGGCCTTTAAACATAGCATCCGTGACAAATGGCTCGCCCGCCACCTTGGCCAGGAAACGCCGAAGTCCATGGCAGCCCTCACGGCACTCATGACCCGCTTTTGTGCGGGTGAGGATAGTTGGCTGGCCCGTAGCAAAAACACAGCAAGCAAAACGGGCACCTCCGAGGTCAAAAATAGCAACGGCAGGCTCCGACGCAGCAGACACAAACGCCGAAGCAATGCTGACAACACCGATGACACGACAGTCAACGCCGGATTCAGTGGCGCCAAGGCCGGTCAGCGGAAGAAGCCATATAAAATAAATAACTCAGTGCAGTCTAGCTTGGACCGCACACTCGACCGTCCGTGCCAGATCCATGGCACCCCAGACAAACCAGCCAATCATACCAATAGAGATTGTTGGGTTTTCAAACAAGCCGGCAAGTTAAATGCCGAAAACAAGGAAAAGGGATCGCAAAGCGAGGATGATGACGAGGAGCCCCGGCAACCGAACACAAGGGGACAGAAGAAGTTTCCCCCTCAGGTTAAAACAATGAACATGATGTATGCTACACACATCCCCAAGAGGGAGCGCAAGCGCGCTCAGGGATGTCTATGCGATAGAGCCAGTCGCCCCAAAATTTAATCCATGGTCATCATGCCCGATCACTTTTGATCGTCGAGATCATCCGACCAGTATCCATCATGGCGGTTCAGCCGCACTGGTCCTCTACCCAATCATTGATGGATTCCAACTGACGCGAGTCCTCATGGACGGTGGCAGCAGACTCAATCTGCTCTATCAGGATACAGTGCGCAAAATGGGCATTAACCCATCACGGATCAAGCCCACAAAGACTACCTTTAAAGGAGTCATACCGGGTGTAGAGGCTCGCTGTACGGGCTCAATCACGCTAGAAGTTGTCTTCGGGTCTCCGGACAACTTCCGAAGCGAAGAGTTAATCTTTGATATCGTCCCTTTTCGCAGCGGCTATCACGCACTACTCGGACGAACCGCATTTGCTCGATTCAATGCGGTGCCTCACTATGCTTATCTCAAGCTCAAGATGCCCGGACCACGTGGCATCATAACAGTCAATGGAAACATGGAATGCTCCCTCCGTCCAGAGGAGCACACCGCTGCCTTAGCAGCAGAAGTACAGGGCGGCCTTCTTAAGCAGAACCCTAATTCGGCGGCTGAGCTCCCGGACACTGTCAAGAGAGTCCGGACTATTCTATAGCAGGACAACTCGGCTCATCAAGAGATCGACTAGCAATACGGCCTCCGCCTCAGTCCCGATCAGTTGGCGGCATTCGTACCGCGTGCCCATCACTACGCACTCAAAATACCATGGGCATAGACGGAGGCATACCTACCTCGTGATCCACAATACGGCTCGACCGCTCCCGGACACACATATACTTTCACTGTTTCCTTTTTCTCCTTTTCAGGTTTCTTTTCCCAGGCCCCCTCTGACGGCCTGACCTGCGGTCCTTTCGAAGGATAAATACACCAAGATGGCAGGAACGACAGACGTGCAGGGGAATTTCTAGGTGATTTCTTTAACGATCACTCTACCTGTTTTCAGGACCCACACGCAGCTCTCCCTTGGTTGTGGCATGTTAAATAGCCTATTGCTTATCGCACTACTTGTATCAATGCACTTTGACGTATTAATCAAATTATAATGGAAACAGTTTGCGGCCCAAATTTTAGGGCCCCGGCTCATTACCTTTGCTCCATTTATGTTTTCCTTTTTCTGTTGATAACCTTATCAGATAGCACCCGTACACTTTGGTACGTTTCAGATTTGCCAGGGGCTTCATAGCGCCCCACACAACGGCAACAAAGTCCGAACACTTTTTACAGTACAGATCGGCACCCCGAATTTAGCACTATATGCATTGGCTCCGAATCATGTCTTTGGTCAATAGTTGGGTTGACCGGCTCCTGTGCTTGCTACCTTACATTCCGCTATATTGGCTAAGGTAGTAAAGGGAGAACTACTGCGATTGTGCCCTGGTTTACCTGAAGGAGCACCTCAGTAGAGAAAGCTGAAAACTGACTGTCATGATACGGCGAGAGCCGGTCACCTCTTCGGAGGTTTCAAATCATTAGAGATTTTTTCCGCATTACGCGAGGAATCAGTACTCACCTGATCAGGTGCTTATGGCACCCTAGTTCGGATACTAGGGGCTGCGCCTAAATTTTCATTGTCAAACTCCTATGGCTAAGTGAGGGTGTTCAAGCCGAATAGTCTGATTGCCTGGTTCGTTGCGCTAAACACCTTCTTCAAGGACCAAACAATTGGATCAAGAGTGTTTATATTACATCCCGAACACACCCATACTACCTACGTGGGGGCAGAAGCCGACGACTGGCCAACTCTCAGATTTCATACAACACGGCCGCACAAGAGGTGATTTACAAAAAACAAACATCATATTACATAACAACTTTGTTTCATCATACAAGGCAGAGATAACATGAATATTTCATTCAAAGATAATGTCTTGCGCACATTGCGTCACCATAATGTGAGACCCCTCCAAGACGTCTTCAAAATATCGCTCGGGCGTGCGGTGCTCCTTGCCCTCAAGCGGACCCTCGGTCACAAGCTTGACGGCGTCCATCTTCGCCCACCACACCTTGACACGGGCGAAGGCCATGCGCACGCCCTCGATGCAGACCGACCGCTTGATGATATCCAGCCGAGGGCAAGTGTTGGTGTCAAAACCGGCGGATCTCGGGTAGGGGGTCCCGAACTGTGCGTCTAGGCGGATGGTAACAGGAGACAAGGGACACGATGTTTTTACCCAGGTTCGGGCCCTCTTGATGGAGGTAAAACCCTACTCCTGCTTGATTGATCTTGATGATATGGGTATTACAAGAGTTGATCTACCACGAGACCAGAGAGGCTAAACCCTAGAAGCTAGCATATGGTATGATTGTTGTTGTTACGATGTCCTACGGACTAAACCCTCCGGTTTATATAGACACCGGAGGGGGCTAGGGTTACACAGAGTCGGTTACAAGGAAGGAGATCTACATATCCGTATTGCCAAGCTTGCCTTCCACGCCAAGGAGAGTCCCATCAGGACACGGGATGAAGTCTTCAATCTTGTATCTTCATAGTCCAACAGTCCGGCCAAAGGTTATAGTCCGGCTGTCCGGATACCCCCTTATCCAGGACTCCCTCAGTAGCCCCTGAACCAGGCTTCAATGACGATGAGTCCGGCGCGCAGATTGTCTTCAACATTACAAGGCGGGTTCCTCCTCCGAATACTTCATAGAAGATTTTGAACACGAGGATCGTGTCCGGCTCAGCAAAACAAGTTCCACATACATCCGTAGAGAGAATAACATTTCCACAAATCTCATCTGCTGACGTATCCCGTAGTTTGACATCACACCACAGCCAAGCTTTTATTTGAATCGTGTTTTTATAGCCAACCTCAGCGCGTTTCGCGAGGTGGTTTCCTTGGCACGTCTTGTCGAAGCAGAGATCGTGTCCCCTTATCGCGGGATTCTCATCAATACGGACATGGGTAACCCAACCGCGCCATTGATTATGGCGCTTGGGGGATAAGCGAGTTTTATCAGGCTAGTGGGGACGCATAGTTTCATTCCCATATAAAGGGATAAGGATTCGCCTTTTTCTACCCACGCCTTCTTCCTCCTTTGCTCATCCATTCTCGCGCACTCGAGCTCTAGCGCCCAAGTCCACATTTCCTTCCTCAACCTTCTCCAATCATGTCCGAAGCGGGAGGCAAGTGGATGGTCTCCTCCGTCATGGAGGGACACATCAAAAAGCTGAGGGGAGCTGGATACCTGTCCGAGGACATCGCGCACCGGCTCCCAGATGCGGGGTAGCTCATCCCCATCCCCAGGCCCCATGAGAGGGTAGTATTCCTTACCCACTTCCTCCGTGGACTGGGATTCCCTCTCCACCCATTCGTCCGGGGGCTCCTGTTCTACTATGGCCTGGATTTCCACGATCTGGCCCCGAACTTCATCCTCAACATCTCGGCGTTTATCGTCGTGTGTGAGGCCTTCCTCCGCATCAAGCCCCACTTCGGCTTATGGCTGAAGATCTTCAATGTCAAACCGAAGGTGGTGGGCGGCCAGCAGGCGGAGTGCGGAGGTGCCATGGTGGGAAAGATGCCCAACGTCACATGGCTCGAGGGCTCCTACGTGGAGACCATAAAGGGGTGGCAATTGGGGTGGTTCTACATCACCGAGCCGCGTGACCCCAAATGGGCGGCAGCCCCCGAGTTCCGATCCGGAATCCCCATGCGGCTCACCTCCTGGAAAGAGAAGGGCCTGCCCTGGGGCAGTCCAGCAGAGCTGACCGGACTCCAAACCTGTATCCAAAATATGATAAACAGGAGGCTCAAGCTTGTCAACATAGTCCAGGTCATCCTCATCTGCCGGATCCTCCCGTGTCAGCAACAGGAGTTCAATTTGTGGGAGTTCGACCCGGCCCAGCACCAGACTCTGAGCGAGCTCTTCACATGACGCACGAAGACGCCTGGAAGGTGCTGTTTAAGGGCGCCAAGGTTCCCCCTCCCCTCACCGAGGATCGCGGACTCAGCGCGAAGCGCCAAGCCGGCGCGGTAAGCTTTTTTTATCTCTTATAGGGTATTCATTTTCCATAGTTTAACTATGTGCGGGATCTGAGCTTCCATGCCTTTGACAGGAATGGGTGGAGACATCGGGGCAGACTGACTGTCCGGCCCCCCCGCCTGAAGACCCCGCGGACGCTCTCCTGACGGAGATGCTGACTCCGGCTCCTTACGAGGTGCCGGAGAAGAAGATCAAGAAGAAGGCCACGGGAACCCGAAAGAGTTCCCGGCGCCAAGTGTTATCGGACTCATCGTCCGATAACTCTAAGACGCACTCCTCCCATGGAAACGAGGAGGAGGCAGATAAAGGTTCTTCCCCTCCAGTCGGGGAAGACAAGAAAAGGAAGGCCGCCCAAACCAGGGAGGCCGGAGGGTCCAAGAAGGGAAGGACCCTTCCTCCGGACTATTCCACCAACGTCGCCGACAGCGAAGACGAGTGGCCACCCAGGGCCAAGCCCCTGGCGAAGTCGTAAGTATTCGGATACCAGAGTAACTCATAGCGTACCTTTATTGCACAGCTTCTCCTAACGCCGAATATAATCATGTAGTCCACCCCGAGCCCACGTCGATGTATCGTAAAGCGGTTCCTTGGATTCGTCGGACGTGAATAGCTTTTCACTTCCGACTGCCTCCTCTCCTCGCCCTACGAACAATGCCGAGGTATTGTCCCAAGGGGCACCAAGCCAAGGGGAGGTAGTCCTGGAGGCGCCTCAAGGCGACCTTCCGGACTCCAGGCGCAAAGGGAGAAAGGCTCCCAAGGGCTCCAAGTTCGGCCCTGGGCCGAATACCGCATCGGAACCTTCAGTGGTTCCGGACTACGGCAGGCGACCCCCTATTAAGAGGGGCAAAGCCTCCCGTGCTGGTGACCTCCGTCCACCCGGAGGCACCGGACAATTTGCTGGAGGTGCTTAACGGCGCCTCCATCGACGAGGAGCACCGCACTATTATGAGTGCGGTGATCCAGAAGGTTCAGTCTACCAAGAGCAGACTAACTGAAGCCTGTGCCAGCCTTCTAACAGGCTTTAAGGTATGTATTTTAAAATATATGAAAATATTACCGCATAGACAGTAGCCCCTGATGCTCTGTTTGGTGTTCACGAAGAAAAGCCGTATAGAGGATCGAATAAAATCTGCAGGAGTCTAATACAAATATGGCTATATGCGTGTGCAGGCTTCGCTGTTGACCTCTGCCACACTGACTGCGATGGTCGCTGCACTGAAGCAGAACCTCGAGCGGTCCGAGAAAGAGCTCGGACTTGCCAAGCAGTAGCTCGAGGAGAGCAAAGGTAGGGAATACCTTGTCTATATATATAAAAAAGAAGTGGTTGCAAAAATGATAGGATCATCATGTATGTGTCAGGGACGACGACCGAAGTGGCGGCCCTGAAGCAAGCGTTGTCCGAGGCCGAAAACAAGGCGGCCACGGAGCGCACCGAGCGGGAGAAATAGGAGGCACGGGTTGGTGAGGTGCAGCAAGAGCTCCAGGCTCTCGTGAAGAGGCACGAGACTTTGGAGCTTGACTCGAAGACTCGAGAGTCCGAGCTTGCTGCGGCCCTCGAGAGCACCAAGTCTGCCAAGGCCAAAGCCCAAAAAGCTCTCTAGGAAATTGAGGCGATGAAGAAGATAGCGGCGGGTAAGGCATTCATTATGCAAAGCAAGCATGTGAAATTAAATTACTTATTACTTACCCGAGTCCGGAGCTCTCCAGGAGCATTCGCAGATTTGCCCCGCAGCATGTCAGATGCCGCAAAGTACTACCGAGCAGAGGAAGGGAGCTCGACGGAGAAGGTGTTCTGGTCTTAGTATACTGAGGCCGAACACCTGGTGCCCTTAAGAGACCAGCTGAAGCAATTGGTCGAGCTCCATAAGGCGGCCGAACAGGCCATGAAGTGTCTTATAGTCCGGCTATGGCCTGGAGAGGCCATGCCCGGGAGCTACTTCGGGATGGTGAGGCGGCTTATGGATGCCTGTCCTTGGCTTGAAATCATCAAGTGCTCCGTCTGCATCGAGGGCGCTCGCAGGGCGCTTGCCCGTGTTAAAGTGCACTGGGGCAAGATGGACGCTGAGAAGCTGGTGAAGGATGGACCGCCGCAGGGCAAGGAGCATCGCCACCCTGAGATGTATTATGAGGGCGTCCTGAAGGGTGCCCGCCTTATGGCGGATGAGTGTTCCAAGGATGTAATTTTTGAATGAACTTGCTCGTGTGATCCTATATTCATGAAAACTTGTTCATATGCGCTATGCAACGCTTGTTTGAATTTAAAATATTACCTTCTGTGCGGTTGTTTATCAAATCTGAGAGATGGCTAGTCGTCGGCTTCTGCCCCCATGCCACGAGTGATGGGGTGTTCGGGATAAATCTGAGCACTCTTTTTCCCATTCTTGGGTCCTTCGAGGGAGGTGCTCAGTGCAACAAACAAGGCAATCGGACTATAATGCTTTATCACTCTCACTTAGCCATAGAAGTCTACAATTTTAAATTTTGGCGAAGCCCCTAGTATTCAGAAGACCGAGTTCGGGGCGCTATACACGCCTAAGCCGGACAAAGCCGACTCCTCGCCCTAAGCGGCATAAGTCTTTAATTACTCGAAACCTCTCGAACAGCGACCAGCTCTCGCCTTATCATGACAGTCAGTTTTAGCTTTCTCGACTAAGGTGCTTAGCCTAGATGAACCAGGGCACAATCGCAGTAGTTCTCCCAGTGCTACCTTAGCCGATATAGTGGAACGTAAGGTACCAAAACATGGGAGCTGGGCAAACCCAACTATTGACCCAAGACATGATTCGGAGCTGATGCATATAATGCTATAATTTCAGGGTGCCGCACTTTCGAAAGTGTTCGGACTTCTCACGCCGTATTATGGGGTACTGAAGCCCCTGGCGTATTAGCCGTACCAGAGTGTACGGTTGCTGGATGTCATGAATTAACATATATGCATAAAAGGGGAAGGAATAGAGAATGCGGTAATAGACTAGTGTTATGCATTGTTTATTCAAAAAAGGTGCATTAAAGCAGAACGATACAAGTAGTGCGATAAGCAAAAAATGGGACTATTTGACATGTCCCCTCAAAGGGCAAGCTGTGGAATGGTATTTTAAAGCAGGTATTTCGCTTGTTATAGAGACCACCTGGGAGTTCCATGGTGCGACGTAGCTTTCTGCCTCCCTGGTTGTTGTATCGTGAGTTCGGCAATTATACTGCCGGACAGGGCTTCCAGAGAGTAAAGTCCTGAAAGAGAGAAAAAATAACAAAGTAGGAAGCCCCTAGTGCGGTTGAGCCGCGTTGTGGGGCGTGCCGTGGTCGTGCCCCTCCCCCTATGCCCATGGTATTTTCAATGCGTAATTATGTATGCGTGGCACGGATTTCGCTGTTTGGCTGGGGCTAGGGTAGGGACCGCATTGCTACGCTTGCTCGAAACATGCCAGGAGGTCCTGTTGCATATTACTCCGGGCGCGCTTGACTGCGTCCGGGCGTTTGATTGCCAGACTGGAGAATTGCCTTGAGAGGCTGCTTTGTGCTTCTATTGCGAGGGCCGCGGTGTGCTCCTCCGTTCGGAGGGAGCGCTCTGTGTTTCCATTGACTGTGATGACCCCCCGAGGTCCTGGCATCTTGAGCTTGACGTATGCATAGTGCGGTACCGCGTTGAATCTTGCAAATGCGGTTTGCCCGAGCAGTGTGTGATAGCCGCTGCGGAACGGGACTATATCGAAGATTAACTCCTCGCTTCAGAAGTTATCCGGGGATCCGAAGACCACTTCTAGTGTGACCGAGCCTGTGCAATGGGCCTCAACACCTCGTAAAACGCCTTTAAAGGTCGTTTTTGAGGGTTTAATCCTTGAGGGATCTATACCCATTTTGTGCACTGTGTCCTGATAAAGCAGGTTCAGGCTGCTGCCGCCGTCCATAGGGACTCGAGTGAGGTGAAATCCGTAGATGATTGGGTCTAGGACCAATGCGGCGAATCCGCCATGACGGATACTAGTGGGATGGTCCCTGCGATCGAAAGTGATCAGACAGGAGGACCATGGGTTGAATTTTGGGGCGACTGGCTCCAACACATATACGTCCCTTAGCGCACGCTTCCGCTCCCTCTTGGGGATGTGGGTTGCGTATATCATGTTCACCGTCCGCACTTGTGGGGGGGGAACCTCTTCTGTCCTCCGGTGTTCGGCGGCCTGGGCTCCTCCTCGTCATTGCTACGTAGCCCCTTGTCCTTGTTTTCGGCATTTAACTTGCCGGCTTGCTTGAACACCCAACAATCCTTATTGTTGTGATTGACTGGCTTGTCGGGGTGCCGTGTATTTGGCACGAGCGATCGAGTATACGGTCCAAAATGGACGGGCCCGGCGTGCTTCTTTTGAATGGCTTTTTCCGCTGACCGGGCTTAGAGCCTCTGAATCCGGCATTGACTGTCGTATCCTCTGTATTATCGCTGTTAATGCGGCGCTTGTGTTTGTCGCGACGTGACCTGCCATTGCTGTCCTTGGTGTCTGAAGTACCATGGTTCTTTGATATGTTATTGCTGCGAGCCAGCCAGCTGTCCTC
Organism: Aegilops umbellulata; assembly: GCA_032464435.1. Lineage (NCBI taxonomy): Eukaryota > Viridiplantae > Streptophyta > Magnoliopsida > Poales > Poaceae > Aegilops > Aegilops umbellulata. The sequence continues at coordinate 74,498,215 of CP136057.1, read as the reverse complement.
TCCCGCGCAAAAGCAGGTCATTAGTGTCGTGAGGGCTGCCATAGATTTCGGCTTTTCCTGGCCAAGGTGTCGGGCGAGCCACTCGTCGCGGATGTTATGCTTAAAAGCTGCTAGGGCCTCTGCATCCGGACAGTCGATGATTTGTTTTTTCTTGGTTAGGAACCATGTCCAGAATTGCCTGGCCGATTCCTCTGGCTACTAAACTAGGTGGCTCAAGTCATCGGCGTCTGGTGGTCGCACATAAGTGCCCTGGAAGTTATCGAAGAATGCGGCTTCCAGATCTTCCCAGCAGCCAATGGATTCTGCTGGCAGGCTGTTGAGCCAATGCCGAGCTGGTCCTTTAAGCTTGAGTGGGAGGTATTTGATGGCGTGTAGATCATCACCACGGGCCATGTGGATATGCAGGAGGTAGTCCTCAATCCATACCACAGGATCTGTTGTACCATCATATGATTCGATATTTACGGGTTTGAAACCCTCTGGGATTTGATGATCCATGACTTCATCTGTGAAGCATAGGGGGTGTGCAGCGCCTCTGTACTGGGCTATGTCACGACGCAGCTCGAATGAGTCTTGTCTGCTGTGTTCGGCCCGGCCAGATTGACTTTTACTGTATCCGGCATGACGGTTATCGTCTCTCGTAGTGGGGCGCCCTCGCGATCCATAGATCGATCTTGCTTGCTTTGCTTTGTCCTCCAGTACATCTTGCAGGTCTAGCGTATTTCCCCGAGCCTTGACGTTTTTCTTTGAGTGGCGTCGGGGTGCGTCCTGAGCTTTTGGCTGAAATGCCTCTCTGTCACAGCCACGAGGTGGCCGATCAGCCGCATCATACACTGAGATGTAGGTTTTAATGCTTCCTCCTCTAAACGGGGTAGCAACCTACGCTTTGGGTAACTCTTGGAAGGGCGTTCGAGTTCATATTCCTCGGCCGCAAGGACTTCAGTCCATCTGTCAGCTAGCAAGTCTTGATCAGCTCTAAGCTTCCGTTGCTTTTTCTTAAGGCTGTTTGTCGTGGCCATAAGCCGGCGCTTGAAGCGCTCTTGCTCGACGGGATCCTCAGGCACGACAAATTCGTCGTCGTCGAGGCTTGCCTCGTCTTCGAAGGGAGGCATGTAATTATCATCCTCTACCTCTCTATCTGCCGCTCTCTCATGAGGGCTGGCTTCTCCATCCTCATGCGCTAAATCTTGCTGGAGGGAGTTGTCGTTGTCTTCGGCACTGTCCGGAGTGTTATTACCTCCTGTGCTGGTATCCGCTTTTGCTTTGGCAAGACTTAGAGCGGCGCCGCTGACGCCGGCGCTTGGGTTGCTTCTTGGAGGGGTCATCCCCCGTTGTCCCGTCGCCATTGCCTTCTTTGGGTGTGTCCACCATATATATATATCGTATGATGAGGTGGCTGTCTAGTGCCCTGTGGGCAGTGGTTCCTGTTCGTCTCCTTCATCGTCGTCCATACCGTCGATGTCTTCGGAGTCGAAGTCAAGCATGTCGGTTAAATCATCGACAGTGGCTACTAAGTGGGTGCTGGGTGGGCGGCGAATTTCTTCGTCATCCGCATCCCAATCCTGTCGGACATAGTTTGGCCAGGTTTCTCCTGACAAGGAGAGGGACCTTAGTGAGTTTAGTATGTCGTCGAAGGGCGAGTACTGAAAGATATCTGCGGAGGTGAACTCCATGATCGGCGCCCAGTCGGATTCGATTGGCATGGGCGCAGGCAGTTCAGAGTTCGTGGCTGGAAAAGAATCCGGCAGCTTGGATTCACGGCTCTCATGAAGGGTAAGGTTGGTATTCGGCTCGATCGTCGCTGAGACCGTGGCCTCCGGTACGGGGTCTAGCCACCCGTCCACGGATGGTGCAATTGGCTCCGAATTGAAGGTCGGGGCGGTTGCAGGTGCGATCTCCCGAACACTGTCCGATGGCAGAGCTAAATCATGCTCATAGTGATATTGCGGCGCACTCGGCAAGGGCTCGAATCCGTTGAAGATCAAGTCTCTGCGGATGTCGGCCGTGTAGTTTAAGCTTCCAAACCTGACCTGGTGGCCAGGGGCGTAACTCTCGATCTGCTCCAGATGGCCAAGCGAGTTGGCCCGCGGTACGAAGCCGCCAAATACGAAGATCTGTCCGGGGAGAAAAGTCTCACCCTGGACTGCATCGCTATCGATGATCGAAGGAGCCATCAAGCCTAATGATGACGAAACAGAGGAACTCTTAATGAAAGCACCAATGTTGGTGTCAAAATCGGCGGATCTCGGGTAGGGGGTCCCGAACTGTGCGTCTAGGCGGATGGTAATAGGAGACAAGGGACATGATGTTTTTACCTAGGTTCGGGCCCTCTCGATGGAGGTAAAACCCTACTCCTGCTTGATTGATCTTGATGATATGGGTATTATAAGAGTTGATCTACCACGAGACCAGAGAGGCTAAACCCTAGAAGCCAGCCTATGGTCTGATTGTTGTTGTTATGATGTCCTACGGACTAAACCCTCCGATTTATATAGACACCGGAGGGGTCTAGGGTTACACAGAGTCGGTTACAAGGAAGGAGATCTACATATCCGTATTGCCAAGCTTGCCTTCCACACCAAGGAGAGTCCCATCCAGACACGGGACTAAGTCTTCAATCTTGTATCTTCATAGTCCAACAGTCCGGCCAAAGGTTATAGTCCGGCTGTCCGGATACCCCCCTTATCCACGACTCCCTCAGCAGGCATCTACCAGCCACTTCACGAAACCGAAGTAGCTGTTGGGTATAGCTTCGGCAGGCCACAGCCGAATTATTAAATCCTTCATGGCCAGTTCGGCCACCCTATGCAGCTCGACCAACTGTTTTAGTTGATTGGTGAAGGGCATTGGATGTTCTGGCGCAAGGTATTGCGACCAGAACAGCTTCTCCATTGAGCTCCCTTCTTCGGCTCGGAAGAACTCTGCAGCGTCTGACACACTGCACGGCAGGTCCGCAAACGCTCCTGGAGAACTCCGAATCCAGGTTAGTAAGAAATACTTCTTCTTCACATACTTGTTTTGCATACTAAACGCCTTACCCGCCGCGATCTTCTTAGCCTCCTAGATCTCCCGGAGGACGCCATGGGCTTCAACCCAGGCCTCTTCCGCGCTTTGGCGAGCCTTGGCGAGTTCGGTCTCTCGAGCCGAAACATCACACTCCAAGGCATCGCAATTTTTCACAATGTCCTGGAGCTCTTGTTGGACCTCGCTAAGCCTGGCCTTGAGCTTCTTACGGGCGGCTTGTTCCTGGGCAGCTTTCTCCTCGGCTTCGGCCAGGGCCCTTTTAAGGGCCTTGACCTCGGTCGTCGCTCCTACACATATTATGACACTATGGACAATACACATCATTTATTCTTTCCGAATATACAGCGAGTCATTACATACCTTGCTTATCTTCTAGCTGCTTCCTCGCTTGGCCGAGCTCCTCCTCGGCCCGCTCCAGTCTCTGCTTTATTCCGGAGACTTCGGCAGTGTGTGAGGTCGCGGCCAGCAATGACGCCTGCTTATTCACATAAGACATATTAAGTTAGCTTCCTGCGAAAATTAATTGATCCTCTGTCCGACTTTTCTTTCCGAACACCGGACAGTGTCTCAGGGGCTACTGTCTATATTGGGACTTTCTCTTTTGCGTCGCTTACCTCAAAACCTGTCAGCAAGCTGCTGCAGGCTTCGGTCAGTCCACTCTTGACGGACTGAACCCTCTCAATCACCGTACCCATAAGGATATGGTGTTCCTCCACAATGGAAGCGCCTCGTAGCGCTTCCAGCAGATTATCCGGTGCCTCTGGTTGGACAGAGGTCACCGGCGGGACGGGCACACCTCCTTTTCTTGAAGGAGGCTGCCTGCCGGATTCCAGAGTCCTATGGGTCTCCGGATCCGTGTTCGGCGAGGGTCCGAACTGAACACGGCCCCCATCGTCAGTCTCCATGGGGACTCACTCCCCCAGGTGTTCGGCGATCGAGGTTTCGCCCTCTGGCGCCACCCTGACGGCCTCCTGAACCTCTCCCTAGCCTGGGAAGGTCCTTTGGGACAGCACCTCATCGTCGCCCTTGGCTTTGGGAGAGTGAGCGGCCGGCGGTGACTCGCTGGCCATCGCCTTTGAATCTAGCGAGCCTCCTGATGAGGTTCGCGGTGAGCTATCGTGGGTCGGACTGCAATAACACGATTAACCATATTAATACCATAAAGAGGAGAGGCCGGATACATAGATGCATCTGGGATTTTTTAGTACTTACGATGCAGCCAGGGGCTTGCTTCGGGGGCGTTGCTCTGGGCTGCTATCAACATCCCACGCAGAGTAATCCGTGGAGGAGCCCTTCCTCCTCTTAGGCGCCTCCGCCTCCAGATTCGTGGAGGTCGTCCTCTTCTTCCTCCCCCCTCAGGGGGAGAGCTACTTTCTTCCTCCTCCTCCCCATAGTCGTCTACAGCAGCAGAGGAAGGAGTCTCGTTATCTTCGGACGTCATGTCTGAAGCGCCCTTGCGGCGAGGGCCACTCTTGGCCCCCTTGGCCTTCTTCTTGGCCTTCTTTTGTGGCGCCTTGTAGGGCGTCGGAACCAGCATCTTCGCCAAGAGCGGGATGACTGGTTACTCGGGCAGCGGAGCCGCACACTGAATCTGCTCCGCCTTCTTTGTCCATCCCTTCAAAATGAATGGTGAAGCCTAAGTATCTTCGCTAAACAAGCGAGTAATCGGATGCATCTTGAAATGGGAAAAACTTATCGACCTAGCAGGATGGGCTAGGGCATGCCCGCGGTCCTCGGTCCTTGCTGGTGGCGTCTCCTTGCCTGTGAAGAGCACCTTCCAGATGTCCTCATGTGTAGTTTCGAAAAACTGTTGCAGAGTCTGGTGCTTGGCCGGATCGAACTCCCATAAACGGCAAGTCCAACTTTGGCATGGAAGGATCCGGCGAACTAGCATCACCTGGATCACGTTGACGAGTTTGACGTTCTTGTCCACCATGCTTTGAATGCGCGTTTGCAGTGCTATTAGCTCGTCTGACAAAGACCAGTCCAGGCCCTTCTTTAGCCAGGAGGTGAGCCGCATTGGGGCACCGACTTGAATTCGGGAGCAGCTGCCCAAGTGGCGTCGCGAGGCTCTGTGATATAGAACCACAGCTTCTGCCACTCCTTGACAGTCTCCACGAATGTGCCTTTGGGCCATGTGACGTTGGGCATCTTGCTCACCATGGCTCCTCCGCACTCCGTGTGTTGGCCATCCACCACCTTCGGCTTCACATTGAAGATCTTGAGCCATAGTCCGAAGTGGGGAGGTATGCGAAGGAAGGCCTCGCACACGACAATAAATGCCGAGATGTTGAGGAAGGAGTTCGGGGCTAGATCATGAAAATCTAGCCCGTAATAGAACATCAGTCCGCGGACGAAAGGGTGGAGTGGAAACCCTAACCCGCAGACGAAACGAGGGATGAACACCACCCTCTCGTTGGGCTTCGATGTAGGGATGACTTGCCCCTGGGCCAGAAGACGGTGGGCGATTTCCTTTGCCAGATACCCGGCCGCCCGCAGCTCAGTGATGTCCTTCTCCTTTACAGAGGAGGCCATCCACTTGCCTTGCCCTCCAGATCTGGACATGGTTGGGTGCTTGCTCGAGGTGGAAAAAATGAAAACTTGGGCGCTGGAGCTCGAGAATGGAAGGGCAGAGGAAGAAATAAGGCGTGGGTGAAGAAAGGGAACCCTTATCCCCTCATAAAGGTAGTGAATATCGAACGCCTCCCCACTCGCCTTAAAACTCGCCTATTCCCAAGGGTTGTGCAAACAGCACGGTTGGATTACCCACGCCCGTATTGATGAGAATCCCGCAATAAGGGGACACGATCTCTGCTTTGACAAGACGTGCCAATGGAAACCGCATCTCAAAACGCGGAACGGCGGACGAAAACGGTTCAAAATAATGACAGGGCAGACGTGATATCATCTTGCAAAAAGTTATTAGTGGATGGGACTCGTGAAATATTATACTCTCTACGGCTATGTGTGTGGTACTTGTGTTGCAGATCCGGACATGTTCGTTGCGTTCGAAGACTATCTTGGAGTATTCGGAAAGGGGAACCCGCCTTGCAATGCCGAAGACAATCTGTGCGCCGGACACCTCGTCATTGAAGCCTGGTTCAGGGGCTACTGAGGGAGTCCTGGATAAGGGGTCCTCGGGCGTCCGGCCTGTTGGACATGGGCCGGACTAATGGGCTGTGAAGATACAAGACCGAAGACTCTCTCCCGTGTCCGGATGGGACTCTCCTTGGCGTGGAAGGCAAGCTTGGCGACCAAATATGAAAATTCCTTTCTTTGTAACCGACTTTGTACAACCCTAGTCCCCTCCGGTGTCCATATAAACCAAAGGGCTTAGTCCGGAAAGATAGACAATTATAGTCACATAGGCTAGACTTCTAGGGTTTTAGCCATTACGATCTCGTGGTAGATCAACTCTTGTAATACTCATATTCATCAAGATCAATCAAGCAGGAAGTAGGGTATTACCTCCATAGAGAGGGCCCGAACCTAGGTAAACATTGTGTCCCCTATCTCCTGTTACCATCGACCTTAGACGCACAGTTCGAGACCGCCTACCCGAGATCCGCCGGTTTTGACACCGATAGTTGACCCTAGTTAGTGGTGATAGGGATGAGGTGTCGACCTGGATTATAGTTAGAGCAAAAGATCTCACTAGCTTATCAAGTGCTTTGTAACGTGGGCGTTCCTAGCATCCCTGTAGCCTAGGCCGCTGTTGATACGTCTCCGTCCTATCTATAATTTTTTATTGTTCCATGCTAATATTATTCAACTTTCATATACTTTTTGGCAACTTTTTATACTATTTTTGGGACTAACATATTGATCCAGTGCCCAGTGCCAGTTCCTGTCTGTTGCATGTTTTATGTTTCGTAGAAACCCCATATCAAACAGAGTCCAAACGGGATAAAAACGTACGGAGCTTACTTTTGGAATATTTGGAAAATCTGGGAAAAAGATCAACGCGAAACGGTGTCCGAGATGGCCATGAGGCAGGGGCCCATGCCCTCCCCAGGAGGGCGTGCCCCCACCCTCGTGGGCCACCCGTAAGGCGGTTGATGCCCTTCTTCGGCTGCAAGGAAGCTAATTTTTGGGAAAAAATCACGGCGAAGGTTTCAATCCAATCGGAGTTACGGATCTCCGGATATAAAAGAAACGGTGAAAGGGCAGCAGAACAGAACGCAGAAACAGAGAGAGACAGAGAGATAGATCCAATCTCGGAGGGGCTCTCGCCCCTCCCATGCCATGGAGGCCAAAGACCAGAGGGAAAACCCTTCTCCCATCTAGGGAGGAGGTCAAGGAAGAAGAAGACGAAGGGGCCCCCTCTCCCCTTCTCTTCCGGTAGCGCCGGAACGCTGCCGTGGCCATCATCATCATCACTGCCATCTTCACCAACACCTCCGCCATCTTCACCAACATCTCCATCACCTTCCCCCCTCTATCTACATCGGTCCACTCTCCCGCAACCCGTTGTACCCTCTACTTGAACATGGTGCTTTATGCTTAATATTATTATCCAATGATGTGTTGCCATCCTATGATGTCTGAGTAGATTTTCATTGTCATGTAGGTGGTTGATGAATTGCTATGATTGATTTAATTTGCTTGTGGTTATGTTGCTATCCTTTGGTGCCCATCATATGAGCGCGCACGTGGATCACACCATAGGGTTAGTTGTATGTTGATAGGACTATGTATTGCAGGGCAAGGGTGACAGAAGCTTAAGCCTAGCATAGAAATTGATGCATACGGGATTGAAGGGGGGCCAGTATATCTTAATACTATGGTTGGGTTTTACCTTAATGGATGTTAGTAGTTGTGGATGCTTGCTAATAGTTCCAATCATAAGTGCATAGAATTCCAAGTCAGGGATGACATGCTAGCAGTGGCCTCTCCCACATAATACTTGCTATCGATCTAGTAAAGTAGTCAATTGCTTAAGGGACAATTTCGCAACTCCTACCACCACTTTTCCACACTCGCTATATTTACTTTATTGCTTCTTTACTTACAACAGCCCCTAGCTTTTATTTATGCTCTCTTTATATTCTTGCAAACCTATCCAAAAACACCTACAAAGTACTTCTAGTTTCATACTTGTTCTAGGTAAAGCGAACGTCAAGCGTGCATAGAGTTGTATCAGTGGTCAATAGAACTTGAGGGAATATTTGTTCTACCTTTAGCTCCTCGTTGGGTTCTACACTCTTACTTATCGAAAACTGTTGCCATCCCCTATACTTGTGGGTTATCAAGACCTTTTTCTGGCGCTGTTGCCGGGGAGCAATGGCGTGGGGTGAATATTCTCGTGTGTGTGCTTGTTTGATTTATCACTAAGTAATTTTTATTTGTTGTTCTTAGTTGTTTTCTATCTTTAGTTATGGATATGGAACACGAAATACCAAAAATATTAGGTGCACTTGCTACCCATGGAGATGAGGAACCTCCTAAAACCCTCAATGCTTAATATGTGAAAAATATTATGTACCACTTTGATAATCCTGAGAAAACCTCATTCAATCTGGTAATGGGAGTAACGTTGGATCAACGTGAATACTTTAGGGATTATTGCTTGACACAAAAAGGGAAACTATTATGGGATCAAATTTATATATTGAAGTGTTATGCTTGGCAACTATGCGTGGAATATGATTATAATTGTTGCTCTAGGATGAATGCTCCGCACCTTCCCTTTTCATGCAAATTTAATGATAATGAAACCTTGGCTTCTTATGCTAGAGGTATATATGATTACTATGATGTGGAACAAATAGAAGAATTTGTTGCTTTGAATGGTGCTTATGAAATTGAATCTATGTTTGAAACGTATGAAGCTTTTGATGATGATGTTTATAGGCCTGAAAATTTAGCTATCCTAAATTATTGCTATGATAATTATGAATATAATTCCTATATTAATGCACTTATTAAGAAAGTCTCCGCTTTCCAAGAAGAGACTAATATTTTGCAAGAATCTATGGAAGAAGAAATTGATGAAACTGTGAGCTCATTGGATGAAAAAGATGAGGAGGAGAGCGAAGGAAAAAAGGAGGAAGAGCGGATTAGCTACCCGTGACCACCTTCTAATGAGAGTAACTCTTTAACTCATACATTGTTTAATTTCCCTTCGTGCTTACCGAAGGATGATTGCTATGATGACTGTTATGATCCCGTTGATTCTCTTGAAATATCCCTTTTTGATGATGCTTGCTATGCTTGTGGCCATGATGCCAATATGAATGATGCTTATGGAGATGAACTTACTATAGTTCCTTATGTTAAACATGAAATTGTTGCTAATGCACCCACGCATGATAGTCCTATTATCTTTTTGAATTCTCCCGAATATACTATATCAGAGAAGTTTGCACTTCTTAAGGATTATATTGATGGGTTGCCTTTTACCGTTGCACATGATGATTTTGATGAATATAATATGCATGTGCTTGCTGCTCCTACTTGCAATTATTATGAGAGAGTAACTATATCTCCACCTCTCTATGTTTCCAATATGATAAAATTGCAAGAAACTGTCTATACTATGCATTGGCCTTTACTGGGTGTGCATGAATTGTTCTTTTATGACATGCCGATGCATAGGAAGAGAGTTAGACTTCTTAATTACATGATATATGTTACTTTGTGCTCACTACTAAATTACAAATCATTGTTGATTCAAATTGGCTTTGATATACCTTGGGATCCGGGTGGATTCACTACTTGAGCACTATATGCCTATCTTAATGGCTTTAAAGAAAGCGCTGCCACGGAGACAAGCCGGAAGTTTTAGAGAGTCATTTATTTCTTTTGAGTGCTTTCATATAGTTTAAAAACAACAAAAATAAAGAGGGGAACCCAAAACTTTTGAAAAAGAAAAGTGAAAGTGAGAAAGACGAGCATTGTGAAAGTGGGGACGTCCTTGAACTTTGTTCATGCTCACGGAAACTTTGTGAATCTTGATTACAGAAAATTTTCAACAAAAATAATTATCCCCTTGTACAATTCTATTGTATTATAAAAATAATGTGCTAAGGTTTGCCTTTAGGATGTTTACAAAGCTTGATGGTTTGTACGGTGCAGGACAGAAGCTTTGGCTGTAGTGCGAGATTTTTAATTTCTTGCTGGAACGTCAAATGGTTCTGATTCTTTTTGAAATGTCTTGATGTACAAATTTTTTATTTTTCCTAATTTTGGCAGAATTTTTCAAGTATCATAAGTATGGTGAATGTTCAGATTTCTACAGACTATTCTGTTTTAGACAGATTCTGTTTTTGATGCATAGTTTGCTTGTTTTGATGAAACTATCAATTTATATCAGTAGATTAAGCCATGAAAAAGTTATATTACATTAGACTCAATGCAAAAACAAAATATGAATTGGTTTGCAACAGTACTTAGAGTGGTGATTTGCTTTATTATACTAACGGATCTTGCCGAGTTTTCTGTTGAAGTTTTGTGTGGATGAAGTGTTCGATGATCTAGAAGGTCTCAATGTGAGAAGAAGGAAGAGAGGCAAGAGCTCAATCTTGGGGATGCCCGAGGCACCCCAAGTAAATATTCAAGGAGACTCAAGCGTCTAAGCTTGGGGATGCCCGGGAAGGCATCCCCTCTTTCTTCAACAAATATCGGTATGTTTTCGGATTCGTTTCATTCATGTGATATGTGCAAATCTTGCAGCGTCTTTTGCATTTAGTTTTCACTTTTATTTTATGCACCATGCTGGTATGAGATAGTCCTTGGTTGATTTATAGAATGCACTTTGCACTTCACTTATATCTTTTGAGTATGCCTTTATAGAATGCTTCATGTGCTTCACTTATATCATTTGAAGTTTGGATTGCCTGTTTTTCTTTACATAGACAACCACCATTTGTAAAATGCTCTTTTGCTTCACTTATATTTGTTAGAGCGTGGGCATATCTTTTGTAGAAAGAATTAAACTCTCATGCTTCACTTATATCTATTTAGAGAGATGACAGGAACTAGTCATTCACATGGTTAGTCATAAAACCCTACATAAAACTTGTAGATCACTGAATATGATATGTTTGATTCCTTGCAATAGTTTTGCGATATAAAGGTGGTGATATTAGAATCATGCTAGTTGAGTAATTGTGAAATTGAGAAATACTTGTGTTGAGGTTTGCAAGTCCCATAGCATGCATGTATGGTGAACCGTTATGTAACGAAGTTGGAGCATGAGGTGTTTATTGATTGCCTTCCTTATGAGTGGCGGTCGGGGACAAGCGATGGTCTTTTCCTACCAATCTATCCCCCTAGGAGCATGCGCGTAGTAATTTGTTTTGATAGCTAATAGACTTTTGCAATAAGTATGTGAGTTCTTTATGACTACTGTTGAGTCCATGGATTATACGCACTCTCACCCTTCCATCATTAGTAGCCTCTTCAGTACCGTGCATTGCCCTTTCTCACCTCGAGAGTTGGTGCAAACTTCGCCGGTGCATCCAAACCCCGTGATACGATACACTCTATCACACATAAACCTCCTTATATCTTCCTCAAAACAGCCACCATACCTACCTATTATGGCATCTCCATAGCCATTCTGAGATATATTGCCATGCAACTTCCATCATCATCATATACATGACTTGAACATTTATTGTCATATTGCTTTGCATGATCGTAAGATAGCTAGCATGATGTTTTCATGGCTTGTCCGGCTTTTTTATGTCATTGCTACGCTAGATCATTGCACATCCCGGTACACCGCCGGAGGCATTCATATAGAGTCATATCTTTGTTCTAGATATCGAGTTGTAAGTAAATAAAAGTGTGATGATCATCATTATTAGAGCATTGGCCCGGTGAGGAAAGGATGATGGAGACTATGATTCCCCCACAAGTCAGGATGAGACTCCGGACAAAAAAATAAAAAAAAGATAAAAAAGAGAGAGAAAGGCCAAAAAAGAGAGAAAAAAAAGAAAACAAAAAAGAGAGAAAAAGAGAGAAGGTGCAATGTTACTATCCTTTTACCACACTTGTGCTTCAAAGTAGCACTATGTTCTTCATATAGAGAGTCTCTTGAGTTATCACTTTCAGATACTAGTGGGAATTTTCATTATAGAACTTGGCTTGTATATTCCAACGACGGGCTTCCTCAAATGCCCTAGGTCTTCGTGAGCAAGCAAGTTGGATGCACACCCACTTAGTTTCAGTTTGAGCTTTCATACACTTATAGCTCTAGTGCATCCGTTGCATGGCAATCCTTACTCCTCACATTGACATCAATTGATGGGCATCTCCATAGCCCGTTGATTAGCCGCGTCAATGTGAGACTTTCTCCTTTTTTCTCTTCTCCACATAACCCCCATCATCATATTCTATTCCACCTATAGTGCTATGTCCATGGCTCATGCTCATGTATTGCGTGAAAGTTGAAAAGGTTTGAGAAACGTCAAAAGTATGAAACAATTGCTTGGCTTGTCACCGCTGGTGTGCATGATGTGAATATTTTGTGTGGTGAAGATGGATCATAGCCAAACTATATGATTTTGTAGGGATGAGATTTCTTTGGCTATGTTATTTCAATAAGACATAATTGCTTGGTTGGTATGCTTGAAGTATTATTGTTTTTATGTCAAAGGATAGACTATTGCCTTGAATCACTTGTTTCTTAATATTCATGCCATGATTAGACATATGATCTACTCGAGGACGAGCAGGAATTAAGTTTGGGGATGATGATACGTCTCCGTCGTATCTATAATTTTTTATTGTTCCATGCCAATATTATTCAACTTTCATATACTTTTTGGCAACTTTTTATACTATTTTTGGGACTAACATATTGATCCAGTGCCCAGTGCTAGTTCCTGTCTGTTGCATGTTTTATGTTTCGTAGAAACCTCATATCAAGGATAAAAAGGGACGGAGCTTATTTTTGGAACATTTGGAAAATCTGGGAAAAAGATCAACGCGAAACGGTGTCCGAGGTGGCCACGAGGCAGGGGCCCACGCCCTCCCCAGGAGGGCGCGCCCCCACCCTCGTGGGCCACCCGTAAGGCGGTTGATGCCCTTCTTCGGCCGCAAGAAAGCTAATTTTTGGAAAAAAATCACGGTGAAAGTTTCAATCCAATCGGAGTTACGGATCTCCGGATATAAAAGAACCAGTGAAAGGGCAACAGAACAGAACGCAGAAACAGAGAGAGACAGAGAGATAGATCCAATCTCGGAGGGGCTCTCGCCCCTCCCATGCCATGGAGGCCAAGGACCAAAGGGGAAACCCTTCTCCCATCTAGGGAGGAGGTCAAGGAAAAAGAAGACGAAGGGGCCCCCTCTCCCCTTCTCTTCCGGTAGCGCCGGAACGCTGCCGTGGCCATCATCATCATCACCGCGATCTTCACCAACACCTCCGCCATCTTCACCAACATCTCCATCACCTTCCCCCTTGTATCTACAGCGGTCCACTCTCCCGCAACCCGCTGTACCCTCTACTTGAACATGGTGCTTTATGCTTCATATTATTATCCAATGATGTGTTGCCATCCTATGATGTCTGAGTAGATTTTCATTGTCCTGTCGGTGGTTGATGAATTGCTATGATTGATTTAATTTGCTTGTGGTTATGTTGCTGTCCTTTGGTGCCCATCATATGAGCGCGCGCGTGGATCACACCATAGGGTTAGTTGTATGTTGATAGGACTATGTATTGCAGGGCAAGGGTGATAGAAGCTTCAGCCTAGCATATAAATTGATGCATACGGGATTGAAGGGAGACCAATATATCTTAATGTTGTGGTTGGGTTTTACCTTAATGAAAGTTAGTAGTTGCGGATGCTTGCTAATAGTTCCAATCATAAGTGCATAGAATTCCAAGTCAGGGATGACATGCTAGCAGTGGTCTCTCCCACATAATACTTGCTATCGGTCTAGTAAAGTAGTCAATTGCTTAAGGGACAATTTCGCAACTCCTACCACCACTTCTCCACACTCACTATATTTACTTTATTGCTTCTTTACTTACAACAACCCCTAGCTTTTATTTACGCTCTCTTTATATTCTTGCAAACCTATCCAAAAACATCTACAAAGTACTTCTAGTTTCATACTTGTTCTAGGTAAAGCGAACGTCAAGCGTGCGTAGAGTTGTATCAGTGGTCGATAGAACTTGAGGGAATATTTGTTCTACCTTTAGCTCCTCGTTGGGTTTGACACTCTTACTTATCGAAACTCTTGCCATCCCCTATACTTGTGGGTTATCAAGAGCTGCCAGGGTGATTTTTACATTGACTTGCAATGAAAACTTGTATACCATGAACACTTTGGCTTGTGGTTTATCTGGGATTCACAAAGTTCTTAGGTGTGTCACTGTTGTGGAATGTTGGCTTGCGATGACAAATTGATGTATCTGGTCTACGAAAAGTTCTTGGTCCGCCGCTACCGTGTAATATTGGCTTGCCCTAACAAATCGGTTTTCTCTTTGCAATTTTTACCTCTAGACGTATCTAAAATTCCGCTCTATTAATGAACGTAATCAGCCAAACTTTGACTTCTTTAAAGGAAAAATATATTGTATAGGGCCGACTCTTGTATGAGCTATATTTGTCATAGTTTGAAGTTGTTACTTATTATATTATAGAAACATGTTAATTTGCCGCCACATACACATAATTTGTACATGTAATAATGTCTGAACGAAAGCAACAAATATCCTGGTACTTCGCTGCATATGAGATGTTATGTCAGCATCGTTGAGTTATGAACTATCAAAAGGGACTCTATCTGTAAAGATTAGTTAAACACAACCGAGAGTGCTACCACATCTATACGTGGCAAGAAATCAATAATACACATCGCCAGTGCAATGTGGAGACATGACTCTTTGCTTCCCTTCACACTATACCTGGCCATGGGCAGCCCGGCCTGTACGGCCCGACCCGTTCTTGCCCATAGGCCGGGCCTGGGCCTAGATTTTGAGCCTAATGGCCGGGCCGGGCTCGGACTTGTCGTTCTTGCTATTTAAGGAAGAGGCCTGACCCAAGGCCCGAGGCCCAATAGGCTTTTTGACTGATGGGCCAGGCTTGGGCCTGAAAACTAGGCCCGACGTCCGGGCGGGTCCAGCCCAACCTGAAACCCGGCCCGACCCGAGTTATGCCCAGGTGTACTTCACACCATGGAACGATGAACATAAGTATATAACAGAAAATTGCATGGCGCCATGGAGACAGGAGGTACTTTTATCGTTTCTTTGTGCGTGCAATCGTACTGCCATCATGCCCTTATTGGTTCTCATTAGTGGTACCAAATTCATTCTGAAATGCCAATTTTATACATGTACATACACTTACTCCTAATGAAGGCGCGCACGTATTGTTTATCCCTACGAGTATCTACAGAGACTGAGCCCACATATTTTAAGACCGACGAAGTGATCATAAATACATCATAGTTGACAAACACATCATACCATTAAAAAAATAGCGCCAAAAAACTTGAAATAAATTCGGGAAATGAAATGTCAATTCTATGTCCTGCAGCTGCAAATGTCCAGCTAATCTCAGCCAGAAACAAAATAACTTGTGCCTCTTTTGAGTTTTTTCTCTATAGCTATTAGGGCATCTCCAACGCTGGACGCTTAGACGGGTGCCAGGATGGATTTCCCATCGATTTCCCGGTCGATGAGCAGTCAGTCCATCAAATCCCAGCTTCTGTGGTGTCGGCGTCTGATACGTCTCCGTCGTATCTACTTTTCCAAACACTTTTGCCCTTGTTTTGGACTCTAATTTGCATGATTTGAATGGAACTAACCCGGACTGACGTTGTTTTCAGCAGAATTGCCATGGTGTTATTTATGTGCAGAAACAAAAGTTCTCGGAATGACCTGAAACTTCACGAAACATATTTTTAGAAATAATAAAAAATCATTGCCAAATATGAAGACTAGGGCGCGCCCCCCTACCTCGTGGGCCCCCTGGAGCTCCTCCGACGCCAACTCCAACTCTATATATTTGCTTTCGGGGAGAAAAAAATAAAGGAGAAGAAATAATCACGTTTTACGATACGGAGCTGCCGCCAAGCCCTAAAACCTCTCGGGAGGGCTGATCTGGAGTCCATTCGGGGCTCCGGAGAGGGGGATTCGTCGCCGTCGTCATCATCAACCATCCTCCATCACCAATTTCATGATGCTCACCGCCGTGCGTGAGTAATTCCATCGTAGGCTTGTTGGACGGTGATGGGTT
The DNA here is from genome assembly GCA_032464435.1 of Aegilops umbellulata. Classification (NCBI taxonomy): domain Eukaryota; kingdom Viridiplantae; phylum Streptophyta; class Magnoliopsida; order Poales; family Poaceae; genus Aegilops; species Aegilops umbellulata. Next base: position 74,481,992 of record CP136057.1, on the reverse strand, counting down.
GGATGAGATCTATCATGTAATCGAGTTAGTTTTGTTAGGGTTTGATCCCTAGTATCCACTATGTTCTGAGATTGATGTTGCTATGACTTTGCTATGCTTAATGCTTGTCACTAGGGCCCGAGTGCCATGATTTCAGATCTGACCCTATTATGTTTTCATGAATATATGTGTGTTCTTGATCTTATCTTGCAAGTCTATAGTCACCTACTATGTGTTATGATCCGGCAACCCCGAAGTGACAATAATCGGGACCACTCCCGGTGATGACCATAGTTTGAGGAGTTCATGTATTCACTATGTGCTAATGCTTTGTTCCGGTTCTCTATTAAAAGGAGGCCTTAATATCCCTTAGTTTCCATTAGGACCCTGCTGCCACAGGAGGGTAGGACAAAACATGCCATGCAAGTTCTTTTCCATAAGCACGTATGACTATATTCGGAATACATGCCTACATTACATTGATGAATTGGAGCTAGTTCTATGTCACCCTATGTTATGCTTGTTACATGATGAACCGCATCCGGCATAATTCTCCATCACCGATCCAATGCCTACGAGCTTTTCCTATATTGGTTCACGCTTATTTACTTTTCCGTTGCTACTGTTACAATCACTACAAAACACCAAAAATATTACTTTTGCTTCTTTAGTTTTGTTACCGTTACCACTACTATCATATTACTTTGCTACTAAACACTTTGCTGCAGATACTAAGTTATCCAGGTGTGGTTGAATAATTGACAACTCAACTGCTAATACTTGAGAATATTCTTTGGCTCCCCTTGTGTCGAATCAATAAATTTGGGTTGAATACTCTACCCTCGAAAACTGTTGCGATCCCCTATACTTGTGGGTTATCAGCGTCCTGGGAACGGGGGTACCCAGACTTGCCTGCCTGCGGCCCACGGCGTGGCTCCACCAACGGCCTGGTACGGCCCGACTTCGACAACAACAACTCAAGACCCTCGCGAGGGGCCAAGCCTCGCGAGGCGGATGAAGCCAAGACCTCCCTGGGGGTGGCCTCCCTAGGCTGGCTCCTGAGGAGCAGAGATATCTATGCAAGGGGAACCTCGCGAGGTTCGCATGACGTGAGTCGTGACGATCAAGGGCAGGCGGGCACCATGGGCGCAGAGTACCAGTTTCCTCTTTCGTACTAAAGAGGCACGCGCAGAGGAGGAGTCCCGAGGCATCAGGCAAAGGTTTCCATATCAGTGCAACGAGACCAAGACCAGCCGGACGGCAGGATGGAGGTCACCATGGAGCCCACAGCAGCGTCACCACCAGAGCCTTTGCCAGGCGAAGACCACCTTTTGTCAGGATAGCTTGTACTAGTTGTCCCCCTTCAAACTTGGCTGTTGTGGGATCCCTTCCCGCATAACATTTGGGAAGAGGACTAGGGCCTCTATAAATAGGACTAGCCACCACCATAGGAAAAGACTCATCTGGAACAGATCATTCGGATCACCCTCACACACACCAGCTCACCGAGCTCAAGAACACCTCTCCTCCTGAGGCTGTTCACCCATTGTACTAGTTCATCCTCAGCCCGCGAGGCAATCCACCACCACCACACTGGAGTAGGGTATTACACCACAACGGTGGCCCGAACTAGTATAAATCTCTGTGTCTCGTGTTCTTCGGGTTCGTCGAGCTAGGCCGTGAGATCGCTGAGCGAGATAGCGAGAGAGAGAATCCTTCGTGCGCACCCCAGAGTTCGAACCTCACAAGGGTTGGTCGGAACCCAGAATCTGACATTTGGCGCGCCAGGTAAGGGTGCGCCGAAGCTTCACTTCTCTACGTGTTTCGTCTCTTCGTCCGACCGCCATGGCAGGTGCCACTCCTCCGGCTGGATCGACGGGCGAGCGCGGTGGCATCACGGGGCTCCGGGCCTTCACCCCCGCCTTGCGGCAGGTGTAGTGGCCGCACAAGTTCAAGCCAGAGATGTCGCCTCGCTACGACGGCGCGACGGATCCGGCGGCCTTCCTGCCGTCGTACAAGGAGGCCGTTCTGGAAGCCGGAGGCGGCAACAAGGTCATGGCCAACTGGCTCCCCATGGCCCTCGCTGGTGTACCGCGCGCCTGGTTGCTCAACCTACCGGAGTCCTCTATGGCCTCCTAGGAGGAGCTGCGCTACCTCTTCATCGCGCGCTTCGCGGCACCGGCACCCCCTGCCGTCGTGGCCCTCCTGGGTGGTTTGCAGGCGCCGCCCTCGGGTCGTCACGTCAAGCAGTTCGTCCGCCAGATGGGCGCCACGCGTTTATAGCAGGGGGCTCCTCCAGGATGGGCGGCACCCAAGGCTGACCTCACCTTCGACTCAGAGGACCACCCAGTGACCACCGCAGGATCGGGGTGCGCTCCCGATGCTCTGCACACCCACTATCTGCAATGTAGCAGTCACCAAGTCCCTCATCGACGGAGGAGCCGGCCTCAATGTACTCTCTGTGGAGGCCTTCAGCTTGCTCCACGTGCCACTCGGTCGGCTCCGCCACACCAAGCCCTTCTCTGGAGTTGGTGGCGGATCCACCAGCCCCCTAGGGCAGATCCACCTCCCTGTCATCTTCGGCACTCGCGACAACTACCGCACCGAGCTTACCGACTTCGACATCGCCCACATCAGCCTCCCGTACAACGCCATCCTCGGGTACCTACCCTGGCTCAGTTCATGGCGGCAACCCATCCCGCCTACAACCTCATGAAGATGTTGGGAAGCAACTAAGTCCTTACCGTAGCCGGAGACACCGAGGAGGCCCTGACGGCCCTCAGGCTCGCCCTCAGGGCAGCGGCGGCAGCCCACCCCGCTGACAAAGCGGTATCTGGGGCCCAGGGGGCTGCGCCAACAAAGAAGAAGCAGCTATTTTCACAAGATCGGGCCAGGACGAAGCAAGTACCAGTCGATCATGACGGGGCCTCAGGAGCTACCTTCACCATAGGCGCCAACCTCGACCCTGACCAAGAAGAGGCACTGGTGAAGTTCTTGCGCGCGAACAGAGAGGTATTCGCCTGGGAGCCCAAGCAGCTGGTGGGGGTCCCAAGGGGAGTAATCGAGCACCGCTTGAGGATGTGCCCCAGTGTGCGCCCAGTGAAGCAAAAGGCACAGTGGCAGTCCACGGAGAAGTAGTCCTTCATCATCCAGGAAACCTGCAAGCTACAGGCGGCGGGTGTCATCCGCGAAGTCCGGTACCCGGAGTGGTCGGCAAACCCCGTTGTTGTTCCCAAGAAGGGTGGGAAGGAGCGCATGTGCATGGACTTCACCAACCTCAACAAGGCCTGCCCTCAGGACCCTTTCCCGCTCCCGCGCATTGATCAGATCGTCGACTCCACCACCGAGTGCGACCTGTTGTGTTTCCTGGATGCTTTTTCGAGTTACCACCAGATCAAGATGGCGGTGGAAGACGTGAAGAAGACGGCCTTCTTGACCCCATGCGGGGTGTACTGCCACACCTGCATGTCGTTCGGGCTGCGCAATGCTGGGGCAACCTTCCAGCTACTGATGCACATCGCCCTGGGCCAGCAGCTCGGGAGGAACATTGAGGCCTACATCGACGACATTGTGGTGAAGTCCTGGGAGGCGGGGACCCTCATTCAGGACCTGGAGGAGACGTTCGCCAGCCTGCGTCGGGTGGATCTACGGCTCAATCTAGAGAAGTGCGTGGTCGGCATCCCATCCGACAAGCTGCTGGGTTTCCTCGTATCGCATAGGGAGATCGAGCCCGCCACAGACCCTCAAGGAAATGCAGAAGCTTGCAGGTTGTGTGACCTCGCTGGGGCGATTCATCTCCAAGCTTGGGGAGCGCGCCCTCCTGTTCTTCAAGCTAATGAAGAAGAATGGCCCATTCGAGTGGACCCCTGAGGCCGACCTAGCGTTTCAAGACCTCAAGAAATACCTGACCAGCCCATCGATGATGGTAGCACCTCGTCCCCTCGAGCCCCTGGTGCTTTACCTAGATGCCACGCCTCATTCCGTCAGCGCAGCGCTGGTGGCCGTCCGGGAGGAGCGCCAGGTCAAGGGACTGCCTCCCAATGTCTTACCTTCATCTGGGAAGATGCGGCACCAAGACGGCGCCCCACATGCCAGAGTGACACCCGCAGATGACCAGACCCCACAAGACGGTGCCCCCGAGACCGCGGTGGCCCTGATGGGCAGCCAGGCTCCCGAGGTTCCCCGGCCTCCGGAGACCTCGGACCCCGTCGACGCTCCCACCCTCGTCGAGCACCCGGTATACTTCCTCAGCACAGTGTTAAGGGACGCGAGGATGCGCTATCCCATGTCGCAGAAGCTTCTACTCGCGCTCCTCGTGGCCTCGCGCAAGCTACGTCACTACTTTCAAGGCCACCGCATCAAGGTCATCTCAGCGTACCCACTGGAGAGGGTACTCCGGAGCCCCAATGCTGCGGGAAGGGTCGCCGAGTGGAACATCGAGTTGCAGGCATTCCAGCTGGAGTTCAGCACCACCAGGGTCATCAAGGGAGCCACATTTGCCGACTTCATGGCGAAATGGACCGACGCTCCAAGGCCAGAGGTAGGCGAGGGCCGATCTCTCTCGTCGGGAAGCGAGGCACCAGACAGTTGAGTCATATACTTCGATGGCGCCTTCGCACGCCAGGGTGCGGGGGCTGGCGTCGTGCTCGTCTCGCCCACCCAAGACAAGCTCTACTACGTCGTGCAGCTCTGCTTCCAGCGAGGCGAGAAGGTCTCCAACAACATCGCGGAATACGAGGGGTTGATCGCCAGCCTCAAGGCCGCGACAGCCTTGGGGGTGAAACGCCTCACCATCAAGGGTGACTCTCAGCTCCTCGTCAACTTTTCCAACAAGGTGTACGAGCCAAAGGACGAGCACATGAAGGCGTACCTCGTGAAGGTGCGCAAGATGGAGAAGCAATTTTTGGGCCTGGAGCTGTAGCATGTGCCTCGCGAAACAAACAAGGAAGCCGACGACATCGCCAAGAGGGCATCCAAGCTTCAACCACAGGAACCCGGCGTCTTCGAGGAGCGACTCTTCAAGCCTTCCGTGACCCCTCTGGATGCGGAGCCAACACCGCCTCGAGAGGAGCTTCCCCTGCCACCAGCCTCAGGAGCCCCCGCCTGCGGCCCAACCTCATGAGCGCACCTACTCTTCGCGCTCGAGCCTCAGGAGGGGTGTTGGACCGAAGAGTTCAGGGCATACCTCGGGCAAGGAACATTGCCGGAGAAGGAGGAGGACGCGGAGCGCGTGGCTCGGCAGGCTACAGCATATTGCATCCAGGATGGTGAGCTATACAGAAAGCGACCAAATGATGTTTCCTTGCGATGCATCTCCAGGAAGCAGGGGTGCGAGCTGCTAGCTGACATACACAATGGAGATTGCGGGCATCACTCATTGTCGCGCACCCTGGTAGGCAAGGCATTTCGCAGCGGGTTCTACTGGCCCACGGCACTCAACGACGCAACCAAGCTGGTGAGATCCTACAAGGCCTGCCAATTCCATGCCAAGCAAATCCACCAGCCAACTCAAGGCCTCCAAACTATCCCACTCTTGTGGTCGTTCGCGGTCTGGGGGCTGGAAAACTTGGGTCCATTCCCTCGAGCGTCCGGGGGTTACCGCTACCTCTACGTCGCCATCGACAAGCTCACCAAGTGGGCGGAGGTGGAAGTCATCCGCACCATCCCAGCCGGCTCTGCAGTCAAGTTCATCAAGGGCCTCGTGAGCCGGTTTGGGGTCCCTAACCGCATCATCACTGACAATGGCTCGCGGTTCACTAGCAATCTCTTCAAGACATATTATGCTAACCTTGGAACATAGATATGCTACGCCTCAGTGGCACACCGCAGGAGCAATGGCCAAGCCGAGCGCGCCAACGCGGAGGTCTTGAGAGGCCTCAAGACCACGACCTTCAAGAAGAAGCTCGAGGCTTGCGGTAGGGGATGGCACGACGAGCTCCAGTTCGTGTTGTGGTCCATCCGCACCACCGCCACTAAGCCAACAGGCGGGACCCTGTTCTTCCTCGTCTACGGAGCCAAAGCGGTTCTCCCTCATGAGGTCAGGCATCGCTCCGCGCGGGTCCTGGCGTTTGACGAGGCACGTCAGGATGCCATGCGGGGGATGGACCTCGTGTTGGGGGAGGAACGCCGCCGCCAAGCCTCGCTCTGGGCGGCAAGATACCAGTAGGCGCTGCGGCGGTATCACTGCCGCAGCGTCCGCTCCAGGACGCTCGAGGTGGGCGATCTTGTCCTGAGGCGGGTGCTCTCCAGGGAAGGGCTGCATAAATTCTCACCCATGTGGGAGGGCCCATTTAGAATTGCCCGTGTCTCCAGGCCTGGCGCCGCGCGCCTGGAGACGCAGGACGGGATCCCCATCCAGAACGCATGGAACATCCAACACCTCCGGAAGTTCTACCCATGAAACAAGGCCTAGTGCCTGTGAACGTCTCCGCTGGTGACACTCTCACGTAATAATGAGTGGGGCTTTACACGCCGCGGAATCTCCGGAGTGTCGCCCTCGGGCCTCGGGGGATCCCTCCCACGTCCTAGTGGCAGCACTTAGCTCCGCGCTGGTGAGAAGACTAGACTAGGTGCCGGAAGCGGTTGTTCATTTGCTTTCTGTAGTTGTTTTGCCCCCTTTTTAATGGAATTTGAGGTTCTGGCGTTTCCTGATTGCTTGGTTGAATCCCTTCTTCTCTCTGCTTCTTCGCTCGGTTCTTTGTTTTGCTCCAGGGAGGACGGCAGTTGCCCGACGCTCTCCCTCGCGCGCCTCGCGCAGGGTCTGGGCAGCTGTGTGCGTGCGCTGGGCTAACCCGGTCACGGGCACACCTCGCCAAATCCATGTCGCTCCAGAGCTTCGGCTCCCCTGATCTTCGCGAGGCGCCCTCGATTGAGCTCGTGATCAGCGCACCCTTCTAAGTCCGTGCCCCACGGGTACCGCGACGTGGTGCGCTAGGCCATGATCGGCCCATGCCTGAGGCCTCACGCAAGGAAGGATAAGGATTTCCTGACGAATTTTTGCAGCTTCGCGGTGTCTCCCGAGGTCAGCGGCTCCCGAGTCGGCTGTAGGGAAGCCTCATGTCGTGGTATTTCTCACGGGGGGCTTTGCGAGTCGACAGATGCCACAAGGGCTTAGTGTGTGGGTAAGGCTGCTGCTGATAGGCCCGGGAGCGGGTATGCGAGTAGCACGCGGTGGTTTACCCAGCTTCGGAGCTCTCCGGAGAGATAATACTCCTACTGCTGCATGTCTGAGTGTATCTGGTATATCTGGTATAGAGTTGCTCCTAGAGCTGTATCTGAGCTCAGTGCCATAGGCATCTGGCTTTGCATATGTCTTATATGGGTGTATGAGCTAGCTAGCAAGTGGGCATGAGAGTGCTCCACCGTGAGTGGCATGTATGCATGCGTGAGGGAATTCATCCTCCCTGGATGGATGGATGTGAGCCCATATATATAGTGGGAGTTAGCTTAGGATGTAAGCCATGTAGGCATGGTAGGTAGCTAGCTAGTGGCATGGTGGGGTGTCATCCTTGTCCCCTGGGTCACTTCATAAATAGTGCCAGGGGACAAGTGACACGGTACATGATGGCTGGGGTATGGCTGTCTCGTCCGAGGTATGGCCGTCTCGTCGGTGTCTTGTCGATGTCGGGTCGGGCTGCAGTCGGCAGCCGACTGGTTGGCGTAGTCGGCAGCCGGCTAGTTGGCGCAGTCGGCAGCCGGCTAGTTGGCGCAGTCAGCAGCCGGCCGGGCAGAGCAGTCGGACGGGAAGCCGGCAGGAGCGGTCGGACAGTCGGACTGAGGGGCTTTGCTAGCCCCGATGTCTTGAAATATCGTCTTGCCGTCCTCGGGGTACCCGTGGTCGATTACCCCGACAATAGCCCCCAAGCCTCCGGGCAACTTGGCAAAGTTGGGCGGAGGTTTTTTTGGCGAGTGTTTATGGAAATGATCATGAAAAAAGACAAAGTTAGTCCATGCGGATATATCAAATATTTGCTTTTAGCATTGCAAGTTTTATGCGGAGGGTGCCGACTCGGTTTCGTCCGAGCCCCCTTAATCTTTTTCGTGTTCCCTTCGCTTTTTGGCTTGTGCTCTTACTTGCCGGACAGCCGCTCTGCGGTCTGTGGCTAAGAGTGGGCCGCGAAGTGGAGTGTACAGTACTCAGAGTCTAGGAGCAGATTCAACCGAGTAGATACTTGTAAAGGAAAACGGCTGGGTCGCCCGAACCGTTTTTCTTCCCGGACGTTTTTCGCGTGGGTGACCTCGAGCGTTCACTCTTGCTAGCCGGACAGCCGCTCTGCGGTCTGTGACTAAGAGTGAGCCTTTGGTACTGCGCACGCTACTAAGCCGTCTGCGGGAACAAACGTCTCAGGCCAAGCGGCCAGCCCCCGGACCAACTCTGGCTGGCGCCGGGGCGAACAGTGATGCAACTGTAATAAAAATTGCGGAGATAGCACCCGAGCATCGCTCGGGGTTATCCGTGCTTGCGTGATGCAAAAATATGCGGGCGAGGAGCTCACATCGATTTTCGTGTAGTCGCGGTCGTCGAAGACAGCCGGCGCGACTCGGCGCTCGCAGAGCGCGTCGGCGCACCCGCTGGGTGAAGCCTTCGAGCCTCCGGGTGCTCGAAGGGGGGTCCCGGCCGGTCAGGCTCGACCGGCCAGGCGGCGAGGCATCTTGCAGCACCCTTTTTCTTCTTTTTTTCTCTTCTGCCGGCTGCTGACAGCCGGACAGAATTCTTCTCTTGTCTGCAATCTTCGCGGGGGCGCGTCAGCGCACCCGCTGGGTGTAGCCCCCGAGATTCGGCCCGGCTGCTGATCTCCCGGCAACTACTTTGTCTTCTTTTTTTTCTTCTCAGCCGATATCTTGAGTTTTCTTCTCTGGCAGCCGGATTGGGCACTCGACCTCTTTTCCCAGACAGCCGGCTCAAGCTCCAGCCGGCCGGCCCCTTTTTTTTTAACCAGCCGACACCTTTGACTTTCCTCCGGCCGGCTCTTCTCTTCTTCTACACAACCGGATGGGCACCCGGGGGAATGTATCTGGTGCACCGGGGCAATTGGTGCTACCGGTGCACCGATCCCCTGTTACACATTAAAAAATGTTCAAAAAAATCCGTAAAAAAAATTAGTGCATTGGCACAACATCAATGTAAGATGTCACGAAAATTTGAATCAAAATTTGAAACATTGCTCAAGATACAAAAATGACAAATTTGACACTGAATAGTACATAACACAAGTTGGGCTTCAGTTTTGGCCCATCAGCACATTGATGTCAAATTTGTCATTTTTGTATCTTGAGCAATGTTTCGAATTTTGATTCAAATTTTTATGACAACTTACATAGATGTTGTGTCAATGCACTAAATTTTTGTTGGATTTTTTCGAACATTTTTGAATGTGCAACGGAGTCCGGTGCACCGGTAGCACCAATTGCCCCGGTGCACCGGATACGTTCTCCCCCTTTTTCTCTTTTTTCTTTCGTTTTTTCTTTGCTCGCCGAAGGCGGCAGTCAGTTAGCAACGGGGGCCGGCTGGCGCGTGCCGGCTGCTGGCGGAGGCGGGGCGGAGGACCCGGAGCCGGCCCGAGCCAGACGCGCGGAAGCGGGGGAGGTCGGCCGCGGGCGAGGCCGGACGCTGACGGGCGCGGCACAGCCGGCCGCGCGGCGAGTCGGCCGCGCGGGAGGCGGCAGCGGCAACCCGGACGAGCGGCGCACATGGCGGGCGCCAGAGCCGACGGGGGGCGCGCGAGGCGCGCGGAGCTGGCCGCGGAGCAACGGGGCGGAGGCGAGCCGGCGAGGGCCCGAATTCGGCTGGCGCGGAGCACCCAGCAGCCGGCGGGGGCCCGGAGCCAGCCGGTGCGGGGACGGACAGCCGATGCGGGTGCGGAGCACCCAGGTTCGCAGAGGAGCCGGAAGCAGGGCAGCCGGCCGTCCGGGTTGGCGGGGCGAGAAGGCGAAGCCGGCGCGGAGGCGGAGCAGGCGGCCGGGCCGGCTTGACGATCCGGTGGACGAGGCGCAGGCGTCCGGGGCGCACAGGAGGCCGGGCTGCGGGCAGCCGGCCCGCTCGAAGCCGGCAGCCGGCCGGAACGGGCGGCGCGCGGGGGCGGCCGCAGGGAGCCGGCAGACAGCCGGGCCAGGACTGGCCCACAGCCGGCGCGGGCGGAGGAGCACGCGGCAGCCGCGGTGCTGGTGGCCGGGCACTCGGGGCGGAGCCGGCTGAGCGAGGAGTCGAACAGAGCCGGCGCGCCCGGGCGCGGAGGCGGCTGATGCGAGCGCGGCCGCGCCGGTGGAAAGGCGCGGAGGTTGGAGTGAGGCGGAGCGACGTGCAGGCGCGCGAGCGGACGGCCGGCCCGGGACGGGGCTCGTAGGCAGAGCAGCGGCCGGGCATCGCGGTGGAGGAGTCGGCCGGCCGGCCGGCCGCGCGGGTGCGCGGACAGGCGGCGGAGAGCCGGCCGAGTGGCGCGAGCCGGCCGCAGGCCCGGTGGCGCAGGCGGCGCAACAACGCGGGTAGCCGGGCCACGGACGGAGGAGGCGGAGCAGTAGCGCCGCGGTCCGCGGGGGCGCGCACGCGGAGGCCTGGACATGCTCGCAGGCGGCGACGGAGCAAGAGCCAGAGCGAGGCGCATGGTTGACTTTGATTGACTGATGCATGGTTAGCTTAGGAATGGTGCATGAGCATTGCAGGACTTGCATCTAGGAAATGTATGAGTAGAGTCTGGGTAGTATCTGTGTAGTGTATGGCCAATGGTTTGACCATTGTTGACTAGCATCTAGCTAGCAAGCATAGATGATATATGGAGTGAGCGTGTGTTTTGGCCAGAGCAAGCCGCAACGCGGAGGGAAGCAAACGCGAGCAGCGTGTGGATGGCCACGGCCGACCGAAACGAGGCCCCGCGCGCGGCACGCGCGCGGACTGACGGCCGGCGTTGCGATGGTGGTGACGAAGACGCGGCCGACGGCGAGGACGCGCCGCCCCTCGCGGCCATTTCGGGGGCGTGTCGATGTCGAGCCCCAGACCGCTATCGGAGAGACGTCGCGACGCCGCGGTGGTGAAGACGAAGCGGCCGACGGCGAGGACGCGCCACCGCTCGCGGCTGCTCCGGGGGCGGGTCGATGTCGAGCCCCCGAGCGCTACCGGAGAGACGGCGCGACACCGCGGAGGTGATGAAGAAAAAAGGGTTCCGTCCGGACAGCGAAACCAGCAGCGGCGTGGTAGCGTAGTAGTAGTACCACCCCACGGTGGGCGCCAACTGTCGTGGTATTTCTCACGGGGGGCTTTGCGAGTCGACAGATGCCACAAGGGCTTAGTGTGTGGGTAAGGCTGCTGCTGATAGGCCCGGGAGCGGGTATGCGAGTAGCACGCGGTGGTTTACCCAGCTTCGGAGCTCTCCGGAGAGATAATACTCTTACTGCTGCATGTCTGAGTGTATCTGGTATATCTGGTACAGAGTTGCTCCTAGAGCTTTGCATATGTCTTATATGGGTGTATGAGCTAGCTAGCAAGTGGGCATGAGAGTGCTCCACCGTGAGTGGCATGTATGCATGCGTGATGGAATTCATCCTCCCTGGATGGATGGATGTGAGCCCATATATATAGTGGGAGTTAGCTTAGGATGTAAGCCATGTAGGCATGGTAGCTAGCTAGCTAGTGGCATGGTGGGGTGTCATCCTTGTCCCCTGGGTCACTTCATAAATAGTGCCAGGGGACAAGTGACACTGTACATGATGGCTGGGGTATGGCTGTCTCGTCCGAGGTATGGCCGTCTCGTCGGTGTCTTGTCGATGTCGGGTCGGGCTGCAGTCGGCAGCCGACTGGTTGGCGTAGTCGGCAGCCGGCTAGTTGGCGCAGTCGGCAGCCGGCTAGTTGGCGCAGTCGGCAGCCGGCCGGGCAGAGTAGTCGGACGGGAAGCCGGCAGGAGCGGCCGGACAGTCGGACTGAGGGGCTTTGCTAGCCCCGATGTCTTGAAATATCGTCTTGCCGTCCTCGGGGTACCCGTGGTCGATTACCCCGACACCTCACCAGATGCCAGGAGGCGCGCGCCCTCATGAGCTTGAAACTACCTCGGATGTATCAATCTAAGTTATCCCTCTACGCCTACATGAAGCACAGATGCCACAACACAACACAGAAACGATAAACATAACATGAGCGGCATAAGAATTACGGTTCATTACACGCCCTCGCAGGGCCCCATACTTGTTTCTTGGAATACAGGAAGAAAGGAAAGGACAAGCAAAAGCGGTGCCCACGCCCGCAACAGCTCACGAGGGTTGGCTCCCAGCGCCTTCCCCCGGACTTAGCCAGAGTCCTCCTCGCGCTTCACCGGGGCATGACAACCCGCCATCGTCCTCATAGCGAGCCCGACGACTTGGCGGTTGGTCGTAGCCACCACTGTTGGAGCTTTCGCCGGAGGAGGAGCTGCCGCCGCCGGACAGGCCACGGCCATCGCCAAGGGCGTGCCCGCCCTCGGCGTCGTCGCGACCGTCGTCAAAACCCAGCTCGTCGTCACCGCTGCTGTCCTCGGGACAACACCCTGCGCGACGGCCATCTTCCCAAAAACCCTCACGTAGAGGGTCGCGACGCCATCGTACTTGAAGTGGAGGGCGCACCTCCTGCCCAGGCCGCGTGCATGAGCAAACGTCTGCCAGCCGCAGGCCAGGACCGCGTTGCCCGCAGCGGAAACCTCCACCGCGGCCCACGAGGCCTTGCTGCAGCAGCCGTCAGCTTGCAGCCAGAAGCCATTGAGACCTGCGGCCGGCAGCTCACCGGTGAAGGAGCGCGGGAGCTGGAGCCAAGTGTCGGCCGACTGCTCCGACCACACGACGAACTCCGGGAGCACCTTCGCCGAATGGAAGCGCAGCGAGGAGGCCGGGCGACCACGACGCGCCTCCCCTCGGTGCAAGGGTTGCTCCTCCTGGAACGGCCCCCACCGCAGGAGGAGGCACCACCGCGGCCGCCAAGGATGACGCCGGCCCCCAAGGAGTATGTATGCACCCCCGAGGGGCCACAACAGGGGGCGCGGCGTGCTTGCGAGCGCGACCACGCCCCCCCTCTTAGGCGGTGGCGAGCCGGGCCCCTCCCGGCAAGCCTTCCCTTTCTCTGTGGTCGAGAACCTCTTCGTCGGCGCCATGGGTCTTGCGGCAAGGCACCGAGGCAAAGAGGAGAAGAAGGAGCGGGAAGATGGAGATGGGCAATGGGGGTCCCGCCCCTTTCCTCATTTATAGCCAGAAGGAGGCCAACCGCCGGCCTCCACGATCGCAGGTAATGATGTCTTTCTTCTGCATGCAACAGGGTCTCGTCAAGTCGAACGGTTGTCGAGGCAGCGTGGGGAAACGGAGACGCCCCTGTCTCATCAACCGCCATGCGTCGATCAAGGCCGCGAGCGGTTGGGGCCCGCGGCGCTCCGCACTTCCCCTTTGGCTTCGCCTCGAAGCCAAGTCCGAGCACGCCTTGGGCCCGGGGGATATTGTTGGCGTCTTAGGAACGGGGGTACCCAGACTTGCCCGCCTGCGGCCCACGTCGTGGCTCCAACAACTGCCCGGTACGGCCCCGCTTCGACAACAACAACTCAAGACCCTCGCGAGGGGCCAAGCCCCGCGAGGCGGACGACGCCAAGACCTCCCTGGGGGCGGCCTCCCCAGGCTGGCTCTCGAGGAGCGGAGATATCTATGCAAGGGGCACCTCGCGAGGTTTGTGTGACGTGAGCCGTGACGACCAAGGCCAGGCGGGCGCAGAGTACCAGTTTCCTCTTTCGTACTAAAGAGGCAAGCGCGGACGAGGAGTCCCGAGGCATCAGGCAAAGGTTTCCATACCGGTGCAACGAGACCAAGACCAGCAGGACGGCAGGACGGCAGGACGGAGGTCACCATGGAGCACACAACAGCGTCACCACGAGAGCCTTTGGCAGGCGAAGACCATTTTTTATCAGGATAGCTTGTACTAGTTGCCCCCTTCAAACTTGGTGGGATCTCTTCCCGTCCAATATTTGGGAAGAGGATCAGTGCCTCTATAAATAGGACTAGCCACCACCATAGGAAAAGACTCATCTGGAACAAATCATTCGGATCACCCTCACACACACCAGCTCACCGAGCTCAAGAAACCTCTCCTCCTGAGGTCGTTCACCCATTGTATTAATTCATCCTCAGCTCGCGAGCCAATCCACCACCATCACACTGGAGTAGGGTATTACACCACAATGGTTACCCGAACCAGTATAAACCTCTGTGTCTCGTGTTCTTTGGGTTCGTCGAGCTAGGCCATGAGATCGCTGAGCGAGCTAGCGAGAGAGAGAATCCTTCGTGCGCACCCCAGAGTTTGAACCTCACAAGGGTTGGCCGGAACCCAGAATCCGACATGTGGCATTGGTGCAAAGGTTTGCACCGGACGCTAGGCCTCTTTTCTTCGCTCTGCCAGCCGTCTGTGGTTATAATTAGCGTTGGAAGTTAGCGCTTAGCATTGGGAGGGTAGGGCGCTTAGGTCTTTTTTGTTTTCTGATTTTTATTTTTTTTCCTTCCTAAGCGCCTCTTGAAGGGTCCAGCATTGAACATGCTTTTAGGGTTCGGTGGATTTAAATCACTTCTCATCATGGGTGCGTATAGGATTACCAAACTGTCTGTAATAACAGACTGACCACTGCAGTGAAAATTCCCCTCCTTCCGAGGGGGAAAAGTAACCCACCGAGTGCGGCGAATCTGCACCCGCGCTCATCTGCACCCGCGCTCACGGAAAAAATAAAAAAAAATACTAAAAAAATTCAAAAAATTCCAAAAAAAATCAGGTGATAGATAATTAGGGGCGTGAGGTTCGCTGCAAAATGCAACTCGTTTGGACATTTGAGCAAGTCTGTGCAAAAAAGACAAAATCGGGGTCTGTGAAAAAGTTTACTGTTCACAAACTGTTTTGACCCGATTTGTCTTTTTTGCCGAGGCCTACTCAGATGTCTAAATGGGTTAAATTTTAGAGCGGACCTCACGCGTCAACTTATCTACCACCCGATTTTTTTTTGGATTTTTTTTGAATTTTTCTAGTATTTTTTTTTAATTTTTTGCTTATCAGGTGCATGAGCCCGGGCTTCAGGATGAATTATCGGTAACCCACCGTCCTTCCCTGGAAACAACCCCGAATCAGCACGGGACGCCAGGCAGGCAGGAACGCTCTCGTTTCCTTTTCCCCCTTTTCCTCCGTCCATCGCCCTTGCTCCCCCCCCCCCCCCCCACCACTCCTCCCGTCCCGTCCACCCACCCCGCGGGCCCGAAAACCCTAGCCAGCCGCCGGCGGCGAAGCGGGCCCACCGGCGGCGGCGACGATGAGCGGCGGAGGCCCGCCCAGGAAGCGCAACTTCAAGATCGAGGCGTTCAAGCACCGGGTGGAGCTCGACCCCAAGTACGCGGAGCGGACATGGAAGGTCCTCGAGCACGCCATCCACGAGATCTACAACCACAACGCCAGCGGCCTCTCCTTCGAGGAGCTCTACAGGTCGGCCCCCCGCCCCCCTGCCCGCCCTAAGCTAGCCTGATTGATCTTGCCGGCGCTCGCTGTCGCTTCCGCTTGGTTAGATGATGTGCATCCGTCTCTGCCTGCGCGAATTCCGAGAAAATGCGGTTCCAGGGCAGATCGTGCGTGTAATTCGAACTGGCGCGTGTTAGTATCGTGTGAAAAGAAAAGCTGGATGTTCGTATCCTGTGCAGTGCTCAGGAAGCGATGTATCTGAGAGGATTTCGTTCCAGTGTTTGCTGTCCTACCAATGTTACGGGAACAATTAGCTTCTTTTGTGGCCGAAGACCTCGGTTAACTGTTGACGCTACACTCCACTAGATGAGCAGTCAAGTAACAAGGCTCTTCTTAACTAGGAATTTCAAGGCAAATATACTCTCCACTGTTTCGGCTACGGGCGTTCTATTTAAAACATGGTTTTCTAGTCTTGCAGTTTTGTTCTTGCCCAGAACATAAAATAGGACAGACATGTTTCTGTCTGTATCAGCAAGCTGCAAGGCAGATTGAATCAACATATTGTTAGAACTTAATGGTCGCTTTTATTCAGATATTCATATGATTTATAATCGCTTGTCATATGAATGTTGAGCCATAGGTGCTTGTTGAACTCTTATATTGCTGAATTTGGATAGTTGGTAGTAAATTACTACGTAGTATGCAAGAGCACAGGGTGCAGGGCGAATCTAGTATAATACCTACCAAGGGCTATTGTGTTGTCACCTTACTCTAATTTGTAAATTCTCTTTCCATGTGCAGGAGTGCCTACAACATGGTGCTTCACAAGTATGGCGAGAAGCTCTATAATGGCCTTGAGAGCACTATGACATGGCGTTTGAAGGAAATATCAAAATCAATAGAGGCTGCACAGGGTGGTTTGTTTTTGGAAGAACTGAATGCGAAGTGGATGGATCACAACAAGGCATTGCAGATGATCAGGGATATTCTAATGTACATGGATCGGACTTATGTCCCAACATCCCATAGGACACCTGTTCATGAGCTTGGTCTGAATTTGTGGAGGGATCATATAATTCACTACCCAATGATCCATGGTCGGCTGCTTGACACCCTTCTAGATCTTATTCACAGAGAAAGAATGGGTGAAGTGATCAATAGAGGCCTGATGAGGAGCATTACAAAGATGTTAATGGATCTTGGTCCTGCTGTGTATCAAGATGATTTTGAGAAACCATTTTTGGAAGTTTCCGCTAGCTTCTACAGTGGGGAATCTCAAGAGTTCATCGAGTGTTGTGATTGTGGTAACTACCTTAGGAAGGCTGAGAGGCGGCTCAATGAGGAAATGGAGCGTGTCTCACACTACTTGGATGCTGGCAGTGAGGCAAAGATAACTAGCGTGGTGGAGAAAGAGATGATAGCCAATCACATGCATAGATTGGTCCACATGGAAAACTCTGGCCTTGTTAACATGCTTATAGATGACAAATATGAAGATTTGGGTAGGATGTACACCTTATTCCGAAGGGTTCCTGATGGTCTATCAACAATCAGAGATATGATGACTTCATACCTGAGGGAAACAGGGAAGCACTTGGTGACAGATCCGGAGAGATTGAAAGACCCAGTGGAATTTGTTCAGTGCTTGTTAAATGAGAAGGATAAGCATGATAAGATCATCAATGTTGCTTTCGGCAATGATAAAACCTTCCAAAATGCTCTGAATTCATCCTTTGAGTTCTTCATCAACTTAAACAACAGGTCACCTGAATTCATATCACTGTATGTTGATGACAAACTCCGGAAAGGACTGAAAGGGGCAACAGAAGAGGATGTGGAGGGTATACTGGACAAAGTCATGATGCTGTTTCGGTACCTTCAGGAGAAGGATGTGTTTGAGAAGTACTATAAGCAGCATTTGGCAAAAAGGCTTCTGTCTGGCAAAACTGTTTCTGATGATGCTGAGAGGAGTATGATAGTCAAACTCAAGACGGAATGTGGGTACCAGTTCACCTCCAAATTAGAAGGCATGTTCACTGACATGAAGACATCTCAGGACACCATGCAGGATTTCTATGCCAAGAAATCCGAAGAACTTGGTGATGGCCCTACACTTGATGTCCACATCCTCACAACTGGCTCTTGGCCAACACAACCCAGCCCTCCCTGCAGCCTTCCACCTGAAATCCTTGCAGTATGTGAGAAATTCCGTGGATATTATCTTGGAACTCACAGTGGGCGGAGGTTAACATGGCAAACAAATATGGGAACAGCTGATATAAAGGCCACGTTTGGGAAAAGCCAGAAGCATGAGCTGAATGTATCCACTTACCAGATGTGTGTTCTGATGTTGTTCAACACTTCTGATGGACTTAGCTACAAAGACATCGAGCAAGCTACTGAGATACCTTCCACAGACCTAAAGAGATGTCTCCAGTCTCTTGCTTGTGTCAAGGGGAAGAATGTTCTCCGTAAAGAGCCCATGAGCAAGGACATATCAGAGGATGACACATTCTACTTCAATGACAAGTTCACAAGCAAGCTTGTTAAGGTGAAGATCGGGACAGTGGTGGCGGCAAAGGAATCTGAGCCAGAGAAGCAGGAGACCCGCCAGCGAGTTGAGGAGGACAGGAAACCTCAAATTGAGGCTGCCATCGTCAGGATCATGAAATCTAGGAGGGTCTTGGATCATAACAGTATTGTATCCGAAGTTACCAAGCAATTGCAAGCACGGTTCTTGCCGAACCCTGTTATCATAAAGAAACGCATAGAATCTCTGATCGAGCGTGAATTCTTAGAGAGGGACAAAGCAGATAGAAAATTATACCGCTATCTTGCATAAGAAGCCAGCATGTGAATGTTAAGAGATATTTCATGAGCAGGTGGCTTCCTTGTATTCCTGTAAACATTTCCCCTTGTGCTTGAGTTCAGTTTTATTTGTTGGGCACTGTCCACTGAAATCAATAGCAGTTATTAAATTCGGTTATCGGTCGATTGAAATGGAGGCTTTACCCCAATCCCTGCAACAATTCTACTACTAGCCAAGCATTTATGTTATTATGCATAATTGTTCATTCAGATTTCCTTTCTCTTTTCTATGATATTGGCTGTTGCATTTTCCTTCTCTTTTCTTGGATGTTGTATTTCCTATAGAAGTTGTTTGAATCAAAGAGGCCCTTTGTTTTGTTCCCACAATCATTTCACCTAGATGATCTGCTAGTTCCTTGCAGTATCTGCAGTTGTGCATCTAGTATTTGGTATTGTACATGCAACTTTAACGACCGTCGATGTAAATTGCGTATGTTGCTGCATGCTATGATGCCTACTCATTTGTGTGCACGCTTCTGCTCATCCTGTGTCAAAATTCATCCACAGCTTAATGTCACGGATGTTCTGGAATGTTTCTGCCAGTTTGTTGAAGATATATGACCAGTGCGTTTGAATTCTTCTCTAAACAACATTTTCCAGTTGTCAGCGCCCCTATTGTGCTTGTGTTACTGTTATTTTCTGAACCATAAAAGAACTGTATCAGGCTGTGATTTTACGACACGAAATGAGAACGGCCAAGGTCAAGATTCAGTTTCATATTCACAATGCCATCTACTTACATTGAACTGGTACAGAAACAGGAAGTGGTGAAGCAAATGCAGGCTGAATCTGAAAGAGATTACGAAAGCTATCTTGAATCTGGATACTGCATAATTGGTTGGTTATGGGATCGTGGTAGATACACTAATTCCAGAAGAATCATAGAGAGATAATGTGCATCAGCACTTCAGGATCATCGAGTCCAAAACAACATCAAAATGTACAACCGACATGCTTCTTTACAGGCAAGGTTTCTTGTAGAAGCTGCGAATCCGCAAAACGAAAACATCAAAAGTAGCAGCGGAAGCAGGAAAATGTGCATCTGCCCAGCAATATCACCGACATCGATCAGGTGTTCGAAATCATGTCATGTTGTCCACTGAAATCATGGCGGTTATTGGATTTGGTTATTGATCGGCTGAAATGGGGATTTTACCCAATCCATGATGCATTTACGTTAGGTTCATTCCGAATTTCCTTTCTCTCCTTTTGGATCTTGGATGTTGTATTTTCTTTCTCTTTTCTTAGATGTTGTGTTTCCTTCTCTGTTTTGATGCATGTGAAGAGCGCCAGACACTATCAACGTTTACATTCGCTGCTTGTTTCACTGCTTTAGCATTTTATCCGACTGATCTTTGGCAAAGATCGGCTGGGCCACGAGCCCTCTAATGCGTGTGAAGCCCGCCATGCGATTGCCCCTCTCCCCTAGCCATCCCTCGTTGCAACACGACCTCTGTTGCGCCATGCAACATCGGCATTGTTGTAGTCGTCGCCCCACCCACGTCGCCGTTGTTGTGCATCGTCGTAGCCGTTGATGTTGTAGCAGCGTCGACATTGCAACCAATCCACCACAACAGCAATGTTGCTACAGGTCGATGGCTAGCGACGTGATGTCGAGTCGCCGTGGTTGCAACAACGAGCAGAATGATGTTGATCCCGCAACATCGGTCGCGGCGAGAAGCACGACAGGAGCAATGAGGGGGCGTGGCACCGCCGGCTCTCCATAAGATCAACGAGCAGAAGTAAAATTGCTTGTGCAACATCAGTTCGCGACGAGTAGTACGACAGGAGCAACCGGCCGCAACATCAACGAGCAGAATGACGTTTCTTCTGCAACATTGGTTTATCGCCCTCCACAACACCGCGAGCAGCACGACGGGAGCAACGATGAGGCGTGGCGGCGCCTCCACTACATCGGGTTGCAACATTGGGTTCACAACACGACGACTGTGTCATAGCAGCATGACGGAGCAGCATCGCCGCCGCATCGCATCATCACCGCTGCAAAAAACAGCAGGCATCGGCCATGGGGAGCGTTCCTCTTCACACTATGGTGGGGGAGGGATGCATGGCAGCACTCGGGGGAGGAGCATCACTGGAAATCTGGTGGCGGCCTTTGAAGTACCGACGCTGCTATATGGAGCGAGGTGTGGCTGCACGGGCTGCTTGGATGTGCTGGTGTGCAACCATGAAGGTCTGGGGTGCTTCTTGGCACCCGGATCTGGCTTTCCTGTTGCTTGCTTGGCCAGCCGGCGGTGCCGTGGCCACGACCAGGGGGTCGGCGGTGGATGCTGCTGACGGGGTCTGACTACGGCGGTGGTGGGGTGTGGCCGGCGGCAAGGGCCTGTATGCGGGTGGCAGTCGGCACCAACTTGACTCCGGCTGTGCAGGTGCTCGAGGTGAGCTTCGGTGTCATCGGAGCCTCGTGCTAGTCCTAGTGGGGACGCTCGCCGCGGACTGGTACGAGGGCAGGGAGGTCTCGGGCTGCTGGGCTCAGCTGCTAGCTTCGACGGAGATGAATGGGACGGGATGCTTCAGGTGAAAGCCTTGTGTTGACCTTGTCGGCAACGATGACGACGACGTCTATGGACGCCGCTCCCCTTCATGAAGGCGTCATCGGGAAGCTATCGTTGCCTGTTCAATCGTGTGCCCCGGGCGAAAGCCTTAGATCCATCTATGGGTCGAACAACGACAGCGTCTTGGCGTCGTTTCTCCTCCTTGGGGGCGTTGTTTTTGGGAGCCACGGATCCGCGGTTGGTAGCTTGATGTCTGGGTTGGAGTGGTTGTTGGGTTGTTGGTGTGTAGGGTGGTGGCGGTGGAAGTGATCTGTGGCGGCGACCAATCCCTTGGTCATCTTGGTGCTGATGGTTGTTGACCTATCTCTTGGGGGCTTGTGATGGCGATGAGGTCTTGGCGTTCAGTGCCCTTCGACGGCGTTTGAGGTTTTGTTGCCTTGCACAGTGCCCTGGTTCTCTCTATTTGTGATGGTGGCCATGGTGTGGCCTAGAGGAGGTGCAGGGCTGTCTCGGTGGAACAGTGCCCTTGGGCACGGTCTATGGCTCTCTCTGCTGCGACATGGCTAGGCAATGGGATGCCCTTCGACGGTGGTTGCGACTTCCTAGCTCTTCAAGGTGCTGAGTGCTCGCAGGGCAGCTGGCGACTTCTTCTCTACGTCCTCTCGGTGATGGATCTCCTTTCGACTAATTCAACAAAGCTTGCTTCCGCTCTTCTCGGTCCAGCTAGTGGTGTTGGGTGCTAAGTTCTTGGTGTTGGCTGTTTGACCTAGCTCTTTTTCTGATTCTCCTTCTGTGGTTCCTTGTGTCTTCTTGTGTGTGTTGGATGCTTCTGTTGTACCCGACGTGTTGTATCTTACTCTTATCTATAATGAAAATGGTTCAGGCCGGCGTAAGCCCGCCGTAGCACCGTCAAAAAAATGCTCCCTTTCATCGAGCTGAGGTGCTTACATAAAAAAGGAAAACCAGTGCAATATTATACTTTTTTTTTGAACTGAGTGCAATATTATACTTGTTAAAAGGTTTGCAATTGGCCTGTGATTTTTTTCCGGTTGAATACGACCAACAATCACTGATCCAAAAATCAGAAAGTACATATATTGATAAAAAAAAGATACAACTTCCGTCGCACTAAAAATTAAGGAATCTTCAGGAATTATCTCTTCGTACAGTGAAAATGATAAAAAATGCTACCTGCTCTCCTACTCATGCTCCCGTTCTTTGACTGAGCAGTGACTATCAGAACATCAGTGAGTTGAAATTCGCAACACTATCCTACGGATGTGAACATTTGGCACCCGATTTTTTTTTAAATAGTAATTTGTAAGAAAGTCAAAAAAATCTGAAACTTTTTGCGAACAAAGTAGATTTATTGTTGCACTCATAAAATCTTTGGCGAAGAAATGCCTTTCATGTGGTTGTGGACGTAAAAAAACAGATTTGTTGCTGTATATGAGGTACTGTTCAAGCTATATGTCCTGGGCAATTTGTCATTTTTGTCAGAATATTGTCAGAGAATATTTTGTTACAGAATATTTTGTACAACAGAAACGACAGCTCAAGTTTGTTGGGTAAAAGTTTTGGAACGTTTTGACTTTTTCTGATTTTTTTTAAAATAATTCATTTATCAGGTGTAATTACCACCATGTTCCAAAGGGTATTTCCCCTGATATGTATCTCTTCCACTAACGACTTTGCAAGTAAAAGCATGCATGGTTGGAACCTGAAACTGCCCGTTTTCTGCCCCTCTGATCGCAGCAGAATACAGTGCTGCTCTGTGAGATTTCTCCCGCGTCTGGAAACTGGAAACCAGGAGGCAGCAGCGAAAAAGAATTCGATGTATGGGTGTGGGCGGCGGCCCGCTTCATGTCTGCTAGCATCGAGATCTTCCATTAGAGGAGTTTAGCTTCTATTTCCTCGATGGCAGTCTTAGCTTGGCATCGATGAATGATTTTTATCCGTACGAAGGTTTGTTGGGGGTGGATCTGTAGTTCCATTAGTTCGGTGATGGTACAGTTTGGCTACTGCTCTTCTTTCACAGTCCTGTTTTAACAATAAAATGAAAAGAACCATATTAAGATTCTATGTGAACCTGTGTAGGCATGAACTACCATTGACAGTAATTATTATCAAGTACGTATTAACTAAGATAAAATACAGCATATCAGGACATTTATTACCTTAAACATATTTAGCTGAAAATATCTTCCAGCGTTCATTCTCCTGAGCTTCAAGTAAGTGTATGCAAAACTCAACTGATCACGTGAAGTGAAACGGTTGACCTCATTGAACCAAAGGCATGAAAATAAATTAGACATTGGTGTATGGGCACGCACGATGAAAGATCCTTCGGGCACATCTGCAAAATTGTTATACACTCGATCAACTCATTTACTCATAGGAGAATTTATCAAACATAAGTAACTGCTACTTACAACTCGGTAGAACAGGATCGTGGCCAGAGGCACTAAACTTCACAAGGCCGTCAGACTGATAAAAGTAAAATTGCTCGTCGATGGCAGTGTGATTGTACTTGTTTAAGCGCTTGTTCTGAAGCACCTCCTCCCAGACACAGGTGCGATCATAGTGCACTGAAATGGCGTACTCTGCTTTCTTTCTCCATAAGAAATACTCAATGATAAGCATTGGATCAGCATGAAGACGCAATTTGCTATCCAACCAGATGGAGTACCTAACAGGTAAAATGTGTTATGTTAGCCATGGAGAAGAAAATGCATGTAGTGGTAATATGTATAGGAAAGTACATATATGTGCCAGTTAAAAGAAAACTAATAAATACTAAGATCCTAAACTACATTAGTAGTTGATGAGATGACATGCATCAGCAATCAACCAGCTAATAAGTAGTAACGAACTAACTCCGCGTGCTTTAGAATTTATATAATTTTATTCTGCAGGAGTATAGAGTACTAATGTACTATACAGAATCTTCATGCAACTAGATATTATAGACAAATACATCAGCAAAAAACTTACAAGGCAGATGGGAAGAGTCGGTGAGCCAGAAGTTTTGGCACCTTTCCTGCTCTCCGCATATCTTTGTAGGGCAAATTCTTAACTACAACAATTCTCCAAAGACCAATGGATCCATTTTCATCAGGGATGTGTCCTTCAGAGGAAAGGGTTGTCAACGTTAGCTCATCCAGGAACATGATGAAGCAGACATTCTTCTTAGAGTATGAGCCAATCTGTGAGATTTTTAAACTGGTAAATGATAATGTTTCTGAAACAGTGTAATAAAGAGAGAAAAGCATGCAATCACCATGAGATTGAAAAAACACAAAGAGATTGCCAAGGAGGAAATGATGGTGACTTGCCATTTTGCATCTGAAAAACATGGTGCTTGTTAAGAATGCATGCACAAAAAAGGAATAAGAACATTACTCTGCTTTTAGTTGGTCTCCTTAAGTAATCAGAGCCTCCAAAAATGCATGATGAAACCACCACACGGCAGGTAGCCATATAAGCCCTGTCATGTTCATCCAAATCAAATCCACTACTAGGATAACCCTCTGGACCTTCTACGAAACCACAGTGAAGACTTTGGTTTTTTGCATAATATGTTTCCTCTCTTTCCTGAAGACTCTGGTGCCCAGCAAACAATGGTTCAAAAATCCCATTACCAATCAAATGTCCCTCAGTCAAGATATACTTCAACAAAAACTGTGTAAAATTGTTGTAGTCAGCAGGCTCCACAAGATTGTCAACCGACGGCAAAAACTCAATTTCACAGGGCCCATCTGCAATATTACATTCTGTATGTCAAGTTGTCAACAAACGTAACTATTATAGAACCAAGAAACATGCAAAAATTAATATCATTTACATGGTTCCATTTAGCACATAAATAGGTTAGGAAATGCCAAGTGACAGGCTTTGTGTCAAGTTTGAGCGATGAACAGCATTAATCAAGGTAGAAAATAAGAGAGTAGATATTTTGAATGTAGAACCATGAGATCTTATCAACATGTTTGTTCCAACTGAGTACATCTAAGATAGAAATTGGATAACAGATTTATCTTACAAAGGTTTAAAATGACAATGTTTTAGGAACTCAACGTTTAGAGAGTAGATAGAGTCCAGAATATCTCTTACAACGCTTTTTCTTTCTTCCTTTGATGAAGGGTTCTGACTTGTCTATAGTCCTGACATAAAAGTAAATCTGATGATACCCGAAGGTATGCGCATATACACAAGTACATATTTATATATGGAAAATGGTAAATGTGCACTTACATAGAGATATTTTCCTTGACCGTGGTATTGCGTTTGTCTCTCTTATCCATTCCCTTTCCAACGTTCTCCCTGTTCATTGGACCTTGATGTATTGCTGCATAGCAGAACATTGTCGATTTGTGGGAACTCTGATAACATTGTCAGCCAAAGATGCATGTGTCACTCTAACAAGCATCTGAGTTACACGAAGATTCTAGATAGGGGGGTTCAGCAATATAATTCTTCTTACACGATTTTGTTTTTCTTAACTGAATTACTCAATTTTGTTGCACTTAAATCACATGATGAACAATGGATAGCTTCATAACCTGGTAAGTGACAACACAGAGAGGTGGAGACCAGTTGCAATTTATTTCATGCAATTAAGTACTCCATGTAGCACAGATTTCACCGCACATAAGAGCCAGGCATGATACAAATATTTAGCAGGTCGTACATCTATGCCTATGCGAACAATAGTCCCGTGAATTATAGCGAATGGGAGGAAGAGAACATGGATGCCACCACAAACACTGAGACGAAAAAATCGCAGTCTGTTCACCTACATTGCAGCAAAGCGCGGGGTGGTTGGGCTTGGGCAGGAGGAGAGCTTACGGTGGAAGGGGAGGCTGGCGTGGGAGGAGAAGGAGAGGTAGGCGAGGGAGAGGAGCGCCAGGGCGAAGGTCGGGGGGAGGAGCAGGCGGCAACGGCGCCGCGGCCGTCGGGAATGGCGGCGGGGCCCGGCCGCGGGGGGCAGGCCGGTTGTCGGCAGGCGGTGCTCCGCCATATGCCCCAGCGCGGCGCTCGCTCCGCTCCGGCGGGTCGCGGCGGCGAAATCCCCCCCTGTGCGTTTCTCTTTCGGCTGTTCCCGTCCCATGTCGTCCGCCCTGTTTCGCCCTATTTTGGGGGGCACGACAGCGTGCCCGATTTCTCGTCAACAGATATTTTCGGATACGATAATGTGCATGTAACTGCTTGCCCTGATTTTTTTTTGAAAAAGCTGTATGCTCTGACATGATTTTGGCCTAATGTTTTTTTTTTTCGATCTTGCAGGGTTGCAATATGTGACAATTTATATGGATGATGTCGATGACGCTTCCAAGTTAGGCGTCGATGATCCGGTTGTGCTGTTATCTGTGCCGAGATCTTGTTCGTGGTCAGGTCACTCCACGGTACGCGTTCCCTCAACTGCTCGACTGAAAGAACTTTTAGGGCGTGTTTGGTTGCCTGCATATGGCCCAGCTTAGCCCGCGCGGGATGAAAGAGACATGTTTGGTTGCCTGTGTTTACTGTGCGGCCTGCATGACACGAAACTTAAAAGCATCTCCAGGCCAGGCCTAGGGGAAACACCCGAATCGGCAGTAGCTCGCGAGCCTGGCTCAGGCGACGCAGGGGAGGGCGACGCGCTACTCTCCTCGTGCAACCAGGGAGATGGCGCGAGCTCACCCGTGTCGCTGAAAATTCGGCGAGAGGATTTCGGCTCACCTCCCGCCGAGTCCGCCCTATTTAGCCCCCTCCCTCACCACCCCAACTCCCGCCACCATTCTCCCCCCTTCCGAGCTTTCCCGCCGACGCTAATCGGCACCGACGAGCAGGTAAGCGGCGCATCTTCATCGGCCAGCGGTCCACACCGTCAGCGGTCCTTCACCGGCTGACGGTGATCTTCTACGAGCGTTCCTCCCTCGTCCTCGAGTTGCAGCCATGACCTCTGTGAGTTCAATTCCCCTTTCTCTCTGTTCCTTCTAGCTAGATCTGAGTTGCAACTAGGGTTTGATGTAGATGCATGGTTGATTAGTGCTCTGATCTGTGAGATGCAAGGTTCAACTAGCTAGATTGCTATGTTGCGGTTGCAATTTGTGGTAGGGTTAGATGTTCAAGCATGTGGTAGGCTAGATTAGTAGTAGAGTTTGAAGTTGAACCTTGTGCTTGTGTTGATTCGTGCTTAGATATGTGATTTGTAGCTATTGGTGATCCATTTGTAGCATGCTATTTGTTGTAGATGTGATGTTCCTGCTCATAGATTGTCTGGTGTGCTTAGTATGATAGCGATGAACCATGTACGTAGTATGATAGTGATGAAGCATGTGCTTGGTATGATAGTGATGAACCATGTACATGTATGCTCCTTTTTTCATGGATTGTCTGGTATGTTGTGTGCTATACTTACTGTCAATGCGTGCTACGATTGTAGGACATGACCACGCAGACGCAAGATCTTAGTCAGGCCCTTGTCCTGTCCGACAACCAGTTTGCTCCATCGTTTGTCGAGGACTCGCAGCCTATGTCCGAGATGGCACTTGATTCTGAGGTGTTCGCGTCTGATTCTGTCTATGTGCCAGTAGTGCTCGTTGAGCAAACTTCTGCTGCTGCTGTTGCTGCCGCTGCACTCAAGGTAGCAACAACAAAGGCAAAGAAGGATGGCAGGTCGAACAACATGAAGTGGCAGTCGTTCATGTCCACGTTCGTGTTGAACAAGATGTGTGAGCTCAGCTCTAGTGGAGTTAGGACTGACAAGGGCTTCAAGGAGGTGCACTTGAACACCATAGCGAAGCAGGTGTTCAAGTTCTGTGGGCAGGAGGTGTCCGCCACCCAGATGTACAACCACCTGAGGAAGTGGAGAGTTCGACGGATCCAAGTGTCCAAGCCGAGAGACCTTAGCGGCGCCTCATGGGATGAGAACACTTGCTCCATAGTTCTGGAGCCAGAGCATTACGCCGGCCATGTCGCGGTTAGCTAACAATCCTCCTCCTTTTCATACCGTCCACCATTGCCTACTCCTAATCGCAACTAACAACACTTGTGTTTTATTCTTAGGACCACCCAAGGGACGCTAAGTTCCTCAATACACCCATACATAACTACAGCCAGATGCAACACATCTTCTTCTTCGGGCTGGCAATTGGGAAGCATGCCATGGGCTTGGGGGAGCCTCTTGGTTCTCCCATGCCAGACTTCCCTGGGACTCCGGACGTCGAGGTCCTTGATGGCCCTGAGAAGCCCTTCGACAAGCCATTTGACCCCGTCCATGATAGGAAGAGGAAGAGAGGAGGCCTCATGGAGGAGGAGATCAATGTCTTTTGCAGCATGACTGAGGCGGTGAAGAAGGTGACAACAACATCAGGGAGTGCAAGCCCCTCGACGACCACCTTGACCTGTATGGTTGATACGTCTCCATCGTATCTACTTTTCCAAACACTTTTGCCCTTGTTTTGGACTCTAACTTGCATGATTTGAATGCAACTAACCCGGACTGATGTTGTTTTCAGCAGAATTGCCATGGTGTCATTTTTGTCTAGAAATAAAAGTTCTCGGAATGACCTGAAACTTCACGGAGAATATTTCTGGAATTAATAAAAAATACTGGCGAAAGAATCAAGACCAGGGGGCCCACACCCTGTCCACGAGGGTGGGGGCGCGCCTACCCCCTTGGACGCTCCCCCTGCCTCGTGGGCCCCCTGGAGCTCCACCGACCTCAACTCCAACTCTATATATTCACGTTCGGGGAGGAAAAACTCAGAGAGAAGGATTCATCGCGTTTTACGATACGGAGCCGCCGCCAAGCCCTAATCACTCTCGGGAGGGCTGATCTGGAGTCCGTTCGGGGCTCCGGAGAGGGGAATCTGTCGCCGTCGTCATCATCAACCTTCCTCCATCACCAATTTCATGATGCTCACCACCGTGCGTGAGTAATTCCATCGTATGCTTGCTAGACGGTGATGAGTTGGATGAGATTTACCATGTAATCGAGTTAGTTTTGTTAGGGTTTGATCCCTAGTATCCATTATGTTCTGAGATTGATGTTGCTATGGCTTTGCTATGCTTAATGCTTGTCACTAGGGCCCGAGTGCCATGATTTTAGATCTGAACCTATTGTGTTTTCATGAATATATGTGAGTCCTTGATCCTATTTTGCAAGTCAATAGTCACCTACTATGTGTTATGATCCGGCAACCTCGAAGTGACAATAATCGGGACCACTCCCGGTGATGACCGTAGTTTGAGGAGTTCATGTATTCACTGAGTGTTAATGCTTTGGTCTGGTACTCTATTAAAAGGATGCCTTAATATCCCTTAGTTTCCAATAGGACCCCGCTGCCACGGGAGGGCAGGACAAAAGATGTCATGCAAGTTCTTTTCCATAAGCACGTATGACTATATTCGGAATACATGCCTACATTACATTGATGAACTGGAGCTAGTTCTGTGTCACCCTATGTTATAACTGTTGCATGAGAAATCGCATGCGACATAATTATCCATCACTGATCCAATGCCTACGAGCTTTTTGCATATTGATCTTTGCTTAGTTACTTTACCGTTGCCATTGTTACAATTACTACAAAACTACTACTATTACTTTTGCCACCGTTAACGTTACTTCCATACTACTTTGCTACTAAATACTTTGCTGCAGATATTAATTTTTCCAGGTGTGGTTGAATTGACAACTCAACTGCTAATACTTGAGAATATTCTTTCGCTCCCCTTGTGTCGAATCAATAAATTTGGGTTGAATACTCTACCCTCGAAAACTGTTGCGATCCCCTATACTTGTGGGTTATCGAGACTATTTTCTGGCGCCGTTGCCGGGGAGCATAACTCTATTCTTTGAGTCACTTGGGATTTATATCTGTTGATCGCTATGAGGAACTTGAAAGACGAAAGAACTAAGATTTTTCCCTCAACTACGAGGGGAGGTAAGGAACTGCCATCTAGCTCTGCACTTGATTCACCTTCTGTTTTGAGTAAGCTTGCGACGCCTAAACCTGCTTCTGCTATTGATTCTGATATGTCGCATGTTATTGATGATGCCACTTCTGCTACGCATGATGCTTATGATGAAACTACTTCTATGCTTAATGATACTGTGCCACTAGGTGAATTTCTTGATGAACAACTTGCGAGGGCTAGAGAGAATGAAATTACTGAAACTGATAATATTGATGAAAGTGATGATGAAGATTCTCCCCTAGATATGAATTGCCTGTTGTGCCTTAGGGTTATGTTATGGATGAAGAAACTGCTAGAGACTTTCTTGCTTGCAATGATAAATATGATCTTAAGAAATTATTAGCTAAGCTAAAAGAAAAATCTTTGAATGCTAGAATGAAATATGACCCTGCTTTTGCTACCTCACCTATCTGTATTTCTGATAAGGATTATGATTTCTCTGTCGATCCTGAGATAATTACTTTGGTTGAATTTGATCCTTTTTATGGCTATGAATCTGAAACTGTTGTGGCACATCTTACTAAATTAAATGATATAGCCACCCTATTCACTAATGATGAGAAAACTCGCTACTACTATATCCTGAAATTATTTCCGTTGTCATTAAAGGGTGATGATAAAGTATGGTTTAATTCTCTTGATCCTGGTTGTGTGCGTAGTCCCCATGATATGATTTATTAATTCTCTGCTAAATATTTCCCCGCTCATAAGAAACAAGCTGCCTTAAGGGAAATATATAATTTCGTGCAAATTGAAGAAGAGAGTATCCCACAAGCTTGGGGGAGGCTTCTCCAATTACTTAATGCTTTGCCTGATCATCCTCTCAAGAAAAAATGAAATACTTGATATCTTTTATAATGGACTAACCGATGCTTCCAGTGTTGGGGGAATGTAGTAATTTCAAAAAAATTCCTACGCACACGCAGGATCATGGTGATGCATAGCAACGAGAGGGGAGAGTGTTGTCCACGTACCCTCGTAGACCAAAAGCGGAAGCGTTAGCACAACGCGGTTGATGTAGTCGTACGTCTTCACGATCCGACCGATCCAAGTACCGAACGTACGACACCTCCGAGTTCAGCAGACGTTCAGCTTGATGACGTCCCGCGAACTCCGATCCAGCAGAGCTTCACGGGAGAGTTCCGTCAGCACGATGGCATGATGACAGTGATGATGTTGCTACCAACGCAGGGCTTCGCCTAAGCACCGCTACGATATGACCGAGGTGGAATATGGTGGAGGGGGGCACCACACACGGCTGGAATAGATCAACAGATCAACTTGTGTGTCTAGAGGTGCCCCCCGGCCCCGTATATAAAGGAGCAAGGGGGGAGGCGGCCGGCCAGGAGGAGGGCGCGCCAAGGGGGCAGTCCTACTCCCACCAGGAGTAGGACCCCTCCTTTTCCTTGTTGGAGTAGGAGAGGGAAGGAAGGGAGAGAGGAGGAGAAGGAAAAAGGGGGGCGCCGCCCCTCCTTGTCCAATTCGTACTAGAGGAGGAGGGGGCGCGCGGCTGCCCTGGCCGCCCCTCCTCTTCTCCCACTAAGGCCCATAAGGCCCAATTAACTCCCTGAGGGGTTCCGGTAACCCCCCCGGTACTCCGGTTTTCTCTGAAACCACTCGGAACACTTCCGGTGTCTGAATATAGTCGTCCAATATATCGATCTTTACGTCTCGACCATTTCGGGACTCCTCCTCATGTCCGTGATCATATCCGGGACTCTGAACTACCTTCGGTACATCAAAACACAAAAACTCATAATACCGATCGTCACCAAACTTTAAGCGTGCGGACCCTACGGGTTCGAGAACTATGTAGACATGACCGAGACACGTCTCCAGTCAATAACCAATAGCTGAACCTGGATGCTCATATTGGCTCCTACATATTCGACGAAGATCTTTATCGGTCAAACCGCATAACAACATACGTTGTTCCCTTTGTCATCGGTATGTTACTTGCCCGAGATTCGATCGTCGGTATCTCAATACCTAGTTCAATCTCGTTACCGGCAAGTCTCTTTACTCGTTCCGTAATGCATCATCCCGCAACTAACTCATTAGTCATATTTCTTGCAAGGCTTATAGTGATGTGCATTACCGAGAGGGCCCAGAGATACCTCTCCGACAATCGAAGTGAAAAATCCTAATCTCGGAATACGCCAACTCAACAAGTACCTTCGGAGACACCTGTAGAGCACCTTTATAATCACCCAGTTACGTTGCGACATTTGGTAGCACACAAAGTGTTCCTCCGGTAAACGGGAGTTGCATAATCTCATAGTCACAGGAACATGTATAAATCATGAAGAGAGCAATAGCAACATACTAAATGATCAAGTGCTAAGCTAACAGAATGGGTCAAGTCAATCACATCATTCTCCTAATGATGTGATCCCGTTAATCAAATGACAACTCATGTCCATGGTTAGGAAACTCAACCATCTTCGATTAACGAGCTAGTCAAGTAGAGGCATACTAGTGACACTATGTTTGTCTATGTATTCACACATGTATTATGTTTCTAGTTAATACAATTCTAGCATGAATAATAAACATTTATCATGATATGAGGAAATAAACAATAACTTTATTATTGCCTCTAGGGCATATTTCCTTCAGTCTCCCACTTGCACTAGAGTCAATAATCTAGATTACACAGTAATGATTCTAACACCCATGGAGTTTTGGTGCTGATCATGTTTTGCTCGTGGAAGAGGCTTAGTCAACGGGTCTGCAACATTCAGATCCGTATGTATCTTGCAAATCTCTATGTCCCCCACCTGGACTTGGTCCCAGATGGAATTGAAGCGTCTCTTGATGTGCTTGGTCTTCTTGTGAAATCTGGATTCCTTTGCCAAGGCAATTGCACCAGTATTGTCACAAAAGATTTTCATTGGACCCGATGCACTAGGTATGACACCTAGATCGGATATGAACTCCTTCATCCAGACTCCTTCATTTGCTGCTTCCGAAGCAGCTATGTACTCCGCTTCACATGTAGATCCCGCCACGACGCTTTGTTTAGAACTGCACCAACTGACAGCTCCACCGTTCAATGTAAATACGTATCCGGTTTGTGATTTAGAATCGTCCGGATCAGTGTCAAAGCTTGCATCAACGTAACCGTTTACGACGAGCTCTTTGTCACCTCCATATACGAGAAACATTTCCTTAGTCCTTTTCAGGTACTTCAGGATATTCTTGACCGCTGTCCAGTGATCCACTCCTGGATTACTTTGGTACCTCCCTGGTAAACTTATAGCAAGGCACACATCAGGTCTGTTACACAGCATTGCATACATGATAGAGCCTATGGCTGAAGCATAGGGAACATCTTTCATCTTCTCTCTATCTTCTGCAGTGGTCGGGCATTGAGTCTGACTCAACTTCACACCTTGTAACACAGGCAAGAACCCTTTCTTTGCTTGATCCATTTTGAACTTCTTCAAAACTTTGTCAAGGTATGTGCTTTATGAAAGTCCTATCAAGCGTCTTGATCTATCTCTATAGATCTTGATGCCTAATATGTAAGCAGCTTCACCGAGGTCTTTCATTGAAAAACTCTTATTCAAGTATCCTTTTATGCTATCCAAAAGTTCTATATCATTTCCAATCAGCAATATGTCATCCACATATAATATCAGAAATGCTACAGAGCTCCCACTCACTTTCTTGTAAATACAGGCTTCTACAAAAGTCTGTATAAAACCATATGCTTTGATCACACTATCAAAATGTTTATTCCAACTCCGAGAGGCTTGCACCAGTCCATAAATGGATCGCTGGAGCTTGCACACTTTGTTAGCTCCCTTTGGATCGACAAAACCTTCTGGTTGCATCATATACAACTCTTCTTCCAGAAATCCATTCAGGAATGCAGTTTTGACATCCATTTGCCAAATTTCATAATCATAAAATGCGGCAATTGCTAACATGTTTTGGACAGACTTAAGCATCGCTACAGGTGAGAAGGTCTCATCGTAGTCAATCCCTTGAACTTGTCGAAAACCTTTTGCAACAAGTCGAGCTTTATAGACAGTAACATTACCGTCAGCGTCAGTCTTCTTCTTTAAGATCCATTTATTCTCAATGGCTTGCCGATCAATAGGCAAGTCAACCAAAGTCCACACTTTGTTCTCATACATGGATCTCATCTCAGATTTCATGGCCTCAAGCCATTTTGCAGAATCTGGGCTCACCATCGCTTCTTCATAGTTCATAGGTTCGCCTTGGTCAAGTAACATGACCTCCAGAATAGGATTACCATACCACTCTGGTGCAGATCTTACTCTGGTTGACCTACGAGGTTCAGTAGTAACTTGATCTGAAGTTTCATGATCAATATCATTAACTTCCTCACTAATTGGTGTAGGTGTCACATGAACCGGTTTCTGTGATGAACTACTTTCCAATAAGGGAGAAGGTACAGTTACCTCATCAATTTCTACTTTCCTCCCACTCACTTCTTTCGAGAGAAAGTCCTTCTCTAGAAAGGATCCATTCTTAGCAACGAATGGCTTGCCTTCGGATCTGGGATAGAAGGTGTACCCAACAGTTTCCTTTGGGTATCCTATGAAGACACATTTCTGCGATTTGGGTTCGAGCTTATCAAGTTGAAGCTTTTTCACATAAGCAT
This sequence comes from Aegilops umbellulata, assembly GCA_032464435.1. Lineage (NCBI taxonomy): Eukaryota > Viridiplantae > Streptophyta > Magnoliopsida > Poales > Poaceae > Aegilops > Aegilops umbellulata. The sequence continues at coordinate 74,447,602 of CP136057.1, read as the reverse complement.
CGCAGCCCCAAACTTTAAGAAACGACAACTTTGGTTTCTTGACAAACCACAGTTCATAAGGCGTCGTCTCAATGGATTTCGATGGTGCCCTATTTAACGTGAATGCAGCCATCTCTAAAGCATAACCCCAAAACGATAGCGGTAAATCAGTAAGAGACATCATAGATCGCACCATATCTAGTAAAGTACGATTACGACGTTCGGACACACCATTACGCTATGGTGTTCCGGGTGGTGTGAGTTGCGAAACTATTCCGCATTGTTTCAAATGTAGACCAAACTCGTAACTCAAATATTCTCCTCCACGATCAGATCGTAGAAACTTTATTTTCTTGTTACGATGATTTTCCACTTCACTCTGAAATTATTTGAACTTTTCAAATGTTTCAGACTTATGTTTTATTAAGTAGATATACCCATATCTGCTCAAATCATCTGTGAAGGTGAGAAATTAACGATACCCGCCGCAAGCCTCAATATTCATTGGACCACATACATCAGTATGTATGATCTCCAACAAATCTGTTGCTCGCTCCATTGTTCCGGAGAAGGGAGTTTTAGTCATCTTGCCCATAAGGCATGGTTCCTAAGTACCAAGTGATTCATAATTAAGTGATTCCAAAAGTCCATCAGTATGGAGTTTCTTCATGCGCTTTACACCAATATGACCCAAACGGCAGTGCCACAAATTAGTTGCACTATCATTATCAACTCTGCATCTTTTGGCTTCAACATTATGAATATGTGTATCACTACTATCAAGATTCAATAAAAATAGACCACTCCTCAAGGGTGCATGACCATAAAAATATTACTCATATAAATAGAGCAACCATTATTCTCAGATTTAAATGAATAACCGTCTCGCATCAAACGAGATCCAGATATAATGTTCATGATCAACGCTGGTACCAAATAACAATTATTTAGGTCTAAAACTAATCCCGAAGGTAGATGTAGAGGTAGCGTGCCGACGTCGATCACATCGACTTTGGAACCATTTCCCACGCGCATCATCACCTCGTCCTTAGCCAGTCTTCGCTTAATCCATAGTCCTTGTTTCGAGTTGCAAATATTAGCAACAGAACCAGTATCAAATACCCAGGTGCTACTACGAGCTCTAGTAAGGTACACATCAATAACATGTATATCACATATACCTTTGTTCACCTTGCCATCCTTCTTATCCACCAAAACTTGGGGCAGTTCCGCTTCCAGTGACCAGTCTGCTTGCATTAGAAGCACTCAGTCTCAGGCTTAGGTCCAGACTTGGGTTTCTTCTCTTGAGCAGCAACTTGTTTGTCGTTCTTCTTGAAGTTCCCCTTCTTCTTCCCTTTACCCTTTCTTTGAAATGGGTGGTCTTGTTGACCATCAACACTTGATGCTCCTTCTTGATTTCTACCTCCACAGCCTTTAGCATTGCGAAGAGCTCAGGAATTGTCTTATCCATCCCTAGCATATTATAGTTCATCACGAAGCTCTTGTAGCTTGGTGGAAGTGATTGAAAAATTCTGTCAATGACACTATCATCCGGAAGATTAACTCCCAGTTGAATCAAGTGATTATTATATCCAGACATTTTGAGTATATGTTCACTGACAGAACTATTCTCCTCCATTTTGCAGCTGTAGAACTTATTGGAGACTTCATATCTCTCAATCCGGGCATTTACTTGAAATATTAACTTCAACTCCTGGAACATCTCATATGCTTCATGATGTTCAAAACATCGTTGAAGTCCCGGTTCTAAGCCGTAAAGCATGGCACACTAAACTATCGAGTAGTCATCAACACGCGACTGCCAGGCATTCACAATGTCTGCAGTTGCCAGCGCAGGTGGTACACCTAGCGGTGCTTCCAGGACGTAATTCTTCTGTGCAGCAATGAGGATAATCCTCAAGTTACGGACCCAGTCCGTGTAATTGCTACCATCATCTTTCAACTTTGCTTTCTCAAGGAACGCATTAAAATTTAACGGAACAATAGCACGGGCCATCTATCTACAATCAACATAGACAAGCAAAATACTATCAGGTACTAAGTTCTTGATAAATTTAAGTTCAATTAATCATAGTACTTAAGAACTCCCACTTAGATAGACATCCCTCTAATCATCTAAGTGATCACGTGATCCAAATCAACTAAACCATGTCCGATCATCACGTGAGATGGAGTAGTTTTCAATGGTGAACATCACTATGTTGATCATATCTGCTATATGATTCACGCTCGACCTTTTGGTCTCAGTGTACCGAGGCCATATCTGCATATGCTAGGCTCGTCAAGTTTAACCCGAGTATTCCGCGTGTGCAAAACTGGCTTGCACCCGTTGTAGATGAATGTAGAGCTTATCACACCCGATCATCACGTGGTATCTCGACACGACGAACTTTGGCAACGGTGCATACTCAGGGAGAACACTTTTATCTTGAAATTTAGTGAGAGATCATCTTATATTGCTGCCATCAATCAAATCAAAATAAGATGCATAAGAGATAAACATCACATGCAATCAATATAAGTGATATGATATGGCCATCATCATCTTGTGCTTGTGATCTCCATCTCTGAAGCGTCGTCATGATCACCATCGTCACCGGCGTGACACCTTGATCTCCATCGTAGCATCTTTGTCATCTCGCCAACTTTTGCTTCCACGACTATCGCTACCGCTTAGTAACAAAGTAAAGCATTACAAGGTGATTGCATTGCATACAATAAAGCGACAACCATATCGCTCCTATCATTTGTGGATAACTCGGTTACAAAACATGATCATCTCATACAATAAAATATAGCATCATTCCTTGACCATATCACATCACAACACGCGCTGCAAAAACAAGTTAGACATCCTCTACTTTGTTGTTGCAAATTTTACGTGGCTGCTACGGGCTGAGCAAGAACCGTTCTTACCTACACATCAAAACCACAAAGATAGTTCGTCAAGTTAGTGTTGTTTTAACCTTCTCAAGGACCGGGCGTAGCCACACTCGGTTCAACTAAAGTTGGAGAAACTGACACCCGCCAGCCACCTATGTGCAAAGCGCGTCGGTAGAACCAGTCTCGCGTAAGCGTACACGTAATGTCGGTCTGGGCCGCTTCATCCAACAATACCGCCAAACCAAAGTATGACATGTTGGTAAGCAGTATGACTTGCATCGCCCGCAACTCACTTGTGTTCTACTCGTGCATATAACATCTACGCATAAAACCTGTCTCGGATGCCACTGTTGGGGAATGTAGTAATTTCAAAAAAATTCCTACGCACACGCAGGATCATGGTGATGCATAGCAACGAGAGGGGAGAGTGTTGTCCATGTACCCTCGTAGACCGAAAGTGGAAGCGTTAGCACAACACGGTTGATGTAGTCGTACGTCTTCATGATCCGACCAATCCAAGTACCGAACGTACGGCACCTCCGAGTTCAGCACACGTTCAGCTCGATGACGTCCCGCGAACTCCGATCCAGCAGAGCTTCACGGGAGAGTTCCGTCAGCACGACGGCGTGATGATTGTGATGATGTTGCTACCGACGTAGGGCTTCGCCTAAGCACCGCTACGATATGACCGAGGTGGAATATGGTGGAGGGGGGTGATACGTCTCCAACGTATCTATAATTTTTGATTGCTCCATGCTATATTATCTACTATTTTGGACAATATTGGGCTTTATTATCCACTTTTATATTATTTTTGGGACTAACCTATTAACCGGAGGCCCAGCCCAGAATTGCTGTTTTTTTGCCTATTTCAGTATTTTGAAGAAAAGGAATATCAGACAGAGTCGAAACGAATGAAATCAACTAGAGAAGTTATTTTTGGAAGGAAAGCTACCGGATGGACTTGGACCCCACGTCAGGAGCAAAGGGAGGTGCCCACGAGGGTGGGGGGCGCGCCCACCCCCCTAGGGCGCGCCCCCTGCCTCGTGGGGCCCCCGAAGCTCCACTTCCTGCACCCATATATACTCACGTACCCTAAAACTTCCAGAACAGAGATTAGATCGGGAGTTCCGCCGTCGCAAGCCTCTGTAGCCACCAAAAACCAATCGGGACCCTGTTCCGGCACCCTGCCGGAGGGGGGAACCCTCACCGGTGGCCATCTTCATCATCCCGGCGTTCTCCATGACGAGGAGGGAGTAGTTCACCCTCGGGGCTGAGGGTATGTACCAGTAGCTATGTGCTTGATCTCTCTCTCTCTCTCGTGTTCTTGATTTGGCACGATCTTGATGTATCGCGAGCTTTGCTATTATAGTTGGATCTTATGTTTCTTCTCCCCCTCTACTCTCTTGTAATGGATTGAGTTTTCCCTTTGAAGTAATCTTATCGGATTGAGTCTTTAATGACTTGAGAACACTTGATGTATGTCTTGCCGTGCGTATTTGTGGTGACAATGGGATATCACGTGATTCACTTGATGTATGTCTTGGTGATCAACTTGCGGGTTCCTCCCATGAACTTATGCATAGGGGTTGGCACACGTTTTCGTCTTGACTCTCTGGTAGAAACTTTGGGGCACTCTTTGAAGTACTTTGTGTTGGATTGAATAGATGAATATGAGATTGTGTGATGCATATCATATAATCATACCCACGGATACCTGAGGTGACATTGGAGTATCTAGGTGACATTAGGGTTTTGGTTGATTTGTGTCTTCAGGTTTTATTCTAGTACAAACTCTAGGGCTATTTGTGACACTTATAGGAATAGCCCAACGGATTGATTGGAAAGAATAACTTTGAGGTGGTTTTGTACCCTACCATAATCTGTTTGTTTGTTCTCTGCTATTAGTGACTTTGGGGTGACTCTTTGTTGCATGTTGAGGGATAGTTATATGATCCAGTTATGTTATTATTGTTGAGAGAACTTGCACTAGTGAAAGTATGAACCCTAGGCCTTGTTTCCTATCATTGCACCGTTTACGCTCACTTTTACCACTTGTTGCCTTGCTGTTTTTATATTTTCAGTTTACAAAAACCTATGTCTACCATCCATATTGCACTTGTATCACCATCTCTTCGCCGAACTAGTGCACCTATACAATTTACCATTGTATTGGGTGTGTTGGGGACACAAGAGACTCTTTGCTATTTAGTTGCAGGGTTGCTTGAGAGAGACCATCTTCATCCTACGCCTCCCACGGATTGATAAACCTTAGGTCATCCACTTGAGGGAAATTTTCTACTGTCCTACAAACCTCTGCACTTGGAGTCCCAACAACGTCTACAAGAAGAAGGTTGCATAGTAGACATCAAGCCCTTTTCTGGCGCCGTTGCCGGGGAGGTGAGTGCTTTAAGGTATATCTTTAGATCTTGCAATCGAATCTTTTTGTTTCTTGTTTTAGCACTAGTTTAGTTTATAAAAGAAAATTAAAAAAAGGAATTAAGTTTGCCACATACGCTTCATCTTTTTAATATCTTTGATGAGTATGATGGAAAAGAAAATTGTGCCAAAGTGTTAGAAGAAGAATGCATTAAAATGTTTGGCACTAAATCTTTGAATGATGAGCATGATTGCAATGTTGTTAGTATGAACTCCTTGAATATCCATGGTACTAATGATGATTGCACTAGTTATGATGAAAATGTCTCCTATAAACATGTCAATTTTTGTGGAGTGCATTGGGTTTGCAAGTACACACCAAATAGGGAGGATAGATATTGAAAGAGGCATAAGTACTTCGAAACTAAATGGTTGCAAGAAAGGCTAGATGCATGTGCCGAAAATTTATTTTTTTCTTAGCCATACTTGTGAACTTTGCAATGAACATGATCATTTTAGTACCCAATGCAAATTGTTTCATGATCGTATCGTGTCCAAAAATTGTGATGACTTGATTTCCCTTGCACATCATAATGAACTTAGTTTGCTCTTGGGTTATGAAGAAATGAAACGTATAACTAAGGTTATTCCAGAATTTGCCCTTGATAGAGTTCTTCATTTTGATCTAGAAGAAATTTATATGTATTGTGCGGTGAATTGCATTGAAAATCCTTATATTGCCAATTACATAAAGAAAAGAAAACAAATAGAAGATGAAGAGAATACTAATGAAAGGGAAGAGACTTCCCAATATCCTCCTATTATTTCTTATGATGAATCATGTAACGAGGAGGAGCCTTCTATTCAACCAATCTCACTAATAAGAGCTCCAAAAAGAGGATTGAACCCACACATGACGTGGTGAAGAAGAAGAAAAGAAAAAGGAAGAGAGGTAAAAAGGTATCTCTCCCAAATAATGTTGCTCCTATTATTGTTATGCCTCATGAAAATGAATCAAAAATAATTGTGGAAGATGATGCACTTGATGATGATCTCGTTATGCCTATTGCTTGTTGTGATGATTATGATTGGGAAGATAATGATACTTCTTATGATCTTGAAAATCTTTTTAGCACTTGCTTGGAAGAATATGATAATAATGTTTGCTATACCATTGGTTCTATCCATACTATTAATGATGAGAGTGATTATGCTTATGACATGAAAAGGCCCAATCTTGGGGAAGCTATGTTTAATGAGGATGACATATTTGAGAATATATTTGCTGCAATTAATGTTTGTCCCAAGCTTGGGGATGCTATGTTTAATGAAGATGATATTTTTAGCCTCTCAAGTTTTGATTTGCAAAGTTGTTATGATGATAGCATGCCTTCTACCTATGATGATTATATTGATGAAAGTGGGTTTGGAAGAGTGTCAACTTTAGGAATTAGTGATCCCACAATATTGGAGGATGTTGAATCTTATAATATTTATGAAAGTGGATTTGGAGAGGTCATGACTTTATTTAGTGATGTATCCACTATCTTGGAAGAGGTTTCAATCGATTATGATGAGAACAAAGTTGCTACTTATGATGATTATTGTGATAAAACTTATGCTATAAAGAGCAGTGATGATTATATTTATAAAAATTGTCATGATTATGAGTACCCTTTATCTTAACATTACTCTTTTATTGTGGAAACAATTTATAGTATTCAAGTCTCTTATGATGCTCCCACTATTATTCATGAGAAGAAATTTGCTTATGTGGAGAGTAATAAAAATTCTATGCTTGTAGATCATGAAAAGAATGCTTTAGGTGCTGGTTATATTGTTGAATTCATTCATGATGCTACTGAAAATTATTTCGAGGGAAGAACATATGCTTGCAGGAATTGAAATAATATCAAGTTTCCTCTCTATGTGCTTAAAGTTTTGAAGTTATGCTTGTTTTGCCTTCCTATGCTAGTTGATTATTGTTCCCATAAGTTGTTTGCTCACAAAATACCTATGCATAGGAAGTGGATTAGACTTAAATGTGATAGTCACATTCTTCATGATGCTCTCTTCATGTTTCAATTCCTATCTTTTATGTGAGCATCATTGAAATCATCATGCCTAGCTAGGGGCATTAAACGATAGCGCTTGTTGGGAGGCAACCCAATTTTATTTTAGTTTCTTGCTTTTTGGTTCTGTTTAGGAATAAATAATCCATCTATATTCTGTTTAGATGTGGTTTTATGTCTTAATTAGTGTTTGTGCCAAGTAGAACCTTTGGGAAGACTTGGGTGAAGTCTTTATGATCATGCTGTAAAAAAACAGAAACTTTAGCGCTCACGAGATTAGCTAAAACTTTTTACTGGAGAGTGCTATTTAGTTGATTCTTTTTGAAGATGATTACTAGACAAATTACTCAGGTTCACCAATTTAGTTTAGAATTTTTGGAGTTCCAGAAGTTTGCGTTAGTTACAGATTACTACAGACTGTTTTGTTTTTGACAGATTCTGTTTTTCGTGTGTTGTTTGCTTATTTTGATGAATACATGGCTAGTAAAATAGTTTATAAACCATAGATAAGTTGGAATACAGTAGTTTTAACAACAATATAAATAAATAATGAGTTCATTACAGTACCTTTAAGAGGTGTTTTGTTTTCTTTCGCTAACGGAGCTCACGAGTTTTCTGTTAAGTTTTGTGTTGTGAAGTTTTCAAGTTTTGGGTAAAGATTCGATGGACTATGGAATAAGGAGTGGCAAGAGCCTAAGATTGGGGATGCCCAAGGCACCCCAAGGTAATATTCAAGGATAACCAAGCGTATGAGCTTGGGGATGCCCCAGAAGGCATCCCCTCTTTCGTCTTCGTTCTTCGGTAACTTTACTTGGAGCTATATTTTTATTCACCACATGATATGTGTTTTGCTTGGAGCGTCATGTCATTTTATTTTGTTTTGCTTGATGTTTGAATAAAGTATCAAGATCTTAAATTATTAAAATGGGAGAGTCTTCACATAGTTACATAATTATTCAACTACTCATTGATCTTCACTTATATCTTTCGGAGTAGTTTGTTGTTTGCTCTAGTGCTTCACTTATATCTTTTAGAGCATGGTGGTAGTTTTATTTTGAAGAAATATATGAACTCTTGTGCTTCACTTATATTATTTTGAGAGTCTTAAATAGCATGGTAATGTGCTTAATCTTAATATGCTAGGTATTCAAGAATAGTAAAAACTTTCTTATGAGTGCATTGAATACTAAGAAAAGCTTGATGCTTGATGATTGTTTTGAGATATGGAGGTGTTAATATTAAAGTCGTGCTAGTTGAGTAGTTGTGAATTTGAGAAATGCTTGTGTTGAAGTTTGCAAGTCCCGTAGCATGCACGTATGGTAAACGTTATGTAACAAATTTGAAACATGAGGTGTTATTTGATTGTCCTCCTTATGAGTGGCGGTCGGGGACGAGCGATGGTATTTTCCTACCAATCTATCCCCCTAGGAGCATGCGCGTAATGCTTTGGTTTTTGATGGCTTGTAGATTTTTGCAATAAGTATGTGAGTTCTTTATGACTAATGTTGAGTCCATGGATTATACGCACTCTCACCCTTCCATCATTGCTAGCCTCTTCGGTACCGTGCATTGCCCTTTCTCACATTGAGAGTTGGTGCAAACTTCGCGAGTGCATCCAAACCCCGTGATATGATACGCTCTTTCACACATAAACCTCCTTATATCTTCCTCAAAACAGCCATCATACCTACCTATTATGGCATTTCCATAGCCATTCCGAGATATATTGCCATGCAACTTTCCACCATTCCGTTTACCATGACACATTCATCATTGTCATATTGCTTAGCATGATCATGTAGTTGACATAGTATTCGTGGCAAAGCCACCGTTCATAATTATTTCATACATGTCACTCTTGATTCATTGCATATCCCGGTACACCGCCGGAGGCATTCATATAGAGTCATACTTTGTTCTACTATCGAGTTGTAATCATTGAGTTGTAAATAAATAGAAGTGTGATGATCATCATTTTCTAGAGCATTGTCCCAAGTGAGGAATAAAAAAAGAGAAAGGCCATAAAAAAGGAGGCCCAAAAAAAAGAGAAAAAGAAAAAAAATGAGAGAAAAAGAGAGAAGGGACAATGTTACTATCCTTTGCCACACTTGTGCTTCAAAGTAGCACCATAATCATCATGATAGAGAGTCCCTTGTTTTGTCACTTTCATATACTAGTGGGAATTTTTCATTATAGAACTTGGCTTGTATATTCCAACGATGGGCTTCCTAAAGTGTCCTAGGTCTTCGTGAGCAAGCAAGTTGGATGCACACCCACTTAGTTTCTTTTGTTGAGCTTTCATACATTTATAGCTCTAGTGCATCCGTTGCATGGCAATCCCTACTCCTTGCATTAACATCAATTGATGGGCATCTCCATAGCCCGTTGATTATCCTCGTTGATGTGAGACTTTCTCCTTTTTTGTCTTCTCCACATAACCCCCATCATCATATTCTATTCCACCCATAGTGCTATATCCATGGCTCGCGCTCATGTATTGCGTGAAGGTTTATGAGTTTGAGATTACTAAAGTATGAAACAATTGCTTGGCTTGTCATCGGGGTTGTGCATGATGAGAGCATTCTTGTGTGACAAAAATGGAGCATGACTAAACTATATGATTTTGTAGGGATGAACTTTCTTTGGCCATGTTATTTTGAGAAGACATAATTGCTTAGTTAGTATGCTTGAAGTATTATTATTTTTATGTCAATATGAACTTTTGTCTTGAATCTTTTGGATCTGAATATTCATATCAAAATTAAGAAGAATTACATTGAAATTATGCCAACTAGCATTCCACATCAAAAATTATCTTTTTTATCATTTACCTACTCGAGGACGAGTAGGAATTAAGCTTGGGGATGCTTGATACGTCTCCAACGTATCTATAGTTTTTGATTGCTCCATGCTATATTATCTACTGTTTTGGACAATATTGGGCTTTATTATCCACTTTTATATTATTTTTGGGACTAACCTATTAACCGAAGGCCTAGCCCAGAATTGCTGTTTTTTTTGCCTATTTCAGTATTTTGAAAAAAAGGAATATCAGACGGAGTCGAAACGGAACGAAATCAACTGGAGAAGTTATTTTTGGAAGGAAAGCTACCGGATGGACTTGGACCCCACGTCAGGAGCAAAGGGAGGTGCTCACGAGGGTGGGGGCGCGCCCCCTGCCTCGTGGGGCCCTCGAAGCTCCACTTCCTGCACCCATATATACTCACGTACCCTAAAACTTCCAGAACAGAGATTAGATCAGGAGTTACGCCGCCGCAAGCCTCTATAGCCACCAAAAACCAATCGGGACCCTGTTCCGGCACCCTGCCGGAGGGGGGAACCCTCACCGGTGGCCATCTTCATCATCCTGGCGCTCTCCATGATGAGGAGGGAGTAGTTCACCCTCGGGGCTGAGGGTATGTACCAGTAGCTATGTGCTTGATCTCTCTCTCTCGTGTTCTTGATTTGGCACGATCTTGATGTATCGCGAGCTTTGCTATTATAGTTGGATCTTATGTTTCTTCTCCCCCTCTACTCTCTTGTAATGGATTGAGTTTTCCCTTTGAAGTAATCTTATCGGATTGAGTCTTTAACGACTTGAGAACACTTGATGTATGTCTTGCCGTGCGTACCTGTGGTGACAATGGGATATCACGTGATTCACTTGATGTATGTCTTGGTGATCAACTTGCGGGTTCCGCCCATGAACTTATGCATAGGGGTTGGCACACGTTTTCATCTTGACTCTCCGATAGAAACTTTGGGGCACTCTTTGAAGTACTTTGTGTTGGATTGAATAGATGAATCTGAGATTGTGTGATGCATATCGTATAATCATACCCACGGATACTTGAGGTGACATTGGAGTATCTAGGTGACATTAGGGTTTTGGTTGATTTGTGTCTTAAGGTGTTATTCTAGTATGAACTCTAGGGCTGTTTGTGACACTTATAGGAATAGCCCGACGGATTGATTGGAAAGAATAACTTTGAGGTGGTTTCGTACCCTACCATAATCTCTTCGTTTGTTCTCCGCTATTAGTGACTTTGGAGTGACTCTTTGTTGCATGTTGAGGGATAGTTATATGATCCGGTTATGTTATTATTGTTGAGAGAACTTGCACTAGTGAAAGTATGAACCCTAGGCCTTGTTTCCTATCATTGCAATACCGTTTACGCTCACTTTTACCACTTGTTACCTTGCTCTTTTTATATTTTCAGTTTACAAAAACCTATATCTAACATCCATATTGCACTTGTATCACCATCTCTTCGCCGAACTAGTGCACCTATACAATTTACCATTGTATTGGATGTGTTGGGGACACAAGAGACTCTTTGCTATTTAGTTGCAGGGTTGCTTGAGAGAGACCATCTTCATCCTACGCCTCCCACGGATTGATAAACCTTAGGTCATCCACTTGAGGGAAATTTGCTACTGTCCTACAAACCTCTGCACTTGGAGTCCCAACAACGTCTACAAGAAGAAGGTTGCGTAGTACACATCAGGGGGCACCGCACATGGCTGGAATAGATCAACAGATCAACTTGTGTGTCTAGAGGCGCCCCCCTGCCCCCGTATATAAAGGAGCAAGGGGGGAGGCGGCCGACCAGGAGGAGGGCGCGCCAAGGGGGGAGTCCTACTCCCACCGGGAGTAGGACTCCTTGAGGGAGTCCTGGATTAGGGGGTATCCAGACAGCCGGACTATATCCTTTGGCCGGACTGTTGGACTATGAAGATACAAGATTGAAGACTTCGTCTCGTGTCTGGATGGGACTCTCCTTGGCGTGGGAGGCAAGCTTGGCAATACAGATATGTAGATCTCCCTCCTTGTAACCGACTCTGTGTAACCCTAGCCCCCTCCGGTGTCTATATAAACCGAAGGGTTTAGTCCGTAGGACGACAACAATCATACCATAGGCTAGCTTCTAGGGTTTAGCCTCTATGATTTGTGGTAGATCAACTCTTGTAATACTCATATCATCAAGATCAATCAAGCAGGAAGTAGGGTATTACCTCCATCGAGAGGGCCCGAACCTGGGTAAACATCATGTCCCCTGCCTCCTGTTACCATCCGCCTTAGACGCACAGTTCGGGACCCCCTACCCGAGATCCACCGGTTTTGACACCGACATTGGTGCTTTCATTGAGAGTTCCACTGTGCCGTCACCATAAGGCTTGATGGCTCCTTCGATCATCGGTAACGATGCGGTCCAGGGTGAGGTCTTCCTCCCTGGACAGATCTTTGTATTCGGCGGCTTCGCACTGCGGGCCGACTCGCTTGGCCATCTGGAGCAGATCGAGAGCTACGCCCCTGGCCACCAGGTCAGGTTCGGAAACTTGAACTACACCGCCAGTATCCGCGGAGACTTGATCTTCGACGGATTCGAGCCCTTGCCAGGTGCGCCGCACGATCACGACGAGTATGATATAGCTCTGCCGTCGGACGGTGTCCGGGAGATCGCACCGGCAACTACTCCGACCTTTAATCTGGAGTAAATTGTGCCATCCAAGGACAGGTGGATAGACCCCGCCATGGAGGCCGTACTCTCAGCAGCAATAAACCGGATACTGACCTTACCCTCATGAGAGCCGTGACGCCGAACCACTGGATTCATCTCCGGCCACGGACTCCGAGCCGCCTATGCCTATACCTGTCGAACCCGATTGGGCGCAGATCATGGAGTTCACCTCCGCGGATATCTTTCAGCACTCGCCCTTCGGCGATATGCTAAACTCGTTAAGATCTCTCTCCCTGTCAGGAGAACCTTGGTCAAACTATGTCCGTCTAGGATGGGATGCGGACGACGAAGAAATTCGCTCCCCACCCACTACCCACTTAGTAGCCACTGTCGGCGATTTAATCGACATGCTCGACTTCGACTCTGAAGACATCGACGGTATGGACGACGATGCAAGAGACGAATTGGAACCACCACCCACAGGGCGCTGGACTGCCACCTCATCACACGACATATACATGGTGGATACACCCAAAGAAAACGATGATGAGGAACGGGAGGATGCAGTGAGGGATAGCCCCCTCGAGAAGCAACCAAAGCGTCGGCGTAGGCGCCGCTCCAAATCCCGCCTCAGCAAAAACGGCGATAACAGCAGTGAACCAGCAAAAGGCGAACATAGTACGGAACCTCTATCCGGAAACGGCGACGCCGATGATATAGTTCATAAACCTCCCTCTGAACAGGAAAACAGTCCGGACGAAGAGGCACACACCATCCCGGAAAGGCACTTGGAACAAGAGAACCTCTGCAGAAGGCTTATTGCCACCGCGAGGAGCCTGAAGAAGCAAAAGCAAAGGCTTAAAGCTGCACAGAATACGCTCAACAGTAGATGGAACAAAGTGCTTGACAACAAAGAAAAGTATGGTAGTAGCTACCACACGAAGAGCTATCCAAAGCGCAAGCTGTTGCCGGAATTTGACGACGAGGCCTTAGAGCCCACACAGTCGAAGAATAGAACGGCGGACCAATCGGATCAACCACCTCGTGGCAGCGATAGAGCAGCTAACAAGGCCGCACATAAGTCGGCACACGCCACACATGAAGACTCGCATCCAAAGACCGGTGCAACCAGATCCATCTACGGATCAAGGAAACGCGCTCCAGCGCACAACAAAAACCGAACACTACAACCGTCAGAACGCCTCAACACAACAAAATACAGGGGTGCTGCACACCCCCTATGCTTCACCGATGAGGTGCTGGACCATGAATTCCTAGAAGGATTCAAACCAGTGAACATAGAGGCGTACGACGAAACCATAGACCCTGGAGTCTGGATCGAGGACTTTATCCTCCACATTCACATGGCTCGCGGAGATGATCTCCACGCCATCAAGTACCTACCCCTCGAACTTAAAGGACCAGCTCGACACTGGCTGAAAAGCCTCCCCGAAAACTCAATTGGAAGTTGGGAGGAGCTTAAGGATGCTTTTCGGGCCAATTTTCAAGGGACTTATGTCCGACCTCCGGATGCAGATGATCTAAGTCACATAGTTCAATAGCCCAGAGAGTCAGCCCGAAAGCTTTGGAACAGATTCCTCACTAAGAAGAATCAAATCGTCGACTGCCCGGACGCCGAAGCCTTAGCAGCTTTCAAACACAGCGTCCGAGATGAATGGTTCGCCAGACACCCCGGCCAGGAAAACCCGAGAACAATGGCAGCCTTGACAAGCCTCATGACCCGCTTTTGCGCAGGTGAGGATAGCTGGTTAGCCCGCAGTAGCACCAGCGATCCAAGCACATATGAAGTCAGGGATGACAATGGAAAACCACGACGCAGTAAAAACAAGCGCCGGAATAAAGAAGACAACCCAGATAACACGGCGGTAAACGCCGGATTCAGGGGCTCTCGACCAGGTCAGCGGAAAAAGCCTTTCAAAGGCAACAGAGATGGACCGTCCAGCCTAAACAAGATTCTTGACAAACTATGTCAGATCCATGGCACCCCCGATAAACCTGCAAATCATATCCATAGAGAATGTTGGGTCTTCAAGCAGGCCGGTAAGCTAAACGCCGAACACAGGGGGAGGGAGACGCCAAGCGAAGACGAGGATGAACCTCGCCAGCAAAGCAGTGGGGGACAGAAAAAATTCCCACCCGAGGTCAAAACAGTGAACATGATCCATGTGACGAAGAAGAGAAGCAAACATGCACCCCAAACCTCACAAGCCATAGTGCCCATCACCTATAAGCCCAACCTCTGGTTGGCCCACCCAATCACTTTTGATCGCAGGGATCACCTGACAAATATCCGGCACGAAGGATTGGCTGCCTTGATGTTAGACCCAATAATAAACGGATACCATCTCACACGAGTCCTTATGGACGGCGGCAGTAGTCTAAATCTGATACATCAGGACACAGTTCGCAAGATGGGGATAGACCCGACAAAGATCATCCACAGTAATACTACCTTTAAGGGAGTAATACCAGGCCCAGAGGCCCGCTCCACGGGCTCTCTGATATTAGAAGTCATATTCGGTTCACCCGACAACTTCCGAAGTGAAAAGTTACACTTTGACATCGCTCCTTTCCGAAGTGGCTATCAAGCACTACTCGGACGAACAGCTTTCGCTCGTTTCAACGCCATACCACATTACGCTTCCCTCAAGCTTAAAATGCCTGGCCCACGCGGCACAATCATAGTCAATGGAAATATTGAGCGTTCCTTACACGCAGAAGAACGTGCGGCTGCTTTAACAACCGAACACTAGACGGCCTCACCAACCAGAACAAATGACTGGTCGTCAAGACCACGGACACGGTTAAACGAGTCCGGTGCATCATTGGATATACTTCATATTGGTTCGATGGTTATACCCTTGTAGACGGTACCAGGGGCTTCCCACGTATAAACAGTGCTAGTTCGGCTCAATTCTACTTATCTTGAATTTTACGGTTTATAACCAATTTTTTGCACCACAACTTTCAACTAAGTTCCTCTATTTTTACAGATCTCAATCGTGCTATACCCGTCCATGATACGGCGCAAGGGAGACACGGGCGCAGACGTGCAGCAGGGAACCGCTCAAAGGTTTCTTTTTAGATTAAGACCCCGTGTAAACATTTTTTACTGTTTTTGTTGTTCACATCCCCCGGATTCTCAGTAGAACCGAGAGGGATGCTGACATTATTGGCATTTGGCCACGTCAGATTACTACACGTACCTGGACACTCGGGGTTCATTATCAAGGGCATTGTTCAGCCCGACATACATTATAAAGACCGAATACCTTAGGGAGTGTTTGGCGTCGCGAGTTTGGCCTTATATGCATCAGCTCCGAATCATGTCTTTGGTCAAATGGTGGGTTTGCCCGGCTCCTGCATTTTTGCTACCTTACGTTCCGCTCTATCAGCTAAGGTGGCACCAGGAGAACTACTGTGATTGTGCCCTGGTTCATCCGGAAGAGCACCTTAGTAGAGAAAGCCGAAAATTGACTGTCATGATAAAGCGCGAGACTGGTCAACCACTCGATGACTTAGCGGAATCTTCGGGATTCCTCCGCATTAACGAAGGGCCGTTTCCCGGCCAAGCATGTACGCGCCCCGTATTCGGACAAGCGCAGAGCCACCAGGGGCTATATAGTAGCCCCACCATCAAACTCCTATGGCTAAGTGAAAGTGTTCAAGCAATATAGTCCGATTGCCTAGTTCGCTGCACTATCACCTCCTTAACGGACCAAGACGTTGGATCAAGTGTGAACATGCGTCTTCTACGAACACCCCCGCATTATATGTGTGGGGGCTGAAGCCGACGACTGCAAACTTTCAGGTTATATACATATATATACATAAACGGCTGCACACTAGGCATCATAATACTTTCAGGCAAAAGTATAAACACAACCTTTCTAATTCAATAAAACATTGTTTTTACAATGGGAATACATGTCACTAAAACATAACATTCTTCGAGCATTGAGCTTCTATTGAACGAGCGCCTTCAAGGACTTCGTCAAAGTAGTGCTCGGCAGCTACTCGGCCTACGGCCGAACCCTGGGTTGCAATAGCGGTGGCCTCCATGTCTGCCCAGTATGTCTTCACATGGGCAAGCACCATCCGTGCACCCTATATGCACGCCGATTTCTTCATAGCGTCGATGCGCGGCACAGTACCAAGGAATTGTTGCACCAAATTAAAATAACTGTTCGGCCTTGGACCTTCGGGCCACAGATGATCCACAACAGATCTCATGGCAAGTCCGGACAACCTGTGGAGCTCGGCCCATTCGGCCATCCGTTCATTTAAAGGAAGCAGACGCATTGGAACATTAAATTGTGCCCAGACCAGCTTTTCCACCTCACGATCTTTTCGATCTTTGATGTACTCAGCCGCATCAGCGGCACTTGCTGTTAAATCCAGGTATGCGTCCGCCGAACTCCACAGCTGATCAAGAGGAGCATACTTAGGATCTCCGAACTATATCCGCAGCATAAAGGGCTTCCCAGCCGCGATATCCCCGGCTTGACGCAGCTCTTCCTTCATCGCTCTCATTGCAGAGCGGGCGTTCTTGGCCGCCGCCGTGGCCTTCTCCAAATCCGTCACCTTCGCTCGGTTTTCCTTTTCAAGAAGCTAGTAACGGTTGGCAGCATCTTTCAAATCAATGACCATCTTGGCCATTTTTTCCTTGCTTTGGCAATGGGCAGCCTGTTCGGCCCGCAACTCTTCGGTCGCCTTTAAAGCGGCCGCATCACTATTCCTGGCTTGTTCTTTGGCTTGGGCCAGTTCCGCCCGAAGGGTCTCCACGGCCGCAGCTCCATCTGCAGTCACAACATGTCAATAATACTGGCATTATGCTCCTCTTACTACATGTTAAACACCGGAGAAACAACATACCCTGTGCTTCATTAAGCCGCTTGTTGACAAGCACGATGTCGGCATCCGCCGCATCAAGTTGCTGCTTCAGCTCGGCAAACTCACCAGTCCGGCCAGCCACCGGACCTTCCGCCACTTGCATATGAAGGCGGCCTGATTACTACCTGGGACTATGATCCTCTGTTTGCCGCTGTTCTCGACGGCAACCAGAGTCTCAGGGGCTACTATCTGCATAGGGCGCACCTAATGTGTGCGGTACTGTCAAAAACATATACTATTTCACGTACCTCAAAGCCTTTCAGCAGGCTCAGAAAAGCTTCATGCAACCCGCTTTCGGCGGATGAAATCCTGTAAATCACCGTGCCCATCAGCGTACGATGTGCTTCTGAGATAGCCGCTTGCTCTAGCAGATCCTTCAGTGCGTCCGACCATACACCGGACGGTGCCGGACTCTTACGATTGCTCTCTTCAGGAGCCGAATACTCAGGACTTCGGGTGGCCGAAGGATTAACCTCGGGCCTTGTTGGATCAGGAGAAGCCCTCCGTGACGACATTTCGGGGTCGCCAGCCTCATGAGGTGGGATGGCATGGGGAGGTGTTTCGCTCTCCATCATCTCCAGAAGAAGATCCCCCGAAGACGAACCCTGTCGAGAAGGACTGCAAGCCGAACTGCACGATAAACGCTTCGGTTATTTTCCTCGGAGGTAAAACAGGATATTTTCACTATTAAGTCTCCTTTTACTTACAGCTCGATGGAGGTATGATCCCCTTGCGGGCACTGTGCGGCAAGGGTACCCCCCGGGGCAAAACCCTCTGGCGAGGATTTCTTCCCCCGTTTGGAAACCATTGTTTCCGGGTCTTCAGAGGTGGTCCTCTTCCTTCCTTGGGGAGAGGGAATTTCAGATTCTTCTCCCCGGTTATCCTCCTTTGTGGAGGCGCTAACTCCCCCGGTTTGGGTGAACAGCGAGCGAGGCCCGCTTTTAGCCTCTTTAGTCTCCCCTTTATCTTCCCATGCGGACGCTTGATAAGGCGCAGGCTCCAGCATCCTGGTTAGTACAGAATCCGGTGAGATCTCAGGGAGGGGGCCGGACACCTGATCATCTTCGCCTTTGTTGCCCAGTCCTGGTCAAAGAGCGACTTTTCAGAATGATGTTGCAATAGATAAAAAGACAACGTGTTCGGCTGTGGGACTACTTACTTGGGTATCTGGACAATTGTAGCTCAGGCCCGCATCCTCTGTGGTGTCCGGACACATTGTTTGTGGTCCGAAGAACAATTTATACATCTCCTCGAGCGTCATGCCGAGGAAGTGCTAAATAGCTCGCGGTCCTTCCGGGTTGAACTCCCACATACGGAGGGGTCGACGTTTGCAGGGCAGGACTCGACGAACTAACATGACTTGCATTACCGTGGCCAGACTGACATCTCTCTCTAGGAGATCTCGGATGCGGCTCTGCAATGTCGGTACATCTTTTACTGGCCCCCAGTCCAGTCCCTTATTGATCCATGACGTCAGTCGTGGTGGGGGGCCTGAGCGAAAGGCAGGGGCGGCCACCCACTTGGTACCCCGGGGAGCTGTGATATAAAACCACTCCCGTTGCCATAATCTGGACACTTCCGGGAAGGAACTCTCTGGCCATGGGGCATTGGCACTCTTGCTTATTACAACACCTCCGCACTCTGCGTGTCGCCCCTCGATCATCTTCGGCTCCACATTGAAAGTCTTGAGCCACAGGCCGAAGTGAGGGGTAATGCGGAGAAAAGCCTCACATACGACGATAAACGATGAAATATGAAGAACCGAATCCGGGGCCAGATCATGGAAATCCAGCCCATAATAGTGCCCCCTGACAAAAGGATCTAAAGTGAGGCCTAGCCCTCCGAGGAAGTGAGAGACAAATACAACGCTCTCGCCGGGTTCGGGAGTGGGGATGACCTGCCCTCGAGCGGCCAGCCTGTGCGAGATTTCGCCGGTTAAATACCTGGCCTCTCTTAGCTTCTTGATATCTTACTCTGCGACGGAGGATGGCATCCACCGACCTTGAAGGTTGGATCCGGACATTGTTGAAGGACCGAAGCGCCTAGCCTGAGCCTTGGGTGTTGGAACTCGGGGAAGGAGGAGGTTTCGATTGAGCGCGAGAGGAAAAAAGGACAGTCCTTGGACTCTTTATAAAAAAGGATGAATATCAAGCGTCCTCCCCGTGGCCGTTTGGGACTTGCCTAAAATTAAGGAGTCATACCAACGGGCGCAACTAGGTTACCCACGTCCGTATTGATGAGAATCCCGTAATAAGGGGGACACGATCTCTGCTTCGACAAGACGTGCCAAGGAAACCGCCTCGCGATATGCGCCAAGGTTGGTCAAGAAAAACGGTTTGTCATAGCCAGACCGTGGCAATACGTCACATTATGAAAAACGGTCGGCATATTAGATGTGTGGAAATATTATTCTCTCCACGGTGGTATGTGGAACTTGTTTTGAAGAGCCGGACACTATCCTTGTGTTAAAAATCTTCTAAGGAATATTCGGAGGAGGAACCCGCCTTGCAATGCCGAAGACAAATCTGCGCGCCGGACTCATCGTCATTGAAGCCTGGTTCAGGGGCTACTGAGGGAGTCCTGGATTAGGGGGTATCCGGACAGCCGGGCTATATCCTTTGGCCGGACTGTTGGACTATGAAGATACAAGATTGAAGACTTCGTCTCGTGTTCGGATGGGACTCTCCTTGGCCTGGGAGGCAAGCTTGGCAATACGGATATGTAGATCTCCCTCCTTGTAACCGACTCTGTGTAACCCTAGCCCCCTCTGGTGTCTATATAAACCAGAGGGTTTAGTCCGTAGGACAACAACAATCATACCATAGGCTAGCTTCTAGGGTTTAGCCTCTACGACCTCGTGGTAGATCAACTCTTGTAATACTCATATCATCAAGATCAATCAAGCAGGAAGTAGGGTATTACCTCCATCGAGAGGGCCCGAACCTAGGTAAACATCGTGTCCCCCGCCTCCTGTTACCATCCGCCTTAGACGCACAGTTTGGGACCCCCTACCCGAGATCCGCCGGTTTTGACGCCGACACTCCTCCTTTTCCTTGTTGGAGTAGGAGAGGGAAGGAAGGGATAGAGGAGGAGAAGGAAAAAGGGGGGCGCCGCCCCCCTCCTTGTCCAATTCGGACTAGAGGGGGAGGGGGCACGCGGCTGCCCTGGCCGCCCCTCCTCTTCTCCCACTAAGGCCCATAAGGCCCAATTAACTCCCCGGGGGGTTCCGGTAACCCCCCGGTACTCCGGTTTTCTCTGAAACCACTCAGAACACTTTCGGTGTCTGAATATAGCCGTCCAATATATCGATCTTTATGTCTCAACCATTTCGGGACTCCTTGTCATGTCCGTGATCATATCTAGGACTCCAAACTACCTTCGGTACATCAAAACACAAAAACTCATAATCCGATCGTCACCAAACTTTAAGCGTGCGGACCCAACGGGTTCGAGAACTATGTAGACATGACCGAGACACATCTCCGGTCAATAACCAATAGCGGAACCTGGCTGCTCATATTGGCTCCTACATATTCTACGAAGATCTTTATCGGTCAAACCGCATAACAACATACGTTGTTCCCTTTGTCATCGGTATGTTACTTGCCCGAGATTCGATCGTCGGTATCTCAATACCTAGTTCAATCCGTTACCGGCAAGTCTCTTTACTCGTTCCGTAATGCATCATCCCGCAACTAACTCATTAGTCATATTGCTTGCAAGGCTTATAGTGATGTGCATTACCGAGAGGGCCCAGAGATACCTCTCCGACAATCGGAGTGACAAATCCTAATCTCGAAATACGCCAACTCAACAAGTACCTTCGGAGACACCTGTAGAGCACCTTTATAATCACCCAGTTACGTTGTGACGTTTGGTAGAAAACAAAGTGTTCCTCCGGTAAACAGGAGTTGCATAATCTCATAGTCATAGGAACATGTATAAGTCATGAAGAAAGCAATATCAACATACTAAACGATCACGCGCTAAGCTAATATCCTAATGATATGATCCCGTTAATAAAAATGACAACTCATGTCCATGGTTAGGAAACTCAACCATCTTTGATTAACGAGCTAGTCAAGTAGAGGCATACTAGTGACACTATGTTTGTCTATGTATTCACACATGTATTATGTTTCCTGTTAATAAAATTCTAGCATGAATAATAAACATTTATCATGATATGAGGAAATAAATAATAACTTTATTATTGCCTCTAGGGCATATTTCCTTCACCCAGAGACCACCTGGATAGTTGTGCTGGTTGTGTTTTCATGGAAAGAACTATTGATCAAGCAGAATTGCTATTGAATAATATGTTGAGTAATGAAAATGATTGGACACTTCCTGAACCAACTCCTAAGCCAACTCCGAAGAAAAGGGGTATTCTATTTCTCAGTCCTGAAGATATGCAAGAGGCAAAGAAATCTATGAAAGAAAAAAGGTATTAAAGCTGAAGATGTTAAGAATTTACCACCTATTGAAGAAATACATGGTCTCGATAACCCGACACAGGTAGTAAAGGTAAATTCTCTCTATAGATTTGATGAAGGTGATATTCCTCATTATAAGTCTGCTAGCCAATGCTTAGATGAGTTTGATAATTTTATTGTTAAACAAGAAAACTTCAATGCTTATGTTGGTAGACAATTAAAAAGAAATGCTTATATGATTGAACACTTGAGTGATTATATGTCTAGAGTTAAAGGTGAACTTAAACTTATTAGTAAACATGCCTCTATGGTTACCACTCAAGTAGAACAAGTGCTTAAAGCTCAAAATGATTTGCTCAATGAATTAAATAATAAGAAAAATGATAATGCTGTTAGAGTTATGACTCGAGGGGGTGGAATGACTCAGGAACCTTTGTATCCTAAGGGCCACCCTAAGAGAATTGAGCAAGATTCTCAGAGAATTAATGTTGATGCACCTAGTCCTTATAAGAAGAAGAAAAAGAAAGATGATAGGACTTTGCATTCTTCTAGTGAACCTGTTGTTGACACACATGAGAATCCCAATGATATTTCTATTTCTGATGCTGAAACACAATCTGGTAATGAACATGAACCTAGTGGTAATGTTAATGATGATGTTCATGTTGATGCTCAACCTAGCAATAACAATGATGTAGAGATTGAACCTTCTGTTGATCTTGATAACCCACAATCAAAGAATCAACGTTATGATAAGAGAGACTTCGTTGCTAGGAAGCACGGTAAAGAAAGAGAACCATGGGTTCAGAAACCCATGCCCTTTCCTCTGAGACCATCCAAGAAAAAGGATGATGAGGATTTTGAGCGCTTTCCTGAAATGATTAGACCTATCTTTTTGCGTATGTGTTTTAATGATATGCTTAAAATATATCCCTATGCTAAGTATATGAAAGATATTGTTACAAATAAAAAAACATACTGGAAGCTAAAATTTCCACCATGCTTGCCAACTATACCTTCAAGGGTGGAATACCAAAGAAACTTGGAGATCCAGGAGTACCAACTATACCATGCTCCATTAAAAGAAATTATGCTAAAACTGCTGTCGGGGAAACTGATCCACGAGCACCTACGGGGACCGAGCCCCTTTCGGTTCGGCGGGGGGCGGAGGTCGCATGAAGAGCAGATCGAGGCGGAGCACACGAGCAGTTTACCCAGCTTCGGAGCTCTCCGGAGAGATAATACTCCAACTGCTGCTTTGTGGTTTGTATTGAGTTCTTGCTCGGGAGCGCTGAGTGCTACAGTACGCACCAGCAGCTAACGAAACCGAGCGTGAGCGTTCTACTCTCCCCCCCTCTACGTTGTGCATGGGCCTCCTTTTATATGCTCAAGGGGTCTCCAATAGGTGGGAACGTAGACAAGGGTAAAAATGGAAAGGTGCTGCGATTGGTACAGCTACCTGTACAGTGTATCCTACCTAACCCTGACGGCAGGGGACAAGGGCATTAAATGCCCGTCTACGTCGTCCAAACAGTGCAGAAAGGGACCGTCAGGGACGCCACCGTTCGCCACGATGGCGATCTTGTCAGCGCCGTTTGCCACCGCGTACCCCTGGCTGCACAGCCTCTCGCCACGTACGCTTGGGATAGTCCCTGAGCGACACGTTGGTGGATGTGCTGGAGCGTGGGTACGGAGTGGTAGCCTGCCGCGGCAAAGTGCCTTGCCGCGGTCGTTGTCTTGTCGCGTCCGGAAGCTTGCCGCTCGCCGGGCCTTGCCGGGACGCGTGGTGCGTCGCGGTAAGTACCTTGAGATGCCTTGGTTGGCCTTCCCGGCAAGCTCCTCTTGCCGGGGTCTTGTGCCTTGAGTGGCCTTCCCGGCAAGCTCCTCTTGCCGGGGCCTTATCTTCTTGGCTTGAATACTTTGTTCTTGAATGGCTCAAAAGGAGCCACAGAGGGCCTTGGCGGTCGCCCGGCAAGCCTTGCCGCGGGGTGCCGAGACTGCCCGTGCACAAGTTCGGGGTACTAGGGTACCCCTACTCTAGTACACCGACAGGAGCCCCCGGGCCTGGGTCATACACGGTGCCAAGCGCTATTGGGCCAGGCCCAAAAAAGGGCACGAGCACACGCGGCCTGGGTCACGCCGTATCTTATTCCGTATCCACCGCGCCCTCCTTGAGCGGCACGTGTAGATTGTGGCGCCGTGGGAGAGATCGTGGGTGGCTTCTTTATTCGGGAGAATGGAACATCCGCCCCTCCCCCCCTTATAAGCAAGGGAAACAGGGGTAGTTCGTCCATCCGCCCGTTGCTATTCCGTCCTTGAAAATCTTCGCCACTCCCCTTCTTCCCAAAGCCAAAAAAGAGCAGCGCTCCGCCCCCTATCGCCACCAACACCACCAACGCCGTCGACCTCCCTCACTACTTCCGCCATGGCTTCGAAAGCCGATAAGGGGAAGGTCGTGAAGTCGGCCAAAGCGCAGCGGCTCGCGGCGCTGCGAAAGGAGCGGGCCGTCTTCCCCCCCCCCCCCAAGCTCGCCGCGGGGGATCTGAGGGAGTACTACTACCTCTTCTGGTCGACGGAGACGTGGGCGCACCCGCGCACGAAGGTACTCCCAGCCGCCGCTTGGGAAAAAGCTCCCACTGGGTACCCTTTCTTCGCCTTGTTCTTCTACTGCGGGCTCTGCCCGCCCTTTTCTGAATTCTTCTATGACGTCATGAACACCTACGGGCTCCGCCTCCTTGACTTCACCCCCAATGCTGTCCTGACCATGGCAGTTTTTGCACATCTCTGCGAAAACTTTGTCGGAATCCATCCAAACGTAGCCCTTTTCCACCACTTCTTTTCGCCTTGAGTTGAGAAAGGAGAGCCTTTATCCGGCGGAATCGCGTGGATCTCAAAAGCCGGCAAGAAGGATGCTTATCTGGATGGAGAGTTCCGCAGCAAGTGGGAGGAGTGGAGGGCGGACTGGTGCCTGATTGTCGAGGAGAACCCGCAGCCATTTACCGCCCAGCGCCAAACTCGAGTAGTGCGCGGCAGTGATTGGAGTAGCTTGGCCCCGGAAGACGACAGACTGAAGATTGCCGTCGCCCGGATCCAACGCCTCAGGCTCGCCGGGCTCACTGTGGGAGCGGTTGGCGCAGATTTCCTTCGCCGCCGCATCGCCCCCCTGCAGGAGAGGAGGAGACCCGCCTGGGAGTTCCAGAACGCGGCGGATATCATGAGGCTGCGGCCGGGCCTCAACTTCAACTTCACTGTCCTGGAGCTCAACGCGATGCTCCAGGAGCTGTTCAAGTACGACCCTCAGCATCCCGAATGTTCAGGTTGCCAAGGGGCGTCGTTCCGCTGTGCAACAACTCCTCGCTCGACCGCATCCGTGCAATGATGCCGCTGTGCGACTCGCATGGAATTGACCCAGCCTGGATAGAGCCTGCAGATGATGTCGTGCAGGCGTTCTTCGATGGCTTGGTAGAAGTGCCGATCTGCGCCGATGAGCAGAGGGGCCTCACCCGGGACACCACCGACGAGGAGATCAAGCGCATCGCCACCAGGCTGGAAGAGGCGGCGGCAGCCGCAGCTGCGGGCGAGTTTGGGTTCACCGTGGAGGAGGCAGAGGCAGCAGAGGCGGCAAGCCTTGTCGAGCGAGAGGATCTTGCCGGCGAGGAGAAGTCCGCCGGGCATGACGTCGGGCCGAGCGGGCCCGCCGAGGATACGAGCGGCTCGTTGGAGAACGGCTCCTCTTCCTCTTCGTCTTCGGGCAGCTTGCCGCAAGCAGAGCCCCCGGCTCCACCAAGAAGGCGTCTTCGCAAGGCCGGGGACGTAGCGGAGTGGCGGACGAGTCAACCCCCGCCGCGCCGCACGACACGCTCCACCGCGGCAAGTTCTGTTGCCGCGGAAGCACCTCACGCTGCAGCGGCAACTGGAGCGGGGTCCTCCCGGTCCGCCGCTCCAGCTCCCGCCAAGCGGCCAAGGGATCCTACTCCTCCGCCTCCTCGCGCCGGAGGTGGGCCAGGCCTTGACTTCTCCGCGCTCAGCTCCGACGAGGAAGAAGAAGAGTAAGATTCTTGTTGTACTTGTATGTCTTCAATACTTGCTGTCTTGTCTTGTATCTCATTTGCTTTACTCTGAACTTATTCCTTTTTAGGACTCTAGCCCAGAGAGCGGCAAAGAGAGCCAAGGTCCTGGTGATTGTCATCGAGGACGATCCCACCGTGTCAGCAGGGGGTGCGCCTGAGACAAACTTACCGGACCCGGCAGCTGTTCTTCAGAGCAGCCCCCAGCGCAGCCCCCAGCGTAAGTATATGGTTTGTTTCCCGCTGTTGGGCGCGCATGGATACTCTTTGTTTGCTGATATCTGACTGTTGGCTTATGTAGGAGCAGAGCAGCCCCACTAGGAGCGACCGGATGCCGCCCCTGACATGCCATCTGCTTCGACTACGCCGCCAAGGGAGAGTTCTCCGGCAAGGGAGAATCCTCCCACAAGGGAGAGCTCTCCGGCAAGGGAGAAGTCTCCGGCAAGGGACAGTACCAGCGACCCCCCGGCAGCGGAGATCCCAACTGCCGAGCCTGGTACAGGTACTTCTTGCTTCTAAACTTCCCTTGGGTTCTTCTTCGTTTGATCTTCTTTTTGGATATCTTCTTGACTTTTCTTCCTTTTTCGGCCGTCAGATCCATCTACTGCGGAGCCGATGGAGACCGAGGTTGCTGTTAATGATGCCGCCGCCACCGAAGAAGCGGCCGGCGCTGATGATCCCGCCGGCGAAGAGGCCGCCAAGGCTGCCGCCGCAGCAGCCGACGAGGGGTCTGGCGATCGCACTGATGGCCCTGAGGCCGCAGGAGCGTCAGGCGCTACGCTGACCGCCGACCCTTCCGCCGCTGCCGCAGCGTCGGGCTCCGAAGGGCCCCAGTCGGGCGTCTACTTGAAGGCCGGCGATGGCGTCTTCATCAACCTCCCCTGGGCGTCAACGTCCAGGGCGCCGGTCGAAGGAGAAAGCTTTGATGTGGAGGTGCTCGCCTCCGCTGGACTGACGCTGGTCGACGCGCCAAGCAGCAGCAGCGACGAGCCTGAAGAGGAGCGACTGCTGCGGAAGCTGTTGTCGCTCTACCGCGCTCGGCAAGCCAAGCTGGAAGCCCGCGAAGTGCTTGCCGCGAAGGCGGGAGCTGACATTGAGAAGCGCGCGGCGGAGCTCAGAGGCATCAACCAGGCAGCTCTCCGGTCCCTGGCGGAGGAGCGGGAGCAGCTCGAGGAGGCGCAGAAGGCCTTCCTCCTCGAGAAGGCTGACGTCGAGGAGCAGCAGCGGCTTGCCGCTGAGAAGCTGTCGGCGCAGGAGGGTGAACTGGCACAGCGGAAGGTCAACCTCGATAGCCACGAGGAGGAGCTTGCCGCGCGCGAGCGAACACTTGGCGGAGCTATCAAGCAAGCGGAGGATGCTGCCGCAGCCGCCGAGGCCGCCAAGAAGGAGCTTTAGATGAAGGTGGCGCAGCTGGAGGCCGACCTCAAGGCGAGTGGCGAGGAGCTCGTCGCGCTCAAGCGTGAGCGGGAGAAGGACATCTACAACTTCGCAGAGCTGCAGATCCGTCTCTCCGAGAAGGGCAAGGAGCTCAGCGCCGCCAAGGACTACAACGCAGATCTTGAGTTAAAGCTGACCACTTTGACCAAGACGCTGGACGGCGCCAGGGAGCAGGAGGCGGCCTTGAAGAAGGAGATCCAGGCCGACAAGGCGCTGCTGGAGAGTGTTGCCGCCACCCAGAACGCTTTTAGAGAAACCGTGGAGCAGTGGACGGAAGGTCTTGTGAATGCTGCCGCCGACATTGACAGGGAGCTGGCGCAGCTGGGGATGGAGGATCTCGGGTATCCCTCCGACGAGAACCTCCAATCCAGCGCCAAGCTCACCTTGTTCTTCAAAGGCGTGGCGACGGCCCTTCAGCGACTCCGGGAGAGGATCCCAAAGCAGCTGGCCGACGAGTCGCGCAAGATCTGCGTGGGAGCTCTTCAAAAGTGTTGGTGAAGGTAGCCTTCCGCAACCCGGGTCTCAACCTCACCAACGTCCTCAGATCCCTGCCGGCGGAAGCTGATCTGGAGGCGCTCAAGGACCTTGTCGCACCCATTGTGGACAAGGTGAGCGGGATCAAGAGGGTTGAGGACGATCGCGTGGACTAGGCCGCCCGTTTCCTTCTTTTCTTGTCGCTGTTGATCGTGTTATGAAAACAGTCTATTAAAGCCTCGAGAAGCTATGTTGTAATATAACTCTATTTTGGGCAGCGATTGCAATGTTATTTCCTTTACTTGATTCCTTCCTTTGTATGTTTTTGCCCTACGCTTTTAGGGAACTTGCCGGCGCAGGCACCCTCGCCGCGAGCGCTGAGTGCGGGACGTCAGCAGCCTGCTGGCAGTGCCGTTGCCGACAAGAAACCTTGTCGTAACTAGTCGCAGCTCGCTTAAGTTGTTGAGCGAACTCGAAACAAAGTAAGGGCGCGACTCTAGTCGCACCACACTTAAACTGTTGAGCGAACTCGAAACAAAGTAAGGGTGCAACTAGCCACGAGCCGGTTCCTACGCGCACAGGTTTTCCATACAAAGCATGGTCGTTTAAGGAAGATAACTTAAAATTTTAAAAACATCTGATTGCTCAAACTTTGGCAACTTAGCTTTTCTGTCTTTTGCTTCCCGGCAAGGCGAAACTTTCTTGAGCGACGCCTGGTCCATACCATTATCTTCCCCTCCCCCCGGCAAACTTGTGGGCGAAGGGACCTTCCTTTCCTTGAAAAAAAAAAGTAGAGAAAATAATGATATGGAGCCTTATGGCTCGTTATTGCTTACCGGGGGTGTTCGCTGCACAAAGTGTCAGATAACTCATGCAAAAAATAAAAAGCATGAAATTGACAAGATGTCAGAGCACATGAGCTTTATTTATGCACAGGGTCTGCGCGTGGCTTTGTACAAAGGATTACATGCAACAGCGGCAAGACTTGTACAAACGATGGTTGCCGGAGCAGGGTCCGGCAACCACGCCTTACGAGTAAAACTTACGAAGATGCTCAATGTTCCAGGAGTTGCTCACGGGAATGCTATCTTCGGTCTCAAGGCGGACAGCGCCAGGCCTAGTGACTCGTTTCACCCAGTAAGGGCCTTCCCACTTTGGCGTCAACTTGTTGGAATTCTTGGCGGACTGAACGCGCCGAAGAACAAGGTCGCCTTCCTCGAGACTTCTGGCGTTAACTTTGCGGCTATGGTAGCGGCGCAAAGCTTGCTGGTAGCGAGCAGCTCGTACAGCAGCCTGAAGACGGTCTTCCTCAAGGAGCAGCGCGTCATCTTGTCGCAGCTGCTCTTGCTCAAGCTCATCATAAGCGAGCACTCAAGGCGACCCGTATACGAGTTCCGTGGGGAGAACTGCCTCTGCTCCATAGACTAAAGCGAAAGGTTTCTGGCCAGTGGCTCGATTTGGCGTCGTCCTGATCGACCAAAGAACCACCGGCAGCTCCTCAATCCAGTTTCTTCCGCACCCGTGCAGCCTGTCGAAAGTGCTGGTCTTGAGTCCACGCAGCACTTCAGCATTTGCCCTCTCCGCTTGACCGTTGCTCCTGAGGTGAGCAACAGAAGCGAAGCAGACCTTGGCGCCAAGATCTTGGACGTACTGCATGAAGGTGCGGCTCGTGAATTGCGTACCGTTGTCGGTGATGATCCTGTTAGGGATCCCGAAGTGGCAAACAATCGACCTGAAGAACTTGACTGCTGACTGTGTTGTCACCTTCCTCACTGCTTCCACTTCCGGCCACTTTGTGAACTTGTCGATTGCGACGTACAAGTACTCAAAGCCCCCGACTGCTCGGGGGAAGGGGTCGAGGATGTCGAGCCCCCAGACCGAAAATGGCCAGGATAAAGGGATCGTCTGGAGAGCTTGAGCTGGCTGGTGTATCTGCTTGGAATGAAACTGGCACGCTTCACACTTGGTTACTTGTGCAGTCGCATCCTGGAGGGCTGTCGGCCAAAAGAAACCTTGCCGGAAAGCTTTGCCGGCAAGCGCTCTTGCGCCAATGTGGTGACCACATATGCCTCCATGTATCTGTGCCAACAGCTTTTGTCCATCTTCCCGGTGAATACACTTCAATTTCACCCCGTTGAGTCTTCTTCTGTACAGTGCGTTGTCGACAAACTGGTACATACTTGACTGCCGGGCTACTCTTTCCGCTTCTTCTTGCTGTTCGGGAAGTTCTCCTGTCTGAAGGAAACGGACGATCTGCTGTGCCCATGCTGGAGCTTGTGGCTCGACAACAAGGACTAAAGGCACATATGCTGCTGTGGGAACATCCGCTTCTACGGCGAGAAACTGCGGCTCAGCCGGAGCTTGACGTTCCCCGGCAAGCTTGCCGGAGCAAAACTTGTCGGGAGCGTCTGCTTCAACGGAACACACCCTGGGGTTTGCCGGAGCAGACTGCTCCCCAGCACTCTTGGTGTTGATCTTGGGGACCTTCTTGGCGGCGGCTTCGGGAAGCTCTGCCGGAAAATAGTCACCAGAAATTAACTTCCTCTTCTTGTTCTGTCCAGTTGATGGCGTCACAGACGGTTGAGTCAGCTTGAGCACAAAGATCCCTGGTTCCACAGGTAACTTAAGTGCTGCGCACTTTGACAGGCCATCGGCAATGTCGTTCTGAGCTCTTGGAACATGTTCCATCTGTAGGCCGACAAAGTGCTCTTCTAGCTTCCTCACTTCATCAACGTAGGCTTCCATCAACGGACTCTGATAACTCTTATTTACTTGGCGGACGACAAGCTACGAGTCACCCCTGACGATGAGCTTCTTGATCCCAAGGTCTGCCGTGATCCTAAGACCGGCAAGCAAACCTTCATACTCTGCAGTATTGTTTGTTGCTTGCTCCTTGGGAAAGTGCATCTGGACTACGTACTTAAGGTGCTCTCCGGTGGGTGCGACAAGCAGTACGCCAGCACCGGCGCCTTGCAACGAGAAAGCACCATCAAAGTACATCAGCCACTCTTTGCTTGCCTCCTTTACGGGGATGCTCGTTTCTAGAATTTCTTCGTCGGGCGTTGGCGTCCACTCTGCTATGAATTCTGCCAATGATCTGCTTTGGATAGTTGAAGTGCTCTCAAACTTGAGGCCAAAGCTTGACAGTTCCAGTGCCCACTCAACAATCCTGCCTGTTGCTTCTGGATTCTGCAGTATCCTCTTCAGCGGAAAACGAGTGACAACTATTATCTCATGTGTTTGGAAGTAATGGCGCAGCTTTCTCGAGGCCATGAGAAGGCCGAAAAGTTATTTCTGCACACCAGAGTACCTTGACCTAGCCCCCTGCACAAGGGAACTGACAAAGTAGACTGGGCGCTGCACCATTTTCTTCTGTATCTCCTCGGGCGCCTGCGCAGATCCATCTTTGTCGGGACCAGAGCTTGTCGGGGAAGCCCCCTGCTTGCCGGGAAGATGGACAAAAGCTGTTGGCCGAGATACATGGAGGCATTTGTGGTCACCACATTGGCGCAAGAGCACTTGCCGGCAAAGCTTTCCGGCAAGGTTTATTTTGGCCGACAGCCCTCCAGGATGCGACTGCACAAGTAATCAAGTGTGAAGCGTGCCAGTTTCATTCCAAGCAGATACACCAGCCAGCTCAAGATCTCCAGACGATCCCTTTATCCTGGCCATTTTCGGTCTGGGGGCTCGACATCCTCGGCCCCTTCCCCCGAGCAGTCGGGGGCTTTGAGTACTTGTACGTCGCAATCGACAAGTTCACAAAGTGGCCGGAAGTGGAAACAGTGAGGAAGGTGACACCACAGTCAGCAGTCAAGTTCTTCAGGTCGATTGTTTGCCGCTTCGGGATCCCTAACAGGATCATCACCGACAACGGTACGCAATTCACGAGCCGCACCTTCATGCAGTACGTCCAAGATCTTGGCGCCAAGGTCTGCTTCGCTTCTGTTGCTCACCTCAGGAGCAACGGTCAAGCGGAGAGGGCAAATGCTGAAGTGCTGCGTGGACTCAAGACCAGGACTTTCGACAGGCTGCACGGGTGCGGAAGAAACTGGATCGAGGAGCTGCCGGTGGTTCTTTGGTCGATCAGGACGACGCCAAATCGAGCCACTGGCCAGACACCTTTCGCTCTAGTCTATGGAGCAGAGGCAGTTCTCCCCACGGAACTCGTATGCGGGTCGTGTCGTGGATTTGTCACGGCAGATGTCCTTAGTGTCAGGACTTAGTCGCGAGGCCAACGCATCTATGTGGTAGCTTGAGAGGGGTTGAGTGGGACGAGAGACGCAGGGCGGATCAACACGCAAGACAAGGATTTAGACAGCTTCGGGCCCCGGGAAACATCATCCGGTAATAACCCTACATGCTGTTTGAGGCTAGGTCTCATTATCATCCCGAGGGAGACGCCGTAAACCGGCTCTTTGTGTCTAGCCCTAGAGATTATTGATTGCTTGTCGCTTCTAACTTCTCCCTCTCCCTCTTTGGGGAGCCCTGCCCCTCCATATATATGTTGAAGGGGCGGTTTACATGTGGAGTCCTATTAGGATTAGGACTAGTCTATCTCTAATACAAACCGGATACAAGTCCTGGCTTTAACTCCTTGTAAGGCAAATATTCCTTTCCTCTTAAACCGACCCATCATAGTTGAACCGGCCTTCTGGGCCTTGGGCCTTGTCATCCGTCTAATCCGCCCGCCGGGTTATCAGTAAGTTATAACGACCAAGCGGGCTGCTTGTAAACCGTCAAGGTCAGGGCGGGTCTTCAGATAAATCGTCAAGTCCGGTCGGGTTAACTTCCGGCCGGTTTACGCCGCGGGGTATATCCCCGACATTAGCCCCCAAGTTTAGCTTGGATTTATCCATGGTAAACTTATGCTGCAAATAAACATAAGAACAAATTTGACAGGTTGCGCTCTGGGTTAAGAATTCTTGTAAACCGACCCTGATCATCCTTAAATCTTTGTTATTCCCTCCTTCTAGAAAAATCCGGATCAATAACCAGCTTCATACTTTAACCTGCTGACAGTGGTTTCTCATAGAAAAATATTGTGAAGAATAATCC
The DNA here is from genome assembly GCA_032464435.1 of Aegilops umbellulata. NCBI lineage: Eukaryota > Viridiplantae > Streptophyta > Magnoliopsida > Poales > Poaceae > Aegilops > Aegilops umbellulata. The sequence goes on along the minus strand of CP136057.1, from coordinate 74,414,423 downwards.
ACTTGAGTCGGCTTCCAAAGCGCCGGTTTAAGAAATATTGGTCTTGAAATATTCATCTGATATTCAGCCAGTTTGAAGATGATCCCGGTCTTGAAAACTTGCCGGTTTAACATTACCAAATGGCCGGGTTATAAAAACTGATGACCCCGGATTATGATTGTTGCAGACACCGGTTCATGATTGTTGCCAACATCGGTTTATGATTATTGATGACATCGGGTTGCAACCACAGGGTCATAATGATTGGTGACGCCGGGTCAATCTAATTTGCTCAACAGAGAATTTGAAAATCTTTCTTCGATAATAATATAATACCTGTAGCCCCCAAGTGCCGGGTTGTCATGCTTGCAGCAACCTGGGACTTGTAATTGATTGATGCCCATAAAACTTCAACCAATGTAGCCCCCAAGGGCCGGGTCATTATGTAATAATCAGCAGGGACTTTGTAAATATAATCTTGTAAACTTTGAACAGCAACGTGTAGCCCCCAAGGGCCGGCTCAATAAGATAATATTGAGCTGGGACTTGACTAGTTGACAGGAGCAATTGGTAGCCCCCAAGTGTCATGGTCCATGCTTGCAGCAACATGAGACTTGCATATTTGAATCTCAACTTTGAACAATGTAGCCCCCAAGTGCCGGGTAGTAAGCCTGCAGCGACTCGGGACTATTCCTTCAATTGTAGAATAAATCATATCCATTGATAATATGAAAGCCATTGCGCTAAAGCGACTTTGAAAACCTTAATTGTAATACTGGTTATTGATAACCATAATAAAAATCCAGCCATGATGGCTATTCAAGATAATATAATCTGGTATGAAAATCTTATTCATCCAATATCATAATGAAAATTCAGCCAAGTTTGTCTATTTGAATAGTATAATCCAATAACTTATAAGCGCATGATTCCAATGGCGCGGTCCAAATATATACTGGCGACTTATAGTTCAAAGCCAGACTGGTTTAATAAACACTGGATAATTTCTCATCATATACTGGCAACTTTATCATCTTAAAGCCAGGCCGGTTTAATAAACACCGGATAATTTATAACCATGCGTTATTCAACCTGTTTCTGCATACAACAAGTTTAAAGTGTCCTGGCGGTTTACCGTCGGACGGGTCATAATGCCCAACATATAACCTGGGTTTATAACCAAGGCTGCACTTAAAAATATGAAATATATCATACCTGTGACATTGAATCACATCGTTGGTTTACCAACTTTTTGTAGTAAGAGTGATAACCCCAATCTTGAGTAATGATAACTCCTTCCATATTGTGCCGGTTTACGATAAAACCGTACCGGGCTGTGATAAACACCGGATTAACCGTATATAATACTGGTGACTTGTAGCCAAACCAGACCGGGCTGATAATCTCCGGATTATAATTTGATCATGCACTCACAACTTGTAGTTGAAAGCCGAGCCGGGTTGATAAACACCGGTTTACTCCATAATAGGATGGTAACAGAAAATCCAACCGGGCAGATAATCTCCGGTCTAAAAATGGACCGTGTTCCGCCAATTCATCTGTTTGAACCGGTACAAAATACTGTCGGTTTAAAAAACGCAAATAAAATAGCAACCTCTCAAGAAAGGCTATTAAAGCAAAAGCAATGGCAACAACTTTTTGCAAAAGAAGAGCTCTACTGAGCTTGGTCAGATGGAATTACCATGGTCAGACGCAACCAAGCCCCCCGAAGGCGTAGCGATGGTGCCAGTCAGTCAGGACCCCAAAATGACGCGTGGCGTTACGCCGGCCAAGTGGCATTGCTATGGTTCGGGTTTGACCAAGCCCCCAAATGACTCTAAGGCCCGTAGGCCGACCAAGAGGCGTGACCGGTTCAGACGTGACCGTGTCCCCAAATGATTCTGGTGGCTTTCGCCGGCCAAGAGGTATTGCATCGGTTCGGACACGATCGAGCCCCCAAATGACTCTAGTGGCTTTCGCCGGCCAAGAGGTGTTGCATCGGTTCGGACGCGACCGAGCCCCCAAATGACTCTGGTGGCTTTCGCCGGCCAAGAGGTATTGCATCGGTTCAAACATGACCGAGCCCCCAAATGACCTCATAAGGATAGCTATGTTCTCTTTGGTTCGAATACGACCTATGTTTGAACAGGAAGCCTCAAGTGATCTTGTTAAGACTTGCAAGGGGTAAACCGGATGTTGCTTGAAAACAACCCCGTGTAACCACACATGATATAAAGAATAGATACCCCGCTTTATAAAGCGGGAGCCCCCATGTGATAAATAATATGTCAGACCAATAAGGCCGGATACCCATGTTTGAACCGCGCATCATGGCAGCAGGTCCTCTTCGGTAATTTTTAACCTTTTTGCAAGAGATAAATTCTTCTTGAACCGGGATCTTGAACCGGATATTGAAAGCTTCAAAGCTGTGGGAGACATCTTTCCCTTGAACCGGATTTTAAACCGGAATCTTCATTTTCAGCCGGAAATTTTCTGACGGCCTTTAAACTCGAACTTGCGAGAAGTTTAATTCCTTTTTGAACCGGACATTGTTAAACCGGATCTGAGCGCTTCAGAACTTTGTGGGAGAATAGATTTCTCTTGAACCGGATTGTAAACCGGATATTTGATAGCTTCAGTGATACTGACTTCCCTTCAGCCAGGTTTCAAACCGGAATCCTTTCTGATGATCTGAAACTTCTTCATTGAGTCAGGATTTTGTAACTGTCATATACTTTCTAAGCCGGAAATTTTCTGACGGCCTTTAAATTTTCATCAACATAACAGTAGCCTCCGGGATCGGGTTATCTTTCCCTCCATCGTCCTCGGGTTCTTGACTTCACTGAAAGCCGGCAACATTTGCTAAATCATATCATTGTAGCCCCCAAGTCTCAAGGTGACTCGAGGAGTTGTCTTGAGATTCTCCGTACTTGACCATAGCAGAAGGTATATATCATCGGTGTTAATAACGCGATGTAAATCCACAGAAGATTGAGGTGACTTCGGCGGGTTATAAATGATCTCGTATGAGCCGTGTCAGCAACTCGGCCAATGGTTCCTTCCAAGTGGCAGTTTGAAGTGGACCAAACTGTATTGGCTTCAATTTGTGCGCATGTCCATTGATCCATCCAGTGCAGACTGCGGCTGAATGATAATTTGCCTCCAATTTATTGGAAGAAAAAAACCGGGCTACCCAAGCAGTGACTTGCTCATACTCAATAAATAGCTCATGTAAACAGGTGTGGCCCGGTGTGTTGATGTAGACCGGGCCACGAGAGACGGACGGAGAATACGACCGCAACATCAGAGGCGGCACAGACAGATGAGCCGGCCGCGGCGTTGTAAACCGGTTCGGACGGGCGAGTCGAACGCAGTCGCGGTCTCGGCAAGCTGATGTAAACCGGGCCGTAAGGGCGGCGTCTTGCACGCGTCCATTCACCGTGTAATGTGGCACGGACGAATACCGGGCAGGACGTTGCCAGCGCGTACTCCGTACCCATGGTATAAACCATGTTTGTAGTAAATGATTATCCTGTATACAAAAATATACAGATCAAAGTAATTGTTCTTTGACAAGGACGATATGCACTAAAAATAAATAGACAAGATAGCACCTGGTAAATTGTTGGATAATCTCAGATGAAAAAGATGATCGGATGGATGCACATGTGGCACCAGCGCCCACGTGGGTCTTCATTTGTCTTTTCTGCCTCCCAACGCATATCTCCTCATACGTTTGCTCCGAACCATCAAGTAGTACTCCTTTGGATGTTTGTACGTGGATCAGGTTGGCCTTTGTGATAATTGTGTCCTTTTCATTTTTGGTGATAAGCCTTCTTGGAAACCGCAGCAACGTTGCTCTTCCTTGGCCCCTCCTCTCCTCCTTTTTACTTCAGGTTTTGAAGAGTCCAGCGGACCTCTCTGTTCTCTCCTTCAGCTCGGCCTGCTGGGATGGCGTTTGGAGAACGGACGACCACTGCAATTCTTCCAATGAAATGATGCGGACGCTGGCGAGGATGTCTTTTTGCAAATCGGCTGGATGGTTCTGAGTGCATGTGTGCGGAAGGTGACGAATTTGAATCAGTTGCAGGAAACCTGTCCGTCTTGGCAACTTACGACGGTTCATCATCAGCGGCGTAAAGCGGCTGGGCGGTTTATAAGCAAGACGGCCGCACGGAAGCATGTGATCGCACGGGCAGCTCATTACAAGCGCGCGGCCGCACAGGAGCACGTGGAAAAACCGGACGTCAGGGGCGCACTAGGGCGGCCGAACCTGATGCTGCTGCAAAGGGGAGGCGCGGGCTGAGCCGGTGCAAAATGGGGAGGCTTGGCACGTCAGGTGTGTAGCCGCCTGAGGCGGCGCATCTTCAGCGGTGGGCGATTCGAGGCGTTTGGAGCCCAGTGACTTAGTGTGGGGCGCCAACTGTCGTGGTTCAGCAAACAACTCGAAACGCAGCCACGGCAATATCCGTTTTCTGAGTCGTAGCCGGCGCCCTGATGCTTTGATAGGATAGTTTCCGTTCCTCTCGTTTCCATCAGGTGATGAGTACTAGCAGTAATAACTTGCCCAATCTCCGGGAACTTGCCGCAACACCTGATCATCTCGGAATTTGAACAGACAATTTGCCTCGCCTCTGTTTCTAATGACAACTCAACACACATCAACTCGGATTCGACGGATCACCTTGCGCCGGCGGCGCAGAGCAGAGCTCCAAACCCTCGGCGGCAGCTTACTCGCTACGAGCGACTCGGCAACAGAGTAGACTCCTTTGAAAAACTTGCCGTACAGATTACCCCTTCCCAAAAAAACCAGAGTTTTCCTGTAGACCGTATTCAAGTATCGAATAACAGTAGTAGCAGCAGCAGTCTTTAACAGGTCACTTTATGAAACCGCCTCGAGATTTGGTCCTTGTCTCCTCACGCGCGTGCTGATATGGATTATTCTGACCCGCCGTACAACAGCTATAGGAAAATTCCTGTCGGCCTTGACGATATGCAGCAAAAATTGATCTCCAAATCGGATTCGACGGGTCGCGTCGTATCGGCAACGCACAGAACATCAAACCCTAACTTCCTTTGAACTCCTGTTGAACTCCGCGAGTTGCGGCGATGTCATAGCAAAAAACTGATCCTTGGTTAGATTTGACGGATCGCCAAAGACGGGCGCGGTGTACTGATCCCGTGCCAAAATTTCTTTCTTCTCAAAAACTCGTATATGTCGTCCCGGCTGATTGCCATGGAGATGATGTAGATCCTTTCAAACCGGTTTTTCCTCATTCAAAACATTGCGAACTTCTCGATCCCCAGATACAGATCCCCTCAAGAACTCAACACCACCGTGCGCAGGCCCCACGGTGGGCGCCAACTGTCGTGGATTTGTCACGGCAGATGTCCTTAGTGTCAGGACTTAGTCGCGAGGCAAACGCATCTATGTGGTAGCTTGAGAGGGGTTGAGTGGGACGAGAGACGCAGGGCGGATCAACACGCAAGACAAGGATTTAGACAGCTTCGGGCCCCGGGAAACATCATCCGGTAATAACCCTACATGCTGTTTGAGGCTAGGTCTCATTATCATCCCGAGGGAGACGCCGTAAACCGGCTCTTTGTGTCTAGCCCTAGAGATTATTGATTGCTTGTCGCTTCTAACTTCTCCCTCTCCCTCTTTGGGGAGCCCTGCCCCTCCTTATATATGTTGAAGGGGTGGTTTACATGTGGAGTCCTATTAGGATTAGGACTAGTCTATCTCTAATACAAACCGGATACAAGTCCTGGCTTTAACTCCTTGTAAGGCAAATATTCCTTTCCTCTTAAACCGACCCATCATAGTTGAACCGGCCTTCTGGGCCTTGGGCCTTGTCATCCGTCTAATCCGCCCACCGGGTTATCAGTAAGTTATAACGACCAAGCGGGCTGCTTGTAAACCGTCAAGGTCAGGGCGGGTCTTCAGATAAATCGTCAAGTCCGGTCGGGTTAACTTCCGGCCGGTTTACGCCGCGGGGTATATCCCCGACAGGTCGCCTCGAGTGCTCGCTTATGATGAGCTTGAGCAAGAGCAGCTGCGACAAGATGACGCGCTGCTCCTTGAGGAGGACCGTCTTCAGGCTGCTGTACGAGCTGCTCGCTACCAGCAAGCTTTGCGCCGCTACCATAGCCGCAAAGTTAACGCCAGAAGTCTCGAGGAAGGCGACCTTGTTATTCGGCGCGTTCAGTCCGCCAAGAATTCCAACAAGTTGACGCCGAAGTGGGAAGGCCCTTACCGGGTGAAACGAGTCACTAGGCCTGGCGCTGTCCGCCTTGAGACCGAAGATGGCATTCCGCGAACACCCCCGGTAAGCAATAACGAGCCATAAGGCTCCATATCATTATTTTCTCTACTTCCTTTTTCTCAAGGAAATGAAGGTTCCTTCGCCCACAAGTTTGCCGGGGGGGAAGGGGAAGATAATGGTATGGACCAGGCGTCGTTCAAGAAAGTTTCGCCTTGCCGGGAAGCAAAAGACAGAAAAGCTAAGTTGCCAAAGTTTGAGCAATCATATGTTTTTAAAATTTTAAGTTATCTTCCTTAAACGACCATGCTTTGTATGGAAAACCTGTGCGCGAAGGAACCGGCTCGTGGCTAGTTGCGCCCTTACTTTGTTTCGAGTTCGCTCAACAGTTTAAGTGTGCTGCGACTAGAGTCGCGCCCTTGCTTTGTTTCGAGTTCGCTCAACAACTTAAGAGAGCTGCGACTAATTGCGACAAGGTTTCTTGTCGGCAATGGCACTGCCAGCAGGCTGCTGACGTCCCGCACTCAGCGCTCGCGGCGAGGGTGCCTGCGCCGGCAAGTTCCCTAAAAGAGTAGGGCAAAAACATACAAAGGAAGGAATCAAGTAAAGGAAATAACATTGCAATCGCTGCCCAAAATAGATATATTACAAAATAGCTTGTCGCGGCCCTAATAGACTATTTTCATAACATGATCAGCAGCGACAAGAAAAGAATAAAACGGGCGGCCTAGTCCACGCGATCGCCCTCAACCCTCTTGATCCCGCTCACCTTGTCCACAATGGGTGCGACAAGGTCCTTGAGCGCCTCCAGATCAGCTTCCGCCGGCAGGGATCTGAGGACGTTGGTGAGGTTGAGACCCGGGTTGCGGAAGGCTACCTTCACCAACACTTTTTGAAGAGCTCCCGCGTAGATCTTGCGCGACTCGTCGGCCAGCTGCTTTGAGATCCTCTCCCGGAGTCGCTGAAGGGCCGTCGCCACACCTTTGAAGAACAAGGTGAGCATGGCGCTGGATTGGAGGTTCTCGTCGGAGGGATACCCGAGATCCTTCATTCCCAGCTGCGCCAGCTCCCTGTCAATGTCGGCGGCAGCATTCACAAGACCTTCCGTCCACTGCCCCACGGTTTCTCTAAAAGCGTTCTGGGTGGCGGCAACACTCCCGAGCAGCGCCTTGTCGGTCTGGATCTCCTTCTTCAAGGCCGCCTCCTGCTCCCTGGCGCCGTCCAGCGTCTTGGTCAAAGTGGTCAGCTTCAACTCAAGATCTGCGTTGGAGTCCTTGGCGGCGCTGAGCTCCTTGCCCTTCTCGGAGAGACGGACCTGCAGCTCTGCGAAGCTGTAGACGTCTTTCTCCCGCTCACGCTTGAGCGCGACGAGCTCCTCGCCGCTCGCCTTGAGGTCGGCCTCCAGCTGCGCCACCTTCATCTCTAGCTCCTTCTTGGCGGCCTCGGCGGCTGCGGCAGCATCCTCCGCTTGCTTGATAGCTCCGCCAAGTGTTCGCTCGCGCGCGGCAAGCTCCTACTCGTGACTATCGAGGTTGACCTTCCGCTGCGCCAGTTCACCCTCCTGCGCCGACAGCTTCTCAGCGGCAAGCCGCTGTTGCTCCTCGACGTCAACCTTCTCGAGGAGGAAGGCCTTCTGCGCCTCCTCGAGCTGCTCCCGCTCCTCCGCCAGGGACCGGAGAGCTGCCTGGTTGATGCCGCGGAGCTCCGCCGCGCGCTTCTCAATGTCGGCTTCCGCCTTCGCAGCAAGCGCTTCGCGGGATTCCAGCTTGGCTTGCCGAGCGCGGTAGAGCGACAACAGCTTCCGCAGCAGTCGCTCCTCTTCAGGCTCGTCGCTGCTGCTGCTTGGCGCGTCGACCAGCGTCAGTCCAGAGGAGGCGAGCACCTCCACATCAAAGCTTTCTCCTTCGACCAGCGCCCTGGAGGTTGACGCCCAGGGGAGGTTGATGAAGACGCCATCGCCGGGCTTCAAGTAGACGCCCGGCTGGGGCCCTTCGGAGCCCGACGCTGCGGCAGCGGCGGAAGGGTCAGCGGTCGGCGTAGCGCCTGACGCTCCTGCGGCCTCAGGGTCGTCAGTGCGATCGCCAGACCCCTCGTCGGCTGCTGCGGCGGCAGCCTTGGCGGCCTCTTCGCCGGCGGGATCATCAGCGCCGGCCGCTTCTTCGGTGGCGGCGGCATCATCAACAGCAACCTCGGTCTCCATCGGCTCCGCAGTAGATGGATCTGACGGCCGAAAAAGGAAGAAAAGTCAAGCAGATATCCAAAAAGAAGATCAAACGAAGAAGAACCCAAGGGAAGTTTAGAAGCAAGAAGTACCTGTACCAGGCTCGGCAGTTGGGATCTCCGCTGCCTGGTGGTCGCTGGTACTGTCCCTTGCCGGAGACTTCTCCCTTGCCGGAGAGCTCTCCCTTGTCGGAGGATTCTCCCTTGCCGGAGAACTCTCCCTTGGCGGCGTAGTCGAAGCAGATGGCATGTCAGGGGCGGCATCCGGACGCTCCTGGTGGGGCTGCTCTGCTCTTACACAAGCCAACAATCAGATATCAGCAAACAAAGAGTATCCATGCGCGCCCAACAGCGGGAAACAAACCATATACTTACGCTGGAGGCTGCGCTGGGGGCTGCTCTGAAGAACAGCTGTCGGGTCCGGTAAGTTTGTCTCAGGCGCACCCCCTGCTGACACGGTGGGATCGTCCTCGATGACAATCACCGGGACCTTGGCTCTCTTTGCCGCTCTCTGGGCCAGAGTCCTAAAAAGGAATAAGTTCAGAGTAAAGCAAATGAGATACAAGACAAGACAGCAAGTATTGAAGACATACAAGTACAACAAGAATCTTACTCTTTTTCTTCCTCGTCGGAGCTGAGCGCGGAGAAGTCAAAGCTTGGCCCACCTCCGGCGCGAGGAGGCGGAGGAGTAGGATCCCTTGGCCGCTTGGCGGGAGCTAGAGCGGCGGACCGGGAGGACCCCGCTCCAGTTGCCGCTGCAGCGTGAGGTGCTTCCGCGGCAACAGAACTTGCCGCGGTGGAGCGTGTCGTGCGGCGCGGCGGGGGTTGACTCGTCCGCCGCTCCGCTACGTCCCCGGCCTTGCGAAGACGCCTTCTTGGTGGAGCCGGGGGCTCTGCTTGCGGCAAGCTGCCCGAAGACGAAGAGGAAGAGGAGCCGTTCTCCAACGAGCCGCTCGTATCCTCGGCGGGCCCGCTCGGCCTGACGTCATGCCCGGCGGACTTCTCCTCGCCGGCAAGATCCTCTCGCTCGGCAAGGCTTGCCCCCTCTGCTGCCTCTTCCTCCTCCACGGTGAACCCAAACTCGCCCGCAGCTGCGGCTGCCGCCGCCTCTTCCAGCCTGGTGGCGATGCGCTTGATCTCCTCCTCGATGGTGTCCCGGGTGAGGCCCCTCTGCTCATCGGCATCGATCGGCACTTCTACCAAGCCATCGAAGAACGCCTGCACGACATCATCTGCAGGCTCTATCCAGGCTGGGTCAATTCCATGCGAGTCGCACAGCGGCATCATTGCACGGATGCGGTCGAGCGAGGAGTTGTTGCACAGCGGAACGACGCCCCTCGGCAACCTGAACACTTCGGGATGCTGAGGGTCGTACTTGAACAGCTCCTGGAGCATCGCGTTGAGCTCCAGGACAGTGAAGTTGAAGTTGAGGCCCGGCCGCAGCCTCATGATATCCGCCGCGTTCTGGAACTCCCAGGCGAGTCTCCTCCTCTCCTGCAGGGGGGCAATGCGGCGGCGAAGGAAATCTGCGCCAACCGCTCCCACAGTAAGCCCGGCAAGCCTGAGGCGTTGGATCCGGGCGACGGCAATCTTCAGTCTGTCGTCTTCCGGGGCCAAGCTACTCCAATCACTGCCGCGCACTACTGGAGTTTGGCACTGGGCGGTAAACGGCTGCGGGTTCTCCTCGACAATCAGGCACCAGTCCGCCCTCCACTCCTCCCACTTGCTGCGGAACTCTCCATCCAGATAAGCATCCTTCTTGCCGGCTTTTGAGATCCAGGCGATTCCGCCGGATAAAGGCTCTCCTTTCTCAACTCGAGGCGAAAAGAAGTGGCGGAAAAGGGCTACGTTTGGATGGATTCCGACAAAGTTTTCACAGAGATGTGCAAAAACTGCCATGGTCAGGACAGCATTGCGGGTGAAGTCAAGGAGGCAGAGCCCGTAGGTGTTCATGACGTCACAGAAGAATTCAGAAAAGGGCCGGCAGAGCCCACAGTAGAAGAACAAGGTGAAGAAAGGGTACCCAGTGGGAGCTTTTTCCCAAGCGGCGGCTGGGAGTACTTTCGTGCGCGGGTGCGCCCGCGTCTCCGTCGACCAGAAGAGGTAGTAGTACTCCCTCAGATCCCCCGCGGCGAGCTTGGGGGGGAGACGGCCCGCTCCTTTCGCAACACCGCGAGCCGCTGCGCTTCGGCCGACTTCATGACCTTCCCCTTATCGGCTTTTGGAGCCATGGTGGAAGTAGTGAGGGAGGTCGACGGCGTTGGTGGTGTTGGTGGCGATAGGGGACGGAGCGCTGCTCTCTCTCGGCTTTGGGAAGAAGGGGAGTGGCAAAGATTTTCAAGGACGGAATAGCAACGGGCGGATGGACGAACTACCCCTGTTTCCCCTGCTTATAAGGGGGGGAGGAGGCGGACATTCCGTTCTCCCAAATAAAGAGGCCACCCACGATCTCTCCCACGACGCCACAATCTACGTGTGCCGCTCAAGGAGGGCGCGGTGGATACGGAATAAGATACGGCGTGACCCAGGCCGCGTGTGCCCGTGCCCTGTTTTGGGCCTGGCCCAACAACGCTTGGCACCGTGTATGACCCAGGCCCGGGGGCTCCTGTCGGTGTACTAGAGTAGGGGTACCCTAGTACCCCGAACTTGTGCACGGGCAGTCGCGGCACCCTGCGGCAAGGCTTGCCGGGCGACCGCCAAGGCCCTCTGTGGCTCCTTTTGAGCCATTCAAGAACAAAGTATTCAAGCCAAGAAGACAAGACCCCGGCAAGAGGAGCTTGCCGGGAAGGCCACTCAAGGCACAAGACCCCGGCAAGAGGAGCTTGCCGGGAAGGCCAACCAAGGCATCTCAAGGTACTTACCGCGACGCACCACGCGTCCCGGCAAGGCCCGGCGAGCGGCAAGCTTCCGGACGCGACAAGACAACGACCACGGCAAGGCACTTTGCCGCGGCAGGCTACCACTCCGTACCCACGCTCCAGCACATCCACCAACGTGTCGCTCAGGGACTATCCCAAGCGTACGTGGCGAGAGGCTGTGCAGCCAGGGGTACGCGGTGGCAAACGGCGCTGACAAGATCGCCATCATGGCGAACGGTGGCGTCCCTGACGGTCCCTTTCTGCACTGTTTGGACGACGCAGACGGGCATTTAATGTCCTTGTCCCCTGCCGTCAGGGTTAGGTAGGATACACTGTACAGGTAGTTGTACCAACCGTTGCACCTTTCCATTTTTACCCTTATCTACGTTGCCACCTGTTGGAGACCCCTTGAGCATATAAAAGGAGGCCCATGCACAACGTAGAGGGGGAGGGACAGTAGAACACTCACGCTCGGTCTCGTTAGCTGCTGGTGCGTACTATAGCACTCAGCGCTCCCCAGCAAGAACTCAATACAAACCACAAAGCAGCAGTAGGAGTATTATCTCTCCGGAGAGCTCCGAAGCTGGGTAAACTGCTCGTGTGCTCCGCCTCGATCTGCTCTTCGTGCGACCTCCGCCCCCCGCCGAACCAAAAGGGGCTCGGTCCCCATAGGTGCTCGTGGATCAGTTTCCCCGACATCTTTTCCCCGACATCTTTGGGGACCGAGCTCCTTTCGGTTCGGCGGGGGGCGGAGGTCGCACGAAGAGCAGATCGAGGCGGAGCACACGAGCAGTTTACCCAGCTTCGGAGCTCTCCGGAGAGATAATACTCCTACTGCTGCTTTGTGGTTTGTATTGAGTTCTTGCTCGGGAGCGCTGAGTGCTACAGTATGCACCAGTAGCTAACGAGACCGAGCGTGAGCGTTCTACTCTCCCCCCCCCCCCCCTCTACGTTTTGCATGGGCCTCCTTTTATATGCTCAAGGGGTCTCCAACAGGTGGCAACGTAGACAAGGGTAAAAATGGAAAGGTGTTGCGGTTGGTACAGCTACCTGTACAGTGTATCCTACCTAACCCTAACGGCAGGGGACAAGGGCATTAAATGCCCGTCTGCGTCGTCCAAACAGTGCAGAAAGGGACCGTCAAGGACGCCACCGTTCGCCACGATGGCGATCTTGTCAGGGCCGTTTGCCACCGCGTACCCCTGGCTGCACAGCCTCTCGCCACATACGCTTGGGATAGTCCCTGAGCGACACGTTGGTGGATGTGCTGGAGCGTGGGTATGGAGTGGTAGCCTGCTGCGGCAAAGTGCCTTGCCGCGGTCGTTTTCTTGTCGTGTCCGGAAGCTTGCCGCTCGCCGGGCCTTGCCGGGACGCGTGGTGCGTCGCGGTAAGTACCTTGAGATGCCTTGGTTGGCCTTCCCGGCAAGCTCCTCTTGCCGGGGTCTTGTGCCTTGAGTGGCCTTCCCGGCAAGCTCCTCTTGCTGGGGCCTTGTCTTCTTGGCTTGAATACTTTGTTCTTGAATGGCTCAAAAGGAGCCACAGAGGGCCTTGGCGGTCGCCCGGCAAGCCTTGCCGCGGGGTGCCGCGACTGCCCGTGCACAAGTTCGGGGTACTAGGGTACCCCTACTCTAGTACACCGACAACTGCTTTATGTGATCTTGGAGCCGGTGTTAGTGTTATGCCTCTCTCTTTATATCGTAGACTTGATTTGAATAAGTTGACACCTACTGAAATATCTTTGCAAATGGCCGATAAATCAACTGCTATACCTGTCGGTATTTGTGAGGATGTGCCTGTTGTGGTTGCAAACGCTACTATTTTAACAGACTTTGTTATTCTTGATATTCCCCAGGACGATAGTATGTCTATTATTCTTGGTAGACCCTTTTTGAATACTGCAGGGGCTGTTATTGATTGCAACAAAGGCAATGTCACTTTTCATGTTAACGGTAATGAGCATACGGTACACTTTCCGAGGAAACAACCTCAAGTCCACAGTATCAATTCTATTGGAAAAATTCCAACGATTACTATTGGAGGTTTTGAATTTCCTCTTCCTACTGTCAAGAAGAAATATGATATTATTATTATTGGGGATGTGCATATCCCCATTGAGGTAACCTAGTGTTATTCGAAAATTCTCCGGTTTCATGCGATTCGGAATGAGTTTGTTAACAAGACTTGATCAACCTTGTTAGTGGATTCCTTTTGATGAGCATGAGATGGATGAAGTTAGAAAGCATAACTTTCTGTACCCTCCTTTTACTTTTTATTATTTAGATTAAATAAAAGCACAAATAGTATTTTCTGTCTGTTTTCTGAATTATCCTTGCAATAAAAAATACCCCGAAAATAAAGGTTCTCCAAATGTCCCGAAAATGAAATATGATTTTTTTTCTAGAATATTTAAGAATTATTGGCACAGAGAACACACCTGGGGGCCATACCACCTGGCCACGAGGGTCCAGGGCGCGCCCACCCCCTGGGCGCGCCCCCTGCCTCGTGGGCCCCTGTGGCCCCCTCCACTTATTCCAGCACCCACACACTTCGTCTTCCTCCAGAAAAAATCACCAACCAGCCGAAACTCGTGTTCTAGCTCGTTTTGCTGCGATTTTCGATCTCCTTGCTCAAAGCTCCATTCACAAAACTGCTTTGGGGGATTGTTCTTCGGTATGTGACTCCTCCAATGGTCCAATTAGTTTTTGTTCTAGTGCTTTATTTATTGCAATTTTTTGCTGCTTAGGTGACCCTGTTCTTGAGCTTGCATGTCAAATTTATATGGTCCCAAGTAGTTTTAATGCATGATATAGTCTATAGGCACTTGTGGGAGTAGTTGCTGTCAATCTTGTTGAGTTTGGTTCACTTTTATTTTGAGTTACTAAAAATTTCAGAAATTTTTAGAAAATGATGAGGAGATTATTGAGGGGCTCTTCAAGCCGAACCTCGAGGGATAAGCAAAGTGAACAGAATAAGAAGCCCAAATATAATCTTCCTCGCACCACGGAAGTTCGTCCGTGTGAATGGCCTTGTGATGAGTTCTTGAGAGCAGCCGGGATTCATGATGATTTTTGTTATTTGGCAGAGAATGCGGGCCTCACCAACTTCCTCCACGACCAGCTCGAACAGTATCTCCTCCTCACTAATATTTTTGTGCAAAATTTTCATTTCCATGCTAGGAGATCACCACCTCCGGTTGATTTTTATTTATATGATGAGTATAGGGAGATATCCCTTTATGATTTTTGTGCGGTTTGCAAGTTGCCTTTTGAGGGCAGCGTCGAGGAACCACATCCTAGGGATGTGGCAGGATTTATTGATATGATTGTTGTAGGGAAAACGAGAAAAGTGTCAAAAGCAATAACTAGTAGCATACATTTCCCTGTTTTACGTTACTATGCAATATTTGCTAGTAGATGTTTAATTGGCCGCGGGAACAGTGGGGGCCTCAGTGCTCCTGACCTCGCCATTCTGCTCCATGCTTTATTACGTGACAGAACTTTCAGTTTAGGTGCTATGGTTGCTAAACGGTTGAGTCTAAACCGTACAAAGGGCCCCATTTTTTGAGGTATCTTTGCTTCACGTCTTGCTAAATATTTTGAGATACCTATTAGACATTATGAGAAAGAAGAAAAGTTGATGCCCCCTATTTTCTTAGACTATAGAAGTATGGTAGCACATGATTTTATTTGCGATGATAAGGATAAGAGACTCATTTATAACCTGGTATTCA
This sequence comes from Aegilops umbellulata, assembly GCA_032464435.1. Taxonomy (NCBI): domain Eukaryota; kingdom Viridiplantae; phylum Streptophyta; class Magnoliopsida; order Poales; family Poaceae; genus Aegilops; species Aegilops umbellulata. The sequence goes on along the minus strand of CP136057.1, from coordinate 74,399,373 downwards.
GTGAAAAGACTTGTTAGATTATTACCCTGCCTACACCTTCTTTGTTTAATATTTATTCAGGCATGTACATCATCCTGCCCGATGACATTTATGCATATTGGGAGAGGACACGATCCCCAGAGCCTGAGCCTAAGCCATCTCCTGACCCTTATCAGCAGTCTGTTTATCTGTGGGATCCGGAGGAGATCGTCAACCAATGGCACCCCGAGGATCCTCCTGAGTACACTAGAGAGGACCACTTTGATCCATGGGCATATACCAACTTAGGCCAGAAGCCTAAGCTTGGGGGAGTACGTATTTCTCACCGATATTACATTCATGTTCACACACTCATTCTAGTTGTCGGTGCTCATACTTTTTCATTGTACTATCCATGCTAATTTATTTTCTTTTCTAGTCTTCCTCATGTGTGTTTGAATAACCTTAAGGAAAAAACAAAAAAATTAGTTGTAGATTTTAGCTAGTTTATTTTCCATGTCTGTTGCAATAATAATTAAAAAGAAAACCCAAAAAGATTTCTCGTTCTTCTTTTGCTTGTTGGGAGCTTTCCCGTGTAAATAGTTTTATTTCTTTTCTTTTCTTTGGGGGTCGAGAGGAGAAGACCATAATGAAAATGTTAAGTGGTTCTTATATGCATTATTTTTGATTTAACTAAGAGCCTATATTACCTTGTCTTCTCCCTTGTATTAAATGCTCATAGATTCCAGCTTAGTCCAATGCACATGCACTATTATTATTATTATCCACATCGTTCGGTCGTGCAAGTGAAAGGCAATAATGACGATATATGATGGACTGATTGAGATGAGAGAAGCTAGTATGAACTCGACCTATCTTGTTTTTGTAAATATAATTAGTTCATCGTTCCCGATTCAGCCTATTATGAATGAAACATGTTTGTAATGACAATTAGAGATTATAGTTGCTCATGCCATGCTTAATTTGCTAGAAGTTTATAATGGTTTACCTTGCATGCCAACATGCTATTAAAATGATTGTGATGTGGTATGATGGGGTGGTATCCTCCTTTGAACGATTCGAGTGGCTTGACTTGGCACATGTTCACGCATGTAGTTGAAACAAAATCAACATAGCCTCCACGATATTTATGTTCATGGTAGATTATATCCTACTCATGCTTGCACTCAGTGTTGATTAATTTTAATGTATGTTCATGACTGTTGTCGCTCTCTAGTTGTTCGCTTCCCAGTCTCTTTCTAGCCTTCACTCGTACTAAGTGGGAATAATGCTTGTGCATCCACTTCCATAAACCCCAAAGTTGTTCCATATGAGTCCACCATACCTTCCTATATATGTGGTATCTACCTGCCGTTCCAAGTAAATTTGTATGTGCCAAACTCTAAACCTTCAAATGAAATTCTGTTTTGTATGCTCGAATAGCTCATGTATCAACTAGGGGTGTCTGTATCTTCCATGCTAGGCGGGTTATTCTCAAGAGGAGTGGACTCCGCTCCTCACTCACGAGAAAATGGCTGGTCACCGGGATGCCCAGTCCCATGTTCAAACCAAATCAAATTAATTGCAAACAAAACTCCCCCATGACTGTTGTTAGTTGGAGGCACCCGTTGTTTCGGGCAAGCCGTGGATTGATGCTTGTTGGTGGAGGGGGAGTATGAACTTTACCATTCTGCTTGGGAACCGCCTATAATGTGTGTAGCATGGAAGATATCGAGATCTCTCGGTTGTTATGTTGACAATGAAAGTATGCCGCTCAAAATATTATTCATCTTTATTTAAAAAATCGAGCTCTGGCACCTCTACAAATTCATGCTTCCCTCTATGAAGGGCCTATCTATTTACTTTTATTGAGTCATCATCCTCTTATTAAAAAGTATCAGCTGGAGAGCACCGCTGTCATTTGCATGCATTATTATTAGTTTATATTGAGTATGACTATGATTGGATCTCTTTTACCATGAATTACAATGTTTAGTCAGTCCTTGATCTTCAGAGGTGCTCTGCATTTATGTTTTGCGGTCTCAGAAAGGGCTAGCGAGATACCATCTTGTTATATCATATTATGATTGTTTTCAGAAAGTGTTGTCATCCAAGATTTATTATTATTGCTTGCTAGTTGATTATGCCATTGATATGAGTAAACATGAGACCTAAGTGTTGTTGTGAATATGGTTAGTTCATAATCTTTGCTGAAAACTTGAATGCTGGCTTTACATATTTACAACAATAAGAGCAAATAGAGTTTGTAAAAGTTTTTCTTTATCACTTTCAGTTTATCAACTGAATTTCTTGAGGACAAGCAAAGGTTTAATCTTGGGGGAGTTGATACGTCTCCATCGTATCTACTTTTCCAAACACTTTTGCCCTTGTTTTGGACTCTAACTTGCATGATTTGAATGAAACTAACCTGGACTGACGCTGTTTTCAGCAGAATTGCCATGGTGTTATTTTTGTGCAGAAATAAAAGTTCTCAGAATGACCTGAAACTTCACGGAGAATACTTTTGGAATTAATAAAAAATACTGGCAAAAGAATCAAGACCAGGGGGCCCACACCCTATCCACGAGGGTGGGGGCGCGCCTACCCCCCTGGGCACGCCCCCTGCCTCGTGGGCCCCCTGGAGCTCCACCGACCTCAACTCCAACTCTATATATTCACGTTAGGGGAGAAAAATCAGAGAGAAGGATTCATCGTGTTTTACGATACGGAGCCGCCGCCAAGCCCTAATCTCTCTCGGGAGGGCTGATCTGGAGTCCGTTCGGGGCTCCGAAGAGGGGAATCCGTCGCAGTTGTCATCATCAACCTTCCTCCATCACCAATTTCATGATGTTCACCGCCGTGCGTGAGTAATTTCATCTTAGGCTTGCTGGACGGTGATGGGTTGGATGAGATTTACCATGTAATCGAGTTAGTTTTTTTAGGGTTTGATCCCTAGTATCCATTATGTTCTGAGCTTGATGTTGCTATGACTTTGCTATGCTTAATGCTTGTCACTAGGGCCCGAGTGCCATGATTTCAGATCTGAACCTATTATGTTTTCATGAATATATGTGAGTTCTTGATCCTATTTTGCAAGTCAATAGTCACCTACTATGTGTTATGATCCGACAACCCCGAAGTGACAATAATCGGGACCACTCCTGGTGATGACCGTACTTTGAGGAGTTCATGTATTCACTAAGTGTTAATGCTTTGGTCCGGTACTCTATTAAAAGGAGGCCTTAATATCCCTTAGTTTCCAATAGGACCCCGCTGCCATGGGAGGGTAGGACAAAAGATGTCATGCAAGTTCTTTTCCATAAGCACGCATGACTATATTCAGAATACATACCTACTTTACATTAATGAACTGGAGCTAGTTCTGTGTCACCTATGTTATAACTGTCGCATGAGGAATCGCATCTGACATAATTATCCATCACTGATCCAATGCCTACGAGCTTTTCACATATTGATCTTTGCTTAGTTACTTTACCGTTGCCACTGTTACAATTACTACAAAACTACTACTGTTACTTTTGCCACCGTTAACGTTACTTCCATACTACTTTGCTACTAAATACTTTGCTGCATATATGAAGTTTTCCAGGTGTGCTTGAATTGACAACTCAACTGCTAATACTTGAGAATATTCTTTGGCTCCCCTTGTGTCGAATCAATAAATTTGGGTTGAATACTCTACCCTCGAAACCTGTTGCGATCCCCTATACTTGTGGGTTGTCAATGGCGCTGTCATGACCCAGGGTGGCTTCAGCGATGAGGCTCTCATGGCATCTCTCAGCCACCTGCTTGACAACAAGGCCCAGGGTGTTGGGCTCGTTGCCATGGCAGACGCTCATAGGGTGATGTGGCTCAGGAGCTGGCTCGGCAAGCACTACTACTAAAGTAGTGCTGCCTGTGAGCGTGCATGATCCCCGGCGGCGATGGCGGTGGTGACGACGACGACGATGACTACATATATTTTGTGTAGCTAGGGTTGGAAAACTATTTGATGGTCTGTATATTTTGGTGAGGTGGTACATTCTAACCCCTCACGATGATGGTGAACTTGCGGTGGTAGGACGACACCCTCTTTTAGATGTGGTGATAGGATAACACCATGGTAGTGCTTGGTAGAACTTGCTATGTCGTATGATCATGCATTCTTTACTTCTTCTCTTCTGCTCCATTGTTGTTTGTGTGCTACTTTGCTTGCTACTTGTGTGCTCCATTGATTTGCTGCTTCAATTCTTGCTCTTGTGCATTGCTAGGGCAAGTGGTATGCCGTGTTCATCGTAAGGCTCCAGGTATTTACAGTTCATGGGAAGAAGCCAGTGCACAAGTGGCATCCTATAGCAACAGCAGCCATAGAGGGTTCAAGACTAGGCAGGCAGCAGAACAAGATTACTCCGACTGAGTGCGAAAGCACGGATGCAGCAGTGTTAACAGTGACAAGGTTGGAGGTGTCAAAGTGGAAGGTGCCAAGGTGGATCGTCAGTTTCGGCTGAAGCTGAAGAACTTCATCATCTTCGCCCAATTCATCGTCATTGCTGTGCTTTGGTGTTGGTGTGCTAGATGTGATCATTGTGGGTAAGCTCACCAACTAGGGTACAGGGTAAGCAGACATGTACGTCGTATGCAACCAAACACCTTGTTCATGTGTCGTTTGGGCCAATGCAGGCAACCAAACAAAGTGCACTCGCGTATTACGTAATGCAGGGAGCCTACATGCAGGCAACCAAACAACTTGTAGATGGCGCATTAGGGCCTGTTTTTGCTCAACCAGGCTGGGTTAAGAAATGTATGCAATGCAGGAACTGTTCACAACTGGAACCAAACACACCCTTAGTTCTCATTCTATTTTTTCTTGTTTTTTCAGGATCCAAGAAAGACTTTCTTTAAAAAGAGCTTTGTAGTAAATTGTAATCTATTAGGTTTTTGCTTGGTTTTCCTTCCATTAATCAGAAAAATCTTTGCCTCATTGAGAAAACTATTATAAACCTTTTATACTGGCGTTAATCAAGGTTCCAGAAATTCAAAAGTTGTCCGACTTTCTGGTTCATGTTCTAGGCAAATTTGGATCGAGGTTTTGGCTCAGATGAAAAGCATTCTACTCCCTTCGTTTTATAATATAAGTGTTTTAGACTCTAATGTTGTAAAAAACGCTCTTATATTATAGAACGGGTCACTAGTGTAAAAACAATTGCTCTTAGAGCATCAACAACCATATATGGCAAATTCGGCCCCTCAAACGTCCGCAAACGCGTGACTGGGCGCGCCTTAAATTTCACTTGTTGCATCCGAGCATCTCATACTCGATTTTATATCCATATAAAGACATGCAAAAGGAAATAAAACCTATGTACTACGTCGATCCTAGCTACTCCTCGTCAGAGATCACGACAATCTCTGTGCCCGGCTCCGACAACATAGGCGGCAGCTGAAGCTCCGGCTCCTTCGGCGCCTCCGGCTGCTCCGCTCCGGCCTCCTCCGCCTCTATCTCCGCGTTAAGCTCGGCGAAGAGCGCGTCGGACTCCGCCTGCTCCCGCTGGAGGAACGCCCGGTTGGCCTCCACACAGGCCTCATCCTGGATGGACTCCGGGATGGCCTGCTGCTCGGCCATCTCGTCGGACTAGGTGACGACGAACTCCGTCTCCGCCTGCTCCATGTTGATGGGCGGCACCTGCTGGTCCGGCTCCTCCGCCTCCTCCACCTCCATCGGAGCCATCGCCTTCTCCTCCTCTTCTCCCGGCTACTCCTCCTCCTCCGGCTCCGGCGAGTCTGGAAGCAGCTCGGCAGCGACGCGGGCGGCGCGCGTGGCTTTCCTTGCCAGGATCTGCTACTGGATCTCGTAGCGGCGCTCCGGCATCAGCATGGTATAGTAGTTGATCTTGCTCCGGACCATGGCGGATTGCCGGAGTGTGGGCAGAGCGCCAGAGTGGGAGAGGGAGGAGGTGGATGGGCTCGGGCTGGCGGCACGGAGAGGGGGGGTTAGGGTTGCTAGACGTCGATCGACTTAAATAGCCGGATTTTGTCTTGGGCGACGAGCCGGAGCGGCGCCATGCGGCGTTCACACCACAGTGACAGTCGCGGCGTCCATCGGACCATCGGGTTTCTAGGCCTTTGCATGTGGGGCCACGTCGTCAAGCCGACATGGAGGGTGTGCCCGGGCACCCCCATATCTGCCCCATATTTGGGCTGGATATGAGGGGTGCCGTCCCGGGCGTTTGAGGGCCGTTTGAAAGGCCCGTTTAGGTCAAAAATCGTGACCGGGCAGCTCGCCCGAGCGTATGAGACTGGTTTGAGAGGTCCTTCATGGCAGTACTACCTCCATCCTGGTTTGTTGGTCTCTTTAATATATTTTTTGCCAAATTTTGACCATATATTTAACTAAGAAAATAATAATACATGTCACCAAAAAATATATCATTGAACTCATATTAAACATACTCCCTCCGTCCCATAATATAAGAACGTTTTTGACACTAGTGTAGTGTAAAAAATATTCTTATATTATGGGACGGAGGAAGTAGTTTCTAGTGATGTTATTTTTTATTATATGCATTAATATTTTATTAATTAAATCTAAGATCAAAATTTGGCACAATGCGAAGGGGACTAAACGAGGTAGTTAATTAGATTGGAAACTGTGATGTCCTCTAAGCAGTATACTACCTCCTTTCCGGTTTATAGGGCTCAATTCAAAAATCTCTTCAACCAAGGTAGATGGTGAGTGGTGGAACAATTTTTGTAGTTTGCAAAACCACTCAATTAGAGCATCTCCAACAGGCGCCGAACGCGCCGCACGCAAAAAACTGGTTTGCCGCGCGCCCATCGCCTGGTTTGGCGCGGCGCTGACTCCAGCAGCCGCGCTAAAATGCAGCGCGCGTGCCGCTCCAGCAGCGCGCAAAAAATACAGCGCGCGCTCATTCTACAACATTTTTATACATCGGAAGCATAGTTAAATTAAAAACTAGATAGATTGCATAGATAAAAAATGATACAAAGGTATTTTACATCGGTGCAACTAGATAGATAGTTCGAAAACATAGATAGATAAAACTACGGTGCAACTAGGTAGAAACTACTACGGCATACATAGATAGAAACTATTCCAAGTCGCTACCATCATCATCCTCGTCGGTGTCGTCCGAGGTATCGAGCCATATGTCCAACCAACGATCATCGTCTGCCGTGAAGATCGACCTCACACCTGCTGCAACGATATCGGACCGCGCATTCGCCAATGCCTTCCGCCGACGCTTGTCCAACCGCTCCTCGTGGCGCCTTCGCGTGTCCTCCTCGCGGCGCCTTGCCCATTAGACTTGCTCGTAGGCGACGTCCTCCGGGTGGCGCCGACGCCACTCCGCCATGACCCGCTCATCCTCCTGGGCGACGAGGAAGCGGCGCTGCCGCTCAGCGTGCTCCGCACGGTCTTGTGTCGTGTTAAGACGAGGCGGCGGGGCGACGTCCAGCGCCTGCTGGAGCGTGTAGACATCCTGGAAATTCATCTGCCCGCGCGGCCTGCCTAGGCGCCACGCCGCCGCGTCGTACGCGTAGGCGGCCTCGTGCGCCGTCCCGAAGGTGCCGAGGCCGAGCCGGAGATCGCCGGACCATATCTCGGAGTAGAATCCGCCGTTGGGGCGCAGGCGGACGCCGCGGTAGCCCGACGCTCCTCGGCGGCGCGGCGGCATGGTGACGCATCGGTGGCGGGGCGCTAGAGCGATGGAGGCGCGCGTGCCAGTGGAAGCAACGAGGAAGCGGTGGAGGCGCGCGTGGCAGAGGAAGAGGAAGAGGAAGAGGGGTGCGTGGAATAGGCGCGTGGCGAGCGCCGCATTTTATAGGCGCGCCGAAAGCGGGGCGCCAAAAATAGCGCGCGAGCTGCCGCGTTTTCCCCCACGCGCGCAAAGGTTTCCGTGCGCGCGAGTTTCCCGCCACCGCTGGAGCGCGGCGAAACGTCCCACGCGCGCTAAAAGCTCGGTTTACCGCGCGCGCGTCTTTTGGCGCGGCCGTTGGAGATGCTCTGAATGCGCTTGTTTTTCTCAAAAATTGTGTTTACCAATGCATTAATTGCAATGCATACATTGGTCAATTTTCTCTTAATACTTGCATGCAATGATTTATTACACCTTGAAATTTGAACATGTGATTGGGAACAACCAAAGTGAAACTTATAAAATAGGAAAACTAAAATTTTAAAATAAGCCCTATAAACCGAAAAGGAGTGACTAGTTAATTCAGCTATTTACAGACTCGCAAAAAAAATCAGCTATTTACAGATAAGCTTCTGTTGCAACGAACAAACAAAATTCGGTTAGATGAGCTTCTGTTGCAACGAACAAACAAAATTCCGTTAGATGAGCTTCTGTTGCAACGAACAAACAAAATTCCGTTAGTTTAGTCCTGGACTGGCGGCGCCACAAGCCCACAACATAGCCCGAGTGCCTGACAGCAGAACTGCAGAACTGAAACACAGAGCTGCAAAGGGCACCCCGGCAAGCTTTACATATGTTTCTGTGGTAAAAAAAAATGATAATGATGATAAGCAGAAACAAAACTATGTTTCAGCACAGCTCACTGGTGGATCATCTCCAGAAACAAAACTATAGTTCAATACAGCTCACTGGTGGATCATCTCAAGAAACAAAACTATAGTTCAATAAAGCTCACTGGTGGATCATCTCCGCAGGTTATTATACACAGCAGAAAGAAGGCTTATATGTCCAACATTCATCCAACACAACACACAAAAGAAAAAGAAGACAACGAAATGGGCAGGACAACACGATGCTGCATACTGCGTGTAGTGTTAATATCATCCTTCTTTGTTAACATCACCACGTGGATGGAAGTACAGACCGATCCAGAGGAGACAAATCCAAGTGGATGCCGACTATTCTTTCGTACAATACAATATTTTACCCGCTATACCTTACCTTGATACAAGATGGGACTCCCAAACCAAATCAAAAGAAAGAAGTGTCAGAAAACACGAAAAACCCTCACTATATGAACCAGGACATAAGGCTTCTACAGCATTTTCATAGTTAGAGAATCAGGCGGCGTGATAGGACAGTGTGTATCGGATCTAAGCAGAACGAGAATCAGAGAATATGCACGTATTAATCAGCCTTGGTCTGCTCTACTGACTTAACTGGCCGGGACTCGAACCCACCCCCTTTCCGGTTCTCGAGAGAGTAGGGCATGTATGTCCCTAGAATCTTATCCCAAAGGACGAAGAAAGGTTGAGAAAAGTTATATTTGTTGCCATAGAGCTGGTGGTGGATATCATGGTAAGCAGTGTTGTTGTTGAACAACACATGGAGGATGTTACCGGGGAGCCACAGCCCGCAGTGGTCATCCACCGTCTTGATGGTCGCAAAAGAGAAAAAGAATATGGATGTTCTCGGTGTCATACCAGAGAGGAGGAAGGAGAGAGCACCGCCGATTGTGTCCAGAATAAGGCCCTCAAGAGGGTGGTTGTAAAGAGCCCCAAAGGAATAAGGGACTACAAGAGTGTGGTGCTTGGAATGGATGTGCTTATACAGAAACTTGTTGATGTGCATGTATCTGTGCATGAAGTACTGCCATGTGTCCATGACAAACATCGCGATGATAAATTGCAGCACTATCACCACAGCAGAAGGCTGCTTCGGTGCAATACCACTCTCATCACCAATAACCTGCAGTTCAAGAAAATTTAACCATTTTAGAAACTTGTGTACAAATGAAGCTATCAGGTAAACTCCACAAGAATTGTTAAGGCCTGGTATTACTTCAAAAAACTGCTCGTTAAATTGGGCATTCCTGCATATCAAATTTTCCCCATGAGAAGCTATGTTGTTATACTTTTCAGTCAACATAAAGTGTAGCTTGTGATACATCAATTTTGGGGGTTTGTAACATGTATGCTATTGTACAAATATACAACTGTTTCTCAGCAGCAATACTAGAATCAGCTCCTCACTACTATAATTCAGAGAGTCAGGTTTCTTTGTTAGCAATGGTCAGATTATTATCTTCCATAGCAAGTATGAACGCAAAACATAAGGGTGAGCAGCTCTCCCAGCAACCACACTGCAGTTATAAGTATGGCATGCTGATTTCCTTTCCTTGATATTACATCACAGATAGTCAGGTCCCAAAAATTTGCTCTATGTGGAATGCGGTAGTTACATGCCAAAACAATCCAAGACAAGGTCGTCCTAAGCCAGTCACTTCAGCTCCAAATCAGGATAGATAGCTTATCAAGCGTCCCTCTATCTACTAGTGCCATTTATGGAAGAGGCAAAGAGAAAAGGCACTTTGCAGCTCAAAATCATGGTTACCAATACATCGAAGGCCTTAAAATCATTGTTGCCACTACAGCAAAGGCCAAAGCTACGTATTCAGGTGGCCTATCTGCAAACCAGAAGGGATATAGGCAGGAAAGGGCGAGGAGGATTACCGCGAAGAGCGTGAGCGCGACGACGACCTGGAAGGCCTGCTGGACGAGGACGCCCCTGACGACGGCTCCCCTGGAGACGACGTTCCGGGCGGCCTCCTCGCCCCTGGGGTGCAGGCGGTACGCGTCGAGGCGCTCCACGCCGTCCAGCGCGACGTAGAGCCCCGAGTACAGCCAGTAGACGGCGATCGGCACGAAGGTGCCGAGCAGCTCGTCCGATACCCCAATCGGCATCCCGCCTCCCTCCCTCGCGGGCCCCTCCCGAATCCCCGGAGAGGCGAGACGAGGCGACGGAGGAAATGCGCGCGCGCGGGCGCGAGGTTTCTTCCGCCCAAACGCCCGCGGACGCCGCGCGGATTCGGAGGCGGGGGGCGGCGGGATTGGGGGCAGGCGGCCCGGATCTCTCCGACGGAGAGGGGGGGAGCTCTGGGGTTGGAGGACTTTTCAGCGGAGGCTGGCGGCTGCGCTGGAGGGAGGCGGGTGGGAGGGGGGAGGAGGCTGGAATATAGGCGCGGTGGGCGGTGGCCCGGCGGGCGGGGCCCGGCCGTCGCCGTCGGTCCGTGCGACGACAGGGAGGGAGGGGGGAGGAGACGGGGGAACGGGCGCTGGCCGCATCCCGCAGAGGGGCCGGAGGTTATCAAACGGCCCGCGCGAGCGAGCGAGCGCGTACGTGTACGCCACCGTGTGGATCCACGGCGCCAACGGTGGCGATGGCGCGGTGTACCCCCTCACGGGAAGTTTCTGTCACAGGATAGTAAAATATCGCGGAGACCAGGATAGTAAAGATTTTTTCCTTTCTGCAGCCCAGAGTCCATTCCCTTTCGCGGCGTTGCTCGTTTGACCCCTCCGCTGGCTTTCCCGGCCGGCCACGAGACTCTGAGCTCCAGCTGATTGCGACGGTGCCTGGCAAACTTGACCAGAACTACTACTTTCCTACGGAGGTGTTTGATCAGATTACGCTTAATAAAAATCAGGTAACACAGCATCTAAACTGCGAATTTCGAAGACGAATCGACCGAATTTCTACGCACTACCAGCTACCGAGATTCGTATAACAAACAAAACAGACCACACTTGCAAGACCACGGCAGCACTTGTCAGGAAAGTCACTTGTTTAACAGCCAACGACACGTTCCAGCACCACACTTGTGGCAAACGACACGTTCCAGGTACCACACTTGTGGCAAACGACATCCAAGTCAGGGATCCAACAGACGACTACAGTATGTATCAGAAGACGACGCTAGCTACACCACCAACCAGCGAATCATGCCGGTCAGGACCGATTTCAGAGCAGGCGCTGCAGCGTTCATCTGTACGCCGGTGCGCCGGCGAAGGAGTAGAGGGAGGACACCGGCACCCTTGGAGCAGCAGGCCCCTGGAGGTTTGCCGGGTAAGCGGCGGGCCTGGCCGCGTAGGATGGGTCCTGAGCGGCAGGGTAAGCACCACGGTAGATCTCATCAGCGTAGTTGGGGTGCGCGGCGACCTCCTGCGGCGGCACCCTGTAGTCTCTTGGAAGGAATGGATCCACCCTGTTGGCGGCTTCAGCTGGAGCCCTGGGAGAGAAGAATTCAAGTTCAACAAGGTCAGAAGTCATCAAGCATCCGAGCATATGTGTATGTATGATTAGATAACAATTAAATCAAAACATTTTTTTGTTGTAATGCACGCTATACACTTGTCGAAGACCGCAGTTCATCAAGACAACATGATATAAACCTTGAAGCATGTTCTGTGTTATTTCCACAGATGTCAAAAACACCCTCATCTACATGTTCAAATATTAATACATGCCAATTTTGCTTTTTGTTCCTAAATGTTTTAGTCTGATCATGATTAATTGCCAAACAAATACGCAAATTCTAGAATCATGATGGAAAGGTTCTGGCATGAGGGTAAAATTCTTATTTCTAAAAAAGAGAAAATTGAGGGTCATGAGCATGTAATGAAGCAAGTGCCAGTAAGGTGCCTAAACTGTAGGGGCCTCCAGTGCATTAATCCTTTCTTTGATGAGTCGGACAAACTTTTGGAAAGAATGAACAGGTCTCCTAGATATAACAGTTCTTTTCTTCTGAAATGAAATCCCAGATTCTCATAAAACAGCCTTTACTAGGGTAATCAGCACTCTATATGAATCATAGTAGTCGACAGTTATTAATCGTATATTTTTTAGGAAGAGGTGAATTGGTTAGCTATCTTAAACTCAGCACCAAACTAAAGAATCCACAGAAACAACCCATTGAACAAATAGTTGGTGGGAAGGAAATTCTGCATTCAGAGTAACAAAGTGCCCCACTAAAGGATTACAAAAGAATTACGACCTTCTAATAGTTTCACAATTAAACATCAACGGACACAACTTATCAAACATACTTCCATAAAATGGACGAAAATATGGTGAATAGCTATGTTCACTGCTCATAATTCAATTAGGAAGCAGCCAAAAAATTGTACTATTAAATTGACTGCCATGCTTGAAAATATATTAATTAAAAATATTTTCTGTTATATAAATGAAATTAGCACACAAATTACAGCATATGAACATATAAGATAATGACCACTCACCTTTCATAAATGATATTAGCTTGATGTGGATGGTATGAACCATGAGGAGCAGGAGCAACATGATAGTATGTAGGTGGCTGAGCTTCTTCAACAAATTGTGGGCGTCGAATTTCTTCAACATGGAGTGATGGCCTTCTTTCTTCATAATCATAGGCTAATCTCCTTCCCTCAGCAAATTGTGGGTGTTGCATTTCTTCATGATATCGTGGCAGCCTCCTTTCTTCATAATCATATGGCTGTCGCCTTTCTTCAACATAGTGAGGCATGCGCCTTTCAACACGGTTTGTCCGCGGAACTTCTTGAACATGTTGGGAAGATGGCCGATGTATGTTAATTGGCTTGTATAGTGCCACTAGCTTACGGACCTACAAAATAGAACCATAAATTACATCATGAACATGCAAAATGTTATTTTAGTTTTATTTCAGTTTTGGATACATTTCAAATTACACAATTTAGAATAATTGTCATGGCTTACTTGTCTAGAATTGAGCTCTTGGGTGAATTTTCCCTTTGAATCATAGTTCTCCTTAATGGCATGCTTGAAACTACTCTCAGGAAGCGGAAGACAATCTTTATCAATCCTGAATTTGACCTGCATCAAGTGCATGAATTAGTTAAAATAATAAAGTGTCCTTAGCATCATCTCCTTTGACCTATCATTCATCTTCATGAAAGATGAAAACAATGCTAAAAGAAGCTCCATGTTAGCTTTCCAAGGCTAAAACATCCCACACTAAATGGATAAAAGATATTAAAAGAACAAGATCACCACAGATTTTGGCAAACACAAAATGTAATAATGCAAATTAATCAACATGGGGTATAGAGAAATTAGAATTCCACGGCAAACATAGGGTGTGTTTGGAACTTTGGATGGTGACCAAAACCAACCATACTAACCTTTTGGTCATAGCCAAAATTTTGGCTCTTGCTTGGATGGTTGCCAAATATTTTGGAATGCTCAAGTGCTCTAGTCAACTCTAGTTGTTCTTTTTTTGCCAAAACATGGGCAACCAAAACCTTAGCCAATATTTTGACTAGCAAAATTTTGGTGATGCTGGGCTCAAACCAAACGCACCCATAGCTCTATTATAGAGAATCTATGCATAATATTGCTTTCGCAAGGGATTCGTTATAGATGATCAGTAGTGTTTGCACGCATGTTCCAATACCATTTTACTCGCTCCCTCCACACAATTAATCATTGCCATCTACCAATACTCGTCATTAATATGTTTTGCTAGGTATATCATTACAAACATGGGTGTAACCGTGTAAGGTCATCCGCCGATTTTTCTTCCGAAGGTCAGACAAAACTATTGAACTAATTACCAAAAAATATTAGGCCAGAAACTCAAAGACGAACAGCTATTTCTTTCTACTTAGCCTGAGATCACCATTAATTTGGTTACCGTGCAAAGTGCAAACATATACCTTCTTAACAGAAATCAACACATTTTGAAGGGAACAAATGGTTTACTTTGCCTCTATTAATTAAAGATAGTTCAGGACATGTGGCATTCTCTGATAAAAAGATCATGTGTGTTTCCTAACTTGATCGGAGGTGTCCTATCTACCATCATTTCGAGAAGACTTCCACCTCACCCTTTGCCACGTAACATCATGTATGCTAGGATGCGCTCCAATATACCACGACCTTTGCACCCTCTGCCACTCTAGCAAAGACTTACTGACGCAACAAACGACAACTCCCACATGATCAATGCTAGACCGCCATGGACATTTAATGATTAAGGAAACTAAAATAAGAATTAGTACTAAATAGTAACCATTCTGATTCGTTGTGAAAAAATTGAAGCACAAGCCTTGTAAGAAAATAAATTTAGCTTAAATAACTATTTTAAGTTTAATGACGTAAAAAGTTGCCAAGTGAGACAAGAAAAATATGTCGCTTTTCTCTTCAATAAGCATACACGCATATCCAAACTTCGAGTTTGCATGCCATCGGAATCAACATGAATTTCAACACATCACTAATGAGCCTTTCAAAGGATCAGTCAAAAAAAAACTATCAAGCCATTGTCTGCGGTATTTCTACATACCCTAACCATATGATATAGCACATAATATCTTCAGGACAGGTTGTATGATAATACTAGTTAATAGTAAACGGGATACTTCTACTACCATAATAATGGGCCATAAGCACGCAAACAATGACCAAGAATTACCTGAGCAGGGAATTTCCCGTTGAACGCACGTCGCACAAGATCCATCCCTCCTCTTGCCGTTGCCTTGTACACCCCATAGAGAAGCTTCAGGTCAAAGTCATACAGGAACAGCTTTGCCCCTGGTCGGATCTTCTCCACCACATCTATCTTCCCCTTGGGCAAGCCAAACACGCTGTTCTGGAAGCACTCCGGCTTCGTCTTTCCGTTGCACATGAAGATAAACCCAGCACTGCCCCTCTCCTCCCCCGCTGTGGCGTCCTTCTTCTCCTTCTCCTCCTCCCTCTTCGGGTTCACCCTCCCCTGTCCTTCCCCCTTCTCCCTCCCCCTCATCTTATCCTTCCTACCCCTCTTCCTGTCAGCACTGCTGTTCCCAGTGCCCGTCTTCCTGTCAGCACTGCTGTTCCCAGCGTCCATCTTACTGCCATCACCCTTGTTCTCGGCGACGGTCTTACTGCCATCACCCTTGTTCTCGGCGACGGACTTGGTGCCATCACCCTTGTTCTCGGCGACGGACTTGGTGCCATCACCCTTATTCTCGGCGACGGACTTAGTGCCATCACCCTTGTTCTCGGCGACGGTCTTACTGCCATCACCCTTGTTCTCGGCGACGGTCTTACTGCCATCACCCTTGTCCTTGGCGACGGACTTACTGCCATCACCGTTGTCCTTGGCGACGGACTTATCGCCATCACCGTTGGCCTTGGTGACCATCTTCCCGTCAGCGCCGCCGTTCTCGGCGACCACAAGGGCGGCCGAAGTGCCGACGTCGGCCGGGGCGGGAACCACCGGCGTGGGCCCCGAAGCAGGCGCGTCGGCGGAGGCCGCGACTGCAGCGGCGGCGGCCGCCTTCTGCTTCTCCGGATCGGCCTTCTTCTTCTTACACGCCCTCTTGCGCCTGACCGATCCGGGGGTGGCCTTGGACGGCGGCGTCGGCGCGGAGGCGGAGGCGGACGCGGACGCGGCGCCCTTGCCCTTGGCGCCCGGAGTGGTGGGTGCCTCCTTCACCATGGCTGGCTGATTGGAGCGGCCAGATCAGGGGAAAATTGCCACGAAAATTCAGAAAAACTTTGCTGAATCTACTCGTAAAAAAGTCGAACTGAGCAGCGCTGAATCTACTCGTGAAGATCGAACTGAGCCGCGCTGAATCTACTCGCGAAGATCGAACTGAGTGCGGGCAATCGCTCGGCTCGATCTCGTCGATGGGTAGGGCACGCGACCGGCTACGATGCGGGGAGAATTGAGGAAGTGGTAACTGAAATCCAGGTCCGGATGACGAAGAAGATGAGGAGCGGGTGCGTACCTTCGGTAGCGAGAAAGGGGATGACTGTCAGGGGGATGTGCACGGCGCGCCTGATGTGGCCTCCGCTCTGCGTCAGGGGGTGGGGGTTTATAGGTGTGGGGAGACAGGGAGGGGAGTCCTCGGTGGACATCCGGTGCGGACTGCGGAGTGCGGACCCCAAATCCTTTGCCGGTTCACGCTTTTCGACCCTACATACGGCTCGACTGTCTGGATCGAACGCCGTGGAGGAAATATAGGCAGTATTTTTCCTGGTCTATTTCATGCCCGATTGGGTAAACATGCCCACTTTCTGAAAAAAGGACGCACACTCGTATGCTTTTGTCAAAAAAAGGACACACACTCGTTCTAGCACGTCTCGTTCTCTTGTGGCAATGAGCCAGGGCCTGTGGATCTTTATACTGTTGCAATTTAACAACCTTTATGCGGTATATTAAACAATCAAATGGAGTTATAAGGAAAAGACTATGAATCACGGCTCCCACAGCTTAAACATGGCGACACACTGTTCTTGACGTTTGTTAGCGGTGCGCACGTACGGCTTCTCTTTTGTGAGTTTTAAGGAGGATAAACGGTTTAATGAAAACGGTTATCTATGGAACATGTTGTCTTTATGCGTAGTGTGGTTACTGCTCATGGCCTTAAATGTGTGTCGATGGTGTGCACGTACGGCCTCTCTTTTTTCGAGCTTTGTCGAGGATAACGGTTTAGCTTGGACGGTTACCTATGGAACAAGTTGCCTTTACTTGACGCTAATAAACGGTCTGATTATAACCATCATGGTGCCTGTATCTAGTGGAGTAAAGCTTATAAATATAGCAATGTTAACAACGTTCCGTTGGACCAAAGTTTAATAATGGAGATACTCATTTCAACATGCGTCGTATACTCTTTTGTCGCTTATTATTAGTGATCGTATGTTTTTCCAATGTAAACTTCATCTACTCCTTCTATATGGGAATTTAAGATGAGATGGATAATTTCGCAAAATCAAGGCAGCATACGTATGCAAGGCAACCATTATAATCTTCTCCAAAACCATCGAATTAATATATTGACTCTTCAGCTCCCATGTAATCCGCTAACCAACAAGCATGTATGCCGCCAATCTCCGTGAAAGCTAAGCATTTGACGCTCGCACTGAGGAGAACTAGCGCGACACAGTCAATGACGTCGGATCGGGCGTGAAGATCACGCAGTCTGTAGTGTTCCAGCTAGCATAGATGTATTAACTCTTCAGGTCCCATGTAAGCTGGTAATCAACGAGCATGTGTGCCGCCAGTCTTCGTGAAAGCTAACCATCTGATGGTTGCACTGAGGCGAACTAGCGCGACACAGTCGCTGCCGTCGGATCGGGGCGCGAAGATCACGGGGTCCATAGTGTGCTAGCTGGCATAGATGTATTAACTCTTCAGCTCCCATGTAAGTCGGTAACCAACGAGAGCATGTATGCCGCCAATCTTCGTGAAAGCTAACCATCTGACGGTTGCACTGAGGCGAACTAACGCGGCGCAGTCGCTGCCGTCAGATCGGGCGCGAAGATCACGGGGTCCATAGTGTGCCAGTTGGCATAGATGTATTAACTCTTCAGCTCCCATGTAAGCCAGTAACCAACGAGCATGTATGCCACCAATCTTAGTGAAAGCTAACCATTCGACGGTCCCACTGAGGCGAATTAACGCGACGCAGTCGCTACCATCGGATCGGGGCGCGAAGATCACAGGGGGCATAGTGTGCCAGCTGGCATAGATGTATTAACTCTTCAGCTCCCATGTAATCCGCTAACCAATGAACATTTATGTCACCAATCTCCATGAAAGCTAACCATTTGACGGTCGCACTTAGGCGAACTAGTGTGATGCAGTCACTGCCCTCGGATCGGGGCGTGAAGATCACGTCCGTAGTGTGCCGGCCGGCATATAACATTTAGGAAGAAGGGAGAAGAAATTGCAAATTCACCATCGTTATCCACTTGTTGGGAGAGGCCATTTCCAGGAGGAGCTGTCATGTTTGTCCAAATCCCCACATGTATCATGGATAGCTTCTTCCTCGCCTTCCCCATCATGTGATGGTCTCCTTCGCAGTCGACCTTGCTGCCTCGCGCATGATCTCGGTTTTGGCGGTTGCTCACCATCAAGCTCGACCACGAGTAGGGGCACTCGACCCCTCCATCCCCAGTTGTAGTAGGAGTGCGATGTGTTTAATCGCCACCTCCATCTCCGCCATGTTCTGGAGTCTGCTTGTGCTACTCATTGTCGCTCCCCTGTCTCCTCTAGTTTTCATCATGGGTTGTGTGCCATTAGCAGACGACTCTGTCATGACTACTCGCTGTCATGGTTGACCTCGTTACCCCGCGCTTGAGGGGGGGGGGGGGTTCGCGGCTGCTCACCATCGAGCTCGACCTAGGCTACAATTGCTTGATCCTTCCATTCACCAGTCGCCACAAGAGTCCATTGCATCTGGTCGCCATCGCCATCTCCATCGCGCTATGGAATCTGCTAGTGTTGCTCACCGTCGCTTCCCCCGTCTTCTCTTGGTTTCTTCCTCAGGATGCGCTCCATTAACATCGTCTCCGGTTGAGAGTCAAGCTCGTCCAGACACGCATTCATAGTTCCCGAGGTAAGAATCGCGGCAAGCCATTTTTTAGCCATTTTAGTTGGTTCATTATGAGTTCATGACATGTGACATTGCATGAACAACTCGAGTGCAGAAAACACTATGGTCACTAGTAGGTGATGTCTACTATGCAACCTTTTTCTTGTAGACTCTTGTTGGGCCTCCAAGCACAGAGTTTTGTAGGACAGTAGCCAATTTCCCTCAGGTGGATGACCTAAGGTTTATCAATCCATGGGAGGCGTAGGATGAAGATGGTCTCTCTCAAACAACCCTGCAACCAAATAACAAAGAGTCTCTTGTGTCCCCAACACACCCAATACAATGGTAAATTGTATAGGCGCACTAGTTCGGCGTAGAGATGGTGATACAAGTGCAATATGGATAGTAGAGATATAGGTTTTTGTAATCTGAAAATATAAAAACAGCAAAGTAACAAGTAACAAAAGTGAGCGAAAACGGTATTGCAATGCTTGGAAACAAGGCCTAGGGTTCATACTTTCACTAGTGAAATTTCTCTCAACAATGATAACATAATTAGATCATATAACAATCCCTCAACGTGCAACAAAGAGTCACTCGAAAGTCACTAATAGCGGAGAACAAACGAAGAGATTATTGTAGGGTACGAAACCGCCTCAAAGTTATTCTTTCTGATCGATCTATTGGGCTATTCCTATAAGTGTCACAAACAGCCCTATAGTTTGTGCTAAAATAACACCTTAAGATACACATCAACCAAAATCCTAATGTCACCTAGATACTCCAATGTCACCACAAGTATTCACGGGTCTGATTATACGATATGCATCACACAATCTCAGATTCATCTATTCAAACCAACACAAAGAACTTCAAAGAGTGCCCCAAAGTTTCTACCGGAGAGTCAAGACGAAAACGTGTGTCAACTCCTATGCATAAGTTCACAAGGTCATAGAACCCGCAAGTTGATCACCAAAATATACATCAAGTAGATCATGTGAATATCCCATTGTCACCACAGATAAGCACATGCAAGACATACATCAAGTGTTCTCAAATTCTTAAAGACTCAATCCGATAAGATAACATCAAAGGGAAAACTCAATCCATTACAAGAAGGTAGAGGGGGAGGTGTTGAGGAACGTAGTAATTTCAAAAAAATTCCTACGCACACGCAAGGTCATGGTGATGCATAGCAACGAGAGGGGAGAGTGTTGTCTACGTACCCTCGTAGACCGAAGCGGAAGCGTTGACACAATGTAGAGGAAGTAGTCGTACGTCCTCCCGATCCGACCGATCCAAGCACCGTTACTCCGGCGCCTCCGAGTTCTTGACACACGTACAGCTCGATGACGTTCTCCGGGCTCCGATCCAGCAAAGCTCTCGGGGACGAGTTTCGTCAGCACGACGGCGTGGTGACGATCTTGATGAACTACCGACGCAGGGCTTCGCCTAAGCACCGCGACAATATGACCGAGGTGGAATATGGTGGAGGGGGCACCGCACACGGCTGAGGAACGATCACGAAGATCAACTTGTGTCTCTTGGGGTGCCCCCTGCCCCCGTATATAAAGGAGCAAGGGGAGGCCGGCCGGCCCTATTGGGGCGCGCCAAAGGGAGGGGGGAGTCCTCCTCCTAGTGGGAGTAGGACTCCCCTTTCCTAGTCCAACTAGGAAGAGAGAGGGGGGAAGGAAAGAGAGGGAGAGGGAGAGGGAAAGGGGGGCCGCGCCCCCCCTCCTTGTCCAATTCGGACTCCCATGAGGGGGGCGCGCACCACCTCCTGGCTGCTGCCCTCTCTCTCCCCTTGGGCACAATAAGGCCCATTACTTCCCCGGGGGGTTCCGGTAACCCCTCCGGCACTCCGGTTTTATCCGAAACCACTCGGAACCATTCCGATGTCCGAATATAGTCGTCCAATATATCAATCTTTACGTCTCGACCATTCCGAGACTCCTCGTCATGTCCGTGATCTCATCCGGGACTCCGAACTAACTTTGGTACATCAAAATGCATAAACTCATAATAACTGTCATCGTAACCTTAAGCGTGCGGACCCTACGGTTCGAGAACAGTGTAGACATGACTGAGACAAATCTCTGGTCAATAACCAATAGCGGGACCTGGATGCCCATATTGGCTCCTACACATTCTACGAAGATCTTTATCGGTCAGACCGCATAACAACATACGTTGTTCCCTTTGTCATCGGTATGTTACTTGCCCGAGATTCGATCGTCGGTATCCAATACCTAGTTCAATCTCGTTACCGGCAAGTCTCTTTACTCGTTCCGTAATACATCATCTTGCAACTATCTTATTGGTTGCAATGCTTGCAAGGCTTATGTGATGTGCATTACCGAGAAGGCCCTGAGATACCTCTCCGACATTCGGAGTGACAAATCCTAATCTCGAAATACGCCAACCCAACAAATACTTTCGGAGACACCTGTAGAGCTCCTTTATAATCACCCAGTTACGTTGTGACGTTTGGTAGCACACAAAGTGTTCCTACGGTAAACGGGAGTTGCATAATCTCATTGTCAAAGGAACATGTATAAGTCATGGAGAAAGCAATAGCAACATACTAAACGATCGGGTGCTAAGCTAATGGAATGGGTCATGTCAATCAGATCATTCAACTAATGATGTGACCTTGTTAATCAAATGACAACTCCTTTGTCTATGGTTAGGAAACTTAACCATCTTTGATTAACAAGCTAGTCAGGTAGAGGCGTACTAGTGACACTCTGTTTGTCTATGTATCCACACATGTATTATGTTTCCGGTTAATACAATTCTAGCATGAATAATAAACATTTATCATGATATATAAGGAAATAAATAATAACTTTATTATTGCCTCTAGGGCATATTTCCTTCAGTCTCCCACTTGCACTAGAGTCAATAATCTAGATTACACAGTAATGATTCTAACACCCATGAAGTCTTGGTGCTGATCATGTTTTGCTCGTGGAAGAGGCTTAGTCAACGGGTCTGCTACATTCAGATCCGTATGTATCTTGCAAATCTCTATGTCTCCCACCTGGACCAAATCCCGGATGGAATTGAAGCGTCTCTTGATGTGCTTGGTTCTCTTGTGAAATCTGGATTCCTTTGCCAAGGCAATTGCACCAGTATTGTCACAAAAGATTTTCATTGGACCCGATGCACTAGGTATGACACCTAGATCGGATATGAACTCCTTCATCCAGACTCCTTCATTTGCTGCTTCCGAAGCAGCTATGTACTCCGCTTCACATGTAGATCCCGCCACGACGCTTTGTTTAGAACTGCACCAACTGACAGCTCCACCGTTCAATGTAAATACGTATCCGGTTTGTGATTTAGAATCGTCCGGATCGGTGTCAAAGCTTGCATCAACGTAACCGTTTACGACGAGCTCTTTGTCACCTCCATATACGAGAAACATTTCCTTAGTCCTTTTCAGGTACTTCAGGATATTCTTGACCGTTGTCCAGTGATCCACTCCTGGATTACTTTGGTACCTCCCTGGTAAACTTATAGCAAGGCACACATCAGGTCTGGTACACAGCATTGCATACATGATAGAGCCTATGGCTGAAGCATAGGGAACATCTTTCATCTTCTCTCTATCTTCTGCAGTGGTCGGGCACTGAGTCTTACTCAACTTCACACCTTGTAACACAGGCAAGAACCCTTTATTTGCTTGATCCATTTTGAACTTCTTCAGAACTTTGTAAAGGTATGTGCTTTGTGAAAGTCCAATTAAGCGTCTTGATCTATCTCTATAGATCTTAATGCCCAATATGTAAGCAGCTTCACCGAGGTCTTTCATTGAAAAACTCTTATTCAAGTATCCCTTTATGCTATCCAGAAATTCTATATCATTTCCAATCAGTAATATGTCATCTACATATAATATCAGAAATGCTACAGAGCTCCCACTCACTTTCTTGTAAATACAGGCTTCTCCAAAAGTCTGTATAAATCCAAATGCTTTGATCACACTGTCAAAGCGTTTATTCCAACTCCGAGATGCTTGCACCAGTCCATAAATGGATCGCTGGAGCTTGCACACTTTGTTAGCTCCCTTTGGATCGATAAAACCTTCTGGTTGCATCATATACAACTCTTCTTCTAGAAATCCATTCAGGAATGCAGTCTTTACATCCATTTGCCAAATTTCATAATCATAAAATGCGGCAATTGCTAACATGATTCGGACAGACTTAAGCATCGCTACGGGTGAGAAGGTCGTATCGTAGTCAATCCCTTGAACTTGTCAAAAACCTTTCGCGACAAGTCGAGCTTTGTAGACAGTAACATTACTGTCAGCGTCAGTCTTCTTCTTAAAGATCCACTTATTCTCTATTGCTTGCCGACCCTCGGGCAAGTCAACCAAAGTTCATACTTTGTTGTCATACATGGATCCCATCTCAGATTTCATGGCTTCTAGCCATTTTGCGGAATCTGGGCTCACCATCGCTTCTTCATAGTTCGTAGGTTCGTCATGATCTAGTAGCATGACTTCCAGAACGGGATTGCCGTACCACTCTGGTGCGGATCTTACTCTGGTTGATCTACGAGGTTCTGTAGTAACTTGATCTGAAGTTTCATGATCAATATCATCAGCTTCCTCACTAATTGGTGTAGGTGCTACAGAAATAGATTTCTGTGATGTACTACTTTCTAATAAGGGAGCAGGTACAGTTACCTCATCAAGTTCTACTTTCCTCCCACTCACTTCTTTCGAGAGAAACTCCTTTTCTAGAAAGGCTCCGAATTTAGCAACAAAAGTCTTGCCTTCGGATCTGTGATAGAAGGTGTATCCAACAGTTTCTTTTGGATATCCTATGAAGACACATTTTTCCGATTTGGGTTCGAGCTTATCAGGTTGAAGCTTTTTCACATAAGCATCGCTGCCCCAAACTTTAAGAAACGACAATTTTGGTTTCTTGCTAAACCATAGTTCATAAGGCGTCGTCTCAACGGATTTCGACGGTGTCCTATTTAACGTGAATGCGGCCGTCTCTAAAGCATAACCCCAAAACGATAGCGGTAAATCTGTAAGAGACATCATAGATCGCATCATATCTAGTAAAGTACGATTACGACGTTCGGACACACCATTGCGTTGTGGTGTTCCGGGTGGCGTGAGTTGCGAAACTATTCCGCATTGTTTCAAATGTAGACCAAACTCGTAACTCAAATATTCTCCTCCACGATCAGATCGTAGAAACTTTATTTTCTTGTTACGATGATTTTCAATTTCACTCTGAAATTCTTTGAACTTTTCAAATGTTTCAGACTTGTGTTTCATTAAGTAAACATAACCATATCTGCTTAAATCATCTGTGAAGGTGAGAAAATAACGATATCCGCCACGAGCCTCAACATTCATCGGACCGCATACATCTGTATGTATGATCTCCAATAAATCTGTTGCTCTCTCCATAGTATCGGAGAACGGTGTTTTGGTCATCTTGCCCATGAGGCACGATTCGCAAGTGCCAAGTGATTCATAATCAAGTGGCTCCAAAAGTCCATCAGCATGGAGTTTCTTCATGCGTTTTACATCGATATGACCTAAACGGCAGTGCCATAAATAAGTTGCACTATCATTATCAACTCTGCATCTTTTGGCTTCAACACTATGAATATGTGTATCACTACTATCGAGATTCATCAAAAATAGACCACTCTTCAAGGGTGCATGACCATAAAAGATATTACTCATATAAATAGAACAACCATTATTCTCTGATTTAAATGAATAACCGTCTCGCATCAAACAAGATCCAGATATAATGTTCATGCTCAACGCTAGCACCAAATAACAATTATTCAGGTCTAATACTAATCTCGAAGGTAGATGTAGAGGTAGCGTGCCGACTGCGATCACATCGACTTTGGAACCGTTTCCCGTGAGCATCGTCACCTCGTCCTTAACCAATATTTGCTTAATCCGTAGTCCCTGTTTCGAGTTGCAAATATTAGCAACAGAACCAGTATCAAATACCCAGGTGCTACTGCGAGCATTAGTAAGGTACACATCAATAACATGTATATCACATATACCTTTGTTCACCTTGCCATCCTTCTTATCCGCCAAATACTTGGGGCAGTTCCGCTTCCAGTGACCAGTCTGCTTGCAGTGGAAGCACTCAGTTTTAGGCTTAGGTCCAGACTTGGGTTTCTTCTCTTGAGCAGCAACTTGTTTGCTGTTCTTCTTGAAGTTCCCCTTCTTCTTCCCTTTGCCCTTTTTCTTGAAACTAGTGGTCTTATTGACCATCAACACTTGATGCTCCTTCTTGATTTCTACCTCCGCAGCCTTTAGCATTGCGAAGAGCTCGGGCATTGTCTTATCTATCCCTTGCATATTATAGTTCATCACGAAGCCTTTGTAGCTTGGTGGCAGTGATTGGAGAATTCTGTCAATGACACAATCATCCGGAAGATTGACTCCCAGTTGATTCAAGTGATTATAATACCCAGACATTCTGAGTATATGCTCACTGACAGAACCATTCTCCTCCATCTTGCAGCTATAGAACTTATTGGAGACTTCATATCTCTCAATCCGGGCATTCTGTTGGAATATTAACTTCAACTCCTGGAACATCTCATATGCTCCATGATGTTCAAAACGTCGTTGAAGTCCCGGTTCTAAGCCGTAAAGCATGGCACACTGAACTATCGAGTAGTCATCAGCTTTGCTCTGCCAGACGTTCATAACATCTGGCGTTGCTCCAGCAGCAGGCCTGGCACCCAGCGGTGCTTCCAGGACGTAACTCTTCTGTGCAGCAATGAGGATAATCCTCAAGTTACGGACCCAGTCCGTGTAATTGCTACCATCATCTTTCAACTTTGCTTTCTCAAGGAACGCATTAAAATTCAACGGAACAACAACACGAGCCATCTATCTACAATCAACATAAACAAGCAAGATACTATCAGGGACTAAGTTCATGATAAATTTAAGTTCAATTAATCATATTACTTAAGAACTCCCACTTAGATAGACATCTCTCTAATCCTCTAAGTGATCACGTGATCCAAATCAACTAAACCATGTCCGATCATCACGTGAGATGGAGTAGTTTCAATGGTGAACATCACTATGTTGATCATATCTACTATATGATTCACGCTCGACCTTTCGGTCTCCGTGTTCCGAGGCCATATCTGTTATATGCTAGGCTCGTCAAGTTAAACCTGAGTATTCCTCGTGTGCAACTGTTTTGCACCCGTTGTATTTGAACGTAGAGCCTATCACACCCGATCATCACGTGGTGTCTCAGCACGAAGAACTTTCGCAACGGTGCATACTCAGGAAGAACACTATTACTATGATAATTTAGTGAGAGATCATCTTATAATGCTACCGTCAATCAAAGCAAGATAAGATGCATAAAAAGATAAACATCACATGCAATCAATATAAGTGATATGATATGGCCATCATCATCTTGTGCTTGTGATCTCCATCTCCGCAGCACCATCATGATCACCATCGTCACCGGCGCGACACCTTGATCTCCATCGTAGCATCGTTGTCGTCTCGCCAATCTTATGCTTCTACGACTATCGCTACCGCTTAGTGATAAAGTAAAGCATTACAGGGCGATTGCATTGCATACAATAAAACGACAACCATACGGCTCCTGCCGGTTGCCAATAACTCGGTTACAAAACATGATCATCTCATACAATAAAATTTAGCATCATGTCTTGACGATATCACATCACAACATGCCCTGCAAAAACGGCATGACGGCGTGGTGACGATCTTGATGAACTACCGACGCAGGGCTTCGCCTAAGCACCGCGACAATATGACCGAGGTGGAATATGGTGGAGGGGGGCACCACACACGGCTGAGGAACGATCACGAAGATCAACTTGTGTCTCTTGGGGTGCCCCCCTGCCCCCGTATATAAAGGAGCAAGGGGAGGCCGGCCGGCCCTATTGGGGCGCGCCAAAGGGAGGGGGGAGTCCTCCTCCTAGTGGGAGTAGGACTCCCCTTTCCTAGTCCAACTAGGAAGAGAGGGGGGAAGGAAAGAGAGGGAGAGGGAGAGGGAAAGGGGGGCCGCGCCCCCCATCCTTGTCCAATTCGGACTCCCAT
The DNA here is from genome assembly GCA_032464435.1 of Aegilops umbellulata. Lineage (NCBI taxonomy): Eukaryota > Viridiplantae > Streptophyta > Magnoliopsida > Poales > Poaceae > Aegilops > Aegilops umbellulata. Next base: position 74,372,209 of record CP136057.1, on the reverse strand, counting down.
GAGGGGGGGCGCGCGCCACCTCCTGGCTGCTGCCCTCTCTCTCCCCTTGGGCCCAATAAGGCCCATTACTTCCCCGGGGGGTTCTGGTAACCCCTCTGGCACTCCGGTTTTATCCGAAACCACTCGGAACCATTCCGATGTCCGAATATAGTCGTCCAATATATTAATCTTTACGTCTCGACCATTCCGAGACTCCTCGTCATGTCCGTGATCTCATCCGGGACTCCGAACTAACTTCGGTACATCAAAATGCATAAACTCATAATAACTGTCATAGTAACCTTAAGCGTGCGGACCCTACGGTTCGAGAACAGTGTAGACATGACTGAGACAAATCTCTGGTCAATAACCAATAGCGGGACCTGGATGCCCATATTGGCTCCTACACATTCTACGAAGATCTTTATCGGTCAGACCGCATAACAACATACGTTGTTCCCTTTGTCATCGGTATGTTACTTGCCCGAGATTCGATCGTCGGTATCCAATACCTAGTTCAATCTCGTTACCGGCAAGTCTCTTTACTCGTTCCGTAATACATCATCTTGCAACTATCTTATTGGTTGCAATGCTTGCAAGGCTTATGTGATGTGCATTACCGAGAAGGCCCTGAGATACCTCTCCGACATTCGGAGTGACAAATCCTAATCTCGAAATACGCCAACCCAACAAATACTTTCGGAGACACCTGTAGAGCTCCTTTATAATCACCCAGTTACGTTGTGACGTTTGGTAGCACACAAAGTGTTCCTACGGTAAACGGGAGTTGCATAATCTCATAGTCAAAGGAACATGTATAAGTCATGGAGAAAGCAATAGCAACATACTAAACGATCGGGTGCTAAGCTAATGGAATGGGTCATGTCAATCAGATCATTCAACTAATGATGTGACCTTGTTAATCAAATGACAACTCCTTTGTCTATGGTTAGGAAACTTAACCATCTTTGATTAACAAGCTAGTCAAGTAGAGGCGTACTAGTGACACTCTGTTTGTCTATGTATCCACACATGTATTATGTTTCCGGTTAATACAATTCTAGCATGAATAATAAACATTTATCATGATATATAAGGAAATAAATAATAACTTTATTATTGCCTCTAGGGCATATTTCCTTCAGGAGGAACATCATAAGATCCAACTATAATAGCAAAGCTCGCAGTACATCAAGATCGTGCCAAATCAAGAACACGAGAGAGAGAGAGAGAGAGAGAGAGAGAGAGAGAGAGAGATCAAACACATAGCTACTGGTACATACCCGCGCTGAATCTACTCGCAGAGATCAAACCGAGTACGGGCAATCGCTCGGCTCGATCTCGTCGATGGGTAGGGCACGCAACTGACTATGATGCAGGGAGAATTGAGGAAGTGGTAACTGAAATCAATCCAGGTCCGGATGACGGAGGTGAGTAGGGAGCGGGTGCGCATACCTTCGGTAGCGAGAAAGGGGATGACTGTTAGGGGGGTGTGCACGACGCGGCTGATGTGGCCTCCGCTGCATTAGGGGTGGGGGTTTATAGGTGTGGGGAGACAGGGAGGGGAGTCGATGGACATCCGGTGCAGACTGCGGACCCCAAATCCTTTGCCGGTTCAACGCTTTTCGACCCTACGGCCGCATCGACTGTCTGGATCAAACATCGTGGAGGAAATATAGGCAATATTTTTTTCCTAGTCAATTTTATGCCCGATTGGGTAAACATGCCCACTTTCTTGAAAAAAGGACACACACTCGTGTTCTAAGCATGTCTCGTTCTCTTTCTTGTGGTAAGGACCTGTGGATCCTTATACTATTGCAACTTAACAACCTTTATGCAGTATATTCAACAATCAAATCAAATGGATTCGTAAGGAAAAGACTACGAATACTGGCTCCCGCAGCTTAAACATGGCGACGCACTGTTCTTGACATTTGCTAGTGGTGCGCAGGTACAACTTCTCTTTTGTGAGTTTTAATGAGGATAAACGGTCTAATCGCGAGTCTTAAATGTGTGTTGGTAGTGCGCACGTACAAATTCTCTTTTCTGAGCTTTGCCGAGGATAACGGTTTAGATTGGACGGTTATCGGTTGAACATGTTGTCTTTACCTGTCGCGCCTCCATTGCTCTTGAGATTTGGCCGTTTGTTGGTGGTCATACGTACGGCTTCTTCTTTGCGATCTTTGTTTAGAATAAACGGTTTGATTATAATTGTCATGGTACCTATATCTAGTAGAGTAAAACTTATAAATATAGCAATGTCAACAACATTTCATGGGGCCAAAGTTTAATGACAGAGATACTCATTTGATCGCTTATTATTAGCGTGATCGTATGTTTTTTCAATGTAAACTTCATCTACTCCTTCTATATGGGAATTTAAGGTGAGATGGACAATTTTGCAAAATCAAGGCAGCACACGTATGCAAGGCAACCCTTATAATTTTCTCCAAAACCATTCAATTAATGTATTAACTCTTCATCTCCCATGTAATCCGTTAACCAACGAGCACGTATGCCGCCAATCTTCGTGAAAGCTAACCATCTAACGGTCGCACTGAGGTGAACTTGCGCGACACAGTCACTATCGCCGGATCAGGGCACGAAGATCAAGCGGTCCGTAATACGCCAACTGGCATAGATGTATTGACTCAGCTCCCATGTAATCCACTAACCGACGCGCATCTATGCCGCCAACCTCCATGAAAGCTAACCATTTGACAATAGCACTGGGGCAAACTAGTGCGACACAGTCGCTACCGTCAAATCGGGGTGTGGAGATCACGCGGTCCGTAGTCTGCCAGTTGGCATAGAACAATTAGGAAGAAGTGCAAAATGCAAATTCACCATGGTTATCCTCTCGTTGGGAGAGGCCATTTCCAAGAGGAGTTGCCATGTTCATTCGAATCCCCGCATGTCTCCTGGATAGCTTGTTCCTCGCCTCCCCCATCATGTGATGGTCTTCGTCGCGACTGCTGGCCGACGCAATTGATCTTGCTGCCCCGTGCGTGATCTCGGTTTTGGCAGCTGCTCACCATCGAGCTCGACCATGTCTAGGGGCAATCGACCCCTCCATCCCCCGATTATGGTAGGAGTGTGATGCGTCAAATTACCACCTTCATTTTCGTCGCGTTCTAGAGTCTGCTTGTGTTGGTCATTGTCGCTCCCTTGTCTCCTCTAGTCTTCGTCGTGGGTTGTGTGCCATTAGCAGCTGACTCCGCCATGACTACTTGCTATCATGGTTGACCTCGTTACCTCGTGCTTGATGTGGGTTTTCTCATTTGCTCACCATCGAGCTCGACCTAGGCTACGATTGCTCGATCCTTCCATTCACCAGTTGCTATAGGAGTCCATTGCGTCTGGTCACCATCGCCATCTATGTCGCGCTATGGAATCTACTGGTGCTACTTGCCATCGCTTCCCTCATCTTCTCTTTGTTTCTTTTGCAAAGAGTGGCACGCGTGACAGCCACCAGCGAGGGGCGGCGTGAGGCGGTTTGGTATTCTCCTGCGCGAGGCAGCATGGCCGCGGGTGGCGACGCAGACGCGAGGTGGCCACCGAGGAGAGGCGGCCTGGCAGCTCGGCGAGTGTTGGGGATATTACTACCTGGCGTAAACCGGCTCAACTAGGCCGGGTTAACTTCATCAATAGTTAAGTATGTTAAAGCCCATTGTCGGTGTCAAAACCGGCGGATCTCGGGTAGGGGGTCCCGAACTGTGCGTCTAGGCGGATGGTAACAGGAGACAAGGGACACAATGTTTTACCCAGGTTCGGGCCCTCTTGATGGAGGTAAAACCCTACGTCCTGCTTGATTAATATTGATGATATGGGTAGTACAAGAGTAGATCTACCATGAGATCAAGGAGGCTAAACCCTAGAAGCTAGCCTATGGTATGATTGTGTATGAAGATGATCGTCCTACGGACTACAACCCTCCGGTTTATATAGACACCGGATAGGGTTAGGATTACACAGAGTCGGTTACAATGGTAGGGGATCTTGAATATCCGCATTGCCAAGCTTGCCTTCCACGCCAAGGAAAGTCCCATCCGGACACGGGACGAAGTCTTCAATCTTGTATCTTCATAGTCCAGGAGTCCGGCGAAGGTATAGTCCGGCTACCCGAACACCCCCTAATCCAGGACTCCCTCAGTAGCCCCCGAACCAGGCTTCAATGACGACGAGTCCGGCGCGCAGATTGTCTTCGGCATTGCAAGGCGGGTTCCTCCTCCAAATCCTGTGTACCTGTAGGAATAATATCCGATTTTTGTAATGCAGCGCTCCTCGGCTTCCACGCCCAATAATGGATGTCTTCCACGTGTTAAACGAATGCGAAAAGCCGGAGTGTTTTTACATCCACACCCCTGGCCGTACTAATGAGCCGCCTATTTAACGAGATGAGGATTCAGATCCAAACCACATCTTCTCCTCTCCGCGAGTTATCATCAGAGCACTCCCAGCAAAGGTCCATTCCAACACGGCCAGCCGTCGCAGCTCCTTCCCTCGCCCCTCCGGTCCTAAACCCGGGGACTGGGAGAGTTACACCATCCCGCATAGCGAGTTAGTGTCGCTTCAAGCCAAGGGATTTTTCCCTCAGGCATACATGGTCCCGGTCCGAGCCGGTCTCGCCACCTACAATGGCAGAAAACAAGCGGAGAGCACCCCCAATCCCTCTAAAGGAGAGCGGGTGTGCCTCGTCCCCTATCTAATAAGGGGACTGGGATTTCCAATTCATCCATTTCTCCGCGGGCTCCTGGAGTTCTACGGCCTCCAGCTGCACAATCTCACGCCCGCCTCCGTATTGCATATTGCGGGTTTCGTCGCCCTTTGCGAGCTATTTTTAGGCGCTGAGGCTCATTTCGCGCTGTGGAAGAGGTTATTCTGCTTAGTGCCCCGTTCTCAAGAGGGGTCTATATATCAAGTGGGTGGAGCCGAAGTATGGCGCATCGCCGGGACCGGATACTTATCCGGAACCCCAAAGAAGGCGCCTGAGGACTGGCCTTCGGAATGGTTTTACATAGATGACGTCCCGCTACCGGACCCTATCCGGATCGGTCTCCCCGAGTTCAACAGTGCTCCATTGAAGAAACGCTTGAGCTGGCGTCCGCGGAGCTCTCAGAGAGAAAGCGACAGAGACGTCCTTTACCTGATGGGCCGGATAAGACTGTTGGCTCATTCCGGACTAACCATGATTGGAGTCATGGCCGCATGCATTATGCGGGGGGTGCAGCCGCTTCAATATAGAGGCCACCCCATGTGGGATTTCAACGGGGAGGATGACGCCACCCGTTACGGTCGTAAGGGGCCAGCCTCAGCTGCCGCTCTAATAAAGATTTTATCCTCTTTGTACAAGGGAGAAAAGGAGGAATTCCTCCACGTCAATCCGCGGGCCGGATTCACTATGTACGAACCTCCAAGTTGGGTAAGTGAACAATTGCGCCTGCCCGTTTGTTTTATACTCCCACAGTTAGATATGTAGTCTAACGTCTTCGATGCAGGAACTGCGACAGGAAGTAAAGAATATAAACAGCCGCCCTCCACAGCCCGAGGACCCAGAACGGTCCCTCGATCCGGACTCCGAAGAGGATCCGGACATATCGGTGGAGCTTAACGATGGGGTGTTCCATCAATTAAGCAAGGACAATACCTTGGTAGCCATTACGGCTGATTACCCCGGGTTAATCCCGGCCTCCCAGGTGACAGAAACCGGAGTTTTTATTCCCCTGAGAGAGATTCCATTCTCATGTATTCCGGCGTTTCTAACGACAACCGTGTTTTGCAGGGGAGATTCCCGAGGCGGGAGGCCGAACCTGCGGCGGCTGGCCAACGAGGGGCCGCAGGGCCCCGTGGGGCCAAAAGGAATGTAGTCCGGACTGAGATGTCGGCGCAAAGGTATAGCGCACCCTCTGTTTCCCTGGTGTTATTCTGTCAGGGCATATTAACATTCGTGCTGTCTTCAGGGCGAAGAGACCTCGCCGGACTATATCCGGAGAGGTTGCCAATCACGCCTCCACCAGCCAGGCTCCAACGTCTGGCCAGGAGGCGGAGGCGAGCACTAGGCGCGAACCGGACGCTCCTCCGACAGAGGATGCGGACAGGCTGTCTGCCACAAATTCTGAAGTGGAGAGTGCCATGAACCACAGGCGTCGTCGGACAGTTCTACGCGACGCTTGTTTCTCCCAAGAGGCTTTAAGTGCCTTTAATTCGGGAGATGCGTACCTCCGTGCCGCTCAAAGTGGTTTAGCCAGAGCCACGGAGCAGTATGTAAAAGACATACGGGTAAGAAAATTTTGGTCAAATATATATATACCAGTAGCCCCCGAGACTTGAAACAGTTAAAGTAACTGATTTAAGGATCATTTAATATGCAGGTTCTTACAGAGAAGAACACCGTACTGTCCTAGGAGCTGGAAAAGTGCAAGGCCCAACTAGAGGCCGCACTGGCCGCAACAGGGGAGCCCAAAGGGACCCCCTCAGGTAAGATACACTTTGAAAGATTAGTGTTGTGCGGTTTGGGTGCAAATCTGACAAGTCATATTGCAGATGACGCCGGATTCGATCCGGAAAAGCAACAACTCTTACGCCGGCTAAAGGCCGGTGAGAGTACGTTGACAAAGGTGAGGCGAGAGAAGAATGACCTTCAGGATGCCAACACCAAGCTGGACGTCAAACTTAAAGACGTTCGTGGCCAGCTGTCGGACTCCACGAAGGAGAATCAGCAGCTTCGACGCGGCATATTTAGTAAGTGCTTGAACAAACTTTGAAAAAAGATTTCGGCGAGGAAGTCGACTAACAGAGTAATGTCTGTAGGTATGCTCACAGGTCATCCTACAGAGGAGATGCCCGGTTCTACGGGTGACCTTCTTCCCGAACTCCTGCAACTGCACGAGCGAATTCGGCAGGTGATGCGAGGCGTTGACCAAGCCTTATGGCCTTCCCACTCCATGCCCGAGGGCCTTGGAGAGCTTGCGGAGAAGCTGAAGGGAGCTCGGCGGCGCTTCTAGTTATGGAAGATATCGGCATGCCGACAAGGCGCTAGGGAGGCCTGGGCCATGGTGAAGACCCGTTTTACGAGGTCTGACCCAAACCACATGGCCGAGGTCGGACCAGTGGGGCCTGACGGGAAGGAGATCCCTGTAAGCTTAGTATACGGCCAAGTAGAGTTGGCCGCGAAGTATTCCCAGCAGGACTGTAAATTAGACAGCCTGTTAGAAGGTATAGAAGAGTGTCGGTGTCAAAACCGACGGATCTCGGGTAGGGGGTCCTGATCTGTGCGTCATGGTCGGATGGTAACAGGAGACAAGGGACACTTTATTTTACCCAGGTTCGGGCCCTCTCGATGGAGGTAAAACCCTACTCCTGCTAGATTAATATTGATGATATGGGTAGTACAAGAGTAGATCTACCACGAGATCAAGGAGGCTAAACCCTAGAAGCTAGCCTATGGGTATGATGATGGTTTTGATGTGTTCGTCCTACGGACTACAACCCTCCGGATTATATAGGCACCAGATAGGGTTAGGGTTACACAGAGTCGGTTACATTGGTAGGAGATCTTGAATATCCGCACGCCTAGCTTGCCTTCCACGCCAAGGAAAGAACCTTCCGGACACGGGACGAAGTCTTCAATCTTGTACCTTCATAGTCCTGGAGTCCGGCTGAAGATATAGTTCGGCTATCCGAACACCCCCTAATCCAGGACTCCCTCAGTAGCCCCTGAACCAGGCTTCAATGACGATGAGTTCGGCGCGCAAATTGTCTTCGGCATTGCAAGGCGGGTTCCTCCTCCAAATTCTTCAAGAAGATAATAAACACCAAAAAATAGTGTCTGGCTCTGCAAAACAAGTTTCCACGTATTGCCATATAGAGAATAATACAAACACAAATCAAATCTGCTGACGTATTCCGCAGTATGTCATAACACTGCGACCAAGCCTTCTGTATGGATTATTTTTTGTTGTTCCACCGCAGCACTTTCAATGAGGCGGTTTCCTTGGCACGTCTTGTCGAAGCAGAGATCGTGTGCCCCTTTCAACGGGATTCTCATTAATGCGGACGTGGGTAACCCAACCGTGCCATTTACCATGGCGTGTGAGCGGCAAGCGAGTTTTATTAGGTAGGTGGGGACGCATAACGGCATCAGCCTATATAAGGGGATAAAGATCCACCTCTTTCACCTACGCCTTCTTCCTCCTTTGCCCATCCATCTCCTGCGCACTCAAGCTCCAACGCCCAAGTTCGCTCTTTCTTCCCCAACCTGCTCCAGCGATGTCCGGAGCGGGTGGCAAGTGGATGGCTTCCTCCGTTACGGAGGGTCAAATCAAAAAGCTTAGGAAGGCCGGATATCTGTCCAAGGACATCCCGCACCGGCTTCCCCAGGCAGGGCAGCTTCTTCCCACCCCAAGGCCCCATGAGAGGGTAGTTTTTCTCCCCCATTTCCTCCGCGGACTGGGTTTTCCACTTCACCCTTTTGTCCGGGGGCTCATGTTCTACTACGGCCTGGACTTCCACGATCTGGCCCCGAACTTTATCCTCAATATCTCGGCGTTTATCATCGTGTGTGAGGCCTTTCTCCGCATCCGCCCCCACTTTGGCCTCTGGCTCCAGACCTTCAACGTCAAGCCCAAGGTGGTGTCCGGCACCCAGGCGGAGTGCGGAGGTGCTATGGCCGGCAAAATGGCCAACGCACTCTGGTTCGATGGCTCCTTTGTGGAGTCCTTAAAGGGGTGGCAGGCAGGGTGGTTTTACATCACCGAGCCACGCGACTCGAAATGGGTCGCGGCCCGTGAGTTCCGATCCGGACCCCCCACGCGGCTCATGTCCTGGAAAGAGACGGGCCTATCGTGGGGCAACGAAGAAGAAGTGACCGGACTGCAAACTTGCATCCGGTCCCTGATGAACAAGCCCATCCGGCATGTCAACATCATCCAGGTCATGTTCGTTCGCCGGATCCTCCCGTGCCAAGAACGGGAGTTCACTTTGTGGGAATTCGACCCGGCGCAGCACCAAACCCTCAATAGGCTCTTCGACACGACGTATGAAGACGTCTGGAAGGTGCTAACCAAAGGCGCCGAGTGCCCCACATCCACTTCCGAGGACCGCGGATACAGCTCGCAGCGCAACGCTGGCGAGGTAAGCTATTTATACCTTTCACAGGTTCGTTAAGCTTTTCTACATAGATTAACTCTATGTGGGATCTAAAAACTCCCTTTGCCTTTGACAGGCGTGGCTGAAGATAGCCGGACCAATCAACTGTCCGGCTCCTCTGCCCGAAGACCCAGCCCCAGCTCTCTTAGAGAAGCTGCTGGCTCCGGCGCCCTATGTGGTGCCGGAGAAGAAGGTCAAGAGGAAGAAGACCACCGGGACTCGAAAGAGTGCCCGCAATGTGGTGGTGTCGAGCTCGTCATCTAGCGAGTCTGCGACGCCCTCCTCTCATGAAAACGAGGAGGAGGAACAAGGAAGCTATCCCCCTCCAGCGAGGGGAGCGAAAAAGAAGAAGGCCGCCCCAACAGGGGAGGCCGAGGGGTCGAGGAAAAGGAAGACCCCTCCGCCGGACTGCTCCCCCAACGCCGAAGAGGGCAAAAAGGAGTGGCCAGACAGAACCAAGCGTCCGGCGACATCGTAAGTATTCACATACCAGAATGACTCATAGTATCTTCAAGTGCGCAGCTTACCCTAATGTCGAATGCTATTTGCGCAGCCCGCCCCGAGCCGCACTCGATGATTCATCGAGCGGCTCCCTGGATTCGTCGGACGTGAACTCTGTCCCGCCCGCAGTCTCCCCCAGCGGGGCGGACGACGCCGAAGCGGCATCCCGCCGAACAGGGCAGGAGGAGGTGGTCCTGGAGGAGCCGCAAGGCAATCCTCAGGACCCCAGGAGTAAAGGGGATGAAACCCCCCAGGGCTCCCAGTCCGGCTTTGTGCCGGACACCGCGCCGGACTCAACCATCCTGGCTCGTGGTGGGCGAACTCCTTCCAAGAGGAGTAAGCCGTCTGAGCCGGCGACCTCTATCCAACTAGAGGCGCCGGATAGTCTGTTGGAGGCGCTTGAAGGCGCCACCATCGACGAGGAGCACCGTACTGTTATGAGTGCAGTGGTCCAAAGGGTTCAGTCCGCCAAGAGCGGACTGAATGAAGCTTGCGCTAGCCTTCTAACAGGCTTCCAGGTAAGCAAAAAATATGCTAAATTCATTACCGCATAGACAGTAGCCCCTGATGCTCTGTTCGGTGTTCCGAAAGAAAAGCCAAATAGAGGATCCAACAATTTTCGCAGGAGTCTAATAAAAAGTCTAATATGTCTATGCAGGCTTCCCTACTGTCCACCGCCGCACTGACTGCGCAGGTGGAAGTCCTGAAAAAGGACCTCGAGCGGTCCGAGCAAGAGCTCGGCCATGCCAAAAGGCAGCTCGTGGAAAAGGAAGGTAAGAAATACCCCTTAGAAGAAAAAAAAGAAAGAAAAAGAAAAAAGAAAAAAGGTGCCTATAGAGAGGCTTCATTGCAAAAAGAAATAACAGGATTGTACTGCTTATTGTAGGGGCCACAACCGAGGTGGCAACCCTGAAGCAGGCGCTGACTGAGGCCGAGAATAAAGCGGCCGAGGAGCGCGCCAAGCGAGAAAAGCTTGGGGTCCAAGTCGGCGAGGTGCAGCAAGAGCTGCAAGTTCTCATGAAGAAACATGAGGGTTTGGAGCTTGAGGCAAAAACGCAAGCATCCGAGCTCGCGTCGGCTGTTGAGGCCACCAAGAGTGCCAAGGCCGAAGCCCAAAAGGCCCTCCAAGTGTTGGAGGATGTGAAAAAGATAGCAGCGGGTAAGGCATTCTTAATGCAAAGTTGGAATATAAAGGTGAAATACCTATTACTTACCCGAATCTGGAGTGCTCCAGGGGCGTTCTTCGATCTTCCCCGCAGCGCATCCGACGCCGCCGCATTCTACCGAGCTGAAGAGGACAGCTCAACGGAGAGTGTGTTCTGGTCTCAGTATTCTGAGGCCGGACACCTTTTGCCCTTAAGCGATCAGCTGAAGCAGCTGGCCGAGCTCCACAAGGCGGCCGAACAGGCCATGAAGGGCTTACTAGTTCGGCTGTGGCCTGGAGAGGCCCTGCCTGGGAGCTACTTCGGGCTGGTGCGGCGGCTGGTGGAGGCCTGTCCATGGCTTGAGGTCATCAAGCGCTCCATCTGCATAGAAGGTGCCCAGAGGGCCCTTGCCCGTGTAAGGGTACACTGGGGCAAGCTGGACGGAGAGAAGCTGGTGAAGGACGGGCCGCCGCAGGGGAAGGAGCATCGCAAGCCCGAGAACTACTACAAGGAAGTTCTCGCTGGAGCTCGCCTTGTCGCGGATGAGTGTGCCAAAGATGTAATATTTCAATGAACTCGCTCGTTTGTATCCTGTGCGCTGAAAACTTGTTCATATGCACTTAAGCAATGCTTTCTGAATTTAAAATATTATTTTCCGTGCGGCCGTTTATCAATAACTGAGAGATGGCGAGTCGTCGGCTTCTGCCCCCATGCAACTAGTGCTGGGGTGTTCGGGATAAACATGAGGGCTCTTGTTCCCATAGTTGGGTCCTTCGAGGGAGGCGCTCAACACAGCGAACCAGGCAATCAGACTATAATGCTTGAACACTCTCACTTAGCCATAGAACGTTATAATTTTAAATTTCGGCGAAGCCCCTAGTTCGGAAGGCCGAATTTGGGGAACTATCCACGCCTTTAGCCGGACTTAACCAGCTCTCCGCTCGAAGCGGCATAAGCCTTTAGGGACTCGAAAAACCTCTCGAACAGCGACCGGTCTCGCGCCTTATCATGACAGTCTGTTTTAGCTTTCTCCACTGAGGTGCTCACCCACCTGATCTGGGGCACAATCGCAGTGGTTCTCCTAGTGCTACCTTAGCCGATAGAGCGGAACGTAAGGCACCAAAACATAGGAGCCGGGCAAACCCAACATATGACCAAAATCATGACTCGGAGCCGATGCATATAATGCTATAAGTTCGGGGTGCCGCACTTGTGAAAGTGGACGGACTTCTCACACCAGATAGAAGGGTAATAAAGCCCCTGGCGTGGTTTGCCATACCATGGTATACGGGTGCGCTCATGTTATTTGAGTAAACATATGTATATTAAAAGAAGATAATGCAAAAAAATAGACAAAAAGCTATGCATCATTTATGGGGAGGCTGTTTATTCAAGCCGAACGATACAAGTAGTGCGAAAAAAAAATTAGACTATTTAACATGTCCTGACCAGGCGCAGGCCGCGGAATTTAGAAACAGATATATCGCTCGAAATAGAGACCACCTGAGAGTTCCATGATGCGACGTTGTTTTGTCTGCTTTCCTGGGTCCTGTATCGTCTGTGCGGCAGCGAGGCCGAACACTGTATCCAGTGTATGGAGTCCTGAAAGAAAAGAAGAACCCGGCAGCCCCTAGTACGTTTGACACCGTATTGTTGGCATGCCGTTTTATCTGCCCCTTCCCCTATGCCCATGGAATTGTAAGGGCGTAATTGTGTACTCGAGGTACTAGCTCCGCTATGTAGCGATGGCTGGGGTTGGGGCCGTATTGCTACGCGTGCTCTGAACGCGCCAGTCGGTCTTGCTGCGGGTTACTCCGGGCGCGTTTTGCTTTGTCCTGCTTTGTAGCGGCCGGACTCGAGAGCTGCCTTAACAGGCTGCTTTGTACCTCTGTTGCGAGGGCCGCCATGTGTTCCTCCGTACGGATGGAGCGTTCGGTGTTTCCGCTGACCGTGATTACACCTCGAGGGCCTGGCATCTTGAGCTTGAGATATGCGTAGTGCGGCACCGCATTGAATTTAGCGAATGCGGTTCGTCCAAGCAGAGCATGATAGCCACCGCGGAACGGAACTATGTCGAAGATTAACTCTTCGCTTCGGAAGTTGTCCGGAGATCCGAAGACCACATCAAGTGTTATGGAGCCTATGCAATTGGCCTCTACACTTGGGATGACGCCTTTAAAGGTCGTCCTTGTGGGCTTGATCCTTGATGGATCTATGCCCATTTTCCGCACTGTATCCTGGTAGAGCAGGTTCAGGCTACTGCCGCCGTCCATGAGGACTCTTGTAAGGTGAAATCCGTCAACGATTGGGTCAAGAACCAATGCGGCGAAACCGCCGTGACGGATGCTAGTGGGGTGGTCCCTTCGATCGAAGGTGATCGGGCAAGAGGACCATGGGTTGAACTTTGGGGCGACTGGCTCCATCGCGTATGCGTCCTGTAGCGCACGCTTCCTCTCCCGCTTGGGAATATGAGTCGCGTATATCATGTTCACCATCCGCACTTGTGGGGGAAACCCCTTCTGTCCGTTGTTGTTCGGCGGCCTGGGCTCCTCTTCGTCATCGCTGTCTAGCCCCTTGTTTTCGTTTTCGGCTCTTAACTTACCTGCCTGCTTGAACACCCAAAAATCCCTGTTGGTGTGATTGGCTGGCCTTTCGGGGGTGCCGTGAATCTGGCACGAGCGGTCGAGTATTTGGTCCAAACTGGACGGGCCCTGGGTATTCTTTTTGAATGGCTTTTTCCACTGACCGGATTTATGGCCTCTGAATCCGGTGTTTACTGCCGTATCTTCATTGCTGTCACAGCTGACGCGGCGTTTCTGTTTATTCCGTCGCGACCTGCCACTTTTGTCCTTGGTATCTGAATTACCTTGCTTCTTCGATAAGTTGTTGTTGCGAGCTAGCCAGCTATCTTCGCCCGCACAAAAAGCGGGTCATGAGTGTCGTGAGGGCTGCCATAGATTTCGGCTTTTCCTGTCCCAGGTGCCGGGCAAGCCACTCGTCACGGATGTTATGCTTGAAGGCTGCTAAGGCCTCTGCATCTGGACAATCGACTATCTGATTTTTCTTTGTTAGGAACCGTGTCTAGAATTGCCTGGCCGATTCTTCTGGCTGCTGGATTATGTGGCTTAGGTCGTCGGCGTCCGGTGGCCGTACGTAGGTCCCCTGGAAGTTGTCGAGGAATGCGGCCTCCAGGTCCTCCCAATAGCCGATCGAATTTGCGGGGAGGCTGTTAAGCCAGTGCCGGGCTGGTCCCTTAAGCTTAAGGGGTAAATATTTGATGGCGTGCAAATCATCGCCACGTGCCATGTGGATGTGGAGGAGATAGTCCTCAATCCATACTGCCGGATCGGTCGTACCATCGTACGACTCGATGTTGACGGGTTTAAAACCCTCTGGGATTCTATGATCCATTACTTCGTCTGTGAAGCATAGTGGGTGTGCGGCGCCCCTGTACTGGGCTATGTCTCGACGCAGTTCGGAGGAGCTGTGCCTGTTGTGTTCAGCCCGGCCGGATTTATTGTGTCCGGAGTGAAAACTATCATGTGCCTTGCTTTGTCCTCCAGGACGTCTCACAGGTCTGGTTCATGTTCCCGTGCCTTGGTAAAGCAGCTGCGGGGCATGGCTTGTTTGGATGTTCGACAGGCTTCTCTGTCGCGGCCGCGAGGTGGCCGATCTGCCATGTCTTAGGCTTCCTCCTCTGATTGGGGTAGCGGCCTGCGCTTAGGATAGTTTTTGGAGGGGCGTCCGAGCTCGTGCTCTTCGGCCGCAAGGACTTCAGTCCATCTGTCAGCTAGCAAATCTTGATCAGCTCTAAGCTGTTGCTGCTTTTTCTTTAGGCTGTTCGCCATGGCTAAAAGCCTGCGTTGAAACCGCTCTTGTTCGGCGGGGTCTGATGGTACGATGAATTCATCGTCGCCGAGGCTTGCCTCGTCTTCGGAGGGAGGCATGTAGTTATCGTCCTCGACCTCTCGCTCTGCCGCTCTCTCATGAGGGCGGTCTTCTCCATCTTCCTGTGCCGAATCCTGCTGGTTTTGGTGTTCTTCGGCGCTGTCCAGGGTAGTATTATCTCCCGTGCCGGAATAACCGTTTCTGCTGTGGCGGGATTTGGAGCGGCGCCGCTGACGTCGGCGTTTTGGAGGCTTTTTCGAAGTGCCATCCTCCGCTGTTCCATCGCCATCTCCATCTTTTGGAGCATCCACCATGTATATGTCGTATGACGAGGTGGCGGTCCAGTGCCCTACAGGTGCTGGTTCTTGCTCGTCTCCTCCTTCTTCGTCCATACCGTCGAAGTCTTTGGAGCCGAAGTCGAGCATGTCGGATATATCATCGACAGTGGCTATTAAGTGGGCGGTGGGTGGGCTTTGAATTTCTTCGTCGTCCGAATCCCAACCTCGCAGGCCATAGTTCGGCCCGGGCTCTCCTGACAAAGAGAGAGACTTGAGAGAATTCAGAATATCACCAAAAGGTGAATACTGAAAGATGTCCGCGGTGGTGAACTCCATTACAGGCGCCCAATCTGATTCGATCGGCGGGGGCACGGACGATCCGAAGTTCGGAGAAGAGTCCGGCTCCTTGGAGTCACAGGCCATGCGGAGCGCGGGGCTCGCGTTTGGCTCAATGGCCTTTAAGATCGCAGCCCCCGAGGTGATGTCCAACCATTCATCTTCGAAGAACGCAGCGGGCTCCGAATCGAGGATCGGGGCCGGAGCGTATGCGGCCTCCAGGACACTGTTCGGAGGCAGAGCTATATCATGCCCCTCGAGATAGTGCGGCGCGCTTGGCTGTGGCTCGAATCCGTCGAAGATCAAGTCTCCGCGGATATCTGCCGTGTAGTTTAGGCTTCCAAACCTGACTTGATGGCCAGGGGCGTAGCTCTCGATCTGCTCCAAATGACCAAGCGAGTTGGCCCACAGAGCGAAGCCGCCGAAGAGGAAGATCTGTCTGGGGAGAAAAGTCTCACCCTGGACCTCATTGTTGTTGATGATCAAAGGAGCCATCGGGCCTAAAGGCGACGACACAGAGGAACTCTCAATGAAAGCACCAATGTCGGTGTCAAAACCGGCGGATCTCGGGTAGGGGGTCCCGATCTGTGCGTCAAGGTCGGATGGTAACAGGAGACAAGGGACACTTTAGTTTACCCAGGTTCGGGCCCTCTCGATGGAGGTAAAACCCTACTCCTACTAGATTAATATTGATGATATGGGTAGTACAAGAGTAGATCTACCACGAGATCAAGGAGGCTAAACCCTAGAAGCTAGCCTATGGGTATGATGATGGTTATGATGTGTTCGTCCTACGGACTACAACCCTCCGGTTTATATAGGCACCGGATAGGGTTAGGGTTACACAGAGTTGGTTACATTGGTAGGAGATCTTGAATATCCGCACGCCTAGCTTGCCTTCCACGCCAAGGAAAGAACCTTCCGGACATGGGACGAAGTCTTCAATCTTGTACCTTCATAGTCCTGGAGTCCGGCTGAAGATATAGTTCGGCTATCCGAACACCCCCTAATCCAGGACTCCCTCAAAGAGGAATACGGTCAGTCAGAATGACTATGTAAGTTTGAAATGACATGTGTAATGCCTTCTAGCCGGATTGTAGATCGTTTGTCTTTGCCAACCTTTTCGCTTCAACCTCGGGACCTGACGGTCTGGAGTGTGTCCGAATACCGCAACGGTTATATAAGAACCGGGGTATGCGTGGAGACCAGGCGTATGGGTCATTAGTGCTTTATCAGACAAGTGCCCAACTAGTTATGTTATATTACATGGTTAGTAGGAAACATCTTCCAGGGAGAATAGTTCCGTTAAGGGTTCCTTTAGCTGGGGAGGCATGCCCTAAAGTGCATGTCCGGACTGCGTAAAAAGACGCAGAAAAAGCATCTGGGGGCGCATAAAATTAGTAAAGAGATCATCTTTTATTTCACCGACCGAATATTCCCTTAAGAACGCTAGCTTTCGGCTTCACCCAGTCTGAGGTACACATCTGGCTGACCCGACAGTAACAATCACAGAGGTGCTCCCTTTACCGCCTAGCCGAACAATCGGGAACGTAGGGGAACGTAGGGCCAAAACTTAAGTCATATCGATGCATATAATGGTGAAGAAAAAAGGTACATGCGGAAGTTTAACACATGTGATGGGCGTGAAGCCCGTATAAATAAGCTTCTGTTAAAGAAGCCCCCAGGTTTAATGAGCGCGAGTGGCGCATCACTTGATGAGCCTTTAAGGGCTATAAAAAGAAAAAGAGGAGAAGAGGAGAAATAGAAGACAGAAAAATGTAAAAAATGGACAGAGGAAGGAGACGAACACAAAATCCGGTGCTAGGCATAGAATCTTCGAAGACGGGTGGCGTTTCATGGGTTCGGCTCGAGTCGGTTATCCGACGCATCTCGTAGGCGGTACGCTCCACCAGTCAGGACTTGGTCGATTATGAATGGACCTTCCCACTTGGGCTTGAGTTTGTCCTTTTTCTTATCCGGCAGGCGTAGAACTAGTTCGCCAATATTGTAATTTTTGGCCCGTACTTCTCTGCTTTGATATCTTCGAGCCTGCTGTTGATAGAATGCCGAACGGGCTTTTGCCACATCGCGCTCCTCCTCCAAGGCGTCCAAGTTGTCCTGCCGATCGAGCTCGGCTTCTCTTTCTTCATACATATGCACTCGAGGTGAGTCATGAATTATGTCACAGGGCAGAACTGCCTCTGCACCGTACACCATAAAGAATGGTGTGTATCCAGTGGTACGATTCGGCATGGTCCGCAGCCCCCAGAGTACGGAGTCGAGCTCCTCCACCCAGTGCGTGTTAGATTCCTTTAGGGACCACACTAGTCTGGGTTTAATGCCTCTCATGATAAGACCATTTGCACATTCGACCTGGCCATTGGTTTGTGGGTGATAGACGGAAGCATAATCGAGCTTAATGCCCATGTTTTTGCACCAGAGTTTTACCTCGTCGGCTGTAAAGTTTGTACCGTTATCGGTTATGATGCTGTGGGGGACGCCGTAACGGTGTACTACCCCGGATATGAAGTCTATCACCGGTCTGGGTTCGGCCGTTTTAACAGGCTTGGCTTCTATCCATTTGGTGAACTTATCCACCATGACCAGTAAGTATTTTTTCTTATGGGTCCCCCCTTTGAGGGGTCCGACCATGTCAAGCCCCCAGACCGCAAAGGGCCAGGTGATGGGGATAGTTTGGAGTGCAGTGGGTGGCATATGGCTTTGGTTGGCAAAAATTTGGCAACCAACGCATCGTTGGACTAAGTCCTGAGCGTCTGCCCCGGCCGTCGGCCAATAAAAGCCTGTACGGAAAGCCTTGCTAACAAGGGACCGAGCAGCAGCGTGATGACTACCGAGTCCGGCATGAATTTCAGCCAGAAGGTTCCGCCCTTCCTCTTGGGAGATGCACCTTTGAAGGACTCCGGTAGTGCTTTTCTTATAAAGCTCTCCCTCATGGACTTTATAGGCTTTAGATCGCCGCACTATACAGCGAGCCTCGTTTTGGTCCTCTGGGAGTTCCTGCCTAGTAAGGTAGGCTAGGAATGGTTCTGTCCACGGGGCGATAACCGCCATTATTACGTGGGCTGAGGGTGTGATTTCGTTGGCAGAGCCTCCAATTATGTCAGATTGTTCGGCGTCGAGTGGTGCGGCTTGGTCCGGACTGTTATATGCGGGTTCCCCCTCCCATGCTACGGATGGCTTGAACAATCTTTCCAAAAAGATGTTGGGGGGACTGCATCGCGTTTTGCTCCAATGCATGCCAGGACATCCGCTGCTTGATTATTTTCTCGGGCTATATGGTGAAACTCTAGCCCTTCGAACCGGGCTGACATTTTTAGGACGGCATTGCGGTAAGCTGCCATTTTTGGATCCTTGGCGTCGAAGTCGCCATTTATTTGGGATATCGCGAGGTTCGAATCCCCGCGTACCTCTAGGCGTTGAATGCCCATGGATACTGCCATCCGGACACCATGTAGAAGGGCCTCGTATTCGGCTGCATTGTTGGAGTCCGTGTACATAATTTGGAGTACATATTGGACTGTGTCTCCTGTGGGGGACATCAAAACGATGCCAGCCCCCAGTCCGGCCAACATTTTGGAGCCGTCGAAATGCATGATCCAGTTTGAGTATGTGTCGTACTCTTTAGGGAGTTCGGCCTCCGTCCATTCTGCGACGAAGTCAGCCAAAACTTGCGATTTGATAGCTCGCCGTGGCTTATAGGTTATATCGAACGGGAGGAGCTCAATGGCCCATTTTGCTATCCGGCCCGTTGCATCGCGGTTGTTGATAATGTCATTGAGTGGTACTTCCGAGGCTACTGTAATCGAACACTCTTGAAAGTAGTGTCATAGCTTCTGGGATGCCATGAATACCACGTATGCAATCTTTTGATAATGCGGGTACCGTGCTTTGCATGGAGTGAGGACAGTGGACACGTAGTATACCGGCCTTTGAAGGGGGAATTTGTGTCCGTCCATTTCCCGCTCGACGACGAGCACTGCGTTGACAACTTGATGGGTTGCCGCGATGTACAATAGCATTGGCTCGCCGGTGTTTGGCGCGGCCAGGACTGGGTTTGTTGCCAATATGGCTTTTATTTCATCGAGTCCGGCCGTGGCGGTATCCGTCCACTCGAAGTGTTCGGTTCGCCGAAGGAGGCGATAAAGGGGCAGTGCCTTTTCTCCCAAGCGGGAGATGAAGCGGCTTAGAGCCGCCACGCATCCGGTTAATTTCTGTATTTGTTTGAGGTCCTTTGGGACATCCAATTGTGACAAAGCTTGGATCTTTGCTGGATTTGCTTCAATTCCTCTACCGTATACAATGAAGCTCAAGAGCTTTCCGGCTGGAACGCCGAAAACGCATTTCTCCGGGTTGATCTTGGTGTCGTATTTTCGGAGGTTATCGAATATAAGCCTCAAGTCGTCTACTAGAGATTCCACGTGTTTTGATTTGACGACCACATCATCCACATACACCTCCACTATTTTGCCGATCTGGTTTGCCAGACATGTCTGTATCATGCGCTGATATGTTGCGCCGGCGTTTTTCAGCCCGAAGGGCATTGTGTTGAAGCAGAATGGGCTGTATGGTGTGATGAATGCTGTTGCGGCTTGGTCTGATTCTGCCATCTTGATTTGATGGTAACCGGAGTATGCGTCGAGGAAACACAACGAATCGTGTCCTGCGGTGGCATCGATAATTTGATCGATACGGGGGAGGGGGAAGGGATCCTTTGGGCAGGCCTTGTTAAGGTCTTTAAAATCGACACACAGGCGCCAGGATTTGTCCTTCTTTGGTACCATCACCAGGTTTGCTAGCCAGTCCGGATGTTTTATGTCTCTAATGAATCCGGCCTCCAATAACTTGGCTAGCTCCTCTCCCATAGCCTGTCTCTTCGGTTCAGAAAAACGCCGAAGGGCTTGTTTAACAGGTTTGAATCCTTTCAGGATATTTAAGCTGTGTTCGGCCAGCCTGCGTGGGATTCCTGGCATGTCTGAAGGGTGCCAGGCGAAAATGTCCCAGTTCTCTTGTAGGAACTCTCGCAGTGTGGCATCTACATCAGGGTTCAGTCGTGCCCTGATGGAAGCTGTTTTATTGGGGTCCATTGGATGGACCTGGAATTTTACTATTTCGTCTGCTGGCTTGAAGGATGTGGACTTTGATCTCTTATCGAGTATCACATCATCCCTATTAACCGTGGAGCGCAGCGCAGTCAGTTTTTCAGCCGCTAAGGCTTCGGATAGTGCCTCAAGGGCCAATGCGGCCGTCTCGTTTTTGACGCGGAGTGTTGTGTCCGGATCACTAGCGAGAGTGATAATTCCATTCGGCCGGGGCATCTTGAGCTTCATGTACCCGTAATGGGGTATTGCTTGGAAGATTGTAGATGCCTCCCGCCCTAGTATAGCGCGGTATCCGCTATTGAATGGGGCCACCTGGAACATGACCTCTTCGGACCTGTAATTATCCAGCGTGCCGAACACCACATCTAGTGTGATTTTTCCTGTGCAGCGTGTTTCCCGACTGGGGATTATTCCTCTAAAGGTTGTGCTGCTTCGGTCAATGCGGTTCCGCTCTATATCCATTTTTTGGAGGGTTTCCTCGTAAATGAGGTTCAATCCGCTGCCTCCATCCATGTGTACTTTGGTGAGGCGAAAGCCGTCCATTATGGGACTGAGGACCAATGCGGCTGGTGCTCGGGCTGTTTGGAATTTAGGTTCATCACTCGCGTTGAAGGTGATAGCCGTGTCGCTCCATGGGTTTATTGTTGCTACTTGATAGACTTCGGCGAGGCTGCGGAGTGTTCTTTTTCGCATATTATTTGATGCGAAAGTCTCGAAGACTGTGAGAACGGTACTGGTGTCCTCGGGCTGGCTTTCTGCGGCCTCCGAAATTAGGAGGTCCTTGCCATTGGCCACCTGCCGGAGTATCCAACATGCTCTAAGGTTGTGAGTTGGTGTGACGTCCTCTGCACTGTGAATTCTACAGGGTCCATCAAGCCACCTTTCCAGTACGGTTCCATGCCCTGTAGAGGGTTTTGGCTTTTTGATATTTAATCCGGGTGTCTTACTATGATGCACCCTCTTAGTTCGGACGGGATTGCTATTCAAGGCCGGATTATCCCAAATTTTATTTCGGTTTTCCTGGCACTTTCCATCGCACAGTACTTTTGTACTATGGACGCGAAGTCAGCGAAGCGTGTAATATCACGACGAATTATGGCGTTAAGTATTCCCTCGTCCGTGCAATTACTGCAAAAGATTGAAATTGCGTCTCCCTCGCGGCAATCCTTTATCCTGTTCATAACCAGGAGGAATCTGGCCCAGTAATGATGTACTGTTTCCTCGGGCTTTTGCCTGATTTGGGAAAGATCGCTTCTGTTCGGGCGGGCGGGGGGCGTTGAATCTGAAACCTCGCCCAATCTAAGATTCGGAGGCCGAAGAGCTTCCGAACTCTGAAGTTCGGGGTCTTGGATGTTGTCCAATGAATCTAGCCCGTTGCCTGATTCTAAGCTCAGGTCTTGAGTTATATCCTCCCCTCCGCGGGTATCTGGCTTGGTGGGGTCGGGAATTCAGACGTAGCTAGTCCTTAAAATAGATGAAGGGTCGCCACACTGCGCCTCTACCACGGCAACGTGGTGGGTGACTTGGGGAGAGTTAATTTCTCTTAGATCGGGTTTAAGCCCAACCTGGTCATAATCCGTAGCGACCCCCAGGGCGGCCATGCGATCCAAGAGCTCGTTTACGGTAGAGAGCTCCATCGGATCCAGTTGCTCGACAAGCTCCGAGCTGACGTGAAGGTTGCTTTCGATGACCCGAGAGGTCACCGTCGGCGCAACAGCCGAACAGGCGGTCATGAGAAAACCACCTAGCCGGAGGGTTTGGCCGACAGCCAAGGCTCCCTTAGTAACGGCGCCGTCTTCAAAGACGGGAAGAGGCATCCTTCCTAATTGTGACGACATAGAGGAACTCTCAATGAAAGCACCAATGTCGGTGTCAAAACCGGCGGATCTCGGGTAGGGGGTCCCGAACTGTGCGTCAAGGCCGGATGGTAACAAGAGACAAGGGACATGATGTCTTTACCCAGGTTTGGGCCCTCTCGATGGAGGTAATACCCTACTCCTGCTTGATTAATATTGATTATATGGGTAGTACAAGAGTAGATCTACCACGAGATCAAGGATGCTAAACCCTAGAAGCTAGCCTATGGTATGATTGTGTATGAAGATGATCGTCCTACGGACTACAACCCTCCGGTTTATATAGACACCGGATAGGGTTAGGGTTACACAGAGTTGGTTACAATGGTAGGAGATCTTGAATATCCGCATCGCCAAGCTTGCCTTCCGCGCCAAGGAAAGTCCCATCTGGACACGGGACGAAGTCTTCAATCTTGTATCTTCATAGTCCAGGAGTCCGACGAAGGTATAGTCCGGCTACCCGAACACCCCCTAATCCAGGACTCCCTCATTGTCCTACAGACTAAAACCCTCTGGTTTATATAGACACCGGAGAGGGTTAGGGTTACACAAAGTCGGTTACAATGGTAGGAGATCTGAATATCCGCATCGCCTAGCTTGCCTTCCACGCCAAGGAAAGTCCCATCCGGACACGGGACGAAGTCTTCAATCTTGTATCTTCATAGTCCAGGAGTCCGGCTGAAGCTATAGTCCGGCTATCCGAACACCCCCTAATCCAGGACTCCCTCAGTAGCCCCTAAACCAGGCTTCAATGACGATGAGTCCAGCGCACAGATTGTCTTCGGCATTGCAAGGCGGGTTCCTCCTCCAAGTTCTTCATAAAAGTTGGTAAACACTAAAAGTAGTGTCCGGCTCTGCAAAATAAGTTTCCACATATTGCCATAGAGAGAATAATATTAACACAAATCTAATCTGCTGATGTATTCCATAGCGTGACATCACACTGCGGCCAAGCCTTTATTCGAATCGTTTTCACTTCTCCACCTCAGCGCGTTTTGCGAGGCGGTTTCCTTGGCACGTATTGTCAAAGCAGAGATCGTGTCCCCTTTATTTACGGGATTCTCATCAATACGGACGTGGGTAACCCAACCGCGCCATTTATCGCGGCGCTTGGGAGGCAAGCGAGTTTTACTAGGCCGGTGGGGACGCATAGTCGCATCCGCCCATATAAGGGGATAAGGATCCACCTTTTTACCTACGCCTTCTTCCTCCTTTGCCTATCCATCTTCTGCGCACCCGAGCTCCAGCGCCCAAGCCCGCACTTCCTACCTCAACCTTCCCCAGCAATGTCCGGAGCGGGAGGCAAGTGGATGGTCTCCTCCGTTACGGAGAGCCATGTCAAAAAACTAAGGAAGGCCGGATACTTGTCCGACAACATTGCGCACCGGCTTCCTGAAGAGGGGCATCTTCTCCCCACCCCTAGGCCCCATGAGAGGGTTGTATTCCTTCCCCACTTCCTCCGTGGACTGGGTTTTCCACTCCACCCATTTGTCCGGGGACTCATGTTCTACTACGGCCTGGATTTCCATGATGTGGCCCCGAATTTGTCCTCAACATGTCGGTGTTTATCGTCATGTGCGAGGCTTTCCTCCGCATCCGCCCCCATTTCGGCTTTGGCTCAAGACTTTCAACGTCAAGCCGAAGGTGGTGCGCGGCAGCCAAGCGGAGTGCCGAGGTGCCATGGCGGGCAACATGGCCAACGTCCTATGGCTCGAAGGCTCCTTTGTGGAGACCCTGAAGGGGTGGCAATCAGGGTGGTTTTACATCACCGAGCCGCGCGACCCTAAATGGGTCGCAGCCCCTGAGTTCCGATCCGGACCCCCCACGCGGCTCACGTCCTGGAAAGAGACGGGCCTGTCGTGGGGCAACGAAGAAGAGGTGATCGGACTGCAAACATGCATCCAGTCCCTGGCGAACAAGCGGCTCAAGCTTGTCAATATAGTCTAGGTCATGCTCGTCCGCCGGATCCTCCCGTGTCAACAACGGGCTTTCACACTGTGGGAGTTCGATCCGGCGCAGCACCAAACCTTGAGCAGGCTCTTCAACATGACGTACGAAGATGCCTGGAAGGTGCTATTCAAGGGTGCCGAAGCTCCCGCGTCCGCGTCCGAGGACCGCGGATTCAGCACACAGCGTCCAGCTAGCGCGGTGAGTTATCCTTACCTTTTACAGGAAATTTGTTTCTCATAGATTGACTTTATGCGGGATCTAAACTCCCCTACCTTTGACAGGCGTGGCAGGAGAAGTCCGGACAGGTCAACTGTCCGGCCCCTTTGCCCGAAGACCCAGCAGATGCTCGTTTATCGAAGCTGCTGGCTCCGGCGCCTTATGTGGTGCCGGAGAAGAAGGCCAAGAAGAAGAAGGCCACGGGGACTCGAAAGAGTTTCCGTAATATGGTGGTGTCGGACTCATCGTTTGACGAATCCGAGACGCACTCCTCCCGTGAAGACGAGGAGGAGGAAGAAGAAACCTCTCCCCCTCCAGCGGGGGGAGGAAAGAAGAGGAAGGCCACCCCAATTGGGGAGGCCTAAGGGCCCAAGAAGGGGAAAACCCTTCCACCGGACTACTCCCCTGACGCCGACGAGGGCGAAGAGGAGTGGACACAAAGGGCCAGGCGCTCTGCGGGATCGTAAGTATTCAGATACCAGAGTGACTCATAGCTTTCCTTTGTTGCACAGCTTTTTCTTATGTCGAACATAATTATGCAGTCCGCCCAAGGCCGGACTCGACGAGTCGTCGAGCGGCTCCCTGGATTCATCGGACGTGAACTCAGTTCCGCCCGCTGTCTCCCCCCGCACTGCGGACCACGCCGAAGTGGCGTCGCGACAAGCTCCGGGGCAGGAGGAGGTGGTCCTGGAAGAGCCGCAAGGCGACCTCCCGGACTCCAGGAGTAAAAGGGACAAGACCCCACAGGGCTCCAAGTCCGGCTTTGAGCCGGACACCGCGCCGGAATCTTCAACAGTTCCGGACCGTGGTAGGCGAACTCCTTCCAAGAGGAGCAAGCCTTCTGAGCCGGCGGCCTCCGTCCAACCGGAGGTGCCGGACAATCCGCTGGAGGTGCTTAACAGCGCCTCCATCGACGAGGAGCACCGTACTATTATGAGTACGGTGATCCAGAAGGTTCAATCCGCCAAGAGCCGACTGACTGAAGCTTGCACTAGCCTTCTAACAGGCTTCGAGGTAAGTAAAAATATGTAAAAATATTACCGCATAGACAGTAGCCCCTGATGCTCTGTTTGGTGTTCGGAAAGAAAAGCCGAATAGAGGATCAAATAATTTCGCAGGAGTCTAACAAAAAATGAGTCAATATGCGTATGCAGGCTTCGCTGCTTGCTACCGCCGCACTGACTGTGGAGGTAGGTACCCTGAAGCAGGGTCTCGAGCGGACCGAGCAAGAGCTCGGCCTTGCCAAGCAGCAGCTCGAGGAGAAAGAAGGTAAGAGATACCTTATAGAAAAATATATATATAAAGATGCAATTGCAAAAAAATCACAGGATTATGCTACTTGTTGTAGGGGCCACGACTGAGGTGGCAACCCTCAAGCAGGCGCTGTTCGAGGCCGAGAAGAGAGCGGCCTCAGAGTGCAATGAGCGGGAGAAATTTGAGGCGCAGGTCGGCGAGGTGCAGCAAGAGCTTCAGGCTCTCATGAAAAAACATGAGAGTTTGGAGCTTGACTCTAAAACGCGAGCGTCCGAGCTTGCCAAGGCCGTCAAGACTGCCAAGTCTGCCAAGGTCGAAGCCCAGAAGGCCCTCGATGAATTGGATGCGGTGAAAAAGATAGCGGCGGGTAAGGCATTTTTTATGCAAAGCAGACATATAAAAGTAAACTACTTGTTACTTACCTGAATCCGGAGCTCTCCAGGGGCGTTCGCAGATCTTCCCCGCAGCGTATCCGATGCCGCCGCATTCTACCGAGCCGAAGAGGGCAGCTCGACGGAGAAGGTGTTCTGGTCTCAGTACGCTGAGGCCGGACACCCTGTGCCTTTGAGCGACCAGCTGAAGCAGCTGGTTGAGCTCCACAAGGCGGACGAACAGGCCATGAAGGGCTTCATAGTTCGGCTGTGGCCTGGAGAGGCCCTGCCTGGGAGCTACTTCGGACTAGTGCAGCGGCTGGTGGAGGCCTGTCCACGGCTCGAGGTCATCAAGCGCTCCGTCTGCATCGAAGGTGCCCGTAGGGCCCTTGCCCGTGCAAAGGTGCACTGGGGTAAGCTAGACGGTGAGAAGCTTGTGAGGGACGGGCCGCCGCTGGGGAAGGAGCATCGCAAGCCCGAGAACTATTACAAGGATGTTCTGAAGGGTGCCCGCCTTGTGGCGGATGAATGTACAAAATATGTAATTTTTGAATGAACTCACTCGTGTTGTCCTGTGCGCTGAAAACTTGTTCATTTGCGCTAAGCAATGCTTGTTGAATTTAAAATATTATTTTTTGTGCGGCCATTTATCAAAAAATTGAGAGATGGCCAGTCGTCGGCTTCCGCCCCCATGCCACTAGTGCCGGGGTGTTCGGGATAAACCTGAGCGCTCTTTTTCCCATGTTTGGGTCCTTCGAGGGAGGCGCTCAGCACAACGAACAAGGCAATCAGACTATAATGCTTGAACACTCTCACTTAGCCATAGAACTTTATAATTTTAAATTTCGGTGAAGCCCCTAGTATTCGGAAGACCGAGTTCGGGGCGCTATCCACGCTTGGCCGGACAAAATCCGGTTCCTCGCTCTAAGCAGCATAGGTCTTTAAGGACCCGAAAAACCTCTCGAACAGCGACCGGTCTCTCGCCCTATCATGACAGTCAGTTTTAGCTTTCTCTACTGAGGTGCTCCGCCCAGCTCAACTGGGGCACAATCGCAGTAGTTCTCCTAGTGCTACCTTAGCCGAAATAGCAGAACGTAAGGCACCAAAACATAGGAGCCGGGCAAACCCAACTATTGACCCAAATCATGATTCGGAGCCGATGCATATAGTGCTATAAGTTCGGGGTGCCGCACTTATGAAGTGTTCGGACTTCTTACACCATATTACGGGGTATTGAAGTCCCTGGCGTATTTGCCGTACCATAGTGTACGGGTGCCACATGTCATTAATGAACATATATAAAAATAGAGTAATGCAAAAAATAGACAAAAAGCTATGCATTGTTTATAAGAGGGCTGCTATCTAAGCATAACGATACACATAGTGCGATAAGCAAACGAAATTGGACTATTTAACATGTCCTGGCCAGGGGCAGGCCGTGGAATTGTATTCAAAATAGGTATACTGCTCGTAATAGAGACCACCTGGGAGTTCCATAATGCGGCGTGGCTTGTATGCTTTCCTGGATCTTGTATCGTTTGAGCGGCAGTTGAATTGCCGGACAGGTCGTCCGAAGTATGGAGTCCTGAAAGTAAAAGAAAACTAAAAAAAATTCGGCAGCCCCTAGTGCGGTTTAAGCCGTATTTCGAGCGTGCCGTGATAGTGCCCCTTCCCCTGTGCCCATGGTATTTCGAGAGCGTACTTATGTACGCGAGGCACTTGTTTCACTATATTGCGAGGGCTAGGGTTGGGGCTGCACTGCTACGCTAGCTCGGAACGTGCCAGGCGGTCTTGTTGTAGGTTACTCCGGGCGCGCTTGACAGTGTCCAACTTTTTGAAGGCCGGACTAGAGAACTGCCTAGAAAGGCTGCTTTGTACTTCTGCTGCGAGCACCGCCGTATGCTCCTCCGTTCGGAGGGAGCGTTCGGTGTTTCCGTTGACCGTGATTACTCCTCGAGGGCCTGGCATCTTGAGCTTGAGGTATGCATAGTGTGGTACCGCATTGAACTTTGCGAACGCGGTTCATTCGAGTAGTGCGTGATAGCCACTGCGGAACGATACTATGTCGAAGATTAACTCCTCGCTTCGGAAGTTATCCAGAGATCCGAAGACCACTTCAAGTGTGACTGAGCCTGTACAGTTGGCCTCTACACTTGGTATGACGCCTTTAAAGGTTGTTTTGGTGGGCTTGATCCTTGAGGGATCTATGTCCATTTTCCGCATTGTATCCTGGTAAAGCAGGTTCAGGCTGCCGCCGCCGTCCATAAGGACTCTTGTGAGATGAAATCCGTCGATAATTGGGTCTAGAACCAATGCGGCGAATCCTCCATGACGGATGCTAGTGGGGTGGTCTCTTCGATCAAAAGTGACCGGATAGGAGGACCATGGGTTGAACTTTGGGGCGACTGGCTCCAGCGCATATATGTCCCGTAGTGCACGCTTCCGCTCCCTCTTGGGGATGTGGGTTGCGTATATCATGTTCACCGTCCGCACTTGTGGGGGAAAACCCTTCTGTCCACTGTTGTTCGGCGGCCTGGGCTCTTCCTCGTCGTCGCTATGCAGCCCCTTGTCTCTATTTTCGGCATTTAACTTTCCTGCCTGCTTGAACACCCAACAATCCCTGTTGGTGTGATTGGCTGGTCTTTCGGGGGTGCTGTGTATCTGGCACAAGCGGTCAAGTATTCGGTCCAAACTGGACGGGCCCTGAGTGTTTCTTTTGAATTGCTTTTTCCGCTGACCGGGTTTGTAGCCTCGGAATCCGGCATTGACTGTCGTATCCTCGTTGCTGTCGCTGTTAACACGGCGTTTCTGCTTGTTCCGGCGCGATCTGCCGCTTTTGTCCTTGGTATCCGAATTACCAAGGTTCTTGGTTAAGTTGTTGCTGCGAGCTAGCCAGCTGTCTTCTCTCGCGCAAAAGTGGGTCATGAGTGTCGTGAGGGCTGCCAAAGATTTCGGCTTCTCCTGTCCCAGGTGCCGGGCAAGCCACTCGTCGCGGATATTATGCTTGAAGGCTGCTAGGGCCTCCGCGTCCGGACAGTCAACTATTTGATTTTTCTTTGTTAGGAACCATGTCCAGAATTGCCTAGCCGATTCCTCTGGCTGCTGGATTATGTGGCTTAGGTCATCGGCGTCCGGTGGTCGCACATAAGTGCCCTGGAAGTTGTCAAGGAATGCGGCTTCCAGGTCCTCCCAAGAACCGATTGAGTCTGCTGGCAAGCTGTTAAGCCAATGCCGGGCCGGTCCCTTAAGTTTGAGTGGGAGGTATTTGATGGCGTGTAGATAATCACCGCGGGCCATGTGGATATGAAGGAGATAATCCTCGATCCATACCGCATGATCTGTTGTGCCATCGTATGATTCGATGTTTACGGGTTTGAAGCCCTCAGGGATTTTATGATCCATTACTTCATCTGTGAAGCATAGTGGGTGTGCGGCGCCTCTGTACTGGGCTATATCACGACGCAGCTCAAAGGAGCTTTGTCTATTGTGTTCGGCCCGGCCGGATTTATTGTATCCGGAGTGACGATCACCGTCACGTGCCGTGGGGCGCCCGCGCGATCCGTAGATCGATATTGTTTGCCTTGCCTTGTCCTCCAGTATATCTCATAGGCCTGGCACGTTTTCCCGTGCCTTAGCATGTTTTGGGCGGCGTCGGGGCATGGCTTGAGTGGAGGGCTTAGAGGCCTCTCTGTTGCGGCCACGAGGTGGCTGGTCTGCCATGTCATGCGCTGGTGATGTAGGTGCTTCCTCCTCTAATCGGGGTAGCAGCCTGCACTTTGGGTAACGCTTGGAGGGGCGTTCGAGTTCATACTCTTCGGCCGCAAGGACTTCAGTCCATCTGTCAGCTAGCAAATCTTGATCAGCTCTAAGCTGTTGCTGCTTTTTCTTGAGGCTGCTTGCCGTGGCTAAAAGCCTACGTTTAAAATGCTCTTGGTCAGCGGGGGCTGATGGTACTACGAATTCTCGTCGTCTAGGCTTGCCTCGTCTTCGGAAGGAGGCATATAGTTATCATCCTCAACCTCTCGGTCTGCCGCTCTCTCATGAGGGCTGGCTTCTCCATCTTCCTGTGCCGAATCTTGCTGGAGGGGGTGTTATTCGGCGCTATCCGGAGTAGTATTATCTCTAGTGCCGGAATCACCGTTTTTGCTTTGTCGGGATTTAGAACGGCGCCGCTGACGCCGGCGCTTGGGATGTTTCTTAGAGGTGTCATCCCCCGCTTTTCCATCGCCATCTCCATCTTTGGGAGTGTCCACCATATATATGTTATATGACGAGGTGGCCTTCCAGCGCCCTACAGGAGCTGGTTCCTGTTCGTCTCCTGCATCGTCGTCCATACCGTCGATGTCTTCGGAGTCGAAGTCGAGCATGTCGGTTAAATCGTCGACAGTGGCTACGAAGTGGGTGGTGGGTGGGCTTTGAATTTCTTCATCGTCCGCATCCCATCCTCGCTGACCATAGTCCGACCAGGGCTCTCCTGATAAAGAGAGAGACTTTAGTGAGTTCAGGATGTCGCCAAAGGGCGAGTGCTGAAAGATGTCCGCGGCGGTGAACTCCATGATTGGCGCCCAATCGGATTTGATCGGCAGGGGCGCGGGGGGTTCGGAGTCCGGAGAGGAATCCGGATCCTCGGAGTCATGGGTCATGCAGAGTGTGGGGCTGGTGTTTGGCTCGATCGCCTTTGAGATCGCAGCCCCTGAGGTGGCGTCCAACCGCTCATCCTCGATCGGTGCAGCAGGCTCTGAATTAAGGGTCGGAACCAACGCGCGTGCGGCCTCCAGGACACTGTTCGGCGGCAAAGCTAGATCATGCCCATCGAGACAGTGCGGCGCGCTTGGCTATGGCTCGAATCAGTCGAAGATCAAGTCCCCGCGGATGTCAGCCGTGTAGTTCAAACTTCCAAACCTGAACTGATGGCCAGGGGCGTAGCTTTCGATCTGCTCCAGGCGGCCAACCAAATTGGCCCGCAGTGCGAAGCCGCCAAAGACGAAGATCTGTCCGGGGAGAAAAGTCTCACCCTGGACTGCATCGTCGTTGATGATCAAAGGAGCCATCGGGCCTAAAAGTGACGACACAGAGGAACTCTCAATGAAAGCACCAATTTCGGTGTCAAAACCGGCGGATCCCGGGTAGGGGGTCCCGAACTGTGGGTCTAGGCGGATGGTAATAGGAGACAAGGGACACAATGTTTTACCCAGGTTCGGGCCCTCTTGATGGAGGTAAAACCCTACGTCCTGCTTGATTAATATTGATGATATGGGTAGTACAACAGTTGATCTAGCACGAGATCAAGGAGGCTAAACCCTAGAAGCTAGCATATGGTATGATTGTTGTATGTTGGAGTTGTTGTCCTACGGACTAAAACCCTCCGGTTTATATAGACACCGGAGAGGGTTAGGGTTACACAAAGTCGGTTACAATGGTAGGAGATCTGAATATCCACATCGCCTAGCTTGCCTTCCACGCCAAGGAAAGTCCCATCCGGACACGGGACGAAGTCTTCAATCTTGTATCTTCATAGTCCAGGAGTCCGGCTGAAGCTATAGTCCGGCTATCCGAACACCCCCTAATCCAGGACTCCCTCACCCATGTAGGCAGTGTTGGAAATATGCCCTAGAGGCAATAATAAAAGCATTATTATTGTATTTCCTTGTTCATGATAATTGTCTTTATTCATGCTATAATTGTGTTATCCGGAAATCGTAATACATGTGTGAATAATAGACACCAACATGTCCCTAGTAAGCCTCTAGTTGACTAGCTCGTTGATCGACGGATAGTCATGGTTTCCTGACTATGGACATTGGATGTCATTGATAACGAGATCACATCATTAGGAGAATGATGTGATGGACAAGACCCAATCCTAAACATAGCACAAGATCGTATAGTTCGTTTGCTAGAGTTTTCCAATGTCAAGTATCCTTTCCTTAGACCATGAGATCGTGTAACTTCCGGATACCGTAGGAGTGCTTTGGTATACCAAACGTCACAACGTAACTGGGTGACTATAAAGGTATACTACGGGTATCTCCAAAAGTATCTGTTGGGCTGACACGGATCGAGACTGGGATTTGTCACTCCGCTTGACGGAGAGGTATCACCGGGCCCACTCGGTAATGCATCATCATAATGAGCTCAATGTGATCAAAATGTTTGATCACGGGATCATGCATTACGGTACGAGTAAAGTGACTTGCCGGTAACGAGATTGAACGAGGTATTGGGATACCGACGATCGAATCTCGGGCAAGTAAAATACCGATTGACAAAGGGAATCGTATACGGGATTAATTGAATCCTCGACATCGTGGTTCATCCGATGAGATCATCGTGGAGCATGTGGGAGCCAGCATGGGTATCCAGATCCCGCTGTTGGTTATTGCCCGAGAGCCTTCTCGGTCATGTCTGCATGTCTCCCGAACCCGTAGGGTCTACACACTTAAGGTTCAGTGACGCTAGGGTTGTGAAGATATGTATATGCAGTAAACCGAATGTTGTTCGGAGTCCCGGATGAGATCCCCGACGTCATGAGGAGTTCCGGATTGGTCCGGAGGTGAAGAATTATATATAGGAAGAACAGTTTCGGCCATCGGGAGTGATCTGGGGGTCACCGGTATTGTACCGGGACTACCAGATGGGTCCCGGGGGTCCACCGGGTGGGGCCACCCATCCCGGAGGGCCCCATGGGCTGAAGTGGGAGGGGGGACCAGCCCTTAGTGGGCTGGTGCACCCCCAAGGCCCACCCCCTGCGCCTAGGGTTGGAACCCTAGGGTGGGGGGGGGCGCCCACTTGCCTTGGTGGGCACTCCACCCCCCTTGGCCGCCGCCCCCTCTGGAGATGGGATCTCCAGGGGCCGGCGCCCCCCTAGGGGGCCTATATAAAGGGGGGGGGGGAGGGGCAGCCACACCCTTGCCCCTGGCGCCTCCCTCTCTCCCTGCTACACCTCTCCCTCTCGCAGTGCACGGCGAAGCCCTGCTGTTGTGACGCCCTGCATCCACCACCACGCCGTCGTGCTGCTGGATCTTCATCAACCTCTCCTTCCCCCTTGCTGGATCAAGAAGGAGGAGACGTCACGCTGACCGTACGTGTGTTGAACGCGGAGGTGCCGTCCGTTCGGTGCTAGGATCTCCGGTGATTTGGATCACGTCGTGTATGACTACTTCATCCCCGTTCTCTGAACGCTTCCGCTCGCGATCTACAAAGGTATGTAGATGCATCCGATCACTCGTTGCTAGATGAACTCATAGATGGATCTTGGTGAAACCGTAGGAAATTTTTTGTTTTCTGCAACGTTCCGCTACAGTGGCATCATGAGCTAGGTCTATGCGTAGTTCTTCTTGCGTGAGTAGAACACAATTTGTTGTGGGCGTAGATTTGTCAACTTTCTTGCCGCTACTAGTCTTATCTTGCTTCAGCGGTATTGTGGGATGAAGCGGCCCGGACCAACCTTACACGTACGCTTACGTGAGACCGGTTCCACCGGCTAACATGCACTAGTTGCATAAGGTGGCTGGCGGGTGTCTGTCTCTCCCACTTTAGTTGGAGCGGATTCGATGAAAAGGGTCCTTATGAAGGGTAAATAGAAGTTGACAAATCACGTTGTGGCTTTCACGTAGGTAAGAAAACGTTCTTGCTAGAACCCTAATTCAGCCACGTAAAACTTGCAACAACAATTAGAGGACGTCTAACTTGTTTTTGCAGCAAGTGCTTTGTGATCTGATATGGCCAAAGTTGTGATGAATGATGAATGATCTATATGTGATGTATGAGATGTTCATGCTATTGTAATAGGAATCATGACTTGCATGTCAATGAGTATGACAACCGGCAAGAGCCATAGGAGTTGTCTTTATTTTTGTATGACCTGCGTGTCATCAAGAAACGCCATGTAAATTACTTTACTTTATTGCTAAACGCGTTAGCCATAGTAGTAGAAGTAATAGTTGGTGAGCAACTTCATGGAGACACGATGATGGAGATCATGATGATGGAGATCATGGTGTCAAGCCGGTGACAAAGATGATCATGGAGCCCCAAGATGGAGATCAAAGGAGCTATGTGATATTGGCCATATCATGTCACGTTTATTATTTGATTGCATGTGATGTTTATCATGTTTTGCATCTTGTTTACTTAGAACAACGGTAGTAAATAAGATGATCCCTCATAATAATTTCAAGAAGTGTTCCCCCTAACTGTGCACCGTTGCGACAGTTCGTTGTTTCGAAGCACCACGTGATGATCGGGTGTGATAGATTCTAACGTTCACATACAACGGGTGTAAGACAGATTTACACATGCAAACACTTAGGTTGACTTGACGAGCCTAGCATGTACAGACATGGCCTCGGAACACGGAAGACCGAAAGGTCGAGCATGAGTCGTATAGAAGATACGATCAACATGAAGATGTTCACTGATGTTGACTAGTCCGTCTCACGTGATGATCGGACACGGCCTAGTTGACTCGGATCATGTTATACTTAGATGACTAGAAGAGGGATGTCTATCTAAGTGGGAGTTCATTAAATAATTTGATTAGATGAACTTTATTATCATGAACTTAGTCTAAAAAATTTACAATATGTCTTGTAGATCAAATGGCCAACGTAGTCCTCAACTTCAACGCATTCCTAGAGAAAACCAAGCTGAAAGACGATGGCAGCAACTATACGGACTTGGTCCGGAACCTGAGGATCATCCTCATAGCTGCCAAGAAAGATTATGTCCTACGAGCACCGCTGGGTGATGCACCTGTTCTCCCTGCAGAACAAGACGTTATGAACGCTTGGCAGGCACGTTCCGATGACCACTCCCTCGTTCAGTGCGACATGCTTTACAACTTAGAGCCGGGGCTCCAAAAGCGTTTTGAGAGACACGGAGCATATGAGATGTTCGAAGAGCTGAAAATGGTTTTCCAAGCTCATGCCCGGGTCAAGAGATTTGAAGTCTCTGACAAATTCTTTAGCTGTAAGATGGAGGAAAGTAGTTCTGTCAGTGAGCACATACTCACTATGTCTGGGTTACATAACCGCTTAACTCAGCTGGGAGTTAATCTCCCGGACGACGCGGTCATTGACAGAATCCTCCAGTCGCTTCCACCAAGCTACAAGAGCTTTGTGATGAACTTCAATATGCAGGGGATGGAAAAGACCATTCCTGAAGTAT
This sequence comes from Aegilops umbellulata, assembly GCA_032464435.1. NCBI lineage: Eukaryota > Viridiplantae > Streptophyta > Magnoliopsida > Poales > Poaceae > Aegilops > Aegilops umbellulata. The sequence goes on along the minus strand of CP136057.1, from coordinate 74,337,000 downwards.
TTGCTATGCTGAAATCAGCAGAGGTAGAAGTCAAGAAGGAACATCAAGTGTTGATGGTGAATAAAACCACTAAGTTCAAGAAGGGCAAGGGTAAAAAGAACTTAAAGAAGGACGGCAAGGAAGTTGCCGCGCCCGGCAAGCAAGCTGCCGGGAAGAAGCCAAAGAATGGACCCAAGCCCGAGACTGAGTGCTTTTATTGCAAGGGAAGTGGTCACTGGAAGCGGAACTGCCCCAAATACTTAGCGGACAAGAAGGTCGGCAAAACAAAAGGTATATGTGATATACATGTAATTGATGTGTACCTTACCAGTACTCGTAGTAGCTCTTGGGTATTTGATACCGGTGCAGTTGCTCACATTTGTAACTCAAAGCAGGAGCTGCGGAATAAACGGAGACTGGCAAAGGACGAGGTGACGATGCGCATCGGGAATGGTTCCAAGGTCGATGTGATCGCCGTCGGCACGCTACCTCTACATTTACCTACGGGATTAGTTTTAAACCTCAATAATTGTTATTTAGTGCCAAGTTTGAGCATGAACATTGTGTCTGGATCTCGTTTAATTCGAGATGGCTACTCATTTAAATCCGAGAATAATGGTTGTTCTATTTATATGAGAGATATGTTTTATGGTCATGCTCCGATGGTTAATGGTTTATTCTTAATTAATCTCGTACGTGATGATACACATATTCATAGTGTGAATACCAAAAGAGTTAAAGTTGATAACAATAGTCCCACATACTTGTGGCACTGCCGCCTTGGTCACATATGTGTCAAACGCATGAAGAAGCTCCATGCAGATGGACTTTTAGAGTCTCTTGATTATGAATCATTTGACACGTGCGAACCATGCCTCATGGGTAAAATGACCAAGACTCCGTTCTCAGGAACAATGGAGCGAGCAACCAACTTATTGGAAATCATACATACTGATGTGTGCGGTCCAATGAGTGTTGAGGCTCGCGGTGGCTATCGTTATGTTCTCACCCTCACTGATGAGTTGAGTAGATATGGGTATATCTACTTAATGAAACACAAGTCTGAGACCTTTGAAAAGTTCAAGGAATTTCAGAGTGAGGTTGAAAATCAACGTGACAGAAAGATCAAGTTTCTACGATCAGATCATGGAGGAGAATACTTGAGTCATGAATTTGGCACACACTTAAGAAAATGGGAATAGTTTCACAACTCACGCCGCCTGGAACACCTCAGCGTAATGGTGTGTCCGAACGTCGTAATCGCACTCTATTAGATATGGTGCGATCTATGATGTCTCTTACCGATTTACCGCCATCTTTTTGGGGCTATGCTTTAGAGACTGCCGCATTCACTTTAAATAGGGCTCCGTCGAAATCCGTTGAGACGACACCGTATGAATTATGGTTTGGGAAGAAACCTAAGCTGTCGTTTCTAAAAGTTTGGGGATGCGATGCTTATGTCAAGAAACTTCAACCTGAAAAGCTCGAACCCAAGTCGGAAAAATGCGTCTTCATAGGATACCCTAAAGAAACTATTGGGTACACCTTCTACCTCAGATCCGAAGGCAAGATCTTTGTTGCCAAGAATGGATCCTTTCTAGAGAAGGAGTTTCTCTCGAAAGAAGTAAGTGGGAGGAAAGTAGAACTTGATGAAGTGTTACCTCTTGAACCGGAAAATGGCGCAACTCAAGAAAACGTTTCTGAGGTGCCTGCACCGGCTAGAGAGGAAATTAATGATGATGATCAAGATGCTTCTGATCAAGCTCCTACTGAAATTCGTAGGTCCACAAGGACATGTTCCGCACCAGAGTGGTACGACAACCCTGTCTTGGAAATCATGATGTTAGACAACGGTGAACCTTCGAACTATGAAGAAGCAATGGCGGGCCCGGATTCCGACAAATGGCTGGAAGCCATGAAATCCGAGATAGGATCCATGTATGAAAATGAAGTATGGACTTTGACTGACTTGCCCATTGAGCGGCGAGCCATAGAAAATAAATGGATCTTTAAGAAGAAGACAGACGCGGATGGTAATGTGACCATCTATAAAGCTCGGCTTGTCGCTAAGGGTTATCGACAAGTTCAAGGGGTTGACTACGATGAGACTTTCTCATCGGTAGCGAAGCTGAAGTCCGTCCGAATCATGTTAGCAATTGCCGCATTCTACGATTATGAAATATGGCAAATGGACGTCAAAACGGCATTCCTTAATGGTTTCCTTAAGGAAGAATTGTATATGATGCAGCCGGAAGGTTTTGTCGATCCTAAGAATGCTGACAAGGTGTGCAAGCTCCAACGCTCGATTTATGGGCTGGTGCAAGCATCTCGGAGTTGGAACATTCGCTTTGATGAGATGATCAAAGCGTTTGGATTTACGCAGACTTATGGAGAAGCCTGTGTTTACAAGAAAGTGAGTGGGAGCTCTGTAGCATTCCTCATATGATATGTAGACGACATACTTTTGATGGGAAATGATATAGAACTCTTGGACAACATTAAGGCCTACTTGAATAAGAGTTTTTCAATGAAGGACCTTGGAGAAGCTGCTTATATATTAGGCATCAAGATCTATAGAGATAGATCAAGACGCCTCATAGGTCTTTCACAAAGCACATACCTTGATAAGATATTGAAGAAGTTCAATATGGATCAATCTAAGAAGGGGTTCTTACCTGTGTTACAAGGTATAAAATTGAGCTCAGTTCAATGTCCGACCACGACAGAAGATATAGAAGAGATGAGTGTCATCCCCTATGCCTCAGCCATAGGTTCTATTATGTATGCTATGCTGTGGACCAGACCTGATGTAAACCTTGCCGTAAGTTTGGTAGGAAGGTACCAAAGTAATCCCGGCAAGGAACACTGGACAGCGGTCAAAAATATCCTGAAGTACCTGAAAAGGACTAAGGAAATGTTTCTCGTTTATGGAGGTGACGAAGAGCTCGTCATAAAGGCTTACGTCGATGCTAGCTTCGACACAGATCTAGATGACTCTAAGTCACAAACCGGATACGTGTATATTTTGAATGGTGGGGCAGTAAGCTGGTGCAGTTGCAAGCAGAGCGTCGTGGCGGGATCTACATGTGAAGCGAAGTACATGGCAGCCTCGGAGGCAGCACATGAAGCAATTTGGGTGAAGGAGTTCATCACCGACCTCGGAGTCATACCCAATGCGTCGGGGCCAATCAAACTCTTATGTGACAACACTGGAGCTATTGCACTTGCCAAGGAGCCCAGGTTTCACAAGAAGACTAGGCACATCAAGCGTCGCTTCAACTCCATTCGTGAAAATGTTCAAGATGGAGACATAGATATTTGTAAAGTGCATACGGACCTGAATGTAGTAGATCCGTTGACTAAACCTCTCCCTAGAGCAAAACATGATCAACACCAGAATTCCATGGGTGTTCGATTCATCACAATGTAACTAGATTATTGACTCTAGTGCAAGTGGGAGACTGTTGGAAATATGCCCTAGAGGCAATAATAAAAGCATTATTATTATATATCCTTGTTCATGATAATTGTCTTTATTCATGCTATAATTGTGTTATCCGAAAATCGTAATACATGTGTGAATAATAGACACCAACATGTCCCTAGTAAGCCTCTAGTTGACTAGCTCATTGATCAACGGATAGTCATGGTTTCCTGACTATGGACATTGGATGTCATTGATAACGAGATCACATCATTAGGAGAATGATGTGATGGACAAGACACAATCCTAAACATAGCACAAGATCGTATAGTTCGTTTGCTAGAGTTTTCCAATGTCAAGTATCCTTTCCTTAGACCATGAGATCGTGTAACTCCCGGATACCATAGGAGTGCTTTGGGTATACCAAACGTCACAACGTAACTGGGTGACTATAAAGGTATACTACGGGTATCTCCGAAAGTGTCTGTTGGGTTGACACGGATCGAGACTGGGATTTGTCACTCCGCTTGACGGAGAGGTATCACCGGGCCCACTCGGTAATGCATCATCATAATGAGCTCAATGTGATCAAAATGTTTGATCACGGGATCATGCATTACGGTACGAGTAAAGTGACTTGCCGGTAACGAGATTGAACGAGGTATTGGGATACCGATGATCGAATCTCGGGCAAGTAAAATACCGATTGACAAAGGAATCGTATACGGGATTAATTGAATCCTCGACATCGTGGTTCATCCGATGAGATCATCCTGGAGCATGTGGGAGCCAACATGGGTATCCATATCCCGCTATTGGTTATTGCCCGAGAGCCATCTCGGTCATGTCTGCATGTCTCCCGAACCCGTAGGGTCTACACACTTAAGGTTCGGTGACGCTAGGGTTGTGAAGATATGTATATGCAGTAACCCGAATGTTGTTCGGAGTCCTGGATGAGATCCCCGACGTCACGAGGAGTTCCGGATTGGTCCGGAGGTGAAGAATTATATATAGGAAGTACAGTTTCGGCCATCGGGAGTGATCTGGGGGTCACCGGTATTGTACCGGGACTACCAGATGGGTCCCGGGGTCCACCGGGTGGGGCCACCCATCCCGGAGGGCCCCATGGGCTGAAGTGGGAGGGGGGACCAGCCCTTAGTGGGCTGGTGCGCCCCCCAAGGCCCACCCCCTGCGCCTAGGGTTGGAACCCTAGGGTGGGGGGGGGGGGGGCGCCCACTTGCCTTTGGGGGCACTCCACCCCCCTTGGCCGCCACCCCCTCTGGAGATGGGATCTCCAGGGGCCGGCGCCCCCCCAGGGGGCCTATATAAAGGGGGGGAGGGAGGGGCAGCCGTACCCTTGCCCCTGGCGCCTCCCTCTCTCCCTGCTACACCTCTCCCTCTCGCAGTGCACAGCGAAGCCCTGCTGTTGTGACGCCCTGCATCCACCACCACGCCGTCGTGCTGCTGGATCTTCATCAACCTCTCCTTCCCCCTTGCTGGATCAAGAAGGAGGAGACGTCACGCTGACCGTACGTGTGTTGAACGCGGAGGTGCCGTCCGTTCGGTGCTAGGATCTCCGGTGATTTGGATCACGTCGTGTACGACTACTTCATCCCTGTTCTCTGAACGCTTCTGCTCGCGATCTACAAAGGTATGTAGATGCATCCGATCACTCGTTGCTAGATGAACTCATAGATGGATCTTGGTGAAACCGTAGGATTTTTTTTGTTTTCTGCAACGTTCCCCTACAGGCAGATGAGGATGGTATGTAAGGGTTTAAGCCCGCTATCGGTTTAAAGCCCATAGCCGTAAACCGGCGTCTGTATGTAAACTTGTATGGTAAGTTAGAAATATTGGAGACCGAACCGGACACGTGTATGAGCTGGTCTCAGGACTCTGTAAACCGACGGGCGTCACCCGTGTATATAAGGGGACGACCCGGCAACGGTTCAAGGACAACAGACAACAACTCGAGACTTGGGCGAAGCTTATTTGCTCCCTAGTCATCGAAACCCCATCAATTCCATCACAACTAGACGTAGGCGTTTACCTTCATCGAAGGGGCCGAACTAGTATAAACTCTCTTGCGTCCCTGTGTCTGCTTTAACCCCTTCAAGCTAAACCGTAGTGATGGCTCCACGACTAAGTCCTTTCATGAGGACATCTGCCGTGACAAAACCATGACAGTTGGCACCCACCGTGGGGATATCACACAATGGTTTCAAGTTCTTGGAGGGCAACTTCGAAGGACTCAAGGGTTACGCCGTGGGCCGGATGACCAAGAGTCGTCGCAGCAAGCTCTACATCGACGATGCAGGATGGGGCCCCAAGGCCGGCTCAATTGAGTACGGGTACCGGGTCCCCTTTGGTGGCATACACGTCTTCATCGGCAAGATCGGTGAACCGGGCCCTGAGCCGGACATCTGCACCAACCTCGTCGAAACGGCTCAGCGTGCACGATCTGCCTAGGCTAAACCGACCGTGAAGCGTGCCTTCATGGGAGTCATCCATGGAGGGGAATATGAGGATAGATCGGAATCTGATGATGAGACCGTCGTTTATTCCGGCGACGAGTCCTCGACCGGAGAGATGAGTAATTATATCAATTACAAGATGGCCAGATTGGGGGCTGTTTCGATGGCGACAGTAATCCGGACCCCTCTGATCTGCCAAACCAGGTCGGAATATTCATGGCGGCACACAAGCGGCGATCCACTCTTCGACCACGGCAGCAATGATCTCCGGGTCAGTAACGGCGACGGTAGCCGGGGCAAGAGGCCATGTGCGCCCGCCGGCTCAAGTTCTATGTGATCTGTTTGATGCGTTGGCTACGCTCATGACAGAGGTTAGCCCGGTGGACCAGGACGCCCACAACGCGGAAATCGCAAAAGTGAAGGATCAAATTGCTCAGGCCAAGGCCAATTTAGCAGCTGAGAATGCCAGGATGATCGCAGAACGGGCCGCTTGGGATGCACAGGCTTATCGGCTTATGCTGGATCGAAATGCGTCACATGAAGTCCTGAAAAGGAATCACCGGTCTCGCTTACCTCCGGTTTTCGAGGCCACAGACCTCTTTAAAACCCCAGGAGCAGGGACCAGCAACCCGCCGGTGGTAAACCGGACGGAAGCGCCAGGGATGGGTGCATCGGTTCAGCCTCGTTTGGTGGATCCGCCCCGTCAGAACAATATCGTGCCTCAGCCTGTCCCAACACCTCCGGGTCACTATTCTAATCCGATGGACAATCTTGTTGCTGCCGCTTCACGACTGGAGGCCATCCCAATTGAAGGCGATTCCCCGCAGGCGGTGGAGACGCGCCGGGTTAAGGAACTTCTTCGGACAGCCTTGATTCAATAGGAAGCATATTCATACAGCCGTGACCATATTCACAGCACCCCTCGTCCGAGCCGGAGCTACAACAGGCGCATGGATGAACCGGCCATGTCAAGCAACACATGAAACCGTGAAGCGCCCCGTGGCAACAACCCGACAGGGGGTATCGGTGATGCTCAGGAAGTGGTAGACCGGGCCCGAGCACGCAGGGAGGCCGAGTTAGTGGCACAATATGAGGCTCGTCAGCTTACATCGGTTCGCACAACTACCTCGGTCGAGCCAGGAGTTACCTCTAGTTCTTTGGGGGTACCATGCCTTGTCCCCGCCTTACGCAATGTGCGCCTGCCCAAGGATTTCAAGGGCCCGCGCAAGGTGCCGAGTTACACTACCGATTTGTCTCCAGAAACATGGGTGGAGAGCTATGAGATGGCCATGGAGATGCTTGATGTGGATGATGCGGCGTGTGCGAAGTATTTCACCATGATGCTAGAAGGGACGACCCGTACTTGGTTAAAAAGTTTACCGCCAATTCTATTAACTCATGGGCCGAGTTGAGATCCCGGTTTATCCAGAATTTTAAGGATACATGTAAGCAGCCTATGTCGATAGTGGACTTAGCGGCCTGTGTCCAGGAAGAAGGAGAGTCGACGACCCGTTGGGTGCGCCGAGTCTCGAAGATCTTGCACTCGTCAGACCGCATCAATGCTGATACAGCAGTTATAACCTTGGAAGGCAACTGCCGGTTTGAGCCTCTGAAGTTGAAATTGGGACGGTTGAAGCGCCATTGCAATGATATGGGGACCCTCATGGCTGCGTTAGTGAAGTATGCTGACTCTGATAGTACCAAGGATCCCGAGTCCGACGATGAAAAGACAGGGAAGGGAAAGAAGAGAAGCAACTCCAAAGGGCAGCAGCACAACGCGGCGGGTCATGGAAACGACGGCAAGCGTAAAGCGGATAGCAGCATGGACTTTGTGGCTAATACCAACGCGCAGGACAAAGGTCAGCGACGAAAGGGTAAACCGCCGAATCGTAGCGGAGCGCCCAATCCCAACCCGGACCGCTTGACTTACCTGTTAAACCAGCCCTGTCCAAAGCATGGGACGAAGGAGATGCCGACCAACCACCTTTGGAAGGATTGCTACATCATGCAAGAGTTCAAAAAATCTAACACTTTCCGGTATGATCACGGATCAGGTGGCGGTTCAGGGTCCGGATCTCATGGGCCGGGTTATGGAGGAGGAAATTCCAGTTCAGATTTCAATGGTAATCAAGGCGGACAAAACAATCAAGGTAACCAGAATAGTCAGGGTGGTTACAACCAGCAGCAGCAGCAGTCGGGTTATCAGAGCCACCCGAAGCAGTTGAATAGTGGGCAGTATCATGTTTTCACCACTAGTTTGGACAAGCGTGACCGAAAGGTTCATAAGCGGGCAGTAAATTCTGTTGAACCGGCGGTGCCCCGTTACTTACGCTGGTCTGAGCAGCCAATCGTATGGAGCAGAAAGGATCACCCTCCCTGGGTTGACAATCCGGGTCAGCTAGCGTTGGTGGTGGCACCTCAGGTGGGAGGTTATAAGTTAACCAAGGTGCTCATGGACGGAGGTAGCAGTATTAACATCCTGTACTATGAGACCTTCCGGCGTATGGGGCTAGCAGATAAAAATCTTAAACTGTCCAATACGGTGTTCCATGGCATGGTACCTGGCAAATTGGCATATCCTGTTGGCAAGATAGCCCTGGAGGTGGCCTTTGGAGATGATTATGGCTCCAGATCAGAAACATTAACCTTTGAGGTGGTGAAAATTCTAAGTCCATATCACGCCCTGTTTGGACGGCCGGCTTATGCTAAATTCATGGCACTGCCCTGCTATGTCTACTTACAGCTCAAGATGCCGGGTCACAAAGGAACAATAACTGTTCATGGGAGCTGCAAGATCGCTTTGGAGTGCGAAGAAGGTGATGCGGCCTATGGTGAGTCGGTTTGTGCCACGGAGGAGTTGAAATTCTACAAGGATAATGTTGATCCGGCAGACATGACTCCGTTGAAAAAGCTAACTACGGAGCATGATCCAGCCCTGAAGTTTAAATCGGCTGTTGAGACTAAGCTTGTTGACTTCGTGCCTGGCGATTTGTCCAAGCAATTCAGTATTAGTGCAAACTTGGATCCGAAATAGGAAAGCACGCTCATCGAGTTCATCCGTGAGAACAGGGACATCTTTGCGTGGAAGCCTTTTGACATGCCAGGTGTACCGAGAGAACTCGCTGAGCACACCCTTAATGTTGATCCCAAGTACAAACCGGTGAAACAGTTTCTCTGCCGGTTCAACGAAGAAAGACGCAAAGCTATTGGATAGGAAGTGGCCAGGCTCTTAGCAGCTGGATTTATCGTTGAAGTTTTTTATCCTGAATGGTTAGCCAACCCGGTGCTGCTTCTTAAGAAAAACGACACCTGGCGTATGTGTGTGGATTACACATACCTTAACAAGGCTTGTCCAGCAGACCCTTTTTCCCTCCCCCGTATTGATCAAATTATTGATGCTACGGCGGGTTGTGAGCGTTTGAGCTTTCTGAATGCATATTATGGTTATCATCAGATCAAGATGGCAGTTAAGGACCAGGAGAAGACGGCGTTCATAACTCCCTTTGAAGCCTTCTGCTATGTGTCTATGCCCTTTGGGCTCAAGAGTGCCCAAGCGACCTATCAACGGTGTGTACAGAATTGCCTTCATAAGCAAATTGGTCGTAATGTGCATGCCTATGTGGATGATATTGTGGTTAAGTCAAGGAAGAAGGAAACTCTGGTTGACGATTTGAAGGAAACCTTTGATAACCTACGGACATACAAGATGATGCTCAACCCGGCCAAGTGCGTTTTTGGTGTACCGGCAGGCAAGTTATTGGGCTTTCTAGTGTCCAACAGGGGAATTGAGGCTAATCCGGAGAAGATCACAGCTATCACCTCCTTGGCTAAACCAAAGTGTATCAATGACGTTCAACGTTTGGCAGGCCGGATTGCTGCGTTGAGCCGGTTTATCAACCGCCTTGGAGAGAAGGCGATTCCTTTGTATCAGATGCTGAAGAAAACAGATAACTTTGTCTGGAGTTTTGCCGTTGATGAAGCGTTTGAGGACTTAAAGCGGCAGCTCGCCAATCCGCCTGTTCTTGCTGCTCTAGTTGACAAGGAACCATTGCTGTTATATGTGGCAGCTAATGCTCGTGCAATCAGCGTAGCTATTGTGGTGGAGCGTAAAGAGGCAGACAAAGAATATCCGGTTCAACGTCCGGTTTACTATATTAGTGAGGTACTTATTGAATCCAAGCAAAGGTATCCGCATTGGCAGAAATTGGTGTACGGAGTTTTTATGGCAAGCCGGAAGCTTAAACAATATTTCCAAGGTCATCCCGTCACAGTGGTCAGCTCCACTCCTTTGGGAGACATAATCCAAAATAGGGAGGCAACTGGCCGGATTGCCAAGTGGGCTATAAAGCTTGGACCTCATGGGTTGAAATACATGCCTCGGACGGCGGTAAAATCTCAAGCACTTGTGGATTTCATCAATGATTGGACGGAACTGCAAGCACCCGAAGAGAAGCCGGATCACACCTATTGGACTATTCATTTTGATGGGTCCAGGCAATTGGAAGGCTCGGGGGCTGGAGTCGTGTTAACTTCCCCACGAGGTGATAAGTTCTGTTACGTTCTCCGCTTAATGTTCCCTTGTACTAACAATGCAGATGAATACAAAGCTTTACTCCATGGTCTCCGAATGGCTAAGGAGATGAATCTAAGCCGAGTTAAGTGCTTCGGTGACTCGGACCTGGTGGCTCAACAAGTATCTGGCACTTGGGATTCCAAGGACCCACTCATGGCAGCATATTGTCGTGAGGTGGATATTGTCACAGGTCACTTCAAAGGTTATCAGGTGGATCATGTGGATCGACGGAAGAATGAAGCGGTGGACGCTTTGAGTCGGTTAGGTTATCAACGTAAACCGGTTCCGCCTAATGTCTTTTTGGACGTTCTGCATAATCCGTCAGTCAAGCTCCCTGGTGAAGAGGATTTGGCTATTCCTGATCCGGAGGCTCAATTGGTGGCGGCTCTTCATGTCATCCCGGACTGGACGGTTCCCTATCTCGCGTACTTAAACTGGGGCGAGTTACCAGAGGATGAGGTCCTGTCCAGGCAAATAATCCGGCGATCCAAGTCCATGACTATTGTCAATGGCGAGTTGCATCATTGCAGTGTGACAAGGGCGTTTCAACGCTGTGTGTCTCCTGAGGAGGGCTATGAAATTTTATGAGAAATCCATGAAGGAGATTGTGGTCACCACGCCGGTTCAAATCTTTGGTGGCTAAAGCGTTTCACCACGGTTTTTATTGGTTGACTGCTCATGCTGATGCGGAGGACCTGGTCAGACGATGTGATGGCTATCAGAAGTTCTCAAGACGTGCCCATGTGCCGACTCAAGAATTGAGGATGATTCCAATTACTTGGCCATTTGCAACTTGGGGGCTGGATATGGTTGGGCCTTTCAAAAGGTCCAAAGACAATAAAACCCACCTCTTGGTGGCAGTTGACAAGTTCACAAAGTGGGTGGAGGCAGAGCCCGTTAGCAAGTGTGATGCAGACACGACGGTTCAATTCATCAAAAAGGTGATTTTCCGGTTTGGCTTTCCACATAGCATCATCATTGATAATGGTACCAACCTGTCCAAGGGTGCTATGAAGGAGTTCTATCAACGTGAGCACATCCGGCTTGACTTCTCATCAGTGGATCACCCATAGTCCAATGGCCAAGCCGAGAGGGCTAATCAAGAGATCTTGCGAGGCATCAAACCCCGGCTTATGGTTCCTTTGCAGCGGACGTCGGGTTGTTGGGTCGAGGAGTTACCATCTGTATTATGGAGCATCAACACCACACCTAACAGATCGATAGGGTACACGCCGTTCTTCATGGCTTATGGAGCGGAGGCAGTTCTCCCCAGTGATATCCGTCATGACTCACCTCGCGTAATGGCATATGTTGAAGCGGACAACGAGACAGCACGACAGGACGCTTTGGACCTGTTGGACGAGGAGCGTGACATAGTGGCTGCCCGTTCGGCGATTTATCAGCAAGATCTCCGTCGCTATCACAGTCACCGAGTTAGAACCAGAACCTTTCAAGAAGGAGATTTGGTGCTTCGGCTCATCCAAGATCAGACTGATATGCACAAGTTATCCTCACCTTGGGAGGGACCTTTTGTGGTCAGCAAGAATTTGCACAATGGGTCATACTACCTGATCGATATTCGAGAGCACAAAGACTCACGTACATCAGAGGAGGAGACCAACAGGCCGTGGAACATAGCTCATCTTCGGCATTACTATACTTGAGCCATAGGCTCTACTTATGTACATATTATGACAATGTCTATATTATGATCAATATAATAAACCGGAGCCTCAGCTAAAGCGGGGTCTCTGTTCTTTTTACATCATGTGTGGTTACACGGAATTTCTATCTTAAAGCGGTTTCCGGTTTACCCCTTGAGTTAGCTTTTCAAAAGCTCTATGTTGTATCACTTGGGGGCTTGGTCGTATCTGAACCATAGCAACGCCATTTGGTAGGCAAAAGCCACATCATCACTTGGGGACTTGGTCAAGTCTGAACCATAGTCACGCCTCTTGATCGGCCTAGTGCCACAGCATCACTTGGGGGCTTTGGTCGAACCCGAACCATCGCTACACCTCTTGATCGGCGTAATGCCAATGCATCATTTGGGGACCTGGCTGACTCGAACCATAGCTACGCCTGTTGGGGGCTTGGTCGTGTCCGACCTTGGTAATGCCTCTTGATCGGCTCAAAAGCCTCATTTGCAAACGGTTTTATCTTTGCCTTTGCTTGATTTCTGTACTTTTTTGCTAAAGACCCTTTTTCCTTTTTGTTGTGTTTTTAAACCGACATTGTTAAACCGGTTCAACTGTCAATTATAGATTGACAGAACACGATCAAATATTAATCCGCAGACTAACTGCCCGGTTTTATTTTTTATTGCCATCCTATTATGGAGTAAAACCGGTGTTTATCATAACCCGGAGCGGTTTACGTTGTAAACCGGCCTTATGTAAACAGGAGCTGTTTTCTCCTCCAACAGTGTGGGTTTATTAAAACTCCGCTTCAAGATTGGCCAGCCAACTTCATGCCTAACGATGGCAGGTATTATGTATCTCAATATTTGGTCATATGTTTAAACCTAAGCTATTATCTTTGGTTTCACATACATCGATATCATGACCCGCCTGATGGTAAACCGCCAAGGCACTTTAAGTTTTTTGGCTGCAGAAAACAGTTTGGAGATAGATAATTCAAAAGAAGCAGCGGTTGCAATAACTATGCACGAAGGCATATCAAGACCAAGTGTATCAGCTAGCCTATTACAAGGCAACACAGTGCCCAAATAAGATCATTGTTTTCTGCATAACAACACGTGCAATGATTTAAACCGGCTTCCGGTTCATGCTTGGTCACCAGCTGGACCTGATGGTTGCGGGTCATCTCGCGCCGGTTCAGCCTCTTCTTCCCTACCCAGCGGCTGGAAATCAACAGTTGCCCAGTCGATTCTAGTTAATGCTTCAAAGAAAACTTCATCACTGATCAGCAACGACGGTTCAATGTCAGGAGCATAAGTATGCTTACAGATTGGCGGGACAAGATTCTCCGCTTCAGGGATTGGTGCAGCAACCCTCTTGTTCTGATCATCGTAATTGGCTTGATAGTGGGACAAATCCGCTTCTTCCGCCAGCTGACAAGCCAAAGGGCGCACTTCCCGGTTTATGGCTCGGAGATCGTCTTGATTGAACTCTGTCCCATCTTCTTTCAGACTGGGATAGCCTTGGGCCGCTTCAATAGGATCAAAATCCGGCACCCATGCCTTGGCCCAGATTAAGGTGTTTATAGCACCTGTTCTAGCAGCGGATCTCTTCAGCTCATCAACCCGGGTAGGGAGCATGGATAGCCTTTCAAGGGTTACTTTGATCAAAGTGGGCGACCGATTGTTGTGGGACGCTGTGTAGATGATCCGTTGAGCACCTGTATACAGTTGCTCTACCAAAGTATAAGCAGCTTTCAGCTTCTTATGCACATCCGATCCCAAGTGGCCAATGCGAGTTCCTACATTGTTGTAAGGATTATTAAACCGGCGGATACATATAAGGTCTGCTTGAATCAGAAGAACAAGGATACCTACCAAAGATAGCAGCAGTCATGGCATGAACCTGTCGCTTCACACTGGTTAGTTCATCAACCACCGGTTTGAGAGCGGCTTCGGCTTTCTCAGCCCTTTGCGTTAAAGCGGCTTTTTCAGTGGCCTAGTCTGCCCGCTCTTTGTTGAAGCCCCTCCTTAAGTTTCTCCATGACGCTTAAAGCGTTGGTTAATTCATCTTTTGCCTTAGAGGTTTCGACTTGTTGGGACTTCAGGTTTTCCTGCAGGTCGGCGGTTTGACTTTCTCTTTTGCTCAACTCAGCCTGCAGACAGATGATTATATGATGAAAATGACGGTACATATTTAAAGTACCAACCACATAACAAGTTATGCCCTTGGTACTTGGGGGCTAATGCATATTTTGCTCTTCATCATACAATTTCTGCAAAGTCCCAAGTTCAATACAAGTATTCAACTTGGCACTTGGGGGCTAATGGCTATTTGCTCAATAACTACTGATACTGGAATTTTTATTATCTAAAAGTCCCGGTTTAACTGCATTAAGTTGAACCGGCCCTTGGGGGCTACGACAGCAAAGTACAGATGAGTTGAAATTTACATTGGAAAGTCCCGGTTTAAGCTGATATCTTAAACCGTCACTTGGGGGCTATTGGAGTTGGCACAGTATAACATACAAACAGAGAAGCGTATAAGAAATTACCTCATATTTGTCCTTCATCATGTTGACCAGACCAGCTTCATAATCACGGTTGGTGTACAGCCGGTTCAGATAACCGGAATGGAGGTCTTGGGTGTTCAGAGCGGCATAAGTCGATAAGTCAGCATTCCACTTACCTTTACCAATTGCAGCAAATTCATCTTTGGCAGTGTGTCTGGATAAAGCGACAGGATTACTTGGCTCGGTACGGCTAATGCCAGTGATAAGGACCTCATCATCTTTCTCTTCACCAGTTTGAGCTGGTGTCGCCGGTTTGTCACTATTCTTTGTTGGACTAGCTGTTCTGTCAGTCCGGATAGGGCTTGTTGGTTGATCAGTAGGGCCTGAGGTATCAACATTTGCCTCTTCAGCGACAAAGTCTTGGTCTTGCAGTGGCGGGTCATTCAACACATTATCACGGCTGGCTTCTTCAGGATCTGGTACTTTATCTGGTTCAGCAGCAGCATTTTCCTCTGTCATATTGTTCAGGTGAGCCTTCTTGCTTGGTCTGGGCTTGGCCCTGAGAAAGGAAGTTAACAAGGATCAGTACAATTTTTATCAAAGGTAATATATGAAAGACACAAGATGAAATATAACTTACCCAAGCACCGTTTTAAGTGGTGGAATCTTGGTGGCTGACGACTCGCCGGAGGATGAATGAGAAGTGCCCTGATAATCGGAGTCAGACGGATTAAGAGGTTGACGAAAACAACCCACTTTAGGGCAAGCATTGACAAGAGAGTTAGAGACCTCTGAACGACGTTTCTGAACCGGACTGTTCGGTAAACCGGCGGAGGTAACTACCTGGCCGCTGTGCCGGGTTGTGCGGCGAGCTTTGTGTTGTTGTGTCTTCACAAGAAAGTGTGGGTCCAAATAAGCAAGAGGATGAGAAAATTTAACTTTCCGGTTTGCCCGACGGATTTTTAGTGAAGGCAAGGGGTTTGAATCGGAAGAAAGAGCGATTACCTCTATAGCATCAGCATGACTGACTTCAGCGTCATCCTGACAATAATCATCATCAATAAGACATATGAAATATAAACCAAGTGAGTCAAGATCTACCTCAAGATCCGGGTTACCCACATCATCATCAGCTGGTGGATCGGAAGATGCAGTGGTTCTTTTTCTGTTGGCAGGTTTCTTCACAACTCTGGTTTTCGGCCGAGTTGGCTTCTCCGGTTTCTCTTGCGGAGGCTTCTTGCTCCAAAACGGATCATTGCCCTGTTTTAAAGACATTAACATTTTCGAGGATATTTCGAACAAAAGCAGATTCAGTAAAAGCATCAGGTATGAGTCTTACAAATGGCGGTTTGTTAATGGCGCAGAAAGAAGGTAGGCCGGTTTGAGCACAGACAGCTTCCGGTTCATTTAATATCTTTTTCACAGCCTCAGTAACTTCGTCATCTGTAAGCTGGATATCAATGTGCCGTTGAGGGTCTTTTACATCTCCAGTATATTCGCACATCAAACCTGGGCGCTGGCTAAGGGGTAGTATGCTCCAAGATATCCAACAGCGAGCAAAGTCAACCCCGGTCAAACCGTTTGCCATGAAGGCCCTCAGCTTGGATAATTGAGGAGAATACTTGAGTCTTTCCTTAGCAGTCAGCCTCTGTGGGAAAGGGTGTGTATTGCTCAGATGTTCCGGACGATAACCCGGAAGGGGATTTTCTTCTTCAGGAGAAGTGTCTTTGCAGTAAAACCATGTTTGGTTCCACTCTTTGGGGTGGCTGTGAAGTTTGGCGTGAGGGAAGGTGACTTCTTTCCTCTTTTGAATTGCCATACCGCCCGGCTCTGTATTGGGTCCCTCTGTGAATTCAGTACGGCGGTTCAGGTGAAAGCAATCACGGAATAACTCTACGGAAGGTTCGTCTTGAAGGTACACCTCACACAACACTTGAAAATGACAGATGTTAGTTACGGAGTTGGGACCCGTATCTTGTGGACGCAGTTGGAAGTTGGCTAAGACATCCCAATAAAACTTTGAACCGGGAGGGTTGAAGCCCCGGGCTAAGTGATCAGCAAAAACTACAACTTCCCCTTCTTTAGGTTTTGGAGGACATTCCGGGCCAGGGACCCTCCAGTGAATGACATCTTGCTTGCTTAAAGCGCCAGTTCTGACCAAATTGTTCAGTTGAACTTCGGTCACTCGAGAAGGGACCCAGTTGCACTCATATGCTTGTTTGGCCATGGAAGATCTAAAAGGTAGTAATTGCCAGTTCAAAATATGTCGGAAAGGTATACGCTGATGCATACTTTGCTAAACTGGAGGCAGTTATTTATAAACCGGAGTTCTACAAAGCGGCAAACCGGAGTTCTACAAAGCGGCAGTGCCTTACTAAAGGATTCTGGCGGTTCAACAAGGGGACTAATGATATATACTGGTTTGACAATTTTCTACAAAGTTAAACTGCCTGGTCTAAAACATTGAAGAGTTAAGATTGCAGACGAGTAAGTAAACGAAAACAGATTTCACAAAATTATATTGCAGTTTTGGATCTGGAGCAGGTTCAGAAAAGAGATAAATATTCAAAGCCTAAAAGGAGCAGCACCGAATCAATGAGCAAAGGTACAAGTAAGATCTATGGTCTTAAGATGCGTAAAGTGAAGACGGAAGTTAAAGCAAAACTACCACTACACAGAGCAGAGATTCAGAAGTTCATCTGAGATCTATCATATGAACAAGGAGCAGACGATGAACACTGTAGAACTCGGAAACCCTAGAACAGATCTATGGTGGAAAGGTTAGGAGACTTACCGGGATTGAGGAAGAAGCGGAAAGCCGCCGCGATATTCTGGTGCGCTCAGGGTGATGCAGCGGCCAAGGTCAGAGCAGAACTCGATGGCGGCGGCGGTGCTGCGAAGCTGAGCGATGCAAGGAAGACGAAGCAGAAGGGGCACGAAGGGGAAAAGAAGATGACCCCTCGGTCCTATTTATAAAGCAAGGGAAATGTGTCAGACGCGAAAATCAAGGAGCCGCAAGTTTGGAAAACGGAGCTGTCGCCTCGATTGTCGCAGGTCTATTAAATAAAGAGGTACCATGTGCCGTTTCTTTATAAAAGATGATGTCACACCGGTTTACAATAAGCTGAGAAGATGAAGTCACGACGGTTTACCAAATTGCAAGAAGATGTTGAAGATGAAGTTTTTTGCTAAGGGTTGACATGAACCTGTTCAAATCAATCTGGGGTCTAATGTTGGGGATATTACTACCTGGCGTAAACCGGCTCAACCAGGCCGGGTTAACTTCATCAATAGTTAAGTATGTTAAAGCCCATGCAGGCAGATGAGGATGGTATGTAAGGGTTTAAGCCCGCTATCGGTTTAAAGCCCATAGCCGTAAACCGGCGTCGGTATGTAAACTTGTATGGTAAGTTAGAAATAGTGGAGACCGAACCAGACACGTGTATGAGCCGGTCTCGGGACTCTGTAAACCGACGGGCGTCACCCGTGTATATAAGGGGACGACCCAGCAACGGTTCAAGGACAACAGACAACAACTCGAGACTTAGGCGAAGCTTATTTGCTCCCTAGTCATCAAAACCCCATCAATTCCATCACAACTAGACGTAGGCTTTTACCTTCATCGAAGGGGCCGAACTAGTATAAAATCTCTTGCATCCCTGTGTCCGCTTTAACCCCTTCAAGCTAACCTATAGCGATGGCTCCACGAGTAAGTCCTTTCTTGAGGACATGTGCCGTGACAAAACCACAACAGCGAGCGGCGGTGCCATGAGAGGCGACATGTTGGTGGACGGCGGCATGAGCGGTGGGTGGCATCACGATAATCTCAGTTGCAAACTAACATTAGCATTTTATGGCAAATTCATTAGTGTTACCATGGAAATTTTATTATTATCAACATGGCAAATCTTTTTATTTAATGATCATGGCAAAATTGGTTACAATCTACATGGAAATTTTCCAATCAAGTTTTCTTCAATTTCATGATTACCTAAGTCCAAAAAGATACCATTACTTTTATGACAAATTCATTTGTGCAATCATGGCAATTTTATTACAATCACATGCAAGTTTAAGCTTTTATTTTTATTTTAGGGAAGTATCTAATATAGATGCAGTAAGTAGGGGAAACTAGGTAGCAGATAAGCTAGTTGGGCCTGACCCTTTTCATGACTGTAATAAAAATAAAAATAGTAAACAAGGCAGCTAGTTTTTTTAAAAAAACTTCATATATATTCCTCTTCAATCATAGTAGTACAACGAGCATCGGAAATAATGAAAATTACATCCAGATTCATAGACCACCTAGCGATGACCAAAAGCACTGAAGCAAGCTGAAGGTGCGCCGCCATCATCGCCCCTTGTCTACTACGCAACTTTATTCTTTTAGACTCTGTTCACTACAAATTTTGCTCTATTCAATGACAAAAACTCTAGTAACGAAACAGGAACCGTCGCCTAAAATTACTTTCTATGACGGTCCACCATCACAAGGTGTTTTCCTCCCGGGGCAGCGCCCTAGCTAGCTTTGACGATGTTCTGGCCTGATTTTTGGCGACGCATTTGGGTGTCACTACACATGTCTATTTTCTGGGATGGTTCGTAGTGTCATTTAAAATGTTTGGTGTCACAAAAAATGATCGGGCTAGTTAGAAAAATGATTTAAAAAATGGCGAGTTGGTGTTCAGAATGTAGTACCTTATAATTTCTGCCATCCAGAGTATAGAACATATTAGAATCAAATTTTCAAGGTATTAGTTGAGATGTTTGGTATGTTGGGATAGGAAAAAAATAGTGCAGTGGGCTTGAAAACAAAGTTTTAGGTGACGAAGATGAGGAGGGGGTGCGTGTACCTTCGGTTGCGAGAAAGGGGGTGGCTATCATGGGGTGTGACGGCGAGCGTGCCTGATGAGGACTCTGCAGCGTGAGGGGATGGAGGTTTATAGGTGTAGGGCGACAGGGAGGGGAGTCGTTGGACATCCCGTGCGAACTGCGGGCCCCAAATCCTTGCCGGTTCACGCTTTTCGACCCTGCGGCCGGCTTGACTGTCTGATTCAAACACCATGGAGGAAATATAGGAAGTACTGTATCCTGACTCCCACGGCTTAAACATGACGATGCACTGTTCTTGACGTTTGTTAGTGGTGCGCGCGTCCGGCTTCTCTTTTGTGAGTTTCAATAAGGATAAACCGTTTAATAAAAATGGTAATCTATGAAATTTGTTGTCTTTATGCGTAGTGCCTTAATGCGCATGAGTCTTAAATGTGTGTCGGTAGTGCGCATGTACGGCTTCTCTTTTTTCGAGCTTTGTCAAGGATAAAAGTTTAGCTTGGACGGTTACTGATGGAACAAGTTGTCTCTGCTTGTCGCGCCTCCATTGCTCTTGTGTTCTGGCTGTTTATTGGTGGTCATATGTACGGTTTCTTCTTTACTCCTTTGCCGCTTAGTATTAGCATGATCGTATGTTTTTTCAATGTAAACTTCATTTACTCCTTCTATATAAGAATTTAAGGTGGGATGGACAATTTCGTAAAATCAAAGCAGCACACGTATGCAAGGCAACCATTATAATTTTCTCCAGAACCATCCAATTAATATATTGACTCTTTATCTCCCATTTAATCTGTTAACAAATGAGCATGTATGCTACCAATTTTCGTGAAAGCTAACCATCTGACGGTGGCACTGAGACAAACTAGCGCGACGCAGTCGCTGCCGTCCGATCGGGGCCCGAAGATCACGCGGTCCGTAGTGTGTCAGCTGGCATAGATGTATTGACTCCTAAGCTCCCATTTAATCCCCTAACCAATGAGCATCTATGCAGCCAATCTCCGAGAAAGCTGACCATTTGACGGTCACACTAAGGCGAACTAGCGCGACACAGTCAATGCCGTTGGATCGAGGCGCAAAGATCATGCGGTCGGTAGTGTGCCAGTTGGCATAGATGCATTGACTCTTCAACTTTCATGTAATCCGCTCACCAACGAGCATCTATGTGGCAAATCTCCGTGAAATCTAACCATTTGACGGTCGCACTGAGGCAAACTAGCATGACGCAGTCGCTGCCATCGGATCGGGGCGCGAAGATCACTCGGTCCGTAGTGTGCTAGCTGGCATAGATGTATTGACTCTTCAGCTCCCATGTAATCCGCTCACTACCGAGCATCTATGCCGCCAATCTTCGTGAAAGCTAACCATTTGTCGGTTGCACTGAGGCGAACTAGCGCGACGCAGTCGCTGCCGTCGGATTGGGGTGCGATGATCACGCCGTCCGTAGTGTGCCGGTTGGCATGGAATAGTTAGGAAGAAGGGAGGAGAAATTGCAAATTCACCATTGTTATCCTCTCGTTGGGAGAAGCCATTTCCAGGAGGAGCTGCCATGTTCATTCATATCCCCACATGTCTCTTGGATAGATCCTTCCTCGCCTCCCCATTGTGTGATGGTCTCCGTCGCGACTTCTCACCGTTGTGGTTGACCTTGCTGCCCCGCGTGTGATCTTGGTTTTGGCGGCTGCTCACCATCGAGCTCGACCATGACTAGGGGTGCTCCATGATAACCCACAAGTATAGGGGATTGCAACAGTTTTCGAGGGTAGAGTATTCAACCCAAATTTATAGATTCGACACAAGGGGAGCCAAAGAATATTCGAAGGTATTAGCAGCTGAGTTGTCAATTCAACCACACCTGGAGATTAATTATCTGCAGCAAGTAATCAGTAGCAAAGTAATATGATAGTTTTGATAGTAGTAGCAGCAGCAACGGTAACGGTAGCAGTGATAGCAGTAATTTTGTAGTAAGTGTAGCAGTGATGATAGCAGTAGTAACTTAGCAAGAACAATATAAGATAAATTCGTAGGCATTGGATCGGTGACTTGTTGGATGATATTCATCATGAGACAGTTATAACCTAGGGTGATACGGCACTAGCTCCAGTTCGTCAATATAATGTAGGCATGTATTCCGTAAATAGTCATACGTGCTTATGGAAAGAACTTGCATGACATCTTTTGTCCTATCCTCCCGTGGCAGCGGGGTCCTATTTCTGCACAAAAACAACACCATGGTAGTTCTGCTGAAAACAACATCAGTCTGGGGTTAGTTTCATTCAAATCATGCAAATTAGAGTCCAAAACATGAGGAAAAGCGTTAGGAAAAGTAGATACGTTGGAGACGTATCAACTCCCCCAAGCTTAAACCTTTGCTTGTCCTCAAGCAATTCAGTTGATAAACTGAAAGTGAAAAAAGAAAAGCTTTTACGAACTCTTTTGCTCTTGTTTGCATAAATAAGCTTAAACATCACCCATGTTTTCAGTCAACATTATTACTAACCATGCCGACAATAACTCTTAAAGATTATATTAACTCATATCAATGACATAATCAGCTAGCGAGCAATAATAAGATATCTCAAACGGCAACATGTTATCAAAACAACCATGATATAATATGACAATAGTGGTATCTCGCTAGCCCTTTCTGAGACCGCAAAACATAAATGCAGAGCACCTCCAAAGTTCAAGCAGCGACTAAACATTGTAATTCATGGTAGAAAAGATCCAGTCATGATGCACCCAAAATTAGCTACACACAATGCATAAGTAATGACAGCTGTGCTCTCAGGTTCTGGCGCTTGTTTTAGAAGGTGATTACACAACATAAAAGTAAATAGATAGTCCCTTCACAGAGGGAAGCAATGATTTACAGAGGTGCCAGAGCTCAAGTTTTAAAAACAGAGGTAAATGATATTTTGAGACATGCACCCTTCTCATTCACTTCACGACCATCAGTTATCAATATCTTCCATGCTAAGCATGCTAGTGGAGGTTCCCAAGCGATAAAAGTAAAGGTTTTGACTACATTGGGAGTTTTTGTTTGATTATTTGAGAGATTAACTCCTTTTCTGTTTGCAGTTTGGGACTGGGCATCCCTATTACCGCTCTTTTCTCGTGCAATGGCGAGTGAATAAACACTCTACCTGAGAATAACCCGCTTAGCATGGAAGATACCGACCACCTCCTGTCGTTCCATGAATGATCCAGGCACACAAAAGGGATATTTATTTAGAAGTTTTTAGAGGTGGCACATGCAAATTTACTTAGGACGGCAGGGTAATACCACATATAGGTAGGTATGGTGGACTCATCTGGAATAATTTTTGGGTTCAAATTTTTTGATGTACAAGCATAATTCCCACTTAGTACAGGCGAAGGCTAGCAATTAGATTGAGAAGCAGCCAGCTAGAGAGCAACAACGGTCATAAACATGCATTATGCATAAGTAACATTGGACACTAGCATGAGTAGGATATGAACACCATGAACATAAATATCATAGAGGCTATGTTGGTTTTGATTCAACTACATGCATGAACATGTGCCAAGTAAAACCACTCGAACATTCAGAGGAGGATACCATATCATCATACTACATCACAATCATTTTAATGCAATGCTGATATCCAAGATAAATCATTATCCACTCCTAGCTACTTATGCATGGCATGAGAAACTATAATCTCTAATTGTCATTGGAAACATGTTTAATCATAATGGGCTGAATCATGGATACTAGGTTAAACATATTTACACAAACAAAACAAGTCGAGTTCATACTAGTTTCTCTCTGCCACGGCCAGTTCATCAAATATCGTCATTATTGCCTTTCACTTGCACGACCGAATGATATGAAAATAATAATAGTGCAAGAGTGCCCTGGACTAAGCTGGAATCTGCAAACATTTTATTCAACACGAGAAGACAAGGTAAAATGTGCTCTTTATTAGGTCAACAATTATTCATAAGAGAGCCACTCAACATTTTCATCGTGGTCTTTGTCGTGGTTCTAAGTATGACAGTAGATTAGGGGGGTAGGAATGTAGAGGCAAGATCCCAGCTATGGAGGAGTTGTACACGCGAGGTTTACGAGTTCAGGCCCTTCTCGGAGGAAGTAATAGCCCTACGTCTCTGAGCCCGGAGGCGGTCGACTGGATTATACGCATGTGAGTTACAGGGGGTGCGAACCCTTGTCCCAGAGGAGGGGGGTGGCTTATATAGAGTGCGCCAGGACCCCAGCTCCCCTCCGTTACACAGGGTTCAATGTACATTAAGAGAGGGACGTTACTGGTAACGTCAGTAATAAAGATACATAATGACCATTAAAGCTATGACTTAATTCCCGACCGTTGCATAGCGGAGTGGCCTTAGACCTCCCGATAGTCGAGTGATTGTGTGCGCGGTCGAGTGTCTTCAAGACTGTCGAGTGGGACGTTGCTTCATGGTCGAGTGGATGATTCTTCTTCTTCTTCAAGTGTTTCTGGTTCTTTTAGAGATGTCCTTGGGGAGGGTATCTTGGACAGGTCCATGACCCTACCCTAGGCACATAGCTTCATCATTAGCCCCCGAATGGATCAGGGTTTGAGTGGGGAAGGAGTTGAGGACACTCCCGACTCATTTTTCGTGCTATGAGTATACTTTGTTCTGGATCGACGAACCGAGGTGATGACACCAACTTCTTTTTCAGTTGCCTTGATCCATTCTTAGTTTTTGTTGAGTGAGTTTCTTTATTGGAAGAGCTCTGAGTGACGATGTGGAGGAGATCTTTCGTCTAAGAAGTTGTTCTGCTGTCCGCGAATTTCGCGGGACTCGAATTTTGGGAAGCGCGCGGGACGAAGGAGGCCGCAGTAATCGGATGGGATAAGACAGGGCTGCCTCGATTTCCGCGCCACCTTTTTCGCCACGTATCGCGCGCGCGAGTATTGCGGGATTTGATAGGATCGCCCGGGCCTATAAGTCAGTCACTCGGAAGTAACCTCATATAAGGCGCCGGGCCGGGGTTTTTGAAAAGTGCGTTCTCATTTTCTCCTCTCCTCCTCAGACTTCTCCGCCACGCCTGCTCTCACCCCAGTGCCGCTGCTCTGTTCGCGTCTTGCCTGCGACGATGGGGAAAGAGAAGACGATGGCTCTGGAGCGGGCGAAGAAGGCGACGGCGAAGGCGAAGGGGAAGAAGTCCAGCCGGGGCGGGTCTTCCTCGAGGGCCGGCCTGCCGTAGGGCTGGATCCAGGGCGACTGGATCCGCTCGGCGATTCGTCAGGAAGACATCGACGACTTGGCCGATGGAGGACTGATCCCCCACGGATCGGCGTGGCTTCCAAGGAAGGAGACTGAGCCGCAACCTCGGGAGGCCAGGTGAGCGCGTTCTCCTCGCCACCCACGTCGACCGTGGGTTTTCCTTGCCTCCCCACCCTTTCTTTCGGGGATTTTTTAATTTCTTTGGGGCGCAACTCCACCACTTCACTCCCAACACAATCGTGTATCTTGCTGCCTTCGTGTCTTTGTGCGAGAATTTCTTAGGTTGTCGACCTCATTGGGGTATTTTCAAGCATATTTACACCTATCGCTCCCAGACGGTGAAAAAGGCCAATCCGAGTGACGAGAGAACACAAGTGATCTAGATGTGCGGGGGTCTTGGGATTCAGATGAGAGGTAAAAGTTCCTTTCCTACCATGGTCCTTCCCGACTCGGTTCATGGATGGTAGTCGACTTGGTTCTACTGCAAAGACCAGCCTACTCTAGGGCAGTCGACTGGGCTTCCTCCTTTTTCCATGGACCTAGTGAGGAAGCCCTCCTCTTTGAAGGTGATCCCGGAGGAGAAGGCGCAGGTTAAGGTGCTGGTCGAACGGGTAGTTTAGCTTATCCGCGACGGGGTGACTGGTATGGATCTGTTGGAGGTCTTCCTCCGGCGACACATCCAACCACTTCAAGCTCGGGACCATCCGATGTGGATGTATTCGGGTACTGAGGACACCACTCGGATCCACCCGGAGGAGGTCGAGGATGCCACGTTGGAGGGGTGGCTGACGAGCATCACTGGAAACAAAGATAACCCCAGGGGAGCCAGGAGAATTCCTCCACTCGACCAGTCCCACGTACCAGACAAGGTTCAATTCTGAACTTCCGACTGTAATTTAAATTTAATCGTGCAGCTATTTATGTTCCGTCGACTGACTTTGTTCTGCCTGTTTCTTCCAGGCCCTCATCGAAATGTACTCAATGCCCAACGAAGAGCAGGAGCAAGATCCGAAGGGGGGGGGGCAAGCGGAGGCGAAAGTGGTGAGTGGCATTCTGGCGGAGGAGGGGACGGGGAGAGCGACAACTGAAGTGACGAAGAAGAAGTCGACTCGCCTCCTCGCAGGGAGAGGCGATCCAAACTCGACCAAGACCGGGCGAGCGCCCGCGAGAAGGCGATTGCTCAAACGGGCCAATCTTCAAAGCGCCCTCGGGCGTCCTCTCCGGCAGTGACTGAGAAAGCCTCGAAGCAGCCCAAGGTTGCAGTGCAGAAGCCTCGGAAGGCGTTGCCGAAGATTAAGATTGACATCCCCGTCGCTTCTGCGTGAGTATTTTTCTTTCGTAATCACTTGTCGCTCTGTGTTGTTTGTTTTTCCTTTGATCTGACCGGATGAATCTCGCAACTAGCAGTGCTGCTTCCTCTGGGACTTCAGCTTACAAGGATGAGGACGAGACAACGGAAGATGCGGTCACCTCCAGTCTGGGTATGATCTTCGTCATTCTGTCTTCATTCGGTCGATTGAGTTGTGGTATATACAATCGGGTGATGTAAATTTGGTGACTGATCTTTGAACAGCTCCCAACGTCATTGACCTCCCCGACGATGACGATGACGAGCCAGAGGCCTTTGACGAGGAAAAATAGGAAAACGTCTGCTGGCAAGACGCCTCAGTTGACGTCGATAGCGGAACCAGTCGTTCAGGACGCTGGTGACGCCAATCAGACTTCTGTTTCCTTCGCCATACCGTTGTCGAGTGCTCTGCCTTCTGCATCGACTGCTCAAGCTCCTGCCGATCCACCTTCCGTTTTTGCCACCCATCACATCCCGGAGGACGAAGTGAATGCTGCCAAAGAAGCTATACGCCAAGCAGGTATTATGATGGAGAAGATGAAGATGGTGCAGGATGCCAGTCAGGCCGCCTATGATGCCAGCTCGGCTCTCCAAAGCAATGTTCAGGTTAGCAGCACATCGATTGACTCTCTTGGCTTGTTCTGTTAGGATATGGTACCTGAAAATTCTCTTTCCAAGGATCTTTGCATCTGTACACCCACTGGGTGTTTCGATTTGTCACTAAACAACTCCATACTTTGAGCTGAACATTCTGTTATTGCATTTTTTTGGACTAGTGGGGGCACGCTGAGTGCACCTAGTGGGTGTAGTCCCCGAGACTATGGTGGACTGCGTGTAGTCTTGAATTTTGAATTCCTTCACTCGGTATGGTCTGCCATGTCGAGTGTAAACTGAACCAGTGGGGGCACGCCAAGTGCACCCACTGGGTGTAGTCCCCGAGACCGTGGTCGACTGCTGGCGGTCGACTATGGTCTGCAGTGCTGAGTTGTTGCTGTCTCCTCTCTTTTTTTTGCACTCGCGCTGGAAAGGTTTTGTCGAGTGTAAACTGAACCAGTGGGGGCACGCTAAGTGCACCCACCGGGTGTAGTCCTCGAGACTACGGTGGACTGCGGGCTGTCGACTGTAGTCTTAGTATTTATTGTCTTTGTCTTTTTACCTCTGTGAAATAACTCATCCGCTTTGATTGCAGAAATCTTGTGATCTTGGAGCTCGCTTTGCCGACTTGGAGAAGCAGCAAATTCAACTCAACCTTGACCTGGAGTTGGCCAAGTCAGAGTTGTAGAAAGCCAAGGATGACACCAATGGTAAGGAAGCTTTGTCGACTGGTTTGTCTTAGACCTAGATTTCACTCTGCTCTTTCTGAACCAAGCATCATTTCTTTTCAGAAAAACTAAACTAGGCTCTGGCAAAGAAGGATCAAGATCTGGCTACTGCACAGAAGAAGGCTGACGACAAAACTGCTCTGGCTGAACAGAAGTTGGCTTCAGTCGACAAATTAGAGGAAGAGAATTCCAAGATGAAATCTGCTTTGGACGAAGCCAACAAGGAAGTAACCCGCTTGAAGAAGGACAAGGTCAGCCTGAATGACAAGATGGAGAGCATTGCTCGCAGGAGGGATGATCTTGAAAGTTATCTGAGGAGCCTTGCCAAGAAGCTGTTCATTAAGCTTGAAGGTATAAACTTTGTTCCGACTGGTTTATCTTCGTCGACTCAGCATATGAATATTGACTCATCCTTGGATTGTGCATGCAGATTTTTGCTGAGACTTCGAGGAGGAGGCTGGGCGAATTGAACCAAGCTTGGACCCCATCAACTCTCCTATGAAAGATGAAACTGCTATGAACTTGCTCCGGCTGGAATCCCGCATCGACAGCGTCGTTGACTACTTGGCTCGACTGAAGGTTGCCACATCGCGGATCGACACAGCACTCTGGCCAAGGGCAACGCTCCAAAATGACCTCGAGTCTCTGATGAATCGACTTAACGAGATTCCCGGTCGAGTGCAGGAGTGGAAGAAGTCTTCTGCTCGGCACGGTGCTGATGTGGCTCTATCTTTGGTTCGTGTCCATTGCAAAGAAGCGCGAGAGGATAAGCTGGCAGCAATCAAGGTCGCCAACACCAAGAAACATGATTTCCAATCCTTTATGGAGACTTTCATTGCCGCCGCCATTCGGATCGCCGATGGTGTTGACCTGGACGAGTTTGTCGAGCCTGCCAGCCCTCCTCCCACGGAGTGAACAAACTTTTATGCCCCACCTTAAATTTGCCTCGGAATGCCGAGTGGATTTTGTAACCGTTAAACTCTTTCGGGCTGAATGCCCGAGTACTTTGATCTGCGGTCTGGAACTTTTAAGATTTATCTAAACTTGGTTTCTTTCCGAACATGCTTGCATTTGCCTTCGAGTGGACTTTGTTCTTCACTCGGGATAATCTTTCTGTTTGAGATGCAGCTCTGAGGTGGAAAATCCAGTCGACCTGCACTTCATCGTTCTTGCAGGCAGGGATGGAGCTTGTAGTGCAGTCGACCTACACCTCATCGTTCTTGTGGATGGAGATGGAGCGCACGTTGTACTTGTGAGTGTAGTTCCGAAGGAGAAGGTTACAGTCGACCTGCACCTTGTCGTCCTTGCGGATCGGGAAGGGGCGCACTTGTACTTCTGGCGTAGCTCCGAAGGAGAAGGTTGCAGTCGACCTGCACCTCATCGTCCTTGTGGATTGGGATGGAGTGCATGTTGTACTTGTGGCGTAGCTCCGAAGGAGAAGGTTGCAGTCGACCTGCACCTCGTCGTCCTTGTGGATCGGGATGGAGCACCTGTTGTACTTGTGGCGTAGCTTCGTAGGAGAAGGTTGCAGTCAACCTGCACCTCGTCGTCCCTTGCGGATCGGGTTGGAGCGCCCGTTGTACTTGTTGTGTAGCTCCGAAGGAGAAGGTTGCAGTCGACCTCCACCTCGTCATCCTTGCGGATCGGGATGTTTTTCAAACTTAGGAGAGTACTGGACTGCAGCTAAGCCTCCAAGTGGGAGGGTTGCTCTCCACTCGGTAGGATTTTTCGAACTTAGGTGAGTACTTGGACTGCAGCTAAGCCCCCGAGTAGGAGGATTGCTCTCCACTCGGTAGGACTTTTCAGACTTAGGCGAGTACTTGACTGCAGCTAAGCACCTGAGTGGGAGGATTGCTCTCCACTCGGTAGGATTTTTCAAACTTAGGCGAGTACTTGGACTGCAGCTAAGCCCCCGAGTGGGAGGATTGCTCTCCACTCGGTAGGATTTTTCAAACTTAGGCGAGTACTTGGACTGCATCTAAGCCCCCGAGTGGGAGGATTTCTCTCCACTCGGTAGGATTTTTCAAACTTGGGCGAGTACTGGACTGCACCTAAGCCCCCCGAGTGGGAGGATTGCTCTCCACTCGGTAGGATTTTTCAAACTTAGGCGAGTACTTGGACTGCAGCTAAGCCCCCGAGTGGGAGGATTGCTCTCCACTCGGTAGGATTTTTCAAACTTAGGCGAGTACTTGGACTGCAGCTAAGCCCCCGAGTGGGAGGATTGCTCTCCACTCGGTAGGATTTTTCAAACTTAGGCGAGTACTTGGACTGCAGCTAAGCCCCCGAGTGGGAGGATTGCTCTCCACTCGGTAGGATTTCTCAAACTTAGGCGAGTACTTGGACTACAACTAAGCCCCCGAGTGAGAGGTTTGCTCATCACTCGGTAGGATTTTTTAAACTTAAGCGAAAATGATTCGCAGCTAAGCCTCTGAGTGAGAGGCTTGCTCATCACTCGGTAGGATTTTTTTTCAAACTTAGGCGAGTAATTGGACTTCAGCTAAGCCCCCGAGTGGGAGGATTACTCTCCACTCGGTAGGATTTTTTAAACTTAGGCGAAACGGATTCACAGCTAAGCCTCCAAGTGAGAGGCTTGCTCATCACTCGGTAGGATATTTTACGAACTTAGGCGAAACGGATTCGCAGCTAAGTCACCCACTGGGGGATTTCTCACGGAAACAAAAGCAACAACAATCGTTGGAAAAATTATAACACTCTTGTCTTTGATAAATAAACTACAGAGGTATTTCTTATTACATCTCATCCGAGTGAGTTTTTAAGTATAAAAGGGGCGGAGTAGGTCCGCGTTCCAAGCTCGTGGCTCGTCTTTCTGATGCTCGACATTGTAAAGATGGTATGCTCCATTGTGCAGAACTCTGGTGATAATGAAGGGGCCTTCCCAAGCAGGAGCGAGGTTGTGTGGCTTATGTTGATCCACTCGAAGAACCAGGTCTCCTTCTTGAAAGGCTCGACCCTTCACGTTTCTGGCGTGGAATTGACGCAAGTCTTGCTAATAATGGTCGATCGAATCAAGTCCATCTCTCTTTCCTCCTCTAAGAGATTGACTGAATCCTGCCGGGCTTGTTCTGCTTCCTCTTCACAGAAGAGCTCGACTCGGGGTGCGTTGTGGAGCAGGTCACTTGGCAGAACAGCTTCGGCTCCATAGACCAAAAAGAAAGGAGTTCGTCCGGTCGACCGATTGGGAGTTGTCCTTAAACCCCAAAGTACTGATGGAAGTTCATCGACCCAGGCGCCTGCTGCGTGTTTGAGACCACGCATCAGTCGGGGTTTCAGTCCCTTGAGAATTAGGCCATTTGCTCTTTCTGCTTGTCCATTCGACTGCGGGTGAGCGACTGAAGCATAGTCGACTCGTGTGCCTTGAGAAGCGCAGAAAGCTCTAAACTCGTCAGAATCGGAGTTCGACCCGTTGTTAGTGATGATGCTGTGTGGAACTCCATATTTGAATGTCAATTCTCTGATGAAACTGACAGCAGTGCTGGATTCGAGATTCTTGATAGGTTTAGCTTCAATCCATTTGGTAAACTTGTCGACTGCTACAAGCACATGAGTGAAGCCGCTTCTACCAGTTCTAAGTGGTCCAACCATATCCAATCCCCAAACAGCAAAGGGCCAGACGAGGGGAATGGTCCTCAGAGCTGACACTAGCTTGTGGGACATATCAGAGTAAAATTGGCAGCCTTCACATCTGTCGACTATATCTTTTGCCATCTCATTCGCCCGTGGCCAATAAAACCCGGCTCGGTATGCTTTAGCCACAATGGCCCGAGAGGACGCATGGTGACCACAGGTCCCCGAGTGGATGTCGTTGAGGATCACTCGACCTTCTTCTGGCGTTATGCATTTCTGACTGACTCCAGTCACACTTTCCCTGAACAATTGTCCCCTTATCACAGTAAAGGCTTTGGATCGACGGACAATCTGTCAAGCCTCTTCTTCATCCTCTGGGAGTTCTTTCCTAAGGATGTACGCGATGTAAGGTACTGTCCAGTCGGGAGTGGTGACCAGAACCTCCATGATTAGGTCGACCATTGCTGGGACCTCGACTTCAGTCGGATCTGTGGCACTCTTAGGCTGCGGGGGCTCTTCCGTGAAAGGATCTTCCTGAACTGATGGTGTGTGAATGTGTTCCAAAAACACATTGCTGAGAATGGCTTCTCTCTTGGAACCTATCTTTGCTAAATCATTGGCTGCTTGATTTTTCAGTCGGGGTATATGGTGGATCTCTAACCCCTCAAACTTCTTTTCCAACTTTCTTACCGCATTGCAGTAGCCATTCATGGCTGGTCTTCTGACCTCCCACTCTTTCATCACTTGATTGACCACCAAATCTGAGTCGCCATAGACCATGAGGCGACGGACGCCGAGTGAAATGGTCATGCGCAACCCATACAAGAGTGCTTCATATTCTACTTCGTTATTGGAGGAATCAAAGTGAATCTGGAGTACATATCTGAGCTTGTCTCCTCGGGGGGATACCAGTACCACCCCAGCACCAGAACCATTCAGCATCTTGGAACCGTCGAAGAACATGGTCCAGTACTCCGAGTGAACTTGAGTCGACAGTTGCTGTTCAATCCACTCGGCAAGGAAATCTGCTATTGCTTGGGACTTGATAGGTTTCTTTGCCTCAAACTTGATATCTAAGGGAAGGAGTTCAATCGCCCATTTTGCCACTCGACCAGTTGCATCTCTGTTGTGCAGAATCTCCGACAATGGAGCGTTGCTGACGACTGTAATAGAGTGGTCAAAGAAATAGTGTGCAACCTTCTTCGTGGTCATGTAAATCCCATAAACAAGCTTCTGATAGTGCGGGTGAGGGAGTCCTGGATTAGGGGGTGTTTGGGTAGCCAGACTATACCTTCAGCCGAACTCCTGGACTATGAAGATATAAGATTGAAGACTTTGTCCCGTGTCCGGAAGGGACTTTCCTTGGTGTGGAAGGCAAGCTTGCCGATACGGATATGTAGATCTCCTACCATTGTAACCGACTCTGCGTAACCCTAGCCCTCTGCGATGTCTATATAAACCGGAGGGTTTTAGTCCGTAGGACAACAACAAGAACAACAACAATACCATAGGCTAGCTTCTAGGGTTTAGCCTCCTTGATCTCATGGTAGATCTACTCTTGTACTACCCATATCATCAATATTAATCAAGCAGGAGTAGGGTTTTACCTCCATCGAGAGGGCCCGAACCTGGGTAAAAATATCGTGTCCCTTGTCTCCTGTTACCATCTGCCTAGACGCACAGTTTGGGACCCCCTACCTGAGATCCGCCGGTTTTGACACCGACATTGGTGCTTTCAATGAGAGTTCCTCTGTGTCGTCACTTTTAGGCCCGATGGCTCCTCCGATCATCAACAGCGATGCGGTCTAGGGTGAGACTTTTCTCCCCAGACAGATCTTCGTATTTGGCGGCTTCGCACTGCGGACCAATTCGCTTGGCCATCTGGAGCAGATTGAAAGCTACGCCCCCGGCCATCAGGTCAGATTTGGAAGTCTGAACTACACGGTTGACATCCGCGGGGACTTGATCTTCGACGGATTCGAGCCACAGCCGAGTGCGCCGCACTGTCACGAAGGGCATGATTTAGCTCTGTCGCCGAACAGTGTCCTGGAGGCCGCGCCCGCGTCAGCTCCGACCCTTAGTTCGGAGCCGATTGCGCCGATCGAGGACGGGTGGTTGGACACCGCCTCACGCCCCTTGCGAACACCCGCTTTGTCCCTTGCGAAGCCCGTGACTCCAAGGTGCCGGACTCCTCCCCGGACTCCGAGCCCCCCACGCCCCTGCCAATCGAATCCGATTGGGCGCCGATCATGGAGTTCACCGC
This sequence comes from Aegilops umbellulata, assembly GCA_032464435.1. Classification (NCBI taxonomy): domain Eukaryota; kingdom Viridiplantae; phylum Streptophyta; class Magnoliopsida; order Poales; family Poaceae; genus Aegilops; species Aegilops umbellulata. The sequence goes on along the minus strand of CP136057.1, from coordinate 74,303,812 downwards.
CGTGGACATCTTTCAACACTCGCCCTTTGGCGATATTCTGAATTCACTAAAGTCTCTCTCTTTATCAGGAGAGCCCTGGCCGGACTACGGTCAGCAAGGTTGGGATGCGGATGATGAAGAAATTCAAAACCCACCCACCACCCACTTTGTAGCCACCGTCGATGATTTAACCGACATGCTCGACTACGACTCCGAAGACATCGACGGTATGGACGCCGATGCAGGAGACGATCAGGAACCAGCGCCTATAGGGCACTGGAAAGCTACCTCGTCATATGACATATACATGGTGGACACCCCAAAAGAGGGTGATGGCCATGGAGCAGCGGAGGATGACCCCTCCAAGAAACAGCCTAAGCGCCGGCATCAGCGGCGCCGCTCTAAATCCTGCCAAAGTAAAAACGGTGATTCCAGCATGGGAGATAATAACACTCCGGACAGTGCCGAAGAAAATCCCCTCCAGGAAGATTCAGCACAGGAGGATGGAGAAGCCAGCCCTCATGAGAGAGCGGCAGACAGAGAGGTCGAGGACGATAATTACATGCCTCCCTCCGAAGACGAGGCAAGCCTCGACGACGACGAATTTGTCGTGCCTGAAGATCCCGTCGAACAAGAGCGCTTCAAACGCAGGCTTATAGCCACGGCGAGCAGCCTCAAGAAAAAACAGCTACAACTTAGAGCTGATCAAGACTTGTTAGCCGACAAATGGACGGAAGTCCTTGCGGCCGAAGAGTATGAACTTGAACGCCCCCCCAAGAGCTACCCAAAGCACAGGTTGCTACCCCGATCAGAGGAAGAATCACCTACATCACTAGCACATGACGCGGCCGACCGGCCACCGCGTGGCCGCGATAGAGAGGCCTCTCGGCCCTCCACTCAAGCCGCACCCCGGCGCCGCTTTAAAAATACCAAGGCACGGGGAATGCGCCAGACCAGCGAGATATATTGGAGGACAAGGCAAAGCAAACAAGGTCGATCTACGGATCGCGTGGGCACCCCACGACACGAGACGGTAATCGTCACGCCGGATACAGTAAATCTGGCCGGGCCGAACACAGTAGACACAGCTCGTTCGAGCTACGTCGGGATATAGCCCAATACAGAGGTGCCGCACACCCACTATGCTTCATAGATGAAGTAATGGATAATCAAATCCCAGAGGGTTTCAAACCCATAAACATCGAATCATATGACGGCACACCAGATCCCGCGGTATGGATTGAGGATTATCTCCTCCATATCCACATGGCCCGTGGTGATGACTTACACACCATCAAATACCTCCCGCTCAAGCTTAAAGGACCAGCTCGGCATTGGCTTAATAGCTTGCCAGCAGAATCAATTGGTTGTTGGGAGGACCTGGAAGCCGCATTCCTCGACAATTTCCAGGGCACTTATGTGCGACCACCATACGCCGACAACCTAAGCCACAGAATTCAGCAGCCAGAGGAATCGGCCAGGCAATTCTGGACACGGTTCCTAACCAAGAAAAATCAAATCGTCGACTGTCCGGACGCAGAGGCCCTAGCGGCCTTCAAACATAATATCCGTGATGAGTGGCTTGCCCGGCACCTTGGACAGGAGAAGCCGAAATCTATGGCAGCCCTCACGACACTCATGACCCGCTTTTGTGCGGGAGAAGACAGCTGGCTGGCTCGTAGCAATAACATAACCAAGAGCCCTGGTAATTCAGATACCAAGGACAACAGTACTAGGTCGCGTCGCAATAAGCACAAGCGCTGCATTAACGGCGATAATGCTGAGGATACGACAGTTAATGTAGGATCCAGAGGCTCTAAACCCGGTCAGGAAAAAAGCCATTCAAGAGAAATAGTCTGGGCTCGTTAAGTTTGGACCGAATACTCGAACGCTCATGCCAGATACATGGCACCCCCGAAAAGCCAGCCAATCACATCAATAGGGATTGTTGGGTGTTCAAGCAGGCCAACAAATTAAATGCCAAAAACAGAGACCAGGGGCTACATAGCGACGACAAGGAGGAGCCCCGGCCGCCGAAAAGTAGTGGACAGAAGGGATTCCCCCCACAAGTGCGGACGGTAAACATGATATACGCGACCCACATCCCCAAGAGGGAGCGGAAGCGTGCGTTAAGGGACGTATACGCGATGGAGCTAGTCGCCCCGAAGTTCAACCCATGGTCCTCCTGCCCGATCACTTTTGATCGAAGGGACCACCCCACTAGCATTCGTCACGGCGGATTCACTGCACTGGTTCTAGACCCAATTGTTGACGGATTTCACCTCACTAGCATCCTCATGGACGGCGGCAGCAGCCTGAACCTGCTTTATCAGGACACAGTGCGGAAAATAGGCATCGATCCTTCGAGGATTAAACCCACTAAAACGACCTTTAAAGGCGTCATACCAGGTGTAGAGACCAACTGTACAGGCTCAGTCACACTTGAAGTGGTCTTCGGATCTCCGGATAATTTCCGAAGCGAGGAGTTAATCTTCGACATAGTCCCGTTCTGCAGTGGTTATCACACACTGCTCGGGCGAACCGCATTTGCCAAATTCAATGCGGTACCGCATTACGCATACCTCAAGCTCAAGATGCCGGGCCCTCGAGGAGTCATTACGGTCAATGGAAACACCGAACCCTCTCTCCGAATGGAGGAGCATACGGTGGCTCTCGCAGCGGAAGTACAAAGCAGCCTCTCAAGGCAATTCTCCAGTCCGGCCATTAAACGTCCGGACACCGTTAAGCACGCCCGTAGTAACCTACAGCAAGACCGCCTGACACGTTTCGAGCAGGCATAGCAATGCGGCCCCAACCCCAGCCCTCGCGAAATTGCGAAACCAGTGCTGCGCGTACATAACTACGCTCTGGAAATACCATGGGCACAGGGGGAGGGGCACCATCACGGTACGCCCAAAACACTGCTTAAACCGCACTAGGGGCTGCCGATTTTTCACTTTTATCTTATTTGCAGGACTCCATTCTTTGGAAGGCCTAACCGGTAGTATAATTGTCGCACAAACGATGCAAAAACCAGGGAAGAAGAAAACCACGCCGCACTATGGAACTCTAAGGTGGTCTCTTTAACGAGCAGTATACCTGTTTTGCATATCATTTCGCGGCTCTCCCCTAGAAGGGACATGTTAAATAGTCCCACCTTTCGCTTATCGCACCATTTGTATCGTTCTGCTTAAACAATGCATAGCTTTTGTCTATTATTGTATTACTCTTTTTTAAGAATATATGTTCATTAATAACATGCCGCACCCGTACACTTTGGTACGGCCAATACACCAGGGGCTTAAGTACCCCACAACACGGTGTGAGAAGTCCGAACACTTTCACAAGTGCGGCACCCCGAACTTATAGCATTATATGCATCGGCTCCAAATCATGTCTTAGGTCAAATGTTGGGTTTGCCCGGCTCCTATGTTTTGGTACCTTACGTTCCGTTGTATCGGCTAAGGTAGCACTAGGAGGACTACTGCGATTGTGCCCCAGTTGAGCTGGGCTAAAGCACCTCAGTAGATAAAGCTAAAACTGACTGTCATGATGAGGCGAGAGCTGGTCGCTGTTCGAGAGGTTTTCGAGTCCCTAAAGACTTATGCCGCTTAGAGCGAGGAGTCGGCTTTGTCCGGCCTAGGCGTGGATAGCACCCTGAACTCGGTCTTCCGAACACTAGGGGCTTCGCCAAAATTTAAAATTATAGAATTCTATGGCTAAGTGAGAGTGTTCAAGCATTATAGTCCGATTGCCTTGTTCGTTGTGTTGAGCGCCTCCCTCGGAGGACCCAAGAATGGGAAAAAGAGTGATCAAGTTTATCCCGAACACCCCGGCACTCGTGGCATGGGGGCAGAAGCCGACGACTCGCCATCTCTCAAAATTTGATAAACAGTCGCACAGAAGGTAATATTTTAAATTCAAAAAGCATTGCTTAACGCACATGAACAAGTTTTCAGCGCACAGGACAAAATAAACGAGTTTTACTCAAAAATTACATCTTTCGAGCATTCGTCCGCCATAAGGCGGGCGCCCTTCAGAACGCCCTTATAGTACATCTCGGGGTGGCGATGCTCCTTGCCCGGCGGCGGCCCGTCCTTTACAAGCTTCTCCGCATCCAGCTTGCCCCAGTGCACCTTAGCACGGGCAAGCGCCCTACGGGCACCTTCAATGCAGACAGAGCGCTTGATGACTTCGAGCCTTGGACAGGCCTCCACTAGCCACCGCACCAGCCCGAAGTAGCTCCCAGGCAGAGCCTCTGCAGGCCACAACCGAACTATGAGGCCCTTCATGGCCTGTTCGACCACCTTGTGGAGCTCGACCAGTTGATTCAGCTGGTCGCTCAAGGGCACATGGAGTCCGGCCTCAGCATACTAAGACCAGAACACCTTCTCTGTCGAGCTGCCCTCCTCAGCTCGGTAGAATGCGGCGGCATCGGACACGCTGCAGGGCAAATCTGCGAACGCTCCTGGAGAGCTCCGGATTCGGGTAAGTAACAAGTAATTCACTTTCACATGCTTGCTTTGCATAAAGAAAGCCTTACCCGCCGCTATCTGTTTCATCGCCTCAACCTCCTGAAGGGCCTTCTGGGCTTCAGCCTTGGCAGGCTTGGCATTCTCAATGGCCGCCGCGAGCTCGGACTCTCGCGTCTTTGAGTCAAGCTCCAAACTCTCATGTTTTTCATGAGAACCTGGAGCTCTTGCCGCACCTCGCCAACCTATGCCTCATATTTCTCCCGCTCGGTAAGCTCCGTGGCCGCCCTCTTCTCGGCCTCGGACAACGCTTGCTTAAGGGTCGCCACCTCCGTTGTGGCCCCTACAATAGCCACGTTAATCCTGTCATTTTCTTGCAATTGCACCTTATATATATATATTTCAAAAGCTATTTCTTACCTTCTTTGTCCTCGAGCTGCTTCTTGGCAAGGCCGAGCTCTTGCTCGGACCGCTCGAGGTTCTGCTTCAGCGTGTCCACCTCCGCAGTCAGTGCGGCGGACGCCAGCAGTGAAGCCTGCATACGCATATTGACTTACTTTTGTTAGACTCATGCGAATTTTATTAGATCCTCTATTCGGCTTTTCTTTCGAAACGCCAAACAGGGCATCAGGGGCTACTGTCTATGCGGTAATATTTTTAATATCCTTTACTTACCTCAAAACCTGTTAGAAGGCTGACACAGGCTTCAGTCAGTCCGCTTTTGGTGGACTGAACCTTCTAGACCACGATACTCATCACAGTACGGTGCTCCTCGTCGATGGAGGCTCCTTTAAGCACCTCCAGTAGATTGTCCGGCGCCTCCGGTTGGACGGGGGCCACCGGCTCAGTGGGCTTGCTCCTCTTGGAAGGAGGTCGCCTGCCGGACTCTGGAACCTTTGAAGGTTCCGGAGCGGTGTCCGGCCTAGGGCCGGACTTGGAGCCCTTAGGGGTCCTATCCCCTTGGCGCCTGGAGTCCGGAAGGTCGCCTTGTGGCGCCTCCAGGACCACCTCCTCCTGGCTTGGAACCTCCTGGGACGCCACCTCGGCGTCATCCGTAGGGCGGGGGAATGTAGCCATCAGAAGAGAGTTTACATCTGACGAGTCCAGGGAACCGCTCGACGACACGTCGAGCCAGTCTTTGGGTGGACTGCATAATCATATTCGACATAAGGAAAAGCCGTGCAATGAAGGAATACTATGACTTACTCTGGTATCCGGATACTTACGATTTCGCCAGGGGCTTGGCCCTGTGCGGCCACTCCTCTTCGTCATCGTCGGCGTTGGTGGAGTAGTCCGGAAGAAGGATTTTCCCCTTCTTGGACCCTCCGGCCTCCCCAGTTGGGGCAGCCTTCCTTTTCTTTCCTTCCCCCGCTGGAGGGGGAGAGGTATCTTCTTCCTCCTCCTCGTCTTCACGGGAGGATTGCGTCTGAGAGTTGTCAGACGACGAGTCCGACACCACCACGCGCCAGGCACTCTTTCGAGTCCCCGTGGCCTTCTTCGTGGCCTTCTTCTCCGGCACCACATAGGGTGCCAGAACCAGCAGCTTCGCCAAGCGAGCATCTGCTGGGTCTTCGGGCAAAGGAGCTGGACAGTTGATTTGTCCGTACTTTGCCTGTCAATCCTGTCAAAGGTAAGGGAGCTTAGATCCCTCATAGAGTCAAACTATGAAAAACCAATACCCTGTAAAAGTTAAAAATGGCTTACCGCACTAGCGTGACGCTGCGTGCTGAATCCGCGATCCTCGGTAGCGGAAGCGGGAGCCTCGGCACCCTTGAATATAGCACCTTCCAGGCATCTTCGTACATCGTGTCGAAGAGCCTGCTTAGAGTTTGGTGCTGCGCCGGGTCGAACTCCCACAGGTTGAATGCCCATTGTTGACACGGGAGAATCCGGCGGATGAGCATAACCTGGACTACGTTGACAAGTTTGAGCTTCTTGTTCACCAGGGTTTGGGTGCATATTTGTAGTCCAGTCACCTCTCCTTTGTTGCCCCACGACATGCCCGTCTCTTTCTAGGACGTGAGCCGTGTAGGGGTCCGGATCGGAACTTGGGGGCTGTGACCCATTCAGGTTCACGCGGCTCGGTGATGTAGAACCACCCCGATTGCCACCCCTTCAGGGTCTCCACGAAGGAGCCTCGAGCCATAGGACGTTGGGCATCTTGCCCACCATGGCGCCTCTGCACTCCGCCTGGTTGCTGCGCACCACCTTTGGCTTGACATTGAAATTCTTGAGCCATAGGCCGAAATGGGGGCGGATGCAGAGGAAGGCCTCGCACACGACGATAAACGCCAAGATATGGAGGACAAAGTTTGGGGCCAGATCGTGGAAATCTAGGCCATAGTAGAACATGAGCCCCCGGACAAATGGGTGGAGAGGGAAGCCCAGTCCGCGGAGGAAATGGGGGGAGGAACACCACCCTCTCATGGGGCCTTGGGGTGGGGACGAGCTGCCCCTCTTCGGGAAGCCGGTGCGCGATGTCGTTAGACAAGTATCCGGCCTTCCTCAGTTTTTTGATGTGTCCCTCCGTGACGGAGGAGACCATCCACTTGCCTCCCGCTCCGGACATGGCTGGAGAAGGTTGAGGTGGGGAGTGCGGACTTGGGCGCTGGAGGTCGAGTGTGCGGAAATGGATAGGCAAAGGAGGAAGAAGGCGTGGATGAGAAAGGTGGATCCTTATCTCCTTATATGGGCAGACGGAACTACGTGTCCCCACCCGCCAGGTAAAACTCGCTTATCTCCCGAGCGCCGTAATCAATGGCTGGTTGGGTTACCCATGCCCGTATTGATGAGAATCCTGGAATAAGGGGACACGATCTCTGCTTTGACAAGACGTGCCAAGGAAACCGCCTCGCTAAACACGCTGAGGTGGGACAATAAAACGATTCGAGTAAAGGCTTGGCCGTGGTGTGATGTCACGCTATGGAATACGTCGGCAGATTAGATTTGTGTAAATATTATTCTCTCTATGGCAATATGTGGAAACTTATTTTGCAGAGCCAGACACTACCCTTGTGTTCAAAATCTTCTATGAAGTACGTGGAGGAGGAACCCGCCTTGCAATGCCGAAGACAATATGCACGCCGGACTCATCGTCATTGAAGCCTAGTTCAGGGGCTACTGAGGGAGTCCTGGATTAGGGGGTGTTCGGATAGCCGGACTATACCTTCGGCCGGACTCCTGGACTATGAAGATACAAGATTGAAGACTTCGTCCCGTGTCCGGAAGGGACTTTCTTTGGCATGGAAGGCAAGCTTGGCGATACGGATATGTAGATCTCCTACCATTGTAACCGACTCTGCGTAACCCTAGCCCTCTCCAGTGTCTATATAAACCGGAGGGTTTTAGTCTGTAGGACAACAACAAGAACAACAATCATACCATAGGCTAGCTTCTAGGGTTTAGCCTCCTTGATCTCGTGGTAGATCTACTCTTGTACTACCCATATCATCAATATTAATCAAGCAGGAGTAGGGTTTTACCTCCATCGAGAGGGCCCGAACCTGGGTAAAAACATCGTGTCCCTTGTCTCCTGTTACCATCCGCCTAGACGCACTGTTTGGGACCCCCTACCCGAGATCCGCCGGTTTTGACACCAACAACGGGTATCTCTGCTTCGACGGAGTCAGAACTTCAGAAACATAATAAACTGGGCGCTGAACTTTATAGGCTTTTCCCTCTTCTTCCCGCTCGACCGTAAGTACTGTACTGATGACTTGTCTAGTGGCTGCTATATAAAGCAGTAAAGGCTCTTTGATGATTGGGGCAGCGAGCACTGGTTGGGTGGAAAGCAGGGCTTTTAGCTCTGTAAATGCTGCATCAGCTTCGGGAGTCCACTCGAACTTATCTGACTTCTTCATCAGTCGGTAGAGAGGTAATTCCTTCTCACCGAGTCTGGAAATGAATCGACTTAAGGCGGCCAAACAACCAGTAAGCTTCTGAACATCATGCACACGCACAGGGCGTTTCATTTGGAGTATGGTACCAATTTTCTCAGGGGTAGCATCGATCCCTCGTTCAGAAACGAGAAAACCGAGTAATTTTCCTCCTGGAACTCTGAATGTGCACTTTGATGGATTAAGCTTGATATCATACCTTCTGAGGTCGGCAAAGGTTTCAGCAAGGTCAGTCAGTAGGTCGGGACCTTTACGTGACTTGACCACAATGTCATCCATGTACGCTTCCACGTTCCGACTGATTTGAGTGAGTAAACACTTCTGAATCATCCGCATGAACGTGGCTCCAGCGTTCTTCAAGCCGAATGGCATAGTGACATAACAGAAAAACCCAAATGGGGTGATGAAAGCTGTCTTTATCTCATCGGGTCCATACAGACGGGGATCTGATGATACCCGGAATAAGCGTCTAAAAAGGACAAACGCTCACATCCCGCAGTCGAATCGACAATTTGATCGATGCGGGGCAAAGGAAAGTGGTCCTTCGGGCAGGCCCGATTGATATGCTTGAAGCCGTTGCACATGCGAAGTGAGTCGTCCTTCTTTGGGACCATGACAACATTTGCTAACCACTCGGAATGGTAAATCTCTCAGATAAACTCAGCTGCAAGGAGCCGAGCTACTTCTTCACCGATTGCTTTTCTCTTCCATACGACAGACCGTCGAAGATGTTCCTTGACCGGTTTTACCTTTGGGTCGACTCACAAACGATGCTCAGCCAGTCCCCTGGGAACACCTGGCATGTCAGAGGGTTTCCATGCAAAGATGTCCCAGTTCTCACGGAGGAACAGGATGAGCGCTTCCTCCTTTTTGGAGTCGAGTGTTGTTGAAATGTGGGTCGGAGCAGCGTTGGGATCAGTCGGGTGGATATGAATCGGTTTCGTCTCACCGGACGATTGAAATGCTGAATCCGTTGCAGGCTTCTTAGCTCGCAACAAATCAATCGGATCTGCATTATGGTATTCCTGCAATTCCACTACTGCCATCTGTGCATCGGCGATCTTTGAGCCCTTATGGAAGCACTCTTCTGCCTTCTTTCGATTGCCAGTGATAGTGATCACACCCTTAGGACCAGGCATCTTCAGTTTGAGGTACACATAGCATGGTCGAGCCATAAAACGCGCATAAGCTGGCCTACCCAGAATAGCGTGATAAGCACTCTGGAAATCCACAACTTCAAATGTCAACTTCTCTTTGCGGTAATTCTTGGAATCACCGAAAACCACGTCAAGAGCAATCTGGCCGAGTGATTCAGCCTTCTTGCCAGGAATGACTCCATGGAAACTCATATTGCTTTCACTAAGTCTGGACATCAGAATGCTCATCCCTTTCAATGTCTCTGCATACAGAATATTCAGGCCACTACCACCATCCATCAGAACTTTGGTCAGTCGAGTGCCTTCAACAACTGGATCAACCACCAATGCTTGCCTCCCAGGGGTGGCTATATGCATCGGGTGATCGGACTGGTCGAATGTGATGGCAGTTTGAGACCACTTCAAATAACTGGGTGTCGCCGAAGCGACCATATTCACTTCTCTGTTGATAACTTTCAGTCGACTCTTGCTCTCAACATCAGCAAAAATCATCAGTGTGGAATTGACGTGAGGGTAACCCTCATCATTCTCCTCCTTGTCCTCAACCTTGTCTGACTCTTTTTCCTTATCTTTGGGCTTTTTCTCTCAGAACTGCTGGATTAGGAGCCGACATTGCCGAGTGGTATGTTTCGGGTAAATGATTTTACCCTCTTCATCTTTCTTGGTGTGGATGTGGCATGACAAGTCCAACACATCATTTCCATCTTGATCTTTTATTTTCTTAGGGTTCCATGGACCCTTGGGCTTCCCTTTGGATTTTCCCTGAGTCACGGCTAAGGTTTCTCCAGGAGCAGCTGGCTCGGCTTTGCGCTTCTGCTTCCGACTGGAGTTACCTCCTCCGGTTTCATGGGCGACTGATTTGTGCTTGCCGCTCCGGAGCCGATCCTCTTCCTCACCATTAGCGTACTTGGTGGAAATCTCCATCATTCGACCCAGAGACATGTCTCCGGTCAGACTGAACTTCAGATTCAACTCTCTGTAGTTGACGCCTTCCTTGAAGGCACAAACTGCCTGATGATCAGACACGTTCTCCACCGTGTGATGTAGTGTGATCCATCTCTGAATATAATCCCTCAAAGTTTCATTTGTCTTCTGCACACAAGATTGCAGCTCCGTCAACCCTGCCGGTCGTTTGCATGTTCTTTCAAACGTTCTGACAAACACTCGGGCAAGATCTTCCCAAGTATAAATGCTGCTGGGTGCTAATTGGTTCAGCCATGCTCTGGCCGAGCCCTCCAACATCAGAGGCAAGTGTTTCATGGCCACTTCATCATTGTCGCTGCCAATCTGAACAGCCACCGGGTAGTCCTCAAGCCAAGTATTAGGCTTGCACTCACCAGTGAACTTACTGACTCCAGTCGCCAACCTAAAGTTGGGAGGAATCACCGCGGCCCTGATGGCCCTGCTGAAGCACTCTGGACTTGGGACATGCACTCTGCTGCTGTTAGGTACATCTCAATGATGACCTTCTCGGTGGGCTCTGTTCATGTCGACCAAACCCTGAACGAGAATGGATCTCGCATCAAAGCCTGGTTCCCTGGGGTCGACTGGAATCCTTCGCCCAACACTGTGAGGGCGTCTGTCATCCTGCTGTCGAGGCACGTATGTTCCACTCCTCGGGGGAGGTGTGGGCACCCGACGACGATCATCACGATCGAGTCGGTGATCATACTACTCACGGTTTCTGTACTGGTCACGCCGGTCTCCACGTTCCTCACGCCTCGGGGGCGATCTTGGGCTAGGAGCTGACTGGACTTTATCTGCAACAACGGATCTGTTATGGATCCTATTCCACGATTGCGACACAGCCGTATTCTGCTCTCCCGCTGCTCGGAGTAGGGCTCTGATCTGCATTAGACCTCTGCCAGCTTCTGACTGGGAGGGCTGAATTGACTCTGCTGTTCGAGCTGCAGCTGTAAGATTTTGGATCGAAGTTCGATATACCTCAGTCGGAGGTGGAAAGAGCTGACGTCGACTGGATTCTGGAACCCGTTGTCGCGCACGCTCGTCGAGTGCTTGCTGGAGGTTTTCCAGTCGAGTTCGCTCAGCCAAGTTGGCCAAGCACGTGTCCTCCAAGGCCTGGGCCTCGGGGGTTTCCCCCACGATAGGAGTGTGAAGCGCATCCATGTTCCGTTGGTGAAGTTCTTACGTCTGCTGCGAAGAGAGGGGCTCGGGGCGGTACTCCTCATGGGCATGCGACGGATCGCCCCCGCCGTAGCCACCGTCGGCGCGGGGGAATCCAGGAGGACTGCGAGGTCCATCGACCATCAGCACCTCCACCGCTGGATCACTGCTGTCGCACTCAGATGCAGTCACTGCGGAGCCAGTCGACAGGTCGAACATGCCGTAGAGAGATTCGTCAGGCTGGATCGCCGTGACTTGGGGGGTGGCCGATTGGCGGGCCACCACGTGACTCACCACCGCTGAAGCCTCGACCGACCGGAACGCTTGCGCCGGAGGGAGACAGGGAGGGAGGACGCCACAGGAGCCAACCGATACTGGGTCGACAGTTGCCGCAGGAGGACGCCACGGACGCACGCGCGAAAGTGTGTTGCCCCGCTGACGGGGAGTGCGTTGACGTCGAGTGGAACCTCCTGAAGACAAGCGGAGTCGTCGGCGATGAACACGAGCGCGCCGAGACAGATCTCGTGGCCCTCAGCCAAACCTCCGCCTGAAACCATGATGAAGGTGATCGGATAGGTTGCAACTTCTCCAACAAGTCGCCAAGACACCTACCCCACGGTGGGCGCCAACTGTCGTGGTTCTAAGTCTGACAGTAGATTAGGGGGGGTAGGAATGTAGAGGCAAGATCCCAGCTATGGAGGAGTTGTACACGCAAGGTTTACGAGTTCAGGCCCTTCTCGGAGGAAGTAATAGCCCTACGTCTCGGAGCCCAGAGGCGGTCGACTGGATTATACGCGTGTGAGTTACAGGTGGTGCGAACCCTTGTCTCAGAGGAGGGGGGGTGGCTTATATAGAGTGCGCCAGGACCCCAGCTCCCCTCCGTTATGCAGGGTTCAATGTACATTAAGAGAGAGACATTACTGGTAACGTTAGTAATAAAGATACATAATGACCATTAAAGCTATGACTTAATTCCTGACCGTTGCAGAGCGGAGTGGCCTTAGACCTCTCGGTAGTCGAGTGATTGTCTGCGCGGTCGAGTGTCTTCAAGACTGTCGAGTGGAACGTTGCTTCATGGTCGAGTGGATGATTCTTCTTCTTCAAGTGTTTCTGGTTCTTTTAGAGATGTCCTTGGGGAGTGTATCTTGGACAGGTCCATGACCCTACCCTAGGCACATAGCTTCATCAGTCTTCTCCTCGGTACAACTCGAATAAAAATAAAAGAAATTCAGAGAAACACACTGAAATAGTTTTGAAGTTTTTGGTTTTCTTGAACAAGCAAATAAAAGGGAAAAGCAAAAACGAGAAAAACTATTTACACGGGAAAGCTCCCAACCAGCAAAAGAAGAACAAGGAAATGTTTTTGGGTTTTCTTTTTAGTATTACTACTAAGCATGCATAGAAAGTAAACTAACTACAACTAATTTTTTGGTTTTTCTAAAGTTTTTCAAACACACAAGAATAAAGCAAGAAAATAAATCTAAGCATGGATGATACAATGAAAAAGTGTGAACACCGACAAATGAAAATAAGTGTACATGAATGTAGTGTCGGTGAGAACACGTACTCCCCCAAGCTTAGGCTTTTGGCCTAACTTGGTAAACAGTCAGTAGCCTGGATAGTAGTTGGCGTGGTAGCTAATGGAGGCTCTCGGTGCAGATGCCTCGGCCTGCCGTGCTGCCTCCACTGCCGCGTTGTGAGCTCGGGCCTCGCTCTCAAGGACAAAGTATCTTCCTTTGCTGTGATAGTCAAAAAGAGCAGGCGCAGGCAAATATGTGTGCACAATAGATTTTTGGTTAAACAAAAGATTGTAAGTGAAATTATGGACTTTTCCTGTGAGGATCTTATGACTTTTCAAAACATCGAAGTCCAAATACTGCGTGGGTAGGATAGAATCAAAGGGCAAAGGTGAAACACCCAGCCCTCGTGCTAAATGCGTGCCATATATTCCACCATAGAAATAGCCACTGTTAGCGTTATGCTGAAGTCTGCGTGCAACAATCGCTCCAAGGTTATAATTCCTTTCACCGATGAGAGCAGTGCGTATGAGGCTCAAGTCTGGAGCACAAAGTGTACTACAGTCTTGCTTGCCTACTATACATTTCTTGTTAAATAACGCAAAGTACTGAATTGCGGGAAAATGAATGCTCTTTATTCTACCTTGTGTCACTCCCCTCGTCTCACCGCAACAAAGACTAGTCAAGAATGATTGGTACTCAGCCCTTGGCGGTTCGTCAAGCGAACCCCAGAACAGGAGTTTGCAGTGGTAAACAAAATTCTCTAGTGAGATGGTAAATGGATTATCATAAGCATAAACGACACCCTAGACTCACGGGGATGGAATTTAAATCCTTTGACAAACGATTCAATGAGAATGTGGTGTTGTTCGCACTTATCTGAAATGTAGGGACCGAGACCGGCATTGTGAACATATTGCTCAAATTCCTCCTTAATGCCCACACGAATCATATAGTCATCGCAAGGCCATAAGCATGTTTTGGTGGCGGGGCCTCATGTGGAACTTTCACTTGGTTCAACATAAGACTGGCGAGCGGAGCTGTTACTAGAAGATGCCCCCGAGGATCGCCTCCTCAAGGAACTCCTTCCAAAAAGGTTCATCGTGTTCACGTACAATTTCTGAAAATTTTTGAGTGACAAAAATTTATTAACAAAACTTTACAAAATTGATAGCAACTACTCATAGGGATACATAGAGGCCATAGCAAGCATTCAAACTACTTAGAACTCTAAGAATTCAACATGCAAGCTCATTTTCAACAACACCAAGAGTAGCTAATTATTCAAAATATAAACCACTAAAACAAAAACTAATTGGACAAACGATGGAGTCACATACCAAGCAACAATCCCTCGAAACAATTTCTGAAATGGAGCTTCGAGCAAAGAGATTGAAATCCGCGACTTTGAGAGCAAGAACATGGGAGAGAGAGCAATGGATTTTTTCTAGAGGTAAGTGATGATGTGGTGTGAAGAGATAAGTGAGCAGGTCCACGTGGGGACCACAACCCACCAGGGCGCGCCTGGGGGTCCTAGTGCGCCCAGGTGGGTTGTGCCCACCTGGTGCACCTCCCTCTGATATTATTTGCACCAGAAATTCAGAAATATTCAAAAAAACCGTATTAAATTTTTAGAGCATTCTGAGAACATTTATTTTTGGGTCATTTTTTTATTACATGGAAAATTCAGAAAACAGACAAAATGTGGCATTTTATTTTATTTATAACTAATAAAACAGAAAACTAAAAGTAGGGACAGAAGGTAGTGCTTACTAAATTCATCAACTTCATACCGCTCAAAAATGATCCATTAATATGGTTGATCAAGTCTTATTAACAACCACTTTCGATTAGCATGAAATCGAAGAACTTCCGTAAATCACTAAGTTATCTCAATGGGGATATGAAAGTCCCCAACAATAAGCATTTCATATTTCTTTTTGATAGTAGGTAGAGGTATTTGAAAACTTCCAATAGTGATTGTCGGAGATTTTTCAATAACATTAATACCATTCACTTGGAATTGTTTCTTCGGAAAGTGCATCATATGCTCATTACCATTGATATGAAAAGTGACCTTGCTTTTATTGCAATCAATAACAGCCCCTGCAGTATTCAAGAAGGGTCTACCAAGGATAATCAACATGTTGTCGTCCTCGGGCATCTCAAGTATAACAAAGTCAGTCAAAATAATAACATTAGCAACAACAACGGGCACATCCTCACAAATACCAATAGGTATGGAAGTTGATTTGTCAACCATTTGCAAAGATATTTCAGTACTAGTGAGTTTATTCAAATCAAGTCTTTTATATAAAGAGAAAGGCATAACACTAACACCAGCTCCTAAATCACATAAAGCAGTTTTCACATAATTCTTTTTTATAGAGCAAGGTATAGTTGGTATTCCCGGATCTCCAAGTTTTTTGGGTACTCCATCTTTAAAAGTATAATTAGCAAGCATAGTGGAGATTTCAGCTTTCGGTATTTTTCCCTTATTGGTGATGATGTCTTTCATATACTTTGCATAAGGAGGCACTTTCAAGATGTCAGTCAAGCGAGTACGCAAAAAGACTGGCCTCAGCATTTCAGCAAAGCGTTCAAATTCTTCATCATCTTTCTTTTTAGTTGACTTGGGTGGAAAAGGCATAGTTTTTTAACCCACGGTTCTCTTTCTTTACCGTGTTTTCTAGCAATGAAGTCTCTTTTATCATATCTTTTATTCTTAGGTTGTGGGTTATCAAGATCAACTAGTGGTTCTATCTCAACATCATTGTCTCGTTCTTTATTATTATTTGGTTGAGTGTTTTCATGAACCTCATCATTATATTTTTTATTATCATAAGGTGAGTGTTCATTACCAGACTGAGTTTTAGCATCAGAGATAGAAGTTTCATTATCATTATCAGGAGGTTTTTCTATTTCAGGTTCACTAGAAGTATGCAAAGTCCTATTGTTTTTCTTCTTATTTTTCTTTCTAGAAGGACTAGGCGCATCAGTGTTAACTCTTTGTGAATCTTGTTCTATTCTTTTTGGATGTCCCTCATGGTAAAGTGGTTCCTGAGTCATTTTACCTCCTCTAGTTGCAACTCTAACAACAAAGTCATGTATATTATTATTCATTTCATGAAGCAATTCTCTTTGAGATTTAGCAACATGTTCTAACTAAGTTTGAACCACAGAAGCATGCTTTCCAACACCTCTAACATCATTTGAGATTTTAAATAACAAGTCACTCAATCGAGCAATCATATCAGAATTGTATTTCAATTGTTTCATAACATTTGCATTGAAGTGATCTTGTTTTCTAATGTAGTTTTCAAACTCATAAAGGCATTGCACTACAAAAAAAATACACTTCTGTGATGATACGTGTTTGTCACAGTAGGTCGCTTTTCTGTCATGCATGTACATCCATGAATTTTTTTTGACAGAATCAAGATAGTCATACATGTGCTGTCGTAGAAGTGTTCCATGACATTGCCAAAATTATCATCACGGAAGTGTCCACTTCCATGACGATAAATCGCGCGTCACAGAAGTGCTTTCGTCAAGGGTGACCGACACATGGCATCCATTGTAATGAGACGTCGTTAAGCTATCGGGTCAGATTTTGGATCCGATAACCCGTTAACAGCCATGACCAATGCCGATTTTCCACGTGTAAAATTCTCATTGGCTGACGGATCCACGCGTCAGCTCCGCGCTGGCACAGGTGTCACTCATCCAGCGGTCGAGATTGGCCTATGATATGGTAACACGTGGACCGGCCCAAAAGTGGCCCACAAAGTTTAAATGGGCCGGCCCAACCGAAGGCCCATAAGATTTAGCGGACCATAATGGGCCGACCCAGCTAAAGGCCCACAAAATTTAGCGGACCATAATGGGCCAGCCCAGCTAAAGGCCCACATGATTTTGCAAACCATAATGGGCCGACCCAGCTAAAGGCCCACAAGATTTTGCGGACCACAATGGGCCAGCCTAGCTAAAGGCCCACAAGATTCTGCAGACCATAATGGGCTGACCCAACTAAAGGCCCAACATTCTCTGTCAAATCGGCCCGTCAACGGCCTGTCCTAAACTTGTCATCAACGCGGCCCATGGTCACTTATGGCTCGTTAACAGTCCGCTAAGTAATTGGGCCGAATTACGGCCTAGTGTATTTCCGGCCTGTTAAAGGTCCGACTTCATTTGGGCCCATTTATAGGCCATCAAAACTTTCGGCCCATAAACGACCGTGAATGTTTTGGGTCATATTCGGCCATGTCTGACATTCGCCTGTTAGAGGCCCACTATAGCTTTGGGCCACTTTCGGCCTACTGTCATTTTCGGCCTGTTAACGCCGGACGTAAACCATGGGCCATATGTGTCCCAACGTCATATCGGGCCCATTAATGGCCCATATAAAAATGACGATAATCTAGCCCGACCGAAGTTCTGGCCTGTTAAAGGCCCGTCCAAATTTCAGCCTGTCAATGATCCGCATCGTAAATGGGCCACCATTTCGGCCTGCTAAGTCCAGTGGGTTATTTGGCACAATCAGGGCTCAATCTCACTTTCGGTCTATTAAAGGCCCATGTTTTTTATGGGCTCAAGATATTTACACCTGTAAACGGCCTATTTTTAATGAGGGCCCAAATTATGTTTAGGCTTGTTAAAGGCCCACTATGGGCATATGCCTACCAGAAAAATATGAAAGCTTATGTTGATTTAGGCCTAGATATTTTTAGTGGGCTACATGCCAATTTTGGCCCGTAATCGTTTTTAGCCCAATTGGAATGGGCCCGACGAATGTTGGCATATTGGGCTCCTATGAAGCTTTCGACCGATTACATTACTAAGATAAACCTACACTATACAAAAATAGCGTCATAATTACTGCAGCCTGAGGCAACATCATAAATGTTGTATCACAACAATATAAATTCCAACCATACAACAAAAGTCCTGTTGGCATAAAGTTTACAGTCCTTCCAGATAAAAGCACCATCAGATGTATAGAAGCACAGATCATTTGACCTGAGTGCTAATGTTTCAGGCTGTAGAATCTGATGGAGCAGCACGATCTCCACCTTTTTCCGCCATTGCTCTTGAACAACGAAGCGAATGTCTAATAGTATGGTTTCAAAACCATTCATTTCTTGACGACATTTCTCAACCACTATTCTTGTTTCCGAAACAACGTCCATTAGGGATTGGACTTGTGTCTGGAGCACAGATATATCACTCTGTCTAGCAGGAAGATTTTGTTCAGTGGGTGATTTGGACGAGGTTACCTTGACAACCAACGTAGAATTATGCAGGAAGGTGCTTTTTGCACTGTTAGTGGAGAGATATTGACGCACTGCAGCAAGAGGTGACATTGTGCTTGTAGTAGCCTCGTCACCTTCAGGTGGTTGTGGCTATTCAATCATTTGTTCCATAGCTTCCTGAAAGTATGAACTTGTAGATTAGTGTACCAGATAAGTTACTAATGAGACAAAAACAAACAAAGTAGGTTAAACATTTATACATAACTTATTTTGGTGAACTACTGTAATACATTAGCATGTATTGTAGTGCCAACTACATAATAAAATCACTTTCGGAACATATGTCCATGTAGCATGCCTACTGTATTGTCTATTTCCTCACATTCGTTCACATCTAAGGATAAAGAGACATGGTTTAAAGTAGGATGAACATAGTATGACATCATTCATATCATGGGCAAACAGATATAAAATAAACATGCTATTTTATCATTGTGTGCGCACGTGAACATAACAACTAGATTACAGATCAAGACCAAAAGAATATCCTTCATCTCTTTTAAACCATGTAAGGTGAAATGATACGTTAAGACAACTGTGAATAAAAGTGAACAGAGTAACTGACATTGGCTGCAAACCAGGTAGTTAAATGAACACATCACAATACCAATCAGTTCAAGCCAGGAGGAGTAAGGACTTACAACAGCGGCTTGAACTGGTGTGCTCACGCCCTTCATCTTGCTGGTGTGGCAATCCTTGAAGATTTGCACTGCATTCGGTTCAGGTTCTTTTTGGTCCGCACGGGCTTTCCTTTGTATTTGGAACAAGTCAATATAGATATGATAATATGGCATAAAAAAGAAGGAAGTAGCAGCTATTTACAAAAGCCTCGCAGTGTGCAATATAGCTACGAGATCCTGTTGTCTGTTGGAATTTCACTTTAGAACGGTTGGTTTTGTTCTTCAAACAGTTAGCCTAGAAGAAGATACACTTGTAAGGCACATACATAAATACAAGTTCAATATGTGGTCTGATCAAATACATATAGCCTACCTGATACTTTGGATCAGACCAGTGTTTAACGAGGGCTGTCCAGTCTTCATCTGTAATATATTCCACTGGAGATGTTTGGGCGATTTCATTGTTAGCCTTGCCTTCAAAGTGAGATTTTCTAAGGTGGTACCGATACTGTCGCAGAGCAGACTGAAAAACATGAGTGCATGCTTGTTTAGTTGCATCATCTTTCGGATCCAACTTGAACCTCATCTGTTGAAAAAAGAATGTGAGTCTTATTAGGAGGAAGCTAGAAAGTATGGGACAGAGCAAGACAATATTACTAATTGCAATGAATAACATTACTTACGGATAAATGGTCAAGGAAGGTGTCAAACTGGGTATTGTCTTTCTCATTCCTGTACTGGATCCACGTTGGGAGGATACATGCATGACACCTAACGGCAACGGCTGCCTCTGATACTAACTTGGCTGACTTTGTAGCATCACGTGGCCTTTTAAACCTGCCTCAAAATGGATCTCCATTCTTCCTCCTTTAGATTTTGTTAATCTGTCAAGCATTATCCCTGATGTCTGCTTCCGCTTGCGCCGTGGTGCTAGTTCAACAACGAATATCGAAAGTGTCAGTGTACATCAAACTGTGAGAGTACATATAAAGGAGCATGCAACTACAACTTGACTCGGCCAGGTACCGTCTTGGTGTTGATGCTCATGAGGTTCATCTGATCTTGCCAAGTCCTGTTGTGTCAGCAGTGCTTCGGAAGTAGTGTTAAGTGTGAAGGCAGCTTGGGAACTGGCCAGTGCCGGAGCAAACGAACGAGTAACTGGTTGAGATGCTGGTACAGTTGAATCGGATGTTGCAGCTGGTGGAGCAGGTGATACTGTGTTTGTAGATTTAGCCGGTGGACTTGGACCTTCCATTGCACTATAAGTACCAGCAGAATCTCGACGGCAGAACCTTTTCCCTTTCACCCGACGAGTAACAGCACTCCCCACTATATTATTTTCCTTGCTCTTTTTTGACTTTGCCATGTCAAGCTGTACCCACAACACAAAAGAATAAAATCACTCTTCAGAACTCATTGATGCATGATACAGACAAGCAATACTTTGATGTAAGACAACCGTATGAGGATGGAATATGTAAGAAAAACAGGACGACATGACATATTCACAACTACGATGTGCAAACTAAGCAGAAGGATTTTCAAGAAAATAGAAGTAATGCAAGCTAGACACCATATGAAAGATGCAACCAACATTACTCTGCCAAGTTAAAAGTGTCTTGTCATAAGTGGCAATTCGAAAAATTAGAAGTAGTACAACGTAGAAATGAATGCAAGATGCAACCACTATCAAACTGTCATGTTAAAAGCATCCAATCATGAGTGAATGATGCGGGATACACAACAGCAGTACTTTGATGTAAGAACATGGTATGATAGATAGATGGAGTGTATTCTAGACACAGAAAGCCATGTCATATGCACATGTATAATGAATAAACTCAGCATGTGCAATTTAATCAAAATAGAAGAAATACAGGCTAGACAACATATGCAACATGAAACCAATTATCACACTGTCAACTTAGAGCAAGCACCTGTGATGGTGGAGTACGGGAGATGAACTCATCATGTAGACTTGGGACTTCAACTTCATTAGCAGTAGTAGTGGCAAATCTAGAGGGTCTGTGTTTGCGTCGGTGCGGAGGACTACCAACATCCCCTAACTTACTATTTTCCTTCCTATTTTCTGATATTGCCTTATGAAGTCAAAACCACAAGAAGATGAATAAAATTAGCTCTGCATAACTGCTTGATGCATGATACAGACGAACACTAATTGGATGTAAGGCAAGCACATGATAGGAGGATGGAATATATACAAAAAATACATCGTTTCATATTCACACGTACGATAGGAGGATGGAATATGTATGAAAAAACAGTAAGCGGAAGGCATTTCAACAAAATTAGAAGAAATGAAAGCTAGGCACCATATGAACATGCAACCAATATCACTCTATCAGGTAAAAAGTGCCTTGTCGTAAGTGCCATTTCAAGAAATTAGAAGCAGTACAAGCTAGAAGACAATGCAAGATGCAACCTACATCATAGTCCCAAGTTAAATGTGTCTTATGGGTAAGTGATTGTTGCAGGTATAAGTTGTAAGCTACGCAGATGCAATTCAACAATCAGAAGCAATACAAACTAGGCATCATACAGAAAACACAACCACTTATAATAGTTCCAAGTAAGAGCAAGCACATGTGATGGTGGAGTAGGGGATATGTGCTCATCATGTACACGTATGTTCTAGAAACAGGAACACGTGTCATATTCACAGGCATTATGTGTAAAGTAAGCAGATGCAATTCAAGTTAGAAGCAATACAAGCTAGACATCATACGCAACATGCAACCACATATAATAGTGTCAAGTTAGAGCAAGCACCTGTGATGGTGGAGTAGGGGAGATGTGCTCATCATCTACACAGCTACGTTGATTGTCCAGCCTTGTGTTGTCTTGCGAATCTTGTTGGGAGGATGGCGGAGTAGAATCTGTAGAGACCCCTGTTTGAGTTGCTCTGAAGGACCACCATCATCCACTGCCGGACTAATTTTCTTCAGCTGTAATGATTTTGCTTTGTGAAGTCAAACCGATAAGAAAAAGGAATAAAATTTGCTCTTCAGAACTCATTCATGCATGATACTGACGAACACTACTCGGATGAAAGGCAAACACATGATGCGAGGATGGAATATGTATGAAAAACAGGATGGTGTGACATATTCACACCTATGATGTGGTAACTAAGCAGAAGACATTTCAACAAATTAGAAGCACTGCAAGCTAGGCACCATATGAAAGATGCAACCAATATCACTCTGCCAAGTTCAAACTGTATGGCGTTTCAACAAATTAGAAGCAGTACATGCTAGAAATCATATGCAAGACACAACCAATATCACAATGGCAACTTAAAGGTGCCTTATCATAAGTGACTGATGCGGGATATGCAAGAATAGTAGTCTGATGTAGAAACAGGAACACATGTCATATTCACAGGCATTATGTGTAAAGTAAGCAGATGAAATTCAACAAAGTTAGAAGCAATACAAGCTAGACATCATACGCAACATGCAACCACATATAATAGTGCCAAGTTAGAGCAAGCACCTGTGATGGTGGAGTAGGGGAGATGTGCTCATCATCTACACAGCTACGTTGACTGTCTAGCCTTGCGTTGTCTTGCGAATCTTGTTGGGAGGATGGCGGAGCAGAATCTATAGAGAACCTCCATTTCAGTTGCTCGGAAGGACCACAATCATCCAATGCCTTGCAAATTTCCTTCAGCTTTATTGATTTTGCATTGTGAGGTCATACCGACAAGAAAAAGGAATATCATTCGCTCTTCAAAACTCATTCATGCATGATACTGACGAACACTACTCTGATGAAAGGCAAAGTCATGATACGAGGATGGAATATGTACGAAAAAAATGGACGGCTTGACATATTCACACCTATGGTGTGGTAATTAAGCAGAAGGCACTTCAACAAATTAGAAACACTGCAAGACACCATATGGAAGGTGCAATCAATATCACTCTGTCAAGTTAAAACTGTCTCGTCATAGGTGGCGTTCATCAAACTAGAAGCAATACATACTAGAAATCATATTCAAGACGCAAACCAATATCACACTGCCAACTTAAAGGTGTCCCATCATAAGTGACTGATGCAGGATACACAAGGAGAGTAGTTTCATGTAAGAACATGGTGTGATAGACAGATATAGTATGTACCAAAAACAGGAAAGTGTGTCATATTCACATGTATCATGTGTAAGCTAAGCAGATGCAGTTTACACTAATTAGGAGCAATACGAGCTAGACACCATATGCAACATGCAACCAGATATCACACTGCCAAGTTAGAGCAAGCACCTTGGATGGTGGAGTAGGGGAGCGGAGACTTGGACCTTGTAATGCACTATCAGTACAAGGATAATCGGTACAGATGCTCCGTTTACGTTGCTGCAGAGGACCACCATCATCGCCTTCCTTACTCTTTTCCTTCCTCTTTCTTGATTTTGCCTTGTCAAGTCAAACCCACAAGAAAAAGGAATAAAATTTGCTCTTCAGAACTCATTGATGCATGATACTAACGAACACTACTTTCATGTAAGGCAGCCGCATGATAGGAGGATGGAATACATATTGACACGTATGTGTATAAAGTATAAACTAAGCACAAGGTGCTTGAACTTGTTAGAATCGATGCAAGCTAGAAACCATATGAAAGATGAAAACAATATCACTCTGCCAAATTAAAAGGGTGCTCTAACAAATGTATTTGACCAAATTAGAAGCAATACATGGCAACAGGCTAGAAATAATATGCAATATGCAACGGATAAAGGTGACTCATCGTAAGTGATTGATGCAGGATACAAAAGAGAGGTAGTTTCATATAAGAACAAGGTTAACACATAGATGTAGTGTGTACCAAAAATAGGAAGGCATGTCATATTCACAGGTATAGTGTGTAAACTAAGCAGATGCAATTTACCCTAATTAGAAGCATTACAAGCTAGACACCGTATGCAACATGCAACCACATATCGCACTGCGAAGTTAGAGCAAGCACCTGTGATGGTGGTGTAGGGGAAGTGCGGTCTTCAGGTACAGAGCTACGTTCAATATCTTCATTTAGGCTTGCTGTTTCTTGAGAATCATGTGGAGAGGATGAAATTGCATTCTTCATAAGAGTATTGCATCTCATATTAACCCACGCACGTGACTGTCTCATCATAAGCGATAGACACAGGATACACAAGAACAGTAGTTTGATGTAAGAACATGGTGTGATAGGCATATGTAGTATGTACCAAAAACAGGAAGGCGTGTCATATTCACATGTATAATGTGTAAGCTAAGGAGATGCAATTTAACAAATTAGGTGCATTGATGAGGGATACACAAGAAAAGTAGTTTAATGTAAGAACATGGTTAAGAGAAAGACGTAGTATGTACCAAAAATAGGAAGGCATGTCATATTCACAGGAATAATGTGTTAACTAAGCAGATGCAATTTACCCTAATTAGAAGCATTACAAGGTAGACACCATATGCAACATGCAACCACATATCACACTGCCAAGTAAGAGCAAGCACCTGCGATGGCGGTGTGGGGGAATTGCGGTGATTAACTAGAGAGCTACGTTGACTATCTTCATTTAGCCTTGTTGTTTCTTGAGAATCATGTGGGGAGGATGACACTGCACTCTTTAAACGAGTAGGGCGTCTCACAGTAACCCAGTCGGGTGACTGACTCATCATAAGTGATTGACGAGGGATACAAAAGAGCATTAGTTTGATGTACGAAAATGGTTAATAGACATATGTAGTATGTATCAAAAACAGGAAGGCATGTCATTATCAAAGGTATAATGTGTAAAGTAAGCAGATGCAATTTAACCAAATTGGAAGAAAAACAAGCTAGACACCATATGCAACATGCAACCACATTTGACAATGCGAAGTTAAAGCAAGCACCTGGGATGGTTGTGTGTGGCAATTGAGATCATCAACTGCAGAGCTACGTTTACTGTCTCCAACTGCTGACACTGCACCCCTTAGAGCGCTGAAACGCTTATCTTCGAATTACACTGGAGCGACTTCTGTCTTTTCTTTTCTGCATTCATCAACACTGCGTCAGAGTCTGAAATACCCATGCATAAAAAACAATAGTGTGAGTATGGGTGAAGTGTGTGCACAATTAGTATAGTGTAAAGGTAGCAGATAGCAGGTCGGTGAGAAATAAATGATGGGAGACATATGATAGCTCTACAACATGCATGGCACACTAAATTACTACAGGATTCTCTAAAAATAACAGTCGACTGAAAGCAAATAGGTCAGTCCGTTTTTTCTGCACCGTCCGATGTACAAAGAACAGGCAGATCACCTTCATCTACCTCCAGCCAGTCAGTGTTGACGATCTTCCTCGAAACGCCAGTGACCATCGGCCCAGTATTCCTCCCCTACCCGCGCCTCCCTTCGACCTCACCGCACCGCCGTGATTGGCACCGCCCCCCGGCCATCCATTCAAGCCCCGCCGACCTCCAAATCGGGCGCAAGAAGCTCCTGCGCCCCACACCCCTATGATAGACACCGATGCGCCGCTTCCCCGGGGAACAGGCAGACTAGGTGCTCCGCGCGCCTAAGCGGGTGCTGCTTCTTTTAATTGTGGTTCGACTGGCCCTGAATTGAAATCCAGGCGGTCTACTGACCTCTAGCAAAGGTGAAATAGTAAAAGGGAGGAAACCTTGTGCATTTAGTATCACGAAGAAGATGCAGTAAGAAGCACTCAACTAGTTTCTTTCGTGGGATGAATACGGTGTGAGCGGAGACGTAAGATTTGCATGAATAAGGGAAGAGGAGTGCCTCTTTCTGCTGGCAGTGTTGTGTCCTCCTTCTGTTTTTCCGACGATCTTCTTGTTGTTCACCGGAAACCAGAAGTTGTGAAGGATGATGCAGCCTTGGACGAACCCATGGCCAAGTTGTTGACTGTGGTGCGGTGGCCGTCTGTCAACGGCGGGGAAGCAGATCCAAGGCGGCGAACGCCGGCGTAGCGAGAAAAGCTCCGGTGCGGTGGACGGTTGCGACAGTGGAGCCGCAGCAGTGATGCAACGGACGGCGTGGTCGGAGTGGTTCTGGTACGGCGCACGTCGTCATCAGCGTCGTGGAGGCAGCTCTGCCTCGGCTTCAGCTGCTAAATCCTTGAGGGCGTTGCGGTTGCGGTTGCGTTGGACGACGACGTCGGGGTACCAACTCCGGTGTGATGGAGGAGGGCGGCGGTGGATTGGCCGCTATGGGGTGGAGGACGGAGGAGGCTGGGGTTTCGCGGCTGGTGGAGAGTTCGCGCCCACGGAGTATGAATGGGGAAACGGAGGGAGGCGGGGAACTAAGGGGGAACAATGTTTCGATTTGAGACGCGCTTGTTTGAAATTTGGGGAAAGTTACAAACTTTGCCCCCATCTAAAATTTCGGACATATTGCTGGTTGGGGGTAGGACAGTCATGTCAGGTGTCCCAAATGTGGGCGGGAGAGATTTCGGCCGAGCGCATGGGTAGGCGCCCACGGCGTATGAATGCTTCTCGGAGGCGGTTGAGACTGGCGTCTTGGTGAAGTTACAAACCTACCCCGGTTTAGACCTTTGGACATTGGGACGATAGGCTACACGGGCCAGAGTCAGGACAGTAATTTCCTACCACCAAAACATTAGTCTCGCGCGGTTTCGGGTGACCAGAGGTCTATTTGGCGCTTCGTTCAATATTTGGGAGCAGAAGCATTAACGTTTTCGGTTCTCTTGAATTGAACTTTCAGGATATGTCAAACTTCACAAATCTTTACTCTTGAAAATCCTAAAGCTGCGATTATTTTGGAATGGAGGGGGCACATTTGAATATACATTGTACACGAGTATATATTAAAAAATATGCAACTTACCTCAGTTCATGCATGGTTCGAGATATAATCTCCTTGGTTGCAAAAAAAGTTAGATATGCGTATGCATATATATATAGCATGTTCAAACTCACAACAAAGATTGATGCCCCCTTTTACATCTGATTTACAATTGTCATTATCTCGGGTTCAAATAGATGAATGCACTTCTTATGAATTGGAATCTTCGAAACCCCCTTTATGTTGAATTCGACATGTATTGTATTTCGTAGCTAGCTATTTGGAATGTATCCATGCAAGTGACAAATGTACAAAGTGCTTCACACTAACAACATGGAGTGCACTAATTAATGTTTATATATGAATTGCAAAAGTATCCATTGCCTGTATTTCAAACCGCTCTCACTCTATGGATCGATAATATGAAATAAACACATGCACATGCTAGAATTCAATAGAGTATGGGTGTCTGATAGACCGATGTTGGTCCATACGCAATTTGCAAAATTCATGATCTCATCCAAAAATAATAATGCCATTTATATTTTAATTTAATGCGTAGAACCACCTTTTACACATAGATGCACTATGCCTCGCCCCGTTCTCACAAACGCGTTATATATCTCTCTATCTAACGCATAAGTGCACACACTTTATATGCATCGGCATTTCTCTTTCACACATGCTCACAATCTCTCTCAGGGTGTCGGGGTGTCTCACGCACATGCTCTCTCTGTTTCTCTCTCTCTCTTTCTGACTACTATGTACCACTCTTTTCACTAATCTCAGTTGGAAAACACTATTTCTCTCACATGCATATATACACATGCACGGTCTCTAGCCTACTCCTGGTACTGTATATTAGTGATTGGGGTGTGTAGAAAGTACACGTGAATACCAGGCATTGTGCGTGTGTGTATACTATCGACGAACTAGCCCCCAAGCTTGTATAACATACTAATTAAGGGCCTACGGTTACAAATCATATATAGTTGGCTTATCACCAGTGGGGATAGAGTCCTCCGCGAGTCTGGTAGCTTCGTGCTGTACGCCAAGTCCTCCACATGGGTCTTCGTATAACACGTCTCGGTCCAACCTATATGTGGCGCAGGATGGAACCGACCCATGAGTCTTCATGTTGACCCACCACAACTAGAAATGATGTGCCCACCACACCACACACGCAATCGGCCACTAACAAAATAAGCATATACAATAGTACAACGGTATCTAGCTCATGATACGTCTCCATATTTTGTTGACGACACAGATGGACTTTGCATTTGATGCGTGCTCCGTATTTTGTTGACAACACTTACGGTCATTGTATTTGAAGCGAAAGGACGATATGGTCACTGGACTTCAGAATAAGCTCATCACGGTCACCACATACATTTTCTCGTGCTAACCAACATGTGGTTGGATGGTTAGAGGACGGTGGTTTCTCGAGCCCACCAAGGTTAAAGTCCCGGTTCTCGCATTTATCTTGTGTTAATTTCAGTATTTTCTGGCGATGTACGTTCAGTGGGAGGAGACGTTCCACTCGACTACGAGGCACCTATGGTGACTTTGTAAAATGTCAAGATCGTACATGCTGGCCCACTCTCTCGAAGGTGCTCATAGGGGTAGGGTTTGCGTGTGTGCGCTTATAGCGGTGAGTGCTTGCGCGTATATATGAGCCCTTGCGTCTGTACCATGTTAAACAAATACATATCATGATTATACGGTCACTGGCTCACCCGTACAACTCCGTATTTTGTTGATGACACAATCAATTGACCAGTCAAACGTTCCACGCGGCGCAACTAGTGTTGCACCATCGGAGCGCGTAACCTTGGGGCCCACCTGTCAGCCCGTATATGAAAGAGAGAAATGGTAGTTTGAGTCTGTACTGTGTTAGTAAAATAGGAGTACATTTTAGGGTGATCATATGGTCACTGGCTCAGCATACAACTCTGTAATTTGTTGATAATACGATCAATTGACCAGTCAAACGGTCCACATTCAGCAGCGCACATTACCATAGGGCCCACCCGTCAACGCTTATATGAAAGACAGAAATGGTAATAAATTAGTGGTCGGCGGGTATTCGAAGTCGTGAGACCTCTGGTTGGCAGTCACCGGCGGTTGGGGGAGCGTTCATTGGGCGGTGGGGTGGGGATCCCCGTAGAAAAAGCTCGGAGGGGGGGGGCTAGAAGGATGGCCGGTGCGGCGGCGGACCGGTGGTGGGGAGTGGTTTCGGGGAGGGCGGGCCGGCCGCGGGCGGCGGGGGCTGGCGGTTTGGCCGGTGGTGGCTGGCGGCTCAGGGGGGTGGAGATTGATGATAAATTGCATGCCCTTGATTTCGTATCCAACGGCTAGAAAATCTAATGGCCAGAGATGAAAAAGTCAGTCGACTGACGTGTAGCCTCACTCCGCACATACACATGCACGCACGCAAGACACGCACGCATGTAGGCGTGCAACACTGACACATACACACGCACGCATGCTGGCGTGCAACACTGACACGTACACATGCACTCACAAACACATGCACGTACGCACCCATGCATGCAACACTGAAACGTACCCTTGCACGCACGCAATACTCGCACGCCTGCTTGCACACAGCACACGATGCAAGACACACGCTCAACCTATACGTGCATGCACCCTTTGTTAAGGACATGGATTGTTACGGGTATTAATCAATCTTATCTGTGACAAGCAGAACATTGATGCTTGCAGCGGTCTTTATGAATCACAACGTATCGAACGGGCTATCAACATAGTAGGCTTAGCTACATGAAAAAGATGACGTCACACTCAATGAACAATCATCGGTTTATGAAATGCCCGCTTTTGACCGCCCTGGCCCACAAAAGGTCCCTTTGCTGTGTGCTGCCTGCGTTGGGTCACTGACATGCAGGCCATGCACTCAAAGAGCCCACAGGTCAGTGGAAGAACGACACGGGGTCCTAAGTCAGAGTCGAGGGTGCCACTCGCGGCACGCCCGGCTGAACACACCTCCGTGCCACATTCAAACGCGTCCATGAAACCCGCCCGTGTGGAAGCCGAGAAACCCACTCTGGACACACGTCGTTCATGACCGGGCCGGCGTTAAACGCAATGCCGGCTGAGCTCCTCCCGTCCATCGTCTATTTAATCTCCTATTTAAACGAGGCCAAACGCCGACCAAGAATCGCACACCTCTACCGCTCCCCTATCTCCTCCACCATTTTGTCCACTCTTACAATGGCTTACGAAGAGTAGTTATTCCGCATCCAAGCCGGCCGGGTAGCCCGCCGGATACGAGCTATGCAGCTCGCTGATCCACCTCCCTCCCCTCGCCCGACGGAGCCAGTTGCCGCCCCAAGCCGGCGCGCGGTTCAGCAACTCGCCGCTCCAGGCCAGCTCGACGAGGAGCGGCGCACGGTCGTCGTTGCTGCCGTCCACACCGCCGCCTCATACCGCGTCTCCCGTTTCTGTGGCCGAGACTCCCATGCCGGCGGCCGCGCCATGCAAGCAGCGACAAAAATCGGGTGCGCGGAGAGCGACGAGTCGGTGGCCAGCGCCTCTGCGTCCGCTGCCATCATCGAGGAGAAGTAGAACACGGGAGGCCGCCACCGCTTGGGTCCAATGAAGGCCACCGCGGAGGCGACGTTGACGTACACAAGAGGTGTCTTGCCGGATCCTTTTGTTGCGAGGACCTTCGTCGACCCTACATGGGCTCCACGGAAGAGGGGAATGTTAGGATGAACTCGAGCCAGTGCCGGCCATGGCGAAGTAGTGGTCAGTGATGAACTCGAACCGGTGCTAGCCACCATCATCTTCGGCAGCAGCCAATGATATCAGTTGGGCAGTGGGGAAGCGAGCCGTCCTTTGCACTGAAGCATATACCTCGGGGCTCCCAGCAGTCCGGTGATCGTGCTGCCGGACATGAGGAACACAAATTGATCGGCAGGCGACCATTTAGGCCAGGTATTATATACATGTGCTATCCAGAACTAGCATCCCGTAGTTCATTTGAATGTAATGAAATCCGTCATGTTTGTATGAAAATCCAGTATTTTATATGATTTCCGTCGTTGTTTATATGAAATATCAGCTTGTCTACATGTTTGCATGAATTTCATCCGGTTGGTTGAGTTGCTGTCATAATGTGTGCGGCTACGGTTGGATGGCGTAATTTGCGGGTCACCGGTCGGTCTGTGGGCGGCTCGGGCGGCGTTGTGGGACAAAAAAACACAGCTCGTGCGAGCTCGTCTCCAACATGTGCGCTGGAGGATGCATGACATCATGAGCACCCGAGCCATTCCTCGTTCATCGGTGGCAAAGGCACCGGTGGACAAAAGGGTCGCTGATATTTTGGCTACCCCGGGCAAGATCCAAACAACCCCTCCCAACAGATTCAAATCCCTTGTTCGCCATGGAATTTTGCCATGTGTTGTTTTCATGGACTAGCAAGATGCCCGTGCATTGCACGGAACATACAGATGCATTTTTTACAAACTCCTGCATGCATGCAAGGGATAATTAATGTCCTCCTTTGCTAGTACCACGAGGCAAACACCATTAATATTGCATCGATTAGTGTTAGTGGCCTTGTATATCTGCAAATTGTAATTTTGATAGTGTCCCCTTGTATATAAAAATGGAGGGAGAAAGATGAGAGATAAGGTGAGGAGGAGTGGGGCGTGGTGGTGAATGGTGGTCGGACTAGGCGGAGGCATGGTGATGGGCGACGCATTATGTCTAGGTTTGTATCTCTCTCACACACACCCACGTAGGTGGGGGACGTGCACGAAGAGAAGAGGTGCACGCACGGCGCACGTACTCCCATCTCTTTCCCAACCACACCCACGCGGGTACACGATGGAGCTCATTTCTGTACGAAAAAGGCAGCCCACGTGGTAATTTGGCACGTGTACTGGTTGTCCACTTGATGGAGGGAGGATCGTCTACCACGGGTGAACAAAAAAATTGCGACTTGACGCGTTATGTTAAATTAAAAAAGAGGCAAACCATGTGGGGCCTACCTTAGAGGCAAGGCTCTATACACTGGAGTACTTTTGATGTGTCCCGTCAACTCGCAGAACGAGGAGAAGCTTTCTTAGTACGCCGTCTCCCTCGCCCAGTGGCTCGCAGGATGAGGTGAAGCTTGCTTACAAGTAGTAGTAGTACTACTACTACTACTACTGTAAGCCTTTACGCCCGCTCCCTCGCCCACGCGCGCGGTGGCTCGTAGCACGAGGAGAAAATTTTACTACTCCCTCCGTTTACTCCTCGTCCCTACTACGTACTTTGGTTAGTACTCCCTCCATTTACTTATACAAGGCCACTATAAAAAATACATTTTGCATCTATACAAGGCCACAAATAGTAATCGATACAAAAGTTACTACTCCCTCCTTTTGAGTTTATGGCTCAATTTCGAAATCTCTCCAACCAAGGTAAACGGTCAGTGGTCGAATTAATTTTGTAGTTTGCACAAGTAATTAGTACGCTCGTTTTTCTCAAGAAGTTATGTTTACCGAGGCATTAATTAGAACGAATGCATGAATGACCACTAAATTTCCATGAACTTGTACATGCATTGGTTAGTTTCCTCTTGACATTGCTTGCGTCGGGTGATCTAACGCACCTCGAAATCCAACATGTAATGGTACTACTACTAGTATAGTAGAACTGAGACTTATCAAACAGAAAAATGAATGTTTTTTAGATGAGCCCTATAAACCCTAGTGGGTACGTACTCCATAAAAACAGATTTTTCCAAAACTAAGTCGCTCCCTTTCATGTATTCTGTAGTATACTCCTCCGTCGACGCTCCCTTTCATGAATTATGTACTTCCTGTCCCCGACATGTGGGACATATAGCAACCGGGTCAACGTGTCAAGCACCAAATAACTGTGCAGAACAGCAGGGGGACGCACCCCACTCGTACCGGCCCAGTAGTAGTAATGAGCAATGAGACGTCAAATCACAATGCCGCACCTTCTCAGACAGACGAAGAAACCATTATTTCACACTTCGGTTCGCCATCATCTCAAACCACGTAGTATTGCTTCTGCCTCAAGAGGGACACGTGCATCTCCTTGGTACATCATGACACGTGGGATCGCATGACAGGCCATGCTCCCCCGCCAGTCGCTCGGTAAAATCACCTCATTTTTACTATACTTCCTCCGTATCGGTTTACTACATGGCATGCACGTCGTTCTAGGTTGAGAATTTAACTGGCTATATATGTGATGAACAGTACTCTAGCCTTTTAAAAAATGTATACTTTTGTACAGTAGTACTATCGATGGATTGCGCCATGGAGCAAAAATTGAAATTAAAAAAAGGTGGTACATATAGAGAGCGCTCGTCGCCAAATTATGCATATAGTACTATTAAAAAAGCTAGTACGTGCTTAAGTGGGGTGCTAAATTCTATTAAAGAAATACTAGTAGTATGTACATACTGAAGAGTTAAAGTAACAAGAAGAAACATAACATAGTTCTGCTGGGGGCTCAGCACAACACGCCCCTCAAATTAAACTAAGCACACCTGAAATTAAACTATGCAACTAATCCGGTAGACACTGCATTAGAAGTTTAGAACCACCATGAGCAACAACACTACCACCTTACTCGGAGTCCTCGTCCACGTCCTCGACTTTGTCCCTGTCCCTATTCCTCTTGGCCGATACTTCTTTGCTTGAACCGCACACTTGGTTGTTGCTCTTCATCCAACCCTTGCAGATATTGAAACAAAGGTAGCCATCCATTGCAGCGTAGTGGATGTGGTCTATATCTAGTACATTCCGCTGCCATGCATGACGATGAAACGTGTAATGAGGTTTCTCCAGTTTACGGTACGAAGGATGAACCATGGCTCCTGCTAGGGTCAGCATTGAAGGCTGACGAGAGGGCACCAGCCGATTCTTCTGGAGGTCGAAGGGGTTGCCTACAACAAGGCCTATCCGACCCAGGACTTCTTTGTCGTTCTTAAAGTCTACAGTAACGAATTTCACTGTTTTGTCCTCGAGGAAGTTGTTAAAATCCTAGCACTCAACGTCGGCATGGCATATGTGGTAGACCAAGCAAACGTTATGTACGCAAACCTGGATCACGACGGGCTTCTTCCTCTCTTCGTCCTTTAGATCCTTATCTCGTCCCAGGACTGTGGTGTACTCAACATCTAGCCCAGCGACCCACTCATCATCTGAGTTTTCAAACATGCGTCTGAAGCGAGAAAGGCATCCTTTCACCGTCGCGGAAGAACGGGTGTAGATGACGTCGAACTCATCGCCGGTGATCGTTCTAATCTTGTACTCACCGCCGATCATGGAGATTTGGGATGCCATGGATTTGGGAGGAGGGTTAGGATTAGTGGAACTGCCGTAATGTGAATGGACGGGACGACTAGGAGCGAACCGCCGTAGTATTGAACGACGTGCGGGGATGAGTAGGAGCGAACTACCAGCGTGCGAACTGCAGGGTAGTGGCTTTCCATTCTCCCATGATACGGGCTTCCAAGAGCCCTTGGATCTGAGATCGAATGGTTGCATGGCGTGATTCTAGACCTATGGGTGAATATCCTATCCTGGTGGGTTATTCTGCAAATTTTCAGCAACTTAGCATGCGACCGTTTGATCTCAGATCCAAGGGCTGCCAGCAGCCCGTATCATGGTCGCGCCTACCACGACCGTCGCGTCGCTCGCGTGGTCGCGCGCTTGGAGATTTAACACGGTGCGTTAGGCTATCTGATGTTGGCATGTCATACATAGTCATCACTTAGTCACTCATACTACAACAAGGTTGGCTATAAGTGTATGTTTTTACTCCTCTCTATCTCTTTCTTCGTACTCCCTCCTTCCCATAATGTAAGAACGTTTTTGACACTAGTGTAGTGCCAAAAACGTTCTTATATTATGGGACACATGGAGTACTAGTATTTATTGCATTTGCCAAGGAGTGGCCTATTCCAATAAAATGGTGTTGCTAAGTTTGCTTCATTTACTTAGCTATAGACTCAAAATTGTCTTTTCACCTAGGTACACGCGCTTAGCACCGTTTTCTTCCTTGGGTCACCAAACTAGTCTCTCTCTTCTTGATTAACTTGCCACATCAGACTTTATGCCTATGTGGCAAGCTTAAGCACCTGTAGGAGCAAGTAAAAGTAAGTACAATAGTGCGCTTTACATGGCATTTTTGCATATGTGGAGGAAAGAGAGGCAAGGAAAAAGTGGAGAAGTGGGCTCTCATGCAAGAGCCAGCCTCTACTACATGGTGGAGCATTGGGAGAGGCGAGGTGGTCAGGAATCGGGAGGCTCACGCCGGTCGTAGCGCCGCAGTTAAAATGATAATGGCAAGTCAAATCACGGGGCCCCACCAGTCCAGCAGTAACTCGCTGTCAAATCACACAACCCTACGTTTGCAGCAGCCTACTCCCTCGTCTTCTCGCGTCTCTGTCGAACCGACTAGGCGGAACTGCCCCGCCTAGCGCGTAGGAAAAGCCCCGCCCTCGACTTTTAAATACAACTACATCCGCTTAAGAATCCAATGATATACTTTTTGTGACATAGTAACTCATATTTAGTTAGTCAAATGGATGACCTAGAACTACGTGCAGGCCCTATAAACCGAGACGCCTAAAAATAAAAAAACCGAGACGGAGAGGGTAGTTCAGCACGTATCTTTTTAGATCAATATAGTCGGGATTCACCAAGGAGCAAAACCAAGGGGTAGGCTGCTCCTGTCGTGTTGGCGTAGCAACTCAAGCAGGTCAGTCCGCACACGAAATGGTGACACACTTAACAGGACCCCTTTGGCCGACATGTGGCTCATCCACCGTCTTGTTCCACGTGCGATGCACCAAATTACAGTTCGGAGTAGCGGTTGGAATTGGAGGCACCCCGGACGTAGCGCCACAGTAGTAGAAAATAAGCGATGAGGGGTCAAATCACAAAGCCCCACCTTTCCCGCATTAAGATGGATGGATGAAGCAACCATCATTTCACTCTAGGGCGCAAGAGCATAAAGAAAAGAGAAAACAATG
Organism: Aegilops umbellulata; assembly: GCA_032464435.1. Taxonomy (NCBI): domain Eukaryota; kingdom Viridiplantae; phylum Streptophyta; class Magnoliopsida; order Poales; family Poaceae; genus Aegilops; species Aegilops umbellulata. Next base: position 74,267,893 of record CP136057.1, on the reverse strand, counting down.
ATGCGTGCGGCAGCTACCTAGGGCACCCTAGGGTAGGGGTCTCCACTACAGATCCTTTTTTTGAAAGCGCCTCCACTACAAATCGGCTTCTCCCTCGTCCTCTTGAAGAAAACCGATGGTGAGTGCGGCGGTAGGGTTTGTAGGAGTACTACGACGTGCGGGGCCACGTCGTACTAAACGGGTTCGAGTTGACGCCTCAAATATGTGTGGGCCGCTTGGTTTTACGGGAACGAGGCAGCATTTTGGGTTCGGGGGCCAGTGGAGATATAGTACGTACAAAAAGTTGTGGACGTAGGTTCGACCGAAAGGCAATGATGCATGGGCCCTGCATTTTGATATACCCGGGGCCGCGTGAAATTTGCTACTCTACTCAAAACTAGTAAGGTACACATGTATTGAACGCATGAGATTTTGAAACCAAATTATGAATAAATACACACTATAGCATGTAAAGCTTTTAGTCATATATGCATGATGTAGATGTTCGTTTAGTTCTTATAGTTCATCTCATTCAAAATCAATTAGTTTTATAAAAATGTTAAGATTCATGGGGTTGTGCATTGTAAATCATAAAGTAAAAAACAAATAATGGCAATTCATTTAGAAAAAATAATCGATTATGATACAGAAGATTCTAGAACAAAGGAGAAGTGCTTGTGTTTCGAGGTTTGTGCATTATGCTTAAGTTCAACCATGGAGTCTTCTAAATTGTACATGTGGTAGATCTGGTGGAATGTTGATGATATCCAACGACCAATAGTGCTCGGATTTGCGTATCTCTGCACTGTCGGGTTAGCTTCTTCCAGCGACCATCTTTCAAAGTTATTGGCACACTATATAGTTCTTGTGCCATAGTTGCATGTTTTGGAAAAAAGCTACTAGTGGGTTGTACTATCTATTTAGGAATAGAAGATGTATACATGGAAGTTGTAGGGAAAGAGATGACATGGAGCATCTCAATTCCTATGAGTAGGGATTGGAAAAGAGATGTCATTTGGTTCACATCATAGGAACTTTTATATTGAATCTAGAGATGCCATGTATCTCAATTCCTATGAGGAGGGATTAGAAAAGAGATGTAATTTGGTTCATATCATAGGAACTTTTCTATTGAATATACGCTAATGTTTATTTTCCTTTGAAATTAAGGGAGTATAGGAATCCATTCATATGAACCAAGTGGCTCTAAAGCTAGAGAAATGATATCATGTTTATTTCCTTTGAAATGTGGAGTGTATGAATCTATTCCTATGAACCAATTGGCTCTAAAGGAAAAAATTCCTATAAAAATCATATCATATAGAGTTCCTATGATATTCCTCAACACTAAAGGATGCTTGAAATTGCTGCGGGTAATACGATGGTCTTTCTTTGTAGACTCCTCACACATCTTTATAGTTACCTCTTGAAGATGAATGAAATGATATATACATGGTATTCTACATGTGCAATTTGGTACACGAAAACTCAGTAAAAGTTTGCGAGGTTCGAATTTTCAATAAAGCTATATGCACCGCATTTCGGAACGGAGGGAGTATACGGCAGTTGCCAACACTCACGTGGAAGATTTGTGTGTAGGAGGAGTGGCTGTTCTGTTAAATGACATGGCAAAACTGACACTGTCGGATGCCGATCTAACGGTTCTTACGACGTTCGTCAGGAAAAGGCTTGTGGCGAACGTTTGTCGGATAATGATTTATGGACACATGCATTGCATTGCTACGTTCCCCCCTCTCTCTCACGCACACGCACCCTGACGAGTCATGACTCTCCCGAGTCCTCTCGCAGACTCGCACATCGCACCCACCATCTATTTACAGGTAGACATCACGCACATATGTGCTCTTCACACCCTACCCTCAAAACTTCTAAAAAACAAAAGACGGTGCGCACATTTTATTTTAGCTCACACGTCACACACTTATACTATTACTCTTGCGGCGAACGTTCTTTGGGCATAGTATATTGTACTCTCACGAAGAGAAGCGGTGCACGCACACACTAGTTCTCTCACACCCACTCGCGGGTACACGTAGGAGCGCATTTTTTTGAAGTTGGTACAACAAAATCACTCCACTATATATAAAAGCAAGATCCTTAGCGCTTGCTTTACTAGGGTTCCTCTCGTTCACTCTCTCATGCTCTCCAGATCTAAGTAACACATAGGTGGCCACATGATACGTCTCCAACGTATTTATAATTTTTGATTGCTCCATGCTATATTATCTACTGTTTTCGACTATATTGGGCTTTATTTTCCACTTTTATATTATTTTTGGGACTAACCTATTAACCGGAGGCCCAGCCCAGAATTGTTGTTTTTTTTTGCCTATTTCAGTGTTTCGAAGAAACGAAATATCAAATGGAATCCAAACGGAATGAAAACTTCGGGAACGTGATTTTCTCAACAGATATGAGCCAGGAGACTTGGACCCTCCGTCAAGAAAGGAGGGAGGTGGTCACGAGGGTGGAGGGCGCCCCCTAGGGCGCGCCCCCTGCCTCATGGGCCCCCCTTTGCTCCACCGACGTACTCTTTCCTCCTATATATACCTACGTACCCCACAACAATCAGAAACGGAGCCAAAAACCTAATTCCACCGCCGCAACCTTCTGTACCCACGAGATCCCATCTTGGGGCCTGTTCCGGAGCTCCGCCGGAGAGGGCATCCACCACAAAGGGCTTCTACATCATCATAGCCCCTCCGATGAAGTGTCAGTAGTTTACCTTAGACCTTCGGGTCCATAGTTAGTAGCTAGATGGCTTCTTCTCTCTTTTTGGATCTCAATACAATGTTCTCTCCCTCTCTCGTGGAGATCTATTCGATGTAATCTTCTTTTTGCGGTGTGTTTGTTGAGACCGATGAATTGTGGGTTTATGATCAAGATTAACTATGAGCAATATTTGAATCTTCTCTGAATTCTTTTATGTATGATTGGTTATCTTTGCAAGTCTCTTCAAATTATTAGTTTGGTTTGGCCTACTAGATTGGTTTTTGTTGCAATGGGAGAAGTGCTTAGCTTTGGTTTCAATCTTGCGGTGTCCTTTCCTAGTGACAGTAGGGGCAGCAAGGCACATATTGTATTGTTGCCATCGAGGATAACAAGATGGGGTATTTATCATATTTCATGAATTTATTCCTCTACATCATGTCATCTTGCTTAAGGCGTTACTCTGTTTTCTTGAACTTAATACTCTAGATGCATGCTGGATAGCGGTCAATGAGTGGAGTAATAGTAGTAGATGCAGGAAGGAGTCGGTCTACTTGTCTCGGACGTGATGCCTATATACATGATCATACCTAAATATTCTTATAACTATGCTCAATTCTGTCAATTGCTCAACAGTAATTTGTTCACCCACCGTAAAATACTTATGCTCTTGAGAGAAGCCACTAGTGAAATCTATAGCCCCCGGGTCTATTCTCATCTTATCGATCTCCAATCACTTTATCATTGCTTTGCTTTTTTACTTTACCTTTTCATTTACCTTGCATCTTTATATCAAAAATACCAAAAATATTATCTATCATATCTATCAGATCTCACTCTCACTCCGTAAATGGATTGACAACCCCTAATCGCGTTGGTTGCGTTGAGCTATTTGTTTTGTGTAAGTACGAGGGACTCGCGCGTGTCCTCCTACTGGATTGATACCTTGGTTCTCAAAAACTAAGGGAAATACTTACGCTACTTTGCTGCATCATCCTCTCCTCTTCGGGGAATCCAACGCAGTGCTCAAGAGGTAGCACCACACTTAGAACGATTGGTGCGATTATTGATATGAAGGAAGGGAATATTAGATTCCAATTTTCATTAAATAAGGGCATGGAACACTTCCCTAGGAAGAAAATAAAATTATCATATGAATCTATCATGAGAGCCACTTATGGATTGCCTGCCAAAGATGACAATACCTAGATCTATCCTTGCTTTATGCCTAGCTAGGGGCGTTAAACGATAGCGCTTGTTGGGAGGCAACCCAATTTTATTTTTAGTTTTTTTATTTGTTTCTGTTTAGGAATAAATAAGCCATCTACCTTCTGTTTAGATGTGGTTTTATCTTTTAATTAGTGTTTGTGCAAAGTTAAACCTATAGGATCTTCTTGGATGATAGTTATTTGATCTTGCTGTAATTTCCAGAAACTTTCTGTTCACGAAAACAATTGTTAAAAATCACCAGAACGTGATAAAATACTGATTCCAACTGCTTCTGATCAATAAACAAACTGTCTAGGTCGTCCTATTTTGGTAGATTTTGTGGAGTTCCAGAAGTTTGCGTTAGTTATAGATTACTACAGACTATTCTATTTTTGATAGATTCTGTTTTCCGTGTGTTGTTTGCTTATTTTGATGAATCTATGGCTAGTAAACTAGTTTATAATCCATAAAGAAGTTTTAATACAGTAGGTTTAACACCAATATAAAGAAATAATGAGTTCATTACAGTACCTTGAAGTGGTCTTTTGTTTTCTTTCTCTAACGGAGCTCACGAGATTTCTATTGAGTTTTGTGTTGTGAAGTTTTCAAGTTTTGGGTGAAATCTTTTGATGGATTATGGAACAAGGAGTGGAAAGAGCCTAAGCTTGGGGATGCCCATGGCACCCCCAAGATAATCCAAGTACACCAAAAAGTCAAAGCTTGGGGATGCCCCGGAAGGCATCCTCTCTTTCGTCTACTTCCATCGGTAATTTTACTTGGAGCTATATTTTTATTCACCACATGATATGTGTTTTGCTTGGAGCGTATTGTATTATTTGTGTCTTTGTTTGCTAGTGTGCCACAATCATCCTTGTTGTACACACCTTTTGAGAGAGCCATACATGAATTAGAATTTGATAGAATACTCTATGTGCTTCACTTATATCTTTTGAGCTATGTAGTTTTGCTCTATGTGCTTCACTTATATCTTTTGAGCTTTATAATTTTGCTCTATGTGCTTCACTTAGATCTTTTAGAGCACGGTGGTGGATTTGTTTTAAATAAACTATTGACCTCTCATGCTTCACTTAGATCATTTTGAGAGTCTTAATAGCATGGTAAATTGCTTAATAATAATATGCTTGGTATTCAAGATTTGTGAAACTTTCTTTTCAGTGCATTGAATACTAAGAAAAGATTGAAGCATGATAATTGTTTTGAGATATGGAGGTAATAATATCAAAGTCATGCTAGTAGAGTAATTGTGAATTTGAGAAGTGCTTGAGTTGAAGTTTGCAAGTCCCGTAGCATGCACGTATGGTAAACGTTATGTAACAAATTTGAAACATGAGGTTTTATTTGATTGTCCTCCTTGTGAGTGGCGGTCGGGGATGAGCGATGGTCTTTTCCTACCAATCTATCCCCCTAGGATCATGCAATAAGTATATGAGTTCTTTATGACTAATGTCGAGTCCATGGATTATACGCACTCTCACCCTTCCATCATTGCTAGCCTCTTCGGTACCGTGCATTGCCCTTTCTCACATTGAGAGTTGGTGCAAACTTCGCCGGTGCATCCAAACCCCGTGATATGATACGCTCTTTCACACATAAACCTCCTTATATCTTCCTCAATATAGCCACCATACCTACCTATTATGGCATTTCCATAGCCATTCCGAGATATATTGCCATGCAACTTTCCACCATACCGTTCCTCATGACACATTCATCATTGTCATATTGCTTAGCATGATCATGTAGTTGACATAGTATTTGTGGCAAAGCCACCATTCATAATTATTTCATACATGTCACTCTTGGCTCATTGCATATCCCGGTACACCGCTGGAGGTATTCATATAGAGTCATACTTTGTTCTAGTATTGAGTTGTAATCATTGAGTTGTAAATAAATAGAAGTGTGATGATCATCATTCAATAGAGCATTGTCCCAAAAAAAAGAGAAAGGCCAAAGAAAAAAAAGAAGGCCTAAAAAATATCTAAATAAAAAGGGGCAATGCTACTATCCTTTTTTTCCACACTTGTGCTTCAAAATAGCACCATAATCTTCATGATAGAGAGTCTTTTGTTTTGTCATTTTCATATACTAGTAGGAATCTTTCATTATAGAACTTGGCTTGTATATTCCAACAATGGGCCTCCTCAAGTGCCCTAGGTCTTCGTGAGCAAGCAAGTTGGATGCACACCCACTTAGTTTCTTTTGTTGAGCTTTCATACTTTTTAGCTCTAGTGCATCCGTTGCATGGCAATCCCTACTCCTTGCATTAACATCAATTGATGGGCATCTCCATAGCCCATTGATTAGCCTCGTTGATGTGAGATCTTCTCCTTTTTTGTCTTCTCCACATAACCCCCATCATTATATTCTATTCCACCCATAGTGCTATATCCATGGCTCACGCTCATGTATTGCGTGAAAGTTTATAAGTTTGAGATTATTAAAGTATGAAACAATTGCTTGGCTTATCATTGGGGTTGTGCATGATGAGAGAATTCTTGTGTGACGAAAATGGAGCATGACTAAACTATATGATTTTGTAGGGATGAACTTTCTTTGGCCATGTTACTTTGAGAAGACATAATTGCTTTGTTAGTTTGCTTGAAGTATTATTATTTTTTATGTCAATATGAACTTTTGTCTTGAATCTTTCGAATCTGAATATTCATACCACAATTAGGAAGATTTGCATTGAAATTATGCCAAGTAGCACTCCGCATCAAAAATTCTCTTTTTATCATTTACCTACTCGAGGACGAGCAGGAATTAAGCTTGGGGATGCCTGATACGTCTCCAACGTATCTATAATTTTTGATTGCTCCATGCTATATTATCTACTGTTTTGGACTGTATTGGGATTTATTTTCCACTTTTATATTATTTTTGGGACTAACCTATTAACCGGAGGCCCAGCCCTGAATTACTGTTTTTTTGCCTATTTCAGTGTTTCGGAGAAACAGAATATCAAACGGAGTCCAAACGGAATGAAACCTTCGGGAACATGATTTTCTCATCGAACGTGATCCAGGAGACTTGGACCCTACTCCAAGGAGTCAAAGAGGCGGTCACGGGGGTGGGGGGCGTGCCCCTGCCTCGTGGGCCCCTCGGTGCTCCACCGACGTACTCTTCCTCCTATATATACCTACGTACCCCAAACGATCAGAACAGGAGCCAAAAACCTAATTCCACCGCCGCAACTTTCTGTATTCACGAGATCCCATCTTGGGGCCTGTTCCGGAGCTCCACCGGAGAGGGCCGTCATCACGGAGGGCTTCTACATCATCATAGCCCCTCCGATGAAGTGTGAGTAGTTTACCTCAGACCTTTGGGTCCATAGTTAGTAGCTAGATGGCTTCTTCTCTCTTTTTGGATCTCAATACAATGTTCTCCCCCTCTCTCGTGGAGATCTATTCGATGTAATCTTCTTTTTGTGGTGTGTTTGTTGAGACTGATGAATTGTGGGTTTATGATCAAGTCTATCTATGAATAGTATTTGAATCTTCTCTGAATTCTTTTATGTATGATTGGTTATCTTTGCAAGTCTGTTCGAATTATCAGTTTGGTTTTGCCTACTAGATTGGTTTTTCTTGCCATGGGAGAAGTGCTTAGCTTTGGGTTCGATCTTGCGGTGTCCTTTCCCAGTGACAGAAGGGGCAGCAAGGCACAAATTGCATCGTTGCCATCGAGGATAACAAGATGGGGTTTTTATCATATTGCACGAAACTATCCCTCTACATCATGTCATTCTTCTTAAGGCGTTACTCTGTTTTTAACTTAATACTCTAGATGCATGCTGGATAGCGGTCGATGAGTGGAGTAATAGTAGCAGATGCAGACAGGAGTCGGTCTACTTGTCTCGGACGTGATGCCTATATACATGATCATACCTAGATATTCTCATAACTATGCTCAGTTCTGTTAATTGCTCAACAGTAATTTGTTCACCCACCGTAGAATACTTATGCTCACGAGAGAAGCCACTAGTGAAACCTATGGCCCCCGGGTCTATTCTCATCATATCAATCTCCATCACTTTAATCTTGCTTTGCTTTTTACTTTGCCTTTTACTTTTTACTTTGCATCTTTCTATACCAAAAATACCAAAAATATCATCTCTATCATATCTCACTCTCGTAAGTGACCGTGAAGGGATTGACAACAACTAATCGCGTTGGTTGCGAGTAGCTATCGTTTTGTGCAGGTACGAGGGACTTGAGCATAGCCTCCTACTTGATTGATACCTTGATTCTCAAAAACTGAGGGAGATACTTCTGCTACTTTGCTGCATCATCCTCTCCTCTTCGGGGAAATCCAACGCAATGCTCAAGAGGTAGCAATTGACAACCCCTAATCGCGTAGGTTGCGTTGAGCTATTTGTTTTGTGTAGGTACGAGGGACTCGCGCGTGGCCTCCTACTGGATTGATACCTTGGTTCTCAAAAACTGAGGGAAATACTTATGCTACTTTGCTGCATCATCCTCTCCTCTTCAGGGAAATCCAACGCAGTGCTCAAGAGGTAGCAAGAAGAATTTCTGGCGCCGTTGCCGGGGAGTCTACGCAAAAGTCAACATACCAAGTACCCATCACAATTCCTTATCTCTCGCATTAGATTATTTGCCATTTGCCTCTCGTTTTCCTCTCCCCCACTTCACCCTTGCCGCTTTATTCGCCCTCTCTTTTCCGTTTGCCTTTTTTCTCACTTGCTTTTGTTTGCTCGTGTGTTGGATTGCTTGTTTGTCGCAATGGCTCAAGATAATACCAAATTGTGTGACTTTACCAATACCAACAATAATGATTTCCTTAGCACTCTGATTGCTCCTCTTACCAATACTGAATCTTGTGAAATCAATACTGCTTTGTTGAATCTTGTTATGAAAGATCAATTCGCCGGCCTTCCTAGTGAAGATGCCGCTATTCATCTGAATAGCTCCGTTGATTTATGTGATATGCAAAAGAAGAAAGATGGTGATAATGATATTGTTAAATTGAAGCTATTTCCTTTTTCGCTTAGAGATCGTGCTAAAGCTTGGTTTTCGTCTTTGCCTAAAAATAGTATTGATTCTTGGAACAAGTGCAAATATGCTTTTATCTCTAAGTATTTTCCTCCTGCTAAGATCATCTCTCTCAGAAACGATATTATGAATTTTAAGCAACTTGATCATGAACATGTTGCACAAGCTTGGGAGAGAATGAAATTAATGATACGTAATTGCCCAACTCATGGTTTGAACTTGTTGATGATTATACAAAAATTTTATGCCGGATTGAATTTTGCTTCTAGAAATCTTTTAGATTCGGCCGCTGGAGGCACTTTTATGGAAATCACTTTAGGAGATGCTACTAAACTCCTAGATAATATTATGGTTAATTACTCTCAATGGCACATTGAAATATCTACTAATAAAAAAGTGCATGCGATAGAAGAAATCAATGTTTTGAGTGGAAAGATGGATGAACTTATGAAATTATTTATTACTAAGAGTGTTTCTTTTGATCCTAATGATATGCCTTTGTCTACTTTGATAGAGAATAATAATAAATCAATGGATGTGAATTTTGTTGGTAGGAATAATTTTGGTAACAACGCGTATAGAGGGAATTTTAATCCTAGGCCTTATCCTAGTAATCCTTCTAATAATTATGAAAATTCCTACAACAACTCTTATGGAAATTTTAATAAGATACCCTCTGAATCTGAGACTAGTGTTAAAGAGTTTATGAATTCACAAAAGAATTTCAATGCTTTGCTTGAAGAGAAATTACTTAAAGTTGATGAATTGGCTAGGAACGTTGATAGAATTTCTCTTGATGTCGATTCTTTAAAGCTTAGATCTATTCCTCCTAAGCATGATATTAATGCGTCTCTCAAAGCCATGAGAATTTCCATTGATGAGTGCAAGGAAAGAACCGCTAGGATGCGTGCTACGAAAGATGCCTTTATTAAAGCGTGTTCTTCAAATTCCTATGAAAATCAAGATGAAGATCTGAAAGTTATTGATGTGTCCCCTATTAAATCTTTGTTTTTCAATATGAATCTTGATGAAACTGAATATGATCCACCTTTACCTAAAAGGCATTCCAAGAATTTGGAGCATTTAGATCTTGATGATGAAATTGATAAAAGTGGGATTGAAAGAAGTAAAACCCTAGATGTTGCTAAACCCACTCTTTCGGATTTCAAGGAATTTAATTATGAAAGTTGATCTTTAATCGATTGTATTTCCTTGTTGCAATCCGTGCTAAATTCTCCTCATGCTTATAGTCAAAATAAAGCGTTTACTAAACATATCGTTGATGCCTTGATGCAATCTTATGAAGAAAAACTTGAGTTGGAAGTTTCTATCCCTAGAAAACTCTATGATGAGTGGGAACCAACTATTAAAATAAAGATTAAGGATCATGAATTTTATGCTTTATGTGATTTGGGTGCTAGTGTCTCCACTATTCCCAAAACTTTGTGTGATTTGCTACATTTCCGCGATAATTATGATTGATCTCTAAACTTGCATTTTGCGGATTACACTATAAAGAAACCTATGGGAAGAATTAATGATGTTCTTATTGTTGCAAATAGGAATTATGTGCCCGTAGGTTTTATTGTTCTTGATATAGATTGCAATCCTTCTTGCCCTATTATTCTTGGTAGACCTTTCCTTAGAACGATTGGTGCGATTATTGATATGAAGGAAGGAAATATTAGATTCCAATTTCCATTAAAGAAGGGCATGGAACACTTCCCTAGGAAGAAAAAAAATACCATATGAATCTATCATGAGAGCCACTTATGGATCGCCTGCCAAAGATGGCAATACCTAGATCTATCCTTGCTTTATGCCTAGCTAGGGGCGTTAAACGATAGTGCTTGTTGGGAGGCAACCCAATTTTATTTTTAGTTTTTGTTTTTGTTTCTGTTTAGGAATAAATAATCCATCTACCTTCTGTTTATATGTGGTTTTACCTTTTAATTAGTGTTTGTGCCAAGTTAAACCTATAGGATCTTCTTGGATGATAGTTATTTGATCTTGCTGTAATTTCCGTAAACTTTATGTTCATGAAAACAATTGTTAAAAATCACCAGAACGTGATAAAATAGTGATTCCAATTGCTGCTGATCAATAAACAAATTTCCTAGGCCTTCCTATTTTAGCTTATTTTTTTGGAGTTCCAAAAGTTTGCGTTAGTTACAGATTACTACAGACTGTTCTGTTTTTGACAGATTCTGTTTTTCGTGTGTTGTTTGCTTATTTTGATGAGTCTATGGCTAATCAAATAGTTTATAATCCATAGAGAAGTTGGAATACAGTAGGTTTAACACCAACATAAAGGAATAATTAGTTCATTACAGTACCTTGAAGTGGTCTTTTGTTTTCTTTCGCTAACGGAGCTCACGAGATTTCTGTTGAGTTTTGTGTTGTGAAGTTTTCAAGTTTTGGGTGAAATCTTTTGATGGATTATGTAACAAGGAGTGGCAAGAGCCTTAGCTTGGGGATGCCCATGGCACCCCCATGATAATCCGAGGACACCAAAAAGTCAAAGCTTGGGGATGCCCCGGAAGGCATCCCCTCTTTCGTCTACTTCCATCGGTAATTTTACTTGGAGCTATATTTTTATTCACCACATAATATGTGTTTTGCTTGGAGCGTCTTGTATGATTTGAGTCTTTGCTTTTTAGTTTACCACAATCATCCTTGCTGTACACACCTTTTGAGAGAGCCATGCATGAATTGGAATTTGTTAGAATACTCTATGTGCTTCACTTATATTTTTAGAGCACGGTGGTGGATTTGTTTTAAAGAAACTATTGATCTCTCATGCTTCACTTAGATTATCTTGAGAGTCTTAATTAGCATGGTAATTTGCTTAACGATTCTAATATGCTAGGTATACAAAAATAGTAAAACTTTCTTAGGAGTGTGTTGAATACTAAGAGAAGTTTGATGCTTGATAATTGTTTTGAGATATGGAGGTGATAATATCAAAGTCGTGCTAGTTGAGTAGTTGTGAATTTGAAGAATGCTTGTGTTGAAGTTTGCAAGTCCCGTAGCATGCACGTATGGTAAACGCTATGTAACAAATTTGAAACATGAGGTGTTCTTTGATTGTCTTCCTTATGAGTGGCGGTCGGGGACGAGCGATGGTCTTTTCCTACCAATCTATCCCCTTAGGAGCATGCGCGTAGTGCTTTGGTTTTTGATGGCTTGTAGATTTTTTCAATAAGTATGTGAGTTCTTTATGACTAATGTTGAGTCCATGGATTATACGCATTCTCACCCTTCCATCATTGCTAGCCTCTTCGGTACCGTGCATTGCCCTTTCTCACATCGAGAGTTGGTGCAAACTTCGCCGGTGCATCCAAACCCCGTGATATGATACGCTCTTTCACACATAAACCTCCTTATATCTTCCTCGAAACAGCCACCATACCTACCTATTATGGCATTTCCATAGCCATTCCGAGATATATTGCCATGCAACGTTCTACCATTCCATTTACCATGACACATTCATCATTGTCATATTGCTAGCATGATCATGTAGTTGACATAGTATTTGTGGCAATGCCACCGTTCATAATTCTTTCATACATGTCACTCTTGATTCATTGCATATCCCGGTACACCGCCGGAGGCATTCATATAGAGTCATACTTTGTTCTAGTATCGAGTTGTAATCATTGAGTTGTAAATAAATAGAAGTGTGATGATCATCATTCAATAGAGCATTGTCCGAAAAAAGAGAGAAAGGCCAAAGGAAAAAAAAGAAGGCCAAAAAAAAGAAAGCTCATCAAAAATAACATGGCCAAAGAAAGCAATTATTGGCCTTCTTTTTTTTCCACTTTCATATTGACATAAAAGCTCCATGCTATATTATCTACTGTTTGGACTATATTGGGCTTTATTTTCCACTTTTATATTATTTTTGGGACTACCTATTAACCGGAGGCCCAGCCCGGAATTGCCCTTTTTTGCCTATTTCAGTGTTTCGAAGAAACGATATATCAAACGGAGTCCAAACAGAATGAAACCTTCGGGAACATGATTTTCTCAACAGATATGATCCAGGAGACTTGGACCCTCCGTCAAGAAAGGAGGGAGGCGGTCACGAGGGTGGAGGGCGCGCCCCCTGCCTCGTGGGCCTCCCTTTACTCCACCGACTTCCTCCTTCCTCCTATATATACCTACGTACCCCCAAACAAGCAGAAACTGAGCCAAAATCCTAATTCCACCGCCACAACCTTCTGTACCCACGAGATCCCATCTTGTAGCCTGTTCTGGAGCTCCGCCAGAGAGGGCATCCACCACGGAGGGCTTCTACATCCTCATAGCCCCTCCGATGAAGTGTGAGTAGTTTACCTTAGACCTTCGGGTCCATAGTTAGTAGCTAGATGGCTTCTTCTCTCTTTTTGGATCTCAATACAAAGTTCTCCCCCTCTCTCGTGGAGATCTATTCGATGTAATATTATTTTTGCGGTGTGTTTGTTGAGACCGATGAATTGTGGGTTTATGATCAAGATTATCTATTGGCAATATTTGAATCTTCTCTGAATTCTTTTATGTAGGATTGGTTATCTTTGAAAGTCTCTTCGAATTATCAGTTTGGTTTGGCCTACTAGATTGGTTTTTCTTGCAATGGGAGAAGTGCTTAGCTTTGGGTTCAATCTTGCGGTGTCCTTTCCCAGTGACAGTAGGGGCAGCAAGGCACGTATTGTATTGTTGCCATCGAGGATAACAAGATGGGGTATTTATCATATTGCATGAATTTATTCCTCTACATCATGTCATCTTGCTTAAGGCGTTACTCTGTTTTCTTGAATTTAATACTCTAGATGCATGTTGGATAGCGGTCGATGAGTGGAGTAATAGTAGTAGATGCAGGCAGGAGTCGGTCTACTTGTCTCGGACTTGATGCCTATATACAGGATCATACCTAGATATTCTCATAACTATGCTCAATTCTGTCAATTGCTCAACAGTAATTTGTTCACCCACCGTTAAATACTTATGCTCTTGAGAGAAGCCACTAGTGAAATCTATGGCCCCCAGGTCTATTCTCATCATATCGATCTCAATCACTTTATTATTGCTTTGCTTTTTTACTTTACCTTGCATCTTTATATAAAAAATACAAAAAATATTATCTATCATATCTATCAGATCTCACTCTCGTAAGTGACCGTGAAGGGATTGACAACCCCTAATCGCGTTGGTTGCGTTGACCTATTTGTTTTGTGTAGGTACGAGGGACTCGCGTGTGGCCTCCTACTGGATTGATACCTTGGTTCTCAAAAACTGAGGGAAATACTTACACTACTTTGCTGCATCATCCTCTCCTCTTCAGGGAAATCCAACACAGTGCTCAAGAGGTAGCACCACACTCTCTCTCAGCTCACGGCTGGTCACAAATCCGGTCGGACAACCTCGACCGGGGCAGGGGTGTAGGTGCATCGTTCACGCTGTCTTCGGCGCTGAGGGAGGAGACCAACGGCTGCCCGCGCATCCCGATCAGCGGCTGTGCCGTTCTCTCCGAGAGAGCGCCGTCTCGGGAGGGCCTCCGACCCCTTCTTCCTCCCTGCGGTATTGTGGCCAAGATGCGGCCTCCCGACGCCGTCTTTGCCACATGCCGACGACCCTCAGGTATATATTCCTTCGAAACCTGCCTTGCTCTACTGCCCCAGCTCCCTTCGTGTGGATCCTTTTCTACTTTCGTCCGCTGTGCCAAAGCCACCTAGACTTCTACTATTATTAGAAGTAAAGCTAATTCATACAGTCGACTCAAAGCGTTGGTTCAAACAGGGAAGAAAGTGGGAAAGCTATAGCATGAATCTAGGACTTGGTTCTAAGAGGAAACGGGGGAAAGTAGTAATATCTGTCACTGTTTAAATAACTGTATTTCTTATTTGCGCAAACAGGGATGTCTGTCTCCATATCGTTTCGGGATGTCTGTCTCCGTATCGTTTCTATCCGCGCAATCAAAAGCACACACCTCAGTTTTAGTACAACTGCGCAAAATGAGATGGCTATCCCTCGCTGCGATCGTCTAACCTCCCGTCTTCAAGGTATCCCTACATTGGTAGTAACTAAGGTAGAATGACCAACGCAATCTAAAAGAAGCTGATTCGTACGTTTTACTTCCTAATTGCAGTGCAGGGACGAGCGAAAACAACTGCATCCTAGTCTGGAATGCACTTTCTACCAGTTCATCCATGGACCAAGGACTAGCTGGCACGGCTGCACGACGGTTTTTTGGACAGGTGCGCGGACAAGAGGCATTGTGGTCTGCTTATTTCTGCAAATAGCGGTGCTTAAATTTAGTGGAATGCACAAGTATTTCAGCTGGTCAGTACACTGCATGGTTCAGTTCAGCATTCCAGCTGAGACCACAATTATAATTGGTTATTCTGGAATGAGAGAACCTAACCCTGAATGGTGGCAACAAGAAAAAACCAGAGTGAACTCCAGGAAATTTAAGCTTGCCGGGAGGCCCTTTGCTCAGAGAAGCCTTGCTTGTATTTTCCTGATTTGTAAACCTTCTCACAACTTTGTCTTTTGCTGTGAACTAGTATATGTTTGTTATGTTCTATGAATCATTCAGATGTATAAAATTGCTTAACTTATGCTTTTCAAGTTTTTTATGAAGACGAGTTTAATGTGAGTGTTCCGCATGAGCGCTAGACTAGCGTGTGAACGTTTGGAATTTATTACATTGTGGCCTCAATTAACTGCATGAACCACTGTAACAAGATACATAGTTGCTCATATGTCAGACAGCAGATTGTTGATTGT
This sequence comes from Aegilops umbellulata, assembly GCA_032464435.1. Taxonomy (NCBI): domain Eukaryota; kingdom Viridiplantae; phylum Streptophyta; class Magnoliopsida; order Poales; family Poaceae; genus Aegilops; species Aegilops umbellulata. Next base: position 74,252,171 of record CP136057.1, on the reverse strand, counting down.
TAGCTGGTCGATAGCCTAGTGTTGAAGCGAGCTGAGCCAATGTGCCGTGTTTTGCACAACTACTTACATGTGGGGTAGCACCAACAGTGTTTACAAGTACTTATGTATACGTCGGCGCACGGTTCTCGAACGAGTGCTCTATTTCATCAAAACACACACTACTCGTATGATAAACTGTGGCAACTTATGTCTTACCATGCCATATTCATGAAAAAACTAGTGAGGACGCATCTGTTTCGGCAACAATTACGATGGTTCTCACATGATTCACAGACACACAAAAGTAGCATCAGTTCCCATAGACGGATTCAAACAGATTACTAGCCCCAAAGGGGTCGATAACAGGCAAGGTTCGGATAATTAGACACAATCCAAACTACTATTAAACACTAGCTGGGGCAACTATTTCATGCCTCGATCTAATTTGGGCTGGACACAAGACGGACCTTGCCATGAACATCATCGAGGACGTCCCGCAGCAGCTCAATCCTATGAACCTTCATGCAGACAACCTTGTGGCCTTGCCACTGATAAAATTATTTGTGGAGGCATGCCATGTCGTCTTCCTGCATAAGCTTGACAAGAACAGTATGCCTCACAAACGAAGGAGTAGCTTTGAACTCCTTATGCTTCAGTACACCCTGGACAACACGCCTGACAACAGTGAGGCTGGAATACAACTCTTCATTGGTATAACCGCAAATGGCTTCCAGGATCCAACAGCCTAAGAACTCTGTTTTCCCAGTGCGTATATTCAGGTCGTCCGCCTCATAGCGAGTGACATGTACACCCACACAATCCTTGTCTGCATCAGGGCTCTAACTGAAACAGAAACAAATTCTGAATTACTTTTTAATATAAGAAACACAAGTTATTTAAACCACTATGTATAGCATGGCATCGAAGCTAATAAAATTTTGCATTATAAATCACCACATACTTCCTTTTCTAAAAAAATCACCACATACTTAGATGAAAAACCACAATCAACATCGGCAAAGAAGGAAATCACCTTGGGCAGCTCAGCGGGGGGGGGAGGGCACATCCTCGAAGGGGGAAAACTGCTCCTGCAGTGCCACGGGTGCTGTAACCTCAAACGGGGCGTTGACCATCTCAGTAGTGGTCGTGAGCGTATCTGGGGTCGGCTTGGTGGTTGCCTCCGTCTTCTTGGAGCTCTCTGTCTCGTGGGGATCAGCCTCCCGCGTCTGCTCCAATATCGGCAGATCTTTGCCTGGTTCTCCTTGGTCCATCATGAAACTGATGAATACTAGGAGACCACTGAAAGGAAAACACAATCGCAATGACAATGAAACAAAAAAGAGAGTGAGGATCGGTTACTGCTTTGCAAAAGTTCTTTTTTTTTCTCTGAACAAAAATTTACCAACATCACGGATCCGCTTACCTTCCCTTCGTTCGGAGAGAAGAACGGTGGCAGATGCAAGTGCTGCCTTTCTTGAAGACGGTGAGGGAGAAGGGGATTCAACGAAGAGTGAAATGATGGTTGGTTCGCCCGTCAAACTTAGACTGCGGGGAGGTGGGGTTTTGTGATACGACGGCTCGTTACTGGCGCGCTACGACCGGGGTGACTCTCCACCTGCATACTGCCTTCTAATTTGGTGGATGGCATTTGGGCCAGCGCGCTGCATGGCCCGCATGTCGATGAACAAAAGTATAACGGCATTCAGTAGAGGGAGACGTTTCAATGACCTAGGAGGAGCCAGAAGTGGTAGAGTGTCTCCACTGTACTAGTAGTAATTGTTTTTCTGGGTAGCTGTAGAGTGTCTCCACTGTACTAGTAGTAATTGTTTTTCTGGGTAGCTGTAGAGTGTCTCCACTGTACTAGTAGTAATTGTTTCTCGGGGCCCAAGACAAAACAGCCCATCCACACTAGTAAATAGTAAAATCAATTCAAAAGCCCATATATTTACTGAATGAGAGGCGCTACCCACACCCAGCACCCCCCCCCAAAAACCTGGGTGCTCTTCTTCCTCCTCGCTCCCACCCACCTCACGTCAGCTCGCTCCACTCGTACCCCCATACTCCTCACCTCACTCCTATAGAAAACCCCAGCTCCCCTTCTTCCTCACTCCTACAGAAAACCCCCAACTCCCCTTCTTCTTCGCTCGCACTACAACTAGGCTCGTCATTCGTCACTCTTCTCAAATCCGTGAGCGCGACACGACGCCCTCGAGGAAAATGGATTCGACTGGCCCCAACGCCAAGAAGATGAGGCTCCCGCCAGCGGGGACGCATGTTGTAGATCCCGCACCCGGCAGCGCAGGGAGAAGCGGCGGCCCCGCCCCCACCGGATCCCAGGAACCCATAGAATCTCGGGTGGACCGCATCAGTGATCTCCCGGACACCATCCTTGGGGAGATCATCTCGCTTCTCCCCACCAAGGATTGCTGCCGCACCCAAGTCCTCTCAATTCGGTGGCGCCCTCTATGGCGCGTCGTGCCCCTTAATCTCGACTGTCATCATCTATCTCTCTTCAATGATTTTGGTATCCCCAGAGCCATCATCTCCTCCCACCAGGGCTCCATTCAAAGCCTCTGCATCCCGTCATGCTACCTGAGCAAGCATACCATGCCCTGCACGGTGGATGCCTGGCTGGAATCCCCTGAATTCATAGAACTACAACTGCTTGAGTTCTACTATTCCCCTGGAAATCACATACCACATACCGAACACCATGAACTTGTGCCCTCAGCACCGATGTCCATCTCGCGGTTTTCATCCTCTCTCCACACCACCACCTTTGCGCAGTGCTACCTACCAGACAATCTAGTACTAAACCTTCGACTCCCATTTCTCAAGAAACTTGCACTTGTGCGGGTTCGTATATCGGAGGCCTCATTGCACAACATCATGCACTCCAGTTGCCCTGCGCTGGAGTGCTTGGTGCTTGTTTTCACAGTTAGAATCAGTTGTCTCCAAATAAAGTCACCTAACCTTGTAAGAATTGGAATTTCTTTTGACAGAAGGCAGCTCATCATCCAAGATGCCCCTTCAGTTCAAAGGTTGATCCTTGATTCTAGTTATTCACCGTTGCAAATAACCGTCCTCTCTGCGCCTAAACTGCAGACCATGGGTGTAATACATGATCTCTGTACTCATTTCAATATGGTGTTTGGCTCCACAGTTCTTCAGGTACTTTATATTATCATCTACACTTGTAACCATAAGCTGCATTTTAAATTTCTGTGCATAATTTATATATCATCTTGGAGTACACATTTTGTACTAATATTATGTTCTATGCTCAATGAAGAGTTTCTCCATGGATGGCCTATCAATGGTGCTGGATTCTGTCAAGATCTTATATATCCAAATGAATAGTTTTGATCTAAAAAAGATTATTGGCTTGCTGCAATGCTTTCCATGTCTGGAGAAGTTTTATGTAAAGGTGATAATTTCACGCACATTGGAAGCCCGCATATAGTGTACTAGAATTAACCGTTCAGCTGTTGCTCTTTCGACACTCTTCTTTTAGACCTTAACTGTTTTCAATCTTCAATTCTATTTAGGCAACAGGACGGGGTAAGAAAGTTATAACCAATCGGTGGATTCGTAAGCATCGGGATTTTCTCACTTCTCATGAGATTCGATTGAAGACAATAACGCTAGAACGATATATAGCCAACCGTGCAAACACAAGATTTGTCACATTCTAGCTGCTGAATGCGAGGTTACTATTGTCCATCAGGCTTAAGTTTATCAGCAGCATGGTTTTGACGGATGGGTATGTCGAAGAGCAAAAAAAGGAGTTTCAGGTGGGCAAAAGAGCTTCTGAACGTGCCGTGCTTCTATTTACAACATATTGTGGTCATAATCCAGTAAATTTTACGACCCAGGATGTTCATTCTATGGACCTCACTGATCCATTTGACTGTGACTGCCAAAAATAGTGCTGGAGTTAGATGTTGTTGCCCTTTTCAATCTGTTTTTTTTGTAAACCTGATGAATAATTAACCCTCGTGCTTTTGTACAGTTTGTAAGCTGGAGTTAGATGTTCCTGCCCTTTTCAACTCTGCTGTGACTGGTCGTGTCCTACACTCAGCTTGTACTCTAATACCATCTTGTAGCGACCCGACCTTAGATGGTCAAGTATCCGTGCTTCAGTGTCATCCCTGGATCGGTAATGCTGACACACACAGTACTCGAAGGATTTATAACAGAGTAGCAATCACACACTTATTAAATCGAATGTCTCAAGAGAGAACTTATTACAATAATATGGCTTAAGGCCATCTAATACGATAACAGCGGAAGGCTTGGAAGATAAAGTGAATCCATCAACTCCAACGGCATAGCCGAGCTGCACGGCAACAACCTAATGAACCTTACTCCTCGTCTGAAAAGTCTGCAACATAATACGTTGCAGCCCGAAAACGGGTCAGCACATGGAATATGCTGGCAAAGTAACACAGTAGAGCAAGAACAGAATAATGCTAACACTACATGCATATATGGCTGGTGGAAAAGCTCTATGGTTACAATGTTGCGAAAAGCCAATTTTTTCCTACAATAAAGGAATAGATTTTAATTTAACTATCATGGTGGTTGAACAACATTGAGAAGGTTCCTCCAACTCAATCCCAATTAAAGTGGTTAACAACCCAACAGTATTAATTAATCATGATGAGATACATGTGATAACCCAAGTACTAGATACTCAAGAATTGTCCATAACCTGGGACACGACTAACCATGATTAGATTGTACACTCTGCAGAGGTTTGCGCACTTATCCCCACAAGACTCGATCGCCTCCGTTGGATTTCTCGCACTGCATGGTGTTTGAGAAACGGATGACCGAGACACAGTCTTTTAGAAACAATAACTCTCTACTCCGGACAGACCATACCAAACCTACATCCCACTACCCGCTGATCTGGCTCTTCAAGAGCTTCACGTAACTTACTCAACTATGCTAGAGCCCATAATAGCTTGTGGCTGCACACGGAAGTTTCTAGCATGAATATATCTCAGTTCCCTTTGAGCCTGGGTGGCAGTCCATAGGAAGATCACACGGTACCCCGGGATTTCCAAAAAAATACGGGCAACACTGGATTCTCCAGGTGCCTCAATCCACCCAGTTGTTTGATTAAGTTGCCACCTTAAGTTGAACCAATAATTAACAAACTCTCAATTATCATGGATTTCACTCAAACCCAAACCACGTCTACGAGCATAGCATAACATAGTAATATAAGCAAGCGTAGAAGTAACTCCCAAGGGTTTGAATATAACAGGGCAATAGGTTCTACCTCATCAACTACTTCCCAACCCACAAGTTAATGATATCCCAATCATGCAATGTTTGAGGATTGGAACTAATGCATAAAACCTGGGTGATAAAGGGGTATGATCAAAGTGTTACTTGCCTTGCTGACGATCCGCGAATCCTAGAGACTCGTAGTAACACGCTTCGCACTCCGGGAATTCTACCGCAAGCAAAAAATAGCATACATAAGTAACAAGCAATGATGCACAAGCAAAACTCAAATAAAAGAAGTTGACCAGTAAGTTCAACTTAAGAACTCCGGTTTGCAAAAAGAATCAAATCAAACGGAGCAACGAAACTCGAATGACGAAAGAAAGAAGCTTCGTTTACTAATCTAAACTTAGGTCAAATTTTACCGTAGCAAAAACTTGTTTGAGTTGGTTAAACGGAAAGAGGGTTTCGAGATGAAACTCCAGGCGCTTGAATCGCCTGATTCCGATAAACGAGTGAAAAGATAAACAGAAACTAGGATCAGATCAGAAATCACGATAAAAAAAATCACGGAATAAATCCGAGAAAAAGAAAAGCGACGAACAGATTAACGAACGGACGTTCGTTATCTGGATCTAAACGAAGAACACATTCGTTAAAACGAACGAACGAGCGAACGCTCGCTAAATAAATAAACCGGAGAAAACTGATCTATTTAAAAATACGAACTAGGGTTTCGAAAAAATAAACCGAACGTTTTTTATTTAAAACCGGCGGCTCGGATCCGGCGGATATCTCCGGTGAGAGGTCCGGCGAGGCGGGGTGCGGGGCGGTGGCTCACGGGGCGGCGGGCTGGCGGTGGCGGCGGCAAGCAGCGGTTGCGGCGCTAGGCGGCGGCGGCTGCGGGCGGCGGGGTTGGCGGCGGCGGTGGTGGTGTTGGGGCTCGGGGTGGCGGCGTATATAAAGGGGGCAGGGGCGGCGACTTGGAGGAGGGGGCAAGGCGCGGCGCAGGCGGAGTCCAACTCGGACTCCGGTCCGAGTGGCGGCGGCGGCGGTGCCCGCGCAGGAGGCTGCGGCGGCGGCTGGGCCGACCTGGCTCGGCTGGGCCTTAAGCCCAGTCGGGCGCGAGATATTATTATTTTTAAATAATTTCGCCGACCAAAATAAAATCCTAGAAAAATAAATAAAAATCTAAAAATGCAAAAACAAATTTTCACCATCTAAATAAAATATTTAGAACAAGATGAACATTTTCTTGGCCCTAATATGCAATTTTGAAAACGTGCAATTTTTCTATTGCAAATAAAATCGGAATAAAAAATAAATAAAAATCAAATTAATGATTTTAATATTTTTCCTCCAATATTTCATTTATTTTGGAGAAGTCGTATTATCTCCTCTCTTTAAATTTTAATGTGAAATATTTTTCGGAGAAAAATAATAAAATAAAAAAATCCTGGTTTCATTATTTGATGAAAATCAAATATGAAAACTGGAAAACCCCCAACTCTCTCCGAGGGTCCTTGAGTTGCTTAGGATTTCGAGGATTATGGAGCGGAAAAGCAATAAACATGATATGCAATGATGATCTAATGTATAACATTCCAAATTGAAAATTTGGGATGTTACAAATCTACCCCCCTTAAGATGAATCTCGCCCTCGAGATTCGGGTTGGCTAGAAAATAGGTGTGGGTGGTCTTTGCGGAGATCATCCTCTCGTTCCCAAGTGGCTTCATCCTCGGTATGGTGGCTCCATTGAACTTTGCAAAACTTGATAACCTTACTACGGGTGACTCTGCTAGCAAACTGAAGAATCTTAACTGGTTTCTCCTCATAAGTCAAATCACTGTCCAACTGAATCGCCTCCAGGGGTACTGTATCTCTTAATGGTATATCGGCCATCTCAGCATGACACTTCTTCAGCTGTGAAACGTGAAGCACGTCATGAACTCCTGACAATCCCTTAGGTAATTCCAACTTGTAGGCAACTTCTCCCATCCGTTCCAAAATACGATATGGCCCTACAAATCTCGAGGCTAACTTTCCTTTAACTCCAAAACGTTTCACTCCTCGCAAGGGTGATACTCGCAGATATGCTCGGTCTCCAATTTCATAGGTTACCTCCTTGCGTTTTGAGTCTGCATAACTCTTCTGCCTGGACTGAGCAATCTTCAGTCTGTCACGAATCAGTTTGACCTTCTCCTCAGACTCTTTGATCAAGTCTGGCCCAAACAACTGTCGGTCTCCTACCTCATCCCACATCAATGGCGTCCTACACCTTCGTCCATACAGGGCTTCGAACGGTGCCATCTTCAAACTGGATTGATAGTTGTTGTTGTATGAAAACTCTGTGTATGGCAAATTGTCATCCCAACTAGATCCATAATCTAGCGCACAGGCTCTCAACATGTCCTCCAAAATTTGATTGACTCTCTCAGTCTGTCCATCTGTCTGTGGGTGAAATGTTGTACTGAACTCCAATCTCGTTCCCAAAGTCTGGTGCAACTGATGCCAAAACTTTGAGGTAAACTGTGTTCCTTGATCTGATACGATGGTCCTCGGAACTCCATGCAGACATACGATCCTGGACATATATATCTTGGCCAACTTTGCACTTGTATAGGTGGTTTTCACTGGGACGAAGTGAGCTACTTTGGTCAAGCGATCAACTACTACCCATATGGAATCATATCCTGCTTTGGTCCTGGGCAATCCGGTGATAAAGTCCATGCCAAGTTTATCCCACTTCCATTCGGGTATCGGCATAGGCTGTAACAGTCCTGCTGGCTTCTGATGCTCTGCCTTCACTCTCTGACACACATCACATACAGCTACATACTCGGCAATATCCTTCTTCATACCGGTCCACCAGAAACGTTCCTTCAAATCCAAATACATCTTGGTGTTTCCGGGATGTATTGAGTATGGTGAGTCATGGGCCTCTTGAAGTATTAACTTCCTGATCTCCTGGTTATTGGGCACATAAATTCGGTCCTCAAACCATAAGGTATCATGCTCATCCTCACGAAAACCTTTGGCCTTTCCTTTGCCCATCTTCTCCTTTATCTCGGCAATCTCTTTGTCATCCTTCTGAGCTTCCCGAATCTTGTCCAGCAATGTCGACTGGACTTCCATTGTTGCAATGAATCCTCTAGGAACAATCTCCAATCGAAGTTCCATGATGTCCTTTGCTAACTCCTTTGGCAGTCCCTTACTTTCAAGGATATTAGCATAACTCTTCCGGCTCAAAGCGTCTGCTACGACATTGGCCTTTCCTGGATGATAGTGTAGTTTCATGTCATAATCCTTTATAAGCTCCAACCATCTCCTCTGTCGAAGGTTCATCTCCTTCTGGGTGAAGATGTACTTCAAACTCTTATGGTCCGTGTACACATCACAACGGTTTCCAATAAGGTAATGTCTCTAGGTCTTCAATGCATGCACTACGGCTGCTAACTCCAAATCATTCGTGGCATAGTTCAACTCATGAGGTTTTAGCTGTCGTGAGGCATACGAAACAACTCTTCCGTCCTGCATAAGCACACATCCAAGTCCTAAGCAAGAGGCGTCGCAATATACTTGGAACTCCTTATGTATATTTGGCAGTGTTAGCACTGGGGCTGTAGTCAAACGTTTCTTCAACTCCTAGAAACTTGCCTTGCAATCTTCTGTCCATTTAAACTTAGTATCCTTCTTCAACAGTTTAGTCATTGGCTTTGCAATCTTGGAAAAATTCTCAATGAATCTCCGGTAGTATCCTGCGAGTCCAAGAAAACTGCGGATTTCGCTAACTGAGGTGGGTGCCAACCATTCAGTGACTGTCTGAACTTTGCTGGGGTCTACTGCTACACCTTCTCCCGATATAACATGTCCAAGGAACCCGACTTCCTTCAACCAAAACTCACATTTGCTAAATTTAGCATACAACTGGTGTTCCCTAAGTTTCTCGAGAACTAACCGCAAATGCTCCTTGTGCTCCTCTTCATTCTTTGAGTATATCATAATATCATCAATAAACACCACAACAAACTTTTCCAAATACTCCATGAACACCTTGTTCATCATGCTCATGAAATATGCAGGGGCGTTAGTCAGTCCAAACGACATGACCGTATACTCGTATAACCCATATCGTGTTGTGAATGCCGTTTTCGGTATATCCTTCTCTCATATCTTCAACTGATGATACCCTGATCGCAAATCGATCTTCGAAAACACTTTAGCTCCTTGCAACTGATCAAATAGATCGTTGATCATCGGCAGTGGGTACTTGTTCTTAATCGTCACTTCATTTAATGCTCGATAATCAACAACCATCCTCAGGGATTTATCCTTCTTCTCAGCCAATAGTACTGGGGCTCCCCAAGGTGATGAACTTCTTCGGATGTATCATTTCTCCAACAACTCCTTGATCTGTTTCTTAATTTCTTCCAGATCATTTGCGGGCATCCAATAGGGTCTCTTGGATATTGGTCCTGTACCTGGCAACAGCTCTATTAAAAACTCAATGTCTCTATCCGGTGGCATGTCTGGTAACCCCTGTGAAAAAACATCCGGGTAATCCTTCACTACAGGCACTTCCTCTTGAACAACTCCCGTGAGGGCATTCACTTGGCTCCTCCTAGGCACATGCCTAGACACATACTTAATCATTTTTCCTTCCGGGGTGGTAAGATAAATTGACTTACTAGCACAGTCAATGCTTCCTCCAAACTTTGACATCCAGTCCATACCTAATATCGCGTCCAATCCTTGTGACTCCAAGATAATTAGGTCGGACGGAAAAACATGTGTACCAATGGTTAAGGGTATCTGGTCACACCATCGGCTAGCCATGTACTCTGCTCCGGGTGAACTCACTAAAAGAGGGGTCCTAAGGGTTTGGGTTGGTAGTTTAAACTTATCCACGAATCCCCTTGATATGTATGAATGCGATGCACCAGTATCAAAAAGAACAAGAGCGGTAAATGACTTAACAAAAAATTTACCTATTACCGCGTCCGGCTGCTCTTCAACCTCCTCCACGTTAACGTGGTTCACTTGTCCTTTGTTGAATGGATTGGGCTTCTTCCCAGCGCTCCCATTTCCATTTCCATTCTTTCCTTCAGGGCACTCTGTGGCGTAGTGTCCAGTCTTCCCGCACTTGAAGCAAGTAACATGACTTAAGTCCCTTTTGGCGGGTGTGGCTGGGTTGGGGCGGTTATGATTATTGTTTGTTCCGTTCCCATTCCCATTCTTAGAACCATTATGCTTATGCGATCCTCCTCCAGTGTGGTTGTGGCCTCCATGGTTATGAACAAGTCCTCCCGAGTTCGGGGTTAGGCGAGGCTTCTGCTGAGCTCCTGAGTTATACTTCCCTTGTCCATATTTTCTCTTGCGGCTCTCAATCTGCTGCTGCTTCCCTTCAATCATAAGAGCCTTATCTACCAACTCCTGGTAGTTGTTGAAAGTTGCTACCATCAACTGCATACTCATCTCATCATTTAGCCCTTCCATAAACTTCTCCTGCTTCGCGGCATCTGTGGCCACATCATCAGGGGCGTAGCGAGACAACTTGCTAAACTCATCCATGTACTGAGCCACGGTATGGTTCCCCTGGCGTAAGTTGCGGAACTCCCGCTTCTTCATTTGCATAGCTCTAGTGGAGACATGGGCTATGCGGAAAGCTTGCTGAAACTGGTCCCAAGTGACATTGGATATAGGAAAAGTGGCTGTGTAATTATCCCACCATGAGGTTGCTGGTCCGTCCAATTGGTGTGCGGCAAAGCGCACTCTCTCAGCATCTGTGCAACCTGCGGTGGTCAACTCCCTTCCAATACGGCGTAGCCAATCGTCCGCAACTATGGGCTCGGTGCTACTGGAAAACACCGGTGGCTGTAACCTTAGGAAACAGGCTAGGTTGTCCACTGGTGGCGGGTTATTGTTGTTGTTGTTGTTGTTGTTGTTGTTGTTGCCTTGGTTCTGAACTAGCAATTGCATCAACGCATTCTGCTGCTGGATCAACTGGGTGGGCTCCGGTGGGAAGGCGAAACCGGTGTCACGTCTCGGAGGCATCTGAGTGTTTAGATGGAAGAGATTAGAATAGAAAAGGGGTCTAATGAGAAAACACTACCCATATGCACATGAGACAACACAATCATTTCACTCAATCAATCAAGCAAGGGCATACAAACGATCTAGAACTATCGCACAAGTGCTCAACTACTACTAAATACATGGGGAAATACTAATAATAGTTGGTGGTCATCTAGAAATTTTGATCGGTGGAAGACTCCATGATGTCCGCTCCAACTTCATCTTCAAAGTCATCATCACTAGGGTCGGAGTCGGTGTCGTCGATGATGATGTAGTTGTCCGGGCAAGTGGGATCTTCGTCTTCATCTCCCGGTGCTGGTCCTCCCATGAATACTCCGATCTTCTTGACTAGGTCGTCATTCTTCTCTAGTAGTGTCTTGATTTCCTCCTCATATCCATCGCGTGTAAACTTGAGTTCTTCCTCCAGTTCGATGATCCTAGTCTTCGCCTTCTTCAAGTCCATCATGTCTGCGCACATCTGGTTTTCCTGACGTCGGATGTGCTAGTTTAACTCCTGGATGAAAGCTGCAATGGATCTATCCTTCCTGGTGCTGATTAATTCCCATTGCTTGTCTCAGCACCCACATATTTGGTAGATAGTGTCCTTAAGCTCCCTGTTGTAAACTTCTCCAATGCGTCCCATGGTAATATGGGCTGCCATGCTCTTGCCTAGACTCCAGGTGGGTGCTTCGAAAGAAAACTCTATGGGTTTAGAAGTTGGCGAGAACGTCCTTCCTGGAACTTCTACTTGAATCATCCAGTGCTCCTCTTCAGGTAAAGTGGCGTTGTACGTCCCGGTGAAGCTTGGTATTCCAATGTTCAAGTACCTAGTGACTTCCTTCAAGTGGCGTCCAAAAGGTGTGTCTTCATCCAGTTGTGCAAACTTATTCTTCATCTCTGTCATCCTAAAGAGTAGAAAATGGAGAGGAGTCAGAAATGAGTAGAGAAGTGTGACCTAGGTTTTAGCTTAGTGGTCGTGTCCTACACTCAGCGTGTGCTCTGATACCATCTTGTAGCGACCCGACCTCATATGGTCAAGTCTATGTGCTTCAGTCTCATCCCTGGATCGGTAATGCTGACACACACACAGTACTCGAAGGATTTATAACAGAGTAGCAATCACACACTTATTACATAAAATGTCTCAAGAGAGAACTTATTACAATAATATGGCTTAAGGCCATCTAATACGATAACAACGGAAGGCTTGGAAGATAAAGTGAGTCCATCGACTCCAACGGCATAGCTGAGCTGCACGGCAACGACCTAACGAACCTTACTCCTCATCTGAAAAGTCTGCAACATAATACGTTGCAGCCCGAAAATGGGTCAGCACATGGAATATGCTGGCAAAGTAACACAGTAGAGCAAGAACATAATAATGCCAACACTACATGCATATATGGCTGGTGGAAAGGCTCTATGGTTACAATTTTGCGAAAAGCCAAATTTTCCCTACAACAAAGGAATAGATTTTAATCTAACTATCATGGTGGTTGAACAACATTGAGAAGGTCCCTCCAACTCAATCCCAATTAAAGTGGTTAACAACCCAACAGTATTAGTTAATCATGATGAGATACATGTGATAACCCAAGTACTAGATACTCAAGAATTGTCCATAACAGGGGACACGGCTAACCATGATTAGATTGTACACTCTACAGAGGTTTGCGCACTTTTCCCCACAAGACTCGATCGCCACCGTTGGATTTCTCGCACTGCATGGTGTTTGAGAAACGGATGACCAAGACATAGTCTTTCAGAAACATTAACTCTCTACTCCGGACAGACCATACCAAACCTACATCCCACTACCCGCTGATCTGGCTCTTCAAGAGCTTCACGTAACTTACTCAACTATGCTAGAGCCCATAATAGCTTGTGGCTGCACACGGAAGTTTCTAGCATGAATGTATCTCAGTTCCCTTTGAGCCTGGGTGGCAGTCCATAGGAAGATCACACGGTACCTCGGGATTTCCAAAAAATACAGGCAACACTGGATTCTCCAGGTGCCTCAATCCACCCAGTTGTTTGATTAAGTTGCCACCTTAAGTTTAACCAATAATTAACAAACTCTCAATTATCATGGATTTCACTCAAACCCAAACCACGTCTACGAGCATAGCATAACATAGTAATATAAGCAAGCGTAGAAGTAACTCCCAAGTGTTTGAATATAACAGGGCAATAGGTTCTACCTCATCAACTACTTCCCAACCCACAAGTTAATGATATCCCAATCATGCAATGTTTGAGGATTGGAACTAATGCATAAAACCTGGGTGATAAAGGGGTATGATCAAAGTGTTACTTGCCCTGCTGACGATCCGTGAATCCTAGAGACTCGTAGTAACACGCTTCGCACTCCGGGAATTCTACCGCAAGCAAACAATAGCATACATAAGTAACAAGCAATGGTGCACAAGAAAAACTCAAATAAAATAAGTTGGCCAGTAAGTTCAACTTAAGAACTCCGGTTTGCAAAAAGAATCAAATCAAACGGAGCAACGAAACTCGAATGAAAGAAAGAAGCTTCGTTTACTAATCTGAAGTTAGGTCAAATTTTTACCGTATCAAAAACTTGTTTGAGTTGGTTAAACAGAAAGAGGGTTTCAAGATGAAACTCCAGGCGCTTGCATCGCCTGATTCCGATAAACGAGCAAAAAGATAAACATAAACTAAGATCGGAACAGAAATCACGATCAGAAAAATCGCGGAATAAATCCGAGAAAAAGAAAAGCGATGAACAGATTAACGAACGGACGTTCGTTATCTGGATCTAAATGAAGAACACGTTCATTAAAATGAACGAACGAGCGAACGCTCGCTAAATAAATAAACCGGAGAAAACTGATCTATTTAAAAAAACGAAACTAGGGTTCCAAAAAAAACACCCGAACGGTTTTAAAAAAAACCGGTGGCTCGGATCCGGCGGATACCTCCGGCGAGAGGTCCAGCGAGGCGGGGTGCGGGGCGGCGGCTCACGGGGCGGCAGGCTTGGCGGTGGTGGCAGCAAGCGACGGCAAGCGGCGATGGCAGCGCTAGGCGGCGGCGGCTGCGGCTGCGCGAGGTGGCGGCGGCTACGGGCGGCGGGGTTGGCGGCGGTGGTGGTGGTGTTGGGGCTCGGGGTGGCGGCATATATAAAGGGGGCGGGGGCGGCGACTTGGAGGAGGGGGCAAGGCGCGGCGGAGGCGGAGTCCAACTCGGACTCCGATCCGAGTGGCGGCGGCGGCGCGCGCGTGCAGGAGGCGGCGGCGGCGGCTGGGCCGGCCTGGCTCGGCTGGGCCTTAGGCCCAGTCGGGCGCGAGATTTTTTTCAATAATTTCGCCAACTGAAATAAAATCCTATAAAAATAAATAGAAATCTAAAAATGCCAAAACAAATTTTCACCGTCTAAATAAAATATTTAGAACAAGATGAACATTTTCTTGGCCCTAAAATGCAATTTTGAAAACGCGCAATTTTCCTAATGCAAATAAAATCCGAATAAAAAATCAAATAAAAATCAAATTAATGATTTTAATATTTTTCCTTCAATATTTCATTTATTTTGGAGAAGTCATATTATGTCCTCTCTTTAAATTTTAATGTGAAATATTTTTCAGAGAAAAATAATAAAATCAAAAATCCTGGTTTCATTATTTGATGAAAATCAAATATGAAAACTGGAAAACCCCCAACTCTCTTCGAGGGTCCTTGAGTTGCTTAGGATTTCGAGGATTATGGAGCGGAAAAGCAATAAACATGATATGCAATAATGATCTAATGTATAGCATTCCAAATTGAAAATTTGGGATGTTATAGTTTTTTTTAGGAACAAGCAGTTGTTATCTAGTTTTAGCGACGGATCAGGGTAACAACAGGGTTGTGCGGGGGCTGTGGCCCGTCTAGCCAGGGTTTTATTTATGTTTACCACATCATGAGCCCAGTTGTGTTTTTTTTCTTGTTGAAAATGGCTAGCCCAGTTCTATTTTTTAAAAGAAATACCCAAACAAGGCCTACTTGCTTTATCGGCCCTGCTGGGCTGCAAATCTTTCAAGACAAGGAGAGTTTCATTAGGTTTGCCCAGAAATGGGCTGTACATTTTTAAAACACATCAAACCGGGAATTAGTTTCAATTTTTTCATTCCAAATCTTAAATTCCATTGATTTTTATGCATGGACAATTATTTGGATTTTATATTTATATAAATTATTTTTCAAAATAGTTTGAATGTGAATCAATATTTCTGGATTAAAAACAGTTGACTGCACCAAAATATGCAAAATTTCGTATACTTTTTAACCGTGGCCACAATATGGGGTGTAATGCTAACAAAAAGAAGATGGGCTCCAAAAACATTCTTAAGAATTTGCAAATGGGCTGTACATTATTAGAAATAATGGCAAATGGGCTGGATGCTGTTTTTCATAGATTTGAGGCTGACTTGTGCACCTACTACAGGTTGATGCGTATGCTTTCATAAAAAAAAGGTTGACGCACACGCAACGCCCTGTCAACTTAGTCAACACACGAGAGCAGTGATTGTTGGATGTCCATCCAACAGTTGTCGTGCTTCTTCAATATCTACTCTTCATGCTCCAGCCGCTCAAACAAGCGTTGTAGGACTGCCTGCTCCCTCCTCCCGCAGCCGGCTATGCTACCGCGCAGGCCTCACGGCCCCACCGTACTCCCATCGCTGGCCTAGCCATCCCTCTTCTCACCCACACATGATGTTATTCTTCGGCGATGGCAGACGAACCAGTAAACCCTCGTACTCCTCTGCGTGGGAAACAACTGCTGAGTATTCCCTGGCTCCGTTTCGTTCCCTTCCTAGGCCTCGCCGTCGTCCACCGCCCTGGTGCTCTCGGCGCGACCTGGTCAACGTGGTCAATGAATGACATCCATCGGAAGTGGACTGTACGTGGAGCGGCTGACAGCTGGGTCCACGGCCGCACGCAAGGAAATGCCTCCTTATTACGCGCAAAATAATGATTCCTCCACCTGACAGCTAGGACCCACAGGAAGGGCCTCTGTATTTCGCAAAAAAACGTCCCCCCCGCTGACAGGTCGGACCCACCAGCTATATCTTCGCACGCAAGGAAGTGCCTCCTTATTACGCCCCAAAAAATGAATACCCCCTTGCTAGCTGGGACCCACCATATTGTTGGGCTAACTTGTGGGCCTACTAAGTTGACGGGGACGGAGAGCTTTGTCAACTTAGTCAATACTCCAATGACCGTATGATGTCCATCCAATGGCCATAGTGCTTCTTCAACCTCTGGTCTTCTTGCTCCAGCCGTCCAAAGCAGCCCCGGTCGTGCCGCCTGCTCCTGCCTCCCGTGGCCGGCTGTGCTACCGTGGAGGCCTCACCGCCCCCTTACTACTCCCACCACTGGCCAGGCCATCCCTCCACTCACCCACACCCCCTGTTATTCTGCGGCGACGGCAACCACACACCGCAGCCGAACCAGTGAACGCTCGTACTCCTCTCCGCATGGGCATCCACTGCCGCGTCTTGCCCGGCTCCGCATCATCCCCTTCCTAGGCCTCGCCGTCGTCCACCACCATGGTGCTCTTGGTGCGGCGTGGTCAATGTGGTCAATGACCGACTTCCATCGGAAGAGTACTGTACGTGGAGAGGCTGACAGCTGGGTCCACGGCAGCCGCAAGGAAGTTCCTCCTTATTACGCGGAAAATAAATATTCCTCCACCTGACAGCGGGGACCCACCGGACGGGCCACTAGTATTTTGTGAAAAAAAATCATTTCCCCCTGACTACTGGGACCCACCGGACGGGCCACCGTATTTCGCGAAAAAACGTTCCCTCCGCTGTCAGCTCGGACCCACCGGAAGTGCCTCTTATTACGCACAAAAAAATGAATACTCCCCCGGCTAGCTGGGACCCACCTTGGTGGGAGGCTGACTTGTGGGCCTACTAAGTTGACGGGGACGAAGGGCTTTGTCAACTTAGTCAATATGAACAATTCTAGCTCCAGTGACCGTACGATGTCCATCCAACGCCCGTAGTGCTTCTTCAACCTCTTGTCTTCTTGCTCCAGCCGCCCAAAGCAGCGTCGGTCGTGCCAAATGCTCCTGCCTCTCGTGGCCGGCTGTGCTGCTGCAGAGACCTCACCGCCCCCTACTATTCCCACCGCTGGCCAGGCCCTGCGGCGACGACAGCCTCACACCGCAGCCGAACCAATGAACCCTCGTACTCCTCTCCGCGCGGGCTTCCACTACCGCGTCTTCCCCGGCTCCACGTCGTCCCCTTCCTAGGCCTCGCCGTCATCCACCGCCGTGGTGCTCTCCGTGCAGCGTGGTCAACGTGGTCAAGGAACGACTTCCATCGGAAGAGTACTGTACGTGGAGAGACTGACAGCTGGGTCCACGACCACAACCTAGTTTTTTTGTGATTTGCCAAGTAAGTCGCTTTGTCAAGCCTGTTGGGTTGCAAATCTTTCAAGACGAGCAGAGCTTTCATTCGGCTGGCCGAGAAAATGGCCCATCACTAATGAGAAATGGGTTGTACATTTTTAAAACACATCAAACCGGCAATTAGTTTGAAATAACTTTTTTTTTCATTTCAAGATTTTAAATTACATTAATTTTTGTGCGTGGAGAATTTGTTGGATTTTATATTGATATACATTTATTTTCAAAATCAGTTTGAATGTGAGTCAAAATTTCGGGATTAAAAACAGTTCGGACCGCACCGAAATATGCAAAATTTCGTATAGTTTTTTAACCATGGCCACAATATGGGTTGTAATGCTAACAAAAAGAATATGGGCTCCAAAAAAACCCTTAAGAATTAGCAAATGGGCTGTAAATTATTAGAAATAATGGCAGATGGGTTGTATGCTGCTTTCCACAGATTTGAGGCTTTCCTAAAAAAAGGTTGACGCACAAGCACTGATTGTTGGATGTCCATCCAACGGCCGTCGTGCTTCTTCAATCTCTGCTCTTCCTGCTCCAGCCGCTAAAAACAAGCGCCGGCGGGACTGCCTGCTCCCTCCTCCCCGCGGCTGCTTGTGCTGCCGCGCAGGCCTCACCGCCCCACTGTACTCCCATCGCTGGCCTAGTCATCCCTCTACTCACCCACACCTGCTGTTATTCTCCGGCGACGGCAGACGAACCAGTAAACCCTCGTAGGGTCGTACTCCCCTCCGTGTGGGAAACAATTGCCGAGTCTTCCCTGCCTCCGTGTCGTCCCCTACCTAGGCCTCGCCGTCGTCCACCGCCGCGGTGCTCTCGACGCGGCGTGGTCAATGTGGTCGACGACCCACTTGCATCAGAAGAGTACTGTGCGTGGAGACGCTGACAGCTGGGTCCACGACCGCAGCAAGGAAGTGCCTCCTTATTACGCGCAAAATAATTATTCCTCCACCTGACAGCCGGAACCCACCAGACGGGCCACCGTATTTCGCGAAAAGAACGTTTCCCCCCTGACTGCTGGGAACCACCAGCTACACCTTCGCACGCAAGGAAGTGCGTCCGGGCAAAAAAAAACAAAACGATTCGCCCCCTGACTGTTGGGACCCACCAGCTACATCTTCGCACGCAAGGAAGTGCCTGAGAGTCAGGACCCACCTGGTCGAAGCGTACGTAGCGTTGTCATTCTGGTCGCGAACATGTACGTACATATATACTGGTGGATGTAGAGGCGCGCATGTAGCATGTACACGTATGTACAACGGCCAGGGTGCAAGAAAGAAAATACGGCCACGTATGTGTACATACGGCCGGGTTTCGAATGCCTACTCACGCATACGTACGGCGAGGGCTCGTGTACATGGCTGGGTTGGAACGGAGAAACAACGTCATCATTGTGTTCATGGGAAGGCAACGGAATGCGTCGTGTTCATGGGGAGGCAACGGAATGCGTCGTGTTCATCGGGAGGCAACGAAACGCGTGGGAGCCAACCGACTGGGTCGGAACAGAATGCGTGGTCATGTTCATCGGGAGGGCTTGGACAGAACAGGCGATGGAAACGAGGCCTGGCGTACCGCAAAACGGAGGAAACGGACCTCCCACGTTCGGAACGGGGTCCTATTGATCGGGAGGGGTGTGGCGTACCACAAAACGGAGGAAACGGACCTCCTACGGTCGAAACGAGGGTCCTGTTGATCGGGAGGGGTGTGGCGTACCGCAAAACAGACAAAACGGACTTGTGTTAGAGCGCTACGGTCGAAACGGGGGTCCTGTTGATCGGGAGGGGTGTGGCGTACCGCAAAACGGGACTCCACGGGATACTGTTCATCTCCACCGTCGACCTCCTCCAGCCTCCACGGGCTACCGTCGACCTCCTCCAGCCTCCACGGGCTCCTGTTCATCCAGCCTCCACCGCGCGCTACTCCACCGGCTACTGTTCAACCACCCCTCCACCATCTAATGTTCATCCAGCCCTCCACACCACGGGGTCCTGTTCAACCACCCCTCGACGGGCACCCTTCCACCGTCTACTGTTCATCCAGCCCTCCACACCACGGGGTCCTATTCAACCGCCCCTCCACGGGCACCCCTCCATCGTCTACTGTTCATCCAGCCCCCCACCACACCACGGGGTCCTGTTCATCCAGAGGCAACGCCACCGCTCACTGTTCATCCACCCCCCCCCCCCCCCCCCGCAATGCTCATTGTTCATCCAATCGATCGGCTTCAGTTAGCAGCAGTAGCGAAGGAATCACTTGATTGGGTTCAGTTTACAGCCATCGATCGATCGCTCGGGTTTAGTAACGCGTAGCCTGCAGTGCAATCGCTCGGGTTCAGTTAGAGCCCAACGCCTCACTCGGGTTCAGTTAGAGCCAATGCCTCCCACAGACGCGCGCGCGTACGTGTACGAGAGAAACGCGCATCACTCGGCCCCTGACCTCCCACCGTAACCGGGAACTCCCCAAAATTTTCCTCCCCCTCGCTTCTACCATGGTTTTTCGTCATGGACGGCCCAAAGAATGTCACGCAGCTGCGTCTCCGGCCCACCCAGGACAAAAAGCCCATTTTCTGTCATGATTTTTTGTCATAGAAGTAGGAGCCCACCACATCTATGATGATACCAGGTTTGTCACAATTATCGTCATAGAAGTGTCGTATGTATGACAGATTTTTTTTTCGTTCAACCCAAAATGTCACGGATGTGTCTTTTTTTTGCAGTGTTGGCTAGGGTGCATAAGGTGAGGATTGTCATTATCATTGAACTTCATTAGAGAATTTACCTCTACCACCTTAGGCAAGGGTGCATAAGGAGAAGTGATAAATCATATCCTGGGGACTACGAATACAACCAGGAGAAAGAGTATTGTACCAAGCTTTAGCATCACCCTTTAATGAGAACGGAAATAATTTGAGAATAAAATAATAGCGAGTTTTCCCATCATGAGTAAAAAGGGTGGCTATGTCATTAAACTTAGTAAGATGTGCCACAACAGTTTCAGTTTCATAACCATGAAAAGGATCAGATTCAACCAAAGTAATTAACTCTGGGTCGACAGAGAATTCATAATCCTTATCATCAATAAAGATAGGTGAAGTAGCAAACTTAGGATCACATTTCATTCTAGCATTTAGAGATTTTCCCTTATACTTGCATAATAATTTCTCTAGATCATCTCTATCGTTACAAGCAAGAATATCTCTAGTTGTCTCCTCATTCATAACATAACCCTCTGGGACCTTAGGCAATTCATATGTAGGTGGGCAAGTTCTAGCAGGTGTTTCAGGAGTTTCAGTTTCAAGCTCATCATCAGATTCAACAACATCATGTTGTATTACTCTAGCAATTTATTTATCAAGGAAATCACCAAGTGGCACATCATCATTATCAAGCAAGGCATCATCATAAGAATTATCCATAGCAGAAGTAGCATCATCAATAACTTGCGACATATCATAATTAATAGCATGTGGTGGTGTTGCAAGTTTACTTATAACAGACGGTGAATCTAAAGCAGAACTGGATGGCAGTTCCTTACCTCCCCTCGTCTTTGAGGGAAATATCTTAGTCTTAGCATCCTTCAGATTCTTCATTGTGATAATAGGATAATACTCCCAATTGACTTAACAAATATAGCTATGCTCCTTGGCAATGGCGCCAGAAAAAGGTCTTGATAACCCACAAGTATAGGGGATCGCAATAGTTTTCGAGCGTAGAGTATTCAACCCAAATTTATATATTCGACACAAGGGGAGCCAAAGAATATTTGAAGGTATTAGCAGCTGAGTTGTCAATTTAACCTCACCTAGAGATTAATTATCTGCAGCAAGTAATCAGTAGCAAAGTAATATGATAGTTTTGATAGTAGTAGCAGCAGCAACGGTAACGGTAGCAGTGATAGCAGTAATTTTGTAGCAAGTGTAACAGTGATGATAGCAGTAGTAACTAAGCAAGAACAATATAAGATAAATTCGTAGGCATTGGATCAGTGACTTGTTAAATGATATTCATCATGAGATAGTTATAACCTAGGGCGATACAGTACTAGCTTTAGTTCGTGAGTATAATGTAGGCATGTATTCCGTAAATAGTCATACATGCTTATGGAAAGAACTTGCATGACATCTTTTGTCCTACCCTCCCGTGGCAGCGGGGTCCTATTGGAAACTAAGAGATATTAAGGCCTCCTTCTAATAGAGAACCAGAGTAAAGCATTAACACATAGTGAATACATGAACTCCTCAAACTATGGTCATCACCGGGAGTGGTCCCGACTATTGTCACTCCGGGGTTGCCGGATCATAACACGTAGTAGGTGACTATAACTTGCAAGATCGGATCTAAAACATGGATATAATTGTGATAACATAAACGGTTCAGATCTGAGTTCATGGCACTCGGGCACAAAGTGACAAGCATTAAGCATGGCGAAGTCATAGCAATATCAATGTCAGAACATAGTGGATACTAGGGATCAAGCTCTAACAAAACTAACTCAATTACATGATGAAACTCATCCAACTCTTCACCGACCAGCGAGCCTATGAAGGAATTACTCACTCCCGGTGGGGAGCATCATGGAATTGGAGATGGAGAAGGGTTGGTGATGACGAAGAACAAAGATCCCCCTCTCCGGAGCCCCAAAAGGACTCCAGATCTGGCCTCCTGATGAAGAACATGAGGTGACGGCGGCTCCGTCTCGTGGATCGCAATAATTCTTTCTCCCTGGTTTTTTCTGGAAAAAATAGGATTTTATAGCGTCGGTTCAAGGTCTGCGGGGCCACCAGGTGGGGACAACCCACCTGGGCGTGCTAGGAGAGGGGGCGCACACTGGTGGGTTGTGCCCACCCAGGTGCCCCTCTCCGGTGGATCTTGGTTCCAGAAATTCTTATTTATTGTATAAAAAATCCTCGCAAAGTTTCGTTCCATTCGGAGAACTTTTATTTTTGCACAAAAACAACACCATGGTAGTTCTGTTGAAAACATCGTCAGTCCGGGATTAGTTTCATTCAAATCATGCAAATTAGAGTCCAAAATAAGACGAAAAGCGTTAGGAAAAGTAGATATGTTGGAGACATATCACTCGACCCCTCCACCCCCAGTTGTGGTAGGAGTGTGATGTGTCAACTCGCCACCTCCATCTTCGTCGTGTTCCCGAGTCTGCTTGGGCTGGTCATCGTCGCTCCCCTGTCTCCTCGAGTTTTCATCATGGGCTGTGTGCCATTGACAGCTGACTCTGCCATGGCTACTTGTTGTCACGGTCGAAGGACCAGCTCATTTTTATGGGTAGCCCAACGACCAAACTACGCCAGCCTATAGCGTTGATTATTACATGGGCTAGCTCCATGGACCAGCTATTGGGCTCGGCAACCCACGTGAAAAAAAGTTGGGATAGTGCACCACGTGAATCGTTCGTTCGGGGCAGCGCGAAACCGTCTTGGCTGCTGATTAAACTATGCGCGTGCAACGGAAAAAGCGGCGGTAGCGGGATCGATGACGTGCCTTGACCAAGAGCGAGAAAAATCAGTTAGTGGGATGATGTGGCTGGACTGCTGAAGTGGACACGCTGCATGTCAAGAGAATTAGTTTAGTGGGGATGAACTATTTAGATATTATAGATACTCTATATGCTTCACTTATATCTTTTGATCTAGGCAATTGCTCTAGTGCTTCACTTATATCTTTTAGAGCACGACGATGGTTATATTTTATAGAAATAGTTACACTCTCATGCTTCGCTTAAATCTTTTTGAGAGTCTAATAAATAGTAATGGCAATTTGCACGGGTTATAAGCCTAGTCCATAAAGGATAGGTATTCAAGGGGGTATAATAAAAACTTTCATGTACAAGACTAAATATGAAACGTATGGTTTAATGATATTGATGTCATAATATCAAAGGATATAAGTTCATGATCATTGGATAGTAGAAATATCGGTATTAGAGCTTGTTATTAACTTCTCATCTAAGTGTTGGTCATGGCATGGTGGGGAGGTTTGAGCATTTTTATGTCTGAAATGAAATCCTTGAGTGTTGTTATAATCAGATGCGTGCGATGGTTAACTCGTACCAACTAATTCCCTAGGGGCATGCGAGTACTACTTTGCTTCAAGGGCTAATAGGCTTTCACAATAAGTATGTGAGTTCTCTATGACTAATGTGAGTCCATGGATTATACATGCTCTTACCTTTCCGCAATTTGCTAGCCTCTTCGATGTCGTGCATTGCCCTTTCTCACCTCGAGAGTTGGTGCAAACTTCGTCGGTGCATCCAAACCCTGTGATATGGTAAGCTCTATCACAGATAAGCCTCCTTATATCTTCCTCAAAACAGCCACCATACCTACCTATTATGGCATTTCCATAGCCATTGTGAGATATGTTGCCATGCAACTTCCACCGTTCAGTTTTCATGACATACGTGTTCATTGTCATATTGCTTTGAATGATCATATAGATGACATAGTATTTGTAGCTCAGCCACCGTTCATCATTTTTGTACATGTTATGCTAGATCATTGCACATCCTGGTACACTTCCAGAGGCATTCATATAGAATCATATTTTCATTTTTATCGAGTTGTAAGTAAATAAAAGTGTCATCATCATAATTATTAGAGCATTGTCCTAGTGAGGAAAGGATGATGGAGACTATCATTCCCCCACAAGTCGGGATGAGAAACCGGACGGAAAACAAAAATATAAAAACAAAAAAATGAGAGAAAAAGAGAGAAGGGGCAGTGTCACTATCCTTTTCATATAGAGAGTCTCCTAAGTTACCACTTTCATATACTAGTGGGAATTTAACGTTATAGAATTTGGCTTGTATGTTCCTATGATGGGCTTCCTCAAATGTCCAACGTCTTCACTAGCAAGCAAGTTGGATGCACACCCACTTATTTTCCGTTGAGCTTTCATACACTTATAGCTCTTAGTGCATCTGTTGCATGGCAATCCCTACTCCTTGCATTGATATCGATTGATGGGCATATCCATAGTCCAGTGATCCGTCGAGCCGATGTGAGACTTTCTTCCTTTTGACTTCTCCTTATTGATCTCTATCACCACATTCTATTCCACCTATAGTGTTATATCCATGTCTCACGCTCATGTATTGCGTGGAGTTGAAAATGTTGAAGCATGTTAGAAGTATAATCCAATTGCCTGGTTTGACACCAGGGTGCTCATGATTTATATGTATGCGGTGAAGGCGGAGTCATGCCAAGCTAACATGATAAATTGAGTGGGGATAACATTCGTTAAGGATCGTATATTTTGAAAAAGTAATGATTATGTTACTTATGTTCATGGATATTATTATGTCGATGTTGTTACTTCATCATTTCTCAATATTTATACCCTAAAAGCGATTACATGATACACATGTTAGGCAGCATTTCACATCAAAATTTTTGTTTTTATCATTTCCTACTTGAGGAGGAGCAGGAATTAAGCTTGGGGATGTTGATACGTCTCTGACGTATCTGTAATTTTTTTATTGTTTTATGCTATTATATTATTAATCTTGGATGCATTATATGCTATTTTATATAATTTTTTGGACTAACCTATTAAGCCAGTGCCCAGTGTTAGTTCCTCTCTTTTTCTTGTTTTTTACTTTTTAGAAAACCAGTACCAAACAAAGTCCAAACACAATGAAACTTTATGGTGATTTTTTCTGGACCAGAAGGGACCCCAGAAGGTTCTAGAGGAGGCCAGAAGCCTTACGGGAGAGTCACGAGCTCACCAGGTGCGCCCTGGGGGGTAGGCACGGCCACTGAGCTCTTGACTCCCACGCAACTCTGTTTGACCTAATTCCATCCCTATAAATTCCCAAATATTCCCAAACCAACAAGGAGCCACCTAAAACACTTTTTTCTCCGCCGCAAGCTTATGTTCTTTCGCGATTCCATCTGGAGGCCACAAAGGACAAGCTGGAAAGTTCTCTTATATAAAAGCAAGGCGTTCTCGAGGACACATGGGAATTGTCATCCTGTCATGTTCACCATGTTTAGTTGATTCGCGTTTGCTACTTTGATAACTTGATATATGGGTGGACTAGTGCTAGGGTTTTGTTCTTACATGAACAAGAAACCTTCTTATGATTACCCCCTCTCGCAAGCATCCGAAACTACGAAAGAAGAATTAAGATAAATCTAACAATAGTATGAAACATATGGGTCCAAATAACCCCCTTACAGAATAACGCATAAACTAGGGTTTAAGCTTCCGTCACTCTCGCAACCCATCATCTACTTATTACTCCCCAATGCATTCCCTTAGGCCCAAGTAAGGTGAAGTGCCATGTATTCAATGTTCACATGACACCACTAAAGGAAGAATAACATACATATCATCAAAATATCGAACAAATACCAACTTCACATGATTAATTATAATAAGACTTCTCCCATGTCCTAAAAAACAAAAGTAACTGCTCAGAAATCATATTCACGTTCAAGATCAGAGGTGTATAGAATATGTTTGCTAATCTAAAAATATAATCTTCCACCAAATAAACCAATTAGCTTAAACTACAAGATGTAATCAACAGTACTAACAATCAGAGGTTTTGGGACAATGATTGAATACAAGAGACGAACTAGGCTTTGAGATGAGATGGTGCTGGTGAAGATGTCGATGAAGATTGTGATGACCCACAAGTATAGGGGATCTATCGTAGTCCTTTCGATAAGTAAGAGTGTCGAACCCTACAAGGAGCAGAAGGAAATGACAAGCGGGTTTCAGTAAGGTATTATCTGCAAGCACTGAAATTATCGGTAACAGATAGTGTTGTGATAAGGTAATTTGTAACGGGTAACAAGTAATAAAAGTAAACAAAGTGCAGCAAGGTGGCCCAATCCTTTTTGTAGCAAAGGAAAAGCCTGGACAAACTCTTATATAAAGGAAAGCGCTCCCGAGGACACATGGTGAGGGAGTCCTGGATTAGGGGGTGTTCGAATAGCCGGACTATACCTTCGCCGGACTCCTGGACTATGAAGATACAAGATTGAAGACTCCGTCCCGTGTCCGGAAGGGACTTTCCTTGGCATGGAAGGCAAGCTAGGTGATGCAGATATTCAAGATCTCCTACTATTGTAACCGACTCTGTGTAACCCTAACCCTATCCGGTGTCTATATAAACCGGAGGGTTGTAGTCCATAGACAATAATCATCATACACAATCATACCATAGGCTAGCTTCTAGGGTTTAGCCTCCTTGATCTCGTGGTAGATCTACTCTTGTACTACCCATATCATCAATATTAATCAAGCAGGAGTAGGGTTTTACCTCCATCGAGAGGGCCCGAACCTGGGTAAACATTGTGTCCCTTGTCTCCTGTTACCATCCGACCTTGACGCACAGTTCGGAACCCCCTACCCGAGATCCGCCGGTTTTGACACCGACATTGGTGCTTTCATTGAGAGTTCCTCTGTGCCGTCGCGATCAGGAAGGATGCCTCTTCCCGTCTTTAAAGACGGCGCCATTACTAAGGGAGCCTTGGCTGTCGGCCAAACCCTCCGGCTAGGTGGTTTTCTCACGACCGCCTGTTCGGCCGTTGCGTCGACGGTGACCTCTCGGGTCATCGAAAGCAACCTTCACGTCAGCTCAGAACTCGCCGAGCAGTTGGATCCGATGGAGCTCTCTTCCGTAAACGAGCTCTTGGATCGCATCGCCACACTGTGGGTCGCTACAAATTACGACCAGGTTGGGCTTAAACCCGATATAAGAGAAATTAACTCTCCCCAAGTCACCCACCACGTTGCCGTGGTAGAGGCGCACTGCGGCGACCCTTCATCTATCCTAAGGACTAGCTACGTCCGAATTCCCGAACCCTCCAGGTCGGATACCCGTGGAGGGGAGGATACAATCCAAGACCTGAGCTTAGAATCAGGCAACGTGCTAGACTCATCGGACAACATCCAAGACTCCGGACTTCAGAGTTCGGAAGTTCTTCGGCCTCCGAATCGTAAATTGGGTGAGGTCTCAGATTCAACGACACCCGCCCGCCCGATCATAAGCGGTCTTTCCCAAATCAGGCAAAAGCCCGGAGAAACAGTACATCACTACTGGGCCAGATTCTTCCTGGTTATGAACAGGACAAAGGACTGCTGCGAGGGAGACGCAATTTCAATCTTTTGCAGTAATTGCATGGACGAGGGAATACTTAACGCCATAAGTGGTTGTGATATTACACGATTCGCTGACTTGGTGTCCATAGTACAAAAGTACTGTGCGATGGAAAGCGCTTGGAAAACCGAAATAAAAATTTGGGATAATCCGGCCTTGAATAGAAATCTCGTCCGAACTAAGAGGGTGCACCACAGTAAGGCACCCGGATCAAATATCAAAAAGCCAAAACCCTCTAGAGGGCATGGAACCGTACTAGAAAGGTGGCTTGATGGACCCTGTAGGATTCACAGTACAGAGGACGCCACACCAACACACAGCCTTAGAGCATGTTGGATACTCCGGCAGGTGGCCAAAATTGGCGAGGACCTCCTAATTTCAGAGGCCAAAGAAAGCCAGCACGAGGACACCAGTACCGTTCTCACAGTCTTTGAGACTTTCACATCAAATAATATGCGAAAAAGAACACTCCGCAGCCTCACCGAAGTCTATCAAGTAGCAACAATAAACCCATGGAGTAACACTACCATCACCTTCAACGCGAGTGATGAACCTAAATTCCGAACATCCCGAGCACCAGCCGCATTGGTCCTCAGTCCCATAGTGGATGGCTGTCGCCTCGCAAAGGTACTTATGGATGGAGGCAGCAGATTGAACCTCATTTACGAGGAAACCCTCCAAAAGATGGAAATAGACTGGAACCGCATTGAGCGAAGCAGCACAACCTTTAGAGGAATAATCCCCAGTCAAGAAGCACGCTGCACTGGAAAGATCACACTAGATGTGGTGTTCGGCACGCAGGATAATTACAGGTCCGAAGAAGTCACGTTCCAGGTGGCCCCGTTCAAAAGCGGATACCACGCTATATTAGGACGGGAGGCATTCACAGTTTTCCAAGCCATACCCCATTACGGGTACATGAAGCTCAAGATGCCTGGGCCAAACGGAATTATCACTCTCGCTAGTGATCCGTAAATAGCACTCCGCGCCGAAAACAAGACAGACGCATTGGCCCTTGAGGCACTATCCGAAACCTTAGCGGCCGAAGAACTGACCGCGCTGCGCTCCATGGTTAATAGGGATGATGTGATACTCGATAAGAGATCCAAATCCACATCCTTCAAACCAGCGGACGAAATAGTCAAATTATAGGTCCATCCAACGGACCCCAATAAAACAGCCTCCATCGGGGCACGATTGAACCCTGATGTAGACGCCGCACTGCGAGAGTTCCTACGAGAGAATTGGGACATTTTTGCCTGGCACCCTTCAGACATGCCAGGAATCCCACGCAGGCTGGCCGAACACAGCTTAAATATCCAGAAAGGATTCAATCCTGTCAAACAAGCCCTTCGGCGCTTTTCTGAACCGAAGAGACAGGCTATGGGAGAGGAGCTAGCCAAGTTATTGGAGGTCGGATTCATAAGAGATATAAAACATCCGGACTGGCTAGCGAACCTGGTGATGGTACCAAAGAAGGACAAATCCTGGCGCCTGTGCGTCGATTTTAAAGACCTTAATAAGGCCTGCCCAAAGGATCCCTTCCCCCTCCCTCGCATAGATCAAATTATCGATGCCACTGCAGGACACGATTCATTGTGTTTCCTCGACGCATACTCCGGTTACCATCAAATCAAGATGGCAGAATCAGACCAAGCCGCAACGGCATTCATCACACCATACGGCCCATTCTGCTTCAACACAATGCCCTTCGGGCTAAAAAACGCCGGCGCAACATATCAGCGCATGATCCAAACATGTCTGGCATACCAGATCGGCAAAACAGTAGAAGCGTACGTGGATGACGTGGTCGTCAAATCAAGACATGTCGAATCTCTAGTAGACGACTTGAGGCTTACATTCGATAACCTCCGAAAATACGACATCAAGCTGAATCCGAAAAAATGCGTTTTCGGCGTTCCAGCCGGAAAGCTCTTGGGCTTCATTGTATCCGATAGAGGAATCGAAGCAAATCCAGCCAAGATCCGAGCTTTGTCACAATTGGATGTCCTAAAAGACCTCAAATAAACACAGAAATTAACCGGATGTGTGGAGGCTCTAAGCCGCTTCATCTCCCGCCTGGGAGAAAAGGCGCTGCCCCTTTACCGCCTCCTATGGCGCACCGAACACTTCGAGTGGACGGATGCCGCCACGGCCGGACTCGATGAAATAAAATCCATATTGGCAACAAACCCAGTCCTGGCCGCGCCAAACACCGGCGAGCCAATGCTATTATACATCGCGGCAACCCATCAAGTTGTCAGCGCAGTGCTCGTCGTCGAGCGGGAAATGGACGGACACAAATTCCCCCTTCAAAGGCCGGTCTACTACGTGTCCACTGTCCTCACTCCATGCAAATCACGGTACCCACACTATCAGAAAATTGCATACGCAGTATTCATGGCATCCCGGAAGCTACGACACTACTTTCAAGAGTGTTCGATTACAGTAGCCTCGGAAGTACCACTCAATGACATTATCAATAACCGCGATGCAACGGGCCGGATCGCAAAATGGGTCATCGAGCTCCTCCCGTTCGACATAACCTACAAGCCACGGCGAGCTATAAAATCGCAAGTATTTGCCGACTTCGTCGCAGAATGGACGGAGGCCGAACTCCCTAAAGAGTACGGCACATACTCGAATTGGATCATGCATTTCGACGGCTCCAAAATGTTGTCCGGACTGGGGGCTGGCATTGTTCTGACGTCCCCCACAGGAGACACAGTCCAATATGTACTCCAAATTATGTACACGGACTCCAACAATGCAGCCGAATATGAGGCCCTCCTACATGGTCTCCGGATGGCAGTATCCATGGGCATTCAACGCCTAGAGGTACGCGGGGATTCGAACCTCGCGATCTCCCAAATAAATGGCGACTTCGACGCCAAGGATCCAAAAATGGCAGCTTACCGCAATGCCATCCTAAAAATGTCAGCTCGGTTCGAAGGGCTGGAGTTTCACCATATAGCCCGCGAAAATAATCAAGCAGCGGATGTCCTGGCACGCATCGGAGCAAAACGCGATGCAGTCCCCCCCAACATCTTTTTGGAAAGATTGTTCAAGCCATCGGTAACATGGGAGGGGGGACCCGCAATTAATAGCCCGGACGTAGCCGAACCACTCAACGCCGAACAACCTGACATAATCGGAGGTCCTGCCAATGAAATTACACCTTCAGCCCACGTAATAATGGCGGTTATCGCCCCGTGGGCAGAACCATTCCTAGCCTACCTTACTAGGCAGGAACTCCCAGAGGACCAAAATGAGGCCAGCTGCATAGTGCGGCGATCTAAAGCCTACAAAGTCCACGAGGGGGAGCTTTATAAGAAAAGCACTACCGGAGTCCTTCAAAGGTGCATCTCCGAAGAGGAAGGGCGGAATCTTCTGGCCGAAATTCACGCCGGACT
The DNA here is from genome assembly GCA_032464435.1 of Aegilops umbellulata. Classification (NCBI taxonomy): domain Eukaryota; kingdom Viridiplantae; phylum Streptophyta; class Magnoliopsida; order Poales; family Poaceae; genus Aegilops; species Aegilops umbellulata. Next base: position 74,220,916 of record CP136057.1, on the reverse strand, counting down.
CGGTGGCCATCACGCTGCTGCTCGTTCCCTTGTTAGCAAGGCTTTCCGCACAGGCTTCTATTGGCCGACGGCCCGAGCAGACGCCCAGGACCTAGTCCAACGATGCGTTGGTTGCCAACTTTTTGCCAACCAAAGCCATATGCCACCCACCGCACTCCAAACTATACCCATCACCTGGCCCTTTGTGGTCTGGGGGCTTGACATGGTCGGACCTCTTAAAGGTGGAACCCATAAGAAAAAATACTTACTGGTCATGGTGGATAAGTTCACCAAATGGATAGAAGCCAAGCCTGTCAAAACGGCTGAATCCGGACCCGTGATAGACTTCATATCCGGGGTTGTACACAGTTACGGCGTCCCCCACAGCATCATAACCGATAACGGTACAAATTTTACAACCGACGAGGTAAAACTATGGTGCAAAAACATGGGCATCAAGCTCGACTATGCTTCAGTCTATCACCCACAAACCAATGGCCAGGTCGAACGTGCAAATGGTCTTATCATGAGCGGCATCAAACCCAGACTAGTGCGGTCCCTCAAGGAATCTAATACGCACTGGGTAGAGGAGCTCGACTCCGTACTCTGGGGGCTGCAGACCACGCCAAATCGCACCACCGGATACACACCATTCTTTATGGTGTATGGCGCAGAGGCAGTTCTGCCCTGCGACATAATTCATGACTCACCTAGAGTGCACATGTACGAAGAAAGAGAAGTCGAGCTCGATCGGCAGGATAGCCTGGACGCCTTGGAGGAGGAGCGTGACGTGGCAAAGGCCCGTTCCGCATTTTATCAACAACAGGCCCGAAGATACCAAAGCAGATAAGTACGGGCCAAAAATTACAATGTTGGCGAACTAGTTCTACGCCTGCCGGATAAGAAAAAGGACAAACTCAAGCCCAGATGGGAAGGTCCATTCATAATCGACCAAGTCCTGACTGGTGGAGCGTACCGCCTGCGATATGCGTCGGATAACCGACTCGAGCCAAACCCGTGGAACACCACACGTCTCCGAAGATTCTATGCCTAGCGCCGGACTTCGTGTTCGTCTCCTTCCCCTGTCCATTTTTTACATTTTTCTGTCTTATATTTCTCTCCTTCCCCTCTTTTTCCTTTATAGCCCTTAAAAGGCTCACTACATGACGCGCACTCGCGTTCATTTTACCTGGGAGCTTCTTTAACAGAAGCTTATTTATACGGGCTTCATGCCCCACACATGTGTCAAGCTTCCGCATGTACCTTTTTTCTCACCATTATATGCATTGATATGACTTAAATTTTGGCCAAGCTGGGTTGCCTGGCTCCTGTGCTTACCCCTACGTTCCCGATTGTTCGGCTAGGTGGTAAAGGGAGCACCTCTGCGATTGTTACTGCCGGGTCAGCCGGATGTGTACCTCAGACTGGGTGAAGCCGAAAGCTAGCGTTCTTAAGGGAATATTCGGTCGGTGGAATAAAGATGATCTTCTTATTAATTTTCATGCGCCCCCAGATGCTTTTTCTGCGTTTTACGCAATCCAGACATGCACTTTAGGGCATGCCTCCCCAGCGAAAGGAACCCTTAACGGAACTATTCTCTCTGGAAGATGTTTCTTACTAACCATGTAATATAACATAACTAGTTGGGCACTTGTCTGATAAAGCACTAATGACCCATACGCCTGGTATCCATACATACCACGGTTCTTGTATAACCGCTATGGTATTCGGACACACTCCGGACCGTCGGGTCCCGAGGTTGAAGCGAAAAGGTCGGCAACGACAAAGATCTACAATCCGGCTAGAAGGCATTACATATGTCAATTCAAAATTACACAGTCATTTCGACTGATTGTATTCCTCTTCTATACCATCTAACAGGCTGTCTAGTTTACAGTCCTGCTGGGAATACTTTGCGGCCAATTCCACTTGGCCGTACACTAAGCTTACAGGGATCTCCTTCCCGTCAGGCCCCACCGGTCCGACCTCGGCCATATGGTTTGGGTCAGACCTCGTAAAACGGGTCTTCACCATAGCCCAGGCCTCTCTAGCGCCTTGTCGGCAGGCCGATATCTTCCACAACCGGAAGCGCCGCCGAGCTCCCTTCAGCTTCTCCGCAAGCTCTCCAAGGCCATCGGGTGTGGAGTGGGCAGGCCATAAGGCTTGGGCAACTCCTTGCATTGCCTGCCGAATTTGTTCATGCAGTTGCAGGAGTTCAGGAAGAAGGTCACCCGTAGAACCGGGCATCTCCTCTGCAGGAAGACCTGTGAGCATACCTACAGACAATACTCTATTATTCGACTTCCTCGCCGAACTCATTTTTCAAAGTTTTCTCAAGCACTTACTAAATATGCCGCGTCGAAGCCGCTGATTCTCATTCGTGGAGTCCGATAGCTGGCCACGAACGTCCTTAAGTTCAACATCCAGCTTGGTGTTGGCATCTTGGAGATCATTCTTCTCTCGCCTCACCTTTGTCAACGTACTCTCACCGGCCTCTAACCGGCACAAGAGTTGCTGCTTCTCCTGATCAAGTCCGGCGCCATCTGCAACATCAATTGTCAGATTTTCACCCAAACCGCACAATACTAATATTTTGAAGTGTATCTTACCTGAGGGGGCCCCTTTAGGCTCCCCTGCTGCGGCTAGTGCGGCCTCTAGTTGGGCCTTGCACTTTTCCAGCTCCTGGGATAGCACGGTGTTCTTCTCGGTAAGAACCTGCATGTTATATGATCCTTAAATCAGTTACTTTAACTGTTTCAAGTCTCGGGGGCTACTGGTATATATATATTTAACCAAAATTTTCTTACCCGTATGTCTTTCACATACTGCTCCGTGGCTCTGGCTAAACCATCTTGAGCGGCATGGAGGTACGCATCTCCCGAATTAAAGGCATCTAAAGCCTCTCGGGAGAAACAAGCGCCGCGTAAAATTGTCCGGCGACGCCTGTGGTTCATGGCACTCTCCACTTCAGAATTTGTGGCAGACAGCTTGTCCGCATCCTCTGTCGGAGGAGCGCCCGGTGCACACCTTGTGCTCGCCTCCGTTTCCTGGCCGGTCACTGGAACCTGGCTGGTGGAAGCGCGATTGGCATCCTCTCCGGATATAGTCCGGCGAGGTCTCTTCGTCCTGAAAAAGGCACAAACACTAATATGCCCTGGCGGAATAATACTGCGGAAACGAAGAATGTGTTACCTTTGCGCCGGCACCTCGGTCTGGACTGCATCTCTTTTTTTCCCACGGGGCCCTGCGGCCCCTCGTGGGCTAGCCGCCGCAGGTTCGCCTTCCCGCCTCGGGAATCTCCCCTGTGAAACACGATTGTTGTTAGAAACGCCGGAATACGGAAAAATGGAATCCCCTTCAAGGGAATAAAGACTCTGGTTCCTTTCACTTGGGAGGCCGGGATTAACCCGGGGTAAACTGCCACAATAGCGACCAAGGTGTTGTCCTTGCTTAGCTGATGAAACACCCCGTCGATAAGCTCCACCGATATGTCCGGATCCTCTTCAGAGTCCGGATCGAGGGACCGTTCTGGGACCTCGGGTTGTGGAGGACGGCTGCTTATATCTTTCACTTCCTGTCGCAGTTCCTGCATTGAAGTCGTCAGACTACTTATCTGACCATGGAAGTATCAAATAAATGGGCAAGCGCAGTTGTTCACTTACCCAACTTGGAGGTTCATACATAGTAAATCCAGCCCGCGGGTTAACACGGAGGAACTCCTCCTTCTCTCCCTTGTACAAGGAGGACAGAACCTTTATTAGGGAGGCAGCCGAGTCCGGCCCTTTACAGCCGTATCGCGTGGCGTCATCCTCCCCATTGAAATCCCACATAGGGCGGCCTCTATATTGAAGCGGCTGCACCCCTCGCGTAATGCATGCGGCCATGACTCCAATCATGGTTAGTCCGGAATGAGCCAACAGTCTTATCCGGCCCATTAGGTAAAGGACGTCCCTGTCGTTTTCTCTCTGAGAGCTCCGTGGGTGCCAGCTCAGGCGTTTCTTCAAAGGAGCACTGTTGAACTCAGGGAGACCGGCCCGGTTAGGGTCCCGCCGTGGGACGTCGTCTATGTAAAACCATTCCGAAAGCCAGTCCTCGGACGCCTTCTTCGGGGTTCCGGATAGATATCCGATCCCGGTGATGCGCCATATTTCGGCTCCGCCCACTTGGTATATAGACCCCTCTTGAGAACGGGGTACCAGGCAGAATATCTTCTTCCACAGCGCGAAATGAGCCTCCACGCCTAAGAATAGCTCGCAAAGGGCAACGAAGCCCGGAATGTGTAACACGGAGCCGGCGTGAGATGATGCAGCTGGAGGTCGTAGAACTCCAGAAGCCCGCGGAGAAATGGGTGGATTGGAAATCCCAGTCCCCTTATCAGGTAGGGAACAAGGCACACCCGTTCTCCTTTAGAAGGATTGGGGGTGTTCTCCGCTTATTTTCCGCCACGGTAGGTGGCGAGACCGGCTCGGACCGGGACCATGTATGCCTGAGGGAGGAATCCCTTGGCCTGAAGCGACACTAACTCGCTATGCGGAATGGTGCAACTCTCCCAATCCCCGGGCTTGGGACCAGAAGGGCGAGGGGAGGAGCTGCGACGGCTGGCCATGTTGGAATGGACCCTAGCTGGGAAAGCTCTGATGACAACTCGCGGAGAGGAGAAGATGCGGCTCGGATCTAAATCCCCATCCCATTAAATAGGCGGCTCATTTGTATGGCTAAGGGTGTGGATGTAAGAACGCCCCGGGCTTTTCGCATTCGTTCAACACGTGGAAGACAGCCATTATTGGGCGCAGAAGCCGAGGAGGGCTATAAAAACCGGACGTTATTCGTACAGGTACATAGAATTCGGGAAAGAACCCGCCTTGCAACGCCGAAGACAATTCGCGCGCCGGACTCGTCGTCATTGAAGCCTGGTTCGGGGGCTACTGAGGGAGTCCTGGATTAGGGGGTGTTCGGATAGCCGGACTATACCTTCGCCGGACTCCTGGACTATGAAGATACAAGATTGAAGACTCTGTCCCGTGTCCAGAAGGGACTTTCCTTGGCGTGGAAGGCAAGCTAGGTGATGCGGATATTCAAGATCTCCTACTATTGTAACCGACTCTGTTTAACCCTAACCCTATCCGGTGTCTATATAAACCGGAGGGTTGTAGTCCGTAGACAATAATCATCATACACAATCATACCATAGGCTAGCTTCTAGGGTTTAGCCTCCTTGATCTCGTGGTAGATCTACTCTTGTACTACCCATATCATCAATATTAATCAAGCAGGAGTAGGGTTTTACCTCCATCGAGAGGGCCCGAACCTGGGTAAACATCGTGTCCCTTGTCTCCTGTTACCATCCGACCTTGGCGCACAGTTCGGGACCCCCTACCCGAGATCCGCCAGTTTTGACACCGACACATGGGAATTATCGTCAAGCTAGTTTTCATCACGCTCATATGATTCGCGTTCGTTACTTTGATAATTTGATATGTGGGTGGACCCGTGCTTGGGTACTGCCCTTCCTTAGACAAGCATCCCACTTATGATTAACTCCTATTGCATGCATCCGCAACTACAAAATAAGTATTAAGGTAAACCTAAACATAGCATGAAACATATGGATCCAAATCAGCCCGTTACGACGCAATGCATAAACTAGGGTCTAAGCTTCTGTCACTCTATCAACCCATCATCTACTTATTACTTCCCAATGCCTTACTCTAGGCCCAAATAATGGTGAAGTGTCATGTAGCGACGTTCACATAACACCACTAGAGGAAAGACAACATACATCTCATAAAAATATCGAATGAATACCAAATTCACATGACTACTTATAGCAAGACTTCTCTTGTGTCCTTAGGAACAAACGTAACTACTCACATATCATATTCATGTTCATAACCAGAGGGGTATTAATATGCATAAAGGATATGAACATATGATCTTCCACCAAATAAACCAACTAGCATCAACTACGAGTAATCAACACTGCTAGCAACCCACAGGTACCAATCTGAGGTTTTGAGACAAAGATTGGATACAAGAGATGAACTAGGGTTTGAGAGGAGATGGTGCTGGTGAAGATGTTGATGGAGATTGACCCCCTCCCAATGAGAGGATCGATGGTGATGATTTCCCCCTCCCGGAGGGATGTTTCCCCGGCAGAACAGCTCCACCGTAGCCCTAGATTGGTTCTGCCAAGGTTCCGCCTCATGGCGGCGGTGTTTCGTCCCGAAAGTTTCCTCCTTATTTTTTCTTGGACGAAAGACTTCATATAGCATAAGATGGGCACCGGAGCCCTGCCAGGGGGCCCACAAGATAGGGGGGCGCGCCCAGGGGGGTAGGGCGCGCCTCCCACCCTTGTGGCCAGGGTGTGGGTCCCCTCTGGTTGATTCTTTTGCCAGTACTTTTTGTTAATTCCAAAACGTGCCTCCGTGAAGTTTCAGGACTTTTGGAGTTGTGAAGAATAGGTCTCTAATATTCGCTCCTTTTCTAGCCCAGAATTCCAGCTGCCGGCATTCTCCCTCTTCATGTAAACCTTATAAAATAAGAGAGAATAGGCATAAGTATTGTGACATAATGTCTAATAACAGCCCATAATACAATAAATGTCAATATAAAAGCATGATGCAAAATGGACGTATCAGATTGGTCCTCCCACAATGAGAGGATCATTGGTGATGTCGATGGCTTCGACTACCCCCTCCTGGGGGGAAGTATCCCTAGCAGAATCGCTCCGCCAGAGAGAAAAAGTGCTCCTGCCCAGGTTCTGCCACAAGACGGTGGCGCTTCATCCCGAAAGTCTTCCTCTTATTTTTTTGCTAGGGAAAAATCCTTCATATAGCAGAAGATGGGCACCGGAGGCCACCTATGGGCCCTAGAAGGTAACAGGGCGCCCCCTAGGGGATGGGCACGCCCTGTTGCCTTGTGGACAACAGGTGGCCCCTGGAATTTATCTGTTCCAATAATATTTATATATTCAATAAAAATCTCCGTGAAGTTTTAGGTCATTTGGAGCTCCGTTGAATAGCTATCTCTGTAGAATTGTAGCTGCCGACAATCCCCCTATTCATGTGAATCTTGCAAATTAAGAGAGAAAAGGCATTAGAATTGCATCATAAAGTGAAATAATGACCAAAAATATTATAAATAACAGTAGGAAAGCATGACGCGAAATGGACATATCATGCCCCAAGGAGGGTATTTTTGTACACACAAGTTTTGGAGCCTCCTCTAGTTCATCTAGTTCTAGTTCTAGTTCATCTAGTTCTAGTTCTAGTTGATCCTAGCTGATCTAATTAGAGGTGGACCAAGTTCCTCTAATCGTCATAATTAGAAGCCTAGTGTAGTTCTAATCTCCTCCCTCTAGATCTTCAGCAACAATTAGCTGAAAGTACAACTATCCCTGGGTAGTTTTGGTAATTCCTAACAACATATAGCTCATTGAACTCATGCTTTTTAAGATGATCATTTCAAAAAGTTTAATGATTGGCATGGCATGGATTAGGAATGTGGACCCCTCAAAATGCTAAGGACACATTGGCTCAAGCTCAAGACTCTACATTTTCATTTTAGTGATCCAAGATCACATTGAGTCCATAGGAAAATCCAATACTATTAAAAGGGGATGAGGTGTTGCTTAATGGCTTGCTTGCTCAAAATGCTTAGTGATATGCTCCAAAAGCCCTCAACCACTTTCTCATATCCACATATGTCCCAAACCAAAAGTCAAACTCTATGTTTCCCTTTGTAACGTTTTGGTCCAACCGAGATGTGACGCCCGGGTATTTAAGCTACAGTAACCCTCTGGTAATGATGCCACGTCACCGCGATTACTATTGCTAGTCTCGCGTTAGTTCAGAACCGATCCAAATTCAAATTTGAGTTAAATGCAAACATCAAAAGTTTTCAAACATTAAAACTAAAATGTTCAAGCTGGTACAAATAAATCCTATGTAATAATGGTGGAGAAACCACACTTGTATAAGATGTGTAAATACTCAAAAATGAATAAAATAGTAGCAAAAACAATTAGTTAAATGATTATAAAATAATAAACAATTACAAACTATTTTATACTAGGTGCCAAGTTAATTGTGGTAGTGGCATAAGTATTAATAATATTTTAGGTACAACTTGGGTATTTCATAAAAACATTTTTTTTAATAAAACAGAAAAGAAGAAATAAAAGAAAATAGAAAAATAGAAAATAGTAACTAAACTAAAACAAAGGAGAACCACCCCACTGGGCTTCGGCCCACCAGCCCGCCTTGCCAGCCCAACCAGCCGCGCCCCCACTCCCTTATCCTATCCCCGCTCCCCCGAACCCTAACCACCCTCCCCCACTCACTCCCACTCCCCCCACGTTCCACTCCCAGATCGGGGGGCAGCGACCCCGTCGCCCTCGCGACCCACCGTCGCCCAGCTCGGCCCCCGCCAATCGACGCCATCGCCGGAGCCATCCCGCCGGATCGCCGCCTCGCCATCCTCTTCGTCACCGACCTCGTCGCCATCCTCCTCCCCACGGGTCGCCCCCGAGCCCGCTGCCATGACCCTCCCGCTCCCTTGTGAGCCGCCACATCCCTCCTCCTCCCTCTCCTCCTCTGTGCGCGCGTGTCATCGTCACCGCGCGCCCGACGCCCCGCTCCGTCGTTGCGACGCACGGCCGCGCGCGAGCCCCTGCCGCGCCGCCCGCATCCGCCCCCTGGCTAATTGACGCCGCTTAGCTCGCCTGTAGGCGTGCGTCCATGCTTGGTCGCCCCACGGCTCGCTGGCGCGCGCCCACGCCGCACCGTTGCGCTACCTTTGCCGCTACACCGTCCCCCTGCCGCTGGTGCGCCGCCGCGCCCCGGCTCCCCGGCTGCTGCTCCTCTACCGCTCGGGCCCGCTCTTCGCTAGCCCCTCACTCCGTCTTCCCCCCACGTCGGCCGGCCACCGCTGCCGCCCTGGCCACTGGCCTCGCCCCGCTCCTGCACCCCCTGCGCCGGCGACGCCGCCACGCCCGCGGCCAACTCCGGCGCTCCGACCCTAGCGCCCTGCTCCTCTCGCCTTAGTCCCGCACCTCCGTCGCCTCCCTTGGCCGGCGTCGTGGGCGTCGACGATCACGCCATTGGTCTCGCCGGAGGCCAGAGCCCGGGCTCCCTATCGGGCGCTCGTGGTCGTGCCCCTGCGCCTGCACCGCCCTGTGCCCGCTAAGGCCCCTAGGGCCAATGACAAGTGGGGCCTGCCCCAGAACAGTAAAAAAAGAGATTAAAGATAAATAATAATACTTATAATAATAATAATAAAATTTAATTAATTAATTAGTTAACTAAGTTAATTAACTTAATTAATTGTGATTAATTAATCTAATCATCTAACTAATCTAGTTAATCCTGATTAGTTAGTCTCAATTAATGACAAACGGGACCCACCCGTTAGCTTGACTGGTCAAAGGTCAAAGTTGACCGCTGATGTCATGATGATATCATAAATGCATTTAGAATTAAATTAATTCTGTTAATTCTAGTAAATGATTAAATCCTTTTTAAATTAATATAAAATAAATCGTAGCTCGGATGGAAAAACTTTGTACATGAAAGTTGCTCAGAACGACGAGACGAATCCGAATACGCAGCCCGTTCGCCCTCCACACGAGTACATATCTGATGGAAACCAGATATTCAATGAAAGCATGGAAACTTGATCCTGTGCCGTTGGATATGAAGTTTGTGGTGTGAGATGAAAAGATGTACAAACTGCAAAAACAACCCCGTAATCTTAATGTACCGTGGTACAACATCGTAATGGAAGCTGAGCCATCCCGTGCCTTATCCATGGAGCTATCCCAATTCAATTTTCTTCCAGCAACAACTAGGGTTAGCAGATCTGGAGATGGTGGCTTCGCCCAGCAAGACGCCCTCGTTCCGCGCACGGCCGGCGACCGACGACCGGCGCGACTAATTACTCTCTAGCGCCTGCCTTCTCTCCTCTCCGGCGGGTGTCCCACTGCGCCAACCCACCACGACGCCCTCGTTCCCGCAGGGCCGGCAACCGACCGGCGCAGCTAATTTCGCTGCGGCAGCTGGCTTCTCTCCTCTCCGACGGCTGGCGCACCGCGCCAATCCTCCTCTGAGCGCTCCCCACATCGAATTGGTACTGGATCCGGGTCCGAAGGTATGAGGATTTCCATCACATTTTTCATCTTCTACGATGTGCCATATTCTCTTCTAGTTAGGCTAGATTAGAGAAGGAAATATAGAGGGCAAGGTCGTGGATTCTGGTTTTCTCATTCAAGATTAGCCTTCTGAACAGGATCTCCAAAAGCCTTTTTCCTCAACAGAAGCAGTTTCACTAGCCTCTCTATAGATCTGAAAATAAGCATATATTTCCACATGCATAGTCCATGATCAAAGAACTAATTATACACTGAAAAACTGGGTACACAAGATCAGTGTACAGTGTACACCGAAACCAAGATTCAGCAAGTTCAGTTTAGATTTTCGTCTTGAGGAAGTTGGTAAAGTCTAATACATCTGGTATGTAGTTGTTATATTAATGCAGCAACAGGTAGGTCCTATCATGCTAATTTGACAATACTGTACAACATTATGGTGGTTCTAGGCATATTTATTAGTGTATAATTATTAAATTAAGGAAATCATTACTTCTTATAAACTTGTGTGTGAAGTTGAAACTGTTTGAGCATAGAAAAATTGCTTTCCTCTTACAAACTGTATATCTTCTCTGTGCCTTGAATGTTCTTTCTAACGGTTTATTTTATTCCATGCTATTCCGGAAGACACATATTGACTGACTCCTATGATAATGTGCTTTCCACTTACAAACTGTATATCTTCTCTGTGCAGTAGCTATGGAATGCCACAGTGAACTGAGCAAGGCTCCACCTTTGGCTATTTGCGATGTCCAGTCTGATGCAGAATCAGCCATCCACACTAGACCAAGTTTGGAAAATGTATTCACCACACCACAGAAAATGTACAGTGCACCATTCTGTGTAAGTACTTGTCTAACTAATATGTACATGCCTATAATTTCTTGTATTCCAGCATGCTAAATGCATTGGGATTTTCGTCAAAATTTCAGGGCTCATCTTGTACTCCAGAATGTGATGATGACATCAAGCCAGCCATAGGGATGACCTTTACAGATTTGAACGCAGCCAAGGATTTCTATGAAGCTTATGCACATCATGTTGGTTTTTCAGTACGTGTAGGACAACATAAGACAGCCAATGGTGTCATTACTCACAAGCGTTTCTATTGTGATCGTGAAGGTTTCCGCGAGGAGCGGAAAGGTAAGGAAAACTTGTTACTTGGCACTGGCAGTAAGAGAAAATATGAGAGGAAAATCACTAGACGTGGGTGTGAGGCTAAACTTGCGGTCAAACGTACGGCTGATAATAGGTACATTGTGACTCTTTTCGAACAAGAGCACACACACACACTTGTATCGCCAACTAAAAAACAATTCATCAGATCAAACAGGAAAGTTAGCAAACAAGCGAAAATTACATTATGGAACTGCCATAGAGCTAGCATTGGCACATCCTTGGCATACAGGTTCCTTCGTGTAGATTTGGGGGGGTTTGAGCATGTTGGTTGTACGAAGAGGGACTTGCAGAATTACCACCGGAACCTTAGGTGCCTTATCAAGTCATCGGATGCTCAAATGTTCGTTGACCAGCTTGCGAGAAAACATCTTGCAAATTCGGGATTTTATTTTGATTATGTTCTTGATGATAAGGGTAGGCTGGTACATGTGTTCTGGGCGGATGCCACATGTAGGAAAAATTATGCTCTATTTGGAGAGCTTGTCTCCTTTGACTCGACGTACAGCACCAATCAATATAACATGATATTCACTCCCTTTACTGGAATCAATCACCATAAGGCAAGTGTTTGTTTTGGTGCTGCAATGTTACACGATGAGAAGGCAGATTCCTATAAGTGGTTGTTCCGCACATTCTTGAAAGCTATGGGAGGGGCTGCACCTAGGTTTATAATAACCGACGAATGCAGTAGCATGGACAATGCAATAAGGGAAGTTTTCCCAGCAGCCATACATAGGCTATGCATGTGGCATATTATGAATAAGATTACGCAGAAGGTTGGCCCTGATTTGAAGACCGATGAGGATTTCCATGAACGGTTAGGTCGGTGTGTGTGGTCTTCTGAAACTCCTACCGAGTTTGAGGAACGATGGAAGGAAATTATGTCGGAGTATGGGCTGGAAGATGATGATTGGTTCAGTAAAAGGTTCAGCCTTCGAGAATCATGGATACCAGCTTATTTCAAAGAAATAGCTTTGTCGGGGCTTATGAGGACCACTTCAAGGTCAGAGAGTGTCAATTCATTTTTTTCACGTATTATCGGTTACAAACATGCTTTGGTTGAGTTTTGGCTTCGATTTGACACAGCTTTGGAAGAACAACGTCATAAGGAGTTGCAAGAGGACCATGTCAGCCTACATACGATGCCTGTGTTGAAGACATCTTGGGCGATTGAAAAGCATGGCAGTGAGGTTTTCACGCATGAGGTATTTGAGGATTTTCAACATGAGTTGCTTGCAGATAGGGATCACTGCCTTGTTGAGATGATGACACACGAAGGTGAGGTGAAAACAGTAACTATACGTGATGGTTATAAGAAATTAAGGGTGGTAACTTACAACACAACAACCATGGTAGGTTCTTGCACATGTAAGTTGTTTGAGACACACGGTATCCCGTGTCGTCATCTGATCCATGTCCTAAGAACCGCCCAGGTAAATGAGCTGCCAAAGCACTATGTACTCAAAAGGTTTAGAAAAGAGTGCAAAACAGAGCCAGTCTTTGATGAAGATGGCATTCTGTTGGAAGCCAATGAGAGCAGTTCAATTGATCCAGAGATACAAAAACTAGTTTCAGAAACACGAGAGAAGATGGAAGAACTTTTAGTACAAGCGAAGCAATCTCAGGTCGGCATACAATTCTTGAGAGATCACATTATCACACTTGGAGAGAAATTGTCTACTCTAGTTCCAGCGAAAGAACAAACTCAAACAGAAGAATATGAGGAATTCCTAGGTTGTTCCATTCCAAGTGAGGTTGATATCCATCCTCCAAATGATATCCATTCAAGGGGTAGAATAAAAAGACTAAAGGGATACATGGATAAGGGTGGAAAGAAAGGACAGAAAGAGAAGAACAAGAAAAAGGAAGTGCAGAAGACATGATTACGGTACATTCCTTTGGACTTAGTTTAGAGAATACTTCTAATATTTTGCTTGCTAATAAATACAACACACTGATGTATCTATATTTGTGGATTTTTGAAATTCGTTTCAAAAAAATAGATATAATTTCTTGCTATTTTTCCTAATGCCCTGACCAATTGAACTTTTTTGTTCCAGGTTGCTTGGTGGCACTACTGGCTTCTGCAAGTTATTAGGACTAATATACTATGGCATTGTGTTGTTCTTATCTAGTGTACTGGAGCCATTAGCTATTGGCGCCAGACTTATGCAAGTTATTAGCTAGTTTACTGGAGCTATGTGCTCCATGACTGATCGATGTATAAAGCTGCAGATTTGGCATCAGTTAATGATGCTCTATTTTGTAACCGTGTACTGCAGTAAAGCATTATCTTAAGTGACTGTATAAGATTGATGCTGCATAATGACACTGTGTTTGAAACTGAACTGATTGAAGTTTATTATTTAGACACTGATTTCGATTGCCGGAATGTCTGTGCGAAGTGCAGGTGTGTTCTTGAGCTGGCAATGGTTTTGATTATGGTTGAAGAAAATGATATGGGCAATGGCTTTGGCTGTTGTTTGTTCTACTTGGATTTACAAGGAACTGGGCAGACTTCAATATTATATTATATTCTAATCTAACCGCACTTATGATATCGAATTAAGCTAGCTGTGCTATGGGGCTCATATATGGAGAGGCACATGCGTACGTGGGGACATGTGCAGACTTGTTGTAATACTTGCAATCGGTAGGGGGTTATGTGTAGAATAGAACTGCTGGCAGCAGGCGTTTTCCTGCAAAACTGCATGTACAGTTATGGCTGAATCTAGTCCATAGATATAAGATCCAACAGCCTTTGCTCAAGTTTCCATGCTTCCTCAGAATATGGGGTTTCCACCTGATATTGTCTCCCCTCCACACATCCCTAGCATAGCGAACACGCAACTTTCCCCCTCCGGTTCATTTATCCTAAAACGTGAAACACCGGGGATACTTTCCCGGATGTTTCCCCCCTTTGCCGGTATCACCTAGTACCGTGTTAGGGCACACCTATCACCGTTGTTTGCTTTGTCATGCATCATCATGCATCTGTTTGCAATGTATTTACTGTTTCTTCCCCTCCTCTTCTCCGGTAGACCCCGAGACCGACGCTGATGCCCCTGAGTACGACTTCGTTGACGACGACCCCTCCTTCTTGCCAAAGCAACCAGGCAAGCCCCCTTGATCACCAGATATCGCCTATTCCTTCTCTGTAATGCTTGCATTAGAGTAGTGTAGCATGTTACAGCTTTCGGTTACTCCTATTCTGCTGCATAGCCTGTCATTGTTGCTATAGTTGTTACCCTTACCTGCCATCCTAAATGCTTAGTATAGGATGCTAGTATTCCATCAGTGGCCCTACATTCTTGTCCGTCTGCCATGCTATACTACCGGGTCGTGATCACTCGGGAGGTGATCACGGGTATATACTTACATACATACTATGTATGATACATGGTGGTGACTGAAGTTGGGTCGGCTTGTAGAGTACCCGCAAGTGATTCCGTTGTGGGGGCTGAAAGGACAGGTGGCACCATCCATGTAGTGGTGGGCCTGAGTTCCCGATGGCCCCTGACTGTTACTTTGTGGCGGAGTGACAGGGCAGGTTGAGACCACCTAGGATAGAGGTGGGCCTGGCCCTGGTCAACGTTCGCGGTTACTTCAAAATAACACGCTTAATGAGATCTTGGTATTTGATCTGAGTCTGGCCACTGGCCTATACGCACTAACCAACTACGCGGGAAAAATTATGGGCACTCGACGTCGTGGTATCAGCCGAAGCCTTCTTGACGTCAGCGACTGAGCGGCGCGCGCCGGATTGGACCGTAAGCGTGCGCTTGTATTAAGGGGGCTAGGTCTACCTCCGGCCGCGTTCGCAACGTGCAGGTGTGCAATGGGCGATGGGCCCAGACCCCTGCAGGCATAGGAGTTAGGCTGGCGTGCTGACCTCTCTGTTGTGCCTAGGTGGGGCTACGACGTATTGATCTCCGAGGCCGAGCATGACCCACGAAAGTGTGTCCAGCCAAATGGGATCGAGCGTGTTGGGTAATGTGGTGCACCCCTGCAGGGAAGTTTATCTATTCGAATAGCCGTGTCCCTCGGTAAAAGGACGACCCGGAGTTGTACCTTGACCTTATGACAACTAGAATCGGATACTTAATAAAACACACCCTTCCAAGTGCCAGATACAGCATGGTGATTGCTCTCTCACAGGTCGATGAGGAGAGGATCGTCGGGTAGGATTATGCTATGCGATGATACTTGGTGAACTTACCATCTACTCTCTTCTACAAGCTGCAAGATAGAGGCTGCCAGAAGCGTAGTCTTCAATAGGACTAACTATCCCCCTCTTATTCTGGCATTCTGCAGTTCAGTCCATCGATATTGCCCCTTTACACAGATACCCTTGCATATGTAGTGTAGATCCTTGCTTGCGAGTACTTTGGATGAGTACTCACGGTTGCTTTTCTCCCTCTTTCCGCTCTTTCCATTTCTTCCTGATTGTCGCAACCAGATGTTGGAGCCCAGGAGCCAGACGCCACCATCGACGACGACTCCTTCTACGCTGAGGGTGCCTACTGCTATGTGCAGGCCGCCGACGACCAGGAGTAGTTTAGGAGGATCCCAGGCAGGAGGCCTGCGCCTCTTTCGATATGTATCCCAGTTTGTGCTAGCCATCTTATGGCAACTTGTTTAACTTATGTCTGTACTCAGATATTGTTGCTTCTGCTGACTCGTCTATGATCGAGCATTTGTATTCGAGCCCTCGAGGCCCCTGGCTTGTATCATGATGCTTGTATGACTTATTTTTTTAGAGTTGTGTTGTGATATCTTCCCGTGAGTCCCTGATCTTAATCGTACACGTTTGCGTGTATGATTAGTGTATGATTGAATCGGGGGCGTCACAAGTTGGTATCAGAGCCGACTGCCTGTAGGAATCCCCCTTCCACACTCCTTGGCCGAAGTCGAGTCTAGACATTGCAAAACCTTTACTAACATGGCTGTGTGTCTTACGGGCCCATGTCGCCATTGGGTGGTATTAGGATCTTTTATTCCTCGATCTTTACTCTGGGTCTCTGATCTCTCTTCTATTCGGGTTAAATGATTTTTCTAAAATCTAACTTTAGGTTCTCAAAAATACTTCTCCCGGAGAGCCCCTTCGGTCCAAATGATCGCCTGCTGCACCCGAAAATTTTGAAGATACTCTCCAATGTTTCCTCGAGACCCTTGTGCCCTTCACCGTTACAATTCCATACCACCGATAAATCCCTATGGAAAGCTACATACACTTGTCGTCCATAACTTCATTTCCAATTTTATCTTGTTATTACAAGATACCCTAAAATACTTCAGATATTCCGAGAATCCTTTGTGGCTGCTGCCTTGCAGCTCCTTTTCCTCATGAATACCCCTACGGATAATTCCTTGCACTTACCGATTATCCGCTCATCCCCAGTTGTTCAGGTGTTTCGCAAAATTCTTCGACATGCCATTGGCTCTTCCAAAATCCTCAGTAGCCTATTGCTCTTTATCTTCTTTACCTGCTTGCATAATGGTTACTTCCATATGTCTAGCAATATTCATTAAAATACTTTGTGATCAACATTCTGATCTTGTTGATTCAACATGTGTGTGAATGCACACAATCATCAGTTATTCCCTGAAAATTATCCTTCCGGCTCAGACGTCATTTTGAACATGAGCTGGTTCTCAGCCAATTAAATTGCCGTCGATTGTACCCCTAAGTCTATTCAAATTATCCATCCTTTATTAGAGCGTTTGCTTCTAATCCCTTGGTTTGGAAATATAAATTCCTTTTGCATTTGAGCTTGACTTAGTCAGTTGTTTCTATAATCATATCTCCTTGCATTCTTTCTTCTTCTGGTTGAGTACCGATGCTCACATCAAATCCCTTAAGGACCACCAGGTCCTTTGTTGGATTTTGTCCGACACCGTCCTTCGTATTCATTAACCTTGTGAGCTTTTCCTCAGATACATAATGACTTTGGTAAATTGTATCCCCTTCTTTGTCAACCATGCTCTGCTCCCGAGCTTGAGTTA
The DNA here is from genome assembly GCA_032464435.1 of Aegilops umbellulata. NCBI lineage: Eukaryota > Viridiplantae > Streptophyta > Magnoliopsida > Poales > Poaceae > Aegilops > Aegilops umbellulata. Next base: position 74,203,608 of record CP136057.1, on the reverse strand, counting down.
TTTACTCCGAAGTTTGTGGTATATATTCCTAGATGCCCCGATGGGTTGAACCATTACCTTCCCTAATCAGCGCGAACCCGAAAGATTTCACGGGTCATACTTATATGGTATTGTACCAGGTAAACGTTCAACAACTAATGTCATTTTCAAAATATGATAGGTGAATGGAAGGTTATGCATTGAGGAAGTGGGAGTCAACCTTGAACCTTTGTGTTCATGCCCATGGACACGATGTAGATCCTATCATGGGAGCTTCTTGTAATAATAGCTATTTCCTTGATATAATATCCTTTGGCATCGGAGAATTGATCATTTGCAATTGTGGTTCTGACCATATGTTCTTCTTTGATCCCATTTCTCGGGCAAGTTTAAGCACTTGTCTTGTATGGATCAATACACCAGTCCAACCTTTACTTTGATCTTTCGTCGAGTATTACACCCTGGTATCTCAAGATTATCAGAAAACTGCATAACTTCTTATGAGTTCTCCATCAAGTACTACATTCTCATTGATTCCAATTTTTTTCACGGGCTCTGAGTCATTAAACACTCAAGGTCACCGATATCTGAATCGAGTCTGCATCGCGATTAAACAACTATTAGTAATCTTCTTTAATTACGAGTTTGTACTCGATCACGTCATTTCTAGCCTGATCGATTATATCTTTATCATGCTAAATTTTAACTGTGCTACTTGGTCCTTCTTCCTGGAGCACAATTTTCGATGGTGAGCTAAGCTTACGTCGATTTTCCTCATCATATCATTTCGCCTTGAACCGCAAGCTTGATTTCGAGTTTGTGTCATAATCATGGTTCCAATAACCTTCTGCTTCATCATTCCTTTGACTTGTTGTCGTCGCTGATTGATTGCATCTTCATGAAATCCCTTGACAAATGTGTCATGATGATCATCAACCTAATGAGCTCTTACATGATATCAATCGAATTCATGATGAGAAATACCATCCTTGCCCTCGATGATGTGTGTTATCATTGTCCACTTTATTGCCTTCCGTTCAACACAAACTTGTTCGTGTTTTGTGTATACCTTGAGATCCTTGTTATCCAGCATTTATTCTTCTTTACCTTTGAGTATTGCCATCTTTTATGTCAAGAATGTAGCGAGAATTTCACCACCTCTTAAGAATTCTTGGTATAGTGGTACTGTCACAGCCCTAGAAATCTTCTTATAATTAGTGGCATTGCATCCATGCATCTTTTTTAATTTCAGTTAATTTTGAAATGGGGATGACAGAACCCCAGCACCTCCCCTGAAACCAACTAGGGTTTACTAAAATTGGTTCCAATGAACCCAAAATGCCTTCACAAAATGTTCATCATTTCTGGATTGGGCTAAAACCCCTGGCAAAAATGGTGCACACTTTTCTAGAACATTCTGGATTTTTGAATTAAATCATAAGTATTTGAATTTGGACATTTAAATTCTATAAAATATTTTAAATGTCCAAATAATCCTAAAAGCATTTGAGGGCTGTTGGAAATAGTTTCAACATAGCCCATAACTATTCTTAGGATTTCTGGAAACATTTTAGTATTTTTAATAAAGCCCAACAGTTGCAGAGAAATAGAAAAAAAGAACAGAATTAGAAAAAAACAGAGAGAGAGAGGAAACCCACTTGGCCTCACCTGAGTAGCCCACCTACCTGTGCGGCCCAGCACCGCAGCTGGCCGGCCCAGCCCACCAGCGCAGCTCCTCCTATCGTCTTCCTCGTCGGACAGAAGGACGAGCGCGTGCCCGACGCCCGCACGCCCACGCCCAGGCCACCTCCTTCCTCCCTGCCTGCCTGGTTCCTCTTGGACGGCTCTAGACGAGCGCCACGCAGCCCCTCGACCCTCTCTCACTCTCCCTGGATCCCTCCATCTCCTCTGCTCTCTCCCGCAGCACCACCGACACGCCACCATCGCCGCCGACGCCGATTGCCGCAGCCACCGTGCTCCCCTCGCCTCGCCGACGCGCCAAGAAGCCCCGTCTCGTTCCCCTCTTCCTCCTCACCAAGTCAGAAGGTGCCGGGAAGCCCTGGATGCCGCCAGCTCCGCCGTTCCCCTCCTCGGCCACCGAGGATTGCCGCCGCCCGTACGTCGCCGTCCGGCCTTCTCCGAGCCCGCGTCGACGCCCTCTGCAACCACTGTGAGCTCCCGCGTCGAAAACCCCTCTCCCCCGAGCTCGTTACACCCTGTAGCCGCCGCCCCCTTGCCGACCAAATCGCGCCGCCGCCTGAGCTCCTCACCGCCGTGGCCATGCCCACTGGAGCTCGAAGCTGAGCGCGTCACTGCGCTCAGCGCGTCACCACGGGACCGGAGCAACCATCCGTCGCTCCTTTCATGCCCTGCGACGTTGGAACGGTCGACGTCCGAACTCCGGCCGCCGTGGACGTGCTTGCCGCCGTCGTCTCCGGCCACCCCAGCACCTGCCACCTCCACCGTTGGACGCGCCACCTCGCGGGCGTTCCAACGAGCCCAACCCTGCCTCTTCTCGTCGCCGGAATCACCGGGACGAGCGACGCTGCCGCGTCTGTGTGCCACCGGCGGTTAGCCGCCGACGTGGGCATCATTAGTGGCTAATGACCCACTAACTAACCCCTCCTGTGACACCGACAGCTGGGCCCCGCGCCTAATTAGCTCCGGGTTTATTACTCTGTTAAGATTAGTTAAATAACGCGGGGTCCACCAGTCAGAGTTGACTGCGCTGACGTGTCCGTTGACCCGACCCCACCTGTCAGTGACACAAATAACCACTGGTCAGGTTTGACCTGGACGGCGCCTGTTGACCTGCTGAGGTCAGCATGACCTAGTGCTGGCACAATAAATCATTTTCTGGTTTTAAAATAAATCAGGAAATTTCATAAAATGCCCTAAACTTCTAAAAATCATAGAAATTCAACTGTAGCTCAGAATGAAATAAATTATATATGAAAAATGATCAGAAAAACCCAATCTATCCATCTGCATCATTTTCATGCATGTTAGAACAACTTATAGCTACTGTTTAGGACAAATCATGTAAATGGCATTTGAATTTCCACATATGGAGTTTGAATTTGAACCTTTGGTTCAAACCAACTTCATTTAATCTGGGTACTAGTTGCATTAGCTCAATCAATAGCATATTGCCATGTCACATTCATGCATCATATTGTTGCATGGCATTGATTGTGTTTCTCCTTCGTTTGCCGGTGACTGTCCCCTCTCAGTAGACGACGCTCCGACGATTGTTCGATGACACCGATGAAGAACTATATTATCTTCAGAAGTGCCAGGCAAGCAAAACCCCCTTGTTCATTCCGATACAATCGCACTCTCTCGCTCTTGCTCTCTTTTACTGCATTAGGACAACAACGATTCATCTGTTACTTGCTGCGGTAGCTGAACCCCTTTATCCTTTGCATCACCTGTCATTGCCACAGTAAATAGATGAAACCCACTAGTATGAGTAGGAGTTGTTTGAGCCATGATGTGCCTACTCATTCATGCTTGTTTGTCATGCCTGCTACTGCTTAGAGTTGAGTCAGGTCTGATTCATCGGGGATGAATTGGAGGTGTGTAAACATGTCCTACTGTGTGTGAGCTAAGTGTGTGAACACGATTTGGTAAAGGTAGCGGTGAGAGGACATGTAGGAGTACATGGTGGGTTGTCTCATTGAAGCCGTCCTGAGGAACTGAGTTCTGTGTTTGTTATCCATGAAACAGTTACTACCACACATTGGGATCCTTAATTGACTCTCTCGGCTTCTTGATCACCCTTGTCCTCTGTCCAGGAGTTGCAAAGTAGTTTCTGGTGTTTGTAGTATGCTGGGGGCCGCATGCAGCGCTGACCGTAGGGGTGGGCTGTGTTGCGGTAGGCACGTGGCCGGGCCAGCCGGGCGCCCGTTTGGTGTCTCGGAACCCTGTACACATCGTTCGGGGCCGTATGTGGAAACCTCGGCCGGACTCCCTACGGATGGAACCTGAATAGGCGATAAACCTAGACTAGAGACTCGAGTGTTTAGGTAGGCCGTGGCCGACACCCTCGCTGGGCTTCCGCTTGAAGGTTGCCGAGTACATGTCGTGTAAACGGCGATAAGTGGTGAGAGCGTGTGTGAAGAAGTACACCCCTGCAGGGTTAACATCATCTATTCGAATAGCCATGTCCGCGGTAATGGACTTCTGGGTTGCCTATAACAGTTCATAGACAAGTGAAAGTGGATACCCTAAAATACGCAATATAAGCGTGAGTGCTATGGATGGCGTTCTCGTAGGTATTCGGGAGCGGATCCATAGTGGTGTATTGATATGGTGAATATGTGGACTCGTGTGCGCCACCTCGAAAGAGTTGCTTGCAGTCGTAGTTCAGGATAGCCACCGAGTCAAAGCTGGCTTGCTGTAGTTAAACTCCACTACCCCTTTGTTGATACCGATGCATATGTAGCTAGTCCTGATGTAAGTCTTGCTGGGTACATTTGTACTCACGTTTGCCTATTTTATGTTTTGCAGAGAGACGTCAGTCTCGCTAGTAGTTCCGTGTGGACTTCGACGTTTAGCTTGTTACCTCAGCTACGATCTTTTGCCTCGGCAGGATCTGGTAGATAGTCAGGCTTCGCAGCCTTTTTCATTTGTAGATGTCTGTACTCAGACATGTTAAGCTTCCGCATGTGCTTTGACTTGTATGCTCTGAATGTTGGGTCATGAGACCCATGTTTGTAATATCTCGCCCCTCGGAGCCTAATGAATAAATACTTTGAGTCGTAGAGTTATGTTGTGATGCCATGTTGTATTTACACATATCGAGCATATTATGTGTATGATTGAAATGCTTGGTATGTGTGGGATCCGACTATCTAGTTGTTTATCCTTGGCAGCCTATCATATGGGGTAATGTAGTCTAGTGCTTCTGAGCGATAGTAGTCCGCTACAGCCCGGTTCACCGGAGTCCTGCTAGCCCAGCACTACTGCTTGGAACACTTGACTGGCCGGCATGTGATTCACCTCGTTCCTATGTCTGTCCCTTCGGGGAAATGTCACGCGGTGACTTCCGGAGTCCTGCCTAGCCTGCTACAGCCCGGGTTACCGGAGTCCTGTTAGCCCAGCGCTACAGCCCGGAATCACACGTTGTTGACCGACATGCTCGATGTGATTCATGTATGCCTGTCCTCATAGGTTAGTGCCGCTTTGGGTTCACGACTACCCATGTCGGCCCGGGTTCTCTGTCATATGGATGCTAGCGACATTATCATATACGTGAGCCAAAAGGCGCAAACGGTCCCGGGCCATGGTAAGGCGACACCCATGGGATTACCATGCGTGAGGCCGCAAAGTAATATGAGGTGTTACCGGCTGGGTCGATGTGACTTGGAATCGGGGTCCTGACAGTGTTGGTATCAGAGCCTGACTGCCTGTAGGATTACCAAGCCAAACTGGTCGAAGTTGAGTCTAGAAATGCTTTAGTTATGTAGGGGAATTGATTGTGGGAGGGAACGTAAGGCTCTTTTTACTCCTTATACATTATGCCTTCTGCTCTGAGTCAACCTCTTCTCTTCTACGGGGGTTAAGAACTAGGCTTATCTTCTATCTCTCAGGATGACGTGTTACTAAACCGTAGTTGCCTAGGATTGATGAGTTCAAGCCTCTCCTCAGTTTCTACTACTTCCATGTGTTCTTAGTTGATCTCGGAACCTTGATACAATGTTGTTGAGTGGTTATGCCACCATTTTGCATGATGTCTCAAATCATTTTGCGCATTTATAGCCGTTATGCTGTCCGAGTCATCCCAGGTGTCTAAATAGTCTAATGCATTTGCAAATCCCTTCTTTCCGTTCCCAATGTTTCTTTGGGCCAGTTTAACCACACTAATCGGTGAGCTGAGGTACTCTGTTGCCTCGACATATAGGTTGGAGCTATTATTATGACCCTAGGTGTCTTAGAGGATCGCCTAGTAAGTTAGCAATGCCTTGTATCCCCAGTGTGATGATTCTGGCCACCATTCTCGAAAGCATCCCGTGATGCCATTTAGTTAGTAGGCATTCTACTCCTGTGTTCTTGAACCGAGATTCACCCTACTTCATGTTGTTAGTATTTGCTAGTTCCCTTAAGATATTAGTAACCTTTGCAATAGTCCTCGAGGTCCGTGGTATTTCCTTCTTCCAAATACTATGAACCGCTTATGGCAGAAGTTCTTTGAACCAAAAGATCACAACCAGAGTGCTCTTGAGGAGTACTCCATTCATATTGTGACTCTGCCAGTTCTATCATTCTGCATGGGTTATCCGGAAGAAATTTGTTGAACTCGTTTGACATACTAACCCATGAATCCACAACTCAGAAAGTTATATGTTCCTTGAGTTGACCCTCCTCAGCTGTATTCCGACCCTAGTCTATAAATTGATAGTCAGGAATAGTTGTGCATACGTGTTCGTCGATGCCTATTATTCTTGTGGTCCGTCAAGCCATTCTATCCTGGAATGACTAGGAGAAACAAACTCCAGTGCCTCATCCATTTCTAGGATTGGGTCAAAGCAGTTGTATTCCACAGATCAAATGCAATCAAGCTTTGATTCTGTTCTACCCTGAAGTATTACCCACTTTATGTCAGGAACGTCATGAGAATTGCACCTCCTCTTATGAATTCTTGATGCAGTGATACTCCCACCATCGTCATTCATTCCTCGGCCCTCGTGTTGTTGTAACCGGAATGCCGACAAGTGAATTGTGATGTGTGAAATCAATGCTCCGAGCAACTCGTTGCTTGGTAGTAAATGGACAATATTCTCATTCTTAGCGTGTTGGTTATTAAATCATCATCCTAAGATTGACCGTGCTACCTAGTCCTTATTTCTGGTGCACTCTTCGATCAATGAGTTGGGATTGTGCCAATCCCTCACTCTGTTGATCATATCATCTTGCCCTGAAAAGCAAGGTTGTTCTCAAGCTTAGCAACATGTCGGTGGTTCGTGATGTTCCTAATATCTTCTCGGAAGTATTACCAGGTTGTCACCTGACCGCTATGTTGAGTTCGTGATCATGTTGGTTTTCCTCCAAACCACCCCTTCTCCAAGAATCTGTGTTGGATACCCTTGAGCTAGTTGGTTAAGCTAAACAACAACTTGGAGAGTTGGAAGATGAAAGCTTGTTCGACTTAGTTCATCACTAAAGGATATCCTTATGTGTGTGTGTGTGTGTGTGTTTAAGAAAGATGATATCTCCATCGATTGGTCCTCGTGATCAGTTGTTGGGTCTATTGCCTTGTCAAAACTTTGACTTGAGTATGGGCTATCGTCAAGTCAAATCAGAGCCAACGATGTTCACAATGTTGTCTTACTCGTGGTTGATCCCTCGAGCATACATCATTACATCTTTTGGTCTGACCAATACTATCACCGTGTTCACATGATGGTGGAAGTCCAGTGATATGGAAATTTCGATGAGTTTTTGTTGAGCCCATCAGCAGCATCTTGTCTCCTCCATGATTCGTGTTGAACATTAAGCCAGTGTTGGAAACTTTGTAAGCGTTGCCCTCGTGTCTCGTTCATGAGGTATATGTTTGGATGAAAGAAGTGACTTCCTCGAATTCACGTGCATTAGGTGTAAGTTGCCGCCATGAATTTGAGAAAGGTTTGTTTTGTTTTCCTTGGAATCATCCCAAATCAGTCATGCATACGTGCGAAGTATTCTATGGTTTGGTAGATTAATTACCTCCACTCCATATGTGTCCCTAGCACACCAAGCCACTGATTGATTTGTTCAAAGAAAAGAAGTTCATGCGCTAATCCTGAAGGGCCCGGACGGATATGCACAAGACTTGTTATCTCAATGATGGTTCCCAATCAGAACTCGGTAGTGTTTTATTATAAGACTACTATTTGGTCATACTTGTCTTTGATAGTGTGTTCACAGGTTTGTAGTAGAATCAGCTCATGTTTTGGAGCTTGCTATCGTAGTTCATTCCCGAGAATCTCGCAACTCCGTCTCGGCTCATGAAATCGCTGCTTCGCCAGAAGCGACTAGTCGCCTCCTTTCCTCCGCCGAAAGATGCTTAGCCAGAAGCGACGAAGGAGGGGAGCTGGGGAAGGCCGATGATGGCAATGAGGGGGAAGCTGTCATAGAAGCTTTGCCCCTTGCTTTACATAAATTGTTATGAACTTACTAAATGACCTTATTTATTCTCCCGGAACGCTAGCAAATCTAATAGTTCCATCTGCTCTTCTTAACTTAAGAACGAAGGCCGCCATCCTTCTTATTAAGGAACCCTTTGTTTGAGGAGGGCGTATCCCCGGGAAGGGGAGAGTGGCTGAGCGGTCAAAAGCGACAGACTGTAAATCTGTTGAAGGTTTTCTACATAGGTTCGAATCCTGCCTCTCCCACTTGTTGTAGACTTAAGAGAAGAGAAAGTAGGCGGAAGCCTAGGAGAGCCAACCGAGCGAAGATCTTTTTTTTGCCGTGCCGTGAAGTGCAATTTTCTCGTATGCGTTTTAGAGAGGTTGTCGAAAAAAGACGATCTATAGAGATTCCCCATCTATATCCAATCGAGAATAGAAGCGAGTCGCTTCTGGCGTCGGCTTGTAGTCTCTGCAGTCGGCACACGCATGCGCCCGCCATCATGCCTCCTTGGTTCGAGACGAAGCCAAGCGAGACATACGATAGACGAAGTAAGCGCCCACCCAGCAGGAGGGCTAAAACCTGTAGTTTTGAAGTTGCAAACTCCAGCTTCGAAGCTGGAGTGCTTTAGCCCTTTTTTAAGCAAGAATCACCGTCTTGAGCGCCTTGTGCGCTCAAGAACAAGCAAGGGATGAGCACTTTGTTGCTAAAGCGGATACGTTTTCTTGCTGGGGAAGGCTAGTTTGATCGAGGATTGGAGAGGAGGGAGAGGTGGAATAAAAAGCTCGAGATGGATTTTGGAGTCTTTGTGCGAGCCGTATGCGGTGAGAGTCGCACGTACGGTAAGGAGGGGGGTTTGCGTCTATACGTGTAGTGTGGTGGTTGGGCCTACCCACCCTATTTGTTCCATGATCTATGGGTCTACTGGAGCTACCCACTTCGATCAATTAGCCAAGATTTTGACCGGATACGAAACCACTGGTGCTCGATCTAGTGGTATTTTTATGGGGATTCTTTTTATCGCTGTAGGATTCCTATTCAAGATTACTGCAGTTCCTTTTCGGGCGGCTGTAGGATGGACGGCCCCCTATAGGTAGTAGGGTAGGTTGGGTGGTACCGCTCAGATAGCAGCCAATCCTCCTAACTGCGCGCGGGCCGGGCTTAGAGCGCGTGAAACTCATCACTACCTCGTAAGGGCGTTGAGACCATAGCATGTTACACAAAAGCGCCGCTTTCTCAGGAGTGTTGTCACAGAGCTGCCCGACTAGAAGAGCTACTCGCTCTGTAGTGTTGTCACACAAGATAAGCACACCGCCCGCCTGCTGGCCGGGCGAATCGAAGTTATCTTCCGGTCAACTGTCCACCCAGTCAAGTGCAAAAAACACAGTGGAATCACGCAACGCATGCTGCTGGTGTGCTTCCTGCCCACGAGGAAAGAAGAGCGACAAGGTTCAGATTTGACTGTTTGCAGCATGGGAGCTGATTACCCAAAAATCCCTGGGAAAAAAGAAAAGATATCTCGGTAACGAAAACCATAGGAGGATGTATTGGCGAGATCCAAGGGTTCACAGCAGCCCAAAAGAAAAACCGCCTGGAAGTCCGAGGACCTTTAGTACCGTACCGAACCAGCAGCCTTCGCGCCAAGCGACGACCGCCCTTGTCCCTTTCCTTTTTCCATTCAGCCTACTTCTTAGCTTTGTTCCGTCAGTCTAAGGCAAAGCTTAAGTGGTTTGCCTACCTTACCCACTTGATGAAAGGGAACGAACTTCGTTTCCTTGGCGGCTTTATGGATGGATTCAGTCAGAAAAAACTCCTTCCTTTTGACAAAAGTGACGCTTTGCGTCTTCGCTTCCGAGGGTTAGGGTATAGGCCGTTTTGAGCAAGCTTTCGCTTTTTCTCCCGACTTTCTACAACTTTCGCTTTAGCTTCCAAAGGCGACCCAATGACCTTTCCGGAATTGGAAGTATTCGTCGCCCTACCCTAAGAAAGAAGTCACTATAAAACTGCTTGCCCTCCAGAAGTACCAAAGGTGCGCGGAGCCCGGTGAAAATGAATATGTTTGCTACTGAAAGAAGCCTGCCTATTGACTAATATTCGTCTTTAGAATGAAAGTAGCTATGAAGCCCAATCTGCTGTCGATTCAAAAGGGGGCATAGTCATATGGGTGGGGTGTTTGTGGGGAGCTGCCTTGGATATGAGGAATTCCTCCAATCTAAAAAAAAGAACAAAGAAAAAGTCCGTGACGAAGATCTTTCTTTTCTATCAATAGATAGGAATGAGTGTTCGTTATAGGGGATAGTGTAACGCCCCGGATCCGATGCGCCAGGTGTCCGCCAGTTATTCGCCGTCCTTGCCATGTCATTTGCTTGCGTGTCGCATCTTGCCATGTCATCATCCGCATTGCATCATCATGTTTTCAAAAAACTTGCACCCGTCCGGGTTCTCCGAGTTCTCTCCCTTTTCCGTTCTGAGACCAACCACACTTGCACGCGCCTGCGGCATGTCCGAAATATTATTTTATAAGTGGCCGAGAAATGTTCTCGGAATGGGATGAAAGTTGGCATGCGGCATTGTTTTGTTGTTAGTAGGTCGCCTGCCAAGTTTCATCGCATTCGGAGTCCGTTTGGTGCCCCAACGGATAACTATAGCGGCATTATAGCCGGTCTAACGTCGGACGTTTTCGGTCTCCGGAAACAGTTGCCGGGCTGCACTCCTCTCCTCTCCTCTCCTCTCCTCTCAGCCCAACCACTCTAGCACAGTCCGAAAACCCCCTCTCCTCAGCCCACCTAGACCCCCCTCCTCTCCGGACTGTCAGATCGCGATCCGAAGATCCGAAAACCCCTCCTAATCCCCTAACCCTAGCCAATCTGCTATAAATGGACACCCTTTGTCCATTTTTGGGCAGCCTAGCCTCCTCCTCCCTCAATTTCCGCGCAGTCAGCCACCTCCCACCTTGGATCCGGTGCCGCCGCCCCTGCCCGCCACTTGGCGCCGCCGCCGCCACATCGCCCGGCCAATGAGGCGCCGCCACATCGCCCCAGCGCCCGCGCCAGCCAATTCCCCCGCGCCATCTGTCCCTCCTGCCTCCCCGCACCGCCAGGCCCGCGCCAGGCCCGCCCGCAGCGCTCGCCTCCCTGCCGAGCCGCCTGCGCTCCCCCGCGCTCCGAGCCCCGCCGCCTCACGACCTCGCCGTCCGTCTCCGGTGACCGCGCCTCGCCGGAGCATGCTGCGCCGCCGCCTTCCCTCGCCGCCGACCAGGCCAGGCTCCCCCGCGCCCTGCTCCTTCCTCGTTCTTCCTCTCTCTCTCAGATCTCTCTCTCTCTCTCTCTCTCTCTCTCTCTCTCTCTCTCTCTCTCTCTCTCTCTCTCTCTGCAGTACGCCGCCGCCGCGCTCCAAGCTCCACCGACCCCGCCCCCACCGGATCCGGCAAGAAGCCGGCGGGATCTGCCCGTTCCTGTCCTCGCCGGGCCCCTCCTGGCCTCCCTGCCAACAGGCGCCGCCGCCGCCCCCGCCATGGCCGCCTCCTCCCTGTTCGAGTAGGAGGAGGACGAGCGCCCGTTGACCGGCCCTCGCCCGCGTGGGCCTCGGCCTCCCCGGCCCGTCTCCCTCGTTCCGCTGGCCAGCCTCCTTCCTTCCTGGGCCAAGGCCCATGGTGAGCACCCAGCAGCCTCTGTTTCGGCCCGTGTCATGTTTTTTTCTGCTGCTGCGAATTTGTCTAATATCCAGTGAATTACCTGTTTTGCAGAAAAACCCCTAAACTTCATGCATTTAATAACTCACAAACGGTGCATCATGTTAAAATGTTTTATATATGAAACTTGCTCAGAATTTTGTCTAGTTTAATAATATGCCACTTTCACCTATGTTTGAAATGTTTAAAATGTTGTTTGTTTAAATTTGCTCAAATGCCATGTTAAAATGATTTAATTCATAACTAATTAACCGTAACTCGGTTTTAAATAAATTATATATGTAAATGGGGTAGAAAAATGCCTAGTTTAACATGTTGCACTTTATTTTCCTGTTTAACAACTTTAAATATGGTTTTAGGCAGAACAGTACCAAATTCAATATATGCATATGAGGAGTTTCCAGAATTGTTGTTTGTTGTTCCGGCCTCATTTAAACTTGTCTAGATAGATAGTTTTGTTGTGCTTCACCCCTTGCCATGTTAATCAACATTTAATATTGTTGGGTACATAAACAAGAGAGAACTAAATATTTGTTGTGGTGTTTCGTCAGTATGCAACTCGTTGCATATTGAACTCCACTTAATTTGTAGGATTGTCTGTTGCACCTTGCCATGCCATGCATATTTAAACTGTACATGCATCATACTTGATTGTGCATCATGCCATGTTTATGTGATGGTTGTTAACTATGTTGTTTGTTTCTTTCCGGGTTGCTTCTCTCGTTAGCTTCGGTTTCGTTCCGGAGTTGCGAGGATTCGTTCGACTTCGTCCGTTTGTCTTCTTCATGGACTCGTTCTTCTTCCTTACGGGATCTCAGGCAAGATGACCATACCCTCGAAATCACTTCTATCTTTGCTTGCTAGATTGCTCGCTCTTTTGCTATGCCTATGCTGCGATACCTACCACTTGCTTATCTTGCCTCCCATATTGCTAAACCAAGCCTCTAACCCACCTTGTCCTAGCAAACCGTTGTTTGGCTATGTTACCGCTTTGCTCAGCCCCTCTTATAGCGTTGTTAGTTGCAGGTGAAGATGAAGTTTGTTCCTTGTTGGAACATGGAGATGTTATTCCTTGTTTGGAACATGCTTACTTGTTGGGATATCACAATATATCTTATTTAATTAATGCATCTATATACTTGGTAAAGGGTGGAAGGCTCGGCCTTATGCCTGGTGTTTTGTTCCACTCTTGCCGCCCTAGTTTCCGTCATATCGGTGTTATGTTCCCGGATTTTGCGTCCCTAACGCGGTCGGGTGATTTATGGGACCCCCTTGACAGTTCGCTTTGAATAAGACTTTTCCAGCAGGCCCAACCTTGGTTTTACCATTTGCCTACCACCTACCCCTTTCTCTTGGGTCTGATCAACCCGAGGGTCATCTTTATTTAGCCCCCCCCCCCCCGGACCAATGCTTGTCTAAGTGTTGGCCCGAACCGAGCAACCTGCAGGGCCACCTCGTGGAAACTCGAGGGCTGGTTTTACTCGTAGCTTGACTCATCCGGTGTTGCCCTGAGAACGAGATATGTGCAGCTCCTATCAGGATGTCGGCGCATCGGGCGGCTTTGCTGGACTTGTTTTATTGCTGTTGAAATGTCTTGTAGCTGGGATTCCGAGACTGATTGGGTCTTCCCGGGGAGAAGGAATATCCTTCGTTGATCGCGAGAGCTTATCATGGGCTAAGTTGGGACACCCCTGCAGGGTTTTGAACTTTCGAAAGCCGTGCCCGCGGTTATGTGGCAGATGGGAATTTGTTAATGTCCGGTTGTAGAAAACCCGAAGTTGATCTTAACTAAAATACACCAACCGCGTGTGTAACCGTGATGGTCTCTTCTCGGCTGGGTCCGGGAAGTGAACACAGTTGTTGGAGTTATGTCTGACGTAAGTAGTTCAGGATCACTTCTTGATCATAGTTGTTTCGACCGTGCTTTGCCTTCTCTTCTCGCTCTCTTTCTGCGTTTGTTAGCCACCATACGTGCTAGTCGCTTGCTGCAGCTCCACCTCACTACCCTGTCATACCTTTAAGCTTAAATAGTCTTGATCTCGCGGGTGTGAGATTGCTGAGTCCTCGTGACTCACCAGATACTTCCAAAACCAGTTTGCAGGTGCCGATGAAACCGTGCAGGTGACGCACCTGAGCTCAAGGAGGAGTTCGATGAGGATCTTTGTTCATTGTGTTGTTTCGTTCTAGTCGATCAGTAGTGGAGCCCAGTTGGGGTCAATCGTGGACCTTTGTCGCTTTTGGGGTTTCTTCTTTTATTTTTGCTCCGTAGTCGGGCCCTGATTGTAACTGTATGATGTAATGTTTTATTCATGTATTTGTGTGAAGTGGCGATTGTAAACCAACTATGTATCTCTTTTCCCTTATGTATTACATGGGTTGTGTGAAGATTACCTCACTTGCGACATTGCTTTCAATGCGGTTATGCCTCTAAGTCGTGCTTCGACACGTGGGAGATATAGCCGCATCGAGGGCGTTACAAGTTGGTATCAGAGCCTTCCCCGACCTTAGGAGCCCCCACTGTTTGATCGTTTTTAGCGGCCGAGTTGTGTCTAGAAAAAATGTTTTGAGTCATTTAGGAATTATATATCGGAGAGTTTAGGAATTCTTTTTACTTCCCAGTCCCTTCGACCTTCTGGTAAGGCATCCTGACGTAGAGTTTTGACTCTTCTCTTCTCAAATTTCACTAAAAAAAATTTAGGATCACGCGGGTATATTACAATCGTTCCGATGGTTTTATGATGACAACATTGTCTTGGTTGCCTCCTGACATTTAGGGGTTGTGGCAGTGTCCCGGGGAGTTGAGCTCCGAGGTGTTGTCGTCATAATATTATCGTTGCGGTTTTGGAATACCTGAGTTTAGTACGCCGACATCGAAAATCTCTTTTGTACAGTTGTTGGTGAGATAACCCTGATAGCCCAGTACTGAGGCGAGTGCAGGAGTATTGCCATGACTCGTATAAGGGATGCTTTTCGAAGGTTGAGGTAGATGATTTCCGAAGGTTTCTTGGTTATGTGTTGAAGGATGGATACAGCTGGTTGTAGGATTTGCTAGTTTGGGTGAGATATTATGCTTCCCCTGTATCCCCAACACCTGATTGCATAACCGGAAAATTTCGGGAGTTTATAAGTGGGAATTCAAGTATCTCGTAGGATATCTTTCCAACAGACACATGATACGATATGGGATCTATCATAGGTTTGTTTCCGGCTTATTCTGCGAGCCAATCCTTTGTTTTTGTTTTGTTTTGTGGTATTCGAGTTGCTTCAATGTCAAGTGTTGATTCCATACCTTTTCTACGTGGTGTTCTCATATTCCTATGTGGATACTAATCCTTCTTGATCATTGAGGTTGTCATGTCAATCCTTTTTCGACCAGTGTGCTTCCCTTCAAGTTCATCATATTCGTTCAATTTCTGCCAGATCAATTATCAGTTTTTCTCAACGGTGTTTGCTTCATCCGTTCCAAGTTGTCTTTGTTTTCCCGCCCTCCCACCCTCTTTCTTCAAGGACTCAGATTTCTCATTCAAGTAACCTTTATTGATGGAAGTTTCTTCATTCTTTCCTTCAATGTTCTTATCCGGTGATTATCATGAAGATTCTAAAGGAGCTTCAAGTTCATCATTCTTCGTTCTATTTCTTCTCCGATGGATTCAAGTCAAGCTTTCAGTGTTGATCGTATTCTTTTCCTCGTTTCAAATGTTTTTCTCGTACCGGTGCACCTCTTAATCTTTCACCTCTCGCTATTCTTTGTTCCGGGGTGATGAAGATATATCAGAAGATTCAAGTTTTCATTCTCATTTCACTCAAGTTCTTTTGAGGATGCTATATCATTCAAGCCATTTAATTCAACCGGTGCAATATCCCTTTCAAGCAATCACTTCAACGGTGTGTCTTTTGAGTGGGCCCTAACCCACAGGTCTTTTCCCAGGATCTTACCTGACTCTTCTAATTTTTCCCGGAGGTATTCACAAATTCTTTTCAAAGTTTGACGTAAGAATGGGTTTTCATCAGTAATATGGCCTTCTCAAAGATCTTTCAAATTCTTTTCATCGTTGATTCAACCTTTCCAATTTTTCATTCCGGAGTGCCTCAAAAATTCATGGTGGTGTTTCTCATCATCATTCTCAACATTTGAAGACCGAAGAAGAGTTTCTCTTAAATCTTGCTCCATTCTCTTCAAGATTCATTGTTCTAGCTTGTTGCCACCCTCTCATAATTGTTTTCGATTGTGAGAATTATTTTCACCCATCCGGAGCATTTCAGAGGTCATTTCAGTTTGATTCTCCAAATCCCATCATCTCAGAATTATTCATTCTCAGCTTCGTCTATCGTTCTCCAAATCTTACCGGTGCATCATTCAAGTTATCCTCTAATCAGTTCATGATCTCTTCGTTCTCTTGTAACTAAATACTAGCAAGCATCTTCGTTCATTTGCTAATTCTTCCCGATGTTTCCTTATCTTTTCTTCGTTCATTTTCAATTTTTACGGTGGTTCGTTCAAGATCCTTCTTCCTTTGTATCATATAGATTCATTCATTCTTTCCAATCCTACCGGTGGTTCGCCGAAGACCTTCTCAAGTTTGCGCCATATCTATATTAATCCTTTCTACGAGAATAAGTAGTATGCCAAATCCATTGCTTGTCATCAATTTAGTTGGTGAAAGACGAGCATATTGTAATTCTTATTCTTGTTTCATCGAGTAAATTCAATTCCTTATTCCGGAGATGCATCGAAATTCTTGATTTCATTTGTTCATCTTTCCTTCCGGAGTTTCAAGTTTTCTCAGTTATATCATTTCAAAGCTTCACCTTATCATTGCAAGGCTTCACCTTGTGTTCAACTTCTCTTTCTTTTATCATCCTTTTATTACCGGAGTTCTTCATGGAGGCTCTACATGATGGTTCATCAAGGATTTAATTCCTTCTCGAAGTGTTCATCGAGATTCTTTTCAGAGGAGCTCAAGTATTCTTCATCTTGCATTTTGAAGTGCAATCCTTTCAACCGTATCATTCGAGGTGGTATTATGTCATTCTTGATTATTGGAGTTCACGTCTCATGACTCACATGTTGTCAAGAATGAGGTATATTAAATCCATCAATTTCTTCCTTGGAGTTATCTTGGATTAGATTTCACCTAAAGCCTTCCCTAAGGATTGTTGCTATTCGTGGTGCTTATCAATGATCCAAGTTTTCTCCTATCCTCTCGACGAGAGAAGTTTTCATCTCTTCGTTGATCTCAAGCAAGCAGTTGTTTCTGTTAGTGGCGTTTATCACCTCATAATGTTGAGATGTTTCCTTAAGTCCACATCAAGCTTAAGCTTTCGTTGTTGATAATCCAACAACTCCGTTCAACCTTTTCTTCGTAAGCTTTCTCTTTCAATTTTATTTGCGGGAGTTATCATTTTCTTCTCCATTCCTTTATTCCAATGATCTATTTTTCTATTCTTTCTTCCGGAGGCATTGTGATGTTGCCCCCTTCACTATTCTTCTCGAATGGTGAGGATCATGTTCTTTGCTTTTGCTTATCCATTCAACCGGAGTGTCGTGTCATTCATTCAAATTCTATTATCTTAACAAGTTTTGCTCCCCCTTCTTAACCGGAGTGCCGTATGAAATCTTTCTTACCCATTGTGCCTTTCTTTCAATAGTTTTGGAGGCAGAGTGTTGTTGATCTCATCAAGTATCCTCGCATCTTGCCAAGTTCATATTCGATCCCTTCCATTTTCCAACCGGAGCGTATCGTAATTGATCATTATCGTTCTTTGTACGTCTCGTTTCAACCGGAGTGTTTGCATGTACTTCTCGTCCATTGTTCTCGTCATTCATAGTTTTGCAATTCTCCTCTTCTCCATGGTATTCTTTCTTTCCTTTTTCTCAACCTCTCAAGGTCCTTTGGTTTCACTCTTTTGTCAAAGAAGCAACTTAGTTTTACCTCTTCAATTTCTCTTCCGTTTTCCCCTCCGGTGCCATTCTAGATCTCGGGACGAGATCCTCTCGTAGTGGTGTAGTGTTGTAACGCCCCGGATCCGATGCGCCAGGTGTCCGCCAGTTATTCGCCGTCCTTGCCATGTCATTTGCTTGCGTGTCGCATCTTGCCATGTCATCATCCGCATTGCATCATCATGTTTTCAAAAAACTTGCACCCGTCCGGGTTCTCCGAGTTCTCTCCCTTTACCGTTCTGAGACCAACCACACTTGCACGCGCCTGCGGCATGTCCGAAATATTATTTTATAAGTGGCCGAGAAATGTTCTCGGAATGGGATGAAAGTTGGCATGCGGCGTTGTTTTGTTGTTAGTAGGTCGCTTGCCAAGTTTCATCGCATTCGGAGTCCGTTTGGTGCCCCAACGGATAACTATAGCGGCATTATAGCCGGTCTAACGTCGGACGTTTTCGGTCTCCGGAAACAGTTGCCGGGCTGCACTCCTCTCCTCTCCTCTCCTCTCCTCTCCTCTCAGCCCAACCACTCTAGCATAGTCCGAAAACCCCCTCTACTCAGCCCACCTAGACCCCCCTCCTCTCCGGACCGTCAGATCGCGATCCGAAGATCCGAAAACCCCTCCTAATCCCCTAACCCTAGCCAATCTGCTATAAATGGACACCCTTTGTCCATTTTTGGGCAGCCTAGCCTCCTCCTCCCTCAATTTCTGCGCAGTCAGCCACCTCCCACCTTGGATCCGGCGCCGCCGCCCCTGCCCGCCACTTGGCGCCGCCGCCGCCACATCGCCCCAGCGCCCGCGCCAGCCAATTCCCCCGCACCATCTGTCCCTCCTGCCTCCCCGCGCCGCCAGGCCCGCCCGGGCCCCGATCTGGGCCCCGAGGCCCGCTCTGCGCCGCCGCCCGCAGCGCTCGCCTCCATGCCGAGCCGCCTGCACTCCCCCGCGCTCCGAGCCCCGCCGCCTCACGACCTCGCCGTCCGTCTCCGGTGACCGCGCCTCGCCGGAGCACGCTGCGCCGCCGCCTTCCCTCGCCGCCGACCAGGCCAGGCTCCCCCGCGCCCTGCTCCTTCCTCGTTCTTCCTCTCTCTCTCTCAGATCTCTCTCTCTCTCTCTCTCTCTCTCTCTCTCTCTCTCTCTCTCTCTCTCTCTCTCTCTCTCTCTCTGCAGTACGCCGCCGCCGCGCTCCAAGCTCCACCGACCCCGCCCCCACCGGATCCGGCAAGAAGCCGGCGGGATCTGCCCGTTCCTGTCCTCGCCGGGCCCCTCCTGGCCTCCCTGCCAACAGGCGCCGCCGCCGCCCCCGCCATGGCCGCCTCCTCCCTGTTCGAGTAGGAGGAGGACGAGCGCCCGTTGACCGGCCCTCGCCCGCGTGGGCCTCGGCCTCCCCGGCCCGTCTCCCTCGTTCCGCTGGCCAGCCTCCTTCCTTCCTGGGCCAAGGCCCGTGGTGAGCGCCCAGCAGCCTCTGTTTCGGCCCGTGTCATGTTTTTTTCTGCTGCTGCGAATTTGTCTAATATCCAGTGAATTACCTGTTTTGCAGAAAAACCCCTAAACTTCATGCATTTAATAACTCACAAACGGTGCATCATGTTAAAATGTTTTATATATGAAACTTGCTCAGAATTTTGTCTAGTTTAATAATATGCCACTTTCACCTATGTTTGAAATGTTTAAAATGCTGTTTGTTTAAATTTGCTCAAATGCCATGTTAAAATGATTTAATTCATAACTAATTAACCGTAACTCGGTTTTAAATAAATTATATATGTAAATGGGGTAGAAAAATGCCTAGTTTAACATGTTGCACTTTATTTTCCTGTTTAACAACTTTAAATATGGTTTTAGGCAGAACAGTACCAAATTCAATATATGCATATGAGGAGTTTCCGGAATTGTTGTTTGTTGTTCCGGCCTCATTTAAACTTGTCTAGATAGATAGTTTTGTTGTGCTTCACCCCTTGCCATGTTAATCAACATTTAATATTGTTGGGTACATAAACAAGAGAGAACTAAATATTTGTTGTGGTGTTTCGTCAATATGCAACTCGTTGCATATTGGACTCCACTTAATTTGTAGGATTGTCTGTTGCACCTTGCCATGCCATGCATATTTAAACCGGACATGCATCATACTTGATTGTGCATCATGCCATGTTTATGTGATGGTTGTTAACTATGTTGTTTGTTTCTTTCCGGGTTGCTTCTCTCGTTAGCTTCGGTTTCGTTCCGGAGTTGCGAGGATTCGTTCGACTTCGTCCGTTTGTCTTCTTCATGGACTCGTTCTTCTTCCTTACGGGATCTCAGGCAAGATGACCATACCCTCGAAATCACTTCTATCTTTGCTTGCTAGATTGCTCGCTCTTTTGCTATGCCTATGCTGCGATACCTACCACTTGCTTATCTTGCCTCCCATATTGCTAAACCAAGCCTCTAACCCACCTTGTCCTAGCAAACCGTTGTTTGGCTATGTTACTTTGCTCAGCCCCTCTTATAGCGTTGTTAGTTGCAGGTGAAGATGAAGTTTGTTCCTTGTTGGAACATGGAGATGTTATTCCTTGTTTGGAACATGCTTACTTGTTGGGATATCACAATATATCTTATTTAATTAATGCATCTATATACTTGGTAAAGGGTGGAAGGCTCGGCCTTATGCCTGGTGTTTTGTTCCACTCTTGCCGCCCTAGTTTCCGTCATATCGGTGTTATGTTCCCGGATTTTGCGTCCCTAACGCGGTCGGGTGATTTATGGGACCCCCTTGACAGTTCGCTTTGAATAAGACTTTTCCAGCAGGCCCAACCTTGGTTTTACCATTTGCCTACCACCTACCCCTTTCTCTTGGGTCTGATCAACCCGAGGGTCATCTTTATTTAGCCCCCCCCCCCGGACCAATGCTTGTCTAAGTGTTGGCCCGAACCGAGCAACCTGCGGGGCCACCTCGTGGAAACTCGAGGGCTGGTTTTACTCGTAGCTTGACTCATCCGGTGTTGCCCTGAGAACGAGATATGTGCAGCTCCTATCAGGATGTCGGGCGCATCGGGCGGCTTTGCTGGACTTGTTTTATTGCTGTTGAAATGTCTTGTAGCTGGGATTCCGAGACTGATCGGGTCTTCCCGGGGAGAAGGAATATCCTTCGTTGATCGCGAGAGCTTATCATGGGCTAAGTTGGGACACCCCTGCAGGGTTTTGAACTTTCGAAAGCCGTGCCCGCGGTTATGTGGCAGATGGGAATTTGTTAATGTCCGGTTGTAGAAAACCCGAAGTTGATGTTAACTAAAATACACCAACCGCGTGTGTAACCGTGATGGTCTCTTCTCGGCTGGGTCCGGGAAGTGAACACGGTTGTTGGAGTTATGTCTGACGTAAGTAGTTCAGGATCACTTCTTGATCATAGTTGTTTCGACCGTGCTTTGCCTTCTCTTCTCGCTCTCTTTCTGCGTTTGTTAGCCACCATACGTGCTAGTCGCTTGCTGCAGCTCCACCTCACTACCCTGTCATACCTTTAAGCTTAAATAGTCTTGATCTCGCGGGTGTGAGATTGCTGAGTCCTCGTGACTCACCAGATACTTCCAAAACCAGTTTGCAGGTACCGATGAAACCGTGCAGGTGACGCACCTGAGCTCAAGGAGGAGTTCGATGAGGATCTTTGTTCATTGTGTTGTTTCGTTCTAGTCGATCAGTAGTGGAGCCCAGTTGGGGTCGATCGTGGACCTTTGTCGCTTTTGGGGTTTCTTCTTTTATTTTGGCTCCGTAGTCGGGCCCTGATTGTAACTGTATGATGTAATGTTTTATTCATGTATTTGTGTGAAGTGGCGATTGTAAACCAACTATGTATCTCTTTTCCCTTATGTATTACATGGGTTGTGTGAAGATTACCTCACTTGCGACATTGCTTTCAATGCGGTTATGCCTCTAAGTCGTGCTTCGACACGTGGGAGATATAGCCGCATCAAGGGCGTTACAGATAGGATCCATCTGCTCTCTCTCTCTCTCTCTCTATTTTCTTTGATGCAATTTAGAGAGAAAGAGCAGTGCGAATTAGAAAAAAAAGAGAATTGGGAGATGATTCCAAAATAGATACATAGACATCTAAAGTAAAGGGATGTATATATTATTCCTATATATATCATCTATCTATGAAAAAAGTAAATAGAGTTCGTTTTTGGGTTCCCCGAAGCCCCGAATGGATTGGATCGTTTCTGCTTCTGCCAACGAAATGAAGGCCTCGCCCCTTCCGAATGCTTCTCCGATCCTGAAGTTCTCGCGAAGAGAATAAGATGCAGCTCCCCCTCCCTCTGTCTTTTTCCGCTTTGCTAATCTTCCCCTCTAACGCGGGCCGGGCTTAGGCGGGCGCGGGAGGAAGAAAGAAAGTCGAAGAGCGTCTTCTCCTTTGTCCTTTTTTCAGTGCAACACAGGAAAGCACCCTCTTTTTGTAATCCCTGCAGCTTCCCAGAGGCTTGCTTTTTTTATTGAACGCATGGCGTAGCTAGGACCCCTCCAATCATGTTTGAGCCTATGTTCACCTGGGGCCAAAAAAGGAGAATTCCGGAATGCCTGCCGACGTTCAGATAAGGTGCATATCCCTTACCACTAAAGGAATGGCTCGACGAAGGGGGGGATATTTTATGGGTAAGGAAAACGCTTTCGGAGATTGAGATGTCGATTTGTTTTTCATCGAAAAGGAAGAAGGCCGAGGGGATAGCAGCCTTCCTTCGGGCTTTGCCTGCCGACGTTCTAATAAAGAATTCCGGCTCGGCCCGGGAAAGCGCTGGCAACAACATAAAGAAAGGGGTCCATGTAGCTGCTGCGCCCTCCCACTGGGCAGCAGGTTTGGCATCTACTACAAAAGAGAGAATCCACTTCAGATAACCACGTCTCTGCTAGGCAGCGTGTGGAATGGCCGAGAGCGGACCAAATGGATATATAATCCAAGCCAAGAGTGGAGTTACGTGAACAACCGTCTGATGGAAAACAACTTTCACGTTCGGTTCAGAGAGCACTTTTTTCGTTGAGAATAAGTCCTTCCCTTTTGTGTGAATTCCCCAGCGGCGAATTAACAACTTGTGGGGCCCTATCTATTCAATCTCTCGAGCCCCAAGAAAACCCCCCTCTCCCTCGGACTCAATCTCTCTTTTGACTCTATATATGTGGGCACCTGATATCTATGAGGGTTCAACCACCCCGGTGACAGCATTCCTTTCTATTGCGCCTAAAATCTCTATTTCTGCAAATATGTCACGTGTTTCTATTGTTGCTTCCTATGGGGGTACATTACAACAAATCTTCTTTTTCTGCAGCATTGCTTCTATGATCTTAGGAGCACTGGCCGCCATGGCCCAAACGAAAGTCAAAAGACCTCTAGCTCATAGTTCGATTGGACATGTAGGTTATATTCGTACTGGTTTCTCATGTGGAACCATAGAAGGAATTCAATCACTACTAATTGGTATATTTATTTATGCATCAATGACGATAGATGCATTCGCCATAGTTCCAGCATTACGGCAAACCCGTGTCAAATATATAGCGGATTTGGGCGCTCTAGCCAAAACGAATCCTATTTCGGCTATGACCTTCTCCATTACAATGTTCTCATACGCAGGAATACCCCCGTTAGCCGGCTTTTGTAGCAAATTCTATTTGTTCTTCACCGCTTTGGGTTGTGGGGCTTACTTCCTAGCCCCAGTGGGAGTAGTGACTAGCGTTATAGGTTGTTGGGCGGCCGGAAGGTTGCCATGAGTAAGGTTGGGAGACCGAAGGCAGTTTTTCGTGCACCGGACACGTAGCTTACCGAAACAGTTGCAACACAGATGGGAATGCATGCTACGAAACACAGGGTCGAGTCTGATACATCAACCGTCGACTCCATATCCTTGTACGAGTCCACAATCACTACACGAGATGAACCTGGGTTTGGTGAATGGAAGTTGGCCTTAGGTGTAATAGGACTCCCAGTTACTGCGCGCGATCGTATACTGAGGTGCTCCCCGTCGGTTGTTGGAACGACGCGAGCCGGGCCGGGCCTCGATTCCTTTCAAAAAGATGAAGGGACAGAGGTGACTAATTCCCCATCTCATTTGGGGCGGAAAACGAATCGACATCTCGATGTGATACAACCCTTTCCATTTTCGTTGGGAAAGAACGGCGAAGTCCATCCGAACCCTCCAATGAAGAAATAAGAGGAGAGCAAAGCGCCAATGGCGCGCGAAGCGCATGCGGAAGGGGCACGGAGAAATAAAGAAGTGTGGGGGAGAAGCAGCCGAGCTCATTCCCTTCGCTTCCTGGGCCCAAAGCAGTGCTTTGCTTCCTGGTCAAATCAAGGATTTGGGGCTGATTGCAAAAGATATCTGAATAGAAAGATAGATCCATCCATCTATCCAGATATCTAAAAAAGAATCGATTTCGATTTCATGAAACCTTTGATTCAAAGAACTGCGCTTAGCCCCCCCGCTCATGAAACGGCTCTGCTGCAATGGATGGCAGAGGGTCCGTAGTACCCGAAGCACTGGAGTGATCCAGTAGCCGGGAAGGGGCCTAGAAGTGCCTACTACTACACCACACTACACTTGGCTCTACACATTTACAGAGCTTACCCCTGTCCAGTGTCTGGCAGAACGTTGGGGGCTTCAATCGTCGACTCGTTATCCCCATCTCAGCCCAGGCTAACGGAGCCTGACTTATTCAGGGGAGAGAGTGGAGCCTATCGAAGCACTCTTGAGAGTAAGATCCTTGGCTCCTCTTCATTCTCTACAGGGGTCTCTGCCCACATGGAAGCGGGGCAGAGATGGATAAGATCAAACACGGGAATAAGAAGCATTTGAAATGCCTTTTTGATCATTTTGATAGAGGGGGATGGATAAAGTGGGCAAAACAGACTCACATTTTTCAATCGAAAAGATGGGTTCCTTTTTTGTCTCGACAAAGAAAGAATCATCTTGAAAACGCTCCTAACCCCTTCGTAGGGCCGTGTATAGTAAGTGATCCGAACCTGCCCGGAGCGAGCCCCCCTTAGAGGCAAGTGAAGTTGGTGAGCCGTATGATGGGCAACTATCTCCTGCAGTTCGGAGAGGACTCAGCTGTTAGTTAGTACCCCCTTGGTTTCGGGGTGGACCCTTTCACTCTATTTTATTATATACGCTTAGCGAAAAGAATGTTTTTTGATAGACCTAGGACATGGATTCTATATGAACCAATGGATCGTGACAAGTCGTTACTACTAGCAATGACTTCCTCTTTCATTACTTCATCCTTTCCATATCCCTCTCCCTTGTTCGATCTTACTCATCAAATGGCACTCAGTTCATATCTGTAAGTTCGTTCGATCATTGACAAGGTTCAAAGAAAGGGTGGGCCATTCACCATGAAGGCTAAAAGCGAGATAGGCTTTACTGGACATTTTCGCTTACAAAGGCGAAGACAATTCCGCGTTTTTTCAGCCGATTCTCCGAAATTTAAGACAATTATCCTCACTCAAACTTCAAAAAGTCCTTTTTTTCTGATGTAAATTCTGTCTGTCTCCTTTGTCCTTCCTAACGCTAGTCTAGTCTCCGATTAAAGGATTGATACGGGCGTGCTTCCTTGTAGAGGGTTGTTTTAGACACCTACCCACCAGAAACTTCGCTTTGCCACCCAGGTATAACCAAAGCCTTCCACAAAGGAATATTTACTACTGGGTCCATCACGTGTCCAGATACTGGTGCATCCCTTGCCGTTTCCCCATCGGCTGAAGTTGGATCAAAGTCTCCGGACGCGAATGCTCATTATAGAAAGAACTAGGCCTACTTAGGTAAACAGGCACCCCATCACTACCGTAGTAGTTGAAATCTCTAACTTAGGTGCGTTTGCCCATTACTTCTACCCATCTACGCGATTCTGAGATCCAGCCATTGGAACTGAGAGATCCCCGCTGTTTGACCTACTTAAGTAGGCTTTCTATTGAATATCCACCCGTGGTAATTGCTTGACTGGTAGAAGCACCAAGCTTTGGTACTATAGTCGTACTCGAGACCCTATTGAGCTGCTTAGTCTTCTCCTTTCTTTGATGATCTTCAACACATCTATTTGAATTCCCTGCGAGTGAAGGATTTCTCGTATGGAGAAAAACCTCTTGAGCGCTATCTGATCTTATTTTTGTATTTCAAATATGGGACCTGCCTTTTTAATGGGACATCCCGGCAATAGGCCTACTCATGCATGTGGCCAAGTACTCGACCAATCCTCGGAGCGAAGGGATGAACGAATTCTCAAGGTCTGGTTCATTGAGGTCAGCATCACATGAAACCTTTATCACTTCCGTTCGATATTGGATGGAGTATGGCTGGAAGGTCAGCCTAGCTAGTCT